>JAKELP010000030.1:11637220-13104720 GCA_029929735.1 Mimosa pudica | reverse complement strand
TCCTCTCCATTTTCTCTACTCCCATTTTCTTTCCTCTCCCATTTTCCCTCCATCCAAGCAGACCCTTAGTATTGGATGTATTATTCTGAGAAGAATTTTGAGTGTATGTTCTGCCACCATTCATGCTTCCAAATGTCTCATTTTGATGCAGAATTATACCTCCAATTTGGCCATTTAATTGCAATGAGACACCATTATTGCTGGAAAGATTTGCATTTATTCCATTTAAAGCTGTGACCGTGGGAGTATCTGTAGAAAGGGAAATCGAATTAAATGGTGAAAGGCTAGAATCACGCATGGAACAATTCTTACCAGATTTGGTTCTTTCTGACTCAGCCTGTCTGCGGTGGCTCCGGTGAGGTGTTGCTGCCGACTGACAACAACTAGGTGCTTCCACCCAACCAGCTTTATGGACTATGATATGCTCATCAAGAGTTTTGGCTTGAGGGGTACGAATCCAGTGTCCAAACTCCTCATCCTTCTCACTTGCCTGTTCATCATGGATTTTATTTTTGCATACTTTCTCATCGTGCCCAATGCAACCACAGTGGTAGCAAAAATTTTGTAGCCTTTCATATTTGAGGGATACCCATGTAGGCTCTTTTTCTTCGCGAGGCACCCAAAATCCTGATTCTAGAGGATTGTCCAGGTTGATAAGGCACCGAACACGTATGAAGCTTCTATTTATTTTATCATCAACTTTTGGATCTTCATACATAAGAACTTCACCTGCTTGTTCGCCCAAAATGACTGCATTTCCTCTCTCAAAAGCTTCAATGGGTAGGCCATGAAATTGGACCCAAAAGGGAGAGGTATTAAATCGCACTTCCGAAAGGACCATATAATCTTCCCACAATTGAATGTTGAGCATAAAGCCTTGAATGGACCATGGTCTTCCTTTAAGGATTCGGAGATAATCCTCCTCCTTTTTGAATTTGAATAGAAAAATAGGTAGCACATTATCGAAGTCATGAATTTCAAGAGCATCTTCTTCCAGTTGCCATCCCTTGCGAATCATGGACAGGACTATTACTTTGTTGAGATTTTTCCCTGTAAGGAGTTTCCCAATCAGAGTAAAGCCCTTCTTATTGCTTGGTTTTTCAAGATTCAGAAATACTTTCTTTGACTTTCGATTCCTACTGCTCTCACCAATCTCCATCTCGTACAAAAAGTACTGGAAATAAGGGCTGGTAGGATGAATGAACAGTGACTAGGAAAGGGGTGGATACAAGATCCACAAGGACTCTCACAGGGGAGAGAGAAGGGAGCTCTCACGGAGGAGAGAGAATTTTTTTAATAAGGCATATGTAATTGGTTATTAAAACTTCATTATTCAAGTAACGGTTTTAGAGTGTCATTTATCCCGGATTGGACACATCCTTTGATTTTTGAGGTACGTGATCGACAAAATGGGCAAATTTTTTTCACTAAGCACCTTCACTCTAAATTGATCACTGTTTTTATTACTCTCAACATGACCCAAATTTTATTGCATAGTTGTCAATAGCTTACTTCAACTTCTGATTGTTGGCAAATAAGGTAGATACCCAATGCCCACCATGAAAAACGAACTGCCATTTGACCCATAACCCTGTTTTCCTCTCTTCTCTTGAGGTGAAAGCCCACTGCAACCACGTAGGCCCAATTATAATTATCTCCTATATCATGCAAAGTTTTGTCAGACAATTCCACATCAATTGGTTCTCTTTTTTTTTGCCAGCACATCAATTGGTTCATCTGAATTTTTACTTCCACTCTACCTCCCCTTTGACTTCAGTATACACCCGTTTACAGTAATCACCATTTTTACTGTCTCTAACGCCAGTTTATAGCTATCAGAATCTTAGGGTTCTCAATCTCGATTTATATCTTATGATTCGATTTGAAAATAGGTAGAAGTGATATTGAATCATGTCATATATGACATAATCGATCGTAAAACATTGACAATATGTTTTGATGTATCATCGCCATATCGAAAAAATTTTATAATTCTTTTAATTAATTATGTTAGTTTCAGTGTTATGATTTTAACCATTTAAATAAAAGTTTTATAATATATAAAGTGTGATTTGTCATTAAAATATTAATTTCTTCAAATATTTCATGCTTTTTATTGGAAAATTACAATTATATCATCCATAAAAAATTATCATGAATCTTACGATATGCAATACCAATACCAATCGATTCATGATTCCAAAAATATGATTGAATTTTCAATTCAGATTGGTTCACGGATTTGTCAATCCCCACATTTGTTTTTTCACCATATATATTTTTCAATAAAAAATCTATAAATTTCCTCCCTCTTCTTTCTCATATCCAGCCTTAATTATTCCTCCAAGAATTACATTCTCTATAACCAGTTCACCTCTTCATTATAATCTCCCTCTTCTGAAGTACTTTGCTCACCACATCTACTAGACAAAACTCCCTTGAATTGCCCTTGGCAAACCTTTAGGACCACCACCAATACCAACACTACAACTTGCTGCCATATTGCTGCCATATTGCTGCCATATCACCAAACCTATAAACTAATTTGAACAAAAATGTCACATATCTAGCAACTAGTTTCATACTACCTTTATAAGGACAAATATCTATTCTACCAAGTTTCCGAACTCATCACATGGAGCCATTGCTTCTTGTCACTTCCTCTTTGCTTCAGATTTCAGAATGTCGGTGATGCTTTCTCACTCTCGTCACCTTCATTGGTTTTGCCTTGAAATAATTCTTAACCATGTTAGTGTCTTTGTCCGGCTCGATGATGTGTTGTTTCTCATTTAAAGTGCCACACCATCAGTTTTCTCCACCTGTTCTCCACGCATTTTGATAAAATTTTCAGACACTATTTGAGGCTCTCGTAACCCTTAATTTCATTCATCATGACTTTTTTTCCTTTGCATTTTTACACGATATGATAATATTAGTTTTGAGAAAGTGTTACAACATCTGTATATATAAATTATGTATGAACATAAAAATAAGTTAACCATTTTTTTTTACCTTTAAGTTAACCTTTTTTCAGATTATACAAATTATTAGAGAATAAGACCTTACATTCACATGGGGAGAGTGCTTAATCACATTGAACACCAAGAGTATATTGTTCATGTATTTTATGTTGAAACTACTCCCTCCGGTCCTAAATATAAGACCTAATTGATTTTTTGAAAAATCATAAAAAAACAAAATAAGTTAATTATAAATTAATGATTTACCTAATTTTTCCCTTAGACTAGTATATTTTGCCGATAAACTAATGGATAATCTAAAAATATATCAAATATGTCATAATTTAATAATCTATTTCGCAACCTTAATCTCTCCAAGAAAAAGTCATCTAAGTCTTATATTTAGGACCGGAGGTAGTATTTAAAAATGTAATTTTTATATCAAAACTGAAACTGAACTATGAACAAATAATGCGATCGATCCATATTGCAAAGAAGACCAAAAATGTTTTGGCAAAAAAAAAACCGAAAATTTCAATTTGGAGAAGACACACATATTATGAACGCCATATGGGTCATGTTAGATTTTGGTGCTCCGACTTTGTCTTGTCTCCTAATTAAAGATGAGTTAACATGTCACAATCTTGAAAGGCGGCATTTAAGCTAATATGCCACTTGCCTTGGAGTATTAATTAATTAATAGTTAATCATCAAGAAGATATGCTAGAACTTTCTTAAGAGTCTTAATTGGCCAAGTGTGAGCAACCACTTGTTCATGGTAATCACATTCAATATCAACATTTGAGTACTCTATTAAAGATAAGAGCTTGGAATTTTCTTACATACAGTATTATATTATACTCCCTCCGGTCCCTAATGTAAGAGCCCAAAATTTGAATAGTTTTGGTCCCTAATGTAAGAGCTCACCCCACATTCTCTTCTCATTTAATGCATTTTTCCTACTTTACCTCTCATTTAATGCATTTTTTCCTACTTTACCCCTAACTCTCTTTCATATTTATTAATGGTTATGTATTTCTCTCTCTTAAAAGTACCATAATAAATATGGGCAATTTTGGAAAAGAAGCATTAACTCTAGACATCCAACTAACATTTACATGTTTTCTTAAGAAGCATTTTTTGGGTGGCTAACTCTTACATTAGGGACCGGAAGGAGTAAATTATATTATACAAATATTATTTTGGGTGATGAGTGCTCTTTCGGCAAATCAGATAGAGTAAGAAATTCAAATTTTGCTGAACAACCGATACGAAAAGTTACTTTGATAAAGCAAATATGATAAATAAGTCCAACTTTTTTTGTCTTTTTTGTTGGATGTAGAATTCAACAAGATACTGTTATAAAAAAAAGAATTCAATAAGATAAGCTTGGGTTCATCAAACTTCAAAGTAATATTTTTAATTTTGTTTATTTTAATTAAAAACTGAATTCCGTCCAAAAAAATTGTAAAATGAAAAACAATAATATGTAAATATGAAGTAGATTCTGTTCATATTTCTACTATATGTTATTCATAAATTCTGAAAAACTCCATCGTAGAGTATTTAAAATAGTATCTAACGACTGAACAAATTATGTACTAAAGTTTTTAAGGTTAAGTTACATACATTTAACCATACCATTTAGTCAACAATTTAAACCAGTTTTTGGTTACATTTTGACGTCATTTTTCACCAACAGCGTCTCAAGTTTGGGATGCTCACTGCTTTTGATAAAATATTTTGTATTAAGAAACAAAATCAATTGAACACTACAAGTTCCACTAAAAAAAATAAAAATATATAACTTCAGATGCTAAATGTATCAAAAATCAAACCATTATACTAACATGTTGCTTAAAAAATATTTTGTAGTCCTGAATGCTATAATTAACCTTATTTGTATATGTATATAATAGTTTAAATTTCAAAAAACCTGTCTTTGATTTTTATGAATTGTTTTATCTTATGTTTTCGCCCATTCATGAATGTAATAATAGATTAATCATGTACCAACGTTCATATGCACTGAATATAACATCATAATTAATTGTTATATAATTCCATAAATATAAATCATAATATAATGGTAGGGCTAAAGTATACCTTTAGTCCCTTGTGTTTGTATGAAGTTTCAATTTAATACTTTGTCTTTGGAAAGTACACTTTTAGTCCTTTAAATCTAACATCATTACTCAACTTAACGGAAATCACTGACTCATCAAATCAAATTTTAGTAATGACTCATCAAATTTTAGTGATGACTGTTTGATTTAAAGATGACAAAGAATAAATATATTGTTTTGAGTAGAAAATAAAATCAAGGAAAAATAAACTTGGCAAAACTTCTTCTTCCATAAGAACAAATTCAGCTTCAACACTAACTTCTATGTCCTTCTCTCTTTCTCCGTCCTTGATGTCCTCTTGTCCGATTCTCTCTTGAATAAGTCTGCATCACTTCATTCAAACTTCTCATTTTTCAAGGTAAGGAGATAAATCTTACCCTCCCCTTTTTCCTGAACTAAACAAAAGGAATGTGAGAGAAATTTCTTACCTTTATTTTCCCTGCCAAATCCTTCAATCCAAATCGTGAAATTGGACATAGAAACTCTAGCTATCTGAACGTCACCATCTTCGTTTCTCCAACTTTATTTTCTTATTATCCCTTTATAGTCCAATTTCTACTATGTAAAATATTATTGGTATCATAACACTTATGAACTTCAAAATTATACAAGGAAAAGAAAACTGGAACTTCAAGAGAGATTCTTTGATCGACAAAATGTAGAGAACTAAACAAGAAGAGACAAAAGAGACTTGTTTAATAGAGAGAAGATGAAAATTTGAGATGAGCCGTCACAAAGAAAAAACCCTAGTAGATGTAGCTTTCAGTTTAAATATTTTTTAATTCATGATTTTTAATTTAGAAACATCCTATTAAGAAGAATTATTATTTGATATGATTTTTAATTTTCATGATTGATTTTATTTTTTACTTAAAATAATATATTTATGTTTTGTCAGCTTTTAATTGAATAGTCATCACTAAAATTTGATGATTCAGCAATTTCCGTTAAGTTGACTGACAGTGTTAGATTTGAAGGTCTAAAAGTGTACTTTCTAAAGATAAAGGACTAAATTGAAACTCTATGCAAACATAAGGGACTAAAGGTATACTTTAGCCTAATGGTAGCGTAAATCCAATGTACCATCATCTACTAGTTAAAAAATGTAAAATGTAATGGTATTTATATTCCATTTTCAAGGCCCTTTACTGTTAATTTATTGTTTCTTTTTGGCATCATACCTAGTCATAGGATAGGTCATTTTCGACACCTTGCAAATGCAAAATATGAGAGAACTTTACTTTTTATTACATCTTTTAGTAATAAATACAAGAAAATATCATAATCATATAAAATTTTATTTCAAAAACTGGTTTAATTTTAAATTTTTCACTATATTTTTGAAATGTATCTCTCCAATTGTTATTTTATGTTAGCCTCTCTAGATAGCTAGATTTGCAAATTAAAATAATCATGTGACAAGAACAATCATAAACTCATATAGTAAATTCGTAAGAGTTTACATTTATTATAAATAATATGTTGAATTATATAAGGCAAGAAGAAACCAAAAGGGGACATTATTTTGATTAAAACATATTTTAAATATGAATGATTGACATTCAAACCATCACACATTTCAATTTGAACATAAATAAATCGAAAAGGCAAACATTAATTAAAAGAGATTTTGCACAATTATTTAGTGATAAAAAGCATAACAAAATAGTAAACTCATTGAATAAATTAGTGAATTGTATGAGTATACATCTAATACAAATAATAAACAAATCATGATAAGTAAAAATGTCTTAGAGTCGTGTAAATAAGAGAATTAACTAGAAAAAGTCCACTGAGTTGTCAACCATGTTTTTCACTTGATAATAATGGTGACATTTTAACTTGTCAATATTATCAACAACTACATGGGACTTATCTAACATTAATTCTTTTATTTAGACCCTCAGTACAATTGTCTAAAGATGTAAATGTATAAGGTACATTAACTACTCCATGTGTTCCTAAATATAAAATCACTTTCACGTTTCAATTTGTTTCTAAAGCGTGAGAATAAATGTATATAGTTTAACTGAATTGATAATATCATGTGATAATAACCAACGTAACTAGCATCCTTAATCTAATCAAATCAGGAAAGTGATCTTATATTTAGGAATGTGAGTAGTATTTTTTTCCAATTTTACGATAAAATCTCTAAAAGGTGGCAAAAAGGGAAGGGCATTATGGTAAATGAAGAATAAATTGTCGGATGACTTATATCTTTCGGTGCAGTTTATGTAGGAAAGAGAGTGATGTAATACTATAATAAGATTTAGATAAATCATTAAGAGTTACGTGTGCTGTAAGCGAAAGCCCAGCAAAGCCAAATCCCACTCTCTCTGTCTCTTCTTTCTCACTCCTACAAACAATCAATCCTCTTTTCTTCTTCTCAAACCATTTTTAATTTTTTTCACCCAAAAAAACAAGCTAAGAGATCATCATCATGCAGTTTCTGGGTTCTTCTTTGGATTGATTTGCATGTTTTTTGTGGAAATATTGTGTCTTTACTTGATTTCTGAGATGGGTTTTTGTTGATTTGAGAAATTGAGAAGAGGAAGAGGACAAAAATGCGCAAGTCTTTCAAGGATTCACTCAAAGCTCTTGAAGCTGATATCCACTTTGCCAATACACTGTAATTCACTTTTTGCCTTTTGTAATTTAAGTAAGATTTTATTTTTGTATGTATTTGATTTTCTGGGATTTTTAGAGGAAGATGATGAATTGTTGGTCTCTTTATTATTTTGTGTTTGTTGGATTATGACATGGGAATCTTGGGTGTGAAATTTTTCAGATATCATGTCTTTGTTTTGGAGTTACCTTGTTCTTATGTTATGGAAAATCTTATCTGTTTGTTTATATCCATATGAATGCTATGAGATCATTGAACGGCTGAGTACCAAGATAGAGTACATAATGAAAAATTTGAAAAAAAAGTGGAATGATGTTGGGTTTTGTTTGTGTTTTTGGTGGGGATGAATAAGAGAAATTAATCAATTTTTGGGGACTAAAATGGTTTTAGTGTTGAATTATGGGACTGTGTATAGGGACAAGTGGTGAACTTATAAAACAAGATCTATTGGTGAATGATATACCCAAAAAGTTGGATGGCGCCGTATGATCATGTAGCCGACCTTACGTAGTGGGATAAGGCTTTATTGTTGTTGTTGTATGGGGACAAGTGGATTTGTATTTTTATTATTTTTCTTACGTTTTCCGCTGCAAATTTTACCTTTTGGTTTGAAAGATTTGTTTGAATTATGGGTTTGAATGCCTGTTCTCAACAAAAGAGAAGCATTTGACTAGTATACATTATGAGATGTGTTAAAATGTTTTACTTGGGACAGTAAAAGAATGGAACAACTAACTGATGTCACTCCCATATCTCAAGTGATTGCCCAAGCTTTCAGTTGATTGATTATTAACATTGATTTTTATGGTCCTTTTTAAAATTTGTGTGGTTACCAGTTATCACTGCTATTATGTTATAGATTGCATCTATTTATACTCTATGTTAATGCATTGGTTTTTCAATAGTGCAAATTTCTCAAGGATAAGAAGAATAAAATGTCCCTTCTTTTCAAGTTTTTTGAAACTTTTTTCGTTTCGTGAAATGTGTTACACAGATCTTCTGATTATCCAAGAGACTATGATGGTGCTTGCTTCCAAATGAGACTGTCCTACAGTCCAGCAGCTCAATTTTTTCTTTTTCTGGTTCAGTGGACTGATTGTAACCTTGCAGGAGCTTTGGGATTGCTAAGAATTCTTATATACAAGGTGCATTTTCTGACATATTACTCTAGCTGTCTCCAGAGTCCAGACTCACCACTTTCTATATCTTTTTCCATATAAGCAGTCCAATCTATGTGTTTAAAATTGTGATAAGTTTGTCCAAATGCTAATTTTTACTAAATACTGGATTGTTTTACAGGCATATGAGGATGGTAAGACAACAATGTCCATTTATGAAAGAAAAGCTAGTCTGAAGGAGTTCTATTGTAAGTGCCAAATCATACTGTAAAAGAAACTGTTGGTTGCTCCAAATAGTGTCATGTATTCATAAATGGACTATGATGGTTTTATAACTATCTTGTGGAGAAGTGATTGAGTTTATATACTAGTGGTTGGTTTTTAATCTCTTTAATGACAGGTGTGATTTTTCCCTCTTTACTGCAACTCCACAAAGGAATTAATGATGTAGAAGAAAGAAAGCAGAAGGAAATATGTGCTACCAAGTATAAGTCAAAACCTGTAGTCAGCAAAGGAAAGCATTCTGAAATTGACTTAGAGAGAGATGAAGAATGTGGTATTTGTATGGAGGTGGGCAGCAAGACTGTATTGCCCAATTGCAATCACTCAGTGTGCTTGAAATGCTTTCGAGATTGGTAAGCCAATCGTGACATTCAAAGAATTTTCATCATCACATGTTGCATCATACCTTTGTCTTCCCATATTTTTCTTAGATTGGCGTCTGTAACTTCAGAGAATATTTCTAATGGTTAAATGGTTCTTAAATTAAAATAATTGAATTAAAGTATTGACCCATCTAAAGTATAAAATCTAAAAATTGGGTATATGGACTGGTTCCAAGATTTCAGCGCGTTCTTTTGGTGTAGAAAAGTGTTGAGTAAAGCCATTTTATTAAGACCATTTTCAGTTGAATAATAAAACTGAATATTAAAGAAAGAATATACATGCAGCTTTTCCTTTCAGAGTTTATTTTCAAGACATACTCCTGAGATTTTGTAAACTGAGCAGAGATTTTAGGATTTCCCTTATGGAAATATGCTTGGAAAATTCAAGCATATTGAGTGAACACCTTCACTTGATTGAGTTTTCAAAGCAACCTAGCTCTTTATTTTTCTTTTTACCAGAATCTAGTTGTTTCATATTGCTAGCATAGATGAAGATTTTTCTTAAACCAAAGATCTAGGGAAAAAGCCTACCCAGTCTCAATTCTCAATTAAACTTGCATTTATATAAGGTTTTTTTGTTACTTATGTATATTCATTGCTCACTGTTTTCAGTTATATTCACTTACTCCTATTACTATAAGATTTCCTTTGTCATTTTTATTGTTATTTCACTTCTAAAGCATGTAATACTGCCACTGGTTTAGGCGTGCACGATCTCAGTCTTGCCCTTTCTGTCGGGACAGTTTGAAAAGAGTGAATTCAAGTGATCTTTGGATATACATGAACAATGATGAGATAGATGACATGACCTCAATTACAAGGGAGAACTTGAAGAGATTATTCATGTACATTGAAAAGTTGCCTCTTCTTGTACCAGATCCAATATTCATGGCTCCACCGGTCCGCTGGTGAGAGAGCCAACTAGAGCAAAGCTAATCAGAACTGCAAAACTCACATCTGTACATACTGCTCAGTTTGTCCTCAGATTTCTGACTTTTTTTATAAGAAATTGATGGTTGTAGTTTCAGGTGTTTGCCATTAGGTTCTTTCATAGAGTTATGTCATTTGAAGGAACTTTATTAAGTTGGAAAAAAGTTTTCATTTTTAATACTAGTCAAGGTGTTAGAAGGGTCGACTTAGCTCAACCGTAAACTCACTTGCCATGAGATCTGAGATTGTAGGTTTGAATGAGCCTCTATGCATAAAGTATAGGTAAGACTGTCTAGTATATTCCGTTCCCCAGCCTCACCAAATGAAGACTAGAACTAGTTTGACCCTTTTTATTAGTCAAGGTGTTACAATTTTATGTAAGAACTGAGATAGCAAATTATCAAAATACATCACTGTTGTTCTTTTCGCAAGCTGTATATAACTTGGGAATCACAATACAATGCTGTATACCCATTTGAATTTATTCCAATGAAATCATGGAGATGAAATTTAAGTCCTTATTTGTTTAATTATTATGCAACGGCTTTGTTTGTTCACCAGTTATGGCAGCCACATTATTGTCCTTGAAAAGCACATCCACCATCCCGTTTCATTTCCTTTTTCCACTTCCTACGTTTGATTCACATACAAGCTAATGTAAACTCACTAGGAACACTCAAAATCACACAAAGCAGATATGATATGGAGAGGAAAAGGGCAGAAACATAGTAGGGAGATAAAAACAGAAAAGAGGAAAGAGAGGGATATGATATATTGTATTGAACCATAATTTTTTGGGGATGGGGGGAGCATAAGGGAGACAAAAGAGAGAAATTTAAATCATCATATTTCATTCATATCAAATTATCAAGTGTGTCAATACTCAATACATTTAGTAAAGGGGCCTTATTTATAGACTAATAGTGAGCAACTTGTGTACACGAAATAGCGGATAGTTTTGCCTCTTACAAGAACAACTTGCAAACATAATACTACCTTGGGTCCTAAATATAGGACCTAATTGACTTTTTTTTTGGAGAGATTAAGGTTGCGAAATAGGTTATTAAATGATAACATATTTGATATATTTTTTAGATTATCCATTAGTTTATAGGTAAAATAAACTAGTTTAAGGGAAAAAATTAGATAAATTAATTTATAATTAACTTATTTTTCTTTTTTAAGGATTTTCTAGAAAAAGTCAATTAGGTCTTATATTTAGGACCGGAGTATAAAATATTGTTACTTGGTTATTTACTAACCAAAGAGTTACACATTAATTTTTTGTATGATATCCCTTATTTCTTATCACAAGCATTTCAATTAATTATTATATTTAAGAATAGAGTGTGATTTTAACATAGCTTTAGTGACATAAGCTAGATGTATCCCCAACACACCAATGATATGAGCTATAATGATATATCTATATCTAATTAGAGATGTTTGTTTAAGATTACGAAAAAGTGGTTTTAAGCTAAATATGAGAAAGTTGTTGAAGTTGTTGCGGGTATAAGGGAGTTTGGAGAAGTTAAGCCAGATACACTAGGGATATATTGGTTTTATGAGCTATTTGGAACAGTTTATAAAAAAAAGAGTGATAAATTTAATTTTCTTAAATTTTCTAAAACATTGGCCCTTAGCTATATGGTGAATCCATTGTTGGGATCACTATTACTATGACATGTTTGACAATGCAAAAGTCAACATTTGCATGCATCTATTTGGTCACATTTTTTTTTTGGCCAACATTTGGTCACATTTTAGTAATTTGGAATTATGCTCATCATATGAACAGGACAGGATGCGCCAAAAATGATTGAAGCACGTAAAATGATTGTAAAATATTGCTTTATTCTATTGTCCAACTATAAGACCTCCAATTTTAAAATTATTATTATCCATGGCATTTTATTTTAATATAAAAAATTATGAAACGATAAAATACTCCCTCCGTTCCTAAATATAAAATCACTTTGGGGAAATGGATAAGTTCCTAAATATAAGATCATTTCCTATTTTATCTCAAGTTTTGCCCAAACTACCCTTATACTCCCTCTTTTCATTGAAAACCCCTCCTCCTTTCAAAGTTAAGTAATTGAGGGGATTTTGGGAAGATCATGTAATTTTATTGTCTTCCTTAATCTCCCTAAATTAACCAAAGTGATCTTATATTTAGGAACGGAGGGAGTATCATGACACCACCAGTTACCATTTGTCTGAGAATGTAGGGGCGTCAAGATATCTCACGTATCTTTGGAAGAGAAAACTAATTTCTCATGTTTACATCATAAGAGGTATATACAGATTAATAAAACACAACAGAGTCATTTATTATTGAAAAATTAATTCGATATTCCAACTTTACCCTTATATTATCATGTATATACTCTCTCATCTAAGTACATTCAATATGCAAAGATAAAAATAGAAATCAAATATTTACATGTTACAATGTGGACAAAAAAACATTCTTATGTTACCCCCTAAACCATGGCTTTTTGCTTACCCCGAGAGATTTTGATGGTCTTTGAAGACTTCTTTAAATAGCACTTTCATATTTTTCAAAAGGTTTAAGGGTCAAATCTAGCACTCTACTATTACCAAATATTCACCCAATATAAACAAGAATTCGATGGTTCAAATATAGCACACATCTTTTCAAAAATGGCTCAAAGCTAGCATTTCCGTCAACTGTAACAGGTTTGACCGTTACGTTTGACTTTACCATGCCACGTCACCCGCCACGTCACTCAGTTTTGCCACGTGGCATGCCACGTCACCCAATGGGCCCACTCACTATCCATTATTGGGTGACGTGGCGGGTAGCGTGGCAGGCCACGTGGCAAAACTAGTTGACGTGGCGGGTGACATAGCATAGTCAGGCCAAACTTAGCGGTCAAACCCGTTAAAGTTGACGGAAATGCTAGATTTGAACCATTTTTGAAAAGATACGTGCTACATTTGAGCAATCGAATTCTTGTTTATGTTAGGTGAACTTTTGGCAATAATAGAGTGCTAGATTTGACCCTTAACCCTTTTCAAAATGAAATTCTTTCTACATGCTTGTCCGAAAACGCAAAAAGTGACTTACATAAACTAATCTAAATGGGCACTTCCTTAAAACTAGGCAAGTGGTAGTGAGGAGTGACAACTGACAACTGACCACTGACAACTGACACAAATTCCCAATATTTCCTTTCCCAGCTTATATTTCCTCACTACCAAATGGGACTTCAATGACAAAAATTCCTTTCCACATTTTCTATTTAAACTGTCAACAGAATGGTACAATCACCAAAGTCATACCATAAAAAGTTAAAAACACACTTTGCCAATTTTGCCAGATAAGACTTTAATGGACTAACTTCCATCACTACACTAGATAACCACTGTGTGAAGTGAATATTGTGTGTTTCATTCACATCAACTTTCTTTTGTACGAGAGGTGGGGTTGAATAGTGCCAATTCGTTGATAAAAACCAAAGGAAAAATATGTCACTGTGAATACCAACACATTTAGGCTACAAGCTTAAAAGATACATTAGAGTACAACAGGAACAACAAACACCTGAGGGAAGCTCAGCTCATGAGAAATGCAAGTTCAGTTCTCTATCTGCACAGAACATTCAAAAGTAGCCTACTAGTATGCACAAACAACAACATATATAATAGCCTTCGACCAATGAAACATCTTTATTCAAATTGAAAGCATGAATTTCAGTCATCATCTTCATCATCATCATCGTCATCATCGTCATCGTCATCCTCCTCTTCTTGGTGTGCCTCCTGTAACACAGTAAAATAGCCATACAATATGGTTTTAAGCTTTCATTCACAAGAAACATAACCTATGAGTATGAATAATGCATAAAAGCACAAACTTATCAGTAACTCCTGTTTTATACAACTTCTGATTTATTGTCTTTTATCAGTGAACTGATTTATTGTTAATGATTCACACATAATGCATCTTTAAAGGAATATACATATAGAATAATAATGTACAAGACTTATATCAAGCTTCTAAGGTATCATAGCGCATAACATTATTGGGAAAAAAATCCACATGCTATATTTTTACCAGGAACACTAAAGACTCTAAATTATAACCAAGTTTTTTTTAAAGAGTAAAAAGATTCTACACAAAATTCATTAAGCAAGAGAACGTTCTTACTCCCTGATGGCATTTTCTTTAATGCTATAAAAACAAAAATCATGATTATTTACATAGATAAACTTGTTAAACAAGCCTATTAAAAGAAAAGAATGATGGGAAAGAAGTGAGACTACCTCTTCATCTTCATCATTAACTTCAGATTTGGACCTGTCTGACTCATCACCTTCGTCATCCGCTGTGCTTGCCTGGGAACATGACAGAAAGTGAAGCCTATGAACAATGAGAACAAAAGCACCAAAAAGAGCTGACCATCTCACACTAAGTGCTAACCTGTTTCGTATTATAAGCATTCATAAGTTTTTCATATTCAGCTTTCCTTCTCGCAGCCTTTGCTTCATATGGAGCTTTCTCCTTCAAGACCAATACAGAAATCAAAATCAGCAAGAGAATAAATCCTTTCATCAATATGGTGAGGTCACTATAAACAGATACCGCAGAACTCAACATAAGAAACACTTACATTAAAGCTATAATCCTTACGAAATCTACTAAAACACATTACGGTCCATTTCAATGTATCAAGTGATGAAGAACAAATCCAACAAAAATAGAACTTGTAATTATGTATCTAAGATTGAACAACTTACAGCACCAGACATGGATTTCCATTTCTCTCCTCCAGCTTTCCCAACCTTCATTCAAAGAAAACAGTAAGCAACATAGATGGATGGCTATTCAATAAGGATGTGTACGAGTAAATAAACTAAACAAAAGATGTAACTTACAGCTGAAACTGCCTTCACATTAGGATTTTCTTTCTTAAAAGTCACTCTGAACTCCTCACTGTCATATAGAGAAGGAGATACTTCAAATACTTTCAGTTTTCAAGGCAGCTAAAACAGAAAGGATCAAAGAAAGAGTCACAAATAGGAAGACAAAGAAGGCACTGGGTGGTCTTTTAGGTTTGTTGGGATCCTTCTTCGCCTTGGCCTGCCGTTTATTACTTTTCTCAGGTTTAGCCGCTGCCTTTCGCTTTCCAACCTTTCTGAAAACAATAGAGATATACATGTTCCATCACTACAATATTCCTGTAACATTTGTTTGCACCATCAAGCATGTGCAATCAGATACAAATAAACTTTTAGATATAAGCACAAACAATCATCCTTTTGGACAATAGCATACAAACTCAAGGAAATAATAATTCCCTAACTTTATTCACATTAAAGTACAATGATACAATGAACTAACCTGTCATCAACAGGCCTCAATGATTCCTTGGAGATCCTCACTGCTCCCTTGCCTTTTGCATTCTTCATTGCTGAAGTTCATGAATTCAAGTCATGAAGTTATAAGGGTGAAAATGATTAGAAACATCCAAATAAACTAATAGAACACATAGAATTCATTGAAATAAAAATTGGTTGCAAGATTAGGTCAATTTAAATGAATTCTATCAAAAGGATTTCTAATTAATACACTAACATGTTACACAAGTCAAGTTGCCCACATATTTAGATAAATTCACATGCTTAGATTTAAGAACTAATCCTAATATGAATACATACCTTAAAAAAAACATAAAAGTACTACAATAAGTTGGAGAGTACAAATTCATAGTAATATGTTGCCAAAGCATAAGTCAAACACAGAAAAAATTAACAGTGAAACTATACAAAGCAAAAAAATCCACAGAAAGTTTAAAGGGGTGTACAAAAATGAACAAAAATACAACCTTCCTCCTCACAAGTCACAACCCACAATTTCCTTTAAAGTAATACTGAAAAAAATAGCTAAAAAATAGAAAAAACTCATCTTTGACTTTTCAAAAAAACCAAAAAAAAAAACAATAGCAAAAAGCAAAAATATGGGAAAAGAAGAAAAGGGGTACCTTAAAAAAGCTGAAAAGGAAGATGGAGATGAAAAAAATTGGAACTTGATGAACAAAACAGAAAAGGTTAGAATCAATGAAAGAAGAGGAAAGGAAGAAGAAGAAGAAGGTATACGACCGAGTAGGCAG
The DNA here is from genome assembly GCA_029929735.1 of Mimosa pudica. NCBI lineage: Eukaryota > Viridiplantae > Streptophyta > Magnoliopsida > Fabales > Fabaceae > Mimosa > Mimosa pudica. Next base: position 13,088,152 of record JAKELP010000030.1, on the reverse strand, counting down.
TGATGTGACCGGAACAGCCGGTGGGTTGTAAGGAGTTTGTCACCACACAAGGCAAATGGAGAATGGGATTTTAGACTGGCTTAGCCGGTTGCCTAGATTCTTTAACGATATTTTATTATTGTTATTCCTTTCAATAATGAATGGATTCATTTAAATTTTAAAAACTTTATATAGGGAAAATACCAAGTAAATCCTTACGAATACCTAAAAAGACAAGTGAGGAACCTAAATTTTCAAAAGGACAATGAAGGAACCACCACCTATCCGTCATTTTAAAATTTTGCGAAAAGACAAAATTGTCCTCATCCTAAAACACAAATTCCTAACCCACCCTAAACTCACACTAACACACACCCTCTTCTCGCAATTTGTGTTTTAGGATGGTGGGCAATTTTGTCTTTTTTGCAAAATTTTAAAATGACAGATAGGTGCTGGTTCTTTCATGGTCCTTTTGGAACTTTAGGTTCCTCACTTGTCCTTTTGGGTATTCGGAGGGATTTATTTGAGATTTTCCCAACTTTATATGAGACGACCAAGATTTATATAATCTATCACTCCATAGTTGCCTTGGCCAGTGCGCATATGACAATTTGAGAAATTCAACCTAATCATCACATTTTGGATTTATCAATATCTGACCGTCGAACTCGGACCAGCCCAATCGTTGACCGCTTCATATTTCGACTCAGTGGTTATTATTTAGACCGTTAGTTTGACCATCTGTTTGAGCGATTCGACAATTCTAAACCATGACCCGAAGGTCTGTCTGGCTCACGTTCCGGTTCAACTTTTATAATATTGACTGACATTATTAATAATAGACTAATATAATTCGTGGGAATGTTTGTCCACAACAATATAAGGAACGAATTTAAATGTTTGAATCATCAATCACGAATTTTAGAGTATCATTATAATATTTTGGGAAAAATATTACAATATATACATGTGTGTATAGATATCATAACCTTTATTCTATATTAAAGGGTATCCTAATTAGGTAATGAATGGGAGACTTTTAATTAATATTTTACTGAATTAAGATGCAGGGATAATTAAATAATATTGAAATCTTGAGGGTAGCGTGGAGGAATACTTTGCTCCTTTTTGGAGCATTATTCCAAGGCACAAGAGAATGTTGGAGGAGAATATTTAGACTTTTATTAAATATGATGGCTTTAGATTTTTCTATGAGTGAGCTTGAGTTATCATGTGATATAAAAATAATTAAGTGTGATTCAATGTTTTGGAGGGACGACAAGAACAACATACATTTAGAGAAATCTAGCCATTGACTACATCCAATGGTTCTTACTAAAAGTTTCAGCCAGAGAAATCTTACCCTGACAATCATAGAATCATACCACCTGAAATTATTTGAGATATAATTCCTACTTAGGGCCAAATGGTGACAAATCCAAAACTAACAAATATCCATGCATAACTTTTTTTACCCAAATTTTTCTTTGTTTGACAGTGATGATGATTTATGAATGGATAGTGGAGACATTTTGTTTGTGGTCTATAATATAATTATAGACAAATGCCACAAGTGTTGATTTAAGGTAAAGCTGCAAATTGTTAGATATTTAATGTGTTCATTAAATAAGAGAGATCAATTTAACTAAGGTTTTCTTTGATGGTCATAGTTTACCAAAACTGATTGATTTGGTTCACATAAACCATTTTCAAACTTATATGTTGGTATATGTTTCAAACCATATATTTTGAGAACATAAACATGTGATTTTGAAGAACTACTTTTAACATTAGAGGGATATTTTTTCATGACTTAATAATTTATGTAATGGTTAAATTAGAGCTTGAAATACAAGCTGAAAACTGTGGGGCAGGCCATTTATGCCCTTGGCCACGAAGGGATGTGTTTTTATTTTGGAGGCTCTAAAAGGAATCAGATCAGACTAATCTAATAGTAAGGTTTTAGCAATCAACTGTCCATTTAGGCTCTCCTACATTTAGGCTCTCCTATTGCCCTATCTTTTTCCCCTTTTCATCTAGTCAAAATCAAAAGTGAAAACCTTACTTCCCCATCCTCCTTCCATTTTCTTATTTAAACATATGTTGTGGACCATATGGAACTTCTATGTGATTGTGGTGTACTTCTTGTGTAAAACTTAGTGCTTATATGACTTATGAGTTGTTGAGTTGGTACTTAGTAATGCACTAATTCCAATGTTTTTTTTTTTTTTTTTTTTGTATTTATCAGCGGTTGAGTTGAAACTTGGTAATACATTATTTAAAAATGGTATTTAAATATAATTCAAATCAAATTTGAGTGTGTGGATCAAAACCATACTTTTTAATTGTTCCCACGTAAAGCTGAGAAAGTTTATTGTTGGTTGTGTGTGAATCAGTGATGTAAAAGCCGGACCAGACCGGACGGTTGGACCAGTCCAACTGTCAAACGCTCCATATTTCAGCTCAACGATTATCATTTTGATCGTCAGTCCAACTATCGGTTTGAGCGATCCGACCGTATTGAACCCTGACTTGAAGCTCTATTCGGCTCGGCTTCCGCCCAAATTTTACAACATTGACCAAAACAATATTGGACACTTAACCAAAACAATAGTGTGGAAGAAAGACATGACAACGTTGTTTCTTTTCTGATAAACCCCCCAAGCTATGTTCAGAAACCCCATCCCACCAAGCTGGTACCATACACACTTGACCACTTCATCACCGGAGATTATGTCTTTCTTTTCTCTCCCTTCTTTACCCTTTCTCTCCTAAGTACTCTCCTTCTCCAATTCACCAAAAAAAAAAAAGAACAAGTATGATAATGACAACAGTTTTCTCTCTTACTTGCCCTTGCTTTTTCCCATCACCTTCTTCTTCTTCTTCATCATCATCCCTTTTATGGGTTCCTTCATTTTCTCTCAAAAACCCATCTTTTCCTGGTTGGTAATTTTCCTTATGCTTGTGTGTCACTTGAAAAGTTTATTCTTTTTTTGGTTCTATTCATTTTTTGAATTGTGGGTTTTGGTGACAGTGTTAAGGAGATGTGTGGACAAGGAAAAAGAAGAGGTTTTGCTTGAAGGGATGCCAAAGGAGTATTATGATGATGTATGTATGTATGAGATAGACATGTCCTTTTCCATCTGAATTAATTTAAGATAGTTTATTAGATAACACAGCATTTTGCAGTTAGTTTTGTTGTAGAGTTAGTTGACTTTTTTGGAGCTAAGAAAGCTATATATGTTCTGAAAAATTGATTTTCCTTCATTTTTCTCTAAACTAGTTTATTTGACTTATAAGCTAACATATGATGTAATAATATAGAAAATTGTTATGATTAAATGGTTCATTTCGCTTCCTCAATTTCTCAAAAAAAAAGTCAACTATCTCTTATATTAAGGAAAGGGGGGAGTATATCATATGAGAAGGTGTAACACTGATTGTTTTCTAGATATTCTTCAAAGTTGCTTATAAGATTCCAAAATAAAATTTAGATGGTTCAGTTAATCTTGACATCATGCTTTGTCTTCTGTGTGTTAATCTAGGCTGTGCTTATACTTCCCTTTGCTTTATTGTCCATGCTTACTTCCGTGGCCAAATGCATTAATCTTTCTTTATAAACCTGACTTAGATTTGATGTTATGGCTATTGTTTTTGGTTGAATAATCATGATATAAGAATTTACAGTGGAGGATTTTGTTCTTGGTTTATGAAGATAATCATAAAAACACGGCCCTTGATGTTTTATCTTCTTGCTTATATGCTGTCTTGTCAATGCATTGACCTTTTTTATATGTAGGAATGGCAAGCCCAACAACGTGAAAGGACGAAGGAGTTGCGGCGATTACAGAAAGAGGAAGATGAGGAAGAAGAAAGAAAAATTGAGGAATATCGTGAAATTGGCATGCGGTTAAATATAAGATCACTTTGACTTTTTTCATGGAAGTTAAGGAATTGAATTAGACCACTAAATTATAACATATACCACATATAATTAGATTATGAGTTAGTTTATATGTAGACTAAATTAGATTTGAGGAAAAAATATAATTGAAGACAATTTGAAGTGAGTAATTTTACGTCCTTAATTTGTCCTAAAAAGTCAAAGTGATTTTATAATTAGGATTGGAGGTAGTAGAGGTAGTAGAAACAGTTTCTTCCCTTTGGGGGATATAAGGATGCGTAGATTGACTTATACTCCATTTCTAAATTCATTTGACTAGTTGACTGAATCCACTGTTATAATGTTATTAATTTTAGCTTTAGTTTCTTTTAATATGTATCAACAATCTCATGTGTTTTCAGCATGAAGGGCCAATACGACCTCCAATTGAAGACGATGATGTTCTTTTGAGGGTGGACTTTATAAGGGAGGTGGATGAATTGCTGCAAGAGGTTCATTCTGAAGAAGAGGAAGTGAATGATGAAGCAGGTTTTGATGCTGAATCTGTTGCTAATAGATTGAAGCAACAAGAGAAGCAACGGACAATACACCAGGTAGAAGCTCTGCTTGACTTGGCCATTGGGCTTCAACTGTAGCTGCTTGATCCATTTCTTCAGTGACAAGAAAGGCTGCTTCTGAGCCTTGGAATACCAAAGTGTTTTTGTTTATTTTCATCTCCATTTAGTTGTATTATAGGCTTTAGTTTTAAATGGGGCTTAGTGTCTGTAACCCAGTTAGATGTAGATTTACCTTTTCTTTTCTTTAGGAATCAGTAAATCACCAACTAAACCAATCCAGATTGGACCGTGATAGGGTCCACTAAAAGGATTGAATATGTGACATTTGATTAAGATTAAACAACCCCTACCAATTGATCTATATTACATAAAACATTGTTATAGTTTTTAGCTGAAAAGGATACATGTAACAATTATGTTGAGTGAAATGATCATGTAAGGGTAAGGGTGGCTTTATAGCCCAGTGGTATGATATCTCCCTATTAGGTGGGAGGTTGTGAGTTCAATCTTGCTTGTAACCTCAAGCCATTAGTATTTGCCTCTTTAATTTAAAAAAATGATCATGTTGAGACTTTACATTAGAATCGATTAGAGATTGGCTCATGGTTAAATAGCAGATGTTAGGCTAGTTTGATGGGCCAAAATTGGGAGAGTTGTATTAGCTAAATGCAAACAAAAAAAGGCTACACAGAACAGTTGCTTTTTTTACATGGCAAACTAATTGCATTATATGCCAGTATTGTTCATGGCCAACAAAAAAACAAAAAGATGCGAATATTATTAAGTTCAATTGATGGAATTAGATTACTTGTGTTTGAGATGCAAGGCCCCGTCCATCATATCCAATGTCTATATGGTTCCAGAAATAATCATTTTTCCAGGCTTGTTTGCCAGAATTCATATTAACAAAAAAATTTTAGGCCAAATTTTAACTAATACAAAATCATATTGAACCTCATAAACATAAATATGGATTAAAAACAATGACATTTTACAATCTATATAGCTGATGTCACCTAATGAGATGAGTCTTTATTGTTCTTTTTGAATTTCTTCATCTGGTATCCTGGACCTACCTCCTTTTAACGGAGAATTTATCCAGGGTCCAGACTAATCCGGGTCGAACCAGGCAGGACCACAAGAGCAGCAAAACTTTACCATCAAGTATTTAACATTATTACGTTCTCAAAGCTCAAACTTAAGACCTCAAGCTGTTACAACCCTACTAGTTGAACCAAGTGTTTAACGGTAGTCCTTATTGTCCTTATAGTTCTTTGATCTAGAAGTATATTGCATAAACGTCAATATGTTTTATTGTGAAAAACAGATTTTTTTTTTAAAAGCACAAACAAAAACATCATCTCAACGATAACTTCAACTCAAAACCACACTCAAGATTTTTTCCCAACACATGCAATGCCAAGTGTCGAACTCCAATCACAACCACAAGCTCTCACCACAAGGACACTTCCATGCACCAAAGTGGGGCCCACATAACTCCCAAACCAGATAAGCCTCCAGATAAGATATCCAACAATCTCCACCCTTAGATGGATACTCTCCTCAATCCAACGGCCACCAATCCTCCACCTCAGATTCTCATATAACCCCTTGATAAAACCACTCATCAATAAAATCTCTCTCTCACACACACCATATTCCACATCACTAAACTCAAAACTCACCACCTTCTTATTATTATACACTTGCTAACCTACGCCTCATATAACAGTGCGCACGTTAGCATTCCTCCGCCATGGCCGCCTCCGCCTCCGCCGCTGCATCCTCCTTCATCGGAACTCGCCTCCCCGACGTGCCTGCCACCGGCGGGAGGGTGGTGGCTCGGTTTGGTTTTGGTGGCAAAAAGAAAGCTCCGGCCAAGAAGTTTTCAAAGCCTAGCTCCGACCGACCACTGTGGTATCCCGGAGCTCAGGCGCCGGAATGGTAGTCATGTTAATATATCTAGTTAGTGTTTTTTTTCTCATTTCCTATAACATCTTTATAAAATTTATTTTTAAAATAATTAGTAACAATATTTTTCCAGTATTTTTTAAATATTCAAATGATTGGATTATGTATTATACTACCTCCTGTCCTAAATATAAGACCTAATTGACTTTTTTTTTTTGGAGAGTTTAAGGTTACGAAGTAGACTATTAAATCATGACATATTTGATATATTTTTAGATTATACAATAGTTTATGTTTATAGGTAAAATAAACTAATCTAATCTAAGGGAAAAAAATAGGTAAATCAATTTATAATTAACTAATTTTGCATTTCTATAGGATTTTCTAAAAAAATCAATTAGATCTTATATTAAGGACCAGAAGGAGTATTAAGTTACATAACTATAGGAACTAGTTCAAAGCTATATTTAATTAGAATATTGCTCTCTCCAGTCCATCAAGTTGACCTTGTTGACTTTTGAAAACATAAAGTTTAACCTTTCGATGTGATCTAATTACAATTATATGCATTATATATATTTAAATTTAGTTGTTTATTTTGGTTCTTTAATCACTATAAAAAGTCAATTTATCTTGTAGTAGTAATTAGGACATGAGAGAGTATTAGACTATACTCCTATCTTATGTCGGTATGGTATACCTATATTAGCTTACAAGTTACAAGTCTAATAGATTACTCCCTCAGTTCCTAAATATAAGATTACTTTGGTTAACTTGGGGAGATTAAGGAAGACAATAAAATTACTTATCTTCCCAAAATCCCCTCAATTACTTAACTTTAAAAGGAGGAGAGGTTTTCAATGAAAAGAGAGAGTATAAGAGTAGTTTGGGCAAAACATGAGATAAAATAGGAAGTAGTTTAGAAAAAAAATTTGACAAATCACTTCTATATACATTTCGACAAATCAATTTATAAACACTTTATTGCATAACTCTACAAAAGTCAACTATATTTTATATTACTAAAAATAGGATTTAGTTAGATCAGACTTTATTCTAGAAACTATATAAACTATTTATAAATTGATTTGTATGAAATTTTTCTTGAAATAGTTTATTTGAATTATTAGATAACATATTAACTACATAAACTATTTTTCTTGAAATAATTTATTTGAATTTTTCTTGAAATAATTCCCAGAGAATTAGCTGTCCTTTTAGCTTGGAAAAAGAAAGAGAATGTCCTAAGTACTATTTATGATAGCGGGAGTACTTTTTATTCTAATTGTAGAATTGTAGAAATCTCTAAATATCTAAGATTAAGTACTCCTGTAATATAGGTTGGATGGAAGTTTGGTAGGAGACTATGGATTTGACCCATTTGGGTTGGGAAAGCCTGCAGAGTACTTGCAATTTGAGTTGGATTCATTGGATCAAAACCTTGCAAAGAATGTGGCTGGTGATATCATTGGGACACGAACTGAGGCTGCTGATGTCAAGTCAACTCCCTTTCAGCCTTATAGTGAGGTCTTTGGGTTGCAGAGATTTCGTGAGTGTGAGTTGATCCATGGCAGGTGGGCCATGCTTGCCACTCTTGGTGCCCTTACTGTTGAATGGCTCACTGGTATCACCTGGCAAGACGCAGGAAAGGTTTGTTCACTGGTTTCGATTTTGTTATAAGTGTATATGAGTGTAGTACCAGCTTCATTATTAGACATTAGTGAATGAGGAATTAGTTCTTGATTAATCATCTTCACAAGTGAACAATGAAAAAAATTGTGAAATTGTTTGTTTATTATCCCTTGGTTTTTTATAGATTAAAGAAGTGAAATAAGTCATGTAATCATAACATAGCATATACGGTGTTTTATTATATTTTATGTTAGCTTATAAGTCAAATATTTAGTTTATAGGAAAATTGTTCAAATGATCAATTATTAATAGTTAAATATCATTCTAGCCAATAAACTATTTTGAAAGTATTAATCTGGCTAATGAACAAAAAAAGTCTCATTCTGGCCAATGAATAAAAAAATGACCCATTTTGGCCAATGAACTACTAGAAAATACTATAATACCCTTAACTTCATTCTGACAATTGTAAGGAGGAAGGAAGTTTGGGTATTTTAGTATTTTCCTTTAGTTCATTGGCCAAAATGAGTCATTGTTTTTGTTCATTGGCCAGAATGAGGGTTTTTAATGTTCGTTGGCTAAATTGATACTTGCGAAATAGTTTATTGACCAGAATGATATTTAACTCATTTATCAATAATATATTTACCTTTTTTAAGATTTTGAAAAAACAAAATTACTAGATCGATCATATAGTTAGAAATGAGAGTACCTTCTTTATTTCCGATGTATAAAAATAAAAAGAAATGAGAGTACCTTCTTTTATAGACTAACTTCCACACTCAACAGTTTTCAGGAATTGTTATATTTTCTTTTGTAAAAACCAAAGTGTTACTTAAGACGTGATCAATTTTTTTCACTGGTTGGTTAGATACAATTTCTCTAATCCTGTGAAAAACAGGGCTAGGAAATTATGGGATTGTGAATGCGTTAGTGGCATGATGTTCTTGTTTCTTAAACACCCCCCCCTCCGGATACTATTTCTTGGGTTGCAAACTAGATCTTATATTAATGACTGAAGGTAGTATATGAGTAAAATATTCCTGCTGTTTTCATTTGAGTTTGGTTAATACAACTCGGATCCCTCGAGACTGAATCATTGTGGTCTAAAACACTGAATAATCTTACATGCAACATGTTTTGTGTGTTATAGGTAGAGCTTGTTGAGGGATCATCATACCTTGGGCAACCTCTTCCATTCTCAATCACCACATTGATTTGGATTGAGGTTTTGGTGATTGGATACATTGAGTTCCAAAGGAACGCGGAGCTGGACCCCGAGAAGAGGCTATATCCCGGCGGCAAGTTCTTCGACCCATTGGGTTTAGCCGCCGATCCAGAGAAGAAGGCCACACTGCAACTTGCAGAGATCAAGCATGCACGTCTTGCCATGGTGGCCTTCCTTGGCTTTGCTGTTCAAGCTGCTGCCACAGGCAAAGGCCCTCTCAATAACTGGGCAACTCATTTGAGTGATCCTCTTCACACTACTATCATTGACACTTTCAGTTCCTCTTGAAAAGCTTCTTCTCTGTAGTCATATGATATTATTCTCCACTACTATATGCTATGCCATGGTTTGTATGGTCCTATTTATATGGGGTGCAGACATTTCACATAGTTGAATTAGTGCTTGTAAAGTTAGTGACTACTCGATGAATTTGAGAGGCTAAGCAGAATGTTTCAGCAAGATTTTTAGTGTGTCTCAATTTTGAGGACCAGAAAATATGAAATCGAAACACGAAAGTGAAACGCCAAATTTGTTTCTTGGTGAGTGGTTGGCAAGTAGTTTGAATTAAAAAAAAAACAAAAAGGGTTGAAGTGAAAATCTAACATTCAACTTTTAGCTAGAGTGCATCTATTAGCTAAAGTGCATCTAAAATATAAATGATTGAGGGTCAGATCTAGCACTCATCACTTACAAAGTTAAATTTATTCCTTGACAGGGTTAGGGGAGGGAGGTGCTAGATTTGACATTTTTGAAGTTGTGGATAAATCTTTGCTTGTAAATAATAAGTTCATGCAAAATATTTTGATTTTGCTTTTGGACGATGAATGTGAGATTTGTACACCAAAGAAGGTTGCTGTTTTGATTTTGATGGGTTGCCCACTAATTTTCTTGAAGAATTGTTAGAAAGTTGAAGGGTTAAAGGGTCAAATCTAGCACTCTACTATTGCCAAAAGTTCACCCAACATAAACAAGAATTCGATGGCTCAAATGTAGCACACATCTTTTCAAAAATGACTCAAATCTAGCATTTCCGTCAACGTTAACGGGTTTGACCTTTAAGTTTGACTTGACCATGCCACATCACCCGTCATGTCAACCAGTTTTGCCATGTGGCATGCCACGTCAAGCGACACGTCACCCAATAATGGATAGTGAGTGAGCCCATTGGGTGACGTGGCATGCCACGTGGCAAAAAAAAATGAGTGACGTGGCGGGTGACGTGGCATGGTCAAGTCAAACTTAACGTCAAACCCGTTAAAGTTGACGGAAATGCTAGATTTGAGCCATTTTTGAAAAGATGTGTGCTACATTTGAGCCATCGAATACTTGTTTATGTTGGGTGAACTTTTGACAATAGTAGAGTGCTAGATTTGACCCTTAACCCAAAGTTGAATGATTGTAACAAGATTGATTCTACAAAATAAACTAATCACAATTACAAAACAAATAGGCATGATGATCTGGGGGAAATTGAGCTTGACGCGTGCCTATTTATGAGTGTGGAAAAAGCAAGGTTGATGCATTAATACTACTCACAGACCACTACACTTGCTAAATAAACTAATACAGTAATAAAAACATCCCCTTGTAGTAGTTATATAAAAATCCCCTTGTTGCACACTAATGCAACTTGGCTAAAGTAAGAAACATAAACTAATGAAATACACAAAGCTCGATATATTCTAAACTATATAATTCTTCAAAATAACATTTTTATATTCCAATAATTTTCCCTTACTTCGTAAACTTGACTTTTAACGAGTCAAAATGAAAGTAAATATAATTGGGGAGTGAATGGTAGAATTTAACATTATGACCTTCAATCTACAAATTTTTCCCAACGAACTAAGTAGAGGAAAATGAGGCATTTTTGAGAGTGAATAAGGAAGGTTATTTGGAAATCCAATTCAATAAACATGAAAGTTGTAATGGTTATCATTACAACCAGTCTCCCTTTCTGTAGCCTCTTGAATTCATCCATGAGATCATGTATGCTTACAGTGGATATGGCTACAAATTTGAGACTTGCTACCCTGTTCTTCATTCTCAATTCTCCTTCATGACAAACCAAAAAAGGTTATCATTACAAAGGAAAACGATATGCTTTTTCATAGTTTCAACAAGATCACATGCAATATGAGCTTTATGAGCTTCCATAATAGGAAGACAATGTGAAGTAATTGTCTACTGAATTTGAGCTCTTGTGATCTTGTCAAAGTGTCCAAGATAACCAATTTCTAAGCCCAGTGAGACTTTCTTATCTTGCCCATCAAATCAAAATTTTGATTCAACTAACTCATAGCTTCATGTGCTAAGAATATCTCTTCTAACTCAACTTTCTTATCTTGCCTTTTAGTAACTACAGTACTTTGGGTAATGCAACTTGCGCATGAATGGACTCTAAAACAAGATACTCATGATCTCATATTGATAAGCAATTTCAGGTGGTTAGTTGATTTAAGGCCATCAATATTTCAGAGAATTTACATCATTTAATTCTTGAAAAAAAATCGTAATTGTACATGACAATGACCCTTAGTATTTCTTATGCCATGATCCCTAGTGTGTATCCACTTTACTTAATTTTTTTTAAAATATACTCCATCTCATCTGTTATATAAAAGTTCAGCTGTCAAAACACGATTATTAAGAAAACATGTAAATATTAGTTGAGTGTCTGAAGTTAATTCCTTATTTAAATATTGCCCATATTTATATTACTATACTACCTTAATTAATAAATATGAAAAAGTATTAGGGGCAAAGTAAGATAAAATACATTAAAGAGGGAGAGAATCATGCTCTTGTATTTTACACCAAAATCATTTAAATTTTCGTCTCTTATATTACAGACGAGAGGAAGTAACTAACAACATAATGCTTTCCCAAGGTTGACCACAAAAATTTGAGAAATCATCTACTTTTAAATAAGGGACAATTGCACCTTGTAACACCCCAATTTTCAAATTAGGGATAGTAAAGAATTAATTAAGGTCTCAGGATATCATTAGAGAATTACAAAGCAATTTAGAAAAAATTAAATGAGGATTATAATTATAAATTAGGAATTTTAGAAATTGGGTATACAAATTAATTATGGAGTATAGGAGTAATGAAAGAAAATAGAATTCGAGGGTAGTCTTATTAAAAAAAATTGGAAGGGAAGAATAGTCATTAGTATATAGAAAGCAAATGACACAAGTGTCCTCTTCTCCTTATTAAAAAAAAAACAAAACAAAACACACACACACAAATAACCATCTTTTAAAAAAAAAAACTACACATATATATACCCTCTCATTCTCACTTTCCCATTTCCATTTTTTTTCCATCTTTCTCTTCTTATTTTCGTCCTCCCTGCTGCCCCTCCATAAACATCACATTTTCCAGCCACAAACCTAGCAAAACTTGGTCCAATCTCACATGCAATTGGTGATTTAGCTTCAGGTGTGAATTTCCTTACTTTTCCCATATAATTTTTCTTAGTTTTGGTGAGGATTTGGGAGATTTCAGTTTGTGGGTTTGCTAATGGACGAAATTAAAAGGGTTCCTAAGTCTATTTAAGTTAGTTTTAGTACATGAATGCTAGTAACCAATTGATATGTCACAATATGTGAAGGAGTAAGCATTATGTTGGCTTGTTGGGGTAAATAAATATTGTGTCTTCTTTGATTTGATTTTTGCTACTTTCATGAGTATGGAAAAAGGGTTTAAATTGTCATGCATGTGTGTTTTCTTTATATTGGGGGCTGCTGAAACGGTGTATGGGTTAGAGAGTTGATGATGGAAATTTCATAAATAATGTATATATCATTGCACTCCAAGTGTTTGATAAAATGTCTAGTAGAGTTAAGAAATTGATTTAGCTCACAAAATTGTGTTACAAAGACTATTCTTTATGTTTTTTTTGTAATTATCATGGAATGATGTTTAGTTGTGTATGTTTGGTTTATGTAATGTTAAAAAAAACTTAGGAGGGTTGATTACAATTAAGGTAATTTGGAGGATAAACTTGTGAAATGAATTGTAGAGTTTAGGTGTTGTGTAAAATGTTGTTTGGATTGATATATATAACACATATCGCTGATTGCTAATTTCTTCTTTTCTTTTCTATCTTGTCCTATTTTTGATCATATCCATATGCTTAAGATAATTAAATGAAGTGAATCAAGTTCCTTTAGACACATGTATATAGGAAATGTTACAAGCTGAATTTGGGTATGATTCTACATGGTCTACGATTTGGGAAAGTGAGATTAACCTTGTATTGATTATTTTGTTGATATTATGTGTAATACATAAATTTGTTTATGGTGATTGTTTGTTGCATGTGTAGTTAGAGTTAAATACATTGTTGCATGTGGGATTAACAAAATTTCTGCAATTGTGTTGTAATGGCTGAATGGTTATTGATATTTTGGAAGGTTAGTTTGTGGTCTATGCACTAAGAATGGTAGGGAACATTGATGTAAATGGAAGGGTGCTATATTGTGCAAGTGGAGTTGTTATATGGGGCTGTGCATTTGTGTATAAAAATTCTTTAAGTTTTTCTTCTCCATAACTAAATGTGTAGGAGTAAAATAAAGTTAATATTTGGTTAAGACTCTGTTATGGGTAATTTAAATAAAAATGTAATGTTTTTTTTAGTAGGAGAAGAGATGTTGTTTTCAAAGTGTTTGAATTAGAGACTTCTATTTCTTCCACATTAATTCCAGTTTCATAATAATGAGATTAAAGATGGTAGAGTTGAGTAATTGACTATGACCTTGAGGTTATTTGGTTATGTCTACTTTTGCTTGGTATTTTATATTTTGCTTTGATTGTGAGATAGATGTTCCACTATTTTGTTTTATAATGAAATCAGATTTTTGTGCATTGAACATTTTATTTGATGAGTTTTTACTATTTTCATTACTTGTATATGTCTTTTTATGTCTTGTATGTATGTGCTGGTTGATTGATGGAGTATGATGATTGTTGAACTTGTTTTCTCTTGATTGCCTTGTTCTTGGACTGCTTTAATTGAGAATTTCTTATGAGTATTAAAGATACTTAGGCTAAGCAATAATTAAAAATATTCCATAAGTTAATATAAATGAGAAAGGTTTGGGTAGTAATATAGGTTCGAGAGAGACGATGCTTATAGAATAGTTATTTATGGCTATTATTACTTTATGTAATGATAGGAGAAGGTAGAAGGCGAGTGTTTGGGAAGCAGCAAGAAGGAAAGGAGGAGTAGTAGTAAAGTGAAGGACAGGTAACAGTTTAATTCAATAGTTATAAGCGCGCATTAATATTTTTCAAAAACATGATAATGTTGATCCTAAGAGGAAGGATATTTATCTGAGATAGATAAATAAGAAAGTAGAGTACTCTAGGCATCAGGTGGGTCGCTCCCCCTATGCCAAACATTTACAGAAACCCTGCAGGTACAGAATACCTCCATCATTTGACGAATATATCGTTAATAGTGGTTGGTATAGTGAGGCAAGTTCCAATAAGAGATTGGAAAGAGGCAGGTTCCAACAAGAGGTTGGAAAGAGGAGAATATTATCATGATTTAAAGGTAAACTATTGAAATAAACTGTTATTGGGATTCTTTGAATCTCACTGTTTTTCTTAAATGTTTTTACAGATAAGCCGGGAGAAGTTAATTCTAAGGGAAGCTCTAGGAAGGTAGGAAGGATGTTTGTTAGGCCCGAAGCTCAATAGTTAGATATATTTGTATTATATGTTAGTTGTTATATATATTCTTATACAAGTTCATAACTTGTGATGTATATAGGTATAAGCTATCACCTGCGATAGCCGAATTATATTATATAAAATTGTAATAGTTAGACTTAAATATGTTAAGTATTTAGTTACAATAGATAGTACAGGTGTATAAAATAAAACTAAGTAGTGACTACTAATTTAGCTATTTAATGAATTTATAATCCGCTGCGAATTTCAGGAAACAGATATAATTTCATAAATTGTTTAGAAGCCCAAGTTTATGCAGGAAGTTCTTTTAATCTAGTTTTTGAAATAGAAAAGTTTTAATTTATTCATATTTTTGGGCTTCTAACATTAGAAAGTGGTTATAAATTGATTAAAAGGCTATAAATAAAGTTATAAAAAGCTAGGATTTTACACACCTTTGTCCCAAATAAGAGATTTAATTTCAAAAAAGTCTCAAAGAGTTGTTGGCTTGTTGCCACTTGTTAAATGTTAATGAAAGCTATTGCACTTGTTAATAGTAGATATTAACAACTCTTTGAGACCACTTTGTAATTAAATCTCTTATTTGACACTAAAGTAATATATATATATATATATATATATATATATTCCCTCCGGTTCTAAATATAAGACTTAATTGACTTTTTTGAAAAATCCTAAAAAACAGCAAACTAAGTTAATTATAAATTGATTTACCTAATTTTTTTCCTTTAATCTAGTTTATTTTACTTATAAACTAATGGATAATCTAAAAAGATATCAAATATGTCATGATTTAATAACCTATTTTGCAACCTTAATCTCTCCAAAAAAAAAGTCAATTAGGTCCTATATTTATGATCGGAGGTAGTATTATTTGTTTCCTTGATAAAAAAAATTATTTGTTGTAATAAAAAAATATTATTTGTTGTAACAAAAAAAAAATATTTGGTTCCGGTGATAAAAGTTTGAGAATTTATTTCCCGCCTCTTCTTCTTCTTCTTCTTCTTCTTCTTGTGTATATCTCTCTGAACATTTCGCTAGGGTTTCAGAACTCAGAAATGGCGAGGAGGAGCTACTTCTTCAGCACTGTCTATCTCGCTCTCGCTCTTCTCATTCCTCTTCTTCTCTCTCTCCGAAACCCTAGAGGCGAACCTCAACATGACGACGAAAATCCACATCCTTCTTCTTCTTCTTCTTCTTCTTTCTCTTTCCCTATCACTTCCCTCACTTCCTCCATCGACGACATCTCCGTCTCCTTCAACGAGCGAATTCGCGACGGCTCCAATTTAGCCTACGACTTTTACCGATCCTCTTCTTGCCCTGACGCTGAATCCATCGTTAGATCCGCCGTCTCTCGCATTCACGCTAATCATAACGACTTGCCTCCTTCTCTCTTGCGCCTCTTTTTCCATGACTGCTTCATTCAGGTTTGTGTTTCTCTTTTTCCTTTTTAATTTTGTGTGTTCTGTTTATTATTGTTCAAGATTGTTGGTTATTGTAGCTGATTTTGATTTTTGGTGTATGTTAGTGTAGTTGTTTTAGGAATTTGTTAGGGTTTTGGATGTTGAATTTTAGTGAAGATGTGTGAATTGTGAATCTTCATTATTTGATTGTGATTTTATTGTTTGGTGTTCTTATTAATAATGTATTGGTTTTGTGAAAATTGGTGTACTTAGTGAAAATTGGTGTGTTCTGTTTATTGTCCTTCCAAGACTGTGAGTTATGCCGTTTTTATACATAAATTCACAATTATGTGTGAATAGTTGGTTTTGATTTTTTTAATGTTAATGTAGTTATTTCTGGAATATAATTAGTACCTCTGTTATGAGATATAATATCATTTCCCCTAATTTGATTAGATTAATGATGTTAGTTAAGTTAATTATTAAAACTTGATATTTCCAATTTATCCTAACTATATGTATACCTTTATCCTCACTCTCCCCCTCTTACTTGTTATTATAGATAATCATTATTTGGAATATATAGCTGATTTTGATGTTTTTTTAATATTACTGTGGTTATTTCTGGAATATATAATACTAGCTCTGTTACTAAATATAAGATCATTTCCTCTAATTTGATTAGATTGAGGATATTACTTAAGTTAGTTATTAACACATGATATTGCCAATTTATTCTAATTATATATATATATATATATATTCACACACACACACCTTTATCATCACTCTTCCTCTCTTGTTATATAGATAAGTATTATTTGGGTTAATTTGAGAAAGTTGCGTAAAATTTAGAAAATGATCTTATAGAAATTCGAAAGTGATCTTATATTTAGGAACGAAATGAGTAGGATTTTGGGTTATTTAATTTTATTGAAGATGTGTGAAATGTGAGTTTTGATGATTTGATTGTGCTTTTATTGTTTGGTGTTCTTAATGACAGTTGGTTTGTTTTGGCAATTTTTGTGCTTGTTTCTTATTTTGGAGAAATACGCAGTTGAATTTAGCTCAATGGTAAGCTTGCTTGCCATGTGGTTATGAGGTCGTGGGTTCGTATTAGCCACTGGGCAAAAAACATAGGTTAGGCTGCCTAGTATATTCCCTTCCCCAACGCCCTCACCAAGTGGGGACTAGAATTGGGTTTGACCCTTTTTTACTCAGTCGAATTTGATAGACTGAAGTTCTATATCGTTTGTGATTCCGTTTCAACAGAGATAAAATAATGGGTGAAAGATTGGAGATTATGGAAGCACAAGAATTTCTCATTGGAAACCTGTTTCTGTTTGGCATATAAAATTTTGTTTTAAGAAATGTCATTTGGGGTTTTATTGTTTGGTGTTCTTAATGTAATGCTTTTTGTGAAAATTAGGGTTGTGACGCGTCGGTGTTGTTGGATGATAGTGACGCTAGTCAAAACCGGTCAAGTGAGAAACAGGCACTTCCAAACCAGACTTTGAAGGGCTTTGATTATATTGACTTGATCAAGGAGGAGCTGGAACAAAAATGTCCTGGAGTTGTGTCCTGTGCTGACATTCTAGCTCTTGCTGCAAGAGATGGTGTTGTTTTGGTTTGTTGTTTCTCTACCCTGTCTATAATTCATGAATTATGCTACTTGTTATAGTCTTTGTAGTTTATATTGATATTGACTAGCTAATGATGAGGCTGCTTTTTGTTGTTGTAGCAGCATCGATTAGCTTAGGATCTCTTTTTAATAGCAATTTTGTTTTTCTCTAATTTTTATCACATATATCCATGAATCTTTCTATGTAAATTTACGTCTAATATTCAAAAGTTTAGCAATTTTGCGAGTACAGTCGCACTGTTTTTCAAATATCTTTCAAATTTGATATTTTCTCTGGCAAAAAAAGTGTTGTTATGTTCTGCACTGAAGCTGTGATGTTTTTGTTTTTTTTCGGCAGCATGGAGGGCCTTTTTATCCAGTTTTGACAGGAAGAAAGGATAGTTCTCAATCATTTCATGAGGAAGCAAATAATCAGATTCCAAGACCAGATGATAGCATTAACCAGACTCTACTCTTGTTTGGTCTCAGGGGGTTCAGCGAAAGAGAAACAGTCAGCCTTCTTGGTAAATAAATATACTAGCTGAATCTACATCTTGCTGAACTGAAATAGAATATCATTCATACGGTTTCTTCCTCTTTTATTGTAGGAGCACACAACATTGGGAAAATTGGCTGTGATTTCATCCAGGAACGGCTGTACAACTTTCGTGGCACAGGAAAACCAGACCTTTCAATCCCTTCTGATTTCCTGCAGCAGATGAGAACGAATTGCCCAAACACCTTAGACACTAGCAATGATACGGTGTCGGCTGCTTTTTTCACCACAAGGAGGATGAGTGAATCTAATACAGGCATGTCATACATGCAAGCATTGACATCTTCAATGTCATCTGGCTCAACATTTGACACACATTACTATATGAGCTTGCTTAAAGGAAGAGGACTTCTGTTTGCTGATCAGCAGCTTATGGCTGAACGGAAGACTGCAAGACTGGTTTCTGCTTATGCTTCAGACGATGGATCAACTTTCCGCATGGATTTTGCTAGGGCCATGTTGAAAATGTCTAATCTAGATGTTTTGACTGGAAATCAAGGTGTTGTTCGTCTGAATTGCTCACAGCCTGTAAGTACAAATTAAGATAGATCAGTCATGCTTCCTCAGGCCCGGATTTATCACTTTGCTCTCTCTGTTCTGCATCTAAGAAGAGCTGTGCCTAGTGATACATGGAAAATTTTAATAGAAGAAATAATAGCATGTGACAGTATTAATGAGAGCCCGTGACAGTAAAGAAATACTATTAGTTACATATTAGTTACATAATTGTAATTAGTTGTACACGTAAGATTAGAGGAACAGGATCAGTTTGCCTTTTCTTGTGTATCCAGCTGGTGAATATGTACAGTGGGTATTGTCCCATTCGAGCTGTGGAATATGCAGTGGGTATTGCCCAATTCGAGTTGTGGAATATACAGACTCATTTTTGTTCAGTTTCTTTCTTTTTCTTCCTTCTTTGTACCACTTTGTGTTTTACTTGTTATCTAGTTTAGAATGAAATCTCCTGAAATTCTACATCTTTCCTTACTCATTGAGCATGCTAGACGTGTTTGCTAACTTATGGAGAGTTTGGGCATCTACGAGGATACTGTTCAGGGGTAGTGGAAGATCAGTCTAAATTGATTATTTTGGTTTACAGATTTCAATTTGGTCTTCTCATAAATCATTCTCTCAAGTTCAATCCACAATCGATCCTACTCTCTCCTAACTAAATAAAATAAAACGAAATTTATCCAATTTAGTTAGCTTAAAAATGTTAGTTAATTTAATTAAAAATTAAAATCACATGTTATTACTAAAACATCCTAATTACCTTTTGTTTTGTCCCACACTTTTTTCTTACTTGTATATTGTTGAGGGACATCATTAAAGATAATTTAAGGAAAAAATTTAAGAAAAACATATGTAGAAATACCTTATATTTTAGAACAAGCTCATGTCCTCAAACCAGTTTTTTGTTTAGGTTTATGAATGTAGGGAGTATTAATGTTGCAAAACACAATTTTTCCAAGTTTCAATTACTCAGGTATTGAGGCCCATCAAAATCTCACTTAGGGGAAAGTTCGATGCAAGGGAAGAGGAGAGAAAATGGGTGGGGGATATTTGTATGATTTGAATATAAAAAAAATTGAGAAGTCGGTTTATAAATTATAAATCGGTATTTATTATTCTTTTACTTTAAATCTTATATTTCTTAAAATATCATTAACCCCACTTCTCCAATTTTAAAAAACTCAACCCACAAAATTTTTTTAGGGAAATCAAAGATAAGTGACAATTCAATTTTATAATATATTTTTAAATTAGGAAAGAAATTATTTATTTACAAAGTAATAATATTTCCAAGCCGAGCTGTCCTACTGGTTCTAATCCTATGTCTTTGCCTTATCCTACTCGGTGGTCGGATTTGTTCCCATCGTAATTGTCATGGCTCCGAGAAGTTATTAAAAATTAGAAATCTGTTACACTAAAATCAATCACCAATATAACAATATAACCAACATATAATTAAGATGGAAGGATTAATAACAGAAATCCTATAAGAAATATATTTATCTTTAGTCCAAAAGACCCTTATTTTTATTGAACAAATCCCTTATTTTACAATCACACACAACATCATGCTAACAAACATAATCAAAATCCTTATTTTGATCAAATTTGTCAAATAAATATATTTATATTTTCATTATTTTCACTTGAAGGGATATTGGAATAATACCATACATTCCAATAAAAAAAAGTGAGTAATGTAAAACTAAAACCTCTCGCCCTCACAGCCTCACTTGTTTTTGGCGCCGGCGACAACTTGTCTCTATTTCGCTATCTGGTAATCTTTTTATGATCTGGGCTATTCTTAATTTCATTTCCCCATTCATGGGTACCTTAATTTTCTCGAAAAGGAATAAACTTTGCCCACTAATCTTAAACTTTCCTCTGCTTACATATGGTTTTAAATTTTTCACCTTTTGCCCTCATGGTGTTTGATACAAAGCCTGAGAAAAAAAATTTATGCTTGGTTGATTAATGTATGTTTCTTTCTATGTTTTTTTTGTTGTTGTTTAAGTGAACTGAATTTTATTTGCTATGCATAACTGAGCAATTTGGAAGTCTTGTGAATATGGGTTCAAAACTGTTTTTGACTTTCTTCAGATGTGATGAATTATATGTTTTAGGTTCCTCCAACTTTACTAGATGGACATGGATAGTGTGATTTTGTGCTATGCAAGTGAGTTTAACTGGACATGTTCGACTTCTTTATGACCATGGCCTTAACATTGAGCTATTTTAAACTGATTTTTGTTCTCTGGATTTGATGTAAAAAAGCTGAATTTTGATTATCTTAGAGTAAATTGGTTATATGCATATTTTCTTTATTGTTTGTATTGTTGGCGTAAAATATTATAATCCTTATTAGTGAGCGGTAATTTTATTCTCTAAAAGGACTGGCTTGGCTCAACGGTAAAGCTTGCTTGCCGTGGGGTTTGAGATCGTGGGTTTGAATTAGTCTCTTTGCATAAAGTAGAAGTAAGATTGCCTAGTTTATTCCCTTCCCAGCACTCTCACCAAGCGGGGACTAGATCTGGGTTAATCCTTTAGTAGTGAGCGTTGATTGCTGGTAGTTTTCCTTGTATTTACTATCATATCACTTTTGATTCTGTGGCAGTCTGTAATTGTCAACTGATCTGTTTTATGTTTGTTTCAGTCTCAGCTGAACTGTTTTCATTGCTTGGTTCTAGTAAACTGAGCTGGACATGAATTCAACTTGATCTAAATATGCACCAAAAAGTGGAGACTTTTAAATGGGGACACGAAGCTTTGTGTGGAGTTTTACAAAGAAATTTATCACATTCGGGCTCATTACTGTCACAGTAACAGATCGTTGTGTGAGCATTGTTCCGGTTCGTGGTGGCTCTATGTCTCCCACATTTAATCCTAAAACCAGCTCTTCATCAGGAAGCATCTCTGGTAATATTTTTTAAAAATAATCATCTGATTTTTTTTACTATTTAAGATTTTGATGCTTGACATTTGATTATTTTGCAGATGACTATGTCTTGGTTGAGAAATTTTGCCTCGGAAAGTATAGGTTTTCCCATGGGGATGTGGTGGTATTCCGGTAATCCTTTTTTTTATTTCCTATTTTCATATATTTTATATTGCATAACTTCTCCTTACTACAATATTTTTTTTTAAATTGTGTAATAATTACATTCTAAACTTTTGCAGCTCCCCCTTGAATTACAAGGAGACACACATAAAGAGAATTGTTGCATTACCTGGTGAGTGGTTTGGTGCACAACGTAACTATGATGTTCTGAAGATTCCGGAAGGTCATTGTTGGGTTGAGGGAGATAATGCAGCTTCCAGCCTGGATTCAAACTCATTTGGTCCTGTAAGCTTCCATTTTTTACACTTGAAACATGAAAACAAACTTTTTATGAATGAAGATGCTAGCTTGATTTAAGAGTTTGGCGGCGACATGTCATGTCGTATTGCACCCTGTAGTTGTCATGCTTCTATTACAGGAAACAAAATGCACACCTTAAGAGTGAACTAACTTATCTTATATTTCTAGAACAATATGTTATAATCTTTATCTGTGAATGACATAAATTGCGCACAAAATGACAAATCAAATCTGTATATATGTATGTTGCCAATGATGTATCAGAAACAAAACATTAACTGCTTATAACAACTTACTCCTTTCTCAGCATTTAACTCGTCCACTGTGTCTGGGACCATTAGTAATGACCTGTTCACCCTGCGGCCCAATTCCCCTGAGCCTGAATCCCAAGCCATGACACAACAGTTTTATCAATTGCATGTAGTAACAATGCTGGCTTATTACAATGAATTAGAGGCGAGGAGCTTCTTTGATTACTATCTGTTGACTGTGGTGATTTATGTAATTGAAGAAATTATGCTTTTATAGCCAAATCTTCTTGCTCTCTGATTTGAACTCCTTTGTACTTTTTGGGTGCTCATGACAGATGTTGGCACTGACCTCTATGCCTATCTGTTCTTTAATAGTGTATTAGTCCGTTTTTTTGATTTTCCATGGGACACATCTCTTCATGTAAAATGTCTCAATAGAATAAATAAATCAAGGGTCTGTTGTGGATCATGTCTATGCAGCTTTGTGTTTGTGGCAAATGTTCAGTATTTTGTTTTTATAAATCTCTTGGTATACAGGTAACCTGAAACTTATGTTTGCAGATTCCTTTGGGTTTAGTTCAAGGAAGGGTGACCCACATTGTATGGCCTCCTCAAAGAATAGGTGCTGTAACGAAGACCTCACCAGAAGGATTTTCTTCTTAATTCTTGAATCTCTAGTGCCAATCCCTTTGGCTGCAATAGGAGAAAACAAATTTTTGCCCAAATTATTTTCTTTTGGATAGATAGTGATGTATCTGGTGATTGGGATGATACATTTCAAATGATTGTATACTTGTGCTGCCAATGCCATTGACTTTGAAGGATTGATAGCCAGAAGCAGAAAAGGAATACTTTGAAGTGAGATGCAATTTGGTTTTCAACTCTTTTGTAACCTTCACATTTGAGGCTCGTTTTGAAATGCTTAAAGAATGGAATAAAGTGCATGTAGGATTTTCTTCACAAATGTTTGATTTGTTCCAACATCAATTACTCCCTCTGATGCTAAATATAAAATCAGTTTCCCTGAAGATATTCCTAAAGTGTATTTTGCATCTAAAATGTCATGTAACAAAAACTTCTACAATGATACCCCTAGACTATTGCATTATGTAAGTATATTAACATAAAAGGGCTAAAGTGTACTTTTAATCCCTTATATTTGCATCATGTTTTAATTCAGTCCCTTACGTTTGAAAAGTACACTTTCAGTTCTTTATGTTTGCATCAAGTTTCAATTTAATCTTTTATGCTTGGAAAGTACACTTTTAGTCCTTTTTTATTAACAACGTTAGTTTCTTTTTTTTTTATCCATGATCAAGGTATCCCTCACTTGACAAGTGAGAGACTAATCCCCCGCTGATTTGTAGGCACCTCAAAGGGTGTGACAGTTGGCCTGGGAGATTTAATGCTTCTCCATACCCAACGCCAGGGATCGAACCCAGACAATTGGTTAAGGGTGAATGAGTCCTTGCCACTCAATCACACACCCCAGGTTAACAACAACGTTAGTTTCACTTTAATTTAAATGATTATTTCATATTTAAATTGGGGCAAAAAATGATAAATTTTGAAACTATAAGAATATTTACACTAAAATAATTTAACTAAACATTTTTTCAATATTTAATAACCATTTAAAATTGCTAAGTTAACATTCTCCGTTAAGGGAAACTAACAGTGTTAACATAAAAGTACTAATGACTTGTTTGGTAATGAGAAAGGTGAGAAAGTGACATGTAAATAATTGAAAAGTTAAGGGGTAATATGGTCATTTATATATATCCTGGGGCCCACAAGTTTTCTCTCTCCATCTCACACTTTTCCTGAGCCCACAAACTTTACTTTCTAATCATTACCTCTACTTTCCAGTTTCCATCTCTTACCCTTTCCAATTCTAATTCTTTACTTTCTTTCTTTCTACCAAACACACTCTAAAAGTGTACTTTCCAAACATAAATGTTTAAATTGAAACTTGATGTAAATAAAAGGGATAAAAAAGTGTATTTTTCAAACATAAAATACTAAATTAAAACTTAGTAGGACAAACATATGACAAACATTAAAATATTTTAATGTTTGAAAAGTGATAAAACATCCTTGTCATTCACAAGGCCCGAATTTCACTGGCCATCCCACTACTCTGTCTCTCCGAAAGGATTCGAATGACTTTCTCCCTTTTCCTTTTTCCTGGTAAACCATTCAATTAATCACTTTTCATTCATTCATAATCTCTTTTCTTTACCTCGCTATATATATACATGTGTGTGTATGTGTTATATATTGGAATTTTCGTAATTGTTCTTCCTAGTTAGTTTGGTCACGTACTTCCAATTGCATTGTCTGATACTTCCTTTTTTTTCATCGATTTTGTCTATAATTTTGGTTTTTCTTTTCTGGGTTTCTTAAAGTTTTAATTTTTTTTCTCATTTTTCTTTCTGGGTATTGATTTACTTACAGTATAATTGTTTTCCCTTTAAGGGAAATTCGATTCTGTGTTTCTTGTGGGTTCAAAGTTGACAGATTGTGAGATATGGGAAGGTTGTTTTTGACCCATCTTGAAGGAAACATCTATAGCTGCAAGTATTGCCGTACACATCTTGCCCTTCTTGATGATATCATGTCCAAGGTTTCATTTTTCTCTTCCAATGTAATTTAATTTTGGCTATTTTATTGGATTTGATTTTGCTGTTTTGTTGTATGCATTTCTGTGTTTTCTTTGGAGGATAAATAGTGTGTATAAATCAGACCAGCAGACGAGCCAGACAGGGCTTCAGTCATGGTTCAACACAGTCGTACCGATAACCGTTGAGCCGAAATATGAAGCGGTTGATGGTTGGACCGGTCCAACTGTCCGGTCTGGTCTGGTTCTTACAACACTATAAGTTAATTAGCTTACTAGCAAGTCACATTATTGTGATGGTAGGGTCCATACAATGAACCTGAAAGTGAAGGAAGGAGTATAATTTAGGTGACAAGATATGAGGAAATTAATTTAACATTAAAAATCAAATATGATTAGATCAGATATTCTTTCCTTTTATATCTTATTGTGTTCTCTTTGAAGCACTGTAATTATAAGGAGGAGGTGGATATGTGTCTGTCTCACAGGGTGTTTATTTTGTTTTACATTTTGAAGTTAATATTAATACTCAGACTGATATACTGAACTGCCCTATTAGGAATGTAATCTTGACTCTTTAAAGACATATCAGATGAAGTTTCTTCAATGTCATTTCTTGTGTAATGCTTCATCTTCTTGTGTTGATTTATTCTTCTGTTGTCATCTGATTCTTTGACTGTGGAAGGATATTTCCTTTTATGCCATAGCACACATATTTTGGAAATTGTGGGAAGTTCTCACATTTTACAACTTATCTTGAAATGGTAATTGGTATTCATGTTTGAATGGCGTCTAAATACAATGTAGCTTTTGTTCTCTAGAGAAGGTTCTTACATAGATGACTCTTTAGTCTTTAACCCAATGATGAGATATTTTCCTTGTAGAGGAGAAGAAATATAATCACTGCGGCACATAATAGTAGTGTATAATCTTCCAAGTAGTGTTCCTCAGCAGAGCTTGATAATTTTCATTATATCTCCATCAAAGTATGCTGATTTTTTCGATTAAGAAGTTGTGGATTTTAATTTGATTTTATCTTTCTTTCCATCATTCCCTATATCACTTTTAATTTGTACCATGGATTCCACAAATTTCGTTCAATCCAGAATATGGAATAATGCTTGCAATCTAACTCTGCTTTTTTTTGTTCCTTTTATAGTCTTTCCATTGCAGGCATGGGAAGGCTTACCTGTTTAATGATGTGTAAGTGTTATTTCAAGATGACAAAAGCAGTGTAAATTGGGAATTTAAATTCTGTTTATGATGCTGTGTATAATTTGAACATTCCTAGAATTTGTGATATCTTAAGATAAATCATTCCAGTAATCAGGTACATGCTTCATAGTTCATCTTGAATGTGTTCATGGGGAAGAACTCATCAAGATTGAAAAATTTCAAGTTCTGGTGTAATGTCAGGGCAAACTTATGAGGACTGTTTTTGACATCCTGGTTTCTCTTCTTAATGACAGTGTGAACATCACAGTTGGAGAGAAAGAAGAGAGGATGATGATAACAGGATTGCATACTGTTGTTGACATATTCTGTGTCACATGTGGGTCCATTGTTGGATGGAAATACGTAAGGATCATCCTTAAGAGCTTTACCTGTTTCCTTGTCAACATGCTGTTGCTATTGTAATGTGTTCATTAATGCTAATTTCACCTTTGTTCATTTTAGGAGGCTGCATATGAGAAAAGTGAAAAGTACAAAGAAGGAAAATTCATTCTTGAAAGGTAACCATTTCAATATGTTATTCTTGAGTTCAAATAATCTCTAAGACCATTTTAAGAGTGTACTCCATTATATAAGTTTATTTATTTAGAAATTTTAAAATGCTTTCCAATGGAATTGAACCTAGTTTAGTATAAACAAACCATCTTGGTTAATCAACTAAGCTAACCCCAATGATACTAGATTGTTATCTCTTGTTCATATTTACTATACCATATCATGAAATTGATGTTTATCTCGTCCGTGACATGATTTATTGTTGGGTAGGTTTAAGATTGTTGGCCCTGATGGCAGCAGATACTTGCTACCTCAAGAAGCTCAGATTGCTGGAAGTGATGATGATGACGCTTGATTTGCTCATCTTAGGGTCATTCATTTCATTTCACATTTGAATTGTACATCCTATATGCTATTATTCTCTCTAGAATATACAAATATCTTCATTTTAGAGTAGGTTGCTTTGAAACTGAGGAATCTCTTGCTCCCTTCACTGGTGATTCTAAGCTAGTTTCTTATTTGGGTTTTCATTGAACAGAGTCATTTGTACACTTATCAGGAATCATTATATTGTTTCAAAGAAGAAATATGATCATAAAAAAGAAATCTTAATAATAAGGAGTAACATAGACATAGTGTCATTTCCTATACCAAAACCTATCATTACATCTACATGTATGTGAGATTTTTTAATGATTGAATTTGTTTCTTGGGACTTGAAGCGTTTTCCTTTCACCATTAGCACCTTTGAATGTTCAATTGGTAAAGCAAGAAGAAACAAAGGCAAATGTTGGAGGAAGAATTTAACTCTGGTGATAAACTTATAAATATTTTACGATGTTGGAGAGAGATTACAGAACATGATAGCTTAGAGCAAAGCAAAGTCCTAATATTTCAGTATGAACGATACATTTGAATTGAGTTACCACTGAAAAATAAGTAGGCTTCGAAATACACATTCAGCTTCTTAATATGGGTTAGAGACCTGTAGACTTAGACCTGAAAGGATGCAAGCCAAATTTTCTAGGATTTCATAGATTCATATTTTTTAGTTTATAAGGTAAATACCGGAAGAGAAAAGTCTAACAGTGTGATTCTGGCGTAAAAAAGTCTTACATTGTGACTGTATTTTGTTGATACAATGATTTGTTCTTTTGACCAATTACTAGAAACAATGATTTTTTTCTTGAACGGAATGAATAAAATAAAAAAAGAAGGGTAATGGACCTAATCTGGCCCCCAAGTAACCACCAAGGAGCGCTGAGCACCCTGAACTAACAACAGGCCCGTATCTGTACTCCAAGTAACCAAGGTGTTTAAAAACTACTCCGGTTGGACGGTCAACAACGTTTGACCGTTACTATGCCCATGTGGCTGCCACGCGAGCACCTGCTTTGCCACCTCTGCTTGCCACGTGTGTATTTTAAATGGACCTAATCTGCCCTCCAAGTAACCACCCAGGTGCACTGAGCACCCTGAACTAACAACAGGCCCATATCTACACTCAAAGTAACCAATGTGTTTAAAAACTACCCGGGCGGACGGTCAATGACGTTTGACCGTTACTATACCTATGTGGCTGCCACGTGAAGGCCTGTTTTGCCACCCGGCGCCTTGTTATCGCCACGTAAGATATGTTCATGGGGTCCCACCCATAATAATAAACAATTTCTCTCTCTCCCTCTTCATCACCATCAACACAGCCATCCCAACACCCACGCCACCCCCTCACCTCCCCAGCCCCCATTGCCGCACCTCCACAGCCCCCCACCCACGCCACCTCTGCTTACCACGTTTAAGGGTGGCGTGGGTGGGGGTGGTGGGTGTTGGGGGGGCTGTGGTGATGGTGATGAAGTGGGAGAGAGAAATTGTTTATTATTATGGGTGGGACCCACATGAACATATCTTACGTGTCGATGACAAGGCGCCGGGTGGCAAAACAGGCCTTCACGTGGCAGCCACATAGACATAGTAACGGTCAAACGTCATTGACCGTCCGCCTGGGGTAGTTTTTAAACACATTGGTTACTTTGAGTGCAGATATGGACCTGTTGTTAGTTCAGGGTGCTCAGTGCTCCTGGGTGGTTACTTGGAGGGCAGATTAGGTCCATTTAAAATACACACGTGGCAAGCAGAGGTGGCAAAACAGGTGCTCGCGTGGCAGCCACATGGGCATAGTAACGGTCAAACGTTGTTGACCGTCCAACCGGGGTAGTTTTTAAACACCTTGGTTACTTGGAGTACAGATACGGGCCTGTTGTTAGTTCAGGGTGTTCAGCGCTCCTTAGTGGTTACTTGGGGGCCAGATTAGGTCCATTACCCTAAAAAGAATGATGGGGTTTTAGCCTTAAGATCGCATGCCAACCTTTATATTGAATCAATCTATTAATTAAGGTAAAATAGATGTACCCATGTTCCTATGTAGCATTTGCTTTTTGTCAGAATTCTGCATATTTTAATGAAACATGTAATTTGAGATTATTTCATATCCATTTTGTATTGAAAGTTCTTTTTCTTTTGTTAAATATTGTTTGGTAATTTGACAGTTATAAGCAACCGATTAATTGAGATTTGAGGGTAAGGAGTGCCTCCCACATAAGTAAGATTGTCTCTTCTCCCAATGAAAGTGTTTCTCTCGATTTGAACACATGTTTTCATTCTTATGAGGGATGAAAACGTGTGTTTGACTCATATATGAGTAAACTCTTTTTTTTGACCCTATATTAGTCCAATTTTTCTTATAATTTGGACGCTCAAAATTCTAGACTTGTTTCTTATGACACACTTAATAATTCTAACAATAAATACCGCTTTGAATTTCAATAGACAACTAAAAATCAAACTCCGTGCAACACATTTTTACCAACAGCATGTGCGTCCATAGCCAAGAAAAATCATCAAACTTACCTTATTATAACGTCATAGATCTGAACAAGAAGGAAAACATAAAAACAAAAGGGACCACACACTTGAGTAAAGTAGTAGAGATAAAAAAACATGTCAAATTATATGGATAGTAACTGGATTTTGAATTATATGGATAGTCCCTCATGTTTTGGATAGTGATGAGGTTGCCATTCAAATATCAGGTAGAGCTAGCCACGGTCGCCGGCCGCGACGCTGCTGCTCCCACCCCCACCATTGTTGTCATTAAGGTGTTTAGTAGTAGCCAACCAGCTGGGAGGCCTAAATTGAATTTGGTGATACTGCCTTTCAAACATTGGTTGAGGCACATCTTGAGGTATTGGAGAATGATCTGCCCAGCTTGAAGTGATGATGAGAAGCATCACTCCAAAAAGAAGCACAAGAAATTGTTTAGAAGACATAACTATTGTTGAGTTGAACTTATAATGATATATGGTGACTATGTAAACGCATGCTTATCGATTATTTATAGTAGAGCTGTGGTGGTTAGGTTAATTGGTGTGGGTGTCTTGTGTTTCCATTTTATTTATTAGTAAATATATATCGGTCCTAAATATTAGACATATTTGGAGAAGTTGTCAGATTGTTTCTAAATGTAAAACATATTATTAATTTTTTCAATTTGTACTCAAATTATCAATTTTGATTCTCTTCAATGGTAAACAAACAAGAGAGTGAGAGTGGGAATAAAGGAAGATTATTAAGGGGTTAAGGCATGTAATTTTAACCAATTTAACTAACTTCCTTATTTTAATTGAATTATGTAATTAGGTTATATATTAAGGAACACAAGATAGTAGTATTATTAGTAAATAAAATCAAGGAAAAATAAGCTAAGGTTTAAGCTGCCTCGTTTAATAATTATTATTAACTATAATTGTGTGTCTTTTCAAGCACTTGAGTAGGCAAAAACCCTTCATATTTTCTTTAAGTTATCTAATTTGAAATATCATTATTTTTAATTTGACTGCAATATTTTAATAGGTGTGTGTCTGTTTGTATACCTTATTATTACATTTCTAACTTATTTTACTGAAGAATTCTGTTCTCAACTCTTCATGCAAATATAAGGATACATGTTCATGTTTTTGGCGGATCGATTACATCATGAATAATGTAGAAAATGTTAAAGAACAATCAAAATACCCATAGAGCCCTACATTATATTTTTAAATTTAAAGTGTTTCTAGCACTTTCAAATATTTACTATTGCAATTTTGGTTCCAAATATACTTAAGCAGTAGTACACTACCTCCAATATCATATAGAGGTAATCCGTTTTCTAATAATAATAAAATCCATCATAAAACCTATTTAGCCATTCCAAGGACTAATCTAAAAACATTTTTGCAAGAGTTGTCTCAACAAATTCAATTTCGCCCTTCTTAGATTGCTATATCGCTTGCAACTTCAGATTGACTACATTCCAATAGTCCTGTTTCTCATTCCTCTCTGTGTCAAAACTATCTAACAAGTGTTTTTGCATCTCATCAAATTAAAGTTTCTTGACAACAAGAAACAATTCTTTTAACTGGATTCCATTTAATAGTTTTATTTATTTAGTTTTGAACAACTATTAATTCATTTTATACTAAAAATTAGGTTAATTTGGACTTAAGATATATTTATAGCGTAAGTGATAATATTGTTTTTGTTCCTGATAAAAAAAATAATATGCGTGTCTGTGTGATAATATACCATTTAATTTTATACTTTAATAAGTTGTCATTCCTTGATCGAATTAGAATCACAATTCTCAATACCAATGTATAACAAAATAAAAAAAATATAATTCTTCCTTTGTTCCTAATATAGGATTTTTTGGGAAGGTGATTTTGTTCTTAAATATAAATATAAATGTTCCTACAAGGATTGAGTACAAATCCAATCAAGCAAGAAGTATAATTATGATTACATCAAGTTGAGCTATCCATAAAAGTGATTTGATGATTAAATAATTTTAAAACTATTTTCTCAAATTTAAAATGGAAACTGGTGTTAAATAATCTCTCTACATCAATGATTAATTGAAACATATTTTTTTATCTCCCTTGTTACTTGTGACCTTTAATTTAATTAACCTCCTATCCAAATTATTTTCTTGTTTACACACACGCACACACACACATATATTAACCTAGGATTCTATCGTACTTGTAAATGCTCACTCAAGTCATAAACAAACTCAATTACTCACATATAAATAAGCAATCAAACTCACAATTTCTCACACACATGTATTTTTCCTTATATTTTTTTCTCTATGAGAATTATTATGTTTCTATCTATTCGTTTACCAAAAACATGAGAAAAGTAAGGGAATTGAGATAAAATATGCGTGAATTATACTTGACTTTTTCTCTAAATTATGTCTATTGATATACTTGACAAATTCCTAAATTTGTGTGCTTTACATGCTTAAATATATGAAATTTCCAAGATATAGTAAAGAAGCAAAGATATGACCACTAGTGTGGACACATAGTCCACAAGTGTAATTAATCGTACAAGTATAGCATGAGGCCAAGATATAAGTGCAGGTACCAGTGAGTAAAAGTGTAGGAATAAAGCCTATGAATATTAAACATGGGAACCCACAAATGTCAAACGCACATGAATTTATCATGGTACTCTAAGGATGAACAATACTGGTATTAGCAAAAAAACTGTTAAAAAGCATGCATAGGGCCAATTTATATTTAAATAACAAATTATCTTCTTTTGACTATAAATTTTTATATATGATGTGAACCTATCATGAAAATTTAGAAGACCGTGTCATATTTTTCTTTTGATTCCAAAATTAGTTGTTTCATACAAGGAAAATGAAAAGTAACGAAATAGCAGTGAATGAATAAGTCATATAATTGTTGGCCAAAAAAAAAAAAGAAGAATAAGTCATATAATTTGCCTATTACTACTGGCTAATTTTGAATGTAAATTAAAAATTGCGATGATATGAATATCTATGTGTGGAATCGTACCTAATAAATACAATAATCAATAAATTATAAATATAACAAACAGTAAAATATCAACTATATAACTTTGGATGTGACGTTATTCATTCATTTGGTACTCTGATCTCTAAAAATGCATCTGTCTTATAAACCGCCCAATAAACGAGCTCCGTGCCATTTACTTACAAGAAGAATCAACAAACTCGATGGTATCTTGTTCATAATTTATTTTTCAATCACTTGATCACATCCTTGCTTGAAGTAACATACTAGCATGTTTTTTTTTATAGGGTAAAGGTGCAAAAATATGACTAAACTTTACCCTAAGTTGCATTTCTATGACTAAAGTTTCGCAAGGAGCAAAAATACCACCAAACTTGGGATTGAGGTGCAAAACTACGATTCCCGTCAAATATGACGGTGTTGACCGTTAGTCTTCGACATGTAGGATGCTGAGTGTGCAATAATGACCATGTGACATGCTGAATAGATTTATGTGGGGCCCACGATGGGATTCCCTCTGTTATTGAAATCAATTCCTGATCTGACGGGGGGTAAGGGTGTGTTTGGAAGGGATGAAGAGGGAGGGAGGAAATTGTTTTTTATTATATGTGGGCCCCACATAAATCTATTCAGCATGCCACATGGTCATTATTGCACACTCAACATCCTACATGTCGAAGACTAACGGTCAACATCATTATATTTGACGGAAATCATAGTTTTGCACCTCGATCCCAAGTTTGGTGGTATTTTTACTCCTTGCGAAACTTTAGTCATAGAAATGCAACTTAGGGTAAAGTTTAGTCATATTTTTGCACCTTTGCCCTTTTTTATATTGATATATCATTTAAGATTTTTTTTGAAGTTCTCAAATCATCCCCGACTCGACGCATCTGAGAAAGAAAAGAGAATAATGGAGTAAGCTCTGTCAAATCATCATTTTCATTTTTTCAAACATCCACCTTGAAGTATATTATCTCCTTAAATTGAGTATCTTAACAAGTCCAACTTAAAATGAAAATAGACAATTTTTTGACTATATCTTATTCCGCCTTTTATAATGGCTTCTTCCATTCTTCTTATAACTTCATCATTTTTAATGTGTGTGTGAATAGTCAAACAATGAATACTGCCTTGGATTTCAATACACAATAAAAAATCAAACACCTTGCTGCACATTTTTACCAACAGCATGTGTGTCCATAGCCAAGCAAAATCATCAAACTTACCTACAATTATATCATCATAAATCTGAACAACAAGACAAACGTGAAAAAAAAAGTGACCACATATACTTGAGTCAAGTAGTAGATATACCCCTATTAATTCTCATTTATTTATAATACCAGACTAAACATAAAATTCATATTATTCTCTTGTTTTCATTAGAAGTAGCCTGGCGATTTCTCCCAAAGTAGCTTATAAACTATGATGGTTTAATAAGAGTGGTTTCCAAGGAAGTGGTCACTTCCTTGGAATTATGTTGGTAGTCCCTCATGTTTTGGAGAGTGATAAGAATTCCATTTAACATTAGATACAGCCGCCGCTGTTGTTGCCACTGTCCTCATTGCCGGCGCCACCATTTTCGCCATTCTTGTCATCACCTTCTTCCTCCTGGGGGGGTTCAGGCCAGTAAGGAGGCCTATAGCTTAATTCTTTTACTGTGATGAGATTGCCATTCAAACATTGATTAGGTTGAGGCACCTCTTGAGGTATTAGAAATACAGGTGCAACTGAAGATATTCCAATTTGAAGAGGTTGAGAATGATCTGCCCAGCTTGAAGTGATGATGAGAAGCATCACACCAAAAAGAAGTACAAGAAATTGTTTAGAAAACATAATTATTGTTGAGATGAACTTAATCCGAGCAGATATTTATAGTACAACTATGCTGGTTAATTGGCGTGGGTATCTTGTGTTTCCATTTTTAAATTAATAAAATATACACGAAGCTCTTCTAAACTACTCCCTCCGATCCTAAATATAAGACCTAATTGAATTTTTCTGGAAAATCCTTAAAAAAACAAAATAAGTTAATTATAAATTGATTTACCTAATTTTTCCCTTAAACTAGTTTATTTTACCTATAAACTAATGGATAATCTAAAAATATATCAAATATGTCATCATTTAATAATCCATTTCACAACCTTAATCCCTCCAAAAAAAAAAGTCAACTAGGTCCTATATTTAGGACCGGAGGTAGTATAAGACCAGTGAAGTCGAAAATTTGTTTGTAAATATAAAAATATTATTAATTTTTCTCAACTTTAATTTTTCCAAAGTATCATTATTGATGCTCCTCAATGGTAAACAAACAAGAGAAAGAGGATGAGAATAAAGGTAGATAGATGATTAGGGTATTTATGAAAAATCACGTGATTTTAACTAATTTAATCATCAACTTCCTCAATCTAATCAAATTATGTAACTAGATCATATTTTTATTAAGAACATATTTAGTAAATATAATCTTGGGAAATAAAGGTTCAGTCTGGTCGATTTAATAATCTAAACACTATATACATGCACTTGAGAAGGCGGAAATCCATCGTAGTTTAATTTCTTTAATTTTTTTGATTTGTAGATTTTTAATTTGGTTGTACTAGCTATTTTAATAGGTGTGTGTCTTTTAGTATATCCCATTATTACATTTCCTTTTTTAGTGAGGAAATTATGTTTTTAACTCTTCAAGTAAATATAATAATAATTGTGCATGCTTTTTCAGATTGGATCAAGAATGATAATGTATAAAGGGTTAAAGATCAATCATACATTTTGCAATGTTTTCTCAACAAATATAATTCTGCCCTTCTGAAATTGCTCTTAGCTTGTTCCTTAATCCTTGAAGTTTCATATAGACTACTATCTTTTTTATAACTGAAAGGTAGTCTATTTAATGGGCTACCTTTTTTTTTATAGACTAACTTTTTTTATATGAAACTGCAAGGGTTGTCCACACGGCCCTTTTAGGAAATTGATTTAGTTAAATAAATTTTAATTATAAAACAATTAAAACAAATGAGTTTACAAACTATTTACTATGGTTACTTATAACTATAATAACCCTTATTAGAATCAGGATTTTGAGTATGTTTATGATTAGGTGTAAGATTGGGACGTTAGGGTCATCTCAGTGGGCAACCCTGTCACCCATGTGGTGATGGTGAGTGGTTCTTCAACTATTTACTTATATATAGCTAAATACTATTGTTCTTGTCCAACTATCACATGGTACCCATAAATTTACGCCACATACATATAGGGATTTAGGGCACTCCCAAAACATAGATTTGAATACATAAGTTAACTCGAGCAGACATTCCCGCTTTCTTCACTTCTACATTATCCCAGAAGTCAATTCCTGTTGCTTTTCATAAAACTGAATTCTTAATGCATTTTATATCTATACACGCGATCGACTATCAGCTGTTTCCAATCTTTACCATAAGCGAACAAGTCTCAAAATAGTATAGAAAATTTATCGTTTCCATAGAGCCTAAAGCAAAAGAGGATTAATTATTGCAATTGTGTGATATCAATTAGGTTGAGTGACAGTATATGAGTTTTGGAATTTTAGAATTTATAAAAAACAATAATTTGACAAAGACTAAATTAAAGGCTTAAAATTAAGACAAGAGAAGTCTAAGATTATTTATCAACTTTTCATTTCATGACACCTAATCAATACTCTCCCAATTAGTATGAAAATGAGAACACTGCTTGTCTAATGTTCATAGAATTTTGAAAAAGTTTTCTCAAGTCAAGTTCAAATTTCTACTTGTATTAATTGTACAATCTCTTACTACAATTAGTACAAGTTATACTTTAAAACCATCCTTTTAGTGACAATGTTAGGTCGATAACTATATCTCTGTGTTATCAACAAATCATTCATTTAAAATCATAAACTTAAAGTCCAACATGTTTTTATCCAAGTTCTAAAATAAAATATACTTTCTCAAGTTAAATTCTATTTAACTATGGGTTAAAGATCAAATTTGCTCTGGAAGTTTTAGTCGAAGATCAAATTTGCCTCTAATGTTTTTTTGGATCAATTTTGCTCAATTTCGCCCTGGAATTATATAAACTGGATCAAGTTTTCCCTGAAAATATATTAAATGGATCAATTTTGCCCATACATCTTACATGTCTTGACACCTCATCATCCATGTCAGCCCAAAAACACGTCATCATCTTCTCTTCTCCATGCCTCCACTCCTCCACCGTTTAATCAATCTTCTTGAAACACCCACATTGGAATTTGGAGCCCCCCCCCCCCCCCCCCCCCACACACCCCCACATCCATAATCCTCTTCCTCCCTCCCCTCACCATCCCATTTCCATCCCAGTCCTCCACCGTATTATCTTCTAAAATTGAGTTTCTTAACAATTCCAACTTAAAACGAAAATAGACAACTCATTGACTATAGCTTATTCCGCTTTTTATACTGGCTTCTCCCATTTTTCTTAAAACTTCACCATTTTTAATGGGTGTGTGTGAATAGTCAAACAATAAATACTG
This sequence comes from Mimosa pudica, assembly GCA_029929735.1. NCBI lineage: Eukaryota > Viridiplantae > Streptophyta > Magnoliopsida > Fabales > Fabaceae > Mimosa > Mimosa pudica. Next base: position 13,050,772 of record JAKELP010000030.1, on the reverse strand, counting down.
CCTCGAATTTCAATACACAATCAAAAATCATACTCCTTGCTGCACATTTTTACCAGCAGCACGTCCATAGATAAGCAAAATCCTCAAACTTACCTACAATAATTATATCATCATGAATCTGAACAACGAGGCTAACGTAAAAATAAAAAGTGACTAAACTCTTGAGTAAAGTAGTAGAGATATATATCCTATTCTTATTTTTCTAGAATACCAAACTAAACATAAAACTTTATATTATTCTCTAGTTTTCATTTGAAGTATGTGGTTTTTGAATTATAAAGTTATAGTCCCTCATGTTTTGGATAGGGATGAGTATTATTCCATTCAAACATTAGGAGCACCACCACCCCCGGTGTCATCTCCACCATTGCTGCCGCCTTTGATCTCCCCACCATTGTTGCCACCCCCTTCATTCTCGCAGTCATTGTTATTACCGTTGTTGTTGTCAACACCATTGGGGTCATTGGGATCAGGAAGCTGGTAACCGGGAGGGCCAAAATGGTTGTCATGAGATTGCCATTCAAACATTGGTTGAGGCGCGTCTTGAGGCATTGGAAATACAGTTGCAACTCCAATTTGAAGAGGCTGAGAATGATCTGCCCAGCTTGATGAGATGATGAGAAGCATCTCTCCAAAGAGAAGCACAAGAAATTGTTTACAAGACATAATTAATGTTGAGTTTAACTTGTATGATTTTGGTGGTGACTATGTAAACGCATACTTGCACATTATTTATAGTAGACCTGTGATGGTTACGTTAATTGGTGTGGGTGTCTTGTGTTTCCATTTTATTTATTAGTAAATATATATATTGTTCCTAAATATAAGATATATTTGGAGAAGTTCTTGGGATTGTTTCTTAATGTAAAACATAATATTAATTTTTTTCAACTTTTCCTCAAATTATCATTATTGATGCTCTTCAATGATAGACAAACAAGAGGGTGAGAGTAGGAATAAGGAAGATGATTAGGGGGTTAAGAGAGTATAATTTTAACTAATTTAACTAACTTCCTTTTTCTAATCGAATTTTGTAATTGGATTATATATTTAGGAACACAAGGAGTATTATTTAGTAAATAAAATCATGGAAAAATAAGCTAACTTCCTTTATCCAGTATTCACTATAATTGTGTATCTCTTCATTCACTTGAGCAGGCACAGAAACCCTTCTTATTTTCTTTAAGTTTTCTAATTTGAAATATCATTATTTTTAATTTGGTTGCAATATTTTAATAGATCTGTGTCTGTTTGTGTACCCTATTATTACATTTCTTACTTATTTTAGTCAAGGATTCTGTTCTTAACTCTTCATGAAAATATAAGGATACAGGTTCATGTTTTTGGCGGATCGATTAGATCATGAGTAATGTAGAAAATGTTAAAAGATCAATCAAAATAAACATAGAGCCCTACTTTATATTTTTCAATTTAAAGTGTGTCTAGTACTTTCAAAAATTTACTATTGTAATTTTTTGGTTCTAAAAAATATACTCCCTCATTTCCTAAATATAAGATCACTTTCTAATTTGACTCAAGTTTTCCCCAAATTACCCCTATACTCCCTTCACCCAAAAAAATAGTGGTTTGAAGAAGATGAGAGGATATTTTTAAAACTTATGTGAGGGGTATTTTGAAAATTTCATGTAATCCTAATTCATTGGAATGTCTTCCTTAATCTCTCCAAATTTACTAAAGTGATCTTATATATAGGAACAACGGGAGTACTTAAGCACTAGTATACTACCTCCAACATCATAGATCCCTTTATGATGCATTTCTCTTATGAAACTTCCAATAAAGGACCCTCGTGTGCCATTTCTCACCTAGATTAGAAGAAACAACAATCTCGATGGTATCTTCTTCATACTTGTAATTTCTCAATTATTCTTTTTCTTATCAGCACTGATTATTCTTTTTGATATAATAATGTTTTTCTTAACTTTTTGAATCATCACTAAAGTACATCTTTGCTTGAAAAGACATACCATTATATTGATTTTATATAGACTTGTGCTTACGGATTTTTTTTTATGTTTTCTTAAATCATCCCTGACTCAACGCAGCTTAGAAAGATAAAGAAAATAATGCAGTAAGCTCTGCCTAATCATTTTCATTCTTCAAACATCCACCTTCAAGCACACAATCTCCTACAATTGAGTTTCTAAACAAGTTTAATTAACAAATGAAAATAAACAACTCTGACTATATCTTAGTCCGCCTTTTATACTGGCTTCTTCCATTTGTCTTAACCATCAACATTTTTCCACGCGTGCATATGAATATCAAACAATAAATACCGCTTTAATTTGAATTTCAATACTCAACTAAAAATCGTACTCCTTGCTACAAATATGGGTTCATAGCCAAGCAAGATCATCACTTAACTACAATTACTGTATCATCATAAATCTAAACAACAAGGCTAATGTAAAAACAAAGTGACCACACACTTCAGTAAAGTAGTAGAGACACCCCATTCTCATTTTTTTATAATACCAAACTAAACATGAAATTTATATTATTCTCTTGTTTTCATTTAATTAATGTCTACGAAATGTAGCCTAGTCATTTCCCCCCAAGTAGCTTATATAACTATATATGATAGTTTTATAAGCAAGTGTGGTTTGCAAGCATGAGAGTTTTGAATTATATTGGTAGTCCCTCACTCCCTCATGCTTTGGATAGTGATGAGATTGTCATTCGCCTCCATCTCTGCCGTCACCACCATCACCATTGCTTCCGGGGTTGATGTCACCACCATTGTTTCCTCCTCCACCATTGCCGCCACCGGCGTTGCCTCCGCCAGTGTTGCCGCTGCTGCCAGATGCCAGTGTTGACACCTCTTGTGTGTCGTCGCTGTTGTTGGGGTCAATCTTTTTCATCCACCAACCGGGAGGCTTATATTATTTGTCATGAGATTGCCATTTACACATTAGTTGAGGCACCTCTTGAGGTATTGGATTGGAGAATGATCTGCCCAGCTTGAAGTGATGATGAGAAGCATCACTCCGAAAAGAAGCACAAGAAATTGTTTAGAAGACATAATTATTAGTGTTGAGTTGAACTTGTAATGATATTATTGGTGACTATGTAAATTGTAAGCACATACTTAATCTTTGTAGATATTTATAGTACAACTATATATGATGGTTAATTAGAGTAAGTATCTTGTGTTTCCATTTTATTTCACTAGTAAAAGATACACTCTTCCTAAGTATAACCTATAAGACATATTTGGAAATGTGGCGGGATTTTTTCTAAATTTAAAACATATTATTAATTTTTCTCAATTTTTCCTTAAATTAGGATTATTGAGGCTCTTAAATTGTAAATAAGCAAGAGAGGGATGATGTGAATAAACGTAGTTGGTTAGGCCGGTTTTTAGGTAAAATCATGTAATTTTAATTAATGTAACTATTTTCTTTAATCTATTTAAATTAAGTAAGTAGCGTTATATTTAGGAGAAGAAGGAGTATTATTCAATATAGGGTAAAGGGTCAAATCTAGCATTTAACTATTGCCAAAAGTTCACCCCACATAAAAGTGAATTTCCGGGCTCAAATCTAGAAAGATCAAGTACAAAGTGGGTCAAATGTAGCAAAACCGTCAATTTTGACGGGTTTGACCATTAAATTTGACTCGATTAGGCCACGTCACCTGACACGTCACCCAGTTAGACCACATCACCTGCCACGTCACCCAGTTTGGCCACATCACCTGCCACGTCACCACCACATATATGAAAAGATTTAAGGCTCAAATCTACCACTCAAATAGTAGTAATGTTCACCCAACATAAAATAACAATTTTGGGTCCCAAATCTCGCACCCATCTGTTACCAAATGGTTCAAGTGTAGCAATTATGTCAATTTTTATTAGTTTGACTCTTAATTTTTACCTGATTAGGTCATGACACTTGCTATATCGCCCTATTAGGCTATGTTACTTGTCAAAATTGACGGTTTTGCTACATTTGACCCTCTTTGTACTTGATCTTTGCTAGATTTGAACCCGAAAATTCACTTTTATGTGGGGTGAACTTTTGGCAATAGTTTAGTGCTAGATTTGACCCTTTATCCTTCAATATATAAAATCATGGAAAGCAAGGTGCAGGCTGGCGTGTTTAATCATCCAGTCACTATTTGTGTATCTCTGCATGCACTTGAGCGGCCGGAAATCCTTCATGTTTTCTGTTTTTTAATTTGCAATATCATTATTTTTAAAATCGTTGTACTATTTTAATGGGTGTTCGTCTGTTTGTGTATCCCACAATTACATTTCTAACCTATTTTAGTGAAGAAATAATGTTCTTAACTCTTCATGCAAATATAAGAATACATGTGCATTTTGTTGGCGGATTGGATCATGAATAATTAGAATGGGTTAAAGATCAATTAAAATACACATAGAGCCCTCCATTATTTTTTTTTAAATTTAAAGTGTACGTTTAGCACTTTAAAATATTTACTATATATTGCAATTTTGAAATATTTACTATATAGTGCAATTTTGTTCTAAATATACTTAGTACACCACCTCCAATATCGTATGTATAGAGGTAATACGCTTTCAAAAAATAATAAAAAAACATCACAAAACCTATTTTGCCATTGCAAGGACTAGTTTAGAAACATTTGTTCAATATTTTTCTTAACAAATTCAATCCCACCCTTCCGAAAATTTTGTTAGCCTATTGCTTTTTGCTTTCAGTTTCATATAGACTACCATTAGTCCCATTTTCCATTCCTCTCTTCGTGTCAAAACTATATAACTTGATGACATGTCATGAGAGTTAAATTCCATAACTGAGAAAAATATCTGTCTCTGAAAAAAAAGCCAAAGTGTCTCCGTGACTCCTCAAATTTAAGTTTCGTGACAGCAAGAAACTTCATTGTAACTGTATTTCCATTAAATATATTTATTTATTTGGTTTAATGTGGAAAAACTATTAATTCATTTAAACAATAATAAAAATGGGTTAATTTTGTCTTTGGATAAAGATAGGATAACTTATGGTGCTCATCATTTTAATAGATAAAAGGGTAAAGGTGCAAAAATATGACTAAACTTTACCCTAAGTTACATTTGTATGACTAAAGTTTCGCAAGGAGCAAAAATACCACTAAACTTGGGATCGAGGTGCAAAACTATGATTTCCGTCAAATATGACGGTGTTGACCGTTAGTCTTCGACATGTAGGATGCTGAGTGTGTAATAATGACCATGTGACATGCTGAATAGATTTATGTGGGGCCCACGATGGGGTTCCTTCTGTTATTGAAATCAATTCCTGATCTGATGGGGGGTAAGGGTGTGTTTGGAATGGATGAAGAGGGAGGGAGGAAATTGTTTTTTATTATATATGGGCCCCACATAAATCTATTCAGCATGTCACATGGTCATTATTGCACACTCAACATCCTACATGTCGAAGACTAACGGTCAACACCATCATATTTGACGGAAATCATAGTTTTGCACCTCGATCCCAAGTTTTGTGGTATTTTTGCTCCTTGCGAAATTTTATTCATAGAAATGCAACTTAGGGTAAAGTTTAGTCATATTTTTGCACCTTTGCCCTAGATAAAAAGTGCCCATCGTCTTTAGGTAAATTGTTTTAGTATACAATGATCTTAGCCATTCACTAAAAATTCATCTTACCACCGATTTAGGGCATTTAGGGATGAAATGTATCATTGGAGGAAGGGAGGGAGCAAGATAGGAGAGATAAGAGATGGGCGATGATTTGTTTTTTATAAAAAAGAAAATAAATGAATAATAAAGATGAATTTTATTTTTTGTTAAACACTACTGAACACATGTTTTCATCCTAACATGGTTGTAGACCATTTAAGATGAATTTTTAGTAGATGACCAAGATCCAATTTTGTTTAATAAAACAGCATTTCTAAAGACAAGCAGCGCATTTTATCTATCAAAACGATGAGCACCGTAAGTGAATCCAATAAAGATATCATTTATATTGTAAGTGATAATAATATTTTGTGTGTGTGTGATTGTTCATGAGTGTCTATCTGAGAATATAGTATTTTTATACTTCTATAACTTGTCATTCCTTGATTGAACTAGAAATTCACAAGTCTTAATGCTAATGTATTTCAAACTAAAATAAATTGGTGCTCTCTTTGTTCCTAATATAAAGATTTATTGAGGAAGGTAAATTTGTTCTTAAATATAAGACCTTAGTCTAATTTGCTCAACTTTTCCCTAATTTATCGCATGACAAATCCCTAGATTTGTGTTTTTTCATGCCTAATTATTTGAAGTTTTCAGCATAGTATATCGATGTCAATTATGCTAACTCAACATCAAAACACTATTTTGAAGTTCTTAAACCATCCCTGAATCTGCGCAGGTTAGAAAGATAATAAATTATAATTCAGTAAGCTCTGCCTAATCATTTTCGTTCTTCAAACATCCACATTCAAGCACACAATCTCTTGCAATTGAGTTTCTAAACAAGTTTAACTTAATTTGAAAATAAACAACTTTAAACTATATCTTATTATTCCGCCTTTTATACTGGCTTCTTCTTTTTGTCTTAAACTTTCACCATTTTTCCACGCGCGTGTGTGAATGGTCAAACAATAAATACTGCTTAGCTTTAATTTAAATTTCAATACACAACTAAAAATCATACTCCTCGCTACACATTTTTACCAACAGCATGTGCGTCATAGCCAAGCAAAATTATCAAACTTACCTACAACTATATCTTCATAAATCTGAACAACAAGGCAAACGTAAAAACAAAAGTAACCACACACTTGAGTAAAGTAGTAGAGATACCCCATTCTCATTTTTTTATAATACCAAACTAAACATAAAATTTATATTATTTTAATGTTGGAGAAATTTAGCCTAGCGATTTCTTCCCAGTAGCTTATATAATACTCCCTCCGTTCCTAAATATAGGACCTAGATGACTTTTTTGAAAAATCTTAAAAAAGGCAAAAAATAAGTTAATTATAAATTGATTTACCTAATTTTTTCTCTTGAACTAGTTTATTTTACCTATAAGCTAATGGATCATCTAAAAAGATATCAAATATGTCATCATTTAATAACCTATTTCACAACCTTAATCTTTCCAAAAAAAAGTTATCTAGGTCTTATATTTAGGAACGGAGGGAGTATATAAGATGGTTTTATAAGTAAGTGCGGTTTACAAGAAAGTGAGTTTATTGAATTATATTGGTAGTCCCTCACTCCCTCATGTTTTGGATAGTGATGAGATTGCCATTCAAACATTAGGTAGAGGGTCGTCGTAGTCGCTGCCCCCATCTCCGCCACCACCACTGCCACCATTGCCTCTGGGGATGATGCATTTGCCACCGCCATTGTTGCCTCCACCATTATTGCCGCCGTCAGTGCCCACTGCCGGTGTTGACGCTCCCGTTGTTGGCGCTGCCGGTGTTGACGCTCCCGTTGTTGGCGCAACCGGTTTGCCGCCGCCAATGTTGCCGACGCCATTGGGGTCATAGTTGAAGATTTGAGGCCGAGGAGGCCTAAATTCATTGTCATGAGATTGCCATTCAAACATTGGTTGTGTCACCTCTTGAGGTATTGGGAATGCAGATGCAACTCCAATATGAAGAGACTCAGAATGATCTGTGCAGCTTGACGTGATGATGAGAAACATCGCTCCAAAAAGAAGCACAAGAAACTGTTTAGAAGACATAATTGTTGTCGAGTTGAACTTAATCCTAGCTAGTAGATATTTATAGTACAACTATGTTGGTTAATTGGTGTGGGCATCTTGTGTTTCCATTTTTTTTAAATTAGTAAAATATACACTGTTCAAAAATATAAGACATGCTGAAGTGGCAAACTTGTTTCTAAATATAAACATATTATTAATTTTTCTCAATTTTAATTTTCCCCAAATTATCATTATTGATGTTCTTCAATGGTAAACAAGTAAGAGAAAGAGGGTGGGAATAAAGGTAGATGGTTAGGGTGTTTAAGAAAAATTATATGATTATAACTTACATAATCAACTTTCTTAATCTAATCAAATTATGTATTTAGATCATATTTTTAAGAACATACTGTATTTAGTAAATAAAATCTTGGGAAAATAAGGTGCAGCCTGGCCGGTTTAATCATCTAGTCACTATAATTGTGTACCTCTATACATGCACAGATGCACTTGAGAAGGCGGAAATCAATCGTACTAGCTATTTTTTAATTTTAATATGTGTACCTCTATAGATGCAGTTTCCTTTAAGTTTTTTAATTGTAAATATCATTATTTTTAATTTGGTTGTACTAGGTGTTTAATATGTGCGTGTGTCTTTTTGTATATCCCATCATCACATTTCTAACTTGTTTTAGTGAAAAAATTCAGTTCTTAACTCTTCAAGTAAATATAAGAATAAATGTGCATGTTTTTTCCGGATTGGAACATGAATGAGAATGTATGAGGGGTTAAAGATCAATCAAACATTTTTCAATGTTTGTCTCAACAAATTCAATTCTGCCCTTCTGAAATTGCTCTAAGCTTGTTGCTTGTTGCTTGTTGCTTATTTCTTGCAGTTTCATATAGATTACTTTTTTTATAACCGAATTCCATTAGATAGTTTTATTTATTTGGCTGTAGACAACTATTAATTCATGGGGAAATGATAAATAAATACCCCTGAATGTCTAAAAGGACAAGTAAGGAACTCAAACTTCCAAAAGGATAATTAAGGAACCAGACAATTGTTAATTGGTATATTTTAGTTGTTAATAGGTATGTTCTAGTTATTAATATTTCTAATTGGAAATTTGAGTTTCTTACTTGTCCTTTTAGAGGTTTGAGTTCCTTACTTGTCTTTTTGTACATTCGGAGGTATTTATTTGTCATTTCTCTTAATTCATTTAAACAATAAAAAATGGATTAATTTTTGACATTAGATAAAGATATTATTTATATTGTAAGTGATCGTAATATTGTGTGTGTGTGTGTGTGTTTGTGTGCCTCTGTACATGTGTGTTTGTGTGATGTTTTACTATTTTTAGTTGACAAGTCTTAATACTGATGTATCTCAAACTAAGATGAATTAAAGTAATACTCTTGATGATGTTCCTATATATAAAATCTATTTAGAGAGGTAAGTTTTTACCTAGATATAAAACATCTATCTAATTTGTCTCAAATTTTCTCCAAATAATCTCTATTAATGCTTGAAAATAATCTCTAGATTTGTGTCTTTTTACATGCTTATTTGAAGTATCTAACTTAATAAAGATGCAATCTCAGGATGTTGGGTATTGATATTTCGAAAATATAAGATGTAAATTAAAAGAAAAAACATTGGTAAAAAGCACTAATTTTAATTAATGTCACTTGTCTTTTAGTGTTTTTCCTATATTTACTCAAAACAATACTTCATCCTTCCCATAAAATAAGTTTCGCTTTTGAGAGAATGTGTGTCTCAATATATAAGCTTTCCCACCAGCAATGCTAAATGTTTTCCTAAACCCTAAAATTTCATAAAGTTTGGTCGTTAAAATATATAGCGAACTTTGGTTGTTAATTCCTACTTTTTTTCTAATAATTCCCTCTATTTTTAGTTATCATATGCATATTTGTATATCATTTACATTCAATTTATGCCGCCAGCTAAAACGATGCTAGAATCACATAAACTAGAAGAAAGCAATTCGAATAATACACATATTTCTGTAAGAACTATTGTGAGTTACAACAACATATTTATACAATAATAAGAAACATTTTTCTCATAATAAATGTCATATTTAATCATGTAATGAATGTCCTATTGCAACGAGATCAGTTAGGATTTATAGTAATGGCTAGTAATGAATGCTTTTATATCTCTTGGACATTAACGAGCATTATGGAAAGAGTGATTCTTGTTGAAGTTATAATTGATCAATTATAACTTTTAAGGTTATGGAAAGAGTGATTCTTGTTGAAGTTATAATTGATCAATTATAACTTTTAAGGTATTATTGGTCATTTAATTTCTTACATGTACAACATTTAAGGTTGAACTTCATGTGTTTGTGTAACATCCTAAAAATTTAATATAGGATTAGAAAATATTTTTTAGTAAAAATCATTAGAAAATTTGGAATATTTAGGAATTTTGGGATTTGCATTGGATATTTTGGAAGTTTTGGGGAATTAATTGCCTAAAATAATCAATTAAATGGTTGGGAAGATTTATAAATTATGGAAGTTTAGGGAAGTTGAGGTTTTGGGAAGGTTAAATAAATTAAATGTTGGACTTGACAAATCCAATGGTTTAGGAATTAAGGAGGACATTTGGGTAATTTCCCTAATTATATACACATAACACATACATAAAACACCAAGCCAAACAAGTCACTCCCTCCCTCCTTCTTCACTTTCCGTCGGCCATTCTCCCCCACCCCTCCATCACTTTCATTTTCTCCAAACACAAACACATGCTCATTTTCTCTCATCATCCACCTCACCCATTTCATTTCTTACACTCTTTTCTTCTCAAATGGGTAAAACCAAGTCAGATATGAAACGGCGTGCCTTTCCTTGTTCTTCTTTTTCTCCGAGGTACTGAGCTTGTTTTCCGGCGGTGGTGGCTTCGTTTCCGGCAGCCGACGACGGTGGGAGGTCGGAGGTAGCATTTTTTTTGTCCTTCAAGTTAGCTTCTTTTCCATCTTCACTTTCCTCATCCTTTTCGTTTCTCCCTTGGTTTGAAATCGGCCGGCCACCTCCAGCGGCTGCTCCGGCGTGTTCGACGGCGGCCGATGGTGGAGATGTTTTTCTTTGTCACATGAAACCATGTAAGCATCTCCTATCACATTGATTTTGAATTTTTGGATAAAATTCCCTCTTTTAAAGTTAGGGTTTTGAATATAGTGGGATTTTTAGAATTTTAATGTTTAAAAACTGAAATTAGAATATTGATTTTGGGAATTCTTGGGAGAAATTGGAATTTTTGGAAGAAGTGAAGCAATTGGGAATTTTCGGAGTTGGTATTGGTTCTTTGAAGTTGGGTTTTACACATACTCAATGCCATTAGGCTTTAAACAAGAATTTATGAATGTTGAACTACTTAAATGGAGATGTTTGGAAAGTAATTAAGTTTTTGGTAGTTAGAAATTATTTTGGGAATTTTATGAACATTCTTGGACTCTTTGATGTTGGGATTTGTTAATGAGTGATGTTTTGATTTAATTGGTGGGAGGATAATAGTTGTTGAAGTTATTTAATAATTTGGAATGTTGAAACTGTTGGAAATTAAGTGGTGTTTATTTATGCTAGTTGGAGTTGCTTTAGGATAAAGGGTTGATAATCTTTGTTGGATTGGTGTTTGGGAAGAAGTTGGTAATTAAAGTATTGAATGGAAGGAGTTGTTGGGGGTTTAAGAGGTTTTCTAGTTTATGGTGAAATGATAGATGTTATGAAGGTTATTTTAGGATGTTGGAATGTTGAGTTTGATTGGATTAGTGCTTTGGAGAAAGGTTGGTAATCAAAGAGTTAGATTAAGAGGAAATTGATTAGGTAAAGGTAAGTATGGATTGTGGCTAAGGTTGTGAAGTTAGGAAATTACTTTGAGTTGTAAATTTTGATATGAATGAGGTGGTTTTGGTGGTGTTTAGATGGTTGGTTAGTGTTGCCATGTACAATGAGAAATGGTAAAAAGTTGAATGTTTTAGGAATATAATCAAAGGGGTAAGAGAAAAAGAAAGGTATGAGGATAAAATTTGAGTAATGAGTATTTCTTGAAGATTTTGGCAAGTTGTTTTGAAATTGTTAGCCTTTAAAGTGCTTTAAAGTTGGGATTTGTAAATGTGAAAGGTTGTGACAATGAAATTGGTGGATTGGTAATACTTATGAAAGGGTTACGAAAATATTGAAATAGGTAAATGTGTGTTTGGAAAGGAGTGTGGTTATTAAAGTATTGAAGGAAGGGGAAATATGTTATAATATAGAATGTGAGAAGTGTGAAGGAAGTTGTGTGAGATTGAGACATCCTTAGTGTCAAATTAATATTAATAAGCTTAGTTTGATAGGTTTTGGAAGTGTGTGACGATTTTTGACAAGAAATTGTAAAGTTTAATACTGTAGAATTTATAATTGGTTAAGGGAATTATAGAGGTTTAAAGGATATAGTTTATTTCTGATATTGGAAGTAATTATTATTTCAATAATTGTTTAAGATTAGTTTGGATTGGTGGTCAAAGTCACTGATCTTGTGTCTTGACCATCAACAGCTCATTGTGCGATTGTAGTCGGCAAAACTTTGAGTGGAGCTCGCGGAAGGCAATAACTGAGGGTATATATTGCTGTTTTGGAGCTTGAACAGGTAATCACGCTTAACTGACTGTGATACTGAGGGTGATGGTAGTTGAGGAATTCTAAAAATCCTCTTCTACTTATATATATATATATATATAAATGAAATGGATTCATATTACTTTATATTTAAACGTGGGCTATAGGGTACCTTTCAACTAAACTGTACTTTAAATATATCTATATAAATCTTTTGTATTGTTGCATGACACTGACTATTAGTACCATCGGCCGATGTAACCATCGATTTGCGCAAATCGATAGGTTAATTGTACGGGTTCCTCGGGTTGTAAAGGAACCAGGGATTTTTCACATTTTAGAGTGGTCCCTTTTTCATGCTTTCAGATTTGAGACTGGGCACAGTGTCAATCATGTTTATTTTTGTCTATTGAGAGATGGATGTATCTGTGCTGTATATATATATGTATATTACGTGGTTTATGCAGGTTTTGAAAACTGTGGTACCCTGTAGACACTCCGCTACCCCACTTCTGAGTCTCACAGTGAGTTAAGTAGTGATTACTGAGACATTGTTTTGTCTCACCCCATTCCCTTTATTTTTGCAGGTGATCATGCCCAGAGGTAGTCTGAGAGGAAGGGAAAAAGGGGCCGGCCAGCTGCACTGAGTCAGTGAGTAGGCCGGAGGTAAACCGTAGGGATATATATATTGCCATAAAGTAGGCTGCATCCGCTTCCGCATCTGTTGTGTATTTTGGGTGAAATGTATTGCTAATTGACTGTTTAATTGATTCTGTTAATTGTTGTTTAGTTACTGATATTGTCATAATGTGATAGTTGTGGCTATATCACACACTTTGTTAGTGTGATGATTGATTATATACTGTATGTGATCATTTGCTACAAAAGGATTGCCTGTTAATGGAAAGGCAATCCCTTTTAATGATTGAGTTTAGCGACGTTTGATTTCGCTTTGTAATACTGACATGTTAAGTCAGGGAATTGTGTATTTGTGATGTGTTGATTGAATGAAGCTAGTTACTGGTGTTGTAGACACATGTTGTGTTAGGTGATTAAGTCACCATTGTACTAGATAATATTATCAGTTTTACAGGTGAATGGTCATGATCAAGTTAAGGAAATTCTCTTTTCCTAACTTGATTATATTATGTGAACGTTGATTGCTTGTAGGTTAATGGAGGTTGTTTTTCTCATATAACCATGTTAGATGAGTCCCTCTCTGCCATGGTTACCTTTTATGTAGCTGGTTTGGTTTCTTTTGCTAACCATGTTAGGTAAATCTTTTATTAACATGGTTAGGGCATTAAATTTTGAATGATATCGTTTTCTTTTTCTAACCATGTTAGATGTATTCTTACTAACATGGTTAGACACCATTTATTTGGGTTATTTGAAATATGTGTTTAATTAGGTGGAAGTTAGTAAGTTAATAATATGTTATTAGGAGGTATTTTACAGTTTGCTTAGGGGCATAATTTAACATATTATAAGACCCACACAGTCATACATAAATATACATTAATCAATAAATTTTAAATATGAAAAAGACAAACCACTACTACAGATTTTCCCTATACCAACGCACCTTTACATGCGCTTCAAGAAAAGCGCTGGTAATTTACTCCTATACATGCGCTTTCAAGAAGAACAACATAAAGCGCATGTATATGATATACTAATACATGCGATTTATAAATTAAGAGCGCATGTATAGGACTCAAACCTATACATGCGCTTAAAGCGCATGTATATATTACAACTTTACATGCACTTTAACCCAGAGAGCGCATGTATAGTTTTTAATTAAAATTATATTGTTTGAACAATTAAAACATGTCTCATACTCATATACATTAAGTTCATAATTCACCTTTTTTCATTCTTTCTTTTCTTTTTCTTTCTTTCCTTACTATCTTCTCTTCTTTCTTCTTCGTGTTCTACACACTAAAACTGACCCTCCCCCTCACAAACCCTACAAACCCGACGACCTCTGTAACATCCCAAAAATTTGAATTTGAGATAATAGGGAATTAATTAAGGTATTAAGATATTATTATTAAATTAAAGGACATTGTAAATAAGTAAATGAGGATAAATATATTTTTAATAAAATAGTATGCCTATTTTCTTTAGAAATTAATGAAAAATAGTTAGAGGTGCAGTTTTAAATTTAAAATTTGATGAAAAATGCTCTTGAATTTTTATATCCTTAAGATGGAGATTTAAAATGGAAATGAAAATAAATAAATAGAAGGGCATTTTTGTAATTTCGCCCCAAACCCTAACATGTACACATCCCTCCTTCCTTCCTCAAGATGCATCCGCAACCCCCCCTTCTCCAAACACCATCTATGTCCATCTCACTCTCTCAACCTTACCTCACCAAGCTTCACTTCATTCTTCACTCCTTCCTTTTCTCTCAACCATTTTCTTTCTTTCCTAAACTTGTAAATCCAGGATCTGTATGTTTTTCCCAAGATGTTTGCTGCTGTTTGTCTTTCCGGCGCTCTCCCCCTTCGTTTCTGGCGAGATCGGCAGCGTACGGCGGTGGGTTAAGGTGAGTTCGATCGCCTTTGGTTGCTCAAGTTACTACTTCCTTTCAAAGTCATTTTCCTCACTCTTCTTTTCCCTTTTGATTTCTGTTCGGCCCACTACTACAGATTTATCCTATACCAGCGCACCTTTACATGCGCTCAAAACAAAACGCAGGTATTGATATGCTATACATGTGCTTTATATGAAAGCGCATGTAAAGAGAAGACTTATACATGCGCTTTCAATAAAGCGCATGTAAAGAGAAAACCGATACATGCGCTTTATATGATAGCGCGTGTAAAGAGAAGCCTATACATGCGTTTTTTAAGCGCATGTAAAGAGAAGTATTTAAATGTGCTTAAAACGCATGCATAGGATTCTTTTCTAATTAAAAGAATAAGGTAACCCCACACACTTTAATCATAAAACCTCACTTCCTCTCATCAAACCCTAACCCTAACCCTCACCCAACAAACCCGACACCTCCCTCACTTTCTTCATCTTCTCCGTTCGTCCTCCCTCTCACCTCCGCCATCTTTGATTTTCGAAGCGTTCTCCGGCCACTCTCAGTTGTCGTCGGCCCTCTCTCTTCTTCCTCCGCCCTCTCCCGAGCTCGCTGACGGCAACGAGGTAGAGATCGACTTCGTCCACCCTCCTTAAAGCTAACAACCACCTTCATCATCTTCGTCCCCTCCCTCCGTTTTCTGTCTTTCGGCGAGCAGCGGCGTCGACGGCATGGATGTAAGCTTTCTCTTTTCTTTTGCTCCTCAAGCTGTCTTTTACTTTCCAAAAGTCGATCCCTCATTTTCTTTTCCTCCCAAATGCAAGCCCTTCCTCTGTTCCTTCAAGATCCGGCAGTTTCCTTTGTTTTCCGGCACCGGCGAAGCTGTGACGAGGCAAAGGAGGTCAAAAACGAGTCTAGGTAACTTCTTTTCTTCCACTTCTACCCCTTTCATTTCATTTTGGACGAGTTTAGTGAGGTTTCCTATTTTGGGAGATTAATGGCCGACGGGTTTCTGCGAGTTTTGGGCTGAACTCCTTAACTAATCAACAATAAAACATTTTGAGTTTGATTTTGGGCACTGGTGAGTTAATTTGGCTTGAGTATTGTGTTTCACAGCTTTGATTTTTGTTTCCTTTGGATGTGAGCTATTGTGAATGGGGTCTCGGAATTCTGTTTACTCTTGGCTGGGTTTGAGTGATACAAAGAGAAGTGGCATTGAAATGACCTATGTGATTTGGGAATTTAAATGTGATTTCTGTGTTATGGGTTCAAGTTTGATTTGTAAATTGTAATGCTTATTTTAATAATAGTTCTGATGATATTTTGTAAATAACAATGTAGATTAAAGCTGGTTGTAGTGGCTAATCCGACTTGAAGCTTAAATTGTTGTTGGGGCTCGCTTTAGATTTAACAACGCTCTTGTATGTTTGATTGTTGTTGACGTGGTGGTTTTCACAAAACTCGTATGCTCCCTCACCTCCGTCTAAATACATAGGCTGTGTGTAGGGCTGTGTAATGTTAAATTGGTGATTATGAAACAAGAAAAAAATGGTTTAATTGGAATTCATGAGAACAATCTTGCTTTCCTGTTGTGAATGATATGATTTGAGTAGTGAGTGGTGATTTGAATGGTTTTGAAGGGTTTAGGTGGTAGGATAGGTTGATGAAATATGGCTTAATTTAGAGCATTTTCTCAGTTATACATAATCCTCCAATCCTCTCTATGTGGAAGTAACTAAGAGTGGTGATTTGAGTAGTGAGTGGTGATTTGAATGGTTTTTGCATTAATTACAGAAATCTTTGTGTCATTGTCGAGTGTTTTGATTTGTGCAGGTGGATGGAGTAGCCTTTAGATTGATTCCTTAGTCTTCTCAAGTACAAAATGCTGTGAGGGTGAGTGGTTCTTAACTCTGTCTTGCTATTTTCCCACTACATTGTTATTGTGTATGTATTCCACACTTAATTGAATGAGTTGCATACATGTTATTGCAATAACTAATATGCATAGTGTCATTTCTGTTTCATGTTTATATCTATTGAGAAAAAATTATGCATACTATTTATGTGTTTCTCATCCTATATAGCTTTGCCTATATAGTGATGCCTATACTGTTTTTATATCTGTTTGAGAAAAAATTATGAATAGCTGGATACATGAGCTATATAGTGATGCCTATACTGCTTTGTAATTTACAGGAGATGGAGAAGTCTGGATTTGCTTCTAACAGCTTTTTTGGCGTTCCAGTCTTTCAGGTTCTGTTTTCAATCTGGATGTCATTTTTTGGTTTACTTTCTATGCTACACTCTGCTCACAGGACTCGTAAATTTCTTGAAATGTGCCTTTTGTTATTGATTAAAATGCTTTGCAGCATATTAGTGTTATATGAGTAATTGACATTCTCTATATACTTTTGATGGTGTAAGCTTTAGTTGAAGGTGTGGAGGAAGGATTGAAAAACAGAGAGAGAAGAAAGAGTCGGTGTTTGAAGTTCAGGGTTTTGTTGTAACAATAATTATAATAATAGTCAGAAATTCTTGATAATTTCTTTTATAGCATAGCTTAACTTCTCATGCATGAGGTGGCAAAGTTGAGAATGTTGTTTATAATTGAGTGAATGATTATAGATATGAGTTTATAGATATGAGTGTGTTGAGTTATACTTTTGATATAGTTGGTACTCATCCTATACATAGTCATGAAATTGCTACTTGTCCTATAATCTAACTTATTCTACATTTCAGAATATGTTTTGCTCAGTGGTTGCTATTTGTAAGTTTTGTTGAGGCATATTAGAATCTTAGACAAAGTAGACCTTGTTTGAAACTGAAGGATATCTTTGAATTCTCCAGGTTTCCAAGTAGAATGAGGCATAAACTCTGATTTGTCAGCCTTTTAGAGGATTAGAAGGTTAAATTTAAAGTTTTACAAGTTTAGATAGACAGATCTTTTCCCAGGGTGTTTCCTTCGTTGTTTAGGACAAACAGGTGTTTGTCCTTTTGCATTTTCTTAATTATCATTTTGAAGTTTGTTATATATTTGGTGTGAAATTGCAATAAAGTCTCTGGTATGTGTTTGGGAGTTGGTCTCATTTTTGGCTCGAAATCCTTAATAAATCAATAAAAAAAAACTTGTTTCAGTTTGATTATGGCGCTGCTTGTTTGATTTGGCTTCAGTTTAGTTGTTGCACAGGTTGAGTTTTTGGAAGAAGATGAAGATAGATTTGTCAAGAAGGTTTTGAATGGCTTCAATGATGCTCCAAATGCTGCCCACTTTATTCTGGACAAGTAAGTGAAGTAAATATAGCATTGTAGTGTATAGTCACAGTGAGTATGTTATTCAAATTCAGATTTATTTTCTGTTTGGAAAATTAGAATTAACTTTTTTTTTTCATAGAAGCCTATTTATACCTGTCATAGGATTATTTCTTCAAAATCAGGGATATTTGTTTTATTCCATCATCAATGTAATGATTTCTATGTAATGTGCTTTGTATTTACAGCCTTTACTGATATTACGTTTGGTGATACATTATTTGGATTGCATGCTGGTTGGTGTATGTATTACCCCTAAATAGTGTAGGGAGAAATGTAAATTAATAAAAAACATCTATACATGCGCTTAAAGCGCGTGTATAGGTGAACCCGTACATGCGCATAAAGCGCATGTATACGTTTAAATAGAGTTTGTGTATAACCTATACATGCGCTTTAATCGCATGTAAATGTATATATACATGCGTTTTTTAGAAGAAAACGCATGTATCGGTATGCATATACATGCGCTTTCTTGTAAACAAACGCATGTATAGGTGTACCTATACAAGCGCTATCAAAGCGCATGTAAAGCCTTTCCCAGCAAGGCCATTGCCAGCGTTTTTGAAGCCCGTGTAAAGGCCAAAATGAGTGCATGTAAATGGGTTATTCTGTAGTAGTGGCCTACAAGTTTGAGTAGCCGATTTCCGGCGGGTTCCATGGCTACGGTGACGCAGGCGACGACGCATCTGAAATGAGGTGACACTCTCTTTTCTTTCCATACCTATTTTCTGCGATTTTGGTGAGATTTGAGAGGGGAGCTGAGTTGGGTTTGAGTTTAGGTTGCATAAATGATTTAGATGAGGTTAACCTTTGATTTTGGTTGTTGGAAGATGATCTGGTGATTGGGGTTGTTTAAAGTCCCAAATTTTTAAAGCCTACATATGAATTTGTTAGCTTTAGATTCTATCATTGCATATGTGATTGATTAAGCTTTTGTTGATTTCCAAGTTTTAGTGGTTCCTTTTTCCATGACTGAACAGATTTTTGGTATGGATGTTGGAAGGTGATGTTTTTTTTAGTTGATTAAATGGTATTTGGAAACTTTTGGACAAGAGTGTTGGTGATTGGGAAGTTAATGACTATTGTTGAATCTCATTGCACTCACAGTGTTTGTTGAAATGCTTAGGAGAGTAGAGAAATTGATTTGAGCTTGAGATGTGTATTTTGTACAAGATTTATGTTATGCTTGTGAACATTGTTATCAAGGGTTCATAGTTTTGTGATTGAAGCATGACAAGGGTTAGACTATGACTATTGATGAATATGCTTGTCAAGTATTTATCTAAAGCTATAATTTTCTTAAACTTGCATTGTGAGTTTGAACATTAACAAGTTCTTCATTATAAGATATAAATTAAGTAGTAGAATCTGTTGCAATTTCTTTTAGTTGTTTGGGTAGGTAGAAGAGACTGGCATTTGGTGCAATGGGTGTTGAATATTTTTTTCAAGTGAATTTTATAGTAGTTTGGGTGGGTAGAAGAGACTAGGCACTACGTGCTTACTTGTGCTTTATGTGTGGCAGGTTAAAAAGAGTGTAGTGTCAAGGTGCAATGATGAGTCTGATGGTGAGCTTGAAATGTCAGACTATATACTTAAACAGGTTCATAGACTTTATACTTAAATAGGTTCATAGAACACCAACTATTTGTCAGATTATGCTATGTCCAAGTAAATCTTTCTCAGAGGTGTTCCCTTTAGATGATATTGATTTTCATACGAGCAGTGCATTGTTTTATGATGATGGCATTATGAGAGAACTGGAATGACATAGCTAGAGTGTGCCCAAGCCTCCATATCATTCAATTTGTACATATAGCTTTCCATTTAATTATTAATGAACATGTTTAGTTACCTTGTATTTGATAGTCTGATAGAATATACATTAGTTTTGTTGTGGTTTGATGGTTACTTAGTTCTTGGTTGTACTTCTTTTTTTATGAGAAATTCCACTATTCTGTCTGGCAGTGTTATGTTTTTACTTTGTTATTTTTAATATCAATCAGTGTTACTCTTTTTTCAGGTTGCAGGAGAAATTCAACATGTTCATGTCATCCTAAGACCATTAATCGCGATATCAAAGCTGCTAATATATAATTATAGATTTCAAGTTTGAAGCAAAGGTAAGAATTTCTTAGTTTCATACATCTAAGGAGGAAGTGGGAGACATAACACTTTTGATAGATAAACTATTTTGGCTAGTTTGTTATTTATCTAAATGTCTTTTAATTTGCTGGTACAATTTGATGTGTATTTTGGCTGGAATAGGTTATTAAGTCTAAATGACTTTTTGTGGTACAAATTTGATGTAAATTCTGATTGGGATATGTTGATGACTTTTATTTGTTGTTTATTTTGGATGGAATTGGTTATTACTAAAACAGTTCTTAGTTTATATAGGATTTTGGTTATTCTGGCTGGTTGGGTATATTGTGCAGGTAGCAATTTAAATGCCAAAAAGCAGTTTAAACGATTATAAGAAATGAAAAAAATATATATAACTTTACATGCACTCGCATAGAAGCGCATGTATTAGTCTTTCTATACATGCGCTTTGTTATACAAAGCGCATGTATAAGGTTAGAAATACATGCGCTTCATAGATTAAAAAACGCATGTATAGCTACACCTTTACATGCGCTTTTTAAAGCGCATGTAAAGGCTTTCCCAGCAACGACATTGCCAGCGCTTTTTAAGCGCATGTAAAGGCCAAAATAAGCGCATGTAAAGGGGTTATTCTGTAGTAGTGAACAGTAAAATATCATCTATATATAACTTAAGATTTAATTTGTCGTTATTCACTCACTTGACACTTAAATCCCCTTATGATGCATTTCTCTTATAGAACTTCCAATAAAGGCCCCTCGTTCCATCCACTTACCTAGATAAGAAGAATTAACAATCTCGACTGTAGTATCTTGTTCATACTTTAAATTTCTCATCAATTATTCTTTTTCTTATCAGTAATCAATTATTCTTTTTGATATAATGTTTTTTTAACTTTTTGATACACTAAAGTACATCTTTGCTTGAAAAGACAAACTCATATCTTTTTTAATTTATATAGTCACGGATTTTTTTCAAGTTCTTAAACCATCCCTGACGCAACGCAGCTTAGAAAGATAAGAAAATAATGCAGTAAGCTCTGCCTAATCATTTTCATTCTTCAAACTTCCACCTTCAAGCACACAATCTCCTACAATTGAGTTTCTAAACAAGTTTAACTAACAAATGAAAATAAACAACTCTTTTCTATATCTTAGTCTGCCTTTTATACTTGCTTCTTCCATTTGTCTTAACCTTCAACATTTTTCCACGCGTGCATATGAATATCAAACAATAAATACCGCTTTAATTTGAATTTCAATACTCAACTAAAAATCGTACTCCTTGCTACAAATATGCGTTCATAGCCAAGCAAGATCATCAAACTTAACTACAATTATTGTATCAACGTAAATCTAAACAACAAGGCTAACGTAAAAACAAAGTGACCACACACTTGAGTGAAGTAGTAGAGATGCCCCATTCTCATTTTTTTATAATACCAAACCAAACATAAAATTTATATTATTCTCTCGTTTTCATTTAATTAATGTCGGTGAAATGTAGCCTAACCATTTCTCCCAAGTATCTTATATAACTATATATGATGGTTTTATAAGTAAGTGCGGTTTGGAAGCATGTGAGTTTTGAATTATATTGGTAGTCCCTCATCACTCCCTAGTGATGAGATTGTCATTCAAACATTAAGTAGAGCCACCATCGTCACTGCTGCCCCCATCTCTATCGCCGCCGCTAGCACCATTGCCTCCTGGGTTGATGTCACCGCCATTGCCGCCACTGCCCGATGCTGGTGTTGGCACGGCTGGTGTGTCGCTACTTCCCGACCCTGGTGTTGCCGGCGCTGGTGTCTCGATGATGTGATTGGGGTCAATCTTTTTCATCCACCAACCAGGAGGCTTATATTGATTGTCATGAGATTGCCATTTAGACATTAATTGAGGCACCTCTTGAGGTATTGGAGAATGATCTGCCCAGCTTGAAGTGATGATGAGAAGCATCACTCCGAAAAGAAGCACAAGAAATTGTTTAGAAGACATAATTACAGTTGAGTTGAACTTGTATGATATTGGTGAATATGTAAATTGTAAGCGCATAACTAATCTTAGTATATATTTATAGTAAAACTGGTTAATTAGAGTGGGTAACTCGGTATCTTGTGTTTCCATTTTATTTTACTAGTAAAATATACACTCTTCCTAAGTATAACCTATAAGACATTTGGAAACGTGGCAGGATTTTTTCTAAATTTAAAACATGTTATTAATTTTCTCAATTTTTCCTTAAATTATGATTATTGATGCTATTAAATGGTAGACAAGAAGAGAGAGAGAATGTGAATAAAGGTATCTAGTTAGGTTTTTAGGTAAAATCATAATTTTAACTAGCGTAACTTTTTTTTATCGAAACTAACGTAACTAACTTATTGAATCTAATCAAATTATGTAATTAGGTTTTATATTTAGGAAAATAAGGAGTATTATTTAATAAATAAAATCAAGGGAAAAAAGGTGCAGGCTGGCGGGTTTAATCATCCAGTCACTATATTTGTGTATCTCTGCATGCACTTGAGTGGTTGGAAATCCTTCATATTTTCTTTAAGTTTTTTAATTTGCAGTATCATTATTTTTTTAAATTCGTTGTACTATTTTAATAGGTGTTCGTCTGTTTGTGTATCCCGCTATTACATTTCTAACCTATTTTAGTGAAGAAATTATGTTCTTAACTCTTCATGCAAATATAAGAATACATGTGCATTTTGTTGGCGGATTGGATCATGAATAATTAGAATGGGTTTTTTTTAACACATTTTCGGACCAAACACAACAGCAAAACCAACTAACGCGGTTGGTAAGATAAAGTGCGAATGTCCTACTTATATACTCACACACACACATTCCTGGTCGATGTGGGATTAAGAGATCCCACAAGGACCCCCCAGTACGGCGCAAGCACCACCCACACCAACATACGCAAGGCACATGCCATTTTTTTGAACACATTTTCGGACCAAACACAACAGCAAAACCAACTAACGCGGTTGGCAAGCTGAAGTGCGAATGTCCTACTTATATACTCACACACACACATTCCTGGTCGATGTGGGACTAAGAGATCCCACAGGGACCCCAATAATTAGAATGGGTTAAAGATCAATTAAAATACACATAGAGCCCTCCACTTTTTTATTTTAATTGAAAGTCTGTTTAACACTTTAAAATATTTACTGTATAGTGTAATTCTGTTCTAAATATACTTAATACACCCCCTCCAATATCATATAGAGTTAATCCGTTTTCCAATAATAATGAAAATAATCACAAAACCTATTTTGCCATTGCAAGGACTAGTTTAGAAACATTTTTTCAATATTTGTCTCAACAAATTCAATCCTATGCTTCGGAAATTTTTCTTAGCTTGTTGCCTATTGCTTTCAGTTTCATATAGACTACCATTAGTCCTGTTTTTCATTCCTCTCTTCATGTCAAAACTATATAACTTGATTCAATATCATGAGTATTAAACAGAGAAAAAGTGTCTTTGTTTCTGGAAAAAAAGAGCAAACCTGTCTCTGCGACTCCTCAAATTAAAGTTTCTTGACAGCAAGAAACTTCTTTGTAACTGTATTCCATTAAATATATTTATGTTTAATTGGTTTTGAAAAATTATTAATTCAGTTAAACAATAAAATGAGTTAATTTTGACTTTAGATAAAGATATCATCTATATTAATATTATTGTAAGTGGTAATATTGTGTGTCAGTCTGTGATTGTTTGTGTGTGTATATGTGAATATAGTACTCCCTCCGTATATAATTTCACTTTGAGGAAGTGAGTTAATTCCTAAATATAAGATCACTTTCTATTTTGTCTTATATTTTACCTAAATTACCCCTATATTCCTTTTACAAGAAAATAATAGTCATCTCACTTTAAAATTGCCATTAGATTCCATTCCTTTTCTCCTTCTTTCTGTCTATCAATCACCTTCTCTGTCAATCGCGGGTTGGGATTCTCTCATAATCCCACCCCCTTAGAATCCCTCAGAAGCGACTTGGGGGCCTCATTTTAGCCATTGAGATTCATCTAAGAGCTCATAATTTGCTACTTGTCCAATTTAAAATAAAAAGCTGTATTATAATATAAAATAATTTTTAACATAAAAAATTTCAACTATTTAGACATATTAATTTTAACTATTTAGACCTATTTCATTTCAATATAAGGATCTATAAGAGATATAGACTTATCCAGTTAAATGTAAAATTGTTTTATAGTTAACTGGATAAGTCTGTATCTCTTATAGATTCTTCTGTTGAAATGAAATATGTCTAGTTAGTTGAAATTTTTTATGCTAGAAAGTTTTGAAAATTAAAAAATTAAAATTTCGTAATTTATTTCATATTATAATATTTTTTTAATTTTTAATGTTATAATTATGTAATATGAACCCTTATCAATGTAAAGGGCATATATATATAAACCCTTGATCAATGTAATATGAACCCTTGTAATATGTAAAGTGATTATGAGGGATTCTGCAGCGGCAATCCGAACCCGTCAATCGCATGCTCTCTGTGTTTTTACATCCATATCAATCAAATTTAATTGAGAATATCAAGGAAGAAAGAAGAAAGGTGTCTTCTTTATTTGAATGGGATTTCAGTTCTTCCTTCATCTCTGTGACGTCCTCACATAATCAATATTTCCAAGTTTTTCATCCCTGGCAACTCAATGAACTTGGAATTTAAGAACGGAAACACATAAAGAGGGAGAAATTAAGAAGGAAGAAATTAGGGTTTATGATCCCTATTTATCTTTTAAATTTAAGTAAGGGTATTTTGGGAAGATCATTTAATTCTAACTAATTTAACCATCTTCCTTAATCTCTCCAAATTAGGTAAAATGATCTTATATTTAGGAACGGAGGGAGTATTTTTATACTTCTATAACTTGTCATTCCTTGATTGAATTAGAAAATCACATGTCTTTATACTAATTATCTCAAAATAAAGTAAAATTATGCTCTCTTTGTTTCTAATATAAGATTCCTTTGGGAATGTAAGTTTGTTCATAAAAATAAGTCCTCAATCTAATTTGCCCAACTTTTCACCAATTTATCTCTATATGATGCATGATAAATCCCTATATTTGTGTATTTTTACATTCCTAACTATTTGAAGTTTTCAGCGTAGTAAAGATGCAATATCGATCTCAATTATGCTAATTCAACATATAGACACTTTTTTTTATTGAAGTTCTTAAATCATCCTTGACTCTAGGCTGCTTAGAAAGATAAGAAAATAATTCAGTATGCTCTGCCTAATCATTTTCATTCTTCAAACATCCACCTTATTAGCTTCAAGCACACAATCTCCTACAATTGAGTTTCTTAAGATATTTAACTTTAAATGAAAATAAACAAGGGAAAATCCCAAATAAATCCCTCTGAATACCCAAAAGAATAAGTGAGGAACCTAAACTTCCAAAAGGACCATGAAGGAACCGGCACCTATCTATCATTTTAAAATTTTGCGAAAAGACAAAATTGCCCCCACCCTAACACCCACCCTCTTCTAGCAATTTGTGTTTTAGGATGGGGCGATTTTGTCTTTTCGCAAAATTTTAAAATGACAGATAGGTGCTGGTTCCTTCATGGTCCTTTTGAAAGTTTAGGTTCCTCACTTGTTCTTTTGGGTATTCGGAGGGACTTATTTGTGATTTTCCCAATAAACAACCCTAAACTATATCTTATTCTGCCTTTTATACTGGCTTCTTCTGTTTGTCTTAAACTATCACCATATTTCCATGTGTGTATGTGAAGAGTCAAACAAGAAATACAGCTGTAATTTGAATTTCAATACACAACTAAAAATCATACTCCTCGCTACACATTTTTACCAACAGCATGAACCTCATAGCCAAGCAAAACCATCAAACTCACCAACATAAAATACCAAACTAAACATTCTCACTTTTATTTTAGCAAAGTCATCAAAGTGGTAGAGACAAGTTTTCATTTAATGTAGGGGAAATCTAGCCTAGCGATTTCTCCCCAAGTAGCTTATATAGCTATATATGATGGTTTTATAAGTAAGTGCAGTTTGTAAGAAAGTAATTTTTGAATTATTTTGGTAGTCCCCCACTCCCTTATTTTTGGATAGTGATGAGACAACCATTCAAACATTAATTAGGTGGAGTCATCGCCGCCATCGCCAGCTCCATCTTCGCCACCGTCGTTGCCACCAATGTCTCCGGGGTTGATGTTAGCGTCGGTGTCGCCGTTGCCCGACGCTGGTGTTGGTGCTGGTGGTGTGGGTGTCGCTGGTGTTGAAGCTGGCGGGGTTGGTGCCGGAGGTGTGGGCGCCGCTGGTGTTGAAGCTGGCGGTGTGGGCGCCGCCGGTGTTGAAGACGGCGAGCCAAATGTAGCGTGTACTCTTCCTTCGTTATTATGTGCGCGATTATGAATCCAGGGAGGCATAAATTGATTGCCATGAGATTTCCGTTCTTGAGTTATTGGAAATACAGTTGCAACTCCATTTTGAAGTGGCTGAGAATGATCTGCCCAACTTGAAGTGATGATGGGAAGCATCACTCCAAAAAGAAGCACAAGAAATTGTTTAGAGGACATAATTATTATTGTTTAGTTTAACTGTGGTGACTATGTGAATGCATACTCAATCTTAATCTTAGTGGATATTTATAGTGCAACTATACATGGTGGTTAATTGGTGTGGGGTATCTTAGCTTGTGTTTCCATTTTATTAGTTAAATATACTCCGCATTCCAAAATATATGACATTTTTAGAGAAGTGCCGGGGTTGTTTATAAACATTAAACATATTATTCTTTTGCAATTATTCCTCGAATTATCATTATTGATCCTCCTTAACGGTAAACAAGCAAGAAAAGGAGTCTGAAAATAAAATTAGATGATTAAGGTGTTTACAAAAAAACATATGATTTCAACTAACTTAACCAACTTCTTTAATATAATCAAATTATGTAATTAACCTATATTCAAAAATAAAAGGAGTATTATTTAGTAAATAAAATCGTAGAAAAATAAGTTGCAAATTGGCCGCCCGGTATAATTATCTAGTCCCTATAACTGTGTGTCTCTGCATGCACTTAAGGAGGCGAAAATCCTTTTATTTTATTGAAGTTTTTTTAATTTGTTGTGTCATTGTTTTTAATTTGGTTGAACTGGCTATTTTAATAGGTGTGTCTGTTAGTATATCCCATTATTGCATTTCTAATTTATTCAATTGAAGAAATTCTGTTATCAACTGTTCATGCAAATATAAGAATGAATTTGCATTATTTTGGAGTATTGAATCATGAATAATTTAAAAATGGTTAAATATCAATCAAAATATACATAGAGTCCCTACATAGAGCCCTATATAATCAAGCAAGTATTTACATACTGTTGGCAAACAATACAAAATTATGATAGGCGATGATCTGATAGGCGTGATCTGATAGGCGTGATATAATATCACGATCGTTGGCACTGCACAAACGAAGCAACGAACACAACAATGTAATGATCTGAGTCGCGTCGTCAGGGACACTGTCCTTTAGAGGTATCCCGCGACCACCGACAAGCTTAGGTAGCGGCTCTCCCCAGGATTAAACAGACCCGTCTTGCAAATGCAAGGAGCTACAGAACAGCAGAAGAGAATAGCAAATAGCAGAGATATTTTTCAGAGGGGTACGAAAAAGCTAAAGAGCTGATACACTTGGACTGATCACAGACGCTGCCTTTTATAGGCGGTAGTACCAAGTGAATGTTGGACGGTGATAATGGCACATTAACACTCATTATTTTGCTGTTACAAAACAATGACAGCAGTTTCTTAACGCTAAGAAAATTATTATCCAAATAAGCACTGACACAGATAAGGCGACGTACATAATTATAAATTATAAGGGTAATCAAAAACTAAAGACCCAAAATACAAGGTATTCTGGTAAGCCATTTAAATATTTATTTATTTGTAAAACCCGAATAAGTAAAAATGTGTCAACTCCGTATTTACCACGCACGTACGAGGGGGGGGGGGGGGGGGGGAGAATCGCCCGATTTCCACTACATTTACCTCAACGGTGGCCCAACTTGTGCGCGCAAGGCCCATTCCTCCTTTGGCCCTTTACCACGCACGTACGAGGGGGGGGGGGGAGAATCGCCCGATTTCCACTACATTTACCTCAATGGTGGCCCAACTTGTGCGGGCAAGGCCCATTCCTCCTTTGGCCCTTTAACTTGAGTTAGAACACAAATGTCTTATATACACTACTTGCGCTCAACTCGGGCGATTTCCACTACATTTACCTCAACGGTGGCCCAACTTGTGCGCTCAACGGTGGCCCAACTTGTGCGCGCAAGGCCCATTCCTCCTTTGGCCCTTTACCACGCACGTACGAGGGGGGGGAGAATCGCCCGATTTCCACTACATTTACCTCAACGGTGGCCCAACTTGTGCGCGCAAGGCCCATTCCTCCTTTGGCCCTTTAACTTGAGTTAGAACACAAATGTCTTATATACACTACTTGCGCTCAACTCGGGCGATTTCCACTACATTTACCTCAACGGTGGCCCAACTTGTGCGCTCAACGGTGGCCCAACTTGTGAGCGCAAGGCCCATTCCTCCTTTGGCCCTTTACCACGCACGTACGAGGGGGGGGGGGGAGAATCGCCCGATTTCCACTACATTTACCTCAACGGTGGCCCAACTTGTGCGCGCAAGGCCCATTCCTCCTTTGACCCTTTAACTTGAGTTAGAACACAAATGTCTTATATACACTTGTAAGTTCTCACACCTAAGCAATGTGGGACTTCTCTTTTTGACACACCCACATGTTTTCATTGGAAACTTTCACAATCTCCAACAAATTTAGGACTGAAGGTAGTATTACTTAATGGGAACGTAATGTTATTGGCAAAAAAAAAACTAAGAAGTATATCATTTACCCTGTGTTAACTTAACGGGAACGTAATGTTAGTGGGGGGTTTAATTGTGCAATCTAGGGGTGTCACATTTGGTTATCTGATTGTGGATTTTGACGGCGGAAGATCTATGTTGTGATTGATCAGTTTTAGGTTTGGATAAATAAAGTGGGGGATTCGATTGTGTAATCTGAGGGTGTCACAATTGGTTAGCAGATAGTGGAGTTTGATGGCGGAAGATCTATGTTGTGATTGATTTTAAATTGATGAATTCAGAGAGTATAGTTATGGGTTATGAATCATAACTTATGATGAGTGAAGTTGTTGGTGGTGAAGGAAATAGAATTAGCTTAAATAATGGAGGGTTCCAGAATTTTCACGTGGAAAAAAAGTGAAACTGACTGTATTTTTTGTAGAGCTGGGGAAGTTAGAATTAGACTATATTTTTGAAATAATCTCAATGAATAATATTAGTTCTTATATACATATTAATTTTATTTATTGATAATGTTATTTTAGGAATTAATTTAAAGATATACTATGCGGTTAGTTTTCTAGGGAAGCCAGGATATAAATATAAATAGAAATTGAAAGACATATTTGATTTAATGAAGGCAATTAATTATTTTTTTGAAAAAAATAAAACTACCCCGACGTTTTGAGGTGTAAATGAAGCTAATGGTGTTGCTGATTTTCTTGCGAGAGCTGCTCATCTTATGAATGATGGCCTTGTGAAGCATGACACGGTTCTATATTTAATTTGTGATGTTTTGCTTTAAGATTTTTGTTTTTTGTCTTGTTTTGTAAAATTTGTTACTAATACAGAGTAGTTTGTTGTGATCTTTATTCATTATAAAAAAGAACTACTTTTTTATGTTAATCACCATATGGCTTAATCCTGACTCAAAGTGTAGGAGTATTGCTCACATAGGCAAGATTGTTCCCCCTTCCAATGAGAGCGCTTCCCAAGATTCGGACACGTGTTCTCATCCTTACGAGGTTGTAGCTCACTTACCAGCTCAACCCATTACCCATTGGTTACTTTCAATTAAATAAAGAGGCCTATCGCAGCATTTATATTATGTAAACACCGAGTGGATTCGCCTGTCCCAATATTTATGTTGGAGAAACGCCAGAGTATTTAAAAATGATAAGCTCCAACCCCAACGTTTATTAAATTTAAGTATATACTCCCTCCGGTCCTAATTATAAGTCGCCTTTGACTTTTTTTGGAGAGATTAATGTTGCGAAATAAGTTATTAAATTATGATATATTTGATATATTTTTAGACTATCCATTAGTTTACAGGTAAAGTAAACTAGTATCATGGAAAAAAATAGGTAAAACAATTTATAATTAACTTATTTTACTTTTTTAGGATTTTCCAAAAAGTCAAAGGCGACTTATAATTAGGACCGGAGGGAGTATGGTGTAATCAAGCCTTACATTATATTATAAATGGACTTAAAACAATCATAACTTAAGATAACGAACACTGTGTGGAATGTTACAAGAGTCTACGCAAACTAAAAACATATGAAAGCGTGTTTGTAAATAATGGCTTTTTCCTCACACAAAAACATGTCCCCCAAAATTTAAACCGTGTGTAGTACCTATGGAAGCACATAACTACCAAAATAAAAATGAAAAGGCAACAAAACATTAAAACAAATAACCTTACGTGAAAAATAGAAAATAAACCAAAACCATTGAGCTAATTATTGTGTAATTATTTCATCCTAATCTAATATCAGATATTTAGGATGAAATCCCCATAACAACCCACCCATTTGATAATTTATAAAATCTGTAGAAAATCCATTCGATTTCTTCTCAAAACCTATCTTATCCTTCACAACTACCTTCAAGTCACCGTCACATAGAACGTCATCTCTTCTCTGTAACACTAGTGAGCTGTAAATTATCTTTCATTCCCTTGTGTTAACAGAGTTGCCGAATACACTCTTTTTACATCGTTTAATGGCAGCTAAGAATTATGATGATTCCAGAATGGATGAAAATTAGATATATAAGAATAAATGAGCTCGAAAAAGTAAATAGCTAAACTAACCATGCTCTGTCTCACTGATGCAAATAAACTGTCAATATTTAAGTTTGTGTGAAAATTAAAGGGATGAGCAAGACACATTAAAATATATACGCTCAAAAAACAAACATCCACAACGGAATCAGAAAAGAATTAACATTCATAGGGACATGGTCGATGCTGATTTATAACCACATAAAAGGATTATGATTCAATGACAAACCGAAATCGAAAAAGAATTAACAGAAATTAAGCTCACAATTTTCTATCACAAAGCTCACAAAAAGTGCACATTTCCAACATTTGTCCTATTTAATTGCAAGCAAATGAATAGTGATTGAACCGTTTTTATCAACATTCCAAGGAAGGCCCATGCCCGATTCTGATTTATCGCCACATAAGTATCAAAAAATAAACCAGGCATTCCTATAAGGAACACCACCAGAGAGTGTAAGAAGCAGATACTATGGCCAACCATTTAAATAACATTCTATTTTGAATTACCAGAAGAAATGCTAATTTAATACACATTTTACCAAGAGAAAAGATTTCTACAATTCCATTACTTCAGATTCTGATCTTTTACATCAATATGAAAAAGGCAATAAAGCAGAAAAGAGAAATATTCAAGATGAAGACCAAAAAAGTTGAGTTAAATTAAATACTCCCACTAGAATTTATGCCCTCCCAGAATACAAAAGCGTCTCATGTTAATAATGTTAACATCATGGTCTTCTTCTACGCCGTCAACTTTAGATCAAGATATCATTTACTACCTTCGGTCCTAAATATAAGACTTAATTGACTGTTTTTGGAGAGGTTAATAAGGTTGCGAAATAGACTATTAAATTATGACACATTTGATATATTTTTAGATTATTCATTAGGTTATAGGTAAAATAAACTAAGGGGAAAATTAGGTAAATCATCAATTTATAATTAACTTATTTTACTTTTTTAGGATTTTCCAAAAAAGTCAATTAGGTCCTATATTTAGGACCGGAGGGAGTATTTTGTAAGTGATACTATTGTGTGCGTAATTGTTCATGTGTGTCTATGTGAGAATATATTTAATCAAAAAAAAAAAGTGAGAATATATATAGTATTTGTATACTTCTATAACTTGTCATTCCTTGATTGAATTAGAAATTCACTGTCTTAATACTAATACTAACTAGTGGTATCTCCCGTGTTTTGCACGGGGAACAAATTTTTTAACCCTTTTTCAACATTTTTTTAAACAAATTTTCACTAAAAAAATATATGACAAATTTTTTTAACTAAAATATCGTGCGAAAGAAATCATATAATAACTGATTTTTTTTAAAAAAAAGGTAAAAAAGAAAAAAAAAAGGTAAAAAAATATCTCCCGTGCGTTGCACGGGGGTTTCCCGCGCTCCGCGCGGTTTTGCTTAAAAATTAGCATTAACTAAAAAAACTATTATCTAACCTTAACCTTAGACGGAAGAAAATTTGAATGACAACTTCTAGTTTACATTACCAAATGACCATTTTTCTGTAAGTCGTAATGAAAATCGAAATTAAATCTAACTGAACACATCTTCCCTATGTGAAGAAACAACTCTTCTTTTTGTGTTCTATATCTAGATGGAACAACTTCTAATTTGCACGGGAAAGATAGACAAATAAAAAGACATAATAAAATATTTGCAGATATATATAAATCTTAAAATAATTAACAATTAAATAATTAAAAAATTGCCAAATAATAAATATAAATCATACATGCTTTTTATTTTAACAAATCTGCACTAAAAAAAGATATGATAAATTTTCTTTTAACTTTTTTTTACCTTCTCTTTCAACAAATTTGCACTAAAAAAATATATGACAATTTTTTTTAGTAAAATATCGGGTGAAAAAATCATATAATAATTAAATTTTTTTCCTTTTTAACTAAAATATCGGGTGAAAAAAATCACATAATAACTAACTTTTTTTTTTGAAAAAAAAATGTATTGTAACTAACTTTCTTGGGTTTATATAGAGGAAGAGAGAGGGAAAATTTTAGGGCGCCATTTTTTTCGCCGTGAATTCATATTAGCCATCGTGCTTTTTAGTTTATACAGCACGGGAAACATAGGCAAATAAAAAGACAGAATAAAACATCTGTAGATATATATTAGGCCAAAAAGATCATCATAATATTGACACTAAATAATTTGCCCAAGAAAATAAATAAATAATAAATATAAATAATAAATATAATAAATAATAATAATAAATAATAAATATAATAATAAATATAAATAATAACTAATTAAATAATCAAATATCGGGCGAATATGAAAAATTTTTTTAACTAAATATCGGGTGAAAAAATCATATAATAACTAACATTTGTTTTTTTTGTTAAAAAAAAAGCAAAAAAACAAAAAAAAATTAATAACTAAATTTTTTTTAGAAAAAAATATTTTTTTAAAAAAAAAAGTGACCCAAATAAATTAGCCCAAGAAAGTAAAGAATACGTTGTCCAAATAAATTCGCACAAGAAAACAATCACATACAATAATAATAGAAAATGTCAATCATTGCACTAAAAATTTGTTCATGAACAAATTTTTTAACTTTTTTTTAACAAATTTGCACTAAAAAATATATGACAAATTTTTTTAACTAAAATATCGGGTGAAAAAAATCATATAATAACTAATTTAATTTTTTTGAAAAAAAAACAAAATGTTTTTTAAAAAAAACAAAAAAAATTAATGACTAAATTTTTTTAAAAAAAAAATAAAAAAAAAACAGAAAAAATAATATATATTTTTTTTCTTAAAAAAAAGCAAAAAAGATTTTTTTCAAAAAAAAATTAATCACAAAATTTTAAAAAAAAATTTACAAAAAAAAAATAATATATAATATCCCACCAAAATCACTGTTCATGAACAGTGCTTATGAACAGTGATTTTGGTGGAAGAGGCTTTAATGATATATTGATGATGCATCTCAAACTAAAATAAAATGATGCTCTTTTTGTTCCTAATACAAGATTTATATGTAAAGGTAAGTGTGTTCTTAAATATAAGTTCTCAGTATAATTTGCTCAACTTTCCCTCAATTTACACTACTGGAAATAAGGTCTTTCACGACCACAATATTGGGCTTTTCACGACCACAAATAGGTGGTCGTGGAATCGCGTGTCGTAAAAAAGTGTGTTTTCACGACCACATATTTGTGGTCGTGATAGGTGTATAGGAGGCACCTAATTAGGTGCCTCCTAAGCAGATATCACGACCACAATATCCCAGTTGTTGTCGTGATAGGTTACCTATCACGACCACAATTGGCAAATTGTGGTCGTGAAAGACTCTTAGGAGGCACCTAATTAGGTGCCTCCTAAGAGGCTTTCACGACCACATTTCCTTAAATGTGGTCGTGATAAACCTTTCACGACCACATTTAAGTAAATGTGGTCGTGAAAAGTAACCCCTATCACGACCACAGTTACGAAAATGTGGTCGTGAAAGGTTGTTTTTTTTTTATATTTTGGGACTGCATTGTATAGCCATCTGCATTCTTGCAAATCATTTACAAACCACTTTCAATACAGCGACCATAAATCATATACAACTGCACAATACAGAATACCAGAGCAATTGCAAAAACGTATCCAATAAATATTACCTTACTTAGACAACAAAATACAAAAGGCATAATCTAAGTTTTATATCTTTGCCTTACTAGTAATAAGTTCAAAATTCAGCTACAACAATCTAAGCCAAGACAAGCACATGTCTATACTAAGATGACCGCTTAAACAAGTATAACAAGCCTATACAATTTCTGCCTCACATAGTGATTAAAAATTTTGCAAGTACGTTTCGTACCAAGTCAATATCCTCATCTTGTTTAAACGGGTCGGTACTAAGTCCATACAGTCCCTCCAAAAGCTGCAACATAATTAAACAATATTAAAAAAGACAAGGAAAGTACCACTTACAATTAGAAATCACTATTTTCTTGGAGATATATGTTAGAAGCGTACCTTATGGAATTTCCTACCAAGTTTAATTTGATCTTGATATACAATATCCAGCATGTATTTGCAGACATAATATCCGCACTCTGTAGTGCCCCGCTGGCTTGGACACTGATAAATCACAGATAATATCAGCAATATCATAGTAGTTCGGGTATGGCTAAAAGCAATATAAATGAAAATGAATATAAAAATTGTTTTTACCTTTACGTTTATAACATGAATCGAAGTCTGACTAGCTATGTAATAATCAGTTTCTTGAGCATCATGCCATTTTGATATTCCTCTTAAAAAGAGATAAAATCATAACAATAATGTTATATATAGTATAAAGATATATTATTATCAACAATAAAAGTAAAAAAAAAGAGAAACTTACTTTTGGAAGACTTTTCTATGATCGTCGCTAATAAATCGCTCTAAAGAGTCAAACCAAAAAATCTTGAACTCTTTCGGGCAAAGTATAGCCAGAGCCCAATGTCCACTGAAAGAAATAAGTGAAAATAAATGTTAATTAAACTAAGACATAACATTTAATATTGTATAAAAGATAGCTCATTACCAATTCAAAACAGGCGCGAAATAAAGAGTGCCGCAATCAAGGCCCATCTGCAGCTCGACATAAGATTGCATTTCCCAAAAATGAGTTTTCTTACTCTTCTTACTCATTTTCAAAGCTCTTTCATCATAAGCCAGTCTAGAAGGGCATAGAAACCGGCAAAACTTTTCCTTTGGGCTTTCTTGGCATAAGCTGTGGCAGTACCTATTAGACATGGCGAAATGGATTAAAACTTAAACACTCATGACAATATCCAACTATATTGATAAAAATATGAGACACTTACCA
The DNA here is from genome assembly GCA_029929735.1 of Mimosa pudica. Classification (NCBI taxonomy): domain Eukaryota; kingdom Viridiplantae; phylum Streptophyta; class Magnoliopsida; order Fabales; family Fabaceae; genus Mimosa; species Mimosa pudica. Next base: position 13,014,709 of record JAKELP010000030.1, on the reverse strand, counting down.
GACGGCCAAATTAAGCCAGCTTTTCTCAAGCTCCTCCATCATCAAGAACTCCTTAACGTCTTGAGAACCTTGCAACCAAATCTTCTCCTCTACTAGTGGATTGACGACTCCAACAGGTATTAAAAGATTACGCACCATTCCTGGTTGCATCGTCCACATCAGATTCAGATATGGGTACTTCTCACCGTTAAAATTCTGAAAATAAGAAACACATCAACTCTACACACATATATCAATAAAATTGTTAATAAAGGTCAATTCATAGACAACTTTAGTACCTTTAGGAGAAGAATTGGTGGTGGAGCTTCTTGAGCCGTATCAAACACAAGCCTTTTAGGCCAAACAATAAAGTCCTTCATTGCTTGGCCTAAAGTAGTGATCTCTTTAGTACAGAATGGAACACGTGTCATATCCTAGCCCTCCATCAAGGAAATAACTGTCACTTTTACTTGATCATCCCAGATAGACATGTTGTGAATGGTGGTGTGATTTGGGTACTTGTGAGCCCTAGCAACAGGGTGTAGGCAAGGCTCGTCGAGATGTAAGTAGCACTCCTCGTGGTAGTCATCAAGAGAATCAGGTGCACTTGGCTCACCCCATGTTGAAGTTGTTCTTTGGGAAGCTTGAAGAGCCTCTAACTGTGATGTAATCCATTCAAACTTTGTATGCCATTGGCTCACCCGTTCGTCCACCCGTGCATCCACCATTGCATTAAACTCCTCAGTGGACACACTACTACGAGACACCACTCGTTTTTTGGGCCCAAAAAATTCCTTTGCCCCAACTGTCCCAGAAACTCCTACAACTCGGCTAGGGTTGTCTAATCTCCCTAGCGAAGTTGCTAGAATGTCCATTCTGGGGTCCTGCGGTGTCCAAGACCCCTGAGAAGATTGCTCTTCCAGTTCATGTTGTTACAAAAGTGAACAAACATTGATTAAGATGCAATAATATCCTACGTAAGTGTTTAAATTCAATTTATATAGCACTCACAATTCGGTTTACCACCGCTTCAGCCTTGTCACTAGTATATTTTTCAGTTGGTCTCTTCTTCCGGGCCGCTGCCCATGTTACATGGCGTTGGAGGTCAGGTAAAGGGTCTAAGACAGTGGAAGATGACTCAGCTTCCATAGCTTTCCGCTGCTCCTCCCACTTTTGTTGCCGCTCCGCTTCCACATATTCATTCATCCAATCATACCCCCACGGGACATGGTATGATTATACTCATTTTTAGCTCGGATCTCTTGTTGTTTTTTTCTTATCTCCTATGTACCACAATTATAAAATATTAATAATGCAAATACACAGATTAAAACCAAGTTATGAACTATACATGTATAGTAGATATACCTGAAACTCATCAGACTTTCGATATTTAACAAACTTATTCCATTTCTCTGGTTCAATATTGGGATATGCTATACATGGATCCTCACCCATTTTACACCCCCCGAATATGTAGTCCTCACCCAACCTATATTTGAATTCACTAAACCTTTTTGAAAGTTTCTTCCAAATGTACTCTTTGAAATCTTTGGTATCCGGCACATCCCAATATTGCTGCAATGAAATCACAAACATGATTAGTCACCAATATATCTCACGAATATGGAGTAAAAATACAAATGTTAATTAATATGTCATACCAATACATCCAACCAACACTGTTGCTTAACGTCGCCATCAATGTCTTTCCACTCATTTATCGTGATGTCGAGTCTGTTTCTCGCCACTGTACCAAGATAACTTGCAAATGGCTTTGCAGTTTGCCCTTTAGGCCTATTCTTTTCATTCAGTTCCAAATGGTTTTTTTTCTTATGCTCAACTGTCAGAGCAACTACTTTTGAAAGTTTGGTAGGCCCTCTTTTCTTCTTCTTCACAGGGGGTGGTGGGGCCTCCTCGTAATGCTCTTGCTCGCGATCTGAGTCGCTTTCTGCCATTAACCTGTGAAAGAGAAACAATTACATACATTAGCACAGAACAATTAATAATATTAGATAGATTCATATTCTAACATTATGTGTTGTCGTCCTATATGTCCCATATACCCTCAGTATGATCATTCCTAACCGCACAGAAGTCATCATCATCATCATCTAGCAAGCTTCTTGTTGTTTTGCCTAATAATTGTATCTCATCATCATCACCATCATTTACTGTGAGAGCACAATCCATTTGATTTCTATTTTGCAAAGCAATGGAAAGCTTAACATTTGTAGGGTCTGATACATAAAACACTTGCTTCGCATGACTTGCTAGAATAAATGGTTCATCCTTGTAGCCGACCCTATTAAGATCAACAGATATCATGCCATTTTGGCGCTCAATCACAACTGCATTACTATGTACCCACTTACATTTAAATATGGGAACCTTGAAATGCGGTGCGTAGATGATTTCCCAAATTTCTTCAATAACCCCATAATATGGAGTTGTAGCCAATTTTGGGTTTTTGTCCCTAGAGCTAGAAAAATGAGTTGCCTCAGCTTCAACCATCACCCCGCTGTTTTGTATGGTGCGATTGCCATCAATGACCTTAGTAGAGAAAGAATACTCATTTATTTCATAACCACCCCACGAAAAAACAAGAAACTGGGGCTTCACAGCTAGCAACCTTACCGTGTCACACAACCAAGCCAATAACAATTATTTCCCTCATGTATTAAACAATGAGGGAAATAATTAGTAGTCACACAATCACTTTATCTATTTCCCTCAGTTTAGTCACACAACCAAGCCTACAATTAGTCACACAATTCCAACCAGTCCAGAATTCACAATGCTACATTCTATTAAACAACTATTTCAGCAGAGCATATGAAAAAAATTTATCAAATACATTCTATAAAAACTATCTATAACACCAAAATGTAAACTTATTTTAATCAAGTACAAGTGATATTTTGATTATTAACCAAGTGAATTTCCTTCCATGATTTTTTGCCCTGCTCACTTGAAAACCTAAGTTGTTCTCCTTAAACTAAGCTTTTGACCACTTCTCATATAACTAAAAACTCACTCAATTTCTTCATATTGATACGCAATCACATCAAAGTCAACTACCATAACACAAGATAACATTCAAACAAAACTGAAAAAAAAAATAAAACACATAAATTTGAGTGTAGAAAGTGTTACCAGAATGCAGGTGAGGGAGTTTTTGAAGGTTGACTCCAAAATGGCGAAGGCGAAGAGGCGGCGGCCGAGTTTTCGAAGGTTGTGAAGGCGAAGAGGCGGAGGCGGAGTGAATGGCTTCGCTAGCGGCCGAGTTTTTGAAGGCCGAGTGAAGGGCTTCGCTAGCGGCGGCGGAATGAGAGGGTGAAGGCCGAGTGTGAGAGGGGGAGAGGAGGCGGCGGCGGAGCGAAGGGCTTCGCTAGCGGGGAGAGGCGGCGGCGGAACGAGACAGTGAAGGAGAGGCCGACGGAGGGAAGGAAGGATACGGCGGAGCGAGTAGTTGAAGGAAGGAAGGAGACGGCGGAGGGAAGGAAGGATATGGCGGAGAGAATGAAGGAGAGAGAGGTTGAAGAGTGAAGGTTGAAGAGAGAAGGAGCGGCCAAATGAGTGAAAAATGATAGGAGGGAAATAAAAAAGGGTTTTGGCGCGAGTGGGAAAAAATTTGCCCAGCTTCCACGACCACAAATTGGTAGATGTGGTCATGGAAGGGCACCCTTCCACGACCACACATTTAAAGGTGTGGTCGTGGAAGGATCCTACCCTTCCACGACCACACTTAAGAGAGTGTGGTCGTGGAAGGGTAGGCACCTTTCCACGACCACACGTTTAAAAGTGTGGTCGTGGAACGATGCCCTTTCCACGACCACATGTACAAATGTGGTCGTGAAAGATCTTCGTCTGGACAGTTATTTACATGTTATGCCACCGCGTTTTTTATCAACGACCAACATTGGCTTTTTAGTCGTTAATTATGGTCGTGAAAAGCCTATTTTCTAGTAGTGTTATCTCTATATGATGTATCACAAATCCCTAGATTTGTGTGTTTTAACATGCTTAATTATTTGAAGTTTTCAGCATAGTAAAGATGAAATATCGATCTCAATTATGCTAGTTCAACATATATACTTTTTTGAAGTTCTTAAACCATCCCTGACTCTACGCAGCTTAAAGAGATAAGAAAATTATTCAGTAATTATTTCTGCCTAATCATTTTCATTCTTCGAAAATCCACCATTAAGCACACAATCTCCTACATTTGAGTTTCTAAACAAGTTTAACTTAAAAATGAAAATAAACAACCCTAAACTGGCTTTTATACTGGCTTCTTCTGTTTGTCTTAAACTTTCATCATTTTTCCACTTGTGTATGTGAATATTTAAACAATAAATAAAGCTTTAATTTGAATTTCAATACAAAACTAAAAATCAACGTGATCGCTACACGTTTTTTCTAACAGCATGTTCGTCATAGCCAAGCAAAATCATCAAATTTACCTACATAAAATACCAAACTAAACATTCTCACTTTTATTTCAGAAAAATCATCAAATTTACCTACATAAAATACCAAACTAAACATTCTCACTTTTATTTTAGAAAAATCATCAAATTAGTAGAGACACTCCATTCTCATTTTTTAAATACCAGACTAAACATAAAATGCATATTATTTATTGTAGGTAAATTTAATGTTGGGAAATTCAGCCTGGCTATTTCTCCCCAAGTAGCTTATATAACTAAGATGGTTTTATAAGTAAATGTAGTTTGCAAGAAAGTGAGTTTTGAATTATATTGGTAGTCCCTCACTTCCTCATGCTTTGGATAGTAATGATGAGACTACCATTCAAACTTTAATTAGCTAGAGTCGCCAACTCCATCCCCAAACCCATCTCCGCCGTCATCGCTGTCACCATTGCCTTCGAGGTTGATGTCAGTGTCGGTGTTGCAACCGCTAACCACGGGTGCTGGCTCTGCTGATGTTGGCGCTGGCGGTGCTGGTGGCGTAGGTGTTGGCTCCACTGGTGTTGAAGCCGGTGGTGTTGAAGCTGGCGGTGTTGAAGCTGGTCTTGAAGCTGGCGGTGTTGGTTTCTGTATTATGACACCTTTTCTGGGGTTACCAAAGAAGATTTGAGGCCAAGGAGGATTATATTCAGTGTCATGGCACTACTACAAATTGTCCCTCTACCAGCGCACCTTTACATGCGCTTAGAAGAAACGCATGTATATAGGGTCCTTTACATGCGCTTAAAGCGCATGTACAGGTAAGAATCTATACATGCGCTTAAAGCGCATGTAGAGGCCTTATCTCTACATGCGCTTTAAGCGCATGTATAGAAATGTGCATCAATTAAAATTCACTAAAACAATGACTAGAAAAGGATTTAAGTATTTAGAGATAAAATATAAAATGAACTTAGGTGAAGAGCTCAAAATTATATGGAAACACCCTTTACATGCGCTTTACGCGCATGTAAAGGCACAAACACCCTTTACATGCGCTTTAAGCGCATGTAAAGGCACTACTGAAGTGCAAAACATGGAGTCATGCATAAGAGGTCCTCCTCAGACCTCATAAGGTGTTCCTTCTTGTGGACTTAGTGTTTCAAGGCTTTATTACCACTTTTGGGTGCTATGAAAATGTTGAAACACCCTTTACATGCGCTTTTAAGCGTATGTAAAGGCAATACTGAAGTGCAAAACATGGAGTCATGCATAAGAGGTCCTCCTCAGACCTCATAAGGTGTTCCTGGTTGTGGAATTAGTGTTTCAAAGCTCCATTACCACTTTTGGGTGCTATGAAAATGTTCAAACACCCTTTACATGCGCTTTAAGCGCATGTAAAGGCACTACTGAAGTGCAAAACATGGAGTCATGCATAAGAGGTCCTCCTCAGACCTCATAAGGTATTCCTGCTTGTGGACTTAGTGTTTCAAGGCTCCATTACCACTTTTGGGTGCTATGGAATTGGTGAAACGCCCTGTAGAGCCTCTACATGCGCTTTAACCGCATGTAGAGCCTCTACATGTGCTTAAAGCGCATGTAAAGGCTTGTTCTTCAATGGAATTCACTATAACATTGTCAAGCACCAGATTTGAGCATTTTGAGATGAAGTATTAAAACAATTTAGTTGAAAAGCACCAAATCATATGAATATCCATATAATTAAATGGGCATTGGTCTTTACATGCGCTTTAAACGCATGTATAAGCCATAAAATATTAAAATAACAAAGGAAAGCCAATACATGCGCTTAAAGCGCATGTAAAGGCTTGTTCTTCAATGGAATTCACTATAGATCAATGTTGTAACATCCTGAAAAATTTAATACAGAGTTAAAGAATGTTTTGAGAAATAATAAATGGAGAAATTAGAAATTTTTGGAATTTATAGAATTTTGAGATTTTTAGATATTTTGGAAGCTTTGGGATAATAAGTGTCCAAATAATTAATTAAGCAATTGAAGAAATAAAATTATGAGGGAATGGTGGAATCCATAATATTTTGAAGGTTATGAAGACTGGAGACTGATTCTTGTGGATTTAAATTTAAGAAAGGACATTATGGTAATTTCCGGTATAAGTGATACAAATCATTAAAAGAAAGTGTCAACCAAACACACCCTTATCCCTTTCTTCATTAGAAAAACACGGACCCTCTTCCCCTTCATTTATCAAACTTGTCATCTTCACTCCTCCACCACCATTTTTGTTTCTCTTTCACTCTCAAACTCACTCATTTCAGCCTTCCCTCTCCAAGAGCTTAAGCATTTTCGTCTCCCTCATTTCTCTCCTCCTCGGATATGTCAAGCGTGAGTCCGATCTGTGGGTTACAATTCTTTTCCATTCCTCCCTCTTTTTCCGACGCGTGGAGCATTTTTCCGGCGAGGCTTCATCATTTTCCGGCGATTCACAACGGCTCTGGCACCTATTGGACATACAAACATATATTCAAGCTTTGGGTAAGTATTTTCTTCAATTAACACCTCTTTTAGTCATGTTTTGGACGAGATTTGAGAGGGGGCCGAAAATGATTTTCTGTTTTGGGTTCAATAATCTACCAAAAATTATGTTTAGGCTTTGGTTTTGAAGTTTTTAAGAAGGATTTAAATGATTGATTAAGGGTTGTTGATTTTGTGAAAACCCTAACTTTGTGTGTTAGTAATCTGTTGAGTTTGAGTTTTGTTTAAGGTTCAATCTTCAAAATTTAGTGATTATATAAGATTAATTGTGATAAATATGGCTATTCTTGTATGATTTGTTTGAGTTTTGTGGCTGGTTGAGCTCTTGCTTGGATGTTGATTCCATTGATGAATGTGAAATTTAATTTGCCCTTTCTTGTTCTGATCTGAATGAGTGTAGGGGTAAGGGAGATACATGATTTGGAATATTGGGAAAAAAATGGTTGGAGAAAGGATTAATAATATCATTGATTTCGGAATGCACATAAGGTGTTTGATAGAATGTGTAAGAGAAGGAATTGTTTGAAAATTTTGGATTTTTGCTAGGTGACAAGGTATTACAACATGAGGATTCTGGTTACTGGAGGAGCTGGATTCATTGGCTCTCACTTAGTTGATAGATTAATGCAGAATGAGAAAAATGAGGTTAGCATTTCTGATAATATCTTCCTGGACAAAGTTGTTATATTTAGTGTTGAAATGATGGTTTCAATAAACGGGATCATTTAGTTTCTTAGAAACAACACATGACAAGCTCTTTGTCTAACTAGGTTGTTGTTGCCGACAATTTCTTCACTGGATCCAAGGATAACCTTAGAAAATGGATTGGTCATCCTAGATTTGAGTTGATTCGTCACGGTATGTTTTCTTATCTCTATTTCAAATTCAATCATTCTTTGTGATCTACCTATTTGGGTGGCACCATGTTTTGGTACCCAATAAGTAGATATGGACCTTTATATTGCATCAAGTTTCAGATAAACCGCATTGTTCGTGGCTTTTGAATAGTGAGGCTTATGCGTTTATATATACTGATGTGCATTTATTTTGATTTTTTCCTTTATAGATGTGACGGAGCAATTGTTTATTGAGGTTGATCAGATCTACCATCTTGCTTGTCCTGCTTCTCCAATTTTCTACAAATATAATCCCATGAAGGTGTGGCACTTGAAAATCTGTTCTTGTATTTTGCATCATAATTCATATGCTCACAATGTATACATGTTCCTGTAAACTCTATCATAAATTAGCCTCTATACCTTCCATATCCTTTTCCCCCCTTCTCCATCTTGACCCTGAAGCATGTCTTGATTTCACATACGGTTCCCTTAGATATAGCCATACTGATTGCTGTTGTACCAAGCTTTATTCCTGTATTACTGGTTAAGATCCTATGTCTGTCTTGTGAGCATTGAGTAACCAACGTTGGGAGAGTAACTAACTTTGGCATAATAACTGTGCAGACTATAAAGACAAATGTGATAGGAACACTGAACATGCTTGGGCTTATCTTTTGCATATCTTCTTCATTATTTGATATTTAATGAACCTTCTGCAAATTATTATTTTTATTGCAGCATAGGAGCTCAAAAATTGATGAGTTGGGTACAACTTGAGGTATTTCACTATAAATGCAAGATTTATTTGATTTTTTCTGTTATCCACGCTCTTTAATCTTTCCGTAGAGTGATCTTTTACATAGGATGAATCTTGACAAAGTTGAAGAGGTGAATATTTATTACTTTGTTCTGAATCGTTTCTTGTTTTGTCAATATTTTAGTCTAGATTAACTTGTGAACAACTATGATGCACATAGTTCTTTTTGCTGATGTATATATAAAAAATGAATCATACATTGTTATTGTTTTGATATTGATATATAATTCATTTTTGAAGATGTTAAGTAATTGACTTTTTCTGGTAAATTTTTTTGATATAATGCTAGTTGGTTCTATGAACTACAGCTAGTATTGGTGGTTATATTGGGAAATAATGTAAATTTATAATAATTTTTTTTTTAAAAAAAAACATTCTATACATGCGCTTAAAGCGTATATAAAGGGGCCACCTGTACATGCGCTTAAAGCGCATGTAGAGGTATGTACCTCTACATGCGCTTTAAGCGCATGTAGATGTACATGCGCTTTAAGCGCATGTAGAGCCCCCCCTCTACATGCGCTTTTTAAAAGCGCATGTAGAGCCTTTACCAGCGCCCCCCTCTACATGCGCTTTAAAAGCGCATGTAGATGCCAAAATAAGCGCATGTAAATGGGGTAATCTGTGGTAGTGTGGGATTGCCATTCAATCATTGGTTGAGGCACCTCTTGAGGTATAGGGAAAGCAGATGCCACTCCAATTTGAAGAGGCTGAGAATGATCTGCCCAGCTTGAAGTGATGATGAGAAGTATACCTCCAAAAAGAATCACATGAAGTTGTTTAAAAGACATAATTAGTGTTGATATGAACTTGTATGGTATTGGTGGCAATTATATAACGCTTACTTAATATTAGTATATATTTATAGTGCAACTATTATAGATGGTTGTTAATTTTTGTGGGCATGTTAGCTTGCTTTTCCATTTCATTTTAAATTTTATTAGTAAAATATACTCCGAATCCCTAAATATATTACATTTTTCAAGTTGTGGAATTGTTTGTAAATATAAAAAAATATGAACCATAGGCCAATTAGGTTTCAAAGGGTATTTTAGTATTTTCTACTAGCTCATTGACCAATATGAACCATTTTTTTGTTCATTTTCTAGAATGAGACATTTTATTTTTCATTGGCCAAATTAACACTTTCGAAATGGTTTATTGGCCAGAATGATATTTAACATTAAAAAATATTATTATTTTCAATCGTTCCTCAAGTTATCATTATATTATTAATACTACTCATAAGTAGTATTAATATTATTAATACTCATAAGTGGTAAATGTTACATATAGATGAATACTGTGTTAATAAAATCTTGTGATTTTAACGAACTTAAAAAACTCCTTTAATCTTACCGAATTATGTAACATTTATATTAAGAAATAGAAGGAATATTATTTAGTAAATAAAATAAAGGAAAAATAAGGTGCATACTGGCCGTTTTATTTTCTTAATTTTTTTTAATTTGGTTGCATTACCTATTTTAATAGGCGTGTCTTTTTGTATATCCCATTATTGCATTTCTAACTTATTTAATTGAAGAAACTTTGTATTTAACTTTTCATGCAGATATAAGAATGAATGTGCTTGATTTTGGTGGATTGGATCATGAATAATGTAGAATGGGTTAAAGATCAATCAAAATACACACTAGTTTTTTTTTTTTAATTTAAAGTGTGTCCAACACGTTAAAATATTTGTTAGTGCAATTTTGTTCTAAATAAACTTAAGCAGTAGTATACAACCTCCAATTATCATATAGAGGTAATCCATTTTCTAATAGTAATAAAAATACGTTATAAAACCTATTTAGCCATTGCAATTTGCAAGGACTAATTTATAAACATTTTTGAAATGTTTGTCTCAGCAAATTCAGTGGCGCCATTCTGAAATTGTGCTTAACTTGTTCCTTATTGCTGACAGTTTTATATAATAACAACTACTAGTTATGTATTCCTCTCTTCGATCATGTCAAAACTATATAACTTGATGTTATAATAAAACTATATAATCTGATTTATTGTCATGAAAATTAATCTCCATCGTTGACAAACAGGTGTCTTCATTATTGTCATCAGCAAGAAACTTCTTTACAACTGAATTCCATTGAATAGTTGTATTTATTTGGTTTTGAACAACTATTCATCCATTTAAACAATAATAAAAATAATGTTCATTTGGACTTTAGATAAAGATAAAATTTATATTGTATGTGAAAATATTGTGTGTGTGTGTCAGTATATGTGTACCTGCTTGATAAAATAGTAGATTGAATTAGGAATTCAAAAGACTTAAGCTAAAACAAAATAATACTCCTTCTGCTACTTAATATAACATCTCTTTAGGAATGTGAATTTATTTTTAAATATTTAGACCTTTTATCAGTTTGTCTCGACTTTCCCCAAATTATCTCTATTAGTGCTTGACAGATCCCTAAATTTATGTGTTTTTACATGCTTATTTGAAGTTTGTAATATAGTAAAAATGTAATATCAAGATGTTCGAATTTGTTATTTTGAAAAAGGCTAAAGCATACATTTGGTCTCTTATGTTTGCATTAAATTTCAATTTAGTTAGTTCCTCATGTTTGGAAAGTACGCTTTTAGTCTAATACTGTTAGTTTCACTTAACGGAAAATGTTAACTTAACAATTTTATGGTTTTTAAATACTGAAAAATGCTTAAAATAAAATATTTTAGAGTAGGTATTCTTATTTTTTTTTTCAAAATTTATCATTTTTTGCCCCAATTTAATTATAAAATAATCCGTTAGATTTGAGTGAAACTAACAGTGTTAACGAAAAAGAATAAGCGTACTTTCCAAACATAAAAGATTAAATTGAAACTGAATGCAAACATAAGAGATCAAAAGTATATTTTAGTCTATAAAAATAAGGGTTAAGGTGCATTTTTAGTACTCTAGAGTATAGCAAAGTGCACCTAACATAATATACAATATTGTGGTCCATTTGTGGTAACCAAAAATTATTTTCGTGGCTTATTTAGTAACGACGTTAAATAAGTTAAGTTTGACCGTTATGTGTCAAATTTTGACCGTTCAATTGTGGGGTAAAGGAGCATTTTCAGTACTCTAGAATATAGAAGGGACATCAAACATAATATAAAATATTTAAACATACACCATAAACAACTAAGTCACAATATTATTCAAAGTGTCAAATAATTAAACACTACAAAGTTATAAAGATCCATAGACTATCCTAGTATCATGCATGTATAAACTAATAAGTCATTAGTATTTTACATATATAAAAAATGTAAGCAAAGAATCATAAACTAAATAGGTTGGCCTTACTGAGTTTAAACGGGTTGGTCATACTGGCTCGACACAAATTAAAACGGTTTGGTCATACTGGCTTGACCCAAATTAATGACCCTATGATGTAATAGAAGAAGAGTTACTTCTATCTGATTACATAGTTATAAACTTAAAATAATGTTAGTTAAATTGTCATTTCAATATACATATATTACATCATTATGTCACATTAGATTTTATCTTACAAAAGTGAGTTTTAGCTAACGAATTACTAGATAAGCAATGAAAATAATTCTTAGTTATCACAAATGGACCAAAATATTGTATATTATGTTTGGTGCTCCTTCTATATTCTAGAGTACTGAAAATGCTCCATTACCCCACAATTTAACGGTCAAAATTTGACACATAACGGTCAAACTTAACTTATTTAACGTCGTTACTAAATAAGCCACGAAAATAATTCTTGGTTACCACAAATGGAACACAATATTGTGTGTTATGTTAGGTGCACTTTGCTATATTCTATAGTATTAAAAATGCACCTTAACCCTAAAAATAAAAGGAAACAATATTGATGAAAAGGTTTTAATTTTAATCTCACATCTCTGTTTCTGTTTTAGTGTTTTTCCCCATATTAAAATAAAAACTTCCCTTGTTACATTCGAAGAAGAAACTATCCCTGAAGATGGGGTTAATCAATAATAGATTGACGGATGGCTTTTACATCCGGACACAAGGGAAAATACTTTACCTTAATATTAGAACCATTATTTTAACCGTCGAGTGAATCCACTTTCCAATTAAAAAAAGGGTAAAGGAGCAAATCTGGCCCCCAAGTAACCACCAAGGAGCGCTGAGGACCCTAAACTAACCATAGGCCCAGATCTGTACCCCAAGTAACCAAGATGTTAAAAAAATACCCCGGTTGGACGGTCAACTACGTTTGACCGTTACCTTGCTTATTTGGATGCCACGCGAGCTCCTGCTGTGCCACCTCTCATGCCACGTGGCATGTTAGTTTAGGGTACTCAGCGCTCCTTGGTGGTTACTTGGGGGTCAGATTTGCTCCTTTACCCAAATTTTAAATTTGTATCCATCAAATTCTTTTGATAAGATTCAATTAAATACTTAAATATTTAGGAAAGGTAATTAGAATTAGTTAACTTATGATTAAGTTTGGCATTAGATAAAAGATGTTAATTAACACTATAAATGTTATATTATGTTACAACATTCAAATTTCATTTGTACATGCTTTCAGTAGGGAAAAAAATTTGAGCGAGAAATGACAAAAGAAAACTTGTTAAATTATTCTTAAAAATAGTTTTATTGCTATAAAACAAGAATTCCCAGTTAGTATATCCAATCTATAGCCACTTAATATCAAACCTCATTCGAGTAATTTGAGTAATTACCTACGTTTCTCAACTAGTTATTTGAGATATATGAGTAGTTAATGGGGTTTTGAAATGTCTCAAAGTAATGGAAAATTCTAGCAATTAAAAGCGATACTCGAGTAGTTACCTATGTTACTAAACTAGTTATATGCGATACATGAGTAGTGAATGAATTTTTTTCATTTTTCCTAAATTTCATTTTAGACAAATTGACGACTATATCTTATTTGTGAAATGAAAAAAATTCATTCACTACTCATGTATCGCATATAACTAGTTTAGTAACATAGGTAACTACTCGAGTATCGCTTTTAATTGCTAGAATTTTCCATTACTTTGAGACATTTCAAAACCCCATTAACTACTCATATATCTCAAATAACTAGTTGAGAAACGTAGGTAATTACTCAAATTACTCGAATGAGGTTTGATATTAAGTGTCTATAGATTGGATATACTAAGTGGGAATTCTTGTTTTATAGCAATAAAACTATTTTTAAGAATAATTTAACAAGTTTTCTTTTGCCATTTCTCGCTCAAATTTTTTTCCCTACTGAAAGCATGTACAAATGAAATTTGAATGTTGTAACATAATATAACATTTATAGTGTTAATTAACATCTTTTATCTAATGCCAAACTTAATCATAAGTTAACTAATTCTAATTACCTTTCCTAAATATTTAAGTATTCAATTGAATCTTATCAAAAGAATTTGATGGATACAAATTTAAAATTTGGGTAAAGGAGCAAATCTGGCCTCCAAGTAACCACCAAGGAGCGCTGAGTACCCTAAACTAACATGTCACGTGACATGCAGAGGTGGCACAGCAGGAGCTCGTGTGGCATCCAAATAAGCAAGGTAACGGTCAAACGTAGTTGACCGTCCAACCGGGGTATTTTTTTAACATCTTGATTACTTGGGGTACAGATCCGGGCCTGTGGTTAGTTTAGGGTCCTCATCACTCCTTGGTGGTTACTTGGGGGCCAGATTTGCTCCTTTACCCTTAAAAAAAATTATTTCCATACTCAATTAAATCCAGGTGCCTTGGTGTAATCGAGTGGTCAGTTATACTATGTTTGGTCTAATCAAGTGTTACATTATATAAATAAATTTTAAACAATCATAAGTCATAACTTAAGATAAAGAACACTACTGTTACGAATATTTCAAGAGTCTACGCAAACTTAAACAACATGAAAACATGTGATTGTAACTAATGGCTTTCTCCTCACACAAAAATATGCCCCCCAAACTTTAAACCGTGTGTTTTTCCTACGGAAGGAAATAAGAACCAAAATAAAAATGAAACGATGAGGAAATGAAATCTCATATTCAAATAAGTCCAAGGAAATCATTTTGATTCATCAAACATCCACCTTGAAGCACACAATCTCCTAAAATTGAGTTTCTTAACAAGTCCAACGTAAAATGAAAAAAAAAAAAAACTCTAGACTATATACGAGTATATCTTATTCCGCCTTTTCATAATGTCTTCTTCCATGTTCCATCTATCCTACAGCTACACCATTTATTCATGCGTGTGTGTATAATAGGCGGCGAACAATAAATACTGCTTTGAATTTCAATAAACTACTAAAAAATCAAACTCGTTGCTACACATTTTTACCAACAGCATGTGTATGTCTTCATAGCCAAGCAAAATCATCAAAGTTAATTACTTACTCCCTCCAATCCCTACTATAAAAGTTTAAAATTTGAATGGTTTTGGTCCAAAATATAAGATCTCATCTCACATTATTCTTTCCTTATTTAATGTGTTTTTCCTAATTTGCCTCTAACTCTCTTTCATATTTCATAATTATCAATGCTCATGTATTTCTCTCTCAAAAGTATACTATCATAATAAATGTAGGCAATATTATTGAAACATGTTTTCTTAATATTAATTCCAGACATCCAAGTTTCACATGTATTTCTCTCTCAAAAATTAATTCCAGACATTCAAGTTTCACATGTTTTCTTAATAAGAAACATGTTTTGACAGATTGACTCTTATATTATGGGCCGATGGAGTGTGTGTGTATATATATATATATATATATATATATATATATATATATATATATATCATCAGAAATTCAAGTAAACAAATATCATCATAAATCTGAACAACAGCAACAAGGCAAACGTAAAAACAAAAGTGACCACACATTTAAGAAGTAGAGATACCATCTCTTATTTCTTTAAAATTTAAATACCAAACTAAACATAAAATTTTACATTAATCTCTTGTTTTCATTTGTAGTCGAGGAAATGTAACTATAACGGTTTTATAAATGCGGTTTGGTAGCAAGTTGGTTTGAATTATATTTGTAGTCTCTCACTCATGTTTTGGATTGTGATGAGATTGTGTCATTTAAACATTAGACAGAACCGCCGTCATTGCCGCCGCCCCATTGTCGCCGGCGCCGCTGTTGCCGCCGCCGCTGTCACTACCACCACCATTGTCACCGCCATTGTTACCGCCGTTGTTGTCACTGCCATTGTTGTTACCGCCATTGTTGCTGCCGCTGTTGTTGTCACCATCACTGTGACCAAAGCCACTAATGCCACCAATATTGCCGAAGCTACCAATGCCTAAGCCACCAATGCCGTGGAAATTTTCTTTGTCAGCAGCAGGACCATGAATCCAGGGAGGCCTGAATTGATTGTCTTGAGATGGCCATTTAAACATTGGTTGTGGCACCTCTTGAGTTATTGGGAATAAACTTGCAACTTCAACGTGAAGTGGCTGAGAATGATCTGCCCAACTCAAAGTGATGATGAGAAACATCCCTCCAAAAAGAAGCATAAGAAACTGTTTAGAAAACATAATCATTTTTGAGTTGAACTTGTATCAGTTATATGATATTGGTGGTGACTATGTGAACGCATACTTAATCTCAGTAGATATTAATAGGGAACTACATATGGTGGTTAATTGGTGTGTAACTTAGCCTTTGTTTCCAATTTATTTAATTTTATTTGTAAAATGTAACACCCCAAATTTCTAAGAGAATAAATAAGGCAATATTTGGAATCTTGAGGTATTATTTAGTATTTAGGAATTTTTAGAAATAAATTTGGGAACTAAAATATATCTAGAAAAATCATATTAGGACTCAAAATATTTTCCACAAATTTATCCACAAATTTATGTTTATCCAATCCAATATTTCCTTTTAAATCCCATCCACTCAATTACAAATATCTCCTATTTTCTTTTCTATTTTATTTCTTCAAAATTCCCCAACCACACCTTTATTCATTTATATGATCTATCATCATCATCATCTCTGCCTTCTCATCTTCTCACTTTTCATTCTTCATTCTCACTCTCTTCATCTCCATCACCATCAATCATAATCTCCCTCTCACCCATATCACTTTTTCTCTTCATTTCTTCACTACCCATCATCTTCACTATCATTCTCACTCTCATCTTCACTCCCTTTGTTTCTTCCTCACGTTTTTCTCTCTGCGAAATTTGTGTGGCCAGCCATAGTTAAGCCGAGGTAAGCTTCTTAACTCGGTTTTCATCTCTTATTCCTTGATTAAAATGATTTCTTGAGAAGATTGAAGCTGTGTTTTGGGATTATTGGGTTGAAACCCATCCTTCAACTTCACTCTCTCACTTAATCATTTTTCTCTTCTTCTTCCAGAAATTGGAAGCAACTTGCAGTGGCTAAGGACTACAGGAACGCACAAGGAGATTGGGTTAGCCTTAGGTATATTTCTTTTTCTCTTTTCTTCTCACTTTGGCCGATTTAAGTGAGATATTGGGGAAAGGTTTTGAGTAACTCGAAATCTTGTGCTGTTACTCTGTTTTGATTCTAAGTATAAGAGAAGTGCAATAGAATTAGTTCTTGATGATGTGTGCTTTGGTGCTCTGTTTAGTTGATTTTATAAAATTCTGTTTGGTTAGGCAAGGAGAATGAAGTGTTTATTGGTTTTCAACATGGATTAAAGTTGATGGGAGCTGTTTGTTTAACTTGTTGTTTGAATGGTTCTTTGACATTTATTTCCTCAAATTTTCCTTTGCCTTTTTGATGTTTTGTCATGAATTTTGTGCTCTTGGGAAATTTTAGAATTTGTCTATGCTATCCCTGTTTGGTCTGAGTTCAAGGAAATAAAAGGGGCTTCGAGGAAATTAAATGTTTATTATAAGAGGATAGAACAAGTGTATGAATTGGTAAATTATTTATGCAGCTGAGATTGTTATTGTGATTGTAAAGAGAATCTGTGGGTTTCATGACTAATTGGAAATGAAAGTAAAGTATTAGAAGATTTGATGTTGATGTGTAAAGAGTGATTATGTAGTTCATTGTTCAGGTTTAAACTGATTTTAATTTAGTCACCAACACTGTTTGAAATTAGATTTTTCATATTTGGGAGCTATATGGAGATATTAAGAGTTAGTTATTGTCTACCCTGTTATGGATGATTTATGAGTAAAAATTCTTAAGAAAGAAATGAGTTGTGAAGGATCAAGATGATTGTGAATTTTTGAAAGGTGAATTTAATTAGGTGAAGCTGTCAAATATGAATTTTGATAGTTGTGATGTGATAATTTTGAGAAGATTATGTTATAGGGCTGAAATGAGAATACAAGATAGGTAGTATGATGATTAGAAGTATTATGATGCTTAAGAACTAATTGTGCTAAACAAAGTGTGAGATGTATTGTTTTTTGAAGACTTTAGAAATAATTAAGGTGCTGTTTGAATATATTAGTTGGGTTTAAGGAACTGTTTTGCTCCACCTCTCAAGTTGGGAAGCTTTTGATAGTTGTAAAATGTGATTAATAGTTGCTTAGATTAAGGTTGGGAGTTAACATGATGAATATTCTTATTCGAATTTTATATTAGATAAAGGAAATGATGTTTGTGTTTGTGTGTTTATTTGTGATGCTTGTTTGATAATAGTTTAACAATGGGTATTGTGTTTCTTAAATAATGTCTGAATTTTGTTAAGAAAACTATGAATATGTAAGTAGTTAAGTTATTAGAATTTGAATAGGTTCCTAGAATAGTGAATATGAATAAGGGGTTGGGTAGCATCAAGCTTAGGATTGAGAGAGAGACGTTAAATATGTATATGGATATAAAAGATTAATGAGTAGTGTTATTAATTATGTGAAATCAGGAGAAGCAAGTGGATCTGTTAGTTGGCAGCAACGGGAAGGCAAAGAGAAAGTCTAGTAGCAATTAAAGGTAGCAGTTTACTTCATATATATTTTGATAAAAGTTCGTAAATCTGCATGAAAATTATTTGTTTTATGATCATGATAATATTTGATCCTTTGAGGAATTGAGGAATATTGATAAATATTGAACATTATTGTGGAATGTTTGAGGAATGTTTGAGTGGAGTACTCCAAGGTATAGGTAGGTAGCTCCCCCTATACCAGAGCTTATATTAAATCCTGCAGGTGAAGGTACCACCACTATTTAGTGGCTGGTCATTGAGGCGAATGAGGCCCCAGCATAAGCTGGAGGGGTTATTATTATCATTTTCATGAAAAAGGGTATATTTATGTTTATTATTATTATTATATGCATGTACACGAAGTAAACTGATTTAACTGCTGTTTTTTCAGAGGTTCATGGAGCTGGTGAGATGGAGGATATAAGGTGGACTATTTTTGGAGTGCACATGAGGGATAACAAGAGGTTGATCGTTCGTGGACATGTTAGTGACTGCACATAGTTAAGAGAAATATCTTTGGTTCAAATAGGCAAACTAAAGCGAGCATGAGCTTGCATAGTAATTGTATTATTATTTGTAAATGTTTAAAATTAGAAATAGAATGACATCAAAATTTAGGGATTTATCATCGAGATAACTAATATTTTGATTAGAGCGTAGTAATAGTGATAGTAATGATTTGTAAAACATTTTGAAAAGAAAAATTTTAAATTATTGATATTTTAGGCTTTCTACAATAGGAAAAATATTAGAATATCAATTAAAATGATATAGTATAGTAGTAAAAAGATTAGGTGTTACATAAAATATACCTATGTTACTAAATATAAGACTATTTAGAGAAATGGAGAGAATGTATCTAACTATAAAAATTATTATTATGTTTTCTCAACTTTTACCTAGATTTTCGTAATTGATACTCCTCAATCATAAATATGCAAGTAGGGCGAGAATAATGGTTGGTGATTAAGGTATATTTAGGTAAAATCATATAAATTTAACTAACTAAACTAATCTAATCAAATTACATAAGTAGTTCTTATATTCGGAATAAGAACAGAAAAGTATCACTCCCTCCGGTCCTAAATATAAGATCTATTTGACTTTTTTAGAAAATTCTATAAAAAAGCAAAATAAGTTAATTATAAATTGATTTACCTAATTTTTTCCCTTAGATTAGTTTATTTTACCTAGAAACTAATGTGAAATCTAAAAATACATTAAATATGTCATGATTTAATAACCTATTTCGCAACCTTAAACTCTAAAAAAAAGTCAATTAGATCTTATATTTAGGATCAGAGGTAGTATTACTTGGTATAGAAAATGTTAGAAAAATAAAGTGTGCAGGTTGACGGGGCGGTTCAATTAATACACTATAATTGCGTATCTCTTCATGAACTTGAGCATGCGGAAATCCTTTATACTTCCTTTTTTTCTTTGTAATGTCATTATTTTTAATTAGTTGTACTAGCTATTTTAATAGGTGTGTCTGTTTGTGTGTATATCCCAATATTGCATTTCTAACTTATTTAAGTGAAGAAATCCTGTTCTTAACTCTTTATGCAAACATAAGAATGAATATGGATGCTTTTGGCGGATTAGATCGTAAATAATATAGAAAGGGTTAAAGATCAATCCAAATACACATAGTCCTGAGTTATTCTTTTTTTTTTATTTAAAGTGTGTCACACACTTTATAATATTTACTAGTGCAATTTTGTTTTCTAAATATGCTTAAGCATTATAGTACACCACCTCCAATATCATATTGAGGTAATCCGTTTTCAAATTATAATGAAAAACATCATGAAATATATTTAGCCGGTGCAAGGATTATATAATAAACTATTGATGCTACAAAAATTTTGATAAATTCCTTCAAGGTCGATCCCATAGAAACTCAGACCATTAATAACTAGGTACTAAATTTCCTACTTTCATTTAAATTGAGTAAAACAAAGTTGATTTCAATTACCTAAAATCTAAGGAAATCAAATAAAACAAAATATTTACACAGACAAAATTCACAAGTGAAAGAACAACCTAGAGCCACTAACCTATTATTTATTTCTTAAATTTTATTCCTACTAAATTAATTATTAATTAATTCAATTAGCTAATCTAGAGTACTTGTGTCTATTAATGTCTTTCAATCCACTTCTATTCTTAATTACTGTTAGCAATTTTGCGACCGCAAGAGCATGAGTCAAATTTAGTAGTATAGTGAAAAATTAAGAGTGTCATTCCAATAGAGACTAGGTTTTAAGCAAGTTCATTGATTAAATTATAATCAAAATTAGCTTTGAGTAAAAAGTAAGTGATAGTATTTGCAATAGAAATAAGAGAATATATTTTTATAATTTAGGCCTATTTATCCACTTGCATTTCATGATACCAATTTTCTCTTTCCTTAATGTTAATTGATTCCTAGTGTGATGTTGTGTGAAGTCGCTTTTATTTAAATAGCTCTCTCAAGCTTATTTAAACTTAATTGGAAATTTGGAACTAATATGCATAATCTCTTACTACATACTATTCCAATTAGTCTCTTCAAACGAATCACTTCAATTTCACAAAGCTTAGTTAGATCATATATCTATTTCACTAACACACTTCCAATCCTAAGAGAGCAAGACAAGCTCGGATTCAACATAGTTCCTTGCCTAACTAATGCTCTCTCAAGCCACTAATTAAGCTAACAAAGTAAATGTTACCCAATATTTAGAAATAGAGTTCAAATTAAATGTCATATTCCTAATTAATGTTCTCTCAAGCCACTTATTAAGCTAAAAAATTTGATGATGTTGACCAATATTTAAAAGTAGAGCTCAAACTAAACCCACATCAAAATAACAATTAATTAACAAAAGGAAATATGGTTTAGTATCAATCATACAAGCTTCAAAATATAACTAGAAAATAAAATAGCTACTCATACTAAACAATAACACCATAATTCAAGAATTAGAGTTATTAAAAGACAAAATAGAGAGAAATAAGAAGAGAAAAAAAGAAGATCACCGATCAATTGTTAAATATCCAAACATCTCTTTCTTCTCCAACCCCAACTCTTGCTCTCAACTCTCTCATTCACTATTTTTTTTCACTCAAAACTCATGAGGGAAGGAGCAGCTGAACGCCGCCCCCTCTGTTCTTCAAGAAGCCGAAAGTTGTGCTCTTTGTGCGCAGCTTCTCTTTTCTTGAAGAAGTCCCAATTCTGATGTGTGTGTGGCTTCCCTCCTTCCTCACGTGTGTGTCTTCTTCTTCTTCTTCTTCTTCTTCTTCTTCTTCTTCTTCTTCTTCTTCTTCTTCTTTAATTCTCACCTTTTTTCTTTCTTTTCATCTCTTCAACCCTCGAAACAAACCCTTGCTTCTGACTGATAGAAAAATGGGCCCCTCTGCTTCTTTCTTTCTTCGCAGACAATGGCTTGAAAGAGAGCCAAAATGAATTATCTTAAACAGAGTGTTGATCTCTTTGCTTTCTTCTCACTGGGCCCATGCTTCTCTTTAATGAATCATCTTAAAAAAACAAGAATATTAATTCTCCCAAAGACACGTTGATGTGAGAACAACCCATTTTTTCATTTTATTTAAGGGCTTTAATTAGTCAAAACTGATTTTATTTTAACTATAAAACTAACACATTTACTATTTAATACCAAAAGCATGCACCAACTTAATTTATTGTTAAATTTCAAACAAATCCTTTTAATTTTGTCATGATGACTCCCCAAATATATTCAAAATATGCCTCAAACTTAACTAAAAATGGGGAGTCAACAATTACCTAGATTAAAAGATTAATTATGCAATGTCTTCTAGGTACCGCTTTAATGTGAATGTGACTATGTATGACTTCTACGTACATGTCTTCCTAGTCGCAAATCATATTATAAATCTATCCTACACTATTTATTTAAAATTCATTCTTGAATCCAATTCTAAATTCACTAAACATGTCTAACGATGTTCAAGCACTAAACATTTAATCAATAATAATAATAATAAATATACTAGATCAAATTAACCATTAAATAGTGAGAAATAAAATATCTAAGTTTTAAACAAGTTTATAGTACTTTATAAAAGAAAATTAGTTGAAATCAATCCCAAAACAATATTGAAACTGAATCTGAAATCAATATCAAACACTACAATCTGCTACCAACAAAATCAGAAACTTCTTTTCCTTTGTGCGTTGGTGTAAATGTGTGTAATGGATGATGAATGATTATGAATGAATGCCACCCACAAAAGACGAAAACTGCCGCTTCTTTCTTTCCTTCTCGTCTCGCGTTTGTGTATAGGAACTGTAGACCACAAATTCCTTCCTTTCTTTGCTTACCGCCACTTGCCTTCTTCCTTCGTGACTTCTTTTCTTTTCTTTTTCTATCGTAAATGTGTTTGATCTCCTTAATTAATTAGGTCACCAAAGATTCAGCCCAAGCCCAAAAAGCAATTATTTCCTTTCATTTAGTGTCTGTTTAGATACATTTTCAAAAGTTATTCTGACTCTCAAACCTAGGTTTCCTCCAAAGGCACCCAAACACTCAATTTTTTTTGGATAAACTATTTTGAGAAGAAAAGCTAGGTCGGGGTTCCAAAAGCTTTTTTGAGAAAAAACTAGATTTTTCTCTTTTTTCAACTGAAAGCTTCGATCTCTCATTTAGGGAAACACTTATTTCAAATAAAAGAAACATGAAAAGCTATTCATCAAAACTATTTTTCAAAAACGTTATTTTACGCAAAAGTTATTCTTAAAAAGCTATTTTCAAAAAGTTTAATCCAAACATTCTTATTTCATCAAAAAGCTATTTTTCAGAAAAGTTATTCTACTCAAAAGCTATTTTCATAAAGCTATTTTCCCAGAAGCTATTCTTCATAAGCTGAATCCAAACAGACCCTTAATTTGAATTTGAAATCTACATAAGAGAAAGGAAATGAAAAATAATCACAATAGCTCAATCACATAATAATCTCATTAATATGAAACTTTTATTTAAAATTTTTTTATTATTATTTCAAGTTTCCTCTTTTAATTCCCCAACAATATTTCAAATCAATATCTTTCCAATTCTCAGCAAATTCACTTGATTATTTAATCAATAACTCCCAAATACAATCAAAAATTTCTAAAAATCCACTAAATATAGGGAGTCATCATAAACATTTTCGTAATGTTTGTCCCAACAAATTCACTTCCACCCATCTAAAATATAATTGTTCTTAACTTGTTCCTTCTTGCTTGCAGTATCATATAGATTGCTATTTGTCCTATTTCTCATTCCATTCTTCATGTCAAAACAACATAACTTGATTCAATGTCACGAGAATTAAATTTTTTGTTTGTGAGAAAGTCGATCTCTTCGAGAGAAAAAAGAGAAAAAGTGCCTATGCAACTCGTCAAATTAAAGTTTCTTGACTAAAAAAAATTCTTTATAAATGAATTCCATTAAATGGTTTCATTTATTTGGTATATTGAACAACTATTAATTCATTTAAACAATAAAATGGGTTAATCTGGAAATTCTTTAAGATATAAACATTGTAAGTGTTGATATTTTGTGTGTACAGTACTTGTGATGAGTGTGGCAATATTTGTGAATATAGGGGGAAATGTTAAATGAAGAGTAGTTCGTGACGGAGAATTGATAATATTTCAATTTTTTTGATATTATTTCGCTTTCCCTATTCATGATTATTATGGCCAAAAGTAAATTGCTGCCTATATCATAGGATCAGAAAAAGGCAAATAAAGTCTTCCCAATTGGTAAAAGGACAATTGAAGTTGCTAAATTGTAAAAAAGACAAATTTAGTCATAAGCACCTAATACACATTAACAAATTTGTGAGAAAAGACTCAAATGCCCTTAACAATTTGAGATTGGAGAGGTTGGAGTGAGAATTGAATGGTGTGATTTGTGATTCTGGGGTGAGTGTGTTTTTAAGGGTATTTGAGTCATTTGCCAAAATTTGTTAATGTGTATATAGGTGCTTATGACCCAACTTGTTTTTTTTACAATTTAGCAACCTCAATTGTCCTTTTACCAATTGGGAAGACTTTATTTGTCTTTTTCCCTACATCATACATATGATGAGATTTAAAATTCAAATATTATTTGCATTTTTACTGATAATTAATCTATTTAACATCATTATTTTCAAAGTTTGATTAACATATTGATAATGAGATTCAATTTCAAAAATTTGAATTGTTTGAAAGACTAATGACAAATCCTAATGATTATATAATTTTATTGTGGTAAAATGGTGTTTTTAACATATTTAAGATGAGGAATTGACTATTAATTAATTCTTCATGTCAAAACAACATAACTTGATTCAATGTCACGAGAATTAAACTTTTTGTTTGTGAGAAAGTCGATCTCTTCGAGAGAAAAAAGAGGAAAAGTGTCTATTCAACTCGTCAAATTAAAGTTTCTTGACTAAAAAAAATTCTTTATAAATGAATTCCATTAAATGGTTTCATTTATTTGGTATATTGAACAACTATTAATTCATTTAAACAATAAAATGGGTTAATCTGGAAATTCTTTAAGATATAAACATTGTAAGTGTTGATATTTTGTGTGTACAGTACTTGTGATGAGTGTGGCAATATTTGTGAATATAGGGGGAAATGTTAAATGAAGAGTAGTTCGTGACGGAGAATTGATAATATTTCATTTTTTTTGATTTTATTTCGCTTTCCCTATTCATGATTATTATGGCCAAAAGTAAATTGATGCCTATATCATAGGATCAGAAAAAGACAAATAAAGTCTTCCCAATTGGTAAAAGGACAATTGAAGTTGCTAAATTGTAAAAAAGACAAATTGAGTCATAAGCACCTAATACACATTAACAAATTTGTGAGAAAAGACTCAAATGCCCTTAACAATTTGAGATTGGAGAGGTTGGAGTGAGAATTGAATGGTGTGATTTGTGATTCTGGGGTGAGTGTGTTTTTAAGGGTATTTGAGTCATTTGCCCAAATTTGTTAATGTGTATATAGGTGCTTATGACCCAACTTGTTTTTTTTACAATTTAGCAACCTCAATTGTCCTTTTACCAATTGGGAAGACTTTATTTGTCTTTTTCCCTACATCATACATATGATGAGATTTAAAATTCAAATATTATTTGCATTTCTACTGATAATTAATCTATTTAACATCATTATTTTCAAAGTTTGATTAACATATTGATAATGAGATTCAATTTCAAAAATTTGAATTTTTTGAAAGACTAATGACAAATCCTAATGATTATATAATTTTATTGTGGTAAAATGGTGATTTTAACATATTTAAGATGAGGAATTGACCATTAATTATCTTCAAATTTCTGAATTACATACGATAAATATTTGAATATATTTGGAGTAAATAGAGTTAAAATTGTGGGAATTTAGTTGAGATATGAATGTGTGGAAGAAATTGAATTTCGAGGAATATTTAATTATATCTCTTATTTCATTTGAAAAAATGGAGTCAAAGAAAGAGAAACAAGAGGAGAAGCAGAAAACTACACACACACGAGACGCAAAAACCCTAATTATTCATTAACCCTCATCTCGCATAATTCATACCTCTTCCACCATTACACTAAACCTCTCATTCTCGATGATGAGAGCGAAAGAATGAGCTTAAATCTTCTCTAGTGGAGTTATAGTTCTAGTCCCTCTTCTTTTCTTACATTTAGGCTTTTCTAAGGTTCTATGAGTATATTTGTGATATTTGTATTAAGGATTGAAACTAAATTTATATTGTTAATGTCATTTTGTTCTTGTTAAATATTTGATTTGATGTTATTAATCTTGATTAGTTTCAATTTATTATTTGAGTAGCATTAATAAATTGAAGTTACAAGATTAATTTAGAGCAACTGTGGGTGGCCCAAATTGTGGATCATAAGTCCATCATAATTAATGAGCCCTTTGGTTTAGATTTAATCAAATTAGATTTGTTTAATCTAAACTCTTTTATTCTAATCTTGATCAAACAAAACATTTCCCAATTTTAATTAAAAAGGACTTTCCAAAATTTCAACAAGTTTTCATCGAGTTTTTAGCATAATTAATTACATAATTAGGCTCCTCTAAGAGAAGGATTCCCGGGATAACTTCCGCTTACCCCGAGGTCCATAAATTTCTTGAAGAAGTAGTCCCGAGGCACTACACCGACCCGTAAATTTGGTGTCCTTCAAGTGGACCAAAAAAGGTTTGAATGAACTTTCGTGCTTTTGGGGTTGGGGTTTGAATGAGGGAGGTTGGGGATGAAATTTGACTCCTCTATTATTTTTATACACGGTCGAGTTTGATTTTTGGACAAGTTAAAAATATTACTTGTAATCTAATTCATGTTTTTAAAAGCAATTTGTAACATTCTAGCTTTTTCCTACTATATTTATAGCAATTTAATCGATTTATAACCACTTTATAATGTTAGAAGCCCAAAAATACGAATAAATTAAAACATTTCTCTTTGAAACATGTATGAAATATTTTTCCTGCGTAAGCTTGGGCTTCTACACAACTTTGAAAAATATAATTGTTACCTGAAATCCACAGCGGTTTATAAATTCATTAAATAACTAACTCTACATCTGAACAATCTAATGTAATCACAAACCTGTCATATTTAAATCTAACTATTACAATTCTGTCTAAATATAATTTGTCCATCACAGGTGATAGACTTTACCTAATAAATCACAAGCTATGAGCTTGTTTAGTACAAATCACTCAACTTTTTCGGGTCAATGGAGCATCCTTCCTATTCTCAACTATCTTCTCTCTGCTTATCTGTAAAAGTTTTGTTTGAAAAACAGTGAGATTCAAAGAATCCCAATAGCAGTTATCATTTATTATCATGCATAACAATTCATGAACTCAAATAAAAATGGTAATTTAATTTACCTTAATCCTGCTGCTCACACAACAATTTGAATTTATTTTCCTGATTGTGTGGCATATGTCATGAATATAACTTTTCAGTTATATCAATTGAACTAGAAGTAGCGAACCTCTAGTCATGGAGAACTCCGATAAACTCACTATTCTGACAGGATTAGAACGACCTTTCGGCCCTGAGATTAGAGCGACCTTTCGGCCCTGATGTTATGTAATTTTAAAACATGGTTCATGCAATTTTCATACATCATAATAAACAAAACTACTACCTGTACTCCAGCAATCACCAATCATCTCATTCTTTAACTCCTTGGTGTCACAAGAACTCATACCACATCCACTCCTAATTTTAATAAATATGAATGATAAGTTAAAATCATTTCCATTTCATAACATTTTAACGTCTCTCACGTATCCTAATGATTATACCACTACCCTTCCTTAAATATATTATCTTAATGAATCATATGAGTTCCTAAGTACTCACACATATACAAGTCAAGCAATCTAATTATTTGTTTAAGATTGTTTGTTTAACATAGTGTTATCCCATTAATAAATGCCATCAAGAACTATCAATTTTCCTAAGTTTAAGAACAAGGGAAATCCAAAACACTTTACTTTCTCTCAACATCTTTTAAGTGCATAATTTCTAAATCTTAATGAAATTCAAATAGCTTATTCAATTGACAGTTAAGGCTCCACGTGAAGTAATATTAATGGTTTCCCTACTTTAAGCTTATTTTCAAACCCACAAAGATTCAAAGTTACATGCAACACTGGACAATCATTGGCAAGGCAAATTTGTAAAGATTCTCAATACATAATTACTGCATATATGTATGCGCTAATGCTGAGTGCCATAAGCATTAAGAGATGAATCAGAGAGCATATAAATAGTTGCACAGGGCACACATCACAGCAAGGATTTATTGCACATATGGTAACAAAAGATAATGCACAAGCAATAATATTAATCATGCAAAAGCTATCATGAGTTCATGTATTTAATAACAGCATAAATGACACACAAATTCCACAGCAAAGAACCACAATATTCAGAACAATATGATGTCATAAAACTAGCCAAGTCTTAAGCAATGAATACAAAAGAAATTCTGAAAAATATAATCCAACTTCCTAGTCCAATCTTGCATAAACCCTTCCCCAAAAACAGATATGCTATAAATATCACTGTGCAAATTGAAGTCACCCATCAAAACAGAGTAAGAATCAAACTGAAATTCAAGAACCTATAGAATAGCTAAGCTTCAACAAAATCAACCAAACAGAAAACTTAGCAGCCCAATGAAACTTCACAATCAAATATGAAATGAAATATTTCAGTCCCAATACATTCATACAAAGATTAATTAAAGTTTAGTGCTTGAAATTTCAGAAAAACCCAAAGGATTAAAAACAATCAACTTAAGGTTTCATGCTAACATATGCTTCAATTATTACTCATATTCTCTTACAAACACCTCATACTAAAGTTTAAAACTTTCTTTTGAGTTCATTAGCTCATCCCAAAACCCATACCCAAACTCGGTCCTCTCACAATCTCGCCTAAAACAAAAAGGAAGGTGTAGGAATGGAAGATATGAAGCTACCTAAACTCGTTCTTGACCTTCCCTGACTCGTCGGAGTTTCACCGTCACCGGAAATGGCCTTTACTGCTGCTGGAAGTGACTGGCCGAACAAGAAAATGGAGGGAAAGAAATATATAGTTGAAGAAGAGATGAAATAGAGAGAAGAGATGGGTGGCCGGTGCCATTTTCCACCAAGAACTGATGGCCGAAGCTCGTTGGAACAGAGGAGGAAGAAGAGAAAATGAAGAGAGTGAGAGAGAAGAGAGTGTGACGAGGCAGAGAAGTTGAGAGGGAGTGAGGAAGAGATGTGATGATAATGATGATTATATATATATAAAGGCATTTAATTAAAAAAAAAAGAATTGAGTGGATAAGAATGAGAGATAAAGGATAAGAGTGTAGAGATATTTTGAGTGAATAGATATTTTGAGTCATAATATAATCTATCTAGATATGTTTTGGTTCCCAAATTTATTCCTGAAAATTTTTAAATACTAAATAATACATCAAGATTCTAAATATTACGTTATTTATTCTATTTTTAAAATTTGGGGTGTTACACAATTCAATGGTAGCAACAATATATATCAATCGGAGTAGAGATTAATACGACAATAGTTAGATAACATGTTAAATTCATTTTTTTATACAAAAAATTTAGGTGAGTTGGGTCCCGGGGGCTCATCAGGGCCAAGGCAGACATTTGGACTCAAAGAGCGCTTACAGAAGTACTTACTAGATCGCCCACCAACAAGGTCCTCATATCGGTGAGATTCGGAACGACAACCACGTAGTTGTGAGTCGAAGTCCTTATCATTTGGACCAACTTTTGTTGGTAAAGTTCATTTTTAGGCATTTTAAAAAGATGTATTTGGATCGGTAAAAGAAGTTTGGAGTATATATTTTCATAATAGTTTAAATATTACACATAATATACTCTCTTGTTTTCATTTGAAGTCGTAGTATAGTAACTATAATGGTCTTATAAGTGCAGTTTAGAAGCAAGTGATTTTTGAGTTATATTGGTAGTGCCTCATCTTTTGAATAGTGATGAGATTGCCATTCAAACATCACATCAGGAGGTATAAAGATGTCGACGGCCCCTCCCATATTGCCATTATTACCATCATCACCCTCATTGCCCTCACAGCCCTCACACATATTGCCATTATTGACCTCATCACCCTCACCCATATCGATGCTGCCATTGTTGCGTTTTCCGAGACTCATGCCACTGATATGTCTCGTCATCAACAGGATCAGGAATCAAGGGTAGCCTGGGTTGAGGCGATTCAAAGATACGTTGAGGCACCTCTTGAGGTATTGGAAATACAGTTGCAACTCCAATTTGAAGAGGCTGAGAATGGTCTGCCCAGCATGAAGTGGTGATAATGAGAAACATCACTCCAAAAAGAACCACAAGAAATTGTTTAGAACATACTATAATTATTGTTGAATTGAACTTAATTTTATGATATTGGTAAATGGTTAAATGCATATCTAATCTTAGTAGATATTTATAATAAAAATATATATGGTGGTTATTTGGTGTACTTATGGGGTATATTGTGTTTCCATTTTATATTTTATTAGTAAAATATATACACCTTGCTTAAATATAATATCTATATATTTGAAAAATTGGCGAGATTGTTTCTAAATATAAAACAGTGAAACACGTGGATGGTTATGGTATTTAGGTAAAATCGCATCATTTTAATAAACTTAATTAACTTCCTAAATCTAATTAAATTGTAATTATATTTTAAAGGGTAATGGACCTAATCTACCCTCCAAATAACCACCGAGGAGCACTGGGTACCCTGAACTAACAACAGACCCTTATTTGTACTCGAAGTAACCAAAGTGGTTAAAAAATACTCCGAGTAGACGGTCAATTACGTTTGACCGTTAATCTGCCCATGTGGCCGCCACATGGGTGAAAATTTTGCCATGTAGGACAAGGGTAATGGACCTAATCTACCCTCCAAGTAACCACCCAAGAACATTGGGCACCCTAAACTAATAATAGGCCCATATTTGCCCTCGAAGTAACCAAATTGGTTAAAAAATACCCTCGGTGGACGGTCAATCACGTTTGACTATTAATTTTTGTGATCGCTGCGTGAGTTAAATTTTTGCTACGTAGGATATGCCATGTGAGGCCCACATATAAAAAAAACAATTCCCTCTGGGGGTGGGGCGGTGGTTGTGTTGGGGGATGTGGTGAGGCTGTTTGGAAGTGATAAAGTGAGAGAGGGAATTGTATTTTTATTATATGTGGGCCTCACATGACAAATCTTACATGGAAAAAATTTAACCCACATGGCGGCCACATGGAAAGATTAACGGTCAAACGTGATTGATCGTCCACTCGAGTATTTTTTAAACACTTTAGTTACTTTGAGTATAAATATGAGTCTGTCATTAGTTCAGGGTACCCACTGCTCCTGGGTGGTTACTAAGAGGGTAAATTAGGTCCATCACCCTTATCCTACGTGGAAAAAATTTAACCCATGTGGCAGCCACATGGGCATATTAACGGTCAAACCTGATTGACCGTCACTCGGGGTATTTTTTAACCACTTTGGTTACTTCGAGTACAAATAAGGGCCTGTTGTTAGTTCAGGGTGCCCAATGATCCTTGGTGGTTACTTGGAGGGTAAATTAGATCCATTACCCTATTTTAAATTTAGCAACATAAAGAGTATTATTTAATAAATAAAATCATAGAAAATGTAGGGTGGCGTGGCGAGTTTAATTATCCCGTCACCATAATTGTGTATCTCTGTATGCACTTAAGCAGGCGGAATCCTTCGTATTTTCTATAAGTTTTGTATAATTTTTTTTTTCAATTGGTTGTACGTACTATATGTAACACCCCAAAATTTCAAAAGGAATAAATAAGGCAATATTTGGAATCTTGATATTGTTTAGTATTTTAGGAAATTTTAGAAATAAATATGGAAACAAAAACATATCTAGAGAAATTATATTATGACTCAAAATATCTTCCTAAAATCATGTTTAGCCGTTTCCAATCCATCCTCATCTTCCCACTCAAATCCCATCCATTCATTCTTAAAATATCTAGTCTTTTTAATACATGTTTATCCTTTCCATTAACCACAACCACTAGTTTGTTATATACATATAGTGTGTTTGGCTCGACTTATTTTGAGAAATAAGCCAGCTTATTTTGGATTTTAAAAGCCAAAAACTCAAAATAAGTTGGCTTATTTCTCAAAATAAGCCGAGCCAAACACACTCATATACTTCTTGCTCCTCACTTGATTATCACCACCGCCCATTGTCTTCATCAAACCCGCTCTCCCATCTCTTTCACTACCTAAACTCTCCCTCTCTCAACACCATCTTCACTCTCCTAAATCTCTCTCTGTTTTGTAACAAAAAAAAAATAAATCTCTCTCTGTTCGACACTCCTTCCCTCTCTCATCATATCATCTTTCCTCTTCCTTTTTTCCTGAAATCGGCGACGGCGTACGATGTAACATCCTAGCTTTTTCCTACTATATTTATAGCATTTTAATCAATTTATAACCACTTTATAATGTTAGAAGCCCAAAAATACGAATAAATTAAAACATTTCTCTTTGAAACCTGTATGAAATATTTTTCCTGCGTAAGCTTGGGCTTCTACACAACTTTGAAAAATATAATTGTTACCTGAAATTCACAGCGGTTTATAAATTCATTAAATAACTAACTCTACATTTGAACAATCTAATGTAATCTCAAACCTGTCATATTTGAATCTAACTATTACAATTCTGTCTAAATATAATTTGTCCATCACAGGTGATAGACTTTACCTAATAAATCACAAGTTATGAGCTTGTTTAGTACAAATCACTCAACTTTTTCGGGTCTATGGAGCATCCTTCCTGTTCTCAACTATCTTCTCTCTGCTTATCTGTAAAAGTTTTGTTTGAAAAACAGTGAGATTCAAAGAATCCCAATAACAGTTATCATTTATTATCATGCATAACAATTCATGAACTCAAATAAAAATGGTAATTTAATTTACCTTAATCCTGCTGCTCACACAACAATTTGAATTTATTTTCCTGATTGTGTGGCATATGTCATGAATATAACTTTTCAGTTATATCAATTGAACTAGAAGTAGCGAACCTCTAGTCATGGAGAACTCCGATAAACTCACTGTTCTGACAGGATTAGAGCGACCTTTCGGCCCTGAGTTTAGAGCGACCTTTCGGCCTTGATGTGATATGATTTTAAAACATGCTTCATGCAATTCTCATACATCATAATAAGCAAAACTACTACCTGTACTCCAGCTATTACCAACAATCTCATTCTTTAATTTCTTGGTGCCACAAGAACTCATATGCCGTCCACTCCTATATTTCATAATACATGAATGATAAATTAATGTCATTTCAAATTCATAACACTTTAACATTTCTCATGTGCCTATAAACTACCCAGCCCTTCCTTGATATATTCTTAATTAATCATTTTGATCCTTATTTAACTTAAGTGTCTTTTACCATTACAATTCAACTTATTAACAATCATTTATTTTCTTTTATCTATTTCAAGCTGTCAAATCACAACAGAGCAAGCAAATGCATTTTGTTAATCCAAACATGCTTTCATAATTGGATCACAAACAATACCAGCAACCATGTTCAAAGAATTATCATGCTAAACCAATTCAGTTTAGTTATTGCAGAATCAAGACAATATCAAATTTAGTGCATAAGCATACATACAAGTACTTATATATTTAAGAACATATAGGTATCCTTGTTGGAATATAATTACTAGCATATTTATGGCAATACTCAATTCTCAGCCAACATCTACAACAAATTTAGAAATCAAAGCCATGAACAAAACAAGAAAATGTTGGCTCCCAAAATCCTTCTTTACAATCAAAACACAAGTTAATCATGTAATGACCTATTTAAGCTCTAATTCATGTTGAAGAAAATCAAATACTCCTCCTAGTACCTTGAACTGAACAGACAGCCAAAGAAACAAAAGAACAGTAATTCTTCAAAACACCCAAATCTCAGTTAAATCTCATGCATATTTATACTTTCTTATCTCACTATTTCATCCATGCTATCATCAATTCCAGTTTTCCCCAAGCATAGAAATTAATTAAAAGAGTACAAGAAATCACTATCCACATATATATAAACATCATAAACAGAGCAACCCAAGCATACATCACCAAGAAATAACTCTATTGTACTCTCCCATGCTTAGAATCAAAATAATCAAATTAAAAGTACATAATTTTGAACCAACAGAGAGTAAGGATAAAATTTTCAAGAAGTAGCCTTAAACATCGCACTACTAAAATCCTTTCACAAAATCCTTAAAGAAAGACATAAGCTCCATTTTGTTTTAGTTTAATCAAACCCCAAAACCCCACTTGATGATTCATTTGATTCCTCTCAAATCTTACTCGAATCACGCAGCAAGGAAGAAGAAAAGAACAAAGGAAAGCTCACCTAAGGGCCATCAAGTCTTGAATGTTCTCTGCAGTTTCCTGCCGTAGTACGTCGTCGCCAATTTGTAGAAGAGAGGAAGATGAAAGATGATAGGGTGGGGGAGTGAAGGAGTGTCGCACAGAGAGAGATTTAAGAGAGTGAAGATGGGGTTGAAAGGGTGAGAGTTTTGGTAGTTGAAGAGTTGAAAGGGTGAGTTTCATGAAGATGATGGTGAGCAGTGGTGAATGGTGATAATGACGATGGGGAAGTATATATATAATTGGGTAATGGACCTAATCTGCCCCCCAAGTAACCACCAAGGAGCGCTGAGTACCCTGAACTAACAACAGGCCCGTATCTGGACTCCAAGTAACCAAGGTGTTTAAAAACTACCCCGGTTGGACGGTCAACAACGTTTGACCGTTACTATGCCTATGTGGCTGCCACGCGAGCACCTGCTTTGCCACCTCTGCTTGCCACGTGTGTATTTTAAATGGACCTAATCTGCCCTCCAAGTAACCACCCAGGAGCACTGAGCACCCTGAACTAACAACAGGCCCATATCTGCACTCAAAGTAACCAATGCGTTTAAAAACTACCCTGGGTGGACGGTCAATGACGTTTGACCGTTACTATGCCTATGTGGCCACCACGTGAAGGCCTTGTTTGTCACTCGACGCCTTGTCATCGCCACGTAAGATATGTTCATGTGGGTCCCACCTATAATAATAAACAATTTCTCTCTCCCTCTTCATCACCATCACCACAGCCCCCCAACACCCACCACCCCCACCCACACCACCCCCTCAAACGTGGCAAGCAGAGGTGGCGTGGGTGGGGGGCTGTGGAGGTGAGGCAGTGGGGGGCTGGGGAGGTGAGGGGGTGGCGTGGGTA
The DNA here is from genome assembly GCA_029929735.1 of Mimosa pudica. Taxonomy (NCBI): domain Eukaryota; kingdom Viridiplantae; phylum Streptophyta; class Magnoliopsida; order Fabales; family Fabaceae; genus Mimosa; species Mimosa pudica. Next base: position 12,979,358 of record JAKELP010000030.1, on the reverse strand, counting down.
GAGGTGGTGGGTGTTGGGGGGGCTGTGGTGATGGTGATGAAGAGGGAGAGAGAAATTGTTTATTATTATAGGTGGGACCCACATGAACATATCTTACGTGGCGATGACAAGGCGTCGGGTGACAAACAAGGCCTTCACGTGGCGGCCACATAGGCATAGTAACGGTCAAACGTCATTGACCGTCCACCCGGGGTAGTTTTTAAACATATTGGTTACTTTGAGTCCAGATACGGGCCTGTTGTTAGTTCAGGGTGCTCAATGCTCCTGGGTGGTTACTTGAAGGGCAGATTAGGTCCTTTTAAAATACACACGTGGCAAGCAGAGGTGGCAAAGAAAGTGCTCGCGTGGCAGCCACATAGGCATAGTAACGGTCAAACGTTGTTGACTGTCCAACCGGGGTAGTTTTTAAACACCTTGGTTACTTGGAGTCCAGATACGTGCCTGTTGTTATTTCAGGGTGCTCAGCGCTCCTTGGTGGTTACTTGGGGGGCAGATTAGGTCCATTACCCTATATAATTGGATGTGGTTAATTGGAGAGGATAAACATGTATTAAAAAGAGTAGATATTTTAAGAATGAATGAATGGATGGAATTTGAGTAGGAAGATGATGATGGATTGGAAAAGGGTAAACATGAATTTGGGAAGATGTTTTGGGTCCTAATATGATTTCTCTAGATATGTTTTAGTTCCCAAATTTATTTTTAAAATTTCCTAAATACTAAATAATACATCAAGATTATAAATATTGTCTTATTTATTCTATTTTTAAAATTTGGGGTGTTACATACGATGGCAGAAACTGCAAAGACATTCAAAACTCAATGGCCCTTAGGTGAGCTTTCCTTTGTTCTTTTCTTCTTCCTTGCTGGGTGATTCGAGCAAGATTTGAGAGGAATCAAATGAAACTTCAAGAGGGGTTTTGAGGTTTGAGTAAACTAAAACAAAATGGAGCGTATGTCTTTCTTTAAGGATTTTGTGAAAGGATTTTAGTAGTGTGATGTTTAAGGTTGCTTCTTGAAAATTTTATGCTTACTCTCTGTTGGTTCAAAATTCTATACTTTGAATTTGATTGTTTTGATTCTAAGCATAGGAGAGTGCAATAGAGTTAGTTCTTGGTGATGTATGCTTGGGTGCTCTGTTTGTGATGTTTTGGTTATATTGATTGAAATCTATTGTGCTCTTTTGTTAAATTTTTGTACGTGGGTAGCTGACAGTGATGATGGCTTGATGATATAGTAATATATGAATAATAAGTAGGCATGAGAATCATGTGAGCTTTGGCATGCTTTGAAAAGTTTCTGTTTCTTTTATTTCGCTGGTTGCCCTGTTCAATTCGGTTAGGTAATGGAAGGGATTATATGGTTGGAGTGGCTAGTGGCTCTTTTGAAGTAATTGGTGATAGACAAGTAAGTGTTGAGAGCCAATATATCGATTAATATTTAGGGTAGGTGATAATTTATGGTTATGATGTTATTGGAATGGATTGGATTAGGATTAATTAAGGGTATGAGGATTGAGGAATATGAAGCTAGAAATTGTTTGGAATAAAGACTTTTATTCTGTCTTAGATATGTTGAAGCATATTATGAGTCTCATGAAATTCTTGGACAACCAATATTTATTTGAAGATAAAATTATTGTTTATGATTCTAAATATTTAGCTGGAAGGAGATTAGAATTGATTAAAGTGTGTTGAGGAATTTTAAGCAGATTATAAGGATATAATCGTAAAGAAATGAGAGTACTTGAGGTAATATTCTAGAGATGGAATCAATTGGGTTGATGTAAGAATGATGGATTATTTGATCACAGAAAATATGGAATGAAAGCTTAGCTATTTTCAATTTCAAACATTGAATTTCAGTTTAGATTATATTTTGGAAGTTTGAATTGACATAGAGATATCTTTATATGCTAAGTATTTGTTCAAATGGGGTTTGAGTAAATTGTGTTAGGTTTAATGAGAAGATGATATTGCTTATTCTCTGCAAATTCAAAAGAGATCTAAATAATAAATTGTGTGAAGTTGGTGGTTTTGGAATTAGAATTTTTAAACTCCTGCATCATGGTTTAAGAGTGAAGGGTAAGCTCAAGTTAAAAGTAAATGTATTCCCAGTAAAAACTAATGAAATCTCTAAATGTTCTTGCATGTATGTGTGTATGAGTAATGTTTGTTCGTTGAGATACTTTGACATGTGCAATATATGTTTTAAAGATAGTTAAGAATCTATTTATTATCTTGATATCTTAGAAGCTATATAAGTTAATATAGTCATAGGATTAAGGTTTTAAAATTAAAGGGGAATGGTAGAGATATATAATAGGCACATGAGAGATGTTCAGTGAAAGCATGAGTATTAATTAATTTATTATATATATGATATGTGTAAATATAGGGAAAGATAGTGGTGTGGGCTCTTGTAGACATTGGGAAGTAAAGGCAACAGCTAAGGTTTGAGGTTGTGACACAGGTAGCAGTTTACTTCATATATGTTATGATAAAAGTTCGTAGATTTTCATGAAAATGATTTATTTTATGATCATGATGATGTTTAATCCTTTGAGGAATATTGAGCAATATTTGAGCATTATTGAGGAACATTGAGGAATATTGAGAATTGTTGAGGAATGTTTAAGGAATTATTGACTGGAGTACTCCAAGGTATAGGTGGGTAGCTCCCCCTATACCAGAGCATATGTTAAATCCTGCAGGTAAAGGTGCCTCCACTATTTAGCGGGTAGGGTGAAGGGGCAAAACTAGCCACTGTAATTTTCCAAATGGATAACTTTGGCACCCGTAAATTGGATGGTGCAAAACCGGACATTATAAAGCAAAATGGGACAAATGTAGCCACGCCGTTAAGTTGAAGCTAGAGGTTAATGAAGGTGGGCCTCACGCCAACACTCACGTCTGTTAGCTTCAACTTAACGGTGTGGCTAAATTTGTCCCATTTTACTTTATAATGTCCGGTTTTGCACCATCCAATTTACGGGTGCCAACGTTGTCCATTTAGAAAATTACGGTGGCTAGTTTTGTCCCTTCGCCCTTAGCGGGTATCTCGTTATTAGTGGTAGGTTGTAACATCCCAAATTTTGATTTAAGGATAATGAGAAATTATCGAAATGTCATTTAGGAAATTTGAAAGTTTTAGGGTGGAATTTTAGAATATTTTGGGCAATTTACGAATACTAAATCTTATTTAGTTTGGAATTTAAATATAGTTAAAAGAATTAATTGGGGATAAAAACTTCCATAGAAGGTAAATTGGAATCTAGATCATTTTATGATGAAAGGAAAGGGATTTAGTTATACATGCAAACTTTTGGGCTAAAAATATAATTAAGAATAAACAATAGGGTAGTTAATTGTGATTTTCCCTAAAGTATATATATATATATATATATATATATATATATATATATATATATATATATATATATATATATATATATATATATATATATTCAACTCCTTTCCTCTTCCTCTTCACTCCCCAGCCCTAGCCGCCGAAGACCTCCCCTCCCTCACTCTCAAACTCGATCTCTCTTCTCTTTCCCACCTCTCTCAGCCTTCTCCTCCGCCCCCCTTCACAAGTCCATCATCTTTCTCTTCTTTCCTTCATCCTCCTCACCAAAAACCATCTTCTATCTCACTCCCTCGCGTTCACTCTCTTCTCTCAGCCTCTTCGTGCCTTCCTTCCGGCGGCCACATGGCGGCGTTGACCGCCGTAGATTCATCAGGGACCTTCTGCTTCTCTTTTTCGTCTTCTTTCGTGCTCCTTCTCCGACCCTCACTTTCGTTGTCTCTCTTTCTTCCTCCGACGATGTTTCCGGCGAAGCAGCGGCGAGTTCGCCGGCATATGACGGTGAGAAGAAGGTAAAGTTTCGACCTTTTTGTGTCTCCTTGAACTATTCCTCTTTCCAACGTGATTTTTCACTTTTCCTTCCTTTTGTTATTTTTTGGTTTGGTGCGCCGCCTCTATGGTTGTTCTGACGAAGTCAATAGCGGTTTGGCGGCGGAAAAGTGTCATTTCCGGCGAGTTCCAGCGGGTTCCGACGGTGGTACATGGTGGAATCCGGCGACTTTGGGTTCAGGTAGCTACTTTTGTTTCATTCCTACACTTGTTTTTCGTTTTGGCCGAGACTTTGAGAGGGGTGTACGAACGAGTTTTCAAGTTTTAGGTACAATAATCAACCTAAAATGGTGTTTAGACATTATATTCTTAGAGTTTTGTGAAATGGTTTCTGAGTAGATTGAGGATTTGATGTTTTGTATGATAACCATGAGATTGGGCAGTCCCAATCTGTCCTTGCATAACAGAATTTTAGTTTCAAAATTTCTAAGTTGTTATCTTTGTAATCTGTTGTGTCTGGAAATGGATATTTCATATTAATTTTGTTTGGATTGATGGATTCAGTGAATGTATGTTCTTGTCTTTCACTAGTCGAATTAGATTTTGGCGTAAGTGTCTAGGATATGAGACTAACATTGTGTAAATACATGATTCTCTGCACTGCTGAACTGATATTAGGATTTGTGTTACCTTGGCTGAATTGGGTATGTTGCAAGTTGAAAATGTTGTATGGCATGTTGAATGACATGATATGATGACTAAAGATTACTTGTGAGAAGGTACCTAAATGTGTGAATAAATGAAATGAATTTTAATGCAAGTGTGCTTAAATCATGTGTGTGACTGCAATGGTATTGTTTTGTTTATGTACATAATTGTCATGTTTGAGCTGATTGCATATGAGAAATTGGGTTTTCGTTGATTTTCAAAGAGTTAGCAAATTCTAAATGGGAGGCCTTGTTATAAGATGCCTTGAAGAGTATGTATTCTTTTCTTTCTTTGATTTCTATGATGAATTTTAGTTAGGCACTGCTGTTTATATGTTAAATTATTGTGGCAGTGTTGTATTAATGTTGAGTAAATGACTTAGCGCAGGTTTATACATGGAGAAGGGTTTTAGATAGGAACAAATATAGTTTATGCTCATAGTTTATGTTTGCGAGACATGTGGAATTTTGTCTTTGGAAGTATGAAAGTTAAATATAAGGGCTGAGTACAATGACTCAAATCTAGAATTTCATAAGTAAGATAAACATTTGATAATTATACATGTGATTTGTAGATTTGACAGTGAATAATGCTTTTGTGCATCTTGGACATAAAAGCTTGGTGTTTAATGGTTCATAAATTGTAGTCGTATTTCAATTTAAATTGAGATAATAAAATGGTTCTTATTCTTGACTCAATTTGGTTTAGTAAATGAAAGGTGTAAAGATAGGATTTTTCTCTAATTATAGACTGATGCAATATAGATGCTTTGGTTTTTAGTTGGTAAACCTATGGTTTATGGGCAGTTACTTGTTTCTTTGGTGGAATAGTAAAGGTCTAGGTTGATTGATAATAAATGGTGTTTAAAGTGTTTTAAATTGATGCTGTAGGAATAAAGCTAAAATTTAGAAAGGATGGGGCATTGTGTTGTTAAGGTTAAGAAATTGATTAGATTTACTTAATTGATGTTCTAAAATTCTGAAGGGAATACTCTTGAGTTGCAAGACTTTACATTTGTTGTAAAGATGCTTAAATGGATTATAGATAATACTATTGGTTGCTGAAGTTGGTGTATGGAAATGCGAGGATTATGACTAATGGATGAGATAGAATGGTTATTTGGATGTGCAATTTCATATTATTGAAGTAATTAATGCTTTGTGTTGATTTATATAAAACATATGTGAGAATTCACATAATTAACTAATATAAAGCATGTTAAGAATGGAGTGTATTGCTTGTTGAACTTGCTTTCTTTTGATTGCCTTGTTCTTGGACTGCTTGAATTTAGGGCTTCTTATGTTGTGGGCTTTTAGTTCTTGGTAATGTGAAGGTTGGGTTGTTTTGTAATAACTACTTGATTATGATTATGATCATTAAGATATCTAGGTTAAACAATAATGAAAATATTCTATAAGACATTGAAAAAGAAGAAAGAGTTGGGTAGTAATATGACATACGAGAGAGACGTGTTATTGATTATACAAATATAAGCATGGTTGTTTACCTTTATTATTACTTTGATGTAATAATAGGTGAATCTAGTAAGGATGGGTAAGGAAGAACAACAAAGTGCTATGGGCGACAGGTAATCACACTTAACCTTGCTATAACACTGAGGGTGACGTTAGTTGGGGATTGTTAAAATCCTTTCTCACCCTCTATTTATATATATTATCTTTGAAAAGTTATTTTTATACCAAAGCAGGCTATCGGGTGCCTTTCAAACACGATTATTTTCGTATAAAAGAAATTTGAAACATTATATGTATTATCCTGGCTGGTGTGGATGGTTGTACTGGATTGGTTTTATTTTGGGTATGATGTGAGGGGTTCATATATTTTTCTGTTAGGGGTATTGATAGTTAGTCAGATGGAAGGAGTTAAATAGTTGAGATTGAGGTATTGAAAGGAAAAGGTAAAAGTGCATGATATTGATGATGAGGTTGAAATTGTTGGATATGGATATTGTGAGCATTGCATGACACTGATTTATATTTGTACCATCGCGCGATGATAACTGTCGATAGGCCAATCGACAGTTATTTGTACTGATCCTTTTCGGATTGATTGGATCGGGGTCATAGGTCAACTTATTGAGAGAAGTGACCTACGGTTGTTAAGGCATTTTAGAGCCCAACCGCCCCTACGGTTGTTAAGGCATTTGAGAGCCCAACCGTTCCCATTCTGCAATGGAAAACAGAATTGGGGTTCCCTCTCTGGGGATTGCCAGAGAGGGAAATTTGCCCCCTCATTGTGGAGAGGGGCACAGTGTCAAATCATATAGTGAAGTTGGATGCTGGAATGAATGCCTCCAGGATGGCACGATGTATCTATAGGTGAGTGTGAGAGTTGGTGTAGTAGTACTGATGGATTGGAGATAGAGATGTTGACGTTATTGTTTGGAAAGTGATAGAGAAATGTGAATGATTTATGGAGAGAAAATCTGGAATATATGTATTATTGATTTTTAAAACCGTGGTACCCTTTAGACGCCCTCACTACCGCACATCTCACTGTTATAGTGAGTTAAGCGGTGATTACTGGGACAAATTGTCTCATCCCACGATTACTGACATTTTTGCAGGTATTCATGCACAGACGCGAGCATCAGGAAAGGGAATTAGGTAGTAGAGGTTATATAATTTATTTGGAATTGTATATTGCCAATTCGTATAGGCTTGCATTCATTTCCGCATATATATATATATATATATCTATTTATTGTTTAATATCAATTAGTTTTGTTTATTAACCATGTTAGACAAATCCTTTCTAACATGGTTAGCAATAAATTATCCATGATAGCAGCTGTGTTGTATTAGTTTATTCTTTTCTATCATGGATAATATTTTAATCATTAGAATATTCTTTTTCTAACTATGATAGAGATATTGATATTATTGCAATTCATTTTTCTATCATAGTTAGTAAAGATATTATTGAACTAAAAGAGACGCCACAGGTTAATTAGGGGATTAGTAACAGAATGTTACATAGGTAGTTGAGGCCCCAACATTGGCTGGACGGATTATCATTTTCATTTTCATAAAGAAAGTATATTTATGTTTTGATAATATTATATGTTTGTATACGAAGTAAACTGCATTGACTGCTGCTGCTTTTCAAAGGCTCATAGAGCTGGTGAGATGGAGGATATAAGGTGAGCTATTTTTGGAGTGCACATGACGGATAACAAGAGGTTGATCGTTCGTGGAAATGTTAGTGGCTGTATATACTTAAGAAATATTTTTAGTTCAAATAGGCAAACTAAAGCAAACATGAACTTGCATAGTAATTGTATTATTATTTGTAAATATTTAAGATTAGAAATAGAACAACACCCAAATTGAGGGATTTCTCATCAAGATAACTTAAATTTTGGTTAGAGCTTAGTAATAGCGATAATAATGATTTGTAAAATATTTTGAAAAGAAAAGTTTTAAATTATTGGTATTTCAGATTTTCTACAATAGGAAAAATATTAGAAAATCAATTAAAATGATATAGTATAGTAGTAAAAATATTAAGTGTTACACTATAGCTATTTTAATAAGTGTGTCTGTTTGTATATCCCATTATTAAATTTCTAAATTATTCTTGTGAAGAAATTATGTTATTAACTCTTCATGCAAATATAAGAATACATGTGCATGTTTTTGGTGGACTGGATCTTGAATAACATAGAAAGAATTAAAAATCAAGAAAATGTACAAATAGAGCCCTAAATAATTTTTTTTTTAATTTAAAGTGTGTGTCCAGACTCCAGTGCATTAAAATATGTATTAGTGCAATTTTGTTCTAAATATACTCATGCAGTACACCGCCTCCAATATCATATAGAGGTAATATGTTTTCTAATAACAAAAGACATCATAAAACATATTAACCATTGCAAGGACTAATTTATATTAGAATCATTTTTGCAATTTTTTTATCAACAAATTCAATTACGCCTTTCTGAAAATTGTTCTTATTGACTAACATTAATCCTGCTCTTATTCCTCTCTTTGTGTCAAAACTATATAACTTCCTTCAATTCAAGGAACTAAATTCCATGACTGAGAAGAAGTGTCTTTGTCTCTAGAAAAGTAGAAAAGTCTCTCTACAACTTTTTCAAATTAAAGTTTTTTGACAGAAAGAAACTTCTTTATAATTGAATTCCCTAAATAGTTTTATTTATTACGTTTTGAACAACTATTAATCTATTAAACAATAAAATTTGGACTTTAGATAAAGATATTATTTATATTATTGTAAGTGATAATATTCTGTGTGTGATTATATACATATGTGTCGGTCTGATATTTTATTTTTCTATATTTTGTCTTTATTTGATTGAATTATAAATTCACAAGTCTTAATAATAATGTATCTCAAACTAAAATAAAATATTACTCCTCTGTTTTTAATATAAGATCAATGAAAATAAACATTTATTTGACTATATCTTATACTGCCTCTTATTCTGGCTTCTTCCATTTGTCTTAATTAAACTTTATCACTATTTACTCTTGCGTGTGTGTGATTAGTCAAACAATGGCTACTGCCTTGAATTTCAATACACAACAAAATAATCAAATTCCTTGCTGCACAATTTAACAAATAGCATTTGCGTCCATAGACAAGCGAAATCATCAAACTTACCTACATTCATATCTTCATAAATCTGAACAACAAGGCAAACGTAAAAATTTAAACATAAAATTTTTATATCATTCTCTTGTTTTCATTTGAAGTTGGGAAAATATAACTATAACGGTTCTAATTATAAGTGCGGTTTGCAAGCAAGCCTGTTTGAATTAGTAGTGATACCCTATTCTTAATTTTTCTATAATGCCAAACTTAAACATAAAATTTTATATATCATTCTCTTGTTTTCATTTGAAGTTGGGAAAATATAACTAAAATGGTTCTAATTATAAGTGCGGTTTGCAAGCAAGTCTGTTTGAATTACATTTGTTGTCCCTGGCTCATGTTTTTGGATAGTGATGAAAATGACATTTGAACATTAGGTAGAGCCGCCGCCCCCGTTGCCGCCACCTCCTCCACCGCCCCCATTATCGCCACCCCCTCCACTGCTGCCGTCGCCACCTCCATTTCCGCTGCCTCCATTGTCGCCGCTCCCGTTGTCGCCGCCCCCGTTCTTGCTGCCACTACCACCGATGTCGTCGAAGCCACCAAGGCCGCAGAAGCCTCCAATGCCTATGCCACCAATGCCATGGAATTGATTCTCTTGAGATTTCCCTTCAAACATTGGTTGTGGCACCTCTTTAGGTATTGAAAATACAGTTGTAACTCCAATTTGAAGTGGCTGGGAATGATCTGCCCAACATGAAGTGATGATTAGAAGCATCCCTCCAAAAAGAAACACAAGAAACTGTTTAGAAGACATAATCATTGTTGAGTTTAACTTGTATGATATTGGTGGTACGGTGTGTAACATACTGTTACTAATTCCCCAATTAAACTAAGATATTCATTTTAATTCAATAATCTCTTTACTAACTATGATAGAAAAAGGAATATTCATATCAACAATATCTCTATCATAGTTAGAAAAAGAATTTTCTAATCATTTTATACATTATCCATGATAGAAAATAATTGTCTAATGCAATATGAATACTATCATGGATAATTAGCAGCTAACCATGTTAGAAAGAATTTGTCTAACATGGTTAATAAACAAAACTAATTGATATTAAACAATAACTAAATATATATACATGCGGAAACGAATGCAAGCCTATACAAATTGCAAAATAAATATTCTATACACCAACTTACATATTTTCTCCTACCATATTATTATCCATGCCCTAAAGTATTTTTCATGCTAGTTCTAATTTAAAACTCAACCCCTAACTATTTTTCTTTAATTCCTAAAGAAATGGGCATATTATTTTCATAAAAATATATTTATCTTCTTTCACTTATTCAAAAGGCTTTTTAATTTACTAATGATATCCAAATATCTTAATTAACTCTCAATTATCTCTAATTTAAAATTTGGGATGTTACAACTAATCTCCCTAAACCTCCAAAAATATCCAGAAATTCCCCAACAATTCTAGAAATTTTACAATTTGTATTTATTATTTATTAAAAACACTCTCTAATCCTACATTAAATTTCTAGGATGTTACACGGTGAGTATGTAAACGCATATTTGATCTTAGTAGATATTTATAGGGAAACTATATATGGTGGATAATTGGTGTGGGTGTCTTAGCTTTTATTTCCATTATTCAATTTCATTAGTAAAATATTTCATAAACATAAGAGTATTTAGAAGGGGCAACGACCCTATTTTGCCCTTCAAGTAACCACCCTGCACCACTATGCACCCTAAACTAACAATGAGTACAACTTTACCATTGAAGTAACCAAAGTGGTCCAATTTTACCCTCTGACGAATGTTATGTTGGCACGTGGCGTCCACGTGTCAACATTACATTCCCCAGAGGGTAAAATTGGACCACTTTGATTACTTCAAGGGTAAAATTGTACCCAGTGTTAGTTTAGGGTGCCTAGTGATCCGAGGTGGTTACTTGAAGGGTAAAATAGAGTCATTGTGTAACATCCTGAAAATTTAATACAGGATTAAAGAGTGTTTTGGAAATGATAAATGGAGAAATTAGGAATTTTGGAAATTTTTAGGAATTTTTGGTGATTTTTGGGAATATTTTTGGAAATTTTGAGTAATTAATATGCATATAATTACTAAAGAAATGAAGAGTTTGAAATATGAGGGAGTGGTAGAGCTAAAAATATTTTGAAGTTTAAGAAGATTGGAGGCTGGTTTAAGTGGTTTTAAATCAAAATGAGTACACTATAGCAAGTTTGGGCTTTAAATAACCAAAATCACCCTTATTTTCATCAACCAAACACGGCCTACTCCCTTCCTTATCAACAAATCTGACCCCCTCCATTTTCTCGCGTGGCGTGCTCCCTCTCCTTCCCTTCACCATTTTCATTTTCTTCTTCCTCACCACTTCGGCTATCTCTCTCTCTCTCTCTCTCTCTAAGACCTTAAATCAGTTTTGTGTTCTTCATCTTCTCTTCTCCTCGGGTCTGTTAGCCGAGTCCGACCGGCGGCTTGCGGTGGTTTCCGGCGGCGCAGCTTTTTCCGGCGACGTGAAGCATTTAGGGAGGAAAGGTTTGATTTTTCTTGTGATTCTCATGTTGTTCTTCCTTCTTCAACTTCACAACACAATTTTCTCAACTCCCCTTTCCTCTTTCCAGTTCGGCCGGCAGCTTGGAGTTGTTTTTCCGGCGGGTTGTTTTGTTTTTCCGGCGGCCGAGGGCGGTGAGAGGTTGGTGGTAGTTTTTTTTATGTGTTTGAAGTTCTTACTCCCTTCCAAGGTTAATCTCTCATTTTTCTTTCCTTCCGTGGCTGTTCCATGCTCAACCACCACTTACAGTGGCCGATTTCCGGCGTTTTGGACGGCGGTTGGCGGCGGTTGTGTCTCCCTTCTCATTCTTGAATTCCGTAAGCTCTCTTACTACCTTGTGATGTTGATTTGTGAATAAAGTTCCCTCTTTTAAACTTAGGGCTTTGTGAAAAATTGGAACTTCAGGATTGTCAAGCTACCATAATAATTGTTAAGTGATTAATGGAAGTTTTGTGAGGATATTAGATATTTCTTGAAGTTGGAAAATACTTTGGAATTTTGGGGAATACTTTAGGATTCTTTGGAGTTAGGTTTTGGTTATATTGTGATCTTTGGAATGTTAATGCTTTAATATTGAAATTGAGGCATGGAATTTGAGTATTCTTGGGAGCAATTGGATTTGCTAAAGGAGATTAAGTATTTGGGAATTTTTGGTGATAGTTGTGACTCTTTCAAGTTAGGATTTTGCCATAATTAAATCTTTGGGACTTTAAACAAAAATTTGTGAATGTTTAAATGGTTAATTAAAGATTTTTGGGAAGTATTTAGGTTTATTGAAGTTGGAGATTATTTTGGGAATTGTTGGACATTTAGGGTTCTGTGGAATTGGGGTTTTGCTAATGTAAGATTAATTGAATAAAATGGTGATTTAGAATTTGTTTATTAAGGTTTGAAGAAGGCATTGAAATGTGGGAACTGATTGAATTGGTGTTTAGGAAGAAGTATGGTATTTAAAGTGTTGGGTAAAGAGGAATTTGGTTATGTAAGGATATGTTGGAGTTTGGTGGAAGGTTTGTGAACACTTTGAGTTGTAAATTTGACATTAATATGGTGGTTTAATGGTTTGTGATTGTTTTGTAATTTATGGACATTGAAACATTGAATTTGAGCAATTAGAGTGCCAAATGCTAGGAATTGAAAGGGGATTTCGAAATTTATGCCAATGGTAATAAAATAGTGATCTTTATTTGTTAGATGAGATTTGAGAGGTAAGTATAGAATGATGAAATAGTGAATAATTGGGGCAATTCAGATTATGGTGATTTTGGATGATTGGTATAGACTATTTTGACTAATGTGGGTGATTGAGAATTTAAGTGGTAAATAATTATGAACTCTTTGGATAGGAGATTTCTGAACTTGATTTAGTTTTCAAGGTGATGAAGAGTTGGAATCTCTAGGCGCTTTAATGTCTGATCAGTGCTGTGATTGAGGGTTCTTAAAGTTCATCTTTCTTGTTTTGGCTGAATTGGTAGTTATATGTTTATGGCTCAAATTCTAATTAAAACATGAGGGAATGCAATGTTATATTATTGAGGAATTGAAGGAAATAGTTTCAGTTTTAAGCTTTAAACTATTAAGTTTAGTGCTTTAATTTAAAAATCTGTTTTGTGGCATGATTTAGTAGATGAAAATGATGTTTTAGAATGACTGAAAATCTGAACAGGTTTCAAGAAATTAAGGTTAGCAAGTTTATGACGTGGAAAGTTAAATAGAAATTGGATGGGTTGTTGTTTAGTTGTAAACCTGAAAGTTCATATTTAGGAAGTGGAGTATATTGGAAGTTGATTAATGGAATTGTGAAGTGATTTGTGATTACTTTTTAGAAGACTTTTTGATAATAGGACAAAGTGATCAATAATTGTTTAGAATTAGTTTGAATTGGTGGTCAAAGTCACTGATATTGTGTCTTGACCATCAGCAGCTCATTATGTGATTGTAAACGGCAGCGCTTCGAGTGGAGCTCGCGGATGATAATAACTGAGGATATATATATATAGTGCTGTTTTGGAGCTTGAACAGGTAATCACGCTTAACTGACTGTGATACTGAGGGTGATGGTAGTTGAGGATTTTCTGACATCCTCTTCTACTTATTTATATATATAAATAAAATGAATTCAGATTATGTTATACATAAACGTGGGCTATAGGGTACCTTTCAACTGAACTGTACTTTATATAAATTCATATTTATATATATTCTTTGGTATGTTGCATGACACTGGTTAGTTGTACCGTCGGCCGATGTAACCTATCGATTTGCGCAAATCGATAGGTTAATTGTACAGGTTCCTCGGATTGTAAAGGAACCAGGGACGTTTTCACTTTTAAAGTGCTCCCCAGGGACGTTTTCACTTTTAAAGTGCTCCTCAGGGACGTTTTCACTTTTAAAGTGCTCCCCAGGGACGTTTTCACTTTTTAAAGTGCTCCCTTTACATGCTTTCAGTTTTGAGACTGGGCACAGTGTCAATCATGTTTATTTTTGTCTATTGAGAGATGGATGCATCTATTCTGGATATATACATCGATATATTTGCAAATGTTATGTGCTGTATGCAGGTTTTGAACTGTGGTACCCTGTAGACGCTCCACTACCCCACTTCTGAGTCTCACAGTGAGTTAAGTAGTGATTACTGAGACATTGTTTTGTCTCACCCCATTCCCTTTATTTTTGCAGGTGATCATGCCCAGAGGTAGTCTGAGAGGAAGGGAAAGAGGGACCGGCCAGCTGCACTGAGTCAGTGAGTAGGCCGGAGGTACACCGTAGGGATGTATATTGCCATTTATTAGGTTGCATCCGCTTCCGCATTTGTTTGTATTGTTTGGAATGAATTGTGTTAGTTATTTCTGTTGATTGTTGGTTAGTCACTGATATTGAAAGAATGTGACAGTGGTGGTCGTATCACACACTGTTTTAATGTGTTGATTGATTATATAGTGGTGAATTGACCGTTGAGAATTGTCTGCTAATGGAAAGACAATTTCTCTTTCATGATACGAATGTATCATATAATTGTGATTAATGAAGTTTGAATGTGCTCTGTGGTACTGACATGCTTAAGTCAGATAGTAGTTTTAATGAGTTTAATTGATACAGGTGTTCTGAATAATTGTGTTAAGGAAAGACCTTTTCCTAACATGGTTATATTGTTGATTGTGATTTATTGTTGTGATGAGTGTTGTTATTTTATATAACCATGTTAGATGGGCCCCGCTCTGATATGGTTAACCTTTATGTAGCTTGCTTGGTTTCTTTTGCTAACCATGTTAGGTGAATCCCTTACTAACATGGTTAGGGCATCTAGTATTGATTGATATCGTTTTCTCTTTCTAACCATGTTAGATGTACTCTTGCTAACATGGTTAGACACCATTTGTATGGATTGTTTTGATTATGTGTTTTATTAGGTGGAAGTAAGTAGGTTATTAAGGTATTATTAGGAGGTATGTTTCAACTTGGTATCAGTTTTATGGTAAACGATACCCTGCCTGTTGCATTGCATATAGAATGGCAATATATATTTCTTTTCCCTTCCCGCTGTGCATGATCCCTAACCTTTGTATTGAAGATATGTGCAGTTGAATTTTGAGGACAAAATTCGATTGGTGGGGAGAAAGGTAAAATCGCAGTAAGGATGTTCAGATGAGATTAGTGAATGGATTAGGACTGTGATTTTCTTAGGTAACATAATTTTCAAGGTAAATGGTGAGTATTGGTGAAGTGTATAGTAATTTTGATGAATCAATTCGATTCTATTGGTTTAAAGTAAATTATAGTGGGGGTGACAGGCAATACAAACGAAATTACAATTAGTAATTAGTGATTAATTAGTAGGATTTGAAAGAAATGTTTAAATTCAGGACGTTCAATTGAAACTATATTTTAGAAGAAGTGAGAGTTCAACAATAATTTTGGTGGAAATTAATTGGTTGGTATTAAAGTAAAGTGTGATTGTGTATTAAAGGATGTTTAGAAAAGGTAGGATGTCATAATCATTACTAAGGAAGTGTAGGAATCAATTGAATAATAGAAATGCGATAGTTAGATTATGTTAAGGGTGGTATGTTGGTGAACTTCGATCCAACAAGTTTCATAGAAAACCTTAAAACAATAGATAAATAAATGGGTTTCTTGAATAATTTTTGTCGATATTGAGTGAAATTGACATAGCATAGGAAAGGTATGAAACCAAAGACAACCTAGATTTTGGGAATTGTGCTGACAATGAGAAAAATATAAGGATTTATTTAACATAAAGGAGATAGAGATTCAATGTATTTGAGAGATTGATAAGGAATCAGGATGTTAACTGAATGAGGATTCTTCTCGGGGGTCTCGATTATAATTATGAGCCGGCCATAATCATAGTCGAGGCATCATGAGAGACTTTATTTGGTTAAAGAAGGTAGACTTTTTGGCGAGTTGACTTCATTGAAGATAGAATGATAATATATTTGAATGTAGTGGAAAGAACTTGATTTATAAGATTATGGGAGGATTTGAGTCGATATTAGAACTAATAAGTTAAGTGAGAAATAATATGATGTTCATAGGAATTTATTAATGTTGGGAATATTGGAAATTTATGCTTTTGTGATGAGGCTAATGAGAATAATTGGTGATTCATGTGAATTTAATTAAGGTTGTTATATGAACTAGATTTTGGGACGAGAAAACATATGACTTGTAGTATTCTAAGTGTAGTTTTAGGTTCTAGATTTGTTATATAATACCTATAAGGATATGAAATAATGATGATGTGGCTAAATAGAAGGATTTGACCTTGAGCCCAATTTTGTGTTTAGAGTTGAATACTGTAGTATGCAAATGTGTTTGGTTTTGGGTTGTATGTAATTGTGCTTCATGATGGAGACATTTGAGAGTACATTTGGATTCGATTAGGCAAATCCTTGATTATGTAGAATTGGAAGTCAGGTGTATATTGTGGATTTTAGAATCTTATACTGGCTTGATTTTAAATTGAGAAGCATATGATTTGGAATATTCAGATTATGGTTTTAGGTTTCTAAGGAGTGCGATTCCAAATTTCTAATCCAATAGGATTAAGAAAGTTATTTATATCTCGGCATGTTTGATTCGTTTGAGTTTTGATGATAGTGCATTTTTCCTAGATATCCAATTGATTAATCTTTGTTTAGGAAGATTTGAGTTAATCTGGTATTTTGAGAGACAAACTTCTAATAATGAGATGATTGGTGCAATTTGGCGATTTATTTTCTTTTGTAAGAGTATTGGTTATTGGAAATAATCTACAAAGCATAGTCATGTAGGTTGGCATGTGAACTTAGAATATTATGATCATATGTTTTAAATTGTACCTAATTGTTTGGGGTTTTATTTGGCTGTTAGGTTGTGTTTATAGGAATTCTACCATTTTTACTTGGGGACGGACGAATAGGGCCTGAGAAAGGAATGAAGATGTGGTGTTTTGATTGACGCTGGAAATTGTAAAATAATCTGGCCTGACTTGAATAGTTAGCGATATATGATCTAGAAAAGAAATTTCGACAGATTTAATGTTGCGAAGACTATGATTGGGTTCCAGTTTGGGAATTTAAGAGTTGGTGAGCCTTTTGGTTTGGATTCATAGGCATATGGATAATTGGTTGAATTAAATGGTGAAATGCAACCTGATTTGGTTTAGATTATAGTAGGATATGAACTTGAGGGTGCTTTCGGAAGAGGTAACATGTTAGAAATTATATTAAGAATGTATAAAAGTCAATTGGAGAATGGAGATATGATAGTAGATTATTGTGATGGTGGTTTAAAGTTGAACTTTGAAATTTAGGTAGTTGAAGAAATTTTTTTTAAAAGAATTGTAGGATTATGAAACCATTAAGTCGTTGAACGAGTTATTGATTTTTATTACCTTATATGATTTTGATGGAAATTTGTAATTGTATAGTTTTGTAGGATTATGAAATCATTACGGTTTTTGATGTACACTATAACTTGATTACTTAAGTTAGATCATGTCGGAATTGAAGTATGGTATTAATGAAGGAATATGGTAGTGAGGGTATAATTAGAATGTATTGATTTAGATGTATTTGGACAAAGTTGTGAACTTGTAGATTTCAGTGTACTATAGTGTTTATGGAAAGGGAGGAAATTCAGGTTATGAATTAAAGTGGATTGAGGAGACTACTTAGGGTTCAACTGTGGGTTTAACGACTTCTGAAGTTTACTGGCTATGGGAAGCGACATTAATAAAGGGAGATTGTTGATGTTAATTTAGAAAATATAGTTGATAAGCCAAAGGTTATAAATGATATAAATATGGACTATTGTTTAGGCTCATGGATGTAACTAGGGTGAACGATTAGTATATCCAGTGATTTAAATCGATTTAGTAGGAAATCCTGAATCATGTAGATAATTGACATTTTATTACGAGTGTTTAGACAAAAGATTGGGTTGGATAGTATTAATCACATTTAGTATTAGCAATATGTGAAAAGTTGTCGTTATTCTACTAAGGGAATTAAGACGTTTCGAGTTGGTGATGGATTTTGGAAATTGTGAGCATGGGTGAGTTAAATAAATATAGAAGTTTTAGCGAACTTTTAATTGATTCATTGGAATTGAATAGAATTAAGTGAGTTAGATATGGTGGGATATGTTAAGTTAGACGAGTTAAAATAAGGAATAAATTCCTAGAGACATGTTATCTAACTGTAAGAAGTGAAGAGCTTGGAGAAGTTGGAAAGAGAGAGGGAGTAATGAAGATAATTAAAGTGTAGGCAGTTTTGATGTTAAATGGAAGAGAAACCAATTATTTGAGAAAAAGGGGAAGATGGTCGATAGGTGATTGATCGATATTGGCATAGGTTTTGAGATTTGTTCTCATCTCTATATAAGGATTTGGCAAAATATGACTATTTGGCGAGAAATATCTTGGCTAGTGAATAAAGAGTAACTCTTGTGGTCTTTTAAGTCAAGTAGTTAGACAATTAAGGTGTACTAAGATTAGCATTATGATTTAAATATTTAGAAGAAAAAGAAATGGCTTAGATTAGTTTGGCTAGGATTTGAAGTTTTCTTCCCTAATTCAAGTCATTAGGGATGTAGTGAGCAGATTAGGCTATATATTATTTCATAAGGGTTGTCTGACATAGTGAATTTTGGGGACAAAATTCCTAAAAGGTGGGGAGAATTGTAACATCCTGAAAATTTAATACAGGATTAAAGAGTGTTTTGGAAATGATAAATGGAGAAATTAGGAATTTTGGAAATTTTTAGGAATTTTTGGTGATTTTTGGGAATATTTTTGGAAATTTTGAGTAATTAATATGCATATAATTACTAAAGAAATGAAGAGTTTGAAATATGAGGGAGTGGTAGAGCTAAAAATATTTTGAAGTTTAAGAAGATTGGAGGCTGGTTTAAGTGGTTTTAAATCAAAATGAGTACACTATAGCAAGTTTGGGCTTTAAATAACCAAAATCACCCTTATTTTCATCAACCAAACACGGCCTACTCCCTTCCTTATCAACAAATCTGACCCCCTCCATTTTCTCGCGTGGCGTGCTCCCTCTCCTTCCCTTCACCATTTTCATTTTCTTCTTCCTCACCACTTCGGCTATCTCTCTCTCTCTCTCTCTCTCTAAGACCTTAAATCAGTTTTGTGTTCTTCATCTTCTCTTCTCCTCGGGTCTGTTAGCCGAGTCCGACCGGCGGCTTGCGGTGGTTTCCGGCGGCGCAGCTTTTTCCGGCGACGTGAAGCATTTAGGGAGGAAAGGTTTGATTTTTCTTGTGATTCTCATGTTGTTCTTCCTTCTTCAACTTCACAACACAATTTTCTCAACTCCCCTTTCCTCTTTCCAGTTCGGCCGGCAGCTTGGAGTTGTTTTTCCGGCGGGTTGTTTTGTTTTTCCGGCGGCCGAGGGCGGTGAGAGGTTGGTGGTAGTTTTTTTTATGTGTTTGAAGTTCTTACTCCCTTCCAAGGTTAATCTCTCATTTTTCTTTCCTTCCGTGGCTGTTCCATGCTCAACCACCACTTACAGTGGCCGATTTCCGGCGTTTTGGACGGCGGTTGGCGGCGGTTGTGTCTCCCTTCTCATTCTTGAATTCCGTAAGCTCTCTTACTACCTTGTGATGTTGATTTGTGAATAAAGTTCCCTCTTTTAAACTTAGGGCTTTGTGAAAAATTGGAACTTCAGGATTGTCAAGCTACCATAATAATTGTTAAGTGATTAATGGAAGTTTTGTGAGGATATTAGATATTTCTTGAAGTTGGAAAATACTTTGGAATTTTGGGGAATACTTTAGGATTCTTTGGAGTTAGGTTTTGGTTATATTGTGATCTTTGGAATGTTAATGCTTTAATATTGAAATTGAGGCATGGAATTTGAGTATTCTTGGGAGCAATTGGATTTGCTAAAGGAGATTAAGTATTTGGGAATTTTTGGTGATAGTTGTGACTCTTTCAAGTTAGGATTTTGCCATAATTAAATCTTTGGGACTTTAAACAAAAATTTGTGAATGTTTAAATGGTTAATTAAAGATTTTTGGGAAGTATTTAGGTTTATTGAAGTTGGAGATTATTTTGGGAATTGTTGGACATTTAGGGTTCTGTGGAATTGGGGTTTTGCTAATGTAAGATTAATTGAATAAAATGGTGATTTAGAATTTGTTTATTAAGGTTTGAAGAAGGCATTGAAATGTGGGAACTGATTGAATTGGTGTTTAGGAAGAAGTATGGTATTTAAAGTGTTGGGTAAAGAGGAATTTGGTTATGTAAGGATATGTTGGAGTTTGGTGGAAGGTTTGTGAACACTTTGAGTTGTAAATTTGACATTAATATGGTGGTTTAATGGTTTGTGATTGTTTTGTAATTTATGGACATTGAAACATTGAATTTGAGCAATTAGAGTGCCAAATGCTAGGAATTGAAAGGGGATTTCGAAATTTATGCCAATGGTAATAAAATAGTGATCTTTATTTGTTAGATGAGATTTGAGAGGTAAGTATAGAATGATGAAATAGTGAATAATTGGGGCAATTCAGATTATGGTGATTTTGGATGATTGGTATAGACTATTTTGACTAATGTGGGTGATTGAGAATTTAAGTGGTAAATAATTATGAACTCTTTGGATAGGAGATTTCTGAACTTGATTTAGTTTTCAAGGTGATGAAGAGTTGGAATCTCTAGGCGCTTTAATGTCTGATCAGTGCTGTGATTGAGGGTTCTTAAAGTTCATCTTTCTTGTTTTGGCTGAATTGGTAGTTATATGTTTATGGCTCAAATTCTAATTAAAACATGAGGGAATGCAATGTTATATTATTGAGGAATTGAAGGAAATAGTTTCAGTTTTAAGCTTTAAACTATTAAGTTTAGTGCTTTAATTTAAAAATCTGTTTTGTGACATGATTTAGTAGATGAAAATGATGTTTTAGAATGACTGAAAATCTGAACAGGTTTCAAGAAATTAAGGTTAGCAAGTTTATGACGTGGAAAGTTAAATAGAAATTGGATGGGTTGTTGTTTAGTTGTAAACCTGAAAGTTCATATTTAGGAAGTGGAGTATATTGGAAGTTGATTAATGGAATTGTGAAGTGATTTGTGATTACTTTTTAGAAGACTTTTTGATAATAGGACAAAGTGATCAATAATTGTTTAGAATTAGTTTGAATTGGTGGTCAAAGTCACTGATATTGTGTCTTGACCATCAGCAGCTCATTATGTGATTGTAAACGGCAGCGCTTCGAGTGGAGCTCGCGGATGATAATAACTGAGGATATATATATATAGTGCTGTTTTGGAGCTTGAACAGGTAATCACGCTTAACTGACTGTGATACTGAGGGTGATGGTAGTTGAGGATTTTCTGACATCCTCTTCTACTTATTTATATATATAAATAAAATGAATTCAGATTATGTTATACATAAACGTGGGCTATAGGGTACCTTTCAACTGAACTGTACTTTATATAAATTCATATTTATATATATTCTTTGGTATGTTGCATGACACTGGTTAGTTGTACCGTCGGCCGATGTAACCTATCGATTTGCGCAAATCGATAGGTTAATTGTACAGGTTCCTCGGATTGTAAAGGAACCAGGGACGTTTTCACTTTTAAAGTGCTCCCCAGGGACGTTTTCACTTTTAAAGTGCTCCTCAGGGACGTTTTCACTTTTAAAGTGCTCCCCAGGGACGTTTTCACTTTTTAAAGTGCTCCCTTTACATGCTTTCAGTTTTGAGACTGGGCACAGTGTCAATCATGTTTATTTTTGTCTATTGAGAGATGGATGCATCTATTCTGGATATATACATCGATATATTTGCAAATGTTATGTGCTGTATGCAGGTTTTGAACTGTGGTACCCTGTAGACGCTCCACTACCCCACTTCTGAGTCTCACAGTGAGTTAAGTAGTGATTACTGAGACATTGTTTTGTCTCACCCCATTCCCTTTATTTTTGCAGGTGATCATGCCCAGAGGTAGTCTGAGAGGAAGGGAAAGAGGGACCGGCCAGCTGCACTGAGTCAGTGAGTAGGCCGGAGGTACACCGTAGGGATGTATATTGCCATTTATTAGGTTGCATCCGCTTCCGCATTTGTTTGTATTGTTTGGAATGAATTGTGTTAGTTATTTCTGTTGATTGTTGGTTAGTCACTGATATTGAAAGAATGTGACAGTGGTGGTCGTATCACACACTGTTTTAATGTGTTGATTGATTATATAGTGGTGAATTGACCGTTGAGAATTGTCTGCTAATGGAAAGACAATTTCTCTTTCATGATACGAATGTATCATATAATTGTGATTAATGAAGTTTGAATGTGCTCTGTGGTACTGACATGCTTAAGTCAGATAGTAGTTTTAATGAGTTTAATTGATACAGGTGTTCTGAATAATTGTGTTAAGGAAAGACCTTTTCCTAACATGGTTATATTGTTGATTGTGATTTATTGTTGTGATGAGTGTTGTTATTTTATATAACCATGTTAGATGGGCCCCGCTCTGATATGGTTAACCTTTATGTAGCTTGCTTGGTTTCTTTTGCTAACCATGTTAGGTGAATCCCTTACTAACATGGTTAGGGCATCTAGTATTGATTGATATCGTTTTCTCTTTCTAACCATGTTAGATGTACTCTTGCTAACATGGTTAGACACCATTTGTATGGATTGTTTTGATTATGTGTTTTATTAGGTGGAAGTAAGTAGGTTATTAAGGTATTATTAGGAGGTATGTTTCACATTGCCTTTTGTAGAAGTGGGGAGATTGTATCTAAATATAAATAGTATTAAGTTTTCTCGACTTTTTCTTATATTGTCGTATTGATACTCCTCAATGGTAAACATGCAAGAGACTGAGGGTAGGAATAAAGGTAGGTTGTTATAGGGTATATTTAGGTAAAATCATATAATTTTAACTAATTTAACTAAATTTTTTAATCTAATCAAATTATATAATAAAGTTTTATATTCAGGAACAGAAAATGTATTATTATTTAGTAAATAAAATTTTGGAAACATAAGGTGCAGGTTGACGGGCCCAGTTGAATTATCCATTAAAGTATTATTCATTATAATTGTGTATCTCTGCATGGAGTTCAGTAGTAGGCTGAAGTCCTTAATATTTTCAGTTTTTTAATCTGTAATACCATTATTTTTAATTTGGTTGTACTAGCTATTTAATAGGTGTGTTAAGAAATTCTGTTCTTAATTCTTCATGCAAACATAAGAATGAATGTGCACATTTTTGGCGGATTGGATCGTGAATAATGTAGAAAGGGTTAAAGATAATTTCAAATACACATAGAGCCCTAAGTTATTTTTTTTCTTTAATTTAAAGTGTATCCCGCACTCTATAATATTTACAAGTGCAATTTCGTTTTCTAAATATACTTAAGCAGTATGGCACACCACCTCCAATATCATATAGACGTAATCCGTTTTCAAATTATAATAAAAACATCATAAAACCTTTTTAGCCGGCGCAAGGATTAGTTAATAAACATTTTCGCAATGTTTGTCCCAACAAATTCACTTCTGCCCTTCTGAAATTGTTCTTAGCTTGTTTCGTCTTGCTTGCAGTTTCATATAAATTACTATTTTTCTTTTTTCCCATTGCTTTCTTCATGTCAAAACTACACAACTCGATTCATTGTCACGAGAATTAAACTCTATGACTGAGACAAAGTCTCTCTGGAAAAAAAAAGAGTAAACGTGTCTTTGCAACTAGTTAAATTAAAGTTTCTTCACTAAAAGAAACTTCTTTATTACTAAATTCCATTAAATGGTTTTATTTATTTGTTATAAAATAACTATTAATTCATTTAAACAATAAAAATGGGTTAATCTCGACTTTCTTTAAAGATATAATTTACATTGTAAGTGTTAATATTGTGTGTGTGTGTATTGTACATGCGTGTCATTGTGATGAGTGTGGCAATATTTGTGAATATAGGGGAATGTTAAATGAAGAGAAGTTTGTGACGGAGAATTCATAATTTTTTCAACTTTTTTGATATTATTTCGCCATCCCTATTAGTGATTATCCAATACATCATGTGGTAGGATTCAAAATTCAAATATTATTTGCAATTTTACAAACAACTAATCTATTTATCATCAATATTTTCAGTTTGATTAACATATTGACAATGAGATTGCATTTTAAAATTTTGAATTTTCGGAAAGACTAACTATCAAAAAAAAGTTTGAATGAACTTTGGGGCTTTTGGGGCTGTGGAAGGGGTTTGAAGTATTTGTTATCTATATGTTTTGTAATTTGTAATGTAATTATTTTTCATTTGGTTGTACTAGCTGTTTTAATAGGTGTGTGGCTGTTTGTATATCCCATTATTAACAGAAAGGGTATTATTTAGTAAATAAAATCACAAAAAAAATGTAGGGTGGCGTGGTGGGTTCAATTATCCCGTCACTATGATTGTGTATCTCTATATGCACTGGAGTAGGCGGAAATCCTTGTTATTTCGTATAAATTTTGTAATTTGTAATGTAATTATTTTTCATTTGGTTGTACTAGCTATTTTAATATAGGTGTGTGTTTGTTTGTATATCCCAATATTAAATAAATTTCTAACTTATTCTTGTGAAGAAATTATGTTCTTAACTCTTCATGCAAATATAAGAATGTATGTGCATGTTTTTGGTGGATTGGATCTTGAATAACGCAGAAAGGGTTGAAAAAAATTAAACAATAAAAATATAAATAGAGCCCTAAATAATTTTTTTTAATTAAAAGTGTGTCCAGCACATTAAAATATTCATAAGTGCAATTTTGTTCTAAATATACTTAAGTAGTATACAGCGTCCAATATCATATAGAGGTAATATGTTTTCTAATTAAAAAAAACATCTTAAAACATATTTAGCCATTTGACGGACTAGTTTATATTAGAATAATTTTTGCAGTGTTTTTATCAACAAATTCAATTCCGCCTCTGAAATTGTTCGTATAGACTACCATTAATCTTGTTTCTTATTCCTCTCTAAGTGTTAAAACTATATAGCTTCCTTCAAATAAAGAGAATTAAACTCCATGACTGATAAAAAGCATCTTTGTCTCTAGAAAAATAGAAAAGTCTCTCTATTTTATATTTCTTTAACTTGCCATTATTTGATTGAAATAATTCAATTATCCAACATGTATAATCACACACAAAATAATTCAAATATTTGATTGAAAATAATAACTCCTTGCTGCACACATTTTGACAAACAGCATGTGCGTCCATAGATAAGCAAAATCATCAAACTTACCTACATTCATATCTTCATAAATCTGAACAACAAGGCAAATGTAAAAACAAAACTGACTACGCACTTGAGAAAAGTAGTAGAGATACCCTATTCTTATTTTTTCTATAATGCCAAACTTAAACATAAAATTTTATATTATTCTTATGTTTTCATTTGAAGTTGGGGAAATTTAACTATAATGGTTTTAATTATAAGTGCGGTATTGCAAGCAAGTCGGTTTGAATTGCATTTGGAGTCCCTCACTCATGTTTTGGATAGTGATGATATTGCCATTTAAACATTAGGTAGAGCCACTGCCGTTGCCACCGCCCCCTCCACCGCCCTCGTTGCCGCCCCAATTGCCGCCGCCTTCGTTGCCACTGCCCCAATTGTCGCTGCCCCCATCGCCACCACCCCCGTTGTCGCCACCAATGCAGTGGAAATTTTCATTGTGAGAAGCGGCAGCATGAATCCAAGGAGGCCTATATTGATTCTCTTGAGATTTCCATTCAAACATTGGTTGTGGCACCTCTTGAGGCATTGAAGATACAGTTGCAACTCCAATTCGACGTGGCTGAGAATGATCTGCCCAACTTGAAGTGATGATGAGAAGCATCACTCCAAAAAGAAGCACAAGAAATTGTTTAGAAAACATAATTATTGTTGAGTTTAACTTGTATGATATTGGTGGTGACTATGTAAACACATGCTTAATCTTAGTAGATATTTATAGGACAACTATATATGGTGGTTAATTGGTGTGAATATCTTAGCTTTGGTTTCCATTTTATTTAATTTTATTAGTAAAATATATTAATGTTCTTAAATATAAGATTATTTGGAGAAGTGGAAAGATCAGTTTAATCTAAATATAAAAAGTATTATTAAGTTTTCTCAACTTTTTTCCTAGTGCAATTTTGTTTTCTAAATATACTTAAGCAGTATAATACACTGCCTCCAATATCATAATAAAAGCCCTATTTAGCCATTGCCAGGATTAGATATAATAAACATTTTTGTAATGTTTCTCGCAACAAATTCAATTCTGCCCTTCTGATATTGTTCTTAGCTTGTTCATTATTGCTTGCAGTTTCAAGATTATAATAGTCCCATTTCTCATTCTCCTTTCTTCATGTCAAAATTATATAACTTGATTCATTGTCACGAGAATCAAACTATATGGCTGAGAGAAAATCCCTCTGGAAAAAAACAGAGCAAAAATGTCTCTGCAACTCGTCAATTCAAAGTTTCTTGACAAAAAGAAACTTTTTATAACTGAATTCCATAAAGGCAATAGCGCTGATCTAATAATTAACTACTTCAATTTGGGAAAAAATAATAAATGACTATTTCGCGGTGCATAAATAATAATCAACTTTGTGACCAGGTGCAAAAATAATAAAACTGGTACGACTAAATGTTAATTTGTAGTTTTGTGGAACCTTTCTGATATTAATTTGTACTAAATTCATGGTATTGATAGATAGTTCGATTAAATTAAATTATAATTGAACCTAATGCATTACAAAACACTAATCACACTCTAGGGTAATTAATAATGCCTATTTGAATGGGTTCATGAGACTAGGCATTAAACTTACCGATTGGTGAAGTTTGGTACTTTAGGAAACCTAGAGAAAACTCAAAGGTGCTAAAGGGCTTAACAATTTCTAGTTAGTTGGGGTTCCACTAATTAGGTAATTGGACTCATGGGTTCATAAGGTTTGGTAAATTAGGAAATTAGTGCATTAAACTCCCCAAAAATCCTTAGAAAGCTATGATAGCCATTGAAAATCATTTCCAAGAGCACTTTACTTCCATCACACCCTTTTACTAAAAATGCAAAAAATATTTATTTGTTTTGCACCCTTCATTCTCATATTTAAAAATCAACAAAAATAGCTTTTCCTTACCCAATTTCATCTTGCATTGCATTTGATTTACTAGGATAGTTAAATTAAACAAGACTCCTTGAGAAGGATACCCGTGGTAACTTTCGCTTACCTTGAGGTCCTAAAATTTCTTGAAGAATTAGGCCCAAGGCACACTACACCGACCGCTAAATCGGTGTCCTTCATAATGTCAGCAGGATGTTTGTATTTGTTGTTTAGAAAATATAAAATGTAAAATAAAAGGCAACAATTTGGTGAAAATGTTTTAATTTTAAGCTCACTTTTCTGTTGTAGTGTTTTCCCCTTAAGTCAAAACAATAACTTCCCTTTCACTCCTTTTGTACCCACCAGACCCAAGTAACATTGAAGAAACTATGCGATGGGGTTAATTAATATAATAGATTAACGGATGGCTTTCACAACCGGACACAAGGGAAAATACTTTACCTTAATGGCTTAATATATTAGTTCCATTATTTTAATCCTAGAGTGAATCCGCTTTCGGATTTTTCTTTAAAAAAATTACTTCCACACTCAATTAAATCCAGGTGCCTTGGTGTAATCAAACGGCCAGTTATAGTATATATGGTGTAATCAAGTGTTACATTATATGATTAAATTTAAAACAGTCATAACTTAAGATAAAGATCACTGTTAGGAATATTTCAAGAGTCTATGCAAACTAAAAACATAAGAAAACATATGATTGTAACTAATGGCTTTCTCCTCACACAAAAATATGTCCCCAAAACTTTAAACCGTGTGTTTTTGGAAGTAAATAAAACGATGAGGAAATGAAATATCATATTCAAACAAGTCCGCACGTAATCATTTTCATTTTTAAACAACCCCCCCCCCCCCCCCCCCACACAAGAAAACATATGTTTTATTTAAACATATGTTTTTTAAAACAGTCATAACTTAAGATAAAGATCACTGTTAGGAATATTTCAAGAGTCTATGCAAACTAAAAACATAAGAAAACATATGATTGTAACTAATGGCTTTCTCCTCACACAAAAATATGTCCCCAAAACTTTAAACCGTGTGTTTTTGGAAGTAAATAAAACGATGAGGAAATGAAATATCATATTCAAACAAGTCCGCACGTAATCATTTTCATTTTTAAACAACCCCCCCCCCCCACACAAGAAAACATATGTTTTATTTAAACATATGTTTTTTAAAACAGTCATAACTTAAGATAAAGATCACTGTTAGGAATATTTCAAGAGTCTATGCAAACTAAAAACATAAGAAAACATATGATTGTAACTAATGGCTTTCTCCTCACACAAAAATATGTCCCCAAAACTTTAAACCGTGTGTTTTTGGAAGTAAATAAAACGATGAGGAAATGAAATATCATATTCAAACAAGTCCGCACGTAATCATTTTCATTTTTAAACAACCCCCCCCCCCCCCCCCACACAATCTCCTAAAATTGAGTTTCTTAACAAGTCCAACGTTATGAACAAAAAAAAAACAAGTCCAAAAAACAACAACTCTAGACTATACGAGTACTCCCTCCAATCCTATTTATAAGTTACCAATCGCCTCTAAATTTTGGTCCTTAATATAAGTCACCAACTTCCATTAACTAACTTATTTATTAAAATTTTCCCAATATACCCTTATCATTGGGAAATGAACGTTGGATGATGAGAAGAGAGAGAAGATGAAAAGGACACTTCTACACTCATAAAGATAGAGAATTAATGAAGAGAGAGAAAAGGTAGTGTGATAAAGGTGAGATGGGCAAAAATGGAAAAGACAAAAAAATAAGACCAATTTAATGATGCAACTTCCATTAACCTCTATTCCTTGGTATATACAATTAATTTAGGCGATTGGTGACTTATAAATAGGACCAGAGGGAGTATATCTTAGTCATGTGTGTGTGGGAAATAGGCGGGGAACAATAAATACTGCTTTGAATTTCAATACACTACTAAAACTCAAACTCAAATGCTACACATTTTTACCAACAGCATGTGTGTTCATAGCCAAGCAAACTCATCAAAGTTAATTACTTACTCACTCCAATCGGTAATACTACCCCGTTTCTAAACATAAGATCACTTTTGAAATTCAATTTGTTCCTAATTATAAGATTACTTTCTAACTTTTCCCGACTTTTCCCAAATTAACCCTATAATGCTTATCTATAATAATAACAAGCAAGAGAGGGAGAGTGAAGATAAAGGTATATAGTTGAGATAAATTGGTAATATCATGTGTAAATAATTAACTTAACTAACTTCTTTAATCTACTGAAATTAAGGAAAATGATCTTATATATTTAGGAAAGGAGGGAGTACAAGAGTTTAAAATTTGAATGATGTTGGTTCAAAATATAAGAACTCATCTCACATTCTATCCTCATTTAATGCATTTTTCCTACTTTGTCCCTAACTCTCTTTCATATTTCATATTCATTAATGCTAATGTATTTTTTTCTTAAAAGTATCATAATAAATGTGTGTAATATTGGAAAAAAACATTAACTCTAGACATGTAACTAACTTTCACATGGTTTCTTAAGAAGCATGTTTTGGCGGCTGAACTCTTATATTACTGTTCCAAGGAGTATAATATATCATAATAAATTCAAGTTAAAAAATATCATCATAAATCTGAACAAGGCAAACGTAAAACCAAAAGAGACCACGCACTCGAGTAATAGAGATATCATACTCTTATTTTCTTAAATTCCAAACTAAAAATAAAATTTTAATACAAGCAGAAGGGCATCATTTTTTAAGAAAAAGAAAAGGCATATCGGTTTTTATTATACAAAATGCCAGGGTATGCCTTTCTTTTTCAAAATTAAATTTGTTTACCTGACTTCACGGAACATTGTGATAGACCTAAAATGCCCATATCAACATTGGATACCTAGAAAAAAAAAGAAAATGACCTTTCAAAATTTAATTTCTCAATTATTCTTTTTGATATAATTTTTTTCTTAATTTTTTTCAATCAATGGAGTACATACTTGCCTGAAATAACAAACTAGTATGTTATTTACATAGACATGTGCTTTCAAATGTTTTTTTTCTGAATTTCTCAAAACATCCCCTACTCAACGCAACATAATTAGAAAGATAAGAGAATAATGTAGTATGCTCTGCCTAATCATTTTCATTCTTCAAACATCTACCTTGAAACATACAATCTCCTAAAATTGAGTTCCTTAATTAACAAGTCCAACTTAAAATGAAATTAAACATCTATTTGACTATATCTTATTCCGCCTCTTATTATACTGGCTTCTTCCATTTGTCTTAAACTTCACTACTGCCTTGAATTTCAATACACAACAAAAAATCAAATTCCTTGCTGCACATTTTAACAAACAGCATGTGCGTCAATAGATAAATAAAATCATCAAACATACCTACGTTTATATCTTCATAAATCTGAACAAGGCAAACGTAAAAACAAAAGTGACCACGCACTTGAGTAAAGTAGTAGAGATACATACCCTATACTAATTTTTTTATAATATCAAATTAAAAATAAAATGTTTTATCATTCATTCTCTTGTTTTCATTTGAATTTGAGGAAATGTAACTATAATGGTTTTATAACTATAAGTGTGTTTTGCAAGTATGTCGTTTTGAATAAAATTTGTAGTCCCTCACTCTTGTTTTGGATAGTGATGAGATTGTCATTTAAGCATTAGGTAGAGCTGCCGCCGTTGCCACTGCCACCATTGTCGCCCCCGTTGCCGCTGCCCCCTTCGCCTCCCCCATTGCCGCCCCCGTCTCCACCGCCCCCATTGCTGCTGCCCCCGTTGCCACTGCCACCGTTGTCGCCACCGCCGTTGTTGCTGCCACCACCATTTCCATTGTCACCATTGTCACCGCCGTTGTTGCTGCCGCCGATATTTCCAAAGCCACCAAGGCCACCGAAGCCTCCAATGCCTATGCCACCAATGCCGTGGAAATCTTCTACTTTGTCAGCTGCGGGACCATGAATCCCGGGAGGCCTAATTTGATTGTTTTGAGATTGCCATTCAAACATTAGTTGCGGC
Source organism: Mimosa pudica (assembly GCA_029929735.1). Classification (NCBI taxonomy): domain Eukaryota; kingdom Viridiplantae; phylum Streptophyta; class Magnoliopsida; order Fabales; family Fabaceae; genus Mimosa; species Mimosa pudica. The sequence continues at coordinate 12,947,934 of JAKELP010000030.1, read as the reverse complement.
ACCTCTTGAGTTATTGGGACTACTACACTTGCCACTCCAACTTGAAGAGGCTGAGATTGATCTGCCCAAGTTATAGTGATGATGAGAAGCATCACTCCAAAAAGAAGCACAAGAAACTGTTTAGAAGACATAATAATTATTATTGTTGAGTTGAACTTGCAGTATGATAGGTGGTGACTATGTAATTAAACACATATTTAATCTTAGTAGATATTTATAGGGAAACTATATATGGTGGTTAATTGGTGTGTGTGTCTTAGCATTTGTTCCATTTTATTTAATTTGATTGGTAAAATATTTTGAAGAAGTGGGGAGATTATATTGTATCTAGGCGAAGACCCAAAAATGATACATAACTATGGCAAAGAACAAAGATAATACATAACTATTTCAAGGTACATTAATCATACCCAGCTTTTACTATGTGATCAATACTGATATTTTCACTAATATGACAATAAGATTAGAGATGAAAAGTCCAAAATGTCCTTATCAAGGATGTCTTTACCGTTGTCTCCTCTTAATTTAAAATGGTATTTTGGACTTTTCATGTATAATCTTACTGTCATATTAGTGAAAATATCATTATTAATAACTTGTTAAAAAGTTGAGTATCAATGGTGTACCTTAGAATAGTTATGTATTATTTTTGTTCCTTGACCAATAGTTATGTACTACCTCCGGTTCTAAATATAGGACCTAGATGACTTTTTTTTGGAGAGGTTAAGGTTGCAAAATAGTCTATTAAATCATGACATATTTGATATATTTTTTGATTATCCATTAGTTTATAAGTAAAATAAACTAGTTTAAGGAAAAAATTAGGTAAATCAATTTATAATTAACTTATTTTGCTTTTTTTTAGGATTTTTCAAAAAAGTCAATTAGGTCTAATATTTAGGACCGAAGGGAGTATCATTTTTGGACCTTCGTCCTTGTATCTAAATATTAATAGTAGGGCAAAGACCCAAAAATGATACATAACTATTTGCTAAGGAACAAAAAATGGGCGAAAGCCCAAAAATGATACATAACTTTTGGCCAAGGAATAAAAATAGTACATAACTATTTCAAGGTACAAAAACGATACCCAACTTTTACCATATGATCAAAAATGATATTTTCACTAATATGATAATAATATTATATATGAAAAGTCTAAAATGCCCTTATAAATTAATCGCCGCCCAGTAAAATTTTGTTTAATTATAAGGGCATTTTGGACATTTCATGTCTAATATTATTGTCATATTAGTGAAAATATCATTTTTGATCACATGGTAAAAGTTGAGTATTATTTTTGTACCTTGATATAGTTATGTACTATTTTTGTTCCTTGACCAATAGTTATGTATCATTTTTGGGTCTTCGCCCAACCAAAAATAGTACATAACTATTCCAAAGTACACAAATGACACCCAACTTTTACCATGTGATCAAGAATGATATTTTCATTAATATGACAATAAGTTTAGACATGAAAAGTTCAAAATACTCTTATAAATTAAATATTCATGTATCATTTTTCGGCCTTCATCAATGATTTATAAGGGCATTTTGGACTTTTCATGTCTAATCTTATTGTCATATTAGTGAAAATATCATTCTTGATCACATGCTAAAAGTTGGGTATCATTTGCGTACCTTGGAATAGTTATGTACTATTTTTGTTCCCTGGTCATAGTTATGTATCATTTTTGGGCTTTCACCCTTAATAGTATTAAGCTATCTCGACTTTTTCCTATATTGCCACATTGATACTCCTCAATGGTAAACATGCAAGAGATTCAGAATAGGAATAAAGGTAGGTGGTTATAAGATATATTTAGGTAAAATCATATAACTTTAACTAACTTAACCAACTTTTTTAGTCTAATCAAATTATGTAACTAGGTTTTATATTTAGAAACAGAAAATGTATTATTATTTAGTAAATAAAATTGTGGAAAAATAAGGGTGTAGGTTGACGAGGCAGTTCAATTATCCATTTAAGTATTATTCACTATAATTGTGTATCTCTGCATGGACTTCAATAATAGGCGGAAGTCCTTCATATTTTCATTTTTTAATCTATAATACCATTATTTTTAGTTTGGTTGTACTAGTTATTTTAATAGGTGTGTTAAGAAATTCTGTTCTTAACTCTTCATGCAAAGATATAAGAAAATAAATGTGCATGTTTTTGGCGGATTGGATAGTTAAATTAAAGTTTCTTGACTAAATTAAAAGAAACTTCTTTATTACTGATGGTGTGTGTGTATGTATTGTACATGCGTGTCATTGTGTAATTGTGATGAGTGTGGCAATATTATTTGTGAATATAGGGGGAATGTTAAATGAAGAGAAGTTCGTGACGGAGAATTCATAATTTTTTCAATTGTTTTGATATTATCTCGCTATCCCTATTAGTGATTATCCAAAAGTAAATTGGCGCCTACATCATGTGGTGGGATTCAAAATTCAAATATTATTTGCAATTTTATAGATCACTAATTTATTTATCATCATTATTTTCAGTTTGATTAACATATTGACAATGAGACTGAATTTTAAAAATTTATTTTTAGAAATACTAACTATAAAAAAAAGTTTGAATGAACTTTCGGGCTTTTGGGGCTGGGGGAGGGGGTTTGAAGTATTTATTTTCTATAAGTTTTGTAATTTGTAATGTAATTATTTTTCATTAGGTTGTACTACCTGTTTTAATAGGTGTGTGTCTGTTTGTTTATCTCATTATTAACAAAATCATAAAAAAATGTAGGTGGCGTGGTGGGTTCAATTATCCCATCACTATAATTGTGTATCTCTATATGCACTGGAGCAGGCGGAAATCCTTGGTATTTCCTATAAGTTTTGTAATTTTTAATGTAATTATTTTTCATTTGGTTGTACTAGCTATTTTAATAGGCGTGTCATCTTTGTTTGTATATCCCATTATTAATTAAGTTTCTAACTTATTCTTGTGAAGAAATTATGTTCTTAACTCTTCATGCAAATATAAGAATACATGTGCATGTTTTTGGTGGATTGGATCTTGAATAATGTAGAAAGGGTTGAAAAAAACTAAAAATACAAATAGAGCCCTAAATATTTTTTTAATTTAAAGTGTGTCCAGCACATTAAAATATTTACAAGTGCAATTTTGTTCTAAATATACTTTAAGTAATACACCGCCTCCAGTATCATATATAGAGGTAATATGTTTTCTAATTACAAAAAAACAACTTAAAACATATGTAGCCATTTGATGGACTAGTTTAAATTAGAATAAATTTTGCAATGTTTTTATCAACAAATTCAATTCCGCCTTTCTGAAATTGTTCGTATAGACTAGCTACCATTAATCCTGTTTCTTATTCGTCTCTAAGTGTTAAAACTATATAGCTTCCTTCAAATAAAGAGAATTAAACTCCATGACTGATAAAAACTATCTTTGTCTCTAGAAAAATAGAAAAGGCTCTCTACAATTGGTCAAATTGAAGTTTCTTGACAGAAAGAAACTTCTTTATATATAACTTAATTCCATTAAATAGGTTCATTTATTAGGTTTTGAACAACTATTAATTCATTTGATTAAAAAATTTGCATTTTAGATAATGATATTTTATATATTATTTTAAGTGATAATATTCTGTGTGATTATACATGTGTGTCTGTGTGATATTTTGTATTTCTTTAACTTGTCATTATTTGATTGAAATAATTCAATTACCCAACATGTATAATCACACACAGAATAATTCAATTATTTGATTGATAATAATAACAACTTGCTGCACATTTTGACAAACAGCATGTGCGTCCATAGATAAGCAAAATCATCAAACATACCTACATTCATATCTTCATAAATCTGAACAAGGCAAACGTAAAAATAAAACTGACCACGCCCTTGAGTAAAGTAGTAGAGATACCCTATTCTTATTTTTTCTATAATTCCAAACTTAAACACAAAATTTTATATCATTCTCTTGTTTTCATTTGAAGTTGGGGAAATGTAACTATAATGGTTTTAATTATAAGTGCGGTATTGCAAGCAAGTCGGTTTGAATTGCATTTGTAGTCCCTCACTCATGTTTTGGATAGTGATGATATTGCCATTTAAACATTAGGTAGAGCCGCCGCCGTTGCCGCCGCCCCTCCACCGTCTCCGTTACCGCCACACCCGTTCTCACCACCAATGCAGTGGAAATTTTCATTGTGAGAAGCGGGAACATGAATCCAAGGAGGCCTAAATTGATTCTCTTGAGATCTCCATTCAAACATTGGTTGTGGCACCTCTTTAGGTATTGAAAATACAGTTGCAACTCCAATTTGAAGTGGCTGGGAATGATCTGCCCAACTTGAAGTGATGATGAGAAGCATAACTCCAAAAAGAAGCACAATAAATTGTTTAGAAGACATAATTATTGTTAAGTTTAACTTGTATGATATTGGTGGTGACTATATGTAAACGCACGCTTAATCTTAGTAGATATTTATAGGGCAACAATATATGGTGGTTAACTGGTGTGAGTATCTTAGCTTTGGTTTCCATTTATTTAATTTTATTAGTAAAATATAGTCATGGTCCTAAATATAAGACTATTTGGAGAAATAGAGAGAATGTATCTAAATATAAAAAATATTATTTAGTTTTCTCAAATTTTACCAAGATTGTCGGTATTGATACTCCTCAATGGTAAATATATAGCAAGAGATTAAGGGTGAGAATAATTGTTGGTGATTAAGGTATATTTAGGTAAAATCATAGAATTTTAACCAACTTAACTAATCTAATCAAATTATGTAATTAGGTCTTATATTCGGAATCGGGAACAGAGAACTATTTTTATTTGGGTAATGGACCTAATCTGCCCCCCAAGTAACCACCAAAGAGCGCTGAGCACTCTGAACTAACAACAGGCCGTATCTGGACTCCAAGTAACCAATGTGATTAAAAACTACCCCGGTTGGACGGTCAACAACGTTTGACCGTTACTATGTCTATGTGGCTGCCACGCGAGCACCTACTTTGCCACCTCTGCTTGCCACGTGTGTATTTTAAATGGACCTAATCTGCCCTCCAAGTAACCACCCAGGAGCACTGAGCACCCTGAACTAATAACAGACCCATATATGCACTCAAAGTAACCAATGTGTTTAAAAACTACCCCGGGTGGACGGTCAATGACGTTTGACCGTTACTATGCCTATGTGGCCGCCATGTGAAGGCCTGTTTGCGGCTTTGCGCCTTATCATCGCCACTTAAGATATGTTCATGTGGGTCTCACCTATAATAATAAACAATTTCTCTCTCCCTCTTCATCACCATCACCACAGCCCCCACAACACCCATCACCCCCACCCACGCCACCCCTTCACCTCCCCAGCCCCCACTGCCTCACTTCCACTGCCCCCCACCCACGCCACCTCTACTTGCCACGTTTGAGGGGGTGGCGTGGGTGGGGGTGGTGGGTGTTGAGGGGTTGTAGTGATTGTGATGAAGAGGGAGAGAGAAATTGTTTATTATTATAGGTGGGACCCACATGAACATATCTTACATTGCGATGACAAGACGCCAGGTGGCAAAACAGGTCTTCACGTGGCAGCGACATAGGCATAGTAATGGTCAAACGTCATTGATCGTCCGCCCGGGGTAGTTTTTAAACACATTGGTTACTTTGAGTGCAGATATGAGTCTGTTGTTAGTTCAGGGTGCTCAGTGCTCCTGGGTGGTTACTTGAAGGGCAGATTAGGTCCATTTAAAATACACATGTGGCAAGCAGATGTGGCAAAACAGGTGCTCGCGTGGCAGCCACATAGACATAGTAACGGTCAAACGTTGTTGACCGTCCAACCGGGGTAGTTTTTAACCACCTTGGTTACTTGGAGTCCAGATACGGGCCTGTTGTTAGTTCAGGGTGCTCAGCGCTCCTTGGTGGTTACTTGAGGGGCATATTAGGTCCATTACCCTTTTTATTTAGTAAAGAAAAGTTTAGAAAAATAAGGTGTGCAGGTTGACGGGCCGGGTTCAATTAAGTCACTATAATTGCGTATCTGATCTCTGCATGAACTTGAGCATGCGAAAATCCTTGATGCTTTCTTTTTCTATTTGTAATGTCATTTTTTTTAATTTGGTTGTACTAGCTATTTTAATATGTTTGTCTGCTTGTTTGTGTATCCCATTATTGCATTTCTAACTTATTATTTAAGATAAGAAATTTTGTCCTTAACTCTTCATGCAAACATAAGAATTCACTAAGTTAGAAATTTTGTTCCTAACTCTTCATGCAAACATAAGAATTAAAGAAGTTAGAAATTTTGTTCCTAACTCTTCATGCAAACATAAGAATAACGAATGTGCATGTTTTTGGCGGATTGGATCGTCATTAATGTAGAAAGCATAAGTGTTAAAGATCAATCCAAATACACAGAGTCCTAAGTTATTGTTTTTTATTTAATTTAAAGTTTGTCCCGCACTTTATAATATTTACTAGTGCAATTTTGTTTTCTAAATATGTTTAAGCAATATAGTACACCGCCTCCAATATCATATTGAGGTAATCCATTTTCAAATTATAATAAAAAAACATCATAAAACCTATTTAGCCGGCTCAAGGATTAGATAATAAACATTTTTGCAATGTTTGTCCCAACAAATTCACTTCTGGCCTTCTGAAATTGTTCTTAGCTTGTTCCTTCTTGCTTGTAGTTTCATATAGATTAATATTTGTCCTGTTTCTCATTCATTTCTTCATGTCAAAACTACATAACTTGATTCAATGTCACCATAATTAAACTCTATGACTGAGAGAAAGCCTCTCTGGAAAAAAAAAAGAGCAAAAGTGTCTTTGCAACTCGTCAAATTAAAGTTTCTTGACTAAAAGAAATTTCTTTGTTACTGAATTTCATTAAATGGTTTTATATATTTGGTATTGAACAACTGTTAATTAATTCATTTAAACAACAAGCAGGATTACTCGCGCGTTGCTCGAAAGATGTAATTGACAAATTGATATGTAATAATAATGAAAATGATAGGGGTTACTTAGTTATAAAGTTAAGTTGTTAGGCATTAGTGTTCATTAGAGGTAGTTCTTTTTTTTAGGTAACAATATCAGAAGAGGTAGTTCTTATAAGTCTATAAATAGGTTACTACTTTCTTTATTGTTATTCAGGCTTGTTAGATAATGCTTTGGTTACAGTTTAGATTCTCTGTCTCGTCTCCTCTCTTGTGACCTTTTATTCTTCTCTGAACTCTTTACTATTTTGTTCTTAACCTTTTCTTCTCAAATCTTTCTTCTATTTTCTACTTTCCGCCTCATTTCTACTTACTATCATAACAAATGACATTAGAAGGAAAGAAATTGGATGTATTGAAGTGAAAATAAAAGGGATAGGTGGAGAAATATTGGAAGCATTCCAGGGCAGCAACACGTATCAAAAGATATTTACATTTGTGGAACATATTTCAATATATAGGAATTATGGAGATAGGAAATGTAGAATTAATCATCACCAAAAATACATAGCCAAGAACACTGAAGTTGTAGAATTTGGATTACTTTTTGGTTTAGTGGGTGTGCAGGAGATAGGAAAGGTGGCGTGATGATAATGGTTGGCAAGATCATTCTGGTTGACAACTCTGCCAACATGGAAAATGAAAAGGATAATTCAGTCAAATCAAGTTCATTAATAACCACAGTAAAACAATAGAAGCAAAATGTTATTTTTTGTCATGATTGCAATAGAATAAAATAATCCCCAATGCATAATAAAAAAGACCAGCAAAACAGATCACTAACTAAAATAATTAAAAACAAAGATTTCTAATTTAAGTGCCAGATAATCAGAACCCACATTTTTAACATCAAATTTCAAAACAAAACAGATTGAAGCCTCAAACTTGCAAGAAAAAGCTTTCTAAATAAATAACCACAGTAAAATCTGACGCTTAAGCATTTCAAATTGAATTAGTGACCATTAGTACTTATATAATTGAATCAACTCAAATCACCACATTATCACAATATATTATATTCATCTCATGAATGAAAGTAAACTCATACTAATATGCAAATCAATAATACACGCTAAAAAGAAATAACAAAACCATTAAAATGGAAGGTAGAAAGAATGCTATGCATAAAGTTCAAAGAAGATCATAAATGGTGTACTTAAGGGCCATATCACACCCAATGATGAGGGATCATCAGCGGATAAATTGCCAATTATGAACTACAGATTTTTGCCGGTAGAAGTGTTGAACTTTCGAAAGAACTCCAGAATTTCCTACAACATAGTTTTTTTTTTTTACCAAACTACACCATAGTTTAAGATAAGCTAAATGTTGAAATATGAAAAATGTTATAATCATGGTACTTCAGAAGCTCGAACTATATATGATATTGGATGGGAAATTTTGTCACCAAAAGAGCATTACTGTATTGCTGAAGAATTGGAGGGAAGTAAGTTTTCTAAAAAGAGTAGGGGCTAAAATAAAAATGTAGCTAAGCAGGCAAATGTATCCTCATGTTTGACATCTATCCAAAAAAAACCTGAAAGCTACACATACCAGAAGATAATTTCAGATTTTATACATGATGAAATCCATGTGTTGAAAATTATATTTATATTGCTTTAACAATGATTGCAAAATTCTACTGATATGGGAATCTATATGCATACTAATGTGAACAAAAACTCAAGTTTGTAATTTGTGCTACTATCTAATTTTTTTTAATAAACTTAGATATTGAAATTAGAGGCAATAAGTAGTATTCTTTTTAAGACTTTGATATATCTTTCAATAAGAGAGGTTATACCTTCTTTCACATGGTCTTGATTAAGGGGCTAAAATCATTTTCTAGCAGTGATATGCATATATCTGGAATACACGATTGACAAAGAAATTAACTAATGCCTTGCACATAGCAAAATTAAGGTGCATCTTCACACCAAATGGCATTTACATGAAATTAACTAAACTCAGCATACCAGAATGATTATGCCATTGGTCTACTGCTCTCAATTTCAATTTCTTTGTCCAATTTGCAAACATGATTTGTACTGCTAGGAAGGCGACCACAGAAAAGTGAGAAACAAAACAAAAATGGCAAGGAAAAATACCAGGGTAAATCACCTGAAGTAGTCAACTTATCCAACATTTCATATGAAGCCAAAATAGAACTGAAAGCAACACATAGACCAGAAAATCACATAGATTTCATATGAGATGAAGTCCATATGAAGGAAATTATATTTATATACCTTCACTAATGATTCCAAGAATCTATTGTGATGGGAAGTTATATGCATACATGGTGAACAAAAACCTCAAGTTTGTACAAAATTTGTGCTACTATGCCTATGTAGAAAAATCATATTCTCCAGGCAGACTTTGTGAGACTAAGTAGTAAAATCATATTCTCCAGTCAGACTTTGTGAGGATTATTTTAATTTTTATGAAACAACTTGCATATTGAATCTATGGGTGATAAGTCATATTGCTTAAGCCAGCAATCAATGCCATATGTCAGAAGTCTGTGCATTTTATTCTCAACAATAATATCGAAACCAGCACTGCAAGGGATATGACACTTACTCTTTCTTTTTTCTGAAGCTGACCACTTTGAACATTCCATCTTCGGCCACTGGACACTCCTAAACTAAACAAAAAGCATGTAATTAATTACTGATTGCAATAGAAGTCTTTTAATTCCTTTCAAAACTTTCATATATCTTTCAATATTAGAGGTTGTACCTTCTCTAATATGAACAGGCCAAAACCTATCAACCCATCAGAAGTTTGAGCAAAAACGGGCCAAAACCCAACAACCCATTAAGAGTCTATCATGCATCTCTAATTATATCAACTCTAATAGACAATTACATTGATTTAATTAGAAATATTTTCCGAAAATCCTCTAAAACCTGTTGGATAGAAACAATTTCAGTTTCACTTTCCAAATCATGTTCCTCTTAATTAAAAATTCAGCACGCTTATTATGTACCTTACACTAATCACTATCTTGAATTAATTGCATTACAATTTTACTTTCCAAATCATGTTCCTTCATCAGGCAGATAATAGGGGGTAACAAAAAGCATATCCTAGTCGTAGACATGCAATCAGTCACAATAGTTTGATCCATCCCCAAACAACATTTACACACTGATTAATGTCTTTGGAGTGGAAAATTGAAGAAGAAAGTAGCCCAAATAAAAACCAACAAAATCATCAAGCATTAGACATGGGAGAACGAAAATCATATATCCACTAAATTACAAAATAAAACACCATACCCATACACATCAGAGAACCCGCCGAAACTGTGAAAGAAAAACATGAGGACAATTCAAACTCCCGAATTGGAATAGCAAACAAAAAAATGGGAAGGAAAAATAGCAGGGAAAACCATTTGAAGGTGATAGAGTAGAGAGTCTCCTAACCTAGAAGCCCTAGAGCCTTGCAAGGACCAATTGATCAATCCAGAAGAACTCACATAGTTGTTAGGCTTAAAAGATTCAGAAGAAATATTTAAGAGTGGAGTAATCCAGAAACCCTAAAACCTATCTAAGAGTGGAGTAATCCAGAAACCCTAAAACCACACCAAACCCTAAACAATTTCACTTTGAAATTCGAGAATAAAGAGGGAAAATGAACAAACAAATTATCCCAACGGCGATCATGATGAACTCTCACCCTTTCCTCTTGCACGAAGAAGACGGTCGTGTTGACAAAGAACACTTGATGCATCGAAAGGGGAAGACTGAAATGAGTAAAATCAAAGGAGTAGGCCATGTACGGAAGATGAGGGGGAGGAAGACAAAAAAAAACCGAGAGAAGAGAGAGAAAATAAGCGTCTTGAGGAAGACGAAGGAGAGGTGGTAGAGAAGGAAGGGGAAGTGAGAGAGAATAATAATGAGAGAGACAAAAAGGAATGATTTTGCTGATTTTAATTTATGCCATATAAAAAAGGCCGAAAATTAAATGATGTTAATGTATTTGTCATTCCAAAAAGGTAGAAAATGTTAGATTATTAGCCAAGACCGTTGTCATAAAAAAATGACATAAATTAAAAGGAAAAGTCAAATAAATCATTCCTCACAGCGTTGATCCTATTTAATAATATGTGCACACAAAAAAGGAGGGGACTCATTTGTATAATGAAATCTGTACGCAAAAAAACAGGGAGGAGTAAGTGTAATGACTATAAATTCTTTACAGCAAAAAAAAATTTAAATGATATCAAGATCTATTATTCTATTATAATCAAGGTTTTAAAACCCGAGCCGGGCGTCGAGCCGGAAAACTGAGCGGGTCATGGTTGCAACGGTTGAAACGGTTGGACCGTTCGGTCGAACCGGTGACGTAATAATTTAATGAAAATTAAATATATAAATATTGTTAATACTTAATAATTTAATATAATTAGGATGAAGATATTTTTTTAATCAAGTTCATTTTTTTTAATCAAGTTCATTTTTTTTTCTGTTGATATATTTTTTTTTTGCAGTCTTCAATTTCTGACCGGGCCGGCTCGTTCCGGTTCACGGCCCAACTCCGACTCCCGGGTCAACAACGGCTTAAAAGCGGTCTAAAGCGGGTTGACCAGCGAAACGGCCCAACAGAGTCAAACGAACCGTTTTTTCCACCGGCCGACGGTCGGACCGTCCGGCTCGGGTCGGGTTTCAAAACCTTGATTATAATATGTGTCTTCACCAAAAAGGAATAAACATGTTGACCATGTGTGCAAAAAGAATTTGGAACGTGGTTTGTTTGACTATAATATGTCTTACACAATATCAGAAAATGATTTTTTTAATAATGTATGTGCCAGCCCAAAAAGGAAGAAATATGTTGATTTTAATATGTTGCCATATTAAATGTAGTGATTTATAATGGAATAATATTTTAGAAAAGCATGTATTGATTTTAAACGCAAGTATCTCCCAAATGAAGTGATTTGGGAGACCCAAAATCAATCCTCAAATAATTTTTTTTATATAACATTAGTCAAAAATCAATTCATAACTAATTCCTTTTATATAACATTAGTCCATGAAAAAATAATGACATGAATTGATGAGTAATAAGTGTCCACCAAAAATGGATGAAATATGATGACCATCATGTGTGTGCACAAAAAAAAGTGTGGACTATTGACCAATTTAAGGTGATCGAATTTCAAAATATAGGAAGGCATAAATTGATTTTAATATACGTCTATATCAGAAAGTTTTAATTAATTATATTTCAATTCATGTGTTATAGAAAAGGAGGGAAATTTGACCTCTTTAATTTATTTGTCATACTGAGAATGTAGAGATTGCAAGACCATTAGCCAAAAGCCTACCCTCTTAAAATAGAATAGGGTTGATGATGCTAATCAATGAATCCACAAAAAGAGGGAAGACATTGTTCTTCTTAATACTGTGTGCATGCTCATGAATTGTTGATTGTAAAAAGTGTCCAAACCAAAAAGGAATAAACATAATCAATACGTTATGATTATTATATAAAATAATAATATAAATAATAATCATAAAATGTATCATCGTTTTAGTGGTAGTCCTTTTACATGTTGATAAACATAATCAATACATTATGATTATTATAATGTAGGTACTCAAAAAGGAAGTAATTATTCATAACTAAATGGGTTCTAATAACCATTAACTACCATTTAATCTTGCCTTCATCAGTGTAATTGAATCAAAGGTGCCCAAAAAGGAAGTAATTTGTCAAAACTATCTAAAATGATTTGCATTTGTGATAACGCTGCATCAGAGGCACTTTGGTCAAAAATAACACTTGATAATTTCAGCATATAGCTACACTATTTTAAATTATGAGCATATTCACTAAACATATAATGCGCTTACTTTTCATCTGTGAGAACCATGCGCAGTTGTTAGAATCTTAAGTTTTGATGAAGACTAAAATATGAAAGAATGGATCAAGTACTTAGAAAGCAATAGGTTAACATAGAATCCCAAGTAAGAGTGCAACCGGATGTGGATTTACTTCCGGATAGACTAGGACTAGCGCTCGCGGATGAATGACTCATCCCCCTGCGACAGCAAGTAATTCACTAGGGAAATAACTTAGTCCAGAAGCACTAGATATACAAAACCTTAAGACTAAGCCAGGATTCAACCGGAAGTGAAATTGCTTCCTGTTATATTTAGACTAGCGCTGGCTGTTGGAATAGATGACACTAAGCGTCAGTGAACATAAGCCACGTCTAGTAGAATTGCTTCCGATAGCTTAGTGACTAGCGCTGGCTGTTGGAATAGGTAACACTGAGTGTCAGTGAACATAAGCCATGTCTAGTAGAATTGCTTCCGATTGCTTAGTGACTAGCGCTGGCTGTTGGATTGAAGGACACTGAGCGAGAGTGAGTAAAAGTGAATATAACCCTTCATCCAGTAGTAGTGCTTCCGGATGTAGAAGTGCTTCCGGATACAAGGAAGACCTCTTAGACTAAGTACACTCCCACTGCATGTGACTATGCGCTTATATTGCTAACCTAACGTTCAAGTGCAGCACACTAAGTAGAGTTGCTTCCGGATGTGATTCTACTTCCGCAAGCAATCAGAATGTCAGAACGTTCAGAAGTGCAGTGTCAGAATGCTTTTGTCAGAGCAGAGTTGTCAGGACTACTTTTCAGAGATAAAGCAAGTCAACCCTGCTATGCATTGATGAAACATTAATTGGGCAAACGGTAACATGGGAAAAACGGCCATATTCAAACGGCTAACCCACCTACCAAGAGTCAGAATGTTTGAAGACTATATAAAGGAGCTCAACTTCATTTATGAAGCTAATGAATTATCTTTGACATTCTTGAAAGAAGCTAGAGAGAGAAACCAAGAAAATTTTCAAGCATTCAAAGCTGCCCAGAAAAGAGAAAGAGCATTTAACTAATTGAGTGATCTTTTCATCTAAATATCTTGTACTCTTTGTAGTTAAGTCTCTTCGTGTTATAAGAGCATTAATTGTACTTAAGTGTGTAACACTATCTGTTCTTAAAGAGAACTTAGTTAGAAAATCCTTTATTTGTAAAGGTTGAACCCTTGCTGGTTGTAAGGGGGAGCTAGTTAGAAAGGTTGCAAGTGAGCCTGAGTAAAACTTGTGGTTGTAAGGTTGCAAGTGATCCCGTTCAAAACTTGCGGTTGTAAAGGTTCCAGGTGCACCCGTTGTAAAACCTGGGGATAGTGGAACTCGGCCTGGGTGGTTGAGAACTGGACGTAGGTCAGGAAGACCGAACCAGTATAAACTCTTGTGTCGTTTTTATTTGAGCTTTTATTTTATAGCCACAATTCACCCCCCCTCTTGTGCATCCATTACTTTCAGCAGTAAATATTTCCCAGACTGAGACGGAAATTCCTCCAATTTACTTATAGACTTAATGAATCCAATAACATCTGAAAAAGAGATCACAGAAAATGTGAACAACAAAGAACTTCAGCCTTATTACATAGTTTCAGCCCAAGGAAATGACAATAACTCACCAATTAAATGATCAACCGAACAGGACTCTAGAAGAAAAAGAATTCCAGCTATAGGCATAAAAGTGAACACTTCTTTTGGGATTTCAGCATTCTCTTCTTCAACAGAAGTCATGGTTGAAAATTGGATTTTGAATGGGTGGGTGGTTGCAACGTAATATATAAAAGATGGAAATGAAGGCCCTCATCAATCAAAAAAGAGGAAATGTTTCATTTTACAACGTAATATATAAAAGATGAAAACGCCATATCAGAACCATGGTGACACAAAAGACATCATTAGGAGGAATTTTGTCATAGAGATTTCATCGTCTCATCACGCGAACTCTTATCTTCCAAATCTCGGACAACTCAGTCAGTTCTTTAATCAGTTTAAGAGGCATTTTGTTGAGAGAAATGGAAAGGCAATATGTTATATTTCGAATGAGAGAACCACTAAAATGGAGATATTGATTATGTGTGTGCAGATCCTTTGATGGTGGGTTTTAAAGATAAGAGGTTAGAGGAGATGAAGTTTGAAATTCAAAAATATCGTTGAAAGAAGAAACCACCATCAATCAATCATCAATCAAATCCCTAAGATTGAAATCACAATCAATCAATCATCAATCAAATCCCTAGGATTGAAACTACAATCAATCAATCATCAATCAAATTCCTAGGATTGGAACCAAATCGGGTCAGTTATATGAAATATCCAAACGGGTTGTGAACAGTAAAATGAGTCTAGACCCTGACATATACTGGCGGGTCATGGATATAGAGGGTGTACCCGGTTGATTTTGCTATTATATTATAGGGAATTTAATTGAAGGTTCTTAACTCTTCATGCAAATATAAGAATGAATGTGCATGATTTTGGCGGATTGGATCATGAATTATGAAGAAAGGGTTAAAGATCAATCAAAATACACATAGAGCCTAACATTATTTTTTTAAAAAAAATTTAAAGTGTGTCCAGCACGTTAAAATATTTGTTTGTGTAATTTTATTCTAAATATACCGATTCTTCAGCATTAGTATGCAACCTCCAATTCATATATAGGAAATCCGTTTTCTAATAATAATAAAAAACATTATAAAACCTATTTAGCCATTGCAAGGACTAATTTAGAAACATTTTTGCAATGTTTGTCTCAACAAATTCAGTTCTGTGGTTCTGAAATTGTTCTTAGCTTGTTCCTTATTACTTGCAGTTATATATAACTACCATTAGTCACGTTTCTCATTCCTTTCTACATGTCAAAATTATATAACCTGATGTTATAAAGAAAACTATAAAACCTGATTCATTGACATGAGAATTAAACTCCATGATTGAGAAAAGATGTATTAATTGTTAGGCCAATGAATGGTTATAGTTATTTGGTTTTGAACAACTATTAATCCATTTAAACAATAATAATGTTCATTTGATCTTTAGACAATTAAAGATATTATTTATATTGTATGTGAAAATATTGTGTGTTTGTGTGTCAGTACATATTTATCTGTGATAAAATAGTTGATTGAATTAGAAATTCAAAAGTGCTAAGCTAAAATAAAATAATACTTCTTATTCTGTTACTTCATATAATATCTCCTCCCTACACGTTTTCACCATCAGCATGAACGTCATAGCCAAGCAAAACCATCAAACAAACCAACATAAAGTACAAAATTAAACATTGTCACTTTTATTTTAGCAAAATCACCAAAGTGGTAGAGACACGTTTTCATTTAATGTTGGGGAAATCTGGCCTAGCGATTTCTCCCCCAAGTAGCTTATATAGCTCTATATGATGGTTTTATAAGTAAGTGCAGCTTGTAAGAAAGTAATTTTTGAATTATTTTGGTAGTCCCTCACTCCCTTATTTTTGGATAGTGATGAGACAATCATTCAAACATTAATTAGGTAGAGTCACCGCCGCCATCGCCAGCCCCATCTCCACCATCGTTGCTGCCACCACTGCCTCCGAGGTTGATGTCACTGTCGGTGTTGCCGACGTTGCTAGGTGTGGGCGCCGGCGGTGTTGATGCTGGCGGTGTGGATGCCGGCGATGTTGAAGCCGGCTGGGTTGACGTCGCCGGTGTTGAAGCCAGCAGGTTAAATATGGCGTGTACCTTGTCTTCATTATCCGCTGGATTATAAATCCAGGGAGGCATAAATTGATTGCCATGAGATTGCCATTCTTGAGTTGCAACTCCAATTTGAAGAGGCTGAGAATGATCTGCCCAACTCGAAGTGATGATGAGAAGCATCACTCCAAAAAGAAACACAATAAATTGTTTAGAAGACATAATTATTTTTCTTTAGTTTAACTGTGGTGACTATATGTAAATGCATACATGGTGGTTAATTGGTGTGGGTATCTTAGCTTGTGTTTCCATTTTATTTAATTTTAGTAGTTAAATATACTCCGCATTCCAAAATATATGACATTTAAGAGAAGTGCCGGGGTTGTTTATAAACATTAAACATATTATTCTTTCTCAATTATTCCTCGAATTATCATTATTGATGTTCTTCAATGGTAAACAAGCTAGAAAAGGAGTCTAAAAATAAAATAGGATGATTAAGGTGTTTACAAAAAACATATGATTTCAAGTTTTCAACTAACTTAACCAACTTCTTTAATATAATCAAATTATGTAATTAACTCTTATATTCAGGAATAAAAGGAGTATTATTTAGTAAATAAAATTAAGGAAAAATAAGCTGCAAACTGGCCGCCCGGTATAATTATCTAGTCCCTATAACTGTGTGTCTCTGCATGCACTTAAAAAGGCGGAAATCCTTTTATTTTCTTGAAGTTTTTTTAATTTGTCATGTCATTATTTTTCATTTGGTTGAACTAAGCTATTTTAATGGTGTGTCTGTAAGTATATCCCATTATTGCATTTCTAACTTATTTAATTGAAGAAATTTTGTTATCAACTGTTCATGCAAATATAAGAATGAATGTGCATTATTTTGGCGTATTGAATCATGAATAATTTAAAAATGGTTAAATATCAATCACAATATACATAGAGTCCCTACATAGAGCCCTATATAATCAAGCAAGTATTTACATACTCCGAACAACCTGCGGGAGCATGTGTTTCTCTATTATACATAGTTACTATTGTATCATTTTTCTCGGCATCCCCTTATGATAACCTTAATTCACACCCTTTAATAGAAATTCTGTTTATTTTTATTTTTTCGTTAATGATTTATTTTGTGATAGAAGTTTTAATGTATGACAAATATCTAGTAAATATAGTTTGTTCCATTTTCACCATTTTGTGGTAAAAGTTCCATTTTTGTATCAGAAAAAAAATTCGAATTTATATCAATTCAAAAGGCTAATAAAATTTTGTTCAGATGGGCATTTCAATTTGAAAAGAAAAATTAAAAAATGACTTTTTAAGGACACTTTCAAATTTAAAAATTAAAATATTGAAAAATAAACTTCTCTACATATTAATATAAATTATATTACTTAATGCGAACGTAATGTTTTTGGCAAAATAATTAATAAGTACTCCCTCCGTTCCTAAATATAGGACCTAGATGACTGTTTTGAAAAATCCTAAAAAAACAAAAAATAAGTTAATTATAAATTGATTTACCTAATTTTTTCTCTTAAACTAGTTTATTTTACCTATAAGCTAATGGATAATCTAAAAAGATATCAAATATATCATGATTTAATAACCTATTTCGCAATTTTAATCTTTCAAAAAAAAGTTATCTAGGTCTTATATTTAGGAACGGAGGGAGTATATCATTTACCCTGTGTTAACTTAACAGGAACGTAAAGTTAGTGGGGGGTTTAATTTTGCAATTTAGGGGTGTCACATTTGGCTATGTGATTGTGGATTTTGACGGCGGAAGATCTATGTTGTGATTGATCAATTTTGGGTTTGGATAAATGAAGTGGGGGATTCGATTGTGTAATATGAGGGTGTCACAGTTGGTTAGCTGATAGTAGAGTTTGATGGCGGAAGATCTATGTTGCGATTGATTTTAAAGTTTCCATTTTCTGATAAATAATGGAGGGTTCCAGAATTTTCATGTGGAAAAGGAAAATGAAACTGAATATATTTTTTGTAGAATTAGGGAAGTTAGATTAGACTCTATTTTTGAAATAATCTCAATGAATAATTTTAGTTTATATATACATATTAATTTTATTTATTGATAATGTTATTTTAGGAATTAAGTTAGAGATATTATATGGTTAGTTTTCTACGGAAGTTAGGGTATAAATATAATTAAATAAATAATGAAAGGCATATTTGATTTAATGAAAGCAATTATTATTTGTTTTTTGAAAATAGATTACGGTGGGGTTTAGAGTTGTAAACGCCGGGGAGAACTACTTTCTATTATACTCCCTCCGATCCTAAATATAGGACCTAATTGATTTTTTCTGATAATCCTTAAAAAAGGAAAATAAGTTAATTATAAATTGATTTACCTAATTTTTTCCCTTAAACTAGTTTATTTTACCTATAAACTAATGAATAATCTAAAAATATATCAAATATGTCATCATTTAATAACCTATTTCGCAACCTTAATCTCTACAAAAAAAAGTCAATTAAGTCCTATATTTAGGAGCAGAAGTAATATAAAAAGAGGCCTACCCCTGAGTTTACATCGTGTAAATGCTGGGTGGATACGCCTATCTCTGCATTTATGTTGGGAAAACGCTAGAGTGGGCCCTATTTAAAAACTATAAACTCAACCCCGGTGTTTATTATTAAACACCTAAAGGCATCATTTTTTAAGAAACAAGAAAAGGCAAATCAGTGTTTATTATACAAAATGCCATGCCAGGGTATACCTTTCATTTTCAAAATAAAATTAGCTTATCCAGCGTTCACGGAACTTCGCAATAGACCTAAAATTCCCATATTGCCATTGGCTACCTAGGTAAAAAGAAAACGTCATTATAGGTATTTTCTTTATTAGTGATTGTGTGCAGCACAAAGATACGAACACACGAGCGTTATTGTGTACACATAATTCACGAGGATAAGTAATCATAAAAGTGTAGCATGAGGCCATGATATAAGCCCATGCATGTAGTAGACCTATGAGAGACAAGTGTAGGGGATAAGCATATATGAGTACAGTATGTCCATGAATATCAAGGGCACTTGAGTTTATCTTGACACCTAAGGACTAGCTAACAATACTTCTATTATAGTAACCAAAAAATCGGTTTCAAGCATGCATGGGGCCAGTTTATATTTAGTGAACAAATATCTTCTTTTGACAATAAACTTTAAATATCAAGTGAAACTAGTATGAAAATTTAAAAGTGTTAGAATCTTAAGTTTTGATGATAACTAATATAGATCATAGACAATGAGATCATAGAGTGATCACTAGTAAAAGACTAAGACATAGCAATCATTAAGATCAATATAGAACTTAGACAGTGCGATCACAAGTATAAATATAAGAATGTGTGATCACCAGACTTCTATATGACAGAGCAATCACTAATGTAACAACTAAGACCTTACGATCACTTATAGATTTAAGACAATGACATCACAATAGTAGAATAAAATGATCTCTGGCCTAAGTGCTCACGGATAAGCAATCACTAAGAAGAGCGATCATTGATAACTTAGAATCACTTAGAAAGAGCGATCATGGAATAATAACAAATACTTTTCTAAGTTAAAACAGCGATTGTAATATCAATCAGAGCAGTCTAAGTCAAACTGAACTAAGAAGTAAAAGGGAAACCTTAGATCACGAAGTGATCGGAACTATAATCAAGTAGTGATCGAAGTGTCGAGTGATTGATATTGTTATGCATTTAACATGTGATCTAAGTGTGTAGTAAGTGATTGAAGTAAGTGTGATCAATGCCTGATCGGAGTGTCGACCAAAAAGCAAATCAAGTACAAAAGTACACTGTCATGATCAGAATGCTTTTTCAGAAGACGTTAGGCACATTCCTCCGCTATATATGCACTCAAGGCAACTTCTCTCCTAAAAGAACCAATATTTGCTAATAAAGTTTGAAGCTGCATTTAATGTTCATCATCTTCTTCAAGCAACATGAGAAGAACCAAGTACCAAGCATTAATTGAGCTCAACGGATACAAGCCATCTTCACTATGTGTCAAACAGATATATCCTCCATTGAAGACTATAAATAGGCGAGTGAAATTTATTGCTCTTCACCGAACAAGCACCCACTCTCTGTCAAAAATCTTAAAGAGCATTCAAGTCTTCTGTGCGATCACGAACTTAAGTGTTTATTGTTATCTGTTCATCTTGTGAACTTAATGTATTTGTTTTAAATCCTCTATTGTTCTGAAGTTGTTTTGAAGCTTGGGGCTTTAGAACAGGGCTGTTACCTTACGGGTAGTAAGGGAGAGTGTTAGAGAGATTCCTTCACTGTAAAGGTTCTCAGGTGAACCTGTTTGTAAAACCTGAAGTTAGTGGAACCCAACGAGGTGTTGGTGAACTGGATGTAGGCAAGAGTTTGGCAGAACCAATATAAATTGTTTTTGGGATTTTTTAGTTGTCTCAAGTTTTTATTTGAAGTACAATTCACCCCTCTTCTGCATCCGCATTTACAAAAAGAATGTGTCATATTTTTCTGTTGATTCCGAAATTGTTTCATTTAAGGAAAATGAAAGGCTAACAAATATCAATGAATATGTCTTTATCTTTTTTTATCAGCAATGAATATGTCTTTATCAGTTGCCTATTACTGGCACATTTTCAATGTAATTAAATTTTTTTTTGAACTGAATTCAATGTAACTAAATTAGAAACGCGATTATTTGAATATCTATTTGTGTGGAATCATACATAAGAAATGCATTAATCAATAAATTATAAATATAAATATAACAAACAGTAAAATATATAGCAACTATATAATTTAGGATGTGACGTTATTCATTCATCACTTGATACTCTAATCTCTAGAAAAGGCAATTCTCTTATAAACCTTCCAATAAACGACCCTCGCGCCATTTAATTACTTACCTAGACAAGAAGATCAACAATTTTGATGGCATCTTGTTCAAAATTTAATTTCTCAATTATTCTTTTTTATATAATCTTTTTCTCAACCTTTTCGATCACTGGAGATCTTTGCATGAAATAACAAACTAGTATGTTTTTTATACAGACATTTGCTTCCGGATTTTTTTTGTTGAAGTTGTAGAACTTCCAATAAAGGACCCTCGTTCCATTTACTTACCTAGATAAGAAGAATCAACAATCTCGACGGTATCTTGTTCATACTTTTAATTTCTCATCAATTATTCTTTTTCTTATCAGTAATCAATTATTCTTTTTGATATAATGTTTTCCTTAACTTTTTGAATCACTTAAGAAGATTTTTTGCTTGAAAAGACAAACTCGTATATGTTCTTTTATATAATTACGGATTTTTTTTTGAAGTTCTTAAACCATCCCTGACTCAACGCAGCTTATAAAAAGATAACAAAATAATGCAGTAAACTCTGCGTAATCATTTTCATTCTTCAAACATCCACCTTCAAGCACACAATCTCCTACAATTGAGTTTCTAAACAAGTTTAACTAAAAATGAAAATAAATAACTCTTGACTATATCAACCTTCAACAATTTTTTTTTGATACTGGCTTCTTCCATTTGTCTTAACCTTCAACATTTTTTTGATACTGGCTTCTTCCATTTGTCTTAACGCGTGCATATGAATATCAAACAATAAATACTGCTTTTATTTGAATTTCAATACTCAACTAAAAATCATACTCCTTGCTACAAACATGCATTCATAGCCAAGCAAGATCAACAAACTTAATTACACTTATTTTATCATCATAAATCAAAACAACAAGGCTAACGTAAAAACAAAGTGACCACACACTTGAGTAAAGTGGTAGAGATGCCCCATTCTCATTTTTTATAATACCAATTCAAACATAAAATTTATATGATTCTCTTGTTTTCATTTAATTAATGTCGGCGAAATGTAGCCTAGCCATTTCGCTAGTTTATATAACTATGATGGTTTTATAAGTAAGTGCAGTTTACAAGCATGTGAGTATTTTAATTTGCAGTATCATTATTTTTTAAATTCGTTGTACTATTTTAATAAGTGTTCGTCTGTTTGTGTATCCCACTATTACATTTCTAGCCTATTTTATGAAGAAATAATGTTCTTAACTCTTCATGCAAATATAAGAATACATGTTCATTTTTTTGGCGGATTGGATAATGAATAATTAGAATGAGTTGAAGATCAATTAAACTAGACATAGAGCCCTCCGCTTTTTTTAATTGAAAGTGTGTTTAGCACTTTAAAATATTTACTATTTGTTTCTAAACTAGACAGTGTAATTTTATCTCTAAATATACTTAATACACCCCATACAATATCATATAGAGTTAATTAATCCGTTTTCCAATAATAATAAAAAACATCACAAAACCTATTTTGCTATTGCCAGGACTAGTTTAGAAATATTTGTTTAATATTTGTTTCAACAAATTCATTGCCACCCTTCGGAAATTTTTCTTAGCTTGTTGCTTATTGCTTTCAGTTTCTTATAGACTACCATTAGTCCTGTTTTTCATTCCTTTCTTCGTGTCAAAACTATATAACTTAATTCAATGTCATGAGAATTAAACTGAGAAAAAGTGTCTTTGCGACTCCTCAAATTAAAGTTTCTTGACAGCAAGAAACTTCTTTGTAACTGTATTCCATTTAATATATTTATTTTTAATTGGTTTTGAAAAAATTATATTAATTCAGTTAAACAATAAAATGAGTTAATTTTGACTTTAGATAAAGATATCATTTATATTATAAGTGATAATATTGTGTGTCTGCGGGTGATTGTTCGTGTGTGTGTATGTGTGACTACTATAGTATTTTTATACTTCTATAACTTGTCATTCCTTGATTGAATTAGAAAACCACATGTCTTTTCACCAATTTATAACTGACCCAAGTTATAAAATAAAATTATGCTCTCTTTGTTTTTTATGTAAGATTTCTTTGGGAATGTAAGTTTGTTCTTAAAAATAAGTCCTTAGTCTAATTTGCCCAAATTTTCACCAATTTATCTCTATATGATGCATGATAAATCCCTATACTTGTGTATTTTTACATTCCTAGCTATTTGAAGTTTTCAGCATAGTAAAGATGCAACATCGATATCAAATATGTTAATTCAACATATAGACACTTTTTTGAAGTTCTTAAATCATCCGTGACTCTACGCTGCTTAGAAAGATAAGAAAATAATTCAGTTTGCTCTGCCTAATCATTTTCGATCTTCAAACATCCACCTTAGCTTTAAGAATACAATTTTCTACAATTGAGTTTCTAAACATGTTTAACTTAAAATGAAAATGAACAACCCTAAACTATATCTTATTCCGCCGTTTATACTGGCTTCTTCTGTTTGTCTTAAACTTTCACCATATTTCCATGTGTGTATATGAATAATCAAACAATAAATACAGCTGAAATTTGAATTTCAATACACAACTAAAAATCATACTCCTCGCTACACACTTTTACCAGCAGTATGAGCGTCATAGCCAAGCAAAATCATCAAACTCACCAACATAAAATACCAAACTAAACATTCTCACTTTTATTTTAGCAAAATCATCAAAGTGGTAAAGACACCCCATATCATTTTTTATAATACTAAACTAAACATAAAATGTACTCCCTCCGGTCCTAAATATATGACCTTATTGACTTTTTCGGAAAATTCTAAAAAAGCAAAATAAGTTAACTATAAATTGATGATTTACCTAATTTTCCCTTAGAATAGTATATTTTACCTATAAACTAATGGATAATCTAAAAATATATCAAATATGTCATAATTTCATAACCTATTTGACAACCTTAATCTCTCCAAAACAAAGTCATCTAGATCTTATATTTAGGACCGGGGGTAGTATATTATTCTCCTGTTTTCAATTAATGTTGGGAAATTTAGGCTAGTGATTTCTCCCCAAGTAGCTTAAATAGCTATATGTGATGATTTTATAAGTATGTAAGTGCGGTTTACAAGAAAGTAATTTTTGAATTATTTTGGTAGTCCCTCACTCCCTCATGTTTTGGATAGTGAGGAGACAACCATTCAAACATTAATTAGGTAGAGTCGCCGTCGCCGCCGCCAGCCCCATCTCCGCCTCCATCGCTGCCACCAATGCCTCCGGGGTTAATGCCAGCGTCAGTGTTGTCGACGTTGCCCACCTCCGGTGTTGGGATCGTCGGTGTTAAAGCATCCGGTGTTGGGGGCACCTGTGTTGGCGGCGCCGGTGTTGAAGTCTCTGGTGTTGGGGTCGCCGGTGTGGGCTCCGGCGGTGTTGGGGACGGCGGTGTTGGCGCAGCAGGTGTTGGGGTCGCCGGTGTGGGCTCCGGCGGTGTTGGGGACGGCGGTGTTGGCGCAGCAGGTGTTGGGGTCGCCGGTGAGGGCTCCGGCGGTGTTGGGGACGGCGGTGTTGGCGCAGCAGGTGTTGGGGTCGCCGGTGAGGGCTCCGGCGGTGTTGGGGACGGCGGCGTTGGAGCCGGCGGTGTTGGGGACGACGGCGTTGGCGCCGGCGGTGTTGGCGCAGCAGGTGTTGGGGTTGCCGGTGTGGGCGCCAGCGGTGTTGAAGCCGGCGTTGCCGATTTTGAAGCCAGTGGTGTAGGCGCTGCCGGAATTGACGCCGCTGGTGTTGCCCTTTCCGGTGTCGGGAATTGTATTATGGCGCCCTTAGTGGTGTCACGAAAGAAGATTTGAGGCCAAGGAGGAAGATATTGAGTGTCATGAGATTGCCCTTCAAACATTGGTTGAGACACATCTTGAGGAATTGGAGAATGATCTGCCCAACTTGAAGTGATGATGAGAAGCATCACTCCAAAAAGAAGCACAAGAAATTGTTTAGAAGACATAATTATTGTTGAGTTTAACTTGTATGATATTGGTGGTGACTATATGTAAACGCACGCTTAATCTTAGTAGATATTTATAGGGCAACTATATATGGTGGTTAATTGGTGTGAGTATCTTAGCTTTGGTTTCCATTTATTTAATTTTATTAGTAAAATATAGTCATGTTCCTAACTATAAGACTATTTGGAGAAATAGAGAGAATGTATCTAAATATAAAAAATATTATTTAGTTTTCTCAAATTTTACCAAGATTGTCGGTATTGATACTCCTCAATGGTAAATATATAGCAAGAGATGAAGGGTGAGAATAATTGTTGGTGATTAAGGTATATTTAGGTAAAATGATATAATTTTAACCAACTTAACTAATCTAATCAAATTATGTAATTAGGTCTTATATTCGGAATCGGGAACAGAGAACTATTATTATTTCTTAAAGAAAAGTTTAGAAAAATAAGGTGTGCAGGTTGACGGGGCGGGTTCAATTAAGTCACTATAATTGTGTATATGATCTCTGCATGAACTTGAGCATGCGAAAATCCTTGATGCTTTCTTTTTTTATTTGTAATGTCATTTTTTTAATTTGGTTGTACTAGCTATTTTAATAGGTTTGTCTGCTTGGGTGTGTATCCCATTATTGCATTTCTAACTTATTTAAGATAAGAAATTTTGTCCTTAACTCTTCATGCAAACATAAGAGTTAAATAAGTTAGAAATTTTGTTCCTAACTCTTCATGCAAACATAAGAATAAAGAATGTGCATGTTTTTGGCGGATTGGATAGTCAATAATGTAGAAAGCAGAAGGGTTAAAGATAAATTCAAATACACAGCGAGTCCCAAGTTATTGTTTTTTATTTAAAGTGTGTCCCGCACTTTATAATATTTACTAGTGCAATTTTGTTTCCTAAATATGCTTAAGCAGTATAGTACACCACCTCCTATATCATATTGAGGTAATCCATTTTCAAATTATAATAAAAAAACATCATAAAACCTATTTAGCCGGCACAAGGATAAGATAATAAACATTTTTGCAATGTTTGTCCCAACAAATTCGTTTCTGCCCTTTTGAAATTGTTCTTAGCTTGTTCCTTAGCTTCTTGCTTGCAGTTTCATATAGATTACTATTTGTCTTGTTTATCATTCCTTTCTTCATGTCAAAACTACATAATTTGATTCAATGTCATGAGAATTAAACTCTATGACTGAGAGAAAGTCTCTCGGGGAAAAAAAGAGCAAAAGTGTCTTTCCAAATCGTCAGATTAAAGTTTCTTGACTAAAAGAAATTTCTTTGTTACTGAATTTCATTAAATGGTTTTATTTATTTAGTATTGATCAACTGTTAATTAATTCATTTAAACAATAAAAATGGGTTAATCTGGACTTTCTTTAAAGATATTATTTACATTGTAAGTTTTAATATTGTGTATGTGTACTGTACATGCGTGTCATTGTGATGAGCGTGGAAATATTTGTGAATATAGGGGAAATGTTAAATGAAGAGAGGTTCGTGACGGAGAATTCATAAATTTTTCAAATTTTTTATATTATTTCGCTTTCCCTATTGATGATTATTATGGCCAAAAGTAAGTTGGTGCCTACATCATGTGGTGGGATTTAAAATTCAAATATTATTTGCAATTTTACAGATAACTAATCTATTTATCATCATTAAAAATATGAATTTTTTGAAAGACTAACTACCAAAAAATGTTTGAATGAACTTTCGGGTTTTTGGGGCCAGGTTGGCGTTTGAACGGGGGAAGTTGGGGATGAAGTTTGACTCTATTGTTTCTATACACGGTCGAGTTTGATTTTTTTTGTTAATCACCGCCCGGTTTAATCCGGACTCGAGGGGTAGGAGTATTGCCCACATATGCAAGGTTGTCCCCTCTCCCAATAAGAGCGCTTCCCGAGAATCGAACACGCGTTCTCATCTTTACGGGGGTTGTAGCCCACTTACCAGCTCAACCAACTATCTATTGGTTGGTCGAGTTTGATTTTTGGACAAGCTAAAATTATTACTTGTAATCTAATTCATGTTTTTGAAAGCAATTCATTGGTATTAATAATAGTTATCACATCGAGTAGAGATTTTTTTTTTTTTTTTTTTGATAATCATCGAGTAGAGATTTATATGACAATAGTTAGATAACACATTAAATTCATTTTTTATACAAAAAATTTTAGGTTAGTGGGGTCCCGGGGCTCACCAGAGCCAGAACATGTCTTTGGGCTAAAACAGCACTTTCAGATATACTTACAGATCCACCACCAACAAGGTCCTCATATTGGTGGGATTCGAACCGACAACCACGTAGTTGTGAATCGAACCTCTTACCAATTAGACTAACCTTTATTGGTAAAATTCATTTTTAGGCATTCTAGAAAGATGTATTTGGATCTGTAAAAGAAGTTTGGAGCATTTATTTTCATAATAGTTTAAATATTACACATAATATACTCTCTATTTTGTTTTCTAAAATATATGTATCCACAGTTCCCAAATAAATGTGTACAAATTTTATAGTTTTTCCTTCCTCATTTTCAATCATTTTACAAAACATTAAAATCTTTTTACCTTGATTATTTTTTACCCCTATCAATTGATTTCATTAAATTATGCCAACTGCCAATTAATTATGTAGATATTATACAATATTTTCGGTGACCCAAGTTAACAATTGCCTAAATCAATTTGTTTCCATATATTATGCCAAGTAAACTATTAATTTCCACATCACACTTTCATGCAATCATTTGGAACATCCAAATACCCTCATATTAAGATGATATGTGATATTTAATAAAAATAAAAACATATGTCACACGGAGTAGACCACTTGTTTATCATCATAAATCTTAACAATAAGAAACTAAAAACAAATTTAAACTGACCACACACTTGAATTAAGTAGTAGATATATCTTTATATAGAACACCAAACTAAACATAAAATTTTATTTTATTCTCTTTATTCTCTTGTTTTCATTTGATGTCGAAGTATAGTAATTATAATGGTCTTATAAGTGCGGTTTAGAAGCAAGTGGCTTTTGAGTTATATTGGTAATCCCTCTTGTTTTGGTTAGCGATGAGATTGCCATTCAAACATCAGGTGTAATGATGGGGGACTCCTCATGACCCGGCGGATTGCCCGGTTCCTCAAAACCCGGCGGATTGCCTGGTTCCTCATAACCGGGCGGATTGCCTGGTTCCTCATAACCTGGCGGATTTCCCGGTTCCTCATAACCCGGCGGAGTGCCCGTTTCCTCATAATAACCTTGTGGATTGTCATTGTTGCCTTTGCCGGGACTCATGTAAAAGGATATGTCTTCGTCATCAACAAGATCAGGAATCAAGGGAAGCCTGGGTTGAGACGATTCAAAGATTGGTTGAGGCACCTCTTGAGGTGTTGGAAATACAGTTGCAACTCCAATATGAAGATGCTGAGAATGGTCTGCCCAGCATGAAGTGGCGATGATGAGAAGCATCACTCCAAAAAGAAGCACAAGAAATTGTTTAGAAGACATAATTATTGTTGAGTTGAACTTAATCGTATGATTTTGGTGTCTTTGTAAATGCATGCCTAATCTTAGTAGATATTTATAGTAAAAATATATATGGTGGTTATTTGGTGTACGTATGTGGGTATCTTGTGTTTCCATTTAATATTTTATTAGTAAAATATATACACCTTGCTTAAATATAATACTTCCCCCGGTCTTTATTATAAGTCACTAACTATTCCTTTCTCACATACCAAGGAATGGGAGATGGGTATTAAAAGTTATGTTAAATTTTCCTTTTTTTCCAACTCCACCCTTCATTAAATGATGTGTTTCATATTTTCAATTTCCAATCTCCATTAATAACAAGGGTAAAGTGGAAAAAACATTTAATGTGGCGGTTAGTGACTTATATTAAGGACAAAAAATTAGAGGTAGTTGGTGACTTATAATAATAACCAGAGACTTATAATAAGAACCGGAGGGAGTATCTATTTGAAAAATTGGCGAGAATGTTTCTAAATATAAAATAGTGAAACACGTAGATGGTTAGGGTATTTAGGTAAAATCATATAATTTTAACTAACTTAACTAACCTCCTTAATCTAATTAAATTGTAATTATATCTTATATTTAGCAACAGAAAGAGTATTATTTAGTAAATAATTAAAATCATAAAAAATGTAGGGTGGAGTGGCGGGTTCAATCATCCCTTCACTATAATTGTGTATCTCTATATGCACTTGAGCAGGCGGAAATCCTTCTTATTTTCTAAAAGTTTTGTAATTTGTAATGTAATTATTTTTCATATGGCTGTACTAGCTATTTTAATAGGTGTGTGTCTGTTTGTATATCCCATTATTAATTTTCTAACTTATTCTTGTGAATAAATTATGTTCTTAACTTTTCATGCAAATATAAGAATCCATGTGCATGTTTTTGGTGGATTGGATCTTGAATAACATAGAAAGGGTTAAAAAATCAATAAAACACTAATAGAGCCCTAAATATATTTTTTTAATTTAAAGTGTGTCCAAAACATTAAAATATTTACTAGTACAATTTTGTTCTAAATATATTTAAGCAGTACACGGACTCCAATATCATATATAGAGGAAATATGTTTTCTAATAATAATAAAAAACATCATAAAACATATTTAGCCATTGCAAGGACTAGTTTATATTAGAAACACTTTTGCAATGTTTTTATCAACAAATTCAATTTTTCCCTTCTGAAGTTGTTCTTAGCTTGGTCCTTATTGCTTGCAGTTTTATATAACTACTTCTAGTCCTGATTCTCATTCAATTAATCTCTTCGTGTCAAAATTATATAACTTGATGTTATAAAAAACAATGAAACCTAATTATTGTCATGAAAGAAAGTGATAGTGGTGGTGAAGATGATGATGAAGGAGGCGGTGAGGTTGATGTAGAAAGAGATAGATGTGTGTTGATGGTGATGAGAGGAGTGAAGCAGAGAAGAGAGTTTTGTGAAGGCAGTGATGTTGATGATGAAGCAGAGAGTGAGAATGAGAGTGTAGTGTGATGAAGATAATTGATGGAGATTAAGTTTAAATAGATAAATAAATGTGTGGAGGGGAGTGATTTGGGGAGATGATATATATGATTAAATGAATGGATAAGATTAAAGGGATGGAGTGATAAGGATGAAGGAAAAATAAGAAGATATTTAGACCATTTCAACAAAAGAAAAGGGGGGAAGAGAGAGAAAGTGAGAGAGAGATCTAGGAAAAAAGAGTCAACTTTCTTGTCTGATTACATTCAGATGGAGGTGAAGCTCCCACCGTACAGGCCGCCGCCGGTGCAGGATGTCGAAGCTTCGCCTGAGAAAAACAAAGGCAACGGATCCCTCGCTGAATCGGGATCTGAGATTCATATGCAAGAAGGAGCGAAAGGGAAGCTTCAGAAAACTGATGGTGCTTTCTCTGGGGATAGTTCAATGCCGCCGCGAGAAGAAGCATGGATGAATGATGAGGAAATGCAACAAGAGACCCACAACCAAAACCGTTGTCGTATAGGGATGTTGTGAAGCCAAAATCCAGATGTACTGAGGAGGATGAACAAGAGTATGTTGAAGATGATGACTGGGATGGGTGTCTTGTTACAAGCAAATTAGAAGAAATGGCTAGAGGAATTACTGTCAAGGAAACGGAGGAAGGGCTGCACATTAATTTCTCCGAGGAAGAAAGAAAGAGAATGGGATGGAAATGGCAGAATTCTCTAATCATTAAGCTTCTTGGAGGCTCTGTTAGGTATATGTACTTAAAAAGGAGACTACAAACTCTGTGGGGGATCACAGGACGACTTGAGCTTTCAGTACTGGGAAATGGGTATCTGATTGCTTCTCTCCAATCCAAGGAGGACTACTACTATGCTCTTGAAGGAGGTCCATGGTTAATCCAGAACCATTACCTCACGGTTCAAACATGGAAAAATAACTTCAATCCCTGGAATGAAACTTTGAGGAAGCTAGCTGTATGGGTTCGCTTACCAGGTTTGCCTGTAGATTATTATGACAATAAATTTTTCTTTAATCTAGGAAACAAAATAGGGACCACTATTGAAGTTGATGAAATGACCTTGAATAAGGCTCGTACAATGTATGCTCGTATGTGTGCAGAAATAGATCTTAGCACTCCTTTATTGCCTGCTTACATAGTTGATGGAAACAAGCTGAACATTGAATATGAAGGGATTAACTTAATATGTTTCCATTGTGGAAGAATTGGACACAACCTAGAACACTGCCCAGTGAAGAAAAATCAAGAACCAAAAATTGGGAGGGGTAGGATCTGATGTGGGGAAAAACACAGGGAATATGGGAATGGCCGGAAAATTGGTGAGGAAGGAAGAGAGAAGTTTGGAGAGTGGATGAAGGCTCAAGACTCTAGAAAGGGCAAAAAGGTATACCAGAAGAAAGGGGAAGCCGGGCCAGGGCAGAAAAAGGATGCAAAAGTAGAGAAGAAAAGTGGAAGTGGGACCAAATTTGAGATACTGGAGGTAGAAGAGGTTGCAGATGAGAATTTGGATCAACAGCAGGCCATGGAGACAGATAGGACTCCCTTGCAAGATGTGTCAAATAGCCTTGCAAAGGGGTCAGGGGTCGAGGTAGGACAAAGTCAACTAAAAAGAAAGAAGAATGCGGGGCAAAAAAAGGTACAAGTGGCAGAATAGCAAAAGTGAGTGAGAAAGGGGCAGATAGAGAAAGTATGAAGAGTATAAAAGGGGATGACCAAGTGATTAGAGATGAGACACAAGGCCCCACTGTATTAATGTGTTGTGACCATGAAGTAAGCCGAGAGACAACAGAGAAACCAGTGCAGGGCCGAGAGCGCTCGAGGGAACTACAAAATTTGATTAAGGAAAGAATACAGGCAAACAAGAGAGAAACAGAAGGGGATTGGGGGAGCAATAAGGGGAAAGAAATAAGTGATGATTTTGCTGTTGACTCCTCAATGGAAAATCTACCAAGTGTAGTTAACTAAACAATGGAAATTGAGGAAGATAAACCGCCTGACCCAAGCTCCAACTCAGGGTGGATGGGTATTTCAGATGTGGAGAAAATTCTGGAAGCCCAAGGAGAAGAGGAAGAGGATGAGGAAGAAAAGGAAAAGGTGCTAGTCAGGAAGCACCCATAACGTGCCTTTGAAGTAAGTTCAGTGTAACATACGGTTACTAATCACCTGATTAACTCAATAATACCTTTACTAACTATGATAGAAAAATGATTTCCATAATATCAATAAATCTATCATAGTTAGAAAAAGAATTTCCTAATAATAATCATTATCCATGATAGAAAAGAATAAACTAATACAACCTGGACACTATCATGGATAATTAATAGCTAACCATGTTAGAAAAGAATCACCTAACATGGTTAGAAAAAGAAGCTGCCTACTACAATTCTTCGATTAACTAACAAAATCAATACAATAAAAATATGCGGAAGCGAATGCAGCCCTATACATTTTTGGCAATATACATGTCTAAATAATCAAAATAACCTTTGAAACTTAATTCTCTTTCCTGATGCTCGCGCCTGTGCATGATCACCTGCAAAAATGTAAGTAATCATGGGGTGAAACAACTTGTCTTAGTAATCTACTACATAACTCACTATAACAGTGAGATGTGCGGTACTAAGGACGTCTAAAGGGTACCACAATTTAAAATCAGTAATATGTATATAACCCAAGTCTTCTTCCATTTAACACTTCAGTCCCTCTGTCACGTCCAATTCAAATCAAGTTTATCAACTCTACTTTTCAAATATCCCTCAAAATCCCTCAATCAATTTCCACATCAACTAAACTTCACCATCCAATCTTCATCAATCCATGCTTTCCTTACTGAAA
Source organism: Mimosa pudica (assembly GCA_029929735.1). NCBI lineage: Eukaryota > Viridiplantae > Streptophyta > Magnoliopsida > Fabales > Fabaceae > Mimosa > Mimosa pudica. The sequence continues at coordinate 12,914,644 of JAKELP010000030.1, read as the reverse complement.
TTCTCATTCATACCTTTCTCAAATCCAATTTCTCGGCTCACATTCATGTACAATCCCTGGTGCTCTACTCATGCCATCCCGGAGGCACTACGCTCGAGCCCTATATATGTTCCAAATGAGTTGACACTGTGCCCCTCTCAGAATGAGGGGGCAATTTCCCTCTCTGGTAACCCCATGAGAGGGAAACCCCTATCTGTCTCCAATCAGAAAGGGAGCAGTCCCTGTCTCCAATCAAAAGACTGCTGGTCACAGTCTCCAATCTGTTGACCATTGGTCACAGTCTCCAATCTGTTGACCCGTACAAATAACCGTTGATTGGCCTATCAAACGGTTATCATCGCGAGATGGTACATATTTCTCAGTGTCATGCAATGCACCCAATTCCTTTCAAAATCTGAATCCCATTCAATATTTCAATCACCATTTCCTTCAACATATCAATAACCACCTGTGATATTATCCTGCAACACCTCTTTCAAATTTCTTCAACCACAACATACAATTTTTTTCTAACTCAAATCACTATTCCTCAACTTAAATTTCCAAAGCCTCAAACCCTTCATCTCTCACCTTCTCTTATCTATATTAACTCTCAATGTCACTGCCAGAACACTATACCTACATACTTTTCAAACCATTACAGCTCAATAACAACCACCAGCCAGAATAATATATATATAGTGTCACAAATTTCTTTATATGAAAATAGTCGTGTTTGAAAGGCACCCGATAGCCTATTTTGTATAAAAGTAAGTTTTAAAGATTTTATATTTATATAGAGGGTTAGAAAGGATTTTCAAATCCCACCTAACATCACCCTCAATGTTATAGCGAGGTAAGAGTGATTACCTGAACCTGCTCCACCTCAAGACAATATAATGTCAATGAAGTCCTTGCTCACAGATTGGCCCATTCATATCCACAATCACTAGAAAAATACACAACCCAATGTCAATACATAATTCAGGTCTATTTAACTTGACTAAGTTAGTCTATACTTATATCAGGACTATGGTAGCTAACCCATCTTCAATTACCCCTATTAATGAACCTAACACATCTTTATATCTTCCAATATCATAAACTATTATTTCACCATGATAAACCCACTTAAATCCTCAAACCAAAACCACCATATTTTCATAGTTTTACATGTCATCCCATAATTCCATGGTTCTATTTGTAATTCAAAAAGTCATTTGTAAGCTAAGTGTGTATTGTCATTGATATAGCTCAATCCAAATTTGAATAATATATTTCATCATTTAACAACCAACCATTATACTCAAACAATACCATCAAATCTACCATTTACCCCATCCTGAACAATTTACATCTAAAAATTCAATTACTAACATTAATCAATCTATAAATAGTCTCTCTCTTTATCTCAAAATCACCACTCACTCAATTTCTCAAGTAACATAAACAAGTTTCTTGCTTACCTTTCCAATTAAAAAAACCTAGTCACTATGTTAAAATTCCTGTCACAAACACACAAACTTATTTCCATGACTTTGTGTCATTCATCTAACTATTAAACCATTCTCTCCATAATATATCTCAACAATCATAACTCTTTTCCAAGAATTCCAAAACTCCTAATTTCGCCTAATGTCAAATCTAACTAAATAAACACATCTAACATCATCTTTGAACTCCAATACCCTTCTAGAAGTCATAATCCAAGTCTAACAACTCATATCCAACAGTTTTCTAAATGAAACTTACCTAACTCGACTTTTGACAAGCAATATCTCACCTACGATCATTTCACACTATCTTAACCAATCATCATCACCATTATTTCTAATCATTTATCACTTCAATTCTCAACCATCCATATCCAATATCAACAACCAATCTCTACTTCATTCCTATTGTCATTCCTCAAATTATCATCAAATCCAACACTACAACTTATTCCAAGAATTAAACTCAGTCACACAATTCAAAATAAACTACATAATCATTTCCTACAAGAATTTTCACTAACTTTTCCCATATCATATCCATGCATACTAACTATTAATTCAGCCACTAACTTGCAAATCACCAATTTACATAATCAATCTCCCATTTATTTCACACTTTACTCATCAATCTTTTTCCTAAACATTATTCCAATCAATTCCAACATACCAATATCATCATATGACCTTATTAATTCTGTAATAATCATCAATTCATCCATTAAATCTTATATCACTAAATCACCTAATTTCAAGGAACCCTAAAACCTATAAATTCCAAAATAAATAGAAAACTTCACGAAAGCTCAATTTCTTCAAAGAAACCTCAAATTAATTAATTGACACTCATTATTATAGCTTTAAGATTCTAAAAATCCAAACTTTAATCAAACCCTAACTTTACCAAGAACACAAATTCAAAAACAAAAAAAAACAAAATCAAAACGAATTAAAAATGCTTACGGGTTCAAAAATGAGAGAATGAGGAGTCCACCACCGTCGGCCGCCGCAAAACACGCCGGAATTCGGCCACTTAAGTGGCTGGCCGAGCAAGGACAGAGAAAGGGAAAGGAAAGTGAGAAAACGGAGCAAAGAGGAAAGGTAACTTGAAGAATAACCAAATATATATACTAAGCTCACCTTCCTTGGTCGTCCCTCGCCGTCGTTTGCCGTAAACGTAGCCACCACGCCGGAAACTGGAGGAGCACGATGAGGAACAAAAACGTGGAATTCCAACTTGGCTTTGACAGCTTTAAGGAGAGGAGAAGAGTAGAAAACGAAATGGTGAGCTTGGAAGAAGAAGGAACAAGAATGATTGAGCTTTGGAAGAGGAAGACAAAAAAATTGGAAATGGAGAAGAAGGGGGGGGGGTTGTCGGCGCCAACAATATGAAGGGGAGGTATAAGGGTGTGTTTGGTTTTGTTTGATTTGTTTAGGGGATTATTGTAACTTATGTTGAAAATCACCACAATGTCCTCTCTGTTGATTTAAATTCATTAAGCCAAGCATCCTCCCTCCTTAAGTCCAAATATTTTTAGTTCCACCAAATCCTCATAATTTCTATTTCTCCAATTGTTTAATTGATTATTTAGACACTTGTTAACCCAAAACTTCCCAAAATCTCCTAAAAATCTACAAAAATTCAAAAAAAATCCAAAATTTCTAATTTTTCCATTTATTATTTCTCAAAACACTCTCTAATCCTATATTGAATTTTCAGGATGTTACAATTCTCCCCACCATTTAGAAATTTTGTCCCCAAAATTTACCATAATTAACCTCTCTTAGAACTAATAAATAGCATAATCCTCTCAATACATCCCTAAGAATTTGAGTTAAGAAAGAAAAACGTCAAATTTTAATCAAACTAAAATACATCATTTCTCGTGCTTCTAAATTCTCAAGTCATAATCCAACTTTGCTACATTTTGATTGTCCAATTTCCTTAACCTATAAGACAATTAGAGTCATTCTTTAATCATTTACCAAAATATTTCACCTAAATAAATTATACCTTCTCAAATCCTTACACAAATTTCTAATAATATGAGAGTAAGTCTAAGAAACTATGAAAGTATCAATCTATAATCTATAATATTGAATCACTCCCATTTAACCAACCAATTGGTTTGCTTCAATATATTCCTAAAGTCCACAACCCCTAATTATTCCAAATCATCAATTACAAACCACGTTAATAACTTTGAATTTAACAAATCATGCTTCTTAATCCTCCTAAAGTTTCCAAAAACATCATTCTAAGTCATTAACCTATAATTTGCTTCCCAAGTATTTTCCCTAATCAACTTTAATGCACAATATACTTTTCTCCAATCAAACATCAATCCATAGTCATTATTGTGTATTTCGATCATCATGATCACAACTCCTCTCATACTGTATATTCACCTACCGTCGTACACCATTTGCAATGAGTTTCAACTCAAAACTCAAGAATACAACTAATTTTTCTCACACATTTTCATACCATAATGTAAAATGTATCAATCTTATCCTCAACTTGGATGCCTACATATGTAGTAAGACACCATTAAGAATATCATAAGATCGAATCCTTCAATTTAGCTACATTATCATCTCATATCTAATTGATATTATAAACATGTTTCAAATCCAAAACTACACTTCGAATACTCTAAGCCATATGTTTCTCAGTTCCAAAATCAAACTCATCTTACATTCTATGACCCACAATTTACAATTAGCTTCCACTTCTCAAAATCCAAGATTTATCTAATGGAGTCCAATTTATTCTTCAAACGGTTCGATCAAAATATTTTCCTAAATGTAAATCCAACAAGACAATCCCTCTAAAGTCATCATACAACCCTAATTAAATTCACACAATCACTAATTATTCTCATAAGTCTCTCATTACAAAAACATACATTTTCAATACTCTCAACCTTAATGAATTCCCATGAAGCATATTTTCATTTCGCCCTTAACTTATAAGCTCTAATATCTATCTTCTCCAAAAATTTCAATTCATAAATGTTCACATTAGCAAAATCACACCTACATCCCATAAGAGACTTCAAGAGTTCTCAACATACAAAAATTTGATAACTGAAATCCATAACAACAATCCATCTTCTAAATCACTTTCCAAACCAAAATCTCATATGTCCTTAACTATCCTTCAAGCTCTTAACCCAATCTACACTTTGTCAAGATTATTGTCACAAAATTCTCTTATCCATGGCAGAACCCACTTCAGACAAAGGAAAGAAATAAGAGGAAGAAGTCAAAATTTGCAAACAATTTCGGATTTCACACAATCCAACCTGTAACACCATATCATTCTATTTCATACTCAACATATAACAAGGTTATCTCACAATATAATTCCCCATTTGTTCACTATGCATTCAGCCCCTGTAAGATTTAACTCCCATGAATCCCTACCTCAAACAAAGATTTTACACAAATGTACTACCACATTCTAACTATAAACATGACTTAAATATGCACAAATCATAATAAACTCATTCACTTTACACATACTAGCAGCAAATTGAAAACAAAACAGGGCAATTCAAGAATCCCTAGACCCGAACTATCACAACCCCGTCAATAACTAAAATGCCCAAATTAGGGCTTTTTCACCAATTCAATTAATCAACAACTCATTGTACAAATCCTTGTCACAAGACTTTCAACAACTACACAACATCATAAATAAAATTCCTCTAAATTCTGCGTCTATACCAACTCATACTATTCAACTTTCAATTTGTCAGCAACATCTCAATCAATTCTAACAATTTGCACTTGTTAAATCACTACTACTACCCACAAAACTAAGCATATTGTTTCTTTCCTTTTAACTCCAATTATTTTAGACCACTAGGTAAATATCCTTACTTATCTATATTAACTATCTCTTATTACTTTCACCGTTCTCCGTTCCCCTTGACTCATAAGGTCTTCAATGATGCCTCGACTATAATTATGCCTAGGTTCATAATTATATTCGAAACCCCAAAAGAAGAATCCTTATTCCGCCAATCTTCTCCTAAAATCCATATTCATCCACTTTAACTGAACATCTATATTCACCAAAACTAACCCTCTTCTAATAGATCTACTATTTAATCAACTCTACCTATTTTGTTACATGAGTAAGTCTTTTTCGACCTTATCACACTCCAAATCCTTCTTAGGTATACCACACTTTATCCTATTTTAACATAATTCATAATCCCATAACATTGATCATCGCTACAACACATGATCCACTATTTCAATATCACTAATCCTCCCAACAGTTCATTAGAAATCTTAGTAATTATACAATTTTTAACAAAATCCTTTATATCAAACTTTCTCTCTAACTTTAAATATTAATGTATATCAATTTCCTTTCCCACTAACATCATCGCGCTCTTGGAAATCTCCATCATACAATACAATTTATTCAATTTCTCCTAAACAAAAGTCAATCAATCGTCTATAGTTCCTAATGATTATCACAATATCCGACTTAACTTACTACCATCCAATGAATCTTCTTCACTACGGATTCCCTACCACTCTCCCCACCAAGGGATGAACGATATACTTCCAAAAGAGCCGGTGATCATGCACATAGGAAAGGGAATCTAAAAATGTATATTGCCATTCTATATGCAATGCACACAGTCCAGGGTTATCGTATACCAAATACTGATAACCAAGTTGTAACATACGGTTACTAATCACCTGATTAACTCAATAATACCTTTACTAACTATGATAGAAAAATGATTTCCATAATATCAATAAATCTATCATAGTTAGAAAAAGAATTTCCTAATAATAATCATTATCCATGATAGAAAAGAATAAACTAATACAACCTGAACACTATCATGGATAATTAATAGCTAACCATGTTAGAAAAGAATCACCTAACATGGTTAGAAAAAGAAGCTGCCTACTACAATTCTTCGATTAACTAACAAAATCAATACAATAAAAATATGCGGAAGCGAATGCAGCCCTATACATTTTTGGCAATATACATGTCTAAATAATCAAAATAACCTTTGAAACTTAATTCTCTTTCCTGATGCTCGCGCCTGTGCATGATCACCTGCAAAAATGTAAGTAATCATGGGGTGAGACAACTTGTCTCAGTAATCTACTACATAACTCACTATAACAGTGAGATGTGCGGTAGTAAGTACGTCTAAAGGGTACCACAATTTAAAATCAGTAATATGTATATAACTCAAGTCTTCTTCCATTTAACACTTCAGTCCCTCTGTCACGTCCAATTCAAATCAAGTTTATCAACTCTACTTTTCAAATATCCCTCAAAATCCCTCAATTAATTTCCACATCAACTAAACTTCACCATCCAATCTTCAATCCATGCTTTCCTTACTGAAATTCTCATTCATACCTTTCTCAAATCCAATTTCTCGGCTCACATTCATGTACAATCCCTGATGCTCTACTAATGTCATCCCGGAGGCACTACGCTCGAGCCCTATATATGTTCCAAATGAGTTGACACTGTGCCCCTCTCAGAATGAGGGGGCAATTTCCCTCTCTGGTAACCCCATGAGAGGGAAACCCCTATCTGTCTCCAATCAGAAAGGGAGCAGTCCCTGTCTCCAATCAAAAGACTGCTGGTCACAGTCTCCAATCTGTTGACCATTGGTTACAGTCTCCAATCTGTTGACCCGTACAAATAACCGTTGATTGGCCTATCGAACGGTTATCATCGCGCGATGGTACATATTTCTCAGTGTCATGCAATGCACCCAATTCCTTTCAAAATCTGAATCCCATTCAATATTTCAATCACCATTTCCTTCAACATATCAATAATCACCTGTGATATTATCCTGCAACACCTCTTTCAAATTTCTTCAACCACAACATACAATTTTTTTCTAACTCAAATCACTATTCCTCAACTTAAATTTCCAAAGCCTCAAACCCTTCATCTCTCACCTTCTCTTATCTATATTAACTCTCAATGTCACTGCCAGAACACTATACCTACATACCTTTCAAACCATTACAGCTCAATAACAACCACCAGCCAGAATAATATATATATAGTGTCACAAATTTCTTTATATGAAAATAGTCGTGTTTGAAAGGCACCCGATAGCCTATTTTGTATAAAAGTAAGTTTTAAAGATTTTATATTTATATAGAGGGTTAGAAAGGATTTTCAAATCCCACCTAACATCACCCTCAATGTTATAGCGAGGTAAGAGTGATTACCTGAACCTGCTCCACCTCAAGACAATATAATGTCAATGAAGTCCTTGCTCACAGCTTGGCCCATTCATATCCACAATCACTAGAAAAATACACAACCCACTGTCAATACATAATTCAGGTCTATTTAACTTGACTAAGTTAGTCTATACTTATATCAGGACTATGGTAGCTAACCCATCTTCAATTACCCCTATTAATGAACCTAACACATCTTTATATCTTCCAATATCATAAACTATTATTTCACCATGATAAACCCACTTAAATCCTCAAACCAAAACCACCATATTTTCATAGTTTTACATGTCATCCCATAATTCCATGGTTCTATTTGTAATTCAAAAAGTCATTTGTAAGCTAAGTGTGTATTGTCATTGATATAGCTCAATCCAAATTTGAATAATATATTTCATCATTTAACAACCAACCATTATACTCAAACAATACCATCAAATCTACCATTTACCCCATCCTGAACAATTTACATCTAAAAATTCAATTACTAACATTAATCAATCTATAAATAGTCTCTCTCTTTATCTCAAAATCACCACTCACTCAATTTCTCAAGTAACATAAACAAGTTTCTTCCTTACCTTTCCAATTAAAAAAACCTAGTCACTATGTTAAAATTCCTGTCACAAACACACAAACTTATTTCCATGACTTTGTGTCATTCATCTAACTATTAAACCATTCTCTCCATAATATATCTCAACAATCATAACTCTTTTCCAAGAATTCCAAAACTCCTAATTTCGCCTAATGTCAAATCTAACTAAATAAACACATCTAACATCATCTTTGAACTCCAATACCCTTCTAGAAGTCATAATCCAAGTCTAACAACTCATATCCAACAGTTTTCTAAATGAAACTTACCTAACTCGACTTTTGACAAGCAATATCTCACCTACGATCATTTCACACTATCTTAACCAATCATCATCACCATTATTTCTAATCATTTATCACTTCAATTCTCAACCATCCATATCCAATATCAACAACCAATCTCTACTTCATTCCTATTGTCATTCCTCAAATTATCATCAAATCCAACACTACAACTTATTCCAAGAATTAAACTCAGTCACACAATTCAAAATAAACTACATAATCATTTCCTACAAGAATTTTCACTAACTTTTCCCATATCATATCCATGCATACTAACTATTAATTCAGCCACTAACTTGCAAATCACCAATTTACATAATCAATCTCCCATTTATTTCACACTTTACTCATCAATCTTTTTCCTAAACATTATTCCAATCAATTCCAACATACCAATATCATCATATGACCTTATTAATTCTGTAATAATCATCAATTCATCCATTAAATCTTATATCACTAAATCACCTAATTTCAAGGAACCCTAAAACCTATAAATTCCAAAATAAATAGAAAACTTCACGAAAGCTCAATTTCTTCAAAGAAACCTCAAATTAATTAATTGACACTCATTATTATAGCTTTAAGATTCTAAAAATCCAAACTTTAATCAAACCCTAACTTTACCAAGAACACAAATTCAAAAACAAAAAAAAACAAAATCAAAACGAATTAAAAATGCTTACGGGTTCAAAAATGAGAGAATGAGGAGTCCACCACCGTCGGCCGCCGCAAAACACGCCGGAATTCGGCCACTTAAGTGGCTGGCCGAGCAAGGACAGAGAAAGGGAAAGGAAAGTGAGAAAACGGAGCAAAGAGGAAAGGTAACTTGAAGAATAACCAAATATATATACTAAGCTCACCTTCCTTGGTCGTCCCTCGCCGTCGTTTGCCGTAAACGTAGCCACCACGCCGGAAACTGGAGGAGCACGATGAGGAACAAAAACGTGGAATTCCAACTTGGCTTTGACAGCTTTAAGGAGAGGAGAAGAGTAGAAAACGAAATGGTGAGCTTGGAAGAAGAAGGAACAAGAATGATTGAGCTTTGGAAGAGGAAGACAAAAAAATTGGAAATGGAGAAGAAGGGGGGGGGGGGGTTGTCGGCGCCAACAATATGAAGGGGAGGTATAAGGGTGTGTTTGGTTTTGTTTGATTTGTTTAGGGGATTATTGTAACTTATGTTGAAAATCACCACAATGTCCTCTCTGTTGATTTAAATTCATTAAGCCAAGCATCCTCCCTCCTTAAGTCCAAATATTTTTAGTTCCACCAAATCCTCATAATTTCTATTTCTCCAATTGTTTAATTGATTATTTAGACACTTGTTAACCCAAAACTTCCCAAAATCTCCAAAAATTCAAAAAAAATCCAAATTTTCTAATTTTTCCATATATTATTTCTCAAAACACTCTCTAATCCTATATTGAATTTTCAGGATGTTACAATTCTCCCCACCATTTAGAAATTTTGTCCCCAAAATTTACCATAATTAACCTCTCTTAGAACTAATAAATAGCATAATCCTCTCAATACATCCCTAAGAATTTGAGTTAAGAAAGAAAAACGTCAAATTTTATGGTATTTTAGTAGAACTAACTCATAGTAGGCTAATATTTTGGTCATGGAAGGGATACTGTTAGTTTATGTATTTACGTTTTATTACCATATCACGACATTGGTTCTATGATCGCAGACGTCTTCATCGTCAATTTTTCATGGGCAATGATATAAATGCAGTCTCACGGAGTAGTTGGATGATCATAATTCATTTTTTTATGTTAGCCTAAATTTTGATTTTGGTTCACATATGTTTATACATTATCCAAAACATTCAAACGTTGTGGTAGTTCTATAAAGATTAGTTTTATAAAAAAATGTTGTTCAACAAGAAGTGATGCGGTTTAAGTTTAACATCTAAACAAAAAAATAATTAAATTCAACTATATTACCTTCGTTGACGATGGTATTGAATCCATTAATGTCAAGAGCTGATTCGCACTGATTAATTTATATGACTTGTTAAAAGTATAATGGGGTTTACAAAAAAATCGAAAACTTGTTTTAAGGCGAATAAAGTTTATGTTAGTTGGATTAAGGACCTTACTATGGTGAGAATATATTTTCAAGTTCAAATAACGCTAACCTACATACTTATAAATCGGCTACCAATAAAATATTCACATTTGAGATATCAATTTGTAACCATATGATTAAGAATAAATTAGAATTTTCCTGTGAGATGAACCAGAAATATATTAATATTTTAATTAATAACATTTTATATTGATTAGTTGCATTTTGAAAATTTGAAATATGGTTTTTTGACCTATTAATGCCCAAATTTAACATCTCATATTGACTAACTTTATTAAAATGAGATGATAAAAACCTAAAATCTGGATTTGAATAAAATTATAGTTCAAATATGAAAATTGATCGAATAGATATTTTATTTTAAAATTTACTATAAATTACACACACACACACAAAACCAATTAACGTGTACATGTATGTTAACCATTGAACCTGTTTTATCCATTAAGTATTGAATTACATATGAGATTGGGTTTATAAAATAAATATCGATTGAGAAATAATAAATATTTTTTATTGAATGTGAGAGGGACCTGACCCATTTTATTTATACATACATAAGTTGACGGGGTATTACAAGATTTTATATAAGAAGTTTATAAATTTGAGGCCAAATATTTGTCTCTCATATGCTTAATCTTGTGGTAGGTACTATAGAAGGGAAGAAACAAGAAGGTTTTTAACTTCACTGATCAAAATCCCATTGAAGTAATAAACCGAGCCACCTCACTTGGTCCCTCGTTTCAGAGCGGTTCAGCTCAAGGATAGATGGCAGCCACCTCCTGCTCAATCTTTGAAATTAAATTGTGATGGCCATCACAATGGCAGCCACCATGGTGTCTTTAGACCTCTATCAGGTGGGAATATATAGAAGACACATGTTGAAAATTATAATATAATATTCCATCATAAGTTGACAACAACTGTTATGATGCCATGAAATTATAATAATAGCATGCCATATAAGGTGCATGATATAGTAGAAATATTTTCAGAAAAATCTCCGCCATTGATTACTAAGTTGGTGGTAGCTAGCTTAAAAAGTTTGATTTTGATTTTCGTTTTTTGTCAAACAATTTAATGTAGGACATATTCAACCATGTTAGTAGCTCAAATCAATCAATTGAAATGAGAATTTGCGAATATAATAAGGTGCACGATATATATACCAGAAATATTGTCAGAAAAATCTCCATCATTGAATAGTAAGTTGGTGATAGCTTAAAGTTTGCTTTTGATTTTCTTTTTTTGTCAAACAATTTGATGCAGGGCATATTGAAGTGGTGAATGGTGATACCTACATATAAATGGTTCACATCAATCAATTAAAATGAGAATTTGGTCATATTACCCCCCATGACTGAATAGCAAAAAATGTTTAGTTATGCTAAATTGCTAGCCACGTAAAAGCTCACATCAGTCAATTTAAAGGAGTATTGTTTGTTACTCCCTTGATTGAATCTTAAATTTAAGAGCCTTATTTAATATGAAAAGATTAAAAAACAAAATAAATTAGTACATTCAGATTCATTCTTTAATTTAGTTTGAGATATTCTTATGTAATCTTTCGAAAATGATTATATGTATAATTATCAAGATAAGAGTAAAAAATATAGATATGCTTTTTTCAAAGGATTACCCCAAAGCCAAATATTTTTTTAACCAAAAATACAAAAGTTTTTATATTGGATTCAAAAGTCATATAATTCGATAAAAGCAAATTATATTGTTGACTTTTCACTTTCAATTTCTCTAATAGCATATAAACCTTTAACGGATTATGCACACTTTTAAATTTAAATATGAAAGTTTATGTTATTTTTGAAGCAATATGAAAATTTATGTTTATTTTCTGTCCAAAAAAGGTATTTAGTTTAAGGTGATCTTTTGCTAAAAGCATATGTGAATTGTTTTATCATTAACCCATAATTATATCATATATACGTTTATAAGAAATACAATAGTTAAGTTATCAAAAAAAAAAAGAAATACAATAGTTAATTAAGAAAACCATAAATATAAATACTTCTATTTCCCTGATAATTTTTATCTACAAGAGATCAATATTCTAAAAAAAAAGTTTTACATTTTGGAGTTGCACAATCATTTCTTTGTGATTTAATTAGATTATGATAAACAGCTTCATCATCATCATCAAAGCCTTATCCCAACTAAGTGGGGTCGGCTACATGGATCACACGGCGCCATTGTGCAATATGTGTGTCCATGCTCAATAGATTTGACATATTTTTACGTTGGCTGCCGAAGCCTAACACAACCTTACTCCTTAATCCGGGCTTGGGACCGGTTATAAATAGAGGCGGAGTTTTCCAGATGTCAAGGACTTTTTTTCCTTGTAATTCTTTCAAGAATTCTTTCTCTGAATATACTGCTCATGAAGAGGACCAACGGGATAGTGTCTTCATTTTCGCGAAAGAAGATCTAAGAGAACCTATACCTGCATCCATAATTCACAAAAAAAAAAAGAAAAGAAAGAAAGAACAAAAGATAATGATAATAACAAAAAGAATGGATTAAAGAAAGAAAAGATAAATAAAAAAGATAAGGAAGAAGTGTAGAAAATATAGAATCCTTTTTCCAAAAGAAAGGAAAAGATTCTGTTTTTTTTATAAAGATTATTTTAAACAAAAAAGAATGGGAAAGATTTGTTTGTCGGATTTTAAAAAGGGAAGAAAAAGATATATATTACTTTTTTAAAAATAGAATACATAATGAAACTAAAAATGAAATGAATAAAAATAAAAAGAGATTAAAGAAACTGAGGAATAAAAGTTGGGTGGTACTATGATAAACAACTTATTTGAAAAAAAAAAACAAAGAAAATGGTCATCTGAGTTTTGAGTCCCCACTTTTGAGTCCCCACTTAGTAGAGTGGGAAGCCTCCTACTTCTTATACATATACTCTAATAGTAGGATCAAATGGAGACACGAACTGGGTATACCTTTTTCTTGTTTCTTTATTTTTTTTTTTTTTTTGAAAGCTTTACTTTGATTTTTCAAATCAAGCCTCTTATCATACGCTAATTAGACCACAAAGAAATGATTGTGTGATTCCAAAATGTAAGACTTTTTCTTTTTTGAAAAAAATCATCATTTACTAATATTCCATTGTACAATCTGACTCTGTTCAGTTGAAAAGTGTGAAAAGTGTTTCCATGTCTTTATCAGGTTTCAGGCCGTATTGTTTTCATGTTGTTTGGACTTTTTAATGATTTGGTCAGTCCTCATTTTTCAACAAAAATATATAAAAAAACGAAAATGTTTTCCCACCAAAAAAACAATTATAATTTTTCAATCAGTCACATTCACAGTTAATCTCCCACTACCACCATCTGCCTACCTTCTAAAAATGATTACTTGTCAGCATTACTTTTTCAACAGTACTTCCAAATTCTCCATTTTCTTTTTCTCCATTATTGTGTTACATGTAGCTTCTTTCCATATCTTCAATGATCATATTTCAAAAAAATAAATCATTGGTTTTATAGTGTTGTCACAGTCACAGCAATTCATGATTCAAAAATGGATTTTTGGGTAATCATTTTGACTTGGTAAAGAAAAAGGAATAAAGGAATGATTCAATCTTTGTCGGTAAAACACAAAAACTTTTTTCTTTGATTTGGTTTGACTTGTCTTCTTATATATAGTGTGTGTAAGCAATCCTGCAGCCTTTACCATTTATCATTGTTTTCACTTTTTCATTTGTCATGTTCAGTGGTTGGAATGATGGGTTTGAAGAATAAATGCAAAGAAAGGTTTTATTGATTATAGTGTTAAGAGACTAAAAGTTAGCTATGACTGGAAATTGCTTTGGTGCCTTGAATTGGTGTAAATCTAGAAGGAGGAATGTTTCTGATGATCAATCACACGAACAAGGTAAGAAAAATGATTTTTTTCACTTCAATTGTCCATTTTTTAGTCCTGTGATTTCCATGATTATGTCTATTCTATTGTATGACATGTTTATTGAGGTAGATTTATCTATAATTGCAAGAGTACAAAGTTGTTTTGTCAGAAATTTGCATTAGTTGAAGATGTCTTTGTAATCTCTTTATTGCATGTCAGAAGCTGCAGACAAGATTTGTCTGCTATAGTACATAGGTCTGAATGTTTGTGAAGTGATTTGTCTAAGTTAAATCTTATGTACTTGCTTGGATAGTTTCCTTAGATTTTGAAAAGCTTACTATTACAGTTTTCTCCTGGACAAAATTTTGTGATATACTTGTGTTGTGTGTGCTATGTGTCTTTGAATGGCAGTGATATCAACCAGAAGATTCAGTTATAATTCTTTGAGATCAGCTACTGGAGATTTTCATCCATCCAACAGAATTGGTCGAGGAGGTTATGGTGTTGTCTACAAGGTGAGAATAATGATTTTCACTAGTGATATGCTTCTTCCTTCTATCCTATGTTGGCTTTTAAATTGGTAATGCATTTCTTGGTCTTTTAATTTTAGCCATTTATTTATTTTGGGTAAACTGGTCATTGAAAACGCCAGTATTGATAGATCAAGCAATATTATAGTGTCATCTTATAAGAGGTAGAAAAAGACTGAAAATAACACTCACTGAAGTTATTGGGTGGAACTTTTTTGTTAACAATCTATCCAAAGATTTAGATGTTGACATATCAAGTTATTGTAGTGTGGTCCATATAGTCGAACTCATTTAGTGGGATAAGACTTGTTGTATTTTGAGTAAGTTTATTATTTTCTCCGTCGTTTATATTTGCAGGGAGTTTTACGAGATGGAACTCAAGTTGCTATCAAGTCTCTATCTGTAGAGTCTAAACAAGGGGTAAGAGAATTCATGACAGAAATTGATATGATATCAAATACTAGACATCCAAACCTTGTGCAACTAGTTGGCTGCTGTATAGAGGACAACCATCGAATATTGGTCTACGAATATCTGAAAAACAATAGCCTTGCAAGCTCTTTACTTGGTAAGTTTCTTTGAGCTGATTAGGTACTCAACCTTTTAATGTTGCTATTCATCAATTGTGTTACAGCTAATTCTGCAGAAATTTTTTTTGTAGGCTCTAAAAATAAACATGTTGCTCTAGATTGGCCAAAAAGGGCTTCTATTTGCCATGGTACTGCTTCTGCTCTTGCGTTTCTTCATGATGAGGTTCAGCCAAATATTGTTCATAGAGATATAAAGGCTAGCAACATACTGCTTGATGGAAACTTCAATCCCAAAATCGGTGACTTCGGCCTTGCAAAACTTTTTCCTGACAATGTCACCCATCTTAGCACTCGAGTGGCTGGAACTGTGTAAGCACAAAAGTGTGATTTATGTTATTGATATCTTTAAATATGAATTGTGCTTAATACAACCTTCTGGTTATCAATCTGAAGTTAGATCAATCTTTTGTTTTCAGGTTAGTATCAGTGTTGATAGTTACATTTTGGTTGAATTTTGGTTTTAGCCTTTGGTCCTTTACTTTCATAATGTTGGTTTTAGTCCCCATAATGTGTCCCAAGTACTTGATATGAATTGAAATTCATCAGAAGTACAAGTTCATCCCTTAAACTGATAAAATCCTAATAAAACTATAGAGCTAACAAAATTACTTAAAGATTTTCTCTTGGTGATTCTGAAATTTTCTTAAAGCAAGAAAAATTATATCTGCAGGGGATATCTTGCACCAGAATACGCACTGCTAGGACAGCTAACAAAGAAAGCAGATGTGTACAGTTTTGGCGTTCTCATGCTCGAAGTAATCAGTGGTAGAAGTAGCAGCAAAGTTGCATTTGGAGACAAGTTACAGGTTCTTGTGGAATGGGTATAATTCCTGACTCTGTGTGTATCAACTAGTTATGAGAAATGCTTGAATGTTATGACTTGTTTAACTTCCAATCAGAGACAGTTGAGAAGAAATTTATTATTTTATCAACATTGGATCATGTTGCTTTACTATCATTGTCTTTTCACTGTTTGCTTGGAAAGATATAATGTATGTTTCTTCTGACTTTAAGTATTTACTTGGAGGCAGATTTGGAAACTGAAAGAAGAAGGTAGGCTTTTGGATATTGTTGATCCAGAACTAACTTCATATGATGAGACTGAGGTCATGCGTTTCATTAAGGTTGCTTTGTTCTGTACCCAAGCAGCTGTTCATCACAGACCTACCATGAAGCAAGTTGTACAAATGCTGTCAAAGGAAGTTCAGCTTAATGACATGGCTTTGACAGAACCTGGAGTTCATAGGTGGCGCCGTGCCTCAAGTAATGCTGCAAACTTTTCGGACGAAACATCGGCTTCTAAGGCGAATGAGTCCAGAAGACCTGACAATTCACACATGACTTCTAACCAGTTTGATGGTTCTGATATTTTGACAGACATGCTTCCAAGATGAATCATATGGTTCTTACAAGTTTACTACAACAGAATTTTGACAGTCCTCTTGAAGATTGTTGATGAGAGACTAGCTCCACTGATAGATGATAAGGAAAATATGGCAATTATGAGGCAGCCCAATCCAATAGGCTTCCTTCAGGTGGGATATGAGAAAAAATAGATGTATGCAACTTACGTACATAGGACAAATTTAATTAGGGAGAAAAGCTAGAAATAGTGTAATATAATGGAGATGTCCTAGGACAACAAATTTCGGATCTCACACTGATCATTGTGCAGTCAGACTAAAACAATTACGCAAGGATGTTCAAGCTTGCTCAGTCTTTGGATTTATTTGTTTATACGAGTTCTTACTCTGTACTTGGTCATTAATGAAGTAATAGTTGACCTATAACAAGATTATAATGACATCAAGTATCTGAAAGGAACAAGTAGTTTTTTTAAACATCTCTCAAAGTTTGATTATCATTCAGGCTCTGAATTTTGTAGTTCAGAAAAGTTTGTGCACATTCACTTACACCGATTGTTATAGGGATTACATTTTTGTCTTCAAAAGCCAATTCTTTTCCTTGCAGCTAATTCTGTCTTGAAAAATTTTAAAGTAGTTTGACATAGTGTCATTTAAAATAAAAATTTCAATTCAACCAATTTTTTTTTAAAAAAGAGTCAAAATGTTTTTCAACCTAAATATTGTAATATGTTACTCCCTCCAGTCCTAAATATAAGACCTAATTGACTTTTTCTGGAAAATTCTTAAAAAGTAAAATAAGTTAATTATAAATTGATTTACCTAATTTTTTCCCTTAAACTAGTTTATTTTACCTATAAACTAATGGATAATCTAAAAATATATCAAATATGTCATCATTTAATAACCTATTTCGCAACCTTAATTTCTCCAAAAATAAGTCAATTAGGTCCTATATTTAGGACCGGAGGTAGTATAAAGTTTATCATTTGATTTGATGATAGTGCGGTTAATTATTGCATTTCACTTTCACAAACACTCTTCCTCCAAGTGATCATAATGAGGTCAAACTTGAACATCAAAACCTCCAATCAAAAAACATTTGATTGGCCAATACCAAGGTCAAAGCAATCCATATCATCAATAAGAATATCTAATGAAGTAGACGATTCAGATTAGATAGGCCACACAGTACAGTAGAGGAGATTACAGCCTAAAAAAAGACCAGAGAAAAACCAAAATACCAACACATTATTAGGTAAACCAAATTCAACATAGATATTTATAATTTTCTACACAATACACAGCCGCACATATAGCACCAATAAGCTCAGAAACTCTCTCAAGCAGCTGCAACAACCTCGACAGCCTTAGGAGGTGGTACACTTGAACTTAATCCATCAGAAGATGGGGATTTAGTATCCTTCTTAAGTTCTGGTGATGAGGCTGACTCAGGCTTTATATGAAGTGGAGTATTATGCTTGAGCTTCAATAAAATTTGGCGCATTCTTGAAAGGTCAGTTGGTTTCCCTGGCTTTGGCCCCTCAATCACTACAATGGAAGGTTTCTTCTCTTTATCTTTCTTTCCTCTCTTTTCAATGGCTGCCACTTCATGAGAAATCAGCTCACCAATTGCCTTCCAATAGTTTTTCTCAGCTTCAGCATGGAATTTCTCCCGGTTTGACAGAAACAGCTGCCAAATTCAGCAGTGAATAAGTTACATTTAAAACGCGTAGTCTGATAATGGGTTGAAAAGCCAATAATGATGCATTTGCTTACCTAAGTATAGAGGCAAAACAGGAAGGAGGAAACAGATCAGTATAGGAAAGTAAAGGAGCCGCAGATATACATGTTCCACTAAAACCGTATTCTCATAATGCATATGAAAACTCGAGGCCAACAGTTAGAAAAATGCCAACTTCCTCGTTAAGTTGCAAATCTACTGTAAAGGTTTCAGTGACCCCAAAGTCTTTTTCTGAGGGTAAAGTTTGATCAGTGCAATTCAAATTCAACTCAAATAACAATGCAGCTAATATGGTATAGAACCAAAAACCCAAGGCTGTGTTTTAAGAATAACTACATATGAAGATTGGACAAAATGTCAAGTTGAACACCTGAACTCAGAGAGTGATATGACACCACTGCATATTGCCTAGCAATTTGTCAAAGATACATGAATATAAATAGTCCTAACTCCTAACAAACATGTCTTCAGCTAAATTAGATTCAGAAATTCTTTAAAGTTCACCAGTAATCATAACGAAAAAACAACATAAAATATGTAACATAACTTACCTTCTCCTTATCCCTGTTTGAGGCTTTGTTGTTCTCAACATTGGTCTCCCTCTTCCTGCAAAACTCAATTTTGTACTCCTCAGCTTCCTCTATAATCTGTTGTCTCATCTCTTTCTCCTTCCTCTCCTTCTCTTCAAGTTGAGCTGCGTTCTTTCTGCCCATCAAAACATACCATCATCAAACCATCTACATGCAACCACTTTCATCAGCTAACATACAAATTAATTGTATGTATACATCTATTTAGATTTGTCTTTCTATGACAAAAGCAGCTTTATCAGTTAAGCTTATGTGATGCCAGAAAAAAAATTACAACTACAGGTAGGTTGAGGCGAGTTAAACACTTTTGTGATCGAAATACAGAATCAATCCTAATTATAAGATCAAGTTGATATTTTTTTTTTAAAAAAAAATGATTAAAAAAATATGATTCAAAATACTACTACCTCTGTTCCTAAATATAAGATCACTTTCACATTTCAATTTGTTCCTAAATATAAGGTCACTTTCTAATTTTTCCCAACTTTTTCCAAATTAACCTCATAATACTTGTCAATAAACAACAGAAAGAATGGGAATAAAGGTATATGGTTATATCATGTGATAATAACAAAACCTAAGTAGCATCCCTGACATAATCAAATTAGGAAAAGTGATTTTATATTTAGGAACGGAGATAGTACTACAACAGCAATAACAACAAAGCCTTATACGACTAGGTGATGACGTGAGTTACATGAATCAGATAACACTATTGGTAAACATAGGCAGATTAAAATAAAACATGCAAAATAAATCACTTCAAAAATTGGTTATCTTAATCTATCATACAAAAACTAATCTATTTGACTCATAAACTAATAGTTATTCTTAATTAACATTTGGTGAGCTATTTTGCTTCCTTTAATTTAATCTACACACAAAATCAACTTGATCTTATGATTATAATCAAGAGAGGACCAATTACATACAATTAATTCACATTTCAATATTATTTATTATTACCTTTGCCATTCGCTGAAAGCGAATCCGACTTCAGGTTCAAATTGATGGTCGACGCTGACGTCATCGTCGTACGGAAGGTGAGAATTTTCGAATGCTGACATTGTGAGGGTTTGAATTCTCCGGCCACCGGCGGCCGCCGTGGATGGTGGTGGTGAGTTTTTGTGAGATTGGAATTTGTTTTTTTTTTTGTTGGGTGGAAATTAATTGCTTTTTTATAATAAAGGCAAAATATAAGGGCTTGTCGATTTATTTACAACGTGACATTGATTGGACTCTTGTTGTAATATTCCCACTTTAGAAATTTTAATATGAATTCGGTTTATTACTTTATATGTACCCTCTCTCATGTTTTTTTTGTAATACTTGTCAATCATTTTACATAAAACTATCTATTACATTTTAGGGTAAATTGTGAAAATGATATTAAACTTTATAAAATTACTTTTCTAATACTAAAGTTTCGCAAGTTGTTGAAAAAGTGCCCAACTTAGGGTTCAAGTATTTTCACTTGAGGAAAATAAAATTTAGATATGAAAAGACTCTTTTGTTCCTCATTAAATGAGGGACAGAAGAGTATTTTCATATCTAAATTTTATTTCTCTCAAGTGAACATGCTATATTTGCACCTAAACCCTAAGTTGCGTACTATTTTTGCACATCGCAAAAAATTTAAAATTAGAAATGCAATTTTGGTTAAAATTTAGTACTCCCTCCGGTCCTAAATATAAGACATAGTTGACTTTTTTCTAGAAAATCCTTAAAAAAGCAAAATAAGGTAATTATAAATTGATTTACCTAATTTTTTTCCCTTAAACTAGTTTATTTTACCTATAAACTAATGGATAATCTAAAAATATATCAAATATGTCATCATTTAATAACTTATTTCACAACCTTAATATCTCCAAAAAAAGTCAATTAGGTCCTATATTTAGGACCGGAGGTAGTATCATTTTTGCACATTCGCCATATATCTTATATTATGGAGTAAGATGTTACATTGAAAAGTTATAATAATGAATATTCAATTTTTATTTAAGCATTTGTGTCATAGATGTAGAAAGGAGTGACTCTGTGTATAGTGAAAATAACAAACGACTACAATGCATTTTCTTAATCTGTGTAAAATTGTTGATGGTTCTTATAATGTGGACCAAAGGGAATAAACCGTGTAAGGTTAAGATAGTTATAAATACCACTTTGTCCTTTATAAGTCTATTTTAAATATTTCACATTGAGTGAGAATTGTTAGTTTGATCATTAAAATGCTTTCAATAATTGATAAAAGGGAAAAAGCGCTGATGTAATAATTAACTATTTCAGTTTGGGCAAAACTAATAAATGACTATTTCGCGGTGCATAAATAATATCTAACTTTGTGACCCGATGTAAAAATGATAAAACCGGTGCTGAATGTTAATTTGTAGTTATGTGGAACCTTTCTGATGGGCAGAAGAAAGAAGGGTTAAGTTTTAGCTGTAAGGGGGTAAAAATGTATTTTTACTTAAGAAAATAATATCAGAAAGGTTCGACAAAACTACAAATTAACATTTAGTACCAGTTTTATTATTTTTGCACCGGGTTACAAAGTTTGTTATTATTTATGCAATGCAAAACAGTCATTTATTATTTTTGCCCAAAATGAAATAGTTAATTATTAGATCTGCGCTTTTGTCATTGATAAAATTTTCCATTGCTCTCCCTATATAAATTGTTTCCTTATCTACATCTATAAATTACTTTTTCCTCATCCCAGCAAGAATTAAATGAGTTTAAAGTTGCAAAACAATCATCCATCAAAACCCTCTCAAGTCTCTAGGGAGCTCAAAGTAATTAAGGACGTTTTAAGATTTGATTGTGATTAATTATATCAGAGTTGTGGAATTCTCAAATTTTTTTTTGCCTAAAAGTGGACTTGTAGATTATAAATTTTTTTCCTAGTTTCTAGTTAGATACTCCCTCCAGTCCTTATTATAAGTCACCAACTACCAATTTTTCTTGGTTCTTTTTATAAGTCACTTCATGGTTTCCAATGTACATTAATTATTTTTTTTGGGAAAATTAATTTGAGGTCCCCCACAAGAGACTTAATACTAGAAAAGTCCCAAAAGTTGGGAAAATTAATGTAGGGTCCCAAGGGACCTCACTTTAATATACTTGAAAAGTGAAAAGAAAGTTTTGCCCCTAGCCTATTAACACTTGTCACATGTGCCCAGTAACTTGTCAAGGTGTAACAACTTACTAGGCACGCTTGACAACTCTTTAGGCAAACCTTGACAAGTTACTGGGCACAAGTGACAACTAGTTGGACATGTGTAACAAGTTAATGGCCAATACTCTTTAAGTTAATGGGCAGGCAAAATGACAAGTTACTGGGCACGCTTGATAACTCTTTGGGAAAACCTTGACAAGTTACTGGACACATGTGACAAGTGTTAATAAACTAGGGCAAAACTGTCTTTTCACTTTTCAAATATATTAAAGTGAGGTCCCTTGGGACCATACATTAATTTTCCCAACTTTTGGGACTTTTCTAGTATTAAGTCCCTTGTGGGGGACCTCAAATTAATTTTCCCTATTTTTTTCCACATATACTCATATTTAATAGGGGTAGTAGGAGAAAGTGGTATTTAATAGTTTAGGAAATAAGTGTAATAGGGGTAATATTGGAAAGTACTTGAATTGTAAGACAAATTAAATGTATTTAACCAAATTTATTGATATGTGAAAAAGTTAGTTAGGTGACTTATAATAAGGACCGGAAGGCGGAAGGAATATATCTAGCGAGACATTTAAGCCACGCTATAATGTATACTACTACTCATTAAAGAGCTGTGCATTAGGTGATGAGAATTATAATTAGCAGAGAGCGATCTCTTGCTTCGCTGACCCCACCACCTCGAATGTTTTTCAAGTGCGTGACAGATGTTTTCCTTGGTTTTTGCAGATCACTAACTCGGTCTTGCACCTCTGTAGCTATATTTATATTTTCTTACTTTCTTAACATTATTTATCATCAAAATATGAAATTTAAATAAAAAAAAAGTTTGGTAATAGAACATATATAAAAAAGTAGCAAATTATATAGGGTGAATGTACAAATTTAACAAGAAATGTTTTTTAAGGAGCATCAACTGACACCATAAAATTTTTGAAGCATCTTGAATGCGTATGAACATTAAAATATGAGTATTTAAACAAACGGACATAATTAACTATTTTAAATGTATAATTTGAATTT
Organism: Mimosa pudica; assembly: GCA_029929735.1. Classification (NCBI taxonomy): domain Eukaryota; kingdom Viridiplantae; phylum Streptophyta; class Magnoliopsida; order Fabales; family Fabaceae; genus Mimosa; species Mimosa pudica. The sequence continues at coordinate 12,891,040 of JAKELP010000030.1, read as the reverse complement.
GTTGTTTTGAAAATATAAAATGTAAAAAAAGGAAACAATATTGATCAAAAGGTTTTAATTTTTTTTATCTCACTTCTCTTTTTAGTGTTTTTCCGTATGTATTAAGTCAAAACAATAACTTCCCTTTCACTCCTTTTGCACCCACCAGACCCAAGTTACATTAGAAGAAACTATGCCTGAAGATGGGGTTAATTAATACTCCCACCAGTTTCTAATATAAGAGTTCAAATTTTGAATGGTTTCGGTCCAAAATTTAAGAGTTCATCTCACATTCTATCTTTATTTAATGCGTTTTTCCTACTTTAACCCCAACTCTCATTCATATTTATTAATGTGTATGTATTTCTCTCTCAAAAGTATCATAATAAATATGTGCAATATTGAAAAATAAACATTAACTTCAGACACTCAACTAACATTCACATATTTTCTAAAGAAACGTTTTTTTGGCAGCTGACTCTCATATACTGAATGTGTCATCTGAGGGTTATTTGCATTTGTTTAATATTTCCCATTATTTCCTCTCTTTCTCTTCAATTCAGTTTCGCCTCACTCGTCTCTTTCCTCTCTCTCTCACTCCCTTTTTTTGCTTCCATTTCCCATTAATCGAAACACTTGATGTGCTTGAAGAACTTGGAGCCACTAAGAGGATAGTGGAGGGATTAAAGCAGCAACTACCGAAAGAAGCCTTTGGAATGTTTTTCTAGCGCAGGTATTCCTCTTCTTCCTTTTCCAGTGCAAAGTTTAATTCTATGGCCTTAATTAATTGTAGTTTGAAAGTTTGTAATCTACTTACCTCTCTTGTGATAAGTTAGTGTTACTCTTACTCATGTTGGGTATTTAGATTTGCGATCTTTTTTATTGCCTGTGGAGTTGTGGTCCAGAACTTCTTCATGATTATTCTCTAACTTCATTAATTCGTGAGGCTCTTAATTGTATTATCTAGCTTCAACTTGCAAGTTATTGAAAAATGGGCTATTATCTAGCTTCAACTTGCAAGTTATTGAAAAATGGGGTTGAGGTTGAGTTACAAAGGAATGCATTGAGCGTGCTAGAACACCCCAATGGGAACGAATGAGATGATATTGATTATGATAACTCTAGCAGTGGATCTGAAATCCATGGAAAGGACAACAATTTTTGTAAAGTAAGGCATGTGAATTAGTTTTTGATATTATTTTGCTAGCCCTATTGATGATTATCATGGTCAAAGTAAATTGGTGCCTACATCATGTGGTGGGATTCAAAATTAAAATGTTATTTACAATGTCACAGATAAATAATCTATATATTATCATTATTTCAAAGTTTAATTAACATATTGATAATGAGATTGAATTTTATAAATTTGAATTTTCGTAAAGACTAACTACCAAAAAAAGTTCATATGAACATTCGGACTTGGGGGGTTTCTATGAATTAGATTGGAATGAAGTTTTTGAGTCATCTAATTTTTCTATACAAGGTCGAGTTTGATTTTCAGATAAGTTAAAAACATTACATATAATCTCATTTGTTTTTTAAAAATAATTCATTAGTAGTAATAAAAATATATCTCATCATAATAGAGATTTATATAACGATGGTTGGATAACATGTTAAATTCATTTTTAGGCATTCTAGGAAGATATCTTTAGGTCATTAAAAGGGGATTGGAATATTTATTTTTCATAATAGTTTAAATATTTCGAGTAGTATGATCTCTATTTTGCTTACTTAAACATATGTACCCAAAGATCCCAAATAAATATGTTAAAATTTACAACTTTTCCTTCCTCATTTTCAATCAGTTTACAAAATTTGTAAATCTTTTTACCTTGATTATTTTCTTAAACCCCCCCCCCCCAATTGATTTCATTATATTGTGCCAAATAACTAATATGTGACTGAAGTTAACAATTACCTAAATCTATTCACTTCCTTCTATTGTGCCTAGCAAAATATTTATTCCCCATCACATATAAAATTCTGATTCTCTTGAAACATCTAAATACACACACACATACACACACCTTTATATTAAGACCATAGTGGCATATCATCATAAATCTTAACCATAACGAAAACTAAAAACAAAAGTAACCACACACTTAATAAGTAGTAGAGATATTTTTTTAGAATACCAAACTAAACATAAAATTTTATATTATTCTCTTGTTTTCATTTGAAGTCAAAGTATAGTAACTATAGTAAGTGCGTTTTGCAAGCAAGTGGTTTTTTGAATTATATCGGCGGTCCCTCATGTTTCGGATAGTGATGAGATTGCCATTTAAACATTAGGAACCGTCGCCACAACCCTCACCCTCACTCTCACCCTCACCCTCACCCTCACCCTCACCCTCACCCTCATCGTTGTCAACGGCCATGCACTCATTGCCGCTGCTATTTTTGCCTCCAAACATTGGTTGAGTCTCCTCTTGAGGGGTTAGAGATGCAGTTGCAACTCTGATATGATGAGGCTCAGAATGGTCTTCCCAGCACGAAGTGGTGATGATGAGAAGCATCACTCCAAAAAGAAGCACAAGCAATTGTTTAGAAGACATAATTGTTGTTGAGTTGAACTTAATAGTATGATATTGGTGTCTGTGTAAATGCATAAATTAGTAGATATTTATAGTACAAATATATATATATATATATATATATATATATATATATATATATATATATATATATGGTTATTTGGTGTACATATGTGGGTATCTTGTGTTTCCATACTATATTTTATTAGTAAAATATCTATTTGAAAAATTGGATTAAGAATTAAATTCATAAAAAAATGTAGGGTAGCGTGGATGGTTCAATTATCCAATCACTTTAATTGTGTGTCTTTGTATGCACTAGAGCAGCCGTAAACCCTTCATATTTTCAATAATTTTAATTTTGTAATTTGTAATTTAATTATTTTTCAATAATTGATTATATACTAGCTATTATAATAGGTGTGTGTCTGTTTGTATATCCCACTTTTACATTTCTAACTTAAATTATGTTCTTAACTCATCATGCAAATATAAGAATACATGTGCATGTTTTTGGTGGATTATTCACTACCACAGATTACCCCATTTACATGCGCTTATTTTGGCCTTTACATGCGCTTTATAAGCGCATGTAGAGGGGGGCGCTGGTAAAGGCTCTACATGCGCTTTGAAAAAGCGCATGTAGATGGGGGGCTCTACATGCGCTTAAAGCGCATGTAGAGGTATGTACCTCTACATGCGCTTTAAGCGCATGTACATCTACATGCGCTTAAAGCGCATGTAGATGTGCCTCTACATGCGCTTAAAGCGCATGTAGAGGTACATACCTTTACATACGCTTTAAGCGCATGTATAGAATGTTTTTTTTTTAAAAAAAATTATTATAAATTTACATTATTTCCCAATATAACCACCAATACTAGCTGTAGTTCATAGAACCAACTAGCATTATATCAAAAGAATTTACCAGAAAACTAGAGAAAATCCACAAATTCTAAAATCAAACTCAATCATTCAAGCTCAACAAAACATCAGTCCAATCAACTCAAAAAGTCCTCAAGTAATGAACCATCAGAAAAGCTTAAAGTTTACTCTTTTTGCAGCATAATCCCTTGAATAAAACCACACACAAGCAAAATCGCATAGAAAATCATTTTGACTAATAAATTCATTACTACAATCAAAGAAGACTAACTTGTAATTCAATCAAGCACTTTAAACTGAACCTTTCTTTCCTACACCACCTAAAAGAAGATTCTGACTCAGTAGACCACAAAATTATGGCGATTCCACATAAGATGGTTTTGATGGCTTAAAACATAGACACTGATCATCACATATAAACACTAGCTATATATAAACATTGAAACATTGATGGCTTATCGTGAGTGTCATCAATAGCATCTTGATCAAAAGACTATTCTTCATCATAAAAAATCTGCATCATATATATAAGTATGTGAGTAGTGATATAACATCAATTAATCAATGATACTTAATAAGGGAAGCAAACAATAAAATTATAAGGGTGACATAAAATTACAATAAAATAATTTAGTAACTCAATATTTGCACACTTACTTTACTGAAAATCCTTTTATAGAAGGGTGGCCAAACATGTCATTCACATAAACTTCAAAGAACAAGGCACACAAAATCAACCGATTAGTCAATATAATTGATAATAACTATTTTACATTTATAAAATAGCGAAGGAGAAGAAACAAACTCACATCTTTATAATAGATCCATACATAGTTCAAAATTTAAAACACAAGGTTTTAAAAAATATTACGTTGAAAAGCAAGCCGTAATAGACAAGAGTAATTGATTTCCCCTGTTCAATGAGGCAAGTCACTTAATGTTAGATATAACCGATTGAAAAAAGAAACAATAGCAACAGTAAAAGTTCTGCTAAATTGTATATGTAAAAATTTAGGTCCAAGTCAAGGTAAGGTGAGATTCAAGATTCAAGGCATCCTTTGATCAGTTTGATGTTGAGCATGCAAGTATATTCTGTATATACTAACAAGTTGAATATATTTTTCCAAGGAAACAGATTGTAATCAACTAAAGGTGTTTTCTCTATTTGTCCTCTTCTTACTACATTGTGGGACTAAGGCTTCAACATGTTAAAGCTAATTCAAACTACCAATGATAATCCATAGTTAACTACGCAACCAGGAATTTGAAAACAAGCTCAAAACATCAACATTAATAGAAAATTTTACCAGTTATGTACAAAAAGATCTGTGAAAACAGCATTTAAACATTCACACAAAAAAGGCAGGTGAAGGCATACCTCAAAAGTGTAGAGATAGAAAGAAAGTTCCCAACAAATCCAGCTTCTCTTTGACTTTTTCACAAACACATTGAATGCACTCAACACCAAATGAAATCATTAACTCTTTAGAATGAAATATGAATGTAAAAACCAAATATATAAATAATAGCCAAATATATATCATAGGACAAAGTAAAAAAGGCATGTCAGATGGAAGAGCTCTCACAATATACCCAAAGGATACATGTCCTAAAAACCATCCTTGACACAATTGGCTAACATAGTATGTGAAAATAATTGGCCATGTATGATTTTCAGTCACTTTATTACAAGAATGTTATAAAGCCCAGACATGAGTTCACTTTTACATATGATGGATATTCCACTGGAAGGAACTGCTCTACTGCCGCATTATGCAGTCAAAATTAACAGTGAATATATGAAGATGCACCTTGTAGTACAGCCAACGTTGAACCTTTGAATCATCAAGCCTAAAGAATTTCATGGACCCAATTTCTGCTTAAGAAAAGAGAGAAGGTAAAATTAATCACCACAATCACTTATAATTACCTAGTTTTGAAAAAATTTGATCTCTGCAGAATTATTCCCTACATACAACCATGTAGCTATTCCCCATATGATAATATTATCACTACAAAACTGGAAACTGCATAGAGAATCTATCCCATTGTCAAGATATGAAAATCCAATTCATATATATCTACATATTCTTATGGGTGGAAAGGAGGACAAAATTATAGCATAGCCAGAAGTGGTCAATAATGAGATTGCCATGTTTACTTGTCTATGACCAGTATGATAGAGAAAAGCCTTGTATCTAACAAACTTCCGAATTTATGTTCTAAATAAGGTCTGTGCATATTACCTTTAACATCACAAACTACTTGCATACAGTTCTCCACGGTGGACAATAAATGTTGATATTCAGGATATCCATCAACAAACAATATCTCATCCAGTTGTCTGAATTTACCAGGATCCTCCCCTTTCTGCATGCAATTAAGCGATAGGTTGACATATTTAGAAAATAAAAATGATCTCTTTCCTCAAAATAAGTATAAGTTCCTACACCTTTCAAACTTGCCGCCGCCGGAAACTCGTCGGAAAAAGGAAGAGGCCGCCGGAGTTTGAAGGGTAAGAGGAAAAGCTCGCCTATTCTCGCCGTCAACCGCCGAGTCACCGTCGGAAATTGCCAGAAACGGCCATAGAGGCGTCGGACCAAACCCAAAAATAAAATCAAAAGGGAAAAGTGAGAAATTATGTTGGAAAGAGGAATAGTCCGAGGAGACACAAGAAAGGCCGAACCTTTACCTTTCTCCACCACCGTACATCCCCAAAATCGCCGCCGCTTCGCCGGAACATGAAGAAGACGGAGAAAAAGATGCATGGAGGGAGAAAGTGAGGAAGAACGTCGAAGTGTTTGGGAGAGGAACAGAGGGAGAGAAGAGGAAGAAGGCGGGTTTGAGGAGGCCGGCGCCGCCGTGCCATAGGTCGCCGGAGTTTGCATTGGAAGGAGATGACAAAGAGGGTGCTTAGGGTTTTGGGGGGGGGTGTGGCCGACAGATGCAAATGAGGGGTGGTAGAATTAGGGCTTTGCTATTTAGTATATATATCTATAGTTTAGAGATAATTATAATTAAATACCCTATTGTTTATTCTTAACTATATTTCTAGCCCAAAAGTTTGTATATATTACTATATCTCTTTCTTTTCAACCATAATATGATTTAGATTCCAATTTACTCTTTATGTAAGTTTCTATCCCTATTAATTCTTTTTTAAATGTATTTTTTTAAAAATTCTAAAATAAATAAAATTTAATATTCGTAAATTGCCCAAAGTATCCTAAAATTTCTCCCTAAAACTTTACATTATATTTTATAAAATGACACCTCAAAACCTTAATAAATTCTTTATTATTCCTAGCTAATTCAAAATTCGGGATGTTACATAAAGACCAATGTCCATTTAATTATATGGATATTCATATGATTTGGTGCTTTTCAACTAAATTGTTTCAATACTTCATCTCAAAATGCTCAAATCTTGTGCTTGACAATGTTATAGTGAATTCCATTGAAGAACAAGCCTCTACATGCGCTTAAAGCGCATGTAAAGGGTGTTTATACCTCTACATGCGCTTTAAGCGCATGTAAAGGGTGTTTCACCAATTTCATAGCACCCAAAAGTAAGAATAGAGCCTTGAAACACTAAGTCCACAAGCAGGAACACCTTATGAGGTCTGAGGAGGACCTCTTATGCATGACTCCATGTTTTGCACTTCAGTAGTGCCTTTACATGCGCTTAAAGCGCATGTAAAGGGTGTTTGAACATTTTCATAGCACCCAAAAGTGGTAATGGAGCTTTTAAACACTAATTCCACAAGCAGGAACACCTTATGAGGTATGAGGAGGACCTCTTATGCATGACTCCATGTTTTGCACTTCAATAGTGCCTTTACATACGCTTAAAGTGCATGTAAAGGGTGTTTGAACATTTTCATAGCACCCAAAAGTGGTAATGGAGTTTTTAAACACTAATTCCACAAGCAAGAACACCTTATGAGGTCTGAGGAGGACCTCTTATGCATGACTCCATGTTTTGCACTTCAGTAGTGCCTTTACATGCGCTTAAAGCGCATGTAAAGGGTGTTGTACATTTACATGCGCTTTAAGCGCATGTAAAGGGTGTTTGTGCCTTTACATGCGCTTTAAGCACATGTAAAGGGTGTTTCCATATGATTTTGAGCTCTTCACCTAAGTTCATTTTATATTTTATCTCTAAATACTTAAATCCTTTTCTAGTCATTGTTTTAGTGAATTTTAATTGAAGCACATTTCTATACATGCGCTTAAAGCGCATGTAGAGATAAGGCCTCTACATGCGCTTTAAGCGCATGTATAGATTTTTACCTGTACATGCGCTTAAAGCGCATGTAAAGGACCCTCTATACATGTGTTTCTTCTAAGCGCATGTAAAGGTGCGTTGGTAGAGAGACAATTTGTAGTAGTATTGAATCTTGAAAGGGTCAAAAAACATTAAATATATAAATAGATCCCTAAATAATTTTTTTTAATTTAAAGTGTGTCCAGCACATTAAAATATTTACTAGTGCAATTTTGTTCTAAATATTCTTAAGCAGTACACCGCCTCCAATATCTTATAGAGGCAATATGTTTTCTAATAATAACAAAAAACATGATAAAACATACTACCTCTTGTCCTAAATATAAGACCTAATTGACTTTTTTTTGGAGAGGTTAAGGTTGCGAAATAGGCTATTAAATCATGACATATTTGATATATTTTTAGATTATACATTAGTTTATAGGTAAAATAAACTAGCATAAGGGGGAAAATTAGGTAAATCAATTTATAATTAACTTATTTTGCTTTTTTATAGGATTTTCTAAAAAAGTCAACTAGGTCTTATATTTAGGACCGGAGGGAGTATTTAGACATCATAAAATATATTTAGCCATTGCAAGGACTAGTTTATATTAGAAACATTTTTGCAATGTTCTTATCAACAAATTCAATCTCGCCCTTCTGAAATTGTTCTTAGCTTGTTCCTTATTGCGTGCAGTTTTATATAATTAACTATCATTAGTCCTGTTTCTTTTTCCTCTTGTAACACCTAGATTTTTCTTATTAAATAATAATGATTTAATCAATTTATAACCAAAATTATTTTATTGGAAACCCAAAAATACGAATAAATTAAAACTTTTTATTTTGTAAGATAAATAAATAAATTTTCTCATTTACTACTATTTAAAATCTTTCTTTCGTAAAAAAAATGAGTTTCAATAAATAATTGAAATCAAAATTCATCGTGGATATAAATTCATTAAATGACTAAGTTTAAATCTAATATCTAATTCTATAAGGTTCCTTAATTAGTCAATCTATTTAGAATCTCATTTTGATTATTTAAATAAATACACACATTACTACAATTACAATTAATACAAATTGGCTATCTGAGGTGATAGCTCCCTACTTATGTATATTGCAAGCTTTTCGCTTATTACATAATAATATAACAAAATTAAATTACAAAAATCTATCTATTTATTTTTAGCATTCATAGGGCCTAGAAAGCTTCCCTTCTACTTAATTTAACCTTCTTTCTGAAAACATTTTGAAAAACGGGTGAGATTCAAAGAATCCCAATAGCAATTTATTTCATTCATATATTTTTTTAAAACATTTTGAAATACGGGTGAGATTTAAAGAATCCCAATAGCATATTCATATATCTTTTAAACTTGCTCAGATAATGATAGTGCACTCTTATTGGTGTTATACTACCTATTAGTAAACCACTCATATGTAACATCCTAAAAAAATAATTAATAAATAAAATATAATGATAATGATTAATAGAGTTTAATGTTTTATTTAGAATTTTAATATGGAATTTATGAAAATTGTTAGGAGTGGAGATTTAGTTGGGTTTAAGGATTGAATTTGAATATGAGGATTTATTGGAAGTTGTTATTTAATTTAAGTATTTTAGGATAAGTTAGAGATATATATGGTGATAGTAGATAATTATTAAAAAAAGGGAAGGGTTTTAGAAACCCTAATTTCCTCTCTTCTCCTATTTAAACACGTCAGTTTAGTCTTGTTAGAATATTTCTAAATAGTTTTGTCATCATAGTCCTCTTCCCCATCAATACACCCCTTAAAATGTGGGTTTCAACAACTGGAGTGTTCACACTACAAAAAAATTCTGAATGGGTTTACAAAAATAAAATCAAACAAAAAAAAACCCTTGAACCTGATTATGGCATCTCATACAATCAATTACCGAAAATAACTCATAATAATTTCTGTACAAATCAGCAAGCATATAATCAGTTCAAATCACCATTTAATCCTAATCAAAATAAATCACAATTTAATTCTCCTCTACCATTGAATAGAGGATGCTTATAGACGCTATGCCTGAAACAAGTTCTAAATGTGGTTTACAAAAAAAATTAAAAAAAAGTTGAACCTGATTATGACATCTCATACAATCAATTACCGAAAATAACTCATCATCTCTTTGTCCAAATCAGCAAGCATATAATCATTTCAAATCAGCATTTAAACTTAATCAAATGAAATCACAATTTGATCCTCCTCTACCATTGACTAGAATAGTCATATACACGTTATGTCTGATTCACCCTTATAAATAGGATTAAGAGGCATGCCTACAACAACACAACTTTGCTTCAGTTAACAAAAAATACACCTTTGCCATATAGCCGCTATGAATTCTGGTGATGTGGAGGCCACTAACATCGTGGTCAACACTGAGTTTTATATACAAAAAAATTATTCCAATCCTCTTCCACGAACAAAACCATTTTTTCTTCCATCAATGAGTAACCTACCACAAGATATGTTGAATGAGACAATGAAGAAGCTGGGAAAGCAATCACATGTGAGTTCCATCAATGCAAAAGCAACCTGCAAACTAATAAGGGATGTTGGTCAAGAGCTTTCTGTAGTCAAACATCTTTCCATCAATCAGGTACCACTATTTGCAGATGATACCAATCTAAATGTTGAACGTGTGATCAACATCTCTGTAGCTGCAGGAAATTGTTATGCCATATTTCGATATGGTATGCTTCATTCTTTTTGTAGGGGAGGGTCAACGTCTTATGGTTATCGTCTCCTTCGAAGGGTTGCTAAAAAAGGGATGCATCGGGCTGAGTATGTATGGTGCTTGATATTAGTTGCCTACTCAGGACATCACCACCCGTCATATGAGCCTGCTGCAATCAGAATGTGGAATAAGTTATATGCACATAAGAGAATTCGTAGAATTAGATCCCAACTGCATACATTTTTTATCGGGATGTCACATAGGTTGACTGAAGGTGGGTTGTTTAGGGTGAAGCATTTCAGTGATTGTTATTCTCACTCGGGAGCTGACAAAATCCCTTCAAAATGCACTAGGTGCCGTTTGGATATGGAGTTGAGGTGGTTTATGAAGGCTCTTGGTGGAGTTCATACTTTATCGGAAATGTGAAAGTGTTGTAGCAAAAATTAACTAATAATTTTGTGGTGTTTTTTCGTTTCATTGATGTACTTATTTTCCAGTATACATAATAAATTCTGATTGTTAAGAACCATTTAGTTAACATGTGGTTACATAATTATTAAGCCTTCTCATCCTTTTTGTAGAACGTTCTAACAAGCATCATATTTTGGCTTGAGATAAAGATGTGCCAATGATTATCATTACATTTTAATTTCACACCATTTAGAATATGATGATATAATTTGAATTCCCTTAATTTGTATTCTCATTTCAACTGTATACATACCCTAATGGGATGCACGGATTGAAATTTGAATGTGCCTTAATTTATATCATTATTAATAATCACAAACCCAATTGAAATTTGATTGTGCCTGATTGACTAAAGTACCACCTAATTAAAACAGCTGGCCAATCAGAATTAAACAGCTGATATACTATAATCTTCTTTTTTATACACTCAGAATTATGCAGCCACGCCAATTACAATTAATGCATATAAGCCTTAAATCAGATCACCAACCCAAATACAATCAAATTATCTTTCGCCAACGGTTAAACTAGAATGTGGTGTTATCAGTTCTATTCTATTGAGGCAAAAATGTAACTTGATGTAAATGAAATTTAAATTCGCACAGGCTCTGATATCAAACGTTATAAATGAAATGCAAACTCTTAAGCGAAAACTTAAAATTTTCAATTCCTAACTTTGAACATTCTTGCTTTCTCCAAAATATAGGTTACATTAAAATAATGAGTATAAATTCGTTCACCGTTGGATCCTCTTCAAACTTAGGCATCTTATTTGAAACATCACCCTAGGAAATGGGAACGGTTGGATTGGTGATTGGATCTTTGGTGTGGCGTCAATAAGCCGTAGAAGGGGAGTGTTTTCCAATTCGCAGTAAATAGAAAGCTAGTTATTAAATTTCATGTATCTACCTTTTCCACCGTTGGATCGCTGCAATATTTTGTCAGCTTGTTCTATAGACTAGAGTTGTTGTTTTGAACGGTTGGATCAAGAAGAAAACATTACTATGGGTTATGTAAGGCGTGCAATACAAGATATTTTCTAGTTGATAGAAACAAAAGCCTGTTAGCGAAATCAGCGATTACAAAGGTTTCCACTGTTAGATCGTCTTGAAACTTTATCAGATCATTTCAAATATTTCAATGTTGAATTCCACCAAACCGATCAAGATTTTAAGCAATAGGTTAGGAATACTCAAGGAGACTTTAACAAGGGGAAAAACTAAGCTATTGTGAGATTGGTGAGAATTACCAGGTAACTATAATTATTTGTTTGCGTGTGTGTGTGGGTTAGCAAACTTTTCAAAATTATATTTTGAAAAATTATCTACGCACACATGTTTGAATTATATTTATTATAAAATTGTTTGGTGGAGTATGTTGTTTTGAATGGCATAAAGGTGTGTATTACATGTTTTGAAATTATTATGCATCAATGATTTGTTTCATGTAAGTTTTATGAAAGTTTGATGGCTTTGTGACATAAGATTTTGGGTGTTGCATACGTTGATTGATGTAGTTTGTGTGTGACACCGGTATATTGAATATGGCATATGCCATCCATGGATGAGGTACCCTGCAAGATCTACATGGACTAATTGATATAGAATGAATTGATAAATGAAATATAGAAAGACGAATTGGGGGAGAACGCCCTCCGGTACCAAGCGAGGGTTGTTAGTCCCTATTGGACTGTAACTGGTATTTGTGTGTTTTACTTGTGATTGCAAAGTTTTGGTATTGATATTTCAAATGATTGAACAGTTTATATATGGATTGTCATTATGCATCTAATTGTTACATTTCATATGTTTTGAATCTATATTATATGTAATGCTCCACTAAACACCTTGTTAGCACACACATGCACGTAGACAAGTAGTTATAGTTGCAATTGGGTCTACCCCAGTTTTTATCATTTTTCAGGTTCGGACAGCGTAGTAGACGATCAAGGAAGGGATCCAGGAACTTCTCACTAAAAGTGGGTTGCTAGGAGCCACATTAGGATTTCATAAATTCATGTTTGCATCTATTAGGATTTATAAATTTTTTTAATTTGACTAGTTATTGTTTTTAGTATTTTCATTAATTCTTGAGATTCATTTATGTCTAGCAGGCATAGGTTGGACTTGAATAATTGAACTTCTAAGAATGAACTTAGTTTTTCTTGATTATCTAGAGTGAGTGTTTAGAATTTAGTGTAATCCTTTCTAACCATGATAGGGGTAGTTTACATAATTTAGATATTTAAATTTTTCTATCATGGTTAGATGGTAAATAGCATTTTAGGAAATAAGTACTATTCTTTTCTAACTATGTTAGCTGTTTAATCAAGATAATTTCTTTTTCTAACATAGTTAGCACTATAATTATTTTAGTGAATTAAGTTAAGTTCTTTTTCTAACGTATTTAATCAAGTTAGTCTCTTATGCTAACATAGTTAGTACCATAATTATTTTAGTGAATTAAGTAAAGTTCTTTTCTAACTATGTTAGGCATTTAATCAAGTTAATTTCTTTTTCTAACATAGTTAGTATCATAATTATTTTAGTGAATTAAGTAATGTTCTTTTTCTAACTATGTTAGACATTTAATCAGGTTAATCTCTTTTTCTTTTTTTATAATAATTAATCTCTTTTTCTAACATAGTTAGCATAAGTAAAAAAAATTATGTGAAAAATTAGGGGGAAAATTGGGGATGTTACACATACATGGCCCCTATCGCACCACCTACTAGTTATAGCAATAAATTCGCCTTTCGTAGTAGGCACACCTGACAGGATTTTCTAAGAAAAGTAAATTCAACAATATGGCATGGGGGAGCGACCCTCCTCATGCCTGGAGTACTCCACATAAAAATAAATGCTGAAATAAACCCTATCAAAATCTGAAGCAATTTCAAAATTTATAATCAGTTATAGCATGCTATTTTTTTTATTGAAATAACCCGCTACCTGGCTCCAGTCAATATTTCTTCAATAATACAATCTGAACTTTCTTTTTTTTCTTTTCAATGCCTTTGGACATATTTCCATCATCATTTCCTATTATTACATCATGTAATATTAGACAGTAATCAGAAACTTTTCTTGACAATAAATTTCGACGTCTCTCTCATATCCTTGTAGAATAATACTATCCAATTTCCCCTTCTACAATCATAATTTCTTAATTCTTTATATAATCCCTTTTCTTTTTCCTTTTTGGTTCTCAATGCCTAATTTATTCATATCTCAAGTCAAACATAGCTATATGAAGAATCATGATTCATTCCAAAACATTAAATAGGTAAAGAAAGATAAATCATAGTAAATTAAATCACTTCAAAAATCAATTACGCCAGCAAAATTTCAAATAACAAGTGCATAGTACAAAACCACCCTCTTGACATTAATTAGTTACAATAGAGAAATGCAAAGACTTAAGTTAAATCACACTCATATTCAATTATCTTTAAATCTGAAATCAATCATACCAAAGTCCAAAACCAAATAATCAACCCCATTAATTCATCAATCAATCAACAACATTTCACACAGCCTTACATAATACCTATTCCACAACTATAGATATTTGAAATCCCCCATACAGTGTTTGAAAATATTACTAAATAATAATAATCACCCTTTTGATTTTAGTTCCCTTCAAAATCATGAATTTTTATTAATGTCACTTGAAACTAAATTATTCATTCTTCCAAAATTTCTCCTAACACATATCAACAGGCAAAACACCAAGAACTAGCCAAAACAAAGGACTCAAATTCCAAGAGAGAGGAAAAGGTAAATCACAGCAAGATTACGTGTCTGTTTGGATACATTTCCAAAAGCTATTCTGGCTCCAAACCTAGGTTTCACACAAATACATCCAAACACTCTATTTTTTGGATAAGCTATTTTGAGAAGAAAAGCTAGTTTGGGGTTCCAAAAGCTATTTTGATAAAAACTACATTTTTCTCCTTTTCCAGCTAAAAGCTTTGATCTCTCATTTAGGAAAAACATTTATTTCAAATAAAAGAAACATGAAAAGCTATTCATCCTAACTATTTTTCAGAAAAGTTATATTCTACTCAAAAGTTATTCTTAAAAGTTATTCTCAAAATGCTTAATCCAAACACTCTCATTTCATCAAAAACTATTTTTCAGAAAAGCTATTCTACTCAAAAGCTATTCTACAAAAGCTATTTTCCCAAAAGCTATTCTCAGAAGCTGAATCCAAACAGGCTCTACGTCTTTTCATCATATTCTAACATACTTATTTTTAAATAATTATTACCTATTCCACTCATTAAAAGGAGAACACACAGAAAATCACTAGAGAAAGAAGCCAATCAATGTAAATTTCAAATCATTTAACAACTTACATGTATGTACGTTAACTAAATTTAATAATGATATAAAACGTTTAATTCATCCACTTCAAATCCTCAAACCCGGAAACCATTTGAATCCCCCTCTCAATCTCCCAAAAATCAGAAAAATTGAAGTAGAATAGAGAGAAAAGGTTCACCTAAACTTGTTTATGCCTTTGCACGCTAACTGAGAGGTTGGAGACGTCATGAATGGTTGGAGAAATGTGTTGGGGCCATGGAAGAAGAGTTGAAGAAAGTAATTGTTTGAGAGAGAGGGAGAAAATAAAATAATGAGAGAGGTGGATGACGGCTAGGGCTAGTAGGAAGGGAAGAGGGAGAATACTATATACACATAACACAAAGACTAACAAAAATTGCGTTTCTGCCCTCTAAAAGTTCTTCTTTCAAATCAAATCTATGTTTCATTGTTTTTACATCTTTTTCTTATTTCAGTTAAGTCCCAAAAAAATATATTAAGTTTCAAAATTTAAATCTTATATCATGATAAATATTTTCTTCAATCATAATTTTTTTTTTGACTTCAAAATATCTTTTCATAAAATTTTTAATCCAACATTAAATCCCAAATTAATTTTTCTTTAAATTTCAAAAGAAACCAAACATTAAATTCCTTAAAAATACTTTTATTCTCAAGTCTCAACAATTTATTTATAATTAATTTATGGCACCACCAATTCCCTAATTAATTACTTATTATTCCTAATCAATTTTTTTGGGGTGTTACACCTCTCTTCATGCCAAAATTATATAACTTGATGTTATAAAAAACTATATAACCTGATTATTGTCATGAGAATCAAACTCCAAGACTGAGAAAATGTGTCTTCATTGTCAGCAAGAAACTTGTTTATAACTGAATATTTGTTTTGTTTTGAACAACTATTAATCCTTTTGAACAACAAAAAAAATTATTCGGACTTTAGATAGAGATATTAGTTATGTTGTATGTGAAAATAGTGTGTGTCAATGTATGTGTAACTTTGTGATAAAATAGTAGATTGACTTAGAAATTCAAAAGTGTTAATCTAAAACAAAATGATACTCCTTTTGTTCCCTAATATAACATATCTTTAGGGTTGCGAGTTTGTTTATAAATATTAAGACATCTTTCTAATTTTTCTCAAATTTCGCCAAACTAACTCTAGTGTGCTTTACAAATCCCTAAATTTATGTCTTTTTACATGCTTAGTTGAAGTTATTAACATAGAAAATAAGTAATATTAGGAAGTATGGATTTGTTAATTGAAAAATATAAAATGTAAAATAAAATGAACCAATATTGATGAAAATGTTTTAATTTTTATCTCAGTTATGTGTTTTAGTGTTTTTCCCTATATTAAGTCAAAACAATAACTTCCCTTTCACTCCTACTGTACCCACCAGACCCAAATTACATATGAAGAAACTATGCCAGAAGATGGAGTTAATTAATAGGGAAAGATGCACCTAGCTAATAACATGATAGTTTCTAAAATGTGCATCTAGTAGCATGATAATTTTGAGGTGCAAATTCGACACTTGTAATTTAAAATGGTGCAAATTTGTTTTTATTCTTTCATTGAAGTTAAGTTTTTTTGATGCTATTAGATGCTCCATTCACAAATTATCATGCTGCTAGGTGCCTCATTTATGTTGGAAAAATGCCAGAGTAGGCCCTATTTAAAATATATAAGCTCTAACTCCCATGTTTATTAATAAGTGTTTATTATACAAAATGCCCCATATCAGCATCAGCTACCTGAGCAATAAAAGAATGTCAATATAGGTATATTCTTTTGTAGTGATAGTATGTAGCACATAAATACGAACATGAACATTGTCGTGGACGCATAATCCACGAGAGTAAGTAATCATAAAAGGGTAGCATGAGACCATGATATTACGCATGTACCAGACCATGAGTAACAACTAACAAGTGTAGGGAATAAGCATGCATGCAATTATTAAATGTGAGTATTGTGCCCATGAGTATCAAGCGCACTTGAGTTTATCTTGGCACACTAAAAACTAACAATACTTCTATTAGTAACCAAAAAATGTATTAGAAGAATGCATTGCGCCAATTTGTATTTAATGAATAAATATCTTCTTTTGACTATAAACTTTATATATCGAGTGAACCTGTAAATTTCGAAGAACGACGTGTCAAATTTTCTTTTGATTTCAAAATTAGGTGACTCATTGATTTAACTCATTCCTATTCGCCTTGGGGTTAAATGCAAGTTATTTATGAAACCAAGGATTGCAACACAGTGGCGCAACCTCAGGTCGTCCCTCTTGAGGAGTCTTGTAACTACCCTAAGGTGAACTAAATGTAAATTAAAAGTGACAAAAGGAAAGGGGTTTGTTTGGTTTTTGAAATTAAGTGATTAAACTATTAAGAAAATGTAAGTGATTTTTTTTATGGTTTTCAAGTAAAAGTATGAAGGTTTAAATCAATGAAATGGAGAGGGACTTTGGTAGTGATTCAATGGTTCAATTGCTTCTTTAAAAATAATATGGGAGTTATATCATTTATCAAGTCTATTAGAAAAATCCCATAGTAACCACTAGGGGTCCTCCAACACTAATTAATATATAGCTAATCAAGCAATCACTTAAAACTAGTCATTGCTTAGGGTTAGAGTTAGGTTCCACTTGATGTGTATTAGAAATAAGTTTGTAAATCAAAATCCTCTTCAAGGAAGTGCAACCACAACAACCTAATTGAAACACTAGCTATTCAAGCCAAGCAACCACTTAAAGCATGTAAAGCATCATGAATCAATTCACATAGGAAATAGGAAATCCATAACATTTGACGTACAAACATAGTATCCAATACATATGATATCAATCCATTACAAATAGAAAGATAAAATCATGTCTCTACCCAAAATACACAAGGAATTGCAACCACATATCTCAAATATACAATGAAAGAGCATGAAACAAGAGAAACTCCCCTTTGAAACCTATTGAAGCAATTGATCATCTTCACACCACCAAAGCACCAAGAACTAGCCTCTCATGAAAAGAGAAGAGGAATTTCGCCCAAAATCTACCCAAGAAGTGGTTGTCATGAGATGGGGTGAGATGGAGAAGAAGGTTGGTGAAAATAAAAAAGGAATTGGAGATGATGAAGAAGAAAATATGGAATATTTGTGGTGAAATGTCATGGAAATGGAAGAGAAATGAGTGGGTTTGAGAGATTTTGAGTGAATCCTAGCATAGCCACCTTATTTTCGTGCAAATGGGGCTTTAGAACAGGTTTAGGGGTGTTAGGAAGCTTATATAGGGTGTATAAACCCTAAATTCGCGAAGCTGATTTTTTGGCTGCAGAGTGGCGCCACACCAATGGCGCCCAAGGGCGTGCCTAGGGTGCCACCAATCTGTAATGGCGCCCAGGTGGCGCCAAACTGATCATTTCTCCATTTTTTGGCCTTTTTTGCTTTCCATGCTTCCTCATTCTTGTGTTTTGCTTCCTTTATCTCTTTGAGTGTTTTCTTCCATTATCCTACAAGAGATTAATACTTGAAGTAGCATCACAAAGTTCTCAAAAAGATGAATGACAATAAATCAAGTTAAATATGACAAAATTGCCCTTAACTAGAACAAATTCCAACAACTTGAGCAATAGTTAGAATCTATACTAATTGGGTGCAATTATCATCAAAACATGCATTAATTCAATGGATTTGGCCATGAAGATATATGCAAAAGTATGGTCCAATCACTCATATGAGGAAAATGAAAAAGTAACATAACAGCAATGAATATGTCTTTATCATTTGCTTATTACTGGCACATTTTCAATGTAAATTATAAATTCCGATTATTTGAATATCTATTTGTGTGGAATTATACATAAGAAATACATTAATCAATAAATTATGAATATAAATATAAAAAAAGTAAATTATCAACTATATAACTTAGGATGCGAAGTTATTCATTCACTTGATACTCTAATCCCTTAATAATTCATTTCTCTTATAGGCCTTCCGATATATGATCTTCGTGCCATTAACTTATTTAGACAAGAAGAATTAAAAAACTTGATGGTATCTTGTTCAAAATTTAATAGATGGTATCTAGTGTTTCCCTTTTATTTATTAGTAAAATATGCACATTTCCTAAGTATACATTTTTGAATATATGTGGCGGGATTGTTGCTAAATTTAAAACATATTATTGATTTTCTCTTTTTTTTCCTTTAAATTATCATGATTATTGATGCTCCTAAATGGAAAAAAGCAAGATAGGGAGGGTGTAAATAAAGGTAGGTAGTTAGGTTATTAGGTAAAATCATGTAATTTTCACTAACTTCACTAACTTCCTTAATCTAATCAAATTATTATGTAATTTGGTGTAATATTTAGGGAAAAAGGGGTTTAGTAAGTAAAATAATGGAAAATAAAGTACTAGTTGGTGGGTTTAATTATCCAGTCATTTTTTGTGTATCTTTGCATGCACTTAAGAGGCCAGAAATCCTTCATATTTTCTTTAAGTTTTTTAATTTTTAATATCATTATTTTTACTTTGGTTGTACTATTTTAATAGGTGTTGGTCTCTTTGTATATCCCACTATTACATTTCTAATCTATTTCAGTGAGGAAATTATGTTCTTAACTCTTCATGCAAGTATAAGAATACAAGTTCATTTTTTGGCGGAATGGATCATGAATAATTAGAATGAGTTAAAGATCAATCAAAATACAAGTAGAGACCTACATTATTTTTTAATTCAAAGTATGTTTAGCACTTTGAAATATTTACTATATAGTGGAATTTTGTTCTAAATATACTTGGTAACACCGCCTCCAATATCATATATATATATATATATATATATATATATATATATATATATATATATATATATATATATATATATATATATATATATATATATATAACTACACATGCCTTCTTTTCATTTTTATTCTTTTTTATTATTTTACTTACTCTACTTATAAATCCTTTTTCACCATTAAATTCTTCTGGTTTCAAATCTAATTTTATACTTTTTATTTTATTATATTGTTTTTCATTGAATGTGATTCTTCGTTCACATATTCCTTCTTTACTACTTATTTGTTCATTATATTCTTCATATTCTATTTCATTATTACTACTTTGTCCTTCTTCACTAACATTCATCATATATAGTATAATATTATCTTCTTCTGACATTTCAGAATTTTCTGATTCTGATTCTGTTTCTTCTTCTACTTCCTTTAACTTATATATCTCTACATCAGACTGTTCTAATTCACTATAAATTGGTTCATTGATTTCTAAAGGTTCTAATTCCCAATTAAAAGCTTGTTCTAATATCTTCATAAATTTCTTTTCTTTAGGTTCTGGACAATTAGTACTTATATGTCCTATTTTGCCACAATTATAACATTTACATTTTTTAGGCTTTTTGCTATAATTAATTTTTCTTTTTCCTTTCTTAAAGTATTTTCTTGGTTTGAATTTTCTGTAAAATTTCTCTTTTGGATATTTCTTAAACTCATACTTAGTCTTTCTCTTCCCTTTTTTATATTTTCTTCTCCTTGTTCTTCTTTCTTCGCATCCCCATTTATGAGGTTTCTCAAATTCTCCACATTTTAATAATAACTTATTAGCTTTATAATATTTTTGATTTCTCCATGCTCTTTTACATGCATCTGATAAATATTCTCTTAAATATTTTTCTCTTCTTCCCATTGTATCTACAAATGGTAATAATTCTATATTTCCTATGTGTTTGTAATAATCGTCCATTATAGTTTCTGAGATTAATCTAGGCAATTTCCTATAAAATAATTCTAAGTAAAATTTTTGTGTATTATAATCTTCTATTCTAGCCTCATAATAATATTTCTTAAATTCACAAATATATTGTTCTAAATATTTTGGATTTAAAGAACATATTTCTATTTGATGTAATTTTTCTATTGCTCTCGTCTTTGTTGTAGTTTCATTTAAGGCTACACTTCTTCCTAAAAATTCATTTCTAATTAAAGTTTCATATTTTCTAATTAATATTGCTATATATTCCTTTCTATCATTATATGTACCTTGTTCTATATGTCTTGCATTTATTCTAAATGTTTCTGTTTTACTTTTACTTTTCCACCAATTATGAACATTTCCTAGAAAACTTGCTTCTATTACAATTGGTATAAATTGTGGATTTAAACTTTTTCCTATTAAAGCTACCAAATGAGATTTACTCCATTCTTCTAATCTTTTTTTCATTATCTAGATTACAATCTAAATCTAACCATATTCCCATACTTGGTATTATTCTTGTTTCATATTGTTCTAAAGGTGTTGGTGTAAATCTAGATTTAGTTGGTGTTTCAAATGAAAATTCAAAACTTTTTTGGTTTATTGGTTGTTTATGGTATAATATACTATCTTGTTCTTCTTCTTCTCTTCTTTGTCTCATTTCTTGATCTAGTTGTTGCTGTGATGTTCCTTCCTCTTTTGGTTCCATTTGTCTTTCCATATTTATCTGAAGATTTTCATCTTCTTTTATATTAATTTTTGTAGCATATTGAAATTCTTTCCTTATTTGTTTTATCTTTTCTTCCTCTTGACCCATTAGTTCTTCTATTTCATCATCATCTATATTTTCTAAAACATTCATCATGTTTATACTGATTCCCTTATTTTTCTTATCTTCTTGTTTTTCTTGTTTCTTTGGATTCATTATTTCCATTAACTTTGGATTCATTATTTCCATTAAATAGTCTAATTCTGAACCTGTTTGGTATAATATTTCTGCTATTTTATTTGCCTCTTTTACTTCTAGTTCTTCTTCACTTATTTCTTTATTTTTTCCTTTATTTGTTATACCATGCTTTTCTTGATATTTTTCCATGTCAAATTTTTCTATTTCTTTATATATTTCCCATATATTTCTATTTATGACTTCTTGTCCTTTCTTTATTTCTTCCGATAATATTCGAGTTTGTTTTATATTTTCATCCATAGATTGTTTTAATATATTATTTTTACTTACTTCTTTTATCTCTATTTCTTCTAAAGCCTTTAACATTTCTTCCATATTCATCATATTTATTTGGGGATTTTCAATTATAGGTTCAATCTTTTTTTCTATTCCTAGAGCTTTCATTATCTGTCTTATATTTGCTTTTATATATGCTAATTCAGTAGTGTTATTGACAACTTCTTTTCTTAAATCATATAATTTTTGTTCTAATGGCTTGGATAACTCTATTAATCTATCAACCTTATATTTCTGTTGTTCTTGGTCTATAATATTTCTAGTTTCTATTGGTAGTTTTTCTAACAAATCATTTAGATTATAAACTTGTAACAAATCTTCTATATTTGGATTAACATAACATCCTAATTGTTTCATTATGAACATATTAGTCCAATTTACTTGGTTAAAAGTATAATCTCCATCTCCACCTACTATAAATGGTGTAAAAATGCAATCACTTGCTTCTTCTTTATTATCATAATTCATAAAAGAACTTTCTGGTAACTTTTCTGCTTCTATTCCATACATTCTAGGCTCTATTACCTTTATAGAATTCATTCCAACAATAACAATAAAACTCTGAAAGTATGTGATAAAATATGAGAATGAAAAACAAGGATTAAGGTTTCATATTATTTAAACCAAGTGGCTCTGATACCATAACGGACAGCCTGCTATGAATACCTAAGAAGAACATTCAGGTTTTGACCAGAAATGATCCGGGTCATAGAAGATCGATCCTTGTCCTTTTTCATACAAGGGATAATAAGACTTCTCACAGAGGAAGTCATCAACAGATCTTCTCCCTTCAGACCACCCCAGCACAGTCTTTCTTCGTTTCCTACTGGAGACGTAACTGGATGGTTTTCTTAAGTATTCTTAGCAGTATGTTTTATGAAATCATAATCCCAGGTTAAATAATATTACTACCTTTAATCCTTGCTTTAGAGTTTAGTTACTCATACCTTAATTTTCAGAAACTTCAAAAGTTGATCCTGAACTTGAAATGAAGATGGAATAGCTAACTTGCAAGAGAAAATTTTATTTGATATAAGAGTTTACAAGGGAGGTACAAGGATTGCTTTCGATGATCCTTCTACTCTAATTACATGACTTATATAGAGAGGCATTCCTCTCAATTTACATCATTCCTTGCGTCATCTTTCATGATTGCTCATCTCCTTCTTATCTTATCCTTCTTTTCCTTTTTATCTTGTCTGCCATTTCTTGTCTGCCACTTCTTTTTCTTCTTTTTCCTTGTCTGTCACTCCTTTTGTCTTCTTCTTTTCAGATTACACTCATATCCATTATTGGATCTTCAAAATCCCTTCTTTCTGGACTTCTTTCATCACAATAATTACATTTGTGGGTAGCATATTCAGCTAATAACTGGCATATCCTCTTCTTAGTATCTGTGCTGTTTTCAAACTTATTATTCTTTATCTTATCATAAAATTGATTAAATTGATTGATATTCCTGGTATGCCTTCCTGATGAGTAAATTAATGTCGTTGGGCCTGAGAAATAGACCCAAGCAGCTTCATCTTCAGTAGCTAAAATCCTATTCATTTCTTGAAAAATTATATGATAGTCTTGAGACCTTATTCTGGATACTGTCTCCATGAATTCTTCATCATCATTTATATCTTCCTTTGGTTCTACTGTATGTTCAAATGGTTTTCTTGTTGTTCCAAGTCTAATGAGATTAATGGGATGATAAAATTTATCTGGGGTTATTTCTGCTATTGTGGAATAACATCTTATAAAGACCATATGTTGAGTTACAATACCAAAATAGGTTTTTACAGCTTTCTTTAGTGGTTATGGTAACTCTGCTATTTCCTCTAGGCTTGATGATGGATAAATAGATTGGATTAATCCATGTTGATATAGGGCTTTTACAACATTTGAGGGTGTTCCTTGGTGAATAATTGCTTTATTGAAGGCATAATGAGAGATATACTTAATTTTTGGTGATTTAAAAGTAAAATGGTTGAGATTATAAATAAGCTTCTTAAAATATGTAAAATATTCTGATAATTTAAATACTGGATTATTGGCTGGTAATTCGGCTGAGGTCTTTTTAGAAATTGTTGGCTGGTTAGAGGTTGATGGCTGATCAGATATCAGTCTTAATGATGGTTCTTTATGGGCTTCTTTTTCTTTTTCTTGGGCCTGACTTTTCATGATCTGTAATAAAGGGGTTATTTTCTGAGTTAACTCTTCTCCAACTGGTTTTGGGTCTTCTTTTGCCTTCATTCCTGTATTTACATATCTGTTTACTTGTTCTTCCAGTTTATTTACTCTGTCAACAAGAGTATTCAGAGTATCCAACTGGTTAAATATCTTTGTAAAACTTGCATTTATTGGATTGAGCATTAAATTCATATTTAGTTCCACCACTTGGAACCTCATATTAATTTGCTCTATTAAATTTCTCATTTCCTCAGAAGTCTCATTACTTGTCGGGGTTACAGGTCTTCCTGATTCCATCTGCTCAGAAAATCAGCAATTAAATTATTCTGTCCTTTAATATATTCAATTTCATAATCATAATATGCCATATCACTTTGCCATTTAATCAACATTTTATTACTCAATTTATTAGTTTTAATTCCTTTATCTAACCAATGTTTTACTTGGGTATTATCAGTTTTTATAACAAACCTAGTATTTACTATAAATAATTCGAATTTTTCTACTGCCTTAACAATTGCTAAAAATTCCTTCCAATTTGAATGATATTTAGATTGACTATCATTAAATTTTCCACTTGAGTATTTAGTAATTTTTTCTTTTCTTTCATTATTCTCATGGTACAAAGCTGCTCCCCAATGATTATCTGATGCATCTGTATAAATAATCCATTTTACATTATTATCTGTAGGAATAGTTAATTTTGGTAAGTTTTGGCATAATTTCTTAATTTGTTCTATAATTTTCTTTGTCTGGTCATTCCATATCCATATACTCTTCTCTCCTGCTAACCTAGATATTTTAGCAGTTAACTTTGATAAATTAGGTATATAATTTCTAGCTTGATTTACTAATCCTAAAAATGATTGTAATTCTTTCTTATTTCTTATTTCTGAAAACTCTAATACTTTTTTACTTATATGTTCCTGTAATTCTATTCCTTCAGGTGAAATATATTGTCCTAAAAATCCTATTCTACTTTTCCTTAATTCTGCTTTATGTGGTGATATATTTAATCCTTTGCTTTCTATAAGTTCAATAAATTTTTCTAAATGTTCTTCATGTACTTCCTCATTTTCTGAAAATATTAGAATATCATCAATATAAATAACAGCAAAATTTCTTATTGGTAATAATAATTTGGTTACATATTCTTGAAATATACTTGGACTATTATGGAATCCCATAGGTAGTACATTCCATTCATATAGTCCTTCTGATGTACTAAAAGCAGTATATTTTTTACTTTCTTCTTCTAATTTTATCTGAAAAAATCCTGACTTACAATCAAACTTACTAAATATTCTTTTTCCTCTTATTAAATTAAATAATAACTCTATTTTGGGTATAGGATATCTATTTCTTACAGCTAAATCATTTAGTTTTTTATAATTTATTACCATTCTTGATTTTCCTCTCTTTTCTTCACTATGTTTTATTATAATCATTGCAGGTGAAGAATATTCAGATTTACTTTCTCTAATTAAGTCATATTTTTTCATTTCATTTATATGCATTTCAAATTCTTTTTTATCCTGTTCTGTCCATGGATAAGGCTTACAATTAATTTCTCTACTATAATCTTTTAGTTCTATCTTAGCTAATGGTTTTGATTTTTTCCAATGAATTAAAGGATTTTCACTATAATTTTCTATTAATCTTTGTTCTATTGTCTTTTTTGTTTTTCCCTTTATTATATTCAATCTTAAAATTTCTTCAAACTCTACTTCCCTTATTACCAATGTTGATAACATATGATTTATTTCTATAGGTTTATTATTTTCTAAAAACTGTACTTCATTTTCATTATATTTCTTTTGAAATTTTTCATCCTTTCTTCTATATGGGTTAGTTATTCTTATTCCCCATGCTTCATGTTTACATGGTGTAGTTAATATAATGGCCTTTTCTATTAAATGTAAAGGATAATATTGACTTAAAAAATCTAATCCTAATATTACATCACAAGAAGGTTCATTATATTGATTTAATTCTTGTATAACTAATTCATATTCTCCTATTTGTATACTAACATTTCTTGATTCTAATTCTATCATATGTATTTCTTTTCCTGCACTTTCCATTCTTAACATTTTCTGTTTTCTTTTCCATAATTCTGGTGGTAAAACATTATACTTTGCTACTGTTAAATTTGCTCCTGTATCTATAAGTGCATGATATTTTCTTGATCTATATTTTTGATAATTGAATTTTACTAATATGAAAAATAACCTTCTATTATTCATTTATGCTTTACTTAACATGTCTAATCTTTCTTTTGTTCTTACTAACATTCTTTGTTTTGCTATATAATTCCACATTACTGGAACCCTCATATACCATGTTCTTCCCGCTACATAATTTAATGTTGTTGTTGATTTTTTCATTTGTTTTCTTATCCATCTTAAGTTACTTTTAGACATCAAATTTATGTTATAAGTTTTATTATTTATTCCTACTAACATTTCGGTATGATTAAAGTTTGGTGATTTATATTTATCATTATTCTGTCTTGTTGTATTCTATATGGTTTTACTGCTCTTAAAAAATCTGATCCTAGCGTAACCTTATGTTCATTTTCAGTATTTTCTTCTACCCAAATCTTCATACTCATTATATCTCGTTTATTAAATCTTATATTTATATTTGTCTTAGTTCCTTCTTCATCTATTTCTAAATTATTTTCTGTATACTGTTCTTCAATAAAACTCTTACTTATTCCTTGGTCAATTAAAGCTTTTACTTCTTCCCATATGGCTTCTTTCTTTATCTCTAATTTTATATAGTACTTTTGTTCTGTTAAATTTATTTGCCTACTCCTCGGTCTAATTTGTGCTAAACTAGTTGTTATTGGTATTTCTGCTAACATATTTGCCTCTATATCTGCATCATTTTCAAATATATGACTTCCTGTTCTTACTATGTTTCCTCTTCTGGATTCAGGTCTAATTATTGGAAGATCTATACTTCTTCTTGGGATTTCTAATCTCCTTGGGATTTCTAGACTTCTTCGTGCTGGAGTATTTATATTTATGTTATATATATATATATCCATTTTCTGATAATAATTAATAAAAATCACAAAACCTATTTTGCCATTGCATGGACTAGTTCAATTTAGAAACATTTGTTCAATATATGTCTCAATAAATTCAATCCCACCCTTGTGAAATTTTTCTTAGCTTGTTGCTTATTGCTTTCAACAATTTCATATAGACTATATAGCTTGATTCCAATGTCATGAGAATTAAACCCCATAATTAAGAATAAGTGTTTATGTCTCTCAAAAAATAGGGCAAAAGTGTCTATGCGACTCTTCAATATAAAGTTTATTGACAACAAGAAACTTCTTTGTGATTTTGCATTAAATAGATTTATTTATTTGGTTTTGAAAAACTATTAATTCATTCAAACAATAAAAATGGGTTTACTCTTACTTTAGATAAAGATATGATTCACTTACAGTGACCATTGTTTTGATAGGTGAAAAGCATTTGTTGTCTTGAGGCAAATTGTTTCATTAAACAATGATCTTAGTCATCCACTAAAAATTCATATTACTACCGATTCGGACGTTTAGGGATGAAATATATCATTGGTGGGAGGGAGCCAGATGGGCGAGATAAAAGAGATGAGCTATGATTTTTCTTTTAAAAAAGAAGATAAATCAATAATAAAGATGAATTTTTTTGTTAAACATCGAACACAAGATCCAAATTAAGATGACTTTTTAGTAGATGACCAAGATCCAATTTTGTTAATAAAACAGTACTTCTAAAGACAACGAGCTCTGTTTACCTATCAAAACGATGAGCACTGTAATTGAATTCGATAAAGATATTTTTTATATTGTAAGTGATAATAATATGTTGTGTGTGCGTGATTCTTCATGTGTGTCAATGTGAGAAAATGGTATTTTTATACTTCTATAACTTGTCATTCCTTGATTGAATTAGAAATTCAAAAGTTTTAATTAATACTAATGCATTTCAAACTAAAATAAATTGATGCTCTCTTTGTTTCTTATTTAAGATTTATTTGGGAAGGTAAGTTTGTTCTTAAATATAAGACCTCAGTCTAATTTGCTCAACTTTTCCCCTATTCATCACATGACAAGTCCCTAGATTTGTGTGTTTTTCGTGCCTAATTATTTGAAGTTTTCAGCATAGCATATCGATGTCAACTATGATAATTCAACATCTAGACATTTTTTTAAGTTCTTAAGGCATCCTAACTCTGCGCAACTTAGAAAGATAAGAAAATAATTGAGTTAAAGATCATTATAGTGAATGAACTATTTTAAAATGGTTAATTTGGTTAACGAATAATAAAAGTTCTCATTCTGGTGGTTGAACAATAAAAATGATTTATTTTAGCCAATGAACTACTAGAAAATATTAAAATACCCTTTGGGATTTAATTAATATAATTTTTGAAGACGTGAGTTTCACTTTTAAAAATAAAAAAATTACCCCACCCACCCGACCTCTCTCTCTCCTCCATCATTCCCTCCTTCACCCATTGCCATACTTCCCCCTTTAAGGCAGACTAAGGCAACAAATCCCAGTCCACCATAAAAAACAGAGCAAGGAACTATATTTTGTAACAAAAATTGACATTCACATGTATAGTGTAATGATCGGGAAGTCCATAGTTTTTTTTTTTAAAAAAAAACACCTTTGCAAAGGTCTATTTCTCTTGCAACATCCAAAACGGCCACAGCGTCGCCATTAAAAGCAACAGCAAGAAGAAAATATGCGCCTCCAACCTTATGAGCAACATCAAGCTAGAAATCACAATCATGAGTAGGTTAAATCATTCAAATATAGTGAAACTTCATGAGGTTTTGGCCAAAAAGACGAAGATCTATTTTGTGATGAAATTGGTAAAAGGCGGTGAGTTATTCACAGTGTATTCACAGTGTGGCCGTGGGTGAAGGAGGGAAGGACGGAGTAGGGGTGGGTTGGGGGTAATTTTTATTTTTAAAGGTGAGACCCATGTTTCAAAAAATTACACTATTAGTTAGATTACAAGGAGTATTTTAGTATTTTTTCAGTAACTTATTGGACAAAATGAAACATTTTTCTTGTTTATTTGTTAGAATGAGACCTTTTATTTTTTATTAGACAAATTCTCCCTTTCAAAATAGTTCATTAGTCAGCATGATCTTTAATCTAAAGAGTAAACTTTGCCAAATAATTTTCAATCTTCAAAAATCCACCTTCAAGCATACAATCTCCTACAATTGAGCTTCTAAACAAGTTTAACTTAAAATGCAAATAAACAACCCTAAACTATATCTTATTCCACATGTGTATTTATGTGAATAGTCAAACAATAAATACAGCTTTAATTGGAATTTCAATACAAAACTGAAAATCTTACCCATCGCTACACATATTTACCAATAGAGCATGTGCGTAATAGCCAGGCAAAATTATCAAATTTACCAACATAAAATACCAAAAAACTAGACATTCTCACTTTTATTTTAGCAAAATCATCAAAGTAGTAAAGACACCCCACTCTCTTGTTTTATAATACCAAACTAAACATAAAATGTATATCATTCTCTTATTTTCATTTAATGTCGGGGAAATTCAGCCTAGCTATTTCTCCCCAAGTAGCTTATATAACTATATATGATGGTTTTATAAGTAAGTGCGGTTTGCAAGAAAGTGAGTTTTGAATTACATTGGTAGTCCCTCACTTCCTCATGTTTTGGATAGTAATGAGACTACCATTCAAACTTCAATTAGGTAAAGTCGCCACCGCCATTGCCGGCGTCGTCGCTGTCACCATTGCCTACGGGGTTGAGGTCAGTCGATGCTGGATCCGCCGGTGGTGGCTCCGCCGGTTCTGGATCCGCCGGTGGTGGCTCCGCCGGTTCTGGATCCGCCGGTGCTGGATTCGATGGTGTTGGCGCCGGCGGTGCCGGTGGCGCAGGTGCTGAAGGGGGCGGTGTTGGCTCCGCCGGTGTTGAAGCCGGCAGTGTTGGTGCCGCCGGTGCTGGTGGTGCAGGTGATGAAGGGGGCGGCGGTGTTGGCTGTGCTGGTGTTGAAGCCGGCGGTATTGGTGCCGCCGGTGCTGGTGGTGTGGGTGCTGAAGGGGGCGGTGTTGGCGTCGCCGGTGTTGAAGCCAGCGGTGTTGGTGCCGCCGGTGCTGGTGGCGTCGGTGCTAAAGGGGGCGGTGTTGGCTCCGCCGATGCTGGCGTCGTTGATGCTGGCTCTGTCGGTGTTGAAGCCGACGGTGTTGGTGCCGCCGTTGCTGGTGGTGCAGGTGCTGAAGGGGACGACAGTGTTGGCTCCGTCGGTGCTGGCTGCGCTGGTGTTGAAGCCGGCGGTGTTGGTTCCGCCGGTGCGGGTGGCGCAAGTGCTGAAGAGGGCGGTGTTGGCGTCGCCAGTGCTGGCTCCGCCGATGTTGAAGCCAGCGGTGTTGGTGCCGCCGGTGCCGGTGGCGCAGGTGCTGAAGGGGGCGGTGTTGGCGTCTTTGGTGCTGGCTCCGCCGATGTTGAAGCCGGCGGTGTTGGTGCCGCCGGTGCTGGAGGCGCAGGTGCTGAAGGGGGCGGTGTTGGTGTCGCCAGTGTTGGCTCCGCCAGTGTTGAAGTCGGCGATGTTGGTGCTGCCGGTGCTGATGGCGCAGGTGCTGAAGGGGGCGGTGTTGGCTCCGCCGGTGCTGGCGTCGTTGATGCTGGCTCTGTCGGTGTTGAAGCCGATGGTGTTGGTGCCGCCGTTGCTGGTGGTGCAGGTGCTGAAGGGGACGGCGGTGTTGGCTCCGTCGGTGCTGGCTGCGCTGGTGTTGAAGCCGGCGGTGTTGGTTCCGCCGGTGCTGGTGGCCCAGGTGATGAAGGGGGCGGCGGTGTTGGCTGCGCCGGTGGTGGCTGCGCCGGTGTTGAATCCGGCGGTGTTGGTGCCGCCAGTGCTGGTGGTGTGGGTGCTGAAGGGGGCGGTGTTGGCGTCACCAGTGTTGAAGCCGGCGGTGTTGGTGCCGCTGGTGCTGGTGGCGCAGGTGCTAAAGGGGGCGGTGGTGGCTCTGCCGGTGCTGGCGTCGCCGATGCTGGCTCTGTCGGTGTTGAAGCCGACGGTGTTGATGCCGCCGTTGCTGATGGTGCAGGTGCTGAAGGGGACGGCGGTGTTGGCTCCGTCGGTGCTGGCTGCGCTGGTGTTGAAGCCGGCGGTGTTGGTTCCGCCGGTGCGGGTGGCGCAGGTGTTGAAGAGGGCGGTGTTGGCGTCGCCGGTGCTGGCTCTGCCGATGTTGAAGCCGGCGGTGTTGTTGCCGCCGGTGCCGGTGGCGCAGGTGCTGAAGGGGGCGATGTTGGCGTCTCCGGTGCTGGCTCCGCCGATGTTGAAGCCGGCGGTGTTGGTGCCGCCGGTGCCGGTGGCGCAGGTGCTGAAGGGGGCGGTGTTGGTGTCGCCGGCGTTGAAGCCGGCGTTGTTGGTGCTGCCGGTGCTGATGGCGCAGCTGCTGAAGGGGGCGGTGTTGGCCACCAAGGATCTGGGGGCGCCGTTTTTGAAACCGGCGGTGTTGGCTTCACTAGTATTGGGGTTGCCGGTTTTGGTGCCACCGGTGGTGAAATCGTCAGAAATGACGCAGCTTGTGGTGGCGTTACCGTCGGTGTTGGCCACCGCATTATGGCGCCATTAGCGGGGTCACTTAAGAAGATTTGAGGCCAAGGAGGAAGGAATTGATTATAATGAGATTCCTCTTTAAACATCGGTTGAGGCACCTCTTGAGGTATTGCAGAAATAGAATGATCTGCCCAGCTTGAAGTGATGATGAGAAACATCAATCCAAAAAAAAGCACAATAAATTGTTTAGAAGACATAATTAGTGTTGAGTTGAACTTAGATGATATACATGTTGTGACTTTGTAAACACATACTAAGTTGATATTTATAGTGCAACTATATATGGTTGTTAATTTTTGTGGGTATGTTAGCTTGCGTTTCCATTTTATTTTATATTTTATTAGTAAAATATACTCTGCATTCTTAAATACTAGTATATGATATTTTTATGGGAGTTGAGGGGATTGTTTGTAAATATAAAAAATATTCTTCTCTTTCTTAATTGTTCCTCAAATTATTATTATTGATACTCATTAGTGGAATATAGTAATCAAGCAAGAGAAGGATAATGGAAATAAAGGTCAATGGTTAAGATGTTTAAGCAAAATCTTGTAATTTTAATGAACTTAAACAATGTAACTTAATATAACCAAATTATGGAATAGTAATATTTAGGAGATGGGTATTATTTAGTAAATAAAATAAAGGAAAAATAAGCTATATTTAATAGGAATATCATTATTTTTAATTTGGTTGTACAACGTAACTATTTTAATAGATGTGTCTGTTTGTATGTCCTATTATTGCATTTCTAACTTATTGGATTAAAGAAATTCTTTTTTAACTCTTCATGCAAATATAAGAATGAATATGCATGATTTTGGCGGAATGGATGATAAATAGAAAGGGTTAAAGATCAATACACATAGAGCCCTAGATTAGTTTTTCTAATTCAAAGTGTGTCAAGTACGTTAAAATATTTGTTAGTGCAATTTTATTAGTGCAATATTTGTTAGTGCAATTTTGTTCTAAATACAATTAAGTGGTAGTATACAACCTCCAATTATCATGTAGAGGTAACCCGTAAAACATTATAAAACCTATTCAGCCATTGTAACGACTAGTTATAAAACATTTTTGCAATGTTTGTCTCAACAAATTCAGTTCCACCATTCTGAAATTGTTCTTAGCTTGTTCCTCATTGCTTGCATTTTTACATGCTTTTATCTAATTTTTCTCAAAATTTCCCAAAATAACTCTATTAATGTTTGACAAATCCCCAAATTTATGTGTTTTTACCTGCTTATTTGAAGTTTGTAACATAGTAAAGATGTAATATTAGCATGTTTTGAATTTGTTGTATTGAAAATATAACACTATTAATTTGAATTTTGTTGTTTTGAAAATATAAAATGTATGAAAAAAGGAAACAATATTGATAAAAAGGTTTTAATTTTAATCTCACTTCTCTTTTTTAGTGTTTTTCCGTATGTATTAAGTCAAATCAATTGTCAAATCAATAACTTCCCTTTCACTCCTTTTGTACCCACATGACCCAAGTTACATTGCAAGAAACAATGCTTAAAGATCGGGTTAATTAATACTTCCTCTCTCTAATATAAGAGCTTAAAATTTGAATAGTTTTGCTCCAAAATATAAGAGTTCATCTCACATTCTCTGTTTACATAATGCGTTTTTTCCTACGGGCAAAGGTGCAAAAATAGTCATCGTAAATTTAAAAATGTGCAACTATAACTTTGGTAAATTGAAGGGGCAAAACTGTACACTGTAAATCAAAATGGGGCAAAATTGGGCAAATGTGCAAAAATAGCTATCGTAAATTTAAACGTACGTTTTCCAGACGTGGCCCCACCATCAGTAAATGATGTGTCATACATTTAAGGGTGCAATATGTTGATGAGAGTTTAATTTTTTGATGAGACTTTATTTTTTCAGATGATTACGTAGAAGTAAGGTGAATTTCACATGATTTGGGGTTCTATTTGGTTTCTTATCGAAATGATTTGGGGTTTTAGAGTTCGTTTTTAGTGATTTAGGGTTCAACTGGATGCATTTTAGCTTTCACGTTAGATTTTGGAATTGACATGTCATTTACTGATGGTGGAACCCACGTCTGGAAAATGCTTGTTTAACTCGGCCTAACAGGGAGGTTACTTTTGCCTCATTTTGGTTTACAATGTATGGTTTTGCCTCATTTCAGTTTACAGTGTACAGTTTTGCCCCCTTCAATTTACCAGAGTTATAGTTGCCCATTTTTAAATTTACGGTGGCTATTTTTGCACATTTGCCCTTTTTCCTACTTTACCTCTAACTCTCTTTCATAGGAGTATTTATTAATGCTT
Organism: Mimosa pudica; assembly: GCA_029929735.1. Lineage (NCBI taxonomy): Eukaryota > Viridiplantae > Streptophyta > Magnoliopsida > Fabales > Fabaceae > Mimosa > Mimosa pudica. The sequence continues at coordinate 12,856,689 of JAKELP010000030.1, read as the reverse complement.
ATGTATTTCTCTCCCAAAAGTATCATAATAAATATGAGCAATATTGGAAAAGAAACATTAACTTTCGACACTCAACTAACATTCACATATTTTCTTAACATTCACAATAATAAAAAAATCATTCGGACTTCAGATAGAGATATTATATATGTTGTATATGTGAAAATAGTGTGTGTGTCAATGTATGTGTAACTTTGTGATAAAATAGTAGATTGAGTTAGAAATTCAAAAGTATTAAGCTAAAACAAAATAATACTCCTTTTGTTCCCTAATATAACATATCTTTAGGGATGTGAATTTCTATATAAATATTAAGACATCTTTCTAGTTTTTCTCAAATTTCACCAAATTAACTCTCTAGTGCTTTACAAATCCCTAAATTTATGTGTTTTTACATGCTTAGTTGAAGTTTTTAACATAGAAAATAAGTAATATTAGGAAGTGTGGATTTGTTAATTGAAAAATATAAAATGTAAAATAAAATGAACCAATATTGATGAAAAGGTTTTGATTTTTTATCTCATTTCTGTGTTTTAGTGTTTTACCCTATATTAATTTAGAACAATAACTTCCCTTTCACTCCTTCTGTACCCACCAGACCCAAATTACATATGAAGAAACTATGCCTGAAGATGGAGTTAATTAACAGGGAAAGATGCTCCTAAGTCCTAACAACATGATAATTTCTAAAATGTACACTTAGTAGCATGATAATTTTGAGGGTGCAAACTTAACACTTGTAATTTAAAAGGGTTAAGGTGCATTTCTAGTACTCCACAATATGGCAAAGTGCACTTACAGTAATACACAATTTCGGGGTGCATTTGTGGTAAGCAAGAATAAATATCGTTGCCCCTATAATAACTCCGTTAAATCAGTCATCTTGACCGTTAGGAGTAACATTTGACTGTTAAAAGGTGACATGAGGAGGAATTATTAATGACGTGGCAATGACTAGACGGACATGTGGCAATGCATGCTGACTGGATTAAGCTGTCACCCACCCCTCACCCCTCCCCCTCCCCACCGCCACCTTCCCCCCCCCCCCTCTCCTCCTTCTCCCCCTCCACTGCTACCAACCCTCCCCCTCCCCCCACCTCATCCCCCACGCTGGCCCCCCTCCCCCATCCCCCTTCCCCTCGTCATCCCTCCCCCCTCCACACCCACGCTGTCCCCTCCCCCTCGTCATCCCTCCCCCCTCCACACCCACCCTCCTCCCCCCACCTCCCTCCAGCTCGCCCCCCCCACCCCACCCTCCTCCCTCCAGCTCGCCCCCTCGCCGGTGACCACCTCTTCGACGGCATGGTCCAGCTACGCCTGCCGCTTCACCCGCACCCACCGCCTCCTCCAGGAGCACTCCCTCGGCCACCCCCTCTTCCCCAAGGCCATCGGCGAGCTCCACGGCCACTCCGGCATCGCCCGCCTCCTCCTCTTCCACGCCCGCTCCCTCTTCCGCCTCATCGACGGCACCCGCGGCATGGGCGTCGCCAACGCCGGACTCGTCTTCTTCAACAACCGCCAACGCCGGACTCGCGAGTGAGGGAGGAGGGTGGGGTGGGGGGGGCGAGCTGGAGGGAGGTGGGGGGAGGAGGGTGGGGGTGGGGGGAGGAGGACGGGGGTGGGGGCGCTGGTGGAGGAGGTAGGGGGTGTGGGGCCGCTGAGGGAGGAGGAAGAAGGGGGTGGGGGTGGGGTGGGGTGAAGGAGGAGGAAGAAGGGGGTAGGGTGGGGTATTTTTTATTAAGGCTAGGGGCAAATATTTTCCACTTTTGGGACTTTTCCAGTATTAACTCTCTTGTGGGGGACCTCAAATTAATTTTCCCTTTTTTTTTCAATTTAATTTGGCCTGACAGCTTAATCCAGTCAGCATGCATTGCCACATGTTCGTCCAGTCATTGCCACGTCATTAATAATTCCTCCCCATGTCACCTTTTAACAGTCAAATGTTACTCCTAACGGTCAAAGATGACTTATTTAACGGAGTTATTATAGGGGCAACGATATTTATTCTTACTTACCACAAATGCACCCCGAAATTGTGTATTACTGTAAGTGCACTTTGCCATATTGTGGAGTACTAGAAATGCACCTTAACCCAATTTAAAATGGTGCAAATTTATTTTTTTCTTTCATTGAAGTTAAGTTTTTTTATGCTATTAGATGCTCCATTCACAAATCATCATGCTGCTAGATTTATGTTGGAAAACGCCAGAGTAGGCCCTATTTAAAATATATAAGCTCTAACTCCAACATTTATTAATAAACGTGGAAGAACATTAATTTTCAAGAAAAAAGAAAAGGTAAATATATAAGCTCATTTTTAAGAAATAGGGCCAGAGTAGGCCCTATTTAAAATATAATTAAGCTCTAACTCCAACGTTTATTAATAAACGCGGAAGGGCATCATTTTTTAAGAAAAAAGAAAAGGCAAATAAGTGTTTATTATACAAAATGCCCATATCAGCATTGGCTACCTGAGCAAAAAAAAATGTCAATATAGGTATATTCTTTTGCAGTGATAGTATGTAGCACATAAATACCAACATGAACATTGTCGTGGACGCGAGAGTAAGTAATCATAAAAGGGTAGCATGAGACCATGATATTAGCGCATGTACCAGACCATGAGTAACAACTAACAAGTGTAGGGAATAAGCATGCATGCAATTATTAAATGTGAGTATTGTGCCCATGAGTATCAAGCGCACTTGAGTTTATCTTGGCACACTAAAAACTAACAATACTTCTATTAGTAACCAAAAAATGGATTAGAAGAATGCATTGCGCCAATTTGTATTTAATGAATAAATATCTTCTTTTGACTATAAACTTTATATATCAAGTGAACCTGTAAATTTAGAATAAGGACGTGTCAAATTTTCTTTTGATTTCATTATTAAGTGTCTCATATGAGGAAAATGAAAAAGTAACATAATAGCAATGAATATGTCTTTATCATTTGCTTATTACTGGCACATTTTCAATGTAAATTATAAATTCCGATTATTTGAATATCTATTTGTGTGGAATAATACAGAAGAAATACATTAATCAATAAATTATGAATATAAATATAAAAAATAAGTAAATTATCAACTATATAACTTAAGATGTGAAGTTATTCATTCACTTGATACTCTAATCCCTTAACACTACAAAAAAAGCGGCGCTTTCCGGCGTACACCTTCCGGCGTTTTCAACAAAAACGCCGGAAACAACATGCCTTCCGGCTTTTACTAAAAAACGCCTAAAAGAAACGCCGCAAAATTTGGCGCACGCTTCCTGCCTTCTTTCCCGCTCACACATACCGACGTTTTTGGACACAAGAACGCCGGTATGTATATTTGAATAAAAAAAATTGTTATTTGCTTTTCTTTTCTTTTTTTTTTGAAAAATAAGACATATCGGCGTTTCTTGAAAACGCCGATATGTCTTTTATTTTTAAAAAAAATAATAAAATATGCTTATCGGCGTTTCCAAGAAACGTCGATACGCCGATAAGCATTTTTATTTTTTTTAAAAAAATAAACTACATACCGGCGTTTTGGGAAACGCCGGTAAGCGAAGGAAAAACGCCGGTATGTGTTTTATTTTTTAAAAATAATAAAAATAATTATCGGCGTTTCTTGGAAAAACGCCGATATGCGATATTTTTTTTTAAAAAAATAAACTACATAGCGGGGTTTTCATGACACGCCGATAAGTGAAGGAAAAACGCCGGTAAGTATTTTTTTAATATTTAAATATGTATCGGCGTTTGAGAAATTGCCGGTAAAATAATAATATAATATCACTTTCCGGCGTTCCTATAATAAACGCTGGTATGCTCCACCTTCCCTATAAATAACGATGCTCCCCCCTCATTTTCCCTTGCTCATTCATTTCTTTCTCCTTCCTTCTTCTTTCTATTTGTTTCTCAGCAATCATCCCTTGCTTATTGTCCTATCTCTTTTTATTTATATTTGCTTCATTTTTGTTTATTTTTATATCATTATTAATTTACATATTTGATATACTTTAGTTGCTTTTATATGTATTATTTTCTTTTAATGTGTGTAATATGATTTTTCTGTCGTTATCATTTATTAATATTTTTTATTTTTATCTATAATACTAAAATTTTCGTCCCAATTTAATGTTAAATTGGGACGAAAATTTATATTTTTTAATAATTTTTAAACACTTTTCGGCGTTTCTGTAAACGCCGAAAAGTTCATATGAAATAATAGCATACCGGCGTTTCCCCAAAACGCCGGTATGTCAATTATTAAAATAATGGACATATCGGCGTTTCGGGAATAATGGACATACCGGTGTTTCGGGAAACGCCGGTATGTCTGAATATTATATTACTTTTTGCAACCCGCTTTTCGGCGTTTGTGTCACCCTACGGCGTTTTGTAAAAACGCCGATGTGCTACTTTTCCACATTTTTTTATCGGCGATTTGCAAAAACGCCGTAGCGTTGTTTCGCCGGAAAAAAACGCCGGAGAGAGGCAAAAATAAACGCCGGTAAGCGGCACTTGTTTTGTAGTGTAATAATTCATTTCTCTTATAGGCCTTCCGATATATGATCCTCGTTAGAGCTGCGAAAATGGGCTAGCCCGCTTTAAACGGGCTAGCCCGACCCAACCCGCATTAGAAGCGGGCTAGCCCCCAACCCGACCCGATTCTATGCGGGTTGGAAATATCACAACCCGACCCAACCCGCATTAGAAGCGGGGCCAGCCCGACCCGACCCGACCCGAATTTCAAGCTATATTATTTAAAAAACAATAAAATTGAATACTAAATCTATAAAGTTAACATAAAAAATTTGTGACAACATCATTTTCCAACAAATTAAATGAATAATTTATTTGTCTAAATTTCAAAATTATAATGTAAACAAATTCAAAAGAGTTTATGGCGTTAAAAGATCTTTAACATTAGTCATCTAATTTTCTAATCAGTAAACTATATACTCTTTAATCTCAGTTAAAAAAAACTATATACTCTTTAATCTCTGATTTTGTCTTTTTTGTTATTACCTAACAACAAAGCTAAAATATATATATTACAATGTTAAAAGACTTTTATGCACTTTTTTTCATTCCACTTGGAAAACCTCATAGGTAGGAACATATATCCATGACCTCGACGATAATTTTTTCCTCATACGTTTAATATATACTATAACTCACATATTTACGTTACACACACTTCAAAAAAAAAATCTGAAACCTCACAAACTTCAAAACAAATTCAAAATGAACATGAAAAGAAAGAAGAAGACGTGAAAGAATGGAAGAAGGAAGATGAGTTTTAGTTATCGAAGAAAAATAAGTTTTTTTTTGGGGGAAAAGTAAGCGGGCCAACCCGCCAACCCGGCGGGCTAGCCCGATTAAACCTGATTTAAGCGGGCTAGCAGCCCGGTCCGACCCAAAATAAGTGGGTTCCAATTTCTTTGGCCCGACCCGTTTTTTTTAAAAACGGGTTGGGTTGAACCCGGCGGGCCGGGTTGGAAATTCCCGCCTATAATCCTCGTGCCATTGACTTACCTAGACAAGAAGAATAAAAAAACTTGATGATAGCTTGTTCAAGATTTGATTTCTCAAGTATTCTTTTTGATATAATCTTTTTCTTAACTTTTTCAATCACTTGAGTACATACTTGCCTGAAATGACAAACTAGCATGTTTTTTATATAGACATATGCTTCCGGATCTTTTTCTTAAGTTCTCAAATCATCCCCTACTCAACTCAGCTTATAAGAAAGATAAGAGAATAATGTAGTATGCTCAGCCTAATCATTTTCATTCTTCAAACATCTACCTTAAAGCAAACAATCTCCTAAAATTGAGTCCCTTAATTAACAAGTCCAACTTAAATTGAAAATAAACATCTATTTTGGGTTGTTGGCCTTGAAAATCCAAAATAAGCTGACTTATTTCTCAAAATAAGTCGAGCCAAACACGCTGTATATCTTATTCTGCCTCTCATACTGACTTCTTTCATTTGTCTTAAGAACTTCACTATTTATTCAAGCGTGTGTATATTGGTTATCAGGAATAGGTATGGAGGATATTACAACTTGGTATCAGTTTTTATGGTAAACGATACCCTGCCTATGCATTTGCATTTAGATTGACAATATACATTCTCTATATTCCCTTTCTTCCTTCTTCTTCGTCACCATCCATCTGGACTCTCTCCTTCCTTCTTCCTTCTTCACCCTTCCTCAATTTCACAGCTACCTTCAAGTCACCGTCACAACGTCTACTCTTCTCTGTACCACTAGTAAGCTGTAATTTTCTTTTCCTTCCCTTGTGTTAACATAGTGTTCGTATGTGATCCCCAGCCACCTCGGAGGTAAACTCTTAATTCCTTAATTTCTCGATTGAGCTAAGAATATGTTTATAATTTGGTTGGTATTGTGAATCTGATGCATTATTGCCCTGATCTACATTTAACTTCATGATGAATGTCTGCGCCTATGCCATTTCTTGTTAATGCACTTGATTAACTTGATGTTAATGCCGAAAGCTGCACTGAGTAGAGCCTTGAAATTTCTGTTGTATTCTTCTGAAAGTTTGGTTCACAAATTAGCTATTCATTATGTTAGAATTCTGTTTCTTAGGCAAGGTTGCAAGATGCTAATGTCCACTTGGTTTCATTGTTTTGTTCCTGTTCATTTTGTGTTTCTTTAACTTTCTGAAAATATTGAACAAGATCATGAGCCTGAGATTTGTCTTCAACTGTTCAATAATACTCTCTTGTGTGCGTGAAACACTTGTATCCATTTGCTTTTTTGCTGCTTAATTCACTTGAAACAACTGGGTAAGGAGTATGGATATGTTCATATTGATTTTCAATTCTAAGACTCCGGAATCTGGATACTGACTCTGATGGCTGTAAACTGATATGGTTGTGACTAGATTTTGTTATTAACTTAGTATCGTTTACCCCGTGTTAACTTGGGTTTACTACACAAGATTGGGCTGACATTTTCTTAATTTTCTGAGGTATATATTGGCACATTTTGGCACATTTTGTAGTCTAAATTTTTGTCCTCTCCGCCTACCATCTTCTGTGCTCAAATTTGAATGAGAGATACTTGTGTTCAAACTGTTAGTGTTGGGATCAAAGTATCAAACTCTTAGTCGTGCGAGCATTCGAGTGCGTGCATGTTTGTTTGTTTAATTTTGGCCTTTTGGGTTTGGAGAAATGTTGTGGGGGATTTGATTGTGCAATCTGGAGGTGTTACATTTGATTATTAGCTGATTGGGGATTTGTAGTGCGTTTGAAGATCTATGTTTGGAGAAATTAAAGTATAGTTATTTGTTCTGAAGAGTGAAGTTATTGGTGGTGATTGGTGAAGATAATAAAGTTAGCTTAAAAATAAGGAGGGTTTCAAAATTTTCACGTGAAAAAGAAAAATGAAAGTGACTGTATTTTTGTAGATGAGCTAGGGAATTTAGAATTAGACTCTATTTTTAAAATAATCTCAATTAATAATATTACTTTTTATATACATGTTAATTTTTATTTATTATGTTTTCTTAACTTTTTCCGAGATTATCATTATTGATATTCCTCAATTGTAAACTTGTAAGATATGGAGAGTGAGAATAATGGTAGGCGTTTAGGGTATACTTAGGTAAAACCATATAATTTTGACTAATTTAACCAACTTCTTAAATAAATCTAATCAAATTATGTGATTCAGTCTTATATTCGCGTGTAGAAAAAGTATTATTAGTTTGTAGATAAAATTTTGGAAAAATAAAGTGCAGGTTCAATTATCAAGTCATTATAATTGTGTATCTTTACATGGACTTGAGCGGGTAGAAATCCTTCATATTTCCTTTTTTAAAAAAAATGTAATGTCATTATTTTTAAGTTGGTTGGACTAGCTATTTTAATAGGTGTGTATGTTTGTGCGTGTATATATATATATCCCATAATTGCATTTCTAACTTTTTTAAGTGAAGAAATTATGTTCTTAATTCTTCATGCAAACATGAGAATGAATGTGCATGTTTTTAGCGGATTGGATCGTGAATAATGTAGAAAGGGTTAAAGATCAATCCAAATACACATAAAGTCCTAAGTTATTATTTTTTTTATTTGATTTAAATTGTGTCCCACACTTTATAATATTTACTAGTGCAATTTTCTTTTCTAAATATACTTATGTAGTGTTGCACGTTGACTCCAATATCATATCAAGGTAACCAGATTTCTAATTAGGGCAAAAGCGCTGATCTAATAATTAACTATTTCAATTTGGGCAAAAATAATAAATGACTATTTTGCGGTGCATAAATAATAATCAACTTTGTGACCCAGTGCAAAAGTAATAAAACCGGTACTAAATGTTAATTTGTAGTTTTGTGAAACCTTTCTGATATTATTTTCTAAAGTAAAAATACCTCTTTACCCCCTCACAATTAAAACTCAATCATTTTTCTTCTGTCCTTCACCTTTCCATGCTAATTACTATCAGCAAGGTTTTGATTGGGAGGGGCAAAATGTATTTTTCACTTTGAAACTAAAATCAGAAAGGTTCCACATAACTACAAATTAACATTCAGCACTGGTTTTGTCATTTTTGCATCGGGTCACAAAGTTAGATATTTTTTATGCACTGTGAAATAGTCACACTACTACAAAATTACCTTTTCACGTCGCTTTTTTAGGGCCTTTCACGTCGCTTTTTTAAGCGACGTCAATACCAGCGAAGTGAAAAGTGGACTTTTCACGTCGCACCTAAAAGCGACGTGAAAAGTATACTTTTCATGTCGCTTATCCAAATAAGCGATGTAAAAACTAGCCTTACTATGTCGCTTATTTAAAACAGCGTCGCTAAAAGAAGTATGCACGTCACTCATTTCAAGGCTAGCGACGTGAATAATATTTGTTACGTCGCCTATTTCAGAAAAGCGACGTAAAAAGTGTTATTCACGTCGCTTAACTAGAAACTAGGGATGTGAATAACAATGTTTACGTTTTATGTAAAAAAAAATGGAGCATTTTTGTAGTGGAATCTCATCCACAATACAAAAAATGGCCATACAAAACATTTAAATTAAGAAATAGAGAAATTTTATTTGGATTAGAATCACTTACAATAGAAAAATGTCTCTACATAAACAAATTAAAATAGGATAGAAAATACTAAATAGTTATAAATGTAAAACTTGAACATAAGAAATATATGGCAAATAGAGCCTATGAACCACTGTAGGAAGTAGCACCTATAGGCAGACCCATTGCTACCAAGATACCATCCTCTTTTTCTGCAGTACTCAGAAGCAAATCCTTGTCATTTGCCTCCACATTCTGGGCTTGAACAACAGCATCTACAGATTCTGCACTAATAGACATGTTTCCAAGTTCATCAGAAAACTCAAATGGCCCTCTATGTTCCTTAGCAGTAAATATGTAAGAAGGCTGCATGAATTTGATGTTGTTAGTTCTAAGGACTTTGATACAAATTAAAAGACATTTTGACAAGACTTGTCAATTAAAAGCTGACCTTTTGATATACAACAGACAGACTGTTGAACTCATCAAATATGTGATCTTTAGCCACACTGCTCTGAGTGTCAGCAAAAACCGAAACAGCTTGCTTCGGAGGGTTCACTACTCGCTCAGCCACTGATACATTGTATTGCAGAAGTCTATAATAAAATAGGGCTCTGTCATGAACATCCTGCAATCAGCAGTAGCTCTAATTCATTTAAGATAATGGGAATAAGCAAAATATATATAAAAAATCCGAGAAAATCAAAGCAGCAACAATTCACATTTGGTGAAAATCAGCAAGACCAGCAGCCAATGCAGCTCCCAATGCTTTCTGAGTCTCAGGTGGTCTCTTGAAGAAACACTTCATCACAACCGTCAGGAGATGTAAGCGAACCTGCACAATGAGACAAATGTTGTTCAATAGAGATTAATAAACATGATCACAAGAACTGAATAAATCTATACATGAGAAGAAAGATCAATAAATCAATCAGAAGTTGGTTAAATTTGTTGTTTGAACACAAGGCATACAATGACTAAATTAGTTTTGAGGAAAAAAATAACTACAGCAACTTGAATTAATTAATTTTGCATCTCTATCTCATTTCTCCAAAAAAAAGTCAAAATGATCTTATAATTAGTACTGGAGGGAGCACATTCACTATAGCCATTAGGAATTTTACAAGCACACACCAAAAGGCCAACAGTAGTAGGATGAGAACAAGGAAGCATTAAAGACACATGGTAAAACTTAATATGAGCATTCATCTAAATCCAACTTCCCTTACTCATTCACCACCCCAACTTGAAGGGAAATGGATGATGCAAGGAGTAGGATTATTACCTGATTTACTTGCTTAATCTTTTCTTCATGAATGCTTCTGTTTCTACCCAATTAAAAATAATAATCAAACCAGGATATACAGTTGAAACAAGAAGCAAGAATGAAATACTCAGCTCTGTTGCCCATAACATCCTACATGAATACATAAATCTTCCAAGCAATAATCATACAACTACAAACCCTCATAAGGCAAGTTTACTACATCAGCAGAATGCTCCTCCTCCCAATTTTCAACTTAACTCTCCAAGGCATAAGGAGCATCTTCCATGTCCTGAGAATATTCCCCTAACATCCATATAAGGGCTGCTTTGGCCTTGGGCTCTTGGACATTTTTGCTACTGATATTCCCAACCACAACAATACAATCCTGACTCCATTGTGGATACTTTCTAAGCAGATCTTTCACCAGCACCTAGATAGAACAATGGCAGATAGCATTCACCAGTCCTCCAAGATATCATCAAACTACTTTTGCATTGTGTTTTGTAAATTGAACAGTTAAGTAGGCGTGATTTGCAGTGTTTAGTCGACAGATTGTTTTGCTTACCAGAGCTTCAGCAGTAACATAGTCCTTTCCCATTTCGAGAAACTGTAGAAGCCTATCGATCAACAATAGCGTTGATATCATACTGTTGCAATGCTATCTTCCTAACAGCTCAAATAGACTCCCTAGCAATTGGAATGTCAACATTTGCAGCATATTCACATAGTTCCGTCACTAAAATAGACCCAGGAAGGTCATGTATTAGTCATGGTGAAAACTAATTCAATTTAGAAAACTAAGAGCAAAGAAATTCTCACCGCGGACCAGAATATTAAACAAAGACATTTGATAAACTAATTTTGGTTTTCCCCTCCTTTCTTTAGGTCAGTTCTCAGTTGAAAGACATAAGGAGGAGTTACTCACCTATCTCATAGGTGTTGCTTTCATTTGCAACTGCAGTCAACATTTCCAGCTTCAACTTTTTGACAGAAGCTGGCTCATTATACTGACAGTAGAAGTGTTTGTAGTCCCCAGAAAATATATAAGGTGCAAGCATCACCAAGAGGTGCAGGTGGCTTAAAACTGCATAAGATTGTTCTGGACTTCCTGAACTCAGTAGAGTCAAGAGAGGAGCTTTAATGCGCTCACATACCTATCCCAAAAAGACTGAATCACAAATCACAGCACTTCATGCAAATAACAGAAAGTAATTTAAGTTCAGGCACTTGCCTCATCAGGAGGTAATTCAACAATATTCCACATTATTTTAGCCCCTGATATAAGCAAACACAACTTAAGTTCCTTACACAACAATATTCCTCCAAATAAAAAGGTACACACACAATAAAATATACTAGACGTGGAAAAAATGGCAAGAAATAAACAATGGAGTATTCATATGGTATTTTGAAGCACTAACAATGCATAGAAGACATATAATAATGCCATACAAAAGAATCATGTTTCAAATATCAATAATCTAGAACAGAAAATTAATCATGTTTCAATAATCAGTGATATAAAGAAAGAGATATTACATAACTCTTTTGAAACTAAAAACAATCATCAGACCAAAAAAACACCATCATTCTTATAGTTTTGTATGTACGTATAACCAATATATAAACAAACACACACATACACGCAAACACAAACTAACAGGTCAGTAATAAGTTGGATCTGCTCACCAAAATCAAATTCCAATCTGTAACCCTAATTTTTCATCATCTCCATTTCTCTCTCTCAACATTATTATCCTGTCACACTCTTTTAATTTCATTTCTCCTTTGATTTCTCATCAATTAATCTTTTGTTATTGATTTTATTACCAAGGAAAAGCGCAGCAATGAAAACGAGAAACATGAAATAGAAACGGGAAGAGAAAAACAAACCTAATTAAACGAGTTTGTAGTGTTTGTAGCAGTCGAGTCCTTCACCGGCTCTGCTCGCTGAGTATATAGCCGACACCGAGTTTGCAGCAGTCGTACGCCGTCGTCGGTTTCTTGGATGGAGGGAACGGCGATGAAATTGAGAGAGAGAGAGAGAGGCGAAGGAGATGGGGATTGAGCGGAGGGAGGGAGGGATCTACTAGGGTTAGCAATGAAAGAAAGAGAGAGATCGTGGTTGGGGGAGTGGAGGGCGTGCGAAAGGGAAACGAGGGAATTTAGGAAAGAAAACCGTGAGAGGAAAAATCTAGAACTTTTTAGATTATTAACATCGCAAGTTATTAAAAAGGCGACGTAAATATTTTATCTTTTACGTCGCATTTTATGAAACAGGCGTTGTAAAACGTATTCACGTCGCATATTTAGTACATTGCGACATTAATATATTCATTTTAATTAAAAAAATGCCACCGCCTCTCTTTTTATGTCACTTACTTAAAAACGCGCCGTAAAATGGCGACGTGAATTCCTTATTTTCTAGTAGTGTCATTTATTAGTTTCGCCGAAACTGAAATAGTTAATTATCGTATCAGTGTTTTTGCCCTTCTAATTGTAATAAATAAAACCTACTTAGCCAAAGCACGGATTTTTTTTTTGAACTGAATAGCAAGGATTAGATAATAAACAGTTTTGCAATGTTTTTGTTGCAACAAATTAAATTCACTCCTGCCCTTCTGAAATTGTTCTTAGTGTGTTCCTTATTGCTTGCAGTTTCATATGCATTACCATTATTGGTCTTCTTTCTCATTCATTTTTTCATGTCAAAACTATATAATTTGACTCAAAATCACGAGAATTAAACTCTATGACTGAGAGAAAGCCTCTTTGGAAAAAAAGGAGCAGAAGTGTCTCTACAACTCATCAAATTAAAGTTTTTTTGACAAAATGTAACTTTTTTATAACTGAATTTCATTAAATGGTTTTATTTATTTATATGGGTAAAGGTGCAAAACTAGTCACCGTAAATTTAAAAATGGGCACTTATAATTCTGGTAAATTTAAGGGGGCAAAACCGAACATTGTAAACCAAAATGGGGCAAAACTGTACATTAGAAACCAAAATGGGGCAAAAGTTACCTCTCTCTTATGCCGAGTTAAACAGACGTTTTCCAGACGTGGGCTCCACCATCAATAAATGACGTGTCAATTCCAAAATCCACTATGGAAGCTAAAATGCATCCAGTTGAACCCTAAATCACTTGAAACAAACCATAAATCCCCAAATCATTTCGATAAGAAACCAAATAGAACCCTAAATCATGTGAAATCCACCTTATTTCTTCGTAATCATCTAAAAAAATAAAGCTCCATCAACATATTACACTCTTAAATGTATGACACTTCATTTACTAATGGTGGGGCCATGTCTGAAAAAGTCCTTTTAACTCTGCTTAACAGAGAGGTTGTTTTTGCCCATTTTGGTTTACAGTATACGGTTTTGCCCCCTTAAATTTACTAGATTTATAGGTGCCAATTTTTAAATTTATGGTGACTATTTTTGCACATTTTCCCTATTTGTATTGAACAGCTATTAATTCATTTAAACAATAAAAAATGGGTTAATATGGACTTTCTATACAGATATTGTTTTTTTTATCGAGATATACAGATATTGTTTACTGTATATACATTGTAAGTGTTAATATTGTGTGTGTAACTGTAGATGCGTGTCATTGTGATGAGTGTGACAATATTTGTGAATATAGGTAGAAAGGTTGAGTGAAGAGGACTTCGTCATGCAGAATTGATAATTTATAAAATTATTTTTTATAAAACTTTGCTAGCCCCATTAATGATTATTATTGCCAAAGTAAATTTATGCCTACATTACGTGGTTGGATTTAAAATTCAAATATTATTTAAAATGTTAAGGATAACTAATATATTTATCATAATTATTTTCAAAGTTCAATTAACATATTGATAATGAGATTGAATTTCAAAAAGTTGAATTTTCGGAAAGACTAACTACCAAAAAATGTCTGAATGAATTTTTTGCACTTTTGTGTGTGTGTGTGGGGGGGGGGTGGATGGGAAGGTTGGGATGGAGTTTGATTCTTCTATTGTTTTTATTCATGCTTGAGTTTGATTTTAAGACTACTTAAAAATATTAAATGTAATATAATTTATGTTTTTAAAAAACAATTCATTGGAAGTAATAATAAATATTACATTTGAGTAGAGATTTATATAACAATGGTTGGATAATATGTTAAATTCAAATTTAGAAATTCTAGGAAAATGTATTTGGGTCAATAAAACGGTTGGAATATTTATTTTCATAGTAGTTTAAATATTACATGTAGTATAGTCTCTATTTTGTTTTCTAAAACATATGTACCCACATTTCCCAAATAAATGTGTGCAAATTTTACATTTTTTCCTTCCTCATTTTCAATCATTTTACAAAACCTTTAAAGTCTTTTACCTTGATTATTTTCTTACCCTACCAATTGATTTTATTATATTGTGCCAAAACATTATGTAGACACTATACAATATTTTTCCTAACCCAAGTTCACAATCGTTTAAATCTATTTGCTTCTTTATATTGTTCCAAGTAAATTAAACTACTTATTTCCAAATGGCATATAAGATTTTCATTCACTTGGAACATCCAAATATCTTTGTATTAAGACAACATGTGATATTTAATAAAAAATAAAAACATTTTTGCATCATACAAAGTAGGCCACTTGTTATGTCATCATAAACCTTAACAATAAGACAAACTAAAAACAAAAGTGACCACACACTTGACTAAAGTAGTAGAGATATTTTTTTAAAATACCAAACTAAACATAAAATTTTATACTATTCTCTTGTTTTTATTTGAAGTCAAAGTAAAGTAATTGTAATAGTTTTATAAGTGTGGCCTAGATTTAAGTGGCTTTTGAGTTATATTGGTAGTCCCTCATGTTTTGGATAGAGATGAGATTGCCATTTAAAATATTAGGTTGAGCCCCCACCCCCGCCACTACTGCCTTCCCCACCGCCGCCGCCATTGCTGCCTTCCCCGCCGCCGCCGCCATTGCTGCCACTGCCCTCGCCCTCACCCTCGCCCTCGCCCTCACCCTCACCCTCACCCTCGCCGCCCATGCTCATGCCCATGCCCATTCCCATTCCCATTCCCATTCCCATGCCTATGGATACGTCTTCGTCATCAACGGGATCAAAAATCCAGGGAGCCCTAAATTTATTGTCATGAGATCGCAATTCAAACATTGGTTTAGGCACCTCTTGAGGTGTTGGAAATGCAGTTGCAACTCCAATATGAAGAGGCTGCGAATAGTCTGTCCAACATGAAGTGGTGATTAGAAGCATCATCACTTCAAAAAGAAGCGCAAGAAATTGTTTAAAAGACATAATTATTGTTGGGTTTAACTTGTATGATATCGGTGGTGACTATGTAAAGGCATACTTAATGTTGTAGATATTTATAGTAAAAATGTACGTGGAGGTTATTTGGTGTACGTTTGTTGGTATCTTGTGTTTCCATTTTTTATTTTATTTAACAATAAAGTATACATCTTCCTTAAGATTAAGATATATTTAAAAATTGACGAGATTGTTTCTAATTGTTAAACAGTGAATCACGTAGGTGGTTTGAGTATTTAGATAAAATCATGAAAAAATAATGTAGGGTGGCGTGGCGGGTTCAATTATCCTTTTGCATGCAGACAGAAATCCTACGTATTTTCTATAAGTTTTGTAATTTGTAATATAATCATTTTTCATTTGGTTGTACCAACTATTTGAAGGAGTGTGTCTGTTTGTATATCCCAATATTGTATATCTAACTTATTTAAGTGAAGAAATTTTGTTCTTAGCTCTTTAAGCAAATATATGAATGAATGTGCATGATTTTGGCAGAGTGGATCGCGAATAATGTATAAAGGGTTAATGATCAATCAAAATACACATGCAGCTTCAATTTATTGATAGCTACCAAAATAAGAAATTGAAGTTGATCAAAGGTTAATGCCACAACATAATTATTTAATCCTATTGTCATTCCATTCATACAAATGACTTGACAATTGACACACAGTTTCACTAGCCAAACTACCTTGAGCTAACACAAAATTTCGTACCCACTAGTCCCAACATTACATGGATTGTCATTCCCCGCGCATCACTGGGATGAAAAGTGTGTTCTCATAATCAATATACATCATTACATTGAATTTGGATTGTTAGTTCTGCTTTAATTTATTTTTTATATTTTAAATAACTTTTAAATTTTAAACTATGTAAAATGTGAAATAAAGATATTCTCATAAATATCATTTATTTTAAAAATGAATTAATCACTTTAAAATCAACAAATTACAAATTTTAAATTGTGAGCTGTTGAGATCAAAATTTGAATGGTTAATTCTCACTACAGTGATGAGAAATACTTTCCTTGTCACTATGATGAGTATGGAATCTGGACCCCAAATTACATTTGAAGAAACTGTGCCTGAACATGGGATTCATTAATAATACAATGTTGCATGGCTTATTAGTTCCATTTTAACACAACGGTGTTAAAAAAATAATTACTTCCATAGTCAATTAAGTACTGGTGCGTGCCTTGGTGTAATCAAATGGCCATTATAGTATATATGGTTTAATCAAGTGTTTCATTGTATAAATAAATTTAAAACAATCATAACTTAAGTAAAGAACTCTGTTTGGAATATTTTAAAAGTCTACACAAACTAAATTCCGATTCTCTTTGTTGCTGAGTGAGAGAAAAATGAAGTAAATTAACAATGAAACTCACACTCTTGATCAACACGTTCTCTTAGCCCCTCGTCAAGATGTATGAGATTTTTTCTGTTATTTGGGGCTTGTCCACCTCCTCGTTTTTTATTCCCTTGTGACTTTTATCATTTGTAATAGTAGGGCTCCAATCATCTCTCATCAAACATTGTCTATTCACCTTGATATTTTTCTACTTTTTTTTGTACTATTGTTTATTTATTTTGTGCTTTACCTAAGCTAACCTATTTTTTTCTTTTTAAGTTTAAAACTAAGATATTTATTATCAAATCCTCAAACCACGGTGTAGTTGGATGATCATAATTCTTTTTTTATGGTAGCCTGAGTTTTAATTTTGGTTCAAGTATTTTTATGCATTATCGAAAACATTCAAACAGTGTGGTTGAGTGGTTCTATAAAGATTAGTTTTACAAAAAATTAGTACAATAAGTGGTGAGGTTTAAGTATAACATCTAAACAAAAAATATTAAATGTAAGGTTAACATAACTTTTGGTCCTTATAATTTGATCTCATTTTGGTTTTAGTCCCTGTAATTTTAAATAGGAGGTTTTGATTCCTCAAATTTGCTCAGTTAATAACATTAGTCCCTGGAGTTTAAAAAGGACCTGGTGTTAAGTTTGACTAATGTGTTGTCAACTAACACCATTTATTTTGCTTAATTGACATATGACTAGGCTTATATATAATTTAAATTTTAAATTTTAAATTAAAAAAAAACATCTTCTCCTCCAATGCTTTCCAGTGAGGACGAAGGCAGGGAGGGTAGGGTGAAGCAATTGAGGAAAAGATGTTTTTTTAGTTTAAAATTTAATATCAAAATTATAAGTCTAATTTATTTAAATAAGATATACTTGATGCAAAACAACACAAAAAGACATAATAATTAAAGATTTTGGATGATTCAAATTGGTTACTAATTATGTCTTTGTCTAATAACATATATTTGATGCAAAATAACACACAAAGACCTATTTTAGTGTTTATGTCTATTTATAGTGCTTCAAAAACTTTAGGGCAATGACCTTATTTTACCCTTTAAGTAACCACCATGGATCACCGGGCACCCTAAACTAACATCTGATACAATTTTACACTTGAAATAACTATAGTGGTCCAATTTTACCCTTTAGCGAATGTAATGTTGACATGTGTCATCCACGTGTCATCATTACATCCCACATACCAACATTACATTCTACAGAGGGTAAAATTGGACCACTTTGATTACTTCAAGGGTAAAATTGTACCTGTGTTAGTTTAGGGTTCCCAGTGGACCAGGGTGTTAACTTATAGGGCAAAATAGGACCATTACCGAAAACTAAATAGTGCTAGACACAATGTGTAACATCCTGAAAATTTAATACAGGATTAAAGAGTGTTTTGGGAAATGATAAATGGAGAAATTAGGAATTTTGGAATTTTTAGGAATTTTTGGGATATTTTTGGAAACTTTGAGTAATTAATGTGCATATAATTAATTAAGAAATGAAGAGTTTGAAATATGAGGGAGTGGTAAAGCTAAAAATATTTTGAAGATTAAGGAAATTGGAGACTGGTTTAAATGGTTTTAGAATTAAAAGAGTACACTATGGCAAGTTTAGGCTACAAATTATCATATATCATCCTTATTTCACTTAACCAAACATGCCTTTCCCTCCCTCCTTACAAAAAGAAAACCGCCGACACCCCCCTCTCTCACTTTCTTCTTCATTTCCTTCTCTTCCCTCCATCCTTCTTCGTTCTTCTTCTTCATTTTTCTCCCTCTGAATCCGGCGGCCATAGCACTGGCGGCGCCTCCCACTGTCACCAACCTTCTTCTTCGTCCTCTCCTCTCATCTCTGTCTCTCAATTTCATTTCTTCCTCCCTTTTTAGCCTCACCTCCGTCTTGTTCTTCATTTTCCGGTGAGCGGTTGACAATCCGACGGCGCACGAACGTTGGAAGCTTCATGGGTAAGCTTTTTTCCTTCTCTTTTCTTCTTTTGCTTCATTCGGCTTCTCTTTCTCACTGCCTCCGCTCAACTGTCTTTCGTTCTCCTTGTTTCTCCGGCGAACCTAGCGGATTCCGGCGACGGCGAGTTCGATTCTGAGGTGGAACACCGGATGCAAGCTCCGGTGAGTCTCTGCTATTTGTTCTCACTTCTTTTTCTTCGATTTTGTTCTGTTTCCTATGAGAGGCCGAGTTTGGGTTAGGGATTTGGGAGCAACAATCCACTTAAAATGATGTGTAAGTTTTGGTTTTAGAGTTGAAGGCTTCATTTCTTTGTGTAGTTTGGAGGATTAAAACTATAATGTGAAGATTTTAAAGTTTGTATAAACCTTAGCTTTTGCGGATGTTGATTGGGGATGTTGAATCTGAGCTGAGTTGGGGATTTAGAAATTCCTTATGTTTGTCTTTAATTTTGCTTGATTTTTATGGCTTTGGTGGTTGTTGGTTGATCTATGAAGTTAAGACATGAGTAGAATAAAGTTAAGAAATGATTTTTGCAAGTTGAGAAATAGTGTTATGGTGATTTTTGGTGTTTCTTATGCATGTGTATTAAATTTCAGGTTCTGTTCTTTTCTTCCTTGTATTGCTTGATTAAATTTTGTTTGAATGTACCTAAAAGATGTTGCTCTTTTGCGTGAGTATTATTGTGTTTTGTAACCTAACCTTTAAACCTGAATTTTGTGGTGTTATGGAGCTGATTCTAGTGAATTAATTTAAGAACAAATTCTGTTTGGATTGTGTCAAGTGAATGGTAGAGATTACTGGTAAGATTTGTGTTTTTAAAAGAACGATTGTTGTTGAAATGGATGCTGGTATATATATAATTGAGAATTTTGTTATGGTTGTATACTCAAGGAAGTAGGGAGAATATTAATAATTGTACAACAATGACTAAAACAAATTGTGTAGATGGATATAGGTGTTAAAAATTCCTGTTCTTGCCATGCTAATACAATTAACTGAATTGTGGTGCTTTCTTACTATTAGGAGCATCACATGTTCTGTTTTAATCAAGATTTTGAGAGTATGTAACTAGGAGAGTATTCTTAATCTCCTTGGCATGAGTAGTCGAATTTTCTTTTGACATTATATAGTTCTGTGTTGTGCTGGATTTGTGAATGGAGTGCATGGGCACATTGTCCTTCTTTTTGTTGTTCTTTTAGTGTGATCCAAATCTGACTTTATACTGGTTGATATGAATTGAGATAAAAACTAGAAAGAGTAACAGTTGATTTGTGTATGTTTGGGTCTGTATACATGTCATTGAAGCTGAGTTCAATAACCTTATGTGAAATCATTGATCTTACATGATTAAGTTCATAAGTGCTGATCTATACTAAATTAACATGTGAAGGTGAAAGTAGATAAGAGGGCTGCATGTGGCTGAATAAATTGTGGACCTAAAGAGGTGCAAATAAACATCAAAATGATTGCTATATTTAATATTGAATTATATGAACAATAATTAATTGTTTTCTGCTTGATGCTTGTTTTATTGCTGATGGACTGATGTTGTGACTTTTCTGAATGACATTGTAAAGGCGTAATTGTGATGGCTTCTTAGTCTATTTGAAAATTAGATCATGAGTTACTTGTTAAATGAAGTTTGTAACTATTGAATGAAACTAGCTATGTCATTGTTCCAATATTTTGACTATGTTTGGTTGAAATAACTATGTGAATATAATTGGAGTGTTGTAAGGATTGTTTGAAGTTTATTAAGGATATTTGATCTTGCTTTAAGGTATTGATTAGTCAAACCTTAAGAATCATAAAAGATTAAAGTTAAAGGGCTTAATCAAAGAGTTTGGAAATAAACAAGAATGGGGTTTGGGTAGTATCATAAGGAGAGAGACGTGCTATTCATTATACACATATAAGCATGATTGTTTACCTTATTATTACTTTTATGTAATAATAGGTGAATTGAGTAAGGAAGCGTAGGGAAGAGTATTAAAGTGCTAAAGGGCGACAGGTAATCACTCTTAATCTTGCTATAACAATGAGGGTGATGTTAGTTGGGGATTTTTGAAATCCTTCCTCACCCTCTCTATATATATATTATCTTTGAAAGGGTATTTTTATACAAACCAGGCTATCGGGTGCCTTTCAAACACGATTATTTTCATATAAAGATTTCGAAACATTATATATGTAGTATCCTGTCTGGTGGTATTGAATATTCTGGAATGATGTGACATGTTTGCAGGTGTATGGTTATAATAGTTTTTGAGAGGTTGAGTATAGAAAAAGGAATTAGATGTGAGTTGATATTTTGGGAGAGTTATGTTGAGATAAGATATAGTGGATAATAGATTGAAAGGTGATGTGAGAATGTATGATGTTGATGTTATTGTGGATGAGATATTGATAGGGATATGGTGAGCATTGCATGACACTGGAATTTATGTACCATCGCGCGATGATAACTGTCGATAGGCCAATCGACAGTTATTTGTACTGAGGATCCTTTTTAGATTAATTGGATCGGGGTTCATAGGTCGACTTATTGAGAGAAGTGACCTACGGTTGTTTGGCATTGAAGAGCCCAACCGCCCCTACGGTTGTTTGGCATTGAAGAGTCCAACCGTTCCCGTTCTGTAATGGAAAACAGAATTGGGGTTCCCTCTCTGGAGATTGCCAGAGAGGGAAATTGTCCCCTCATTATGGAGAGGGACACAGTGTCGAATCATATAGTGAAGAATAGATGCTTGAATGCACCGTGGTAGCACAATGCATCTCTAGGTGAGTGTGAGAGTTGTTGTGGTAGTATTAGTTGATTGAAGTATGGAGATGTTGAATTGATTAGGTGTGAAGGTGATTGTTGGACTTGAGTAAGGAATGAAAGAAGATCTGGATATATATATATTACTATTGTTTTTAAAACTGTGGTACCCTTTAGACGCCCTCGCTACCGCACATCTCACTGTTATAGTGAGTTAAGCGGTGATTACTGGGACAAATTGTCTCATCCCACGATTACTGACATTTTTGCAGGTATTCATGCACAGGCGCAAGCATCAGGGAAGGGAATTAGGTTTCAAAGGTTATTTAGATTAGTTAGATGTGTATATTGCCAATTTGTATAGGCCTGCATTCGTTTCCGCATGTATATATCTATTTATTGTTAAATATTAACTAGTTTTGTTTATTAACCATGTTAGGCAAATCCTTTCTAACATGGTTAGCAATAAATTATCCATGATAGCAGCTGTGCTGTATTAGTTTATTCTTTTCTATCATGGATAATACTTAATCATTAGGAAATTCCTTTTCTAACTATGATAGGACATTGATATTATGGAAATCCTTTTTCTATCATAGTTAGTAAAGAGGTTATTAGTCTAAGATGGATATTATTGGTTAATTAAGTAATTAGTAACACAATGTTACACAATGGGTAAACATTTTCATGGTTAAATTTGCTCTTTAACCCATCTAATGTATATGTCACCAATCTAATATTAGTTGTCAATTCTTTATCTAAAGTGTTTCATTGCAGCTTGATACTGTCGGTCACTTGCATTAATAATAAGTTATTTGGTGTATTATTAGATTATTTGTTATTTTATAAGTAATCGAATTAGTTTTGTGATAAAGTTTGAGAAAATGACAAATAAATCCCTCTGAATGTCCAAAAAGAAAAATAAGGAACTCAAACTTCAAAAAGGACAATTAAGGAACCAAATATTTACTTGACATTTGTAATTGTTGTGATAAGACTTGAATGCCCCTACCCCAAGTTAATTTGAATGACCCAATGTTTAATGAGTATGCTCCAATTGTTGATTGCTTAATTGCAATTGTTAATATATATGGTGCAATTGTTAATAGGGAATGTGCATTTGTTAACAAGGATGTTAATTCAAATGTTCAAATTGTTAATGGATATGCTTCAGTTGTTAATTGATAAGTTACAATTTTTAATAGCTACACAGCAATTGTTAATAGAGAATATAATGTGCATTTGTTAACAGAGAAGTTAATTCAAATAGTCCAATTATTAATGGGTATGCTCCAGTTGTTAGTTGCTAAGTTGCAATTGTTAATACGAGTGAGAGCTTTAAGTCTTTTCACAACAATTACAAATGTCAAGTAAGTACCTGGTTCTTTAATTGTCCTTTTAAAAGTTTGAGTTTCCTATTTATCCTTTTAGATATTCGGAAATATTTATTTATCATTTTCACATAAAGTTTTAAGATAATCAATTTACAAATAGTTTATTCATTGTTCTCATAATTTTCCATAAAAAATCAATTAGATCCTACGTAAGGAACATGGAGAGTATTTTACCTTTGTGTGGAGTAGTGGTTGTGTTCCTTATATAGCGCATTTTTAACTGCATGTTTGCTTATTTTTCACTTTTGAAAACACTCACATTAGATTTTCTTATTATGGCTTTCTCTAAGAGACTGGTTTTGGAAGAAGGTTTTGATAAATATACTTCAGCTTATTAAAAGATTGGTTAATAAGTTTACACCTTTTATTTGTGTAAACTACAACTATGGTAATTACATTGATAAAATTGCACATTATCCCACAAATCCATGTGATACACGATTCACAAGGGAGCAAGCCGATCCGTATTGCATAAATTTGGGGTCACATATAAATGAATTTCGATGCTTTAAATGGATTCGGGGCTGACATTAACCAAAAGAGGTAGCTTTTTATACATGAAATAATATAGGAATAATATATCTTTTAATATATGGTAATTTCATGGAATGCTGTGCCTTTTAAAAAAAGTGTAGATTGTTGCAATGGAACCTAGGAGGGGACAAATTATTGAAAACTTAATTGGATTTTGTGTGAAGAAATAAAAACCATTTTAAAATCAGAAAGAAAGAAATATTAACTTCCTCGACACAAAAAAAAAGCAAGAAGTCATAAATATAATTGATTTGGCTGTACTATTTTAGTTGGAACAATATTATTAGAATTACTTGATTTGTCATTCTTTGATCCATGATCAACCACTTGTCCCCTCCTTTGATCTCGTAGTCTGACTAAAAAAATCGTAGCAATGATCTCACAAGTTTGACTAACATAATACGATACTCATATATAGCTCATTTAAAATAAAGTTTGGTGCCTAAACTAGAATGAATGCAAATTTACATTCTTGTTGTTGTTTCTTGTCCCACCCCCAAACCCAACTTTTCTTATTGTTTCAAGTTTTTTTAAATTTTGTATGTTCTACGAATTTCATAATTTCTAGTTAATTTTGATGAGGTTTAAAAAGGACATGAAATGGATCCTAATAACATTATCCGCACATCAGGAAGCTATATGTTACTCATATTTTCTATATAACTAATTAAACTTTTTAAAGTTGTTTCTATTTAAATTCGAGGTTTCGCTTCTCAATATTTAATTCATAATTCTAACGAATGATAGGTTTAATTTTTTATTTTAAAAAATTTAATATCTCAACCACATTTCCTTGATTGGGGTAAAAAAAATGAATGGATGTAACTCATAATGGAGATGAAGGTTGATAAATATATGGTTTTAATTTTTTTTTTTCAAAGTGGATTTTAGAGTTTAGACCATTGAACTGGCGCATGCTGAAATGTCTGTTTTTTCTTATATACAATGGGGTTTTGCTTTGGATTTATATGAAGCATCGGCAACTTCAAACATGCATTGCTGACAAATCCTTGGATTTGCATGGTTTTATATGCTAAATTTGAGGCAATTAAGATGATAGAGATGCAATTTTTACCCAATTATACTTGATTAATTTTTAAAGCTCATATATGTGATGATTCATATTTGACAAATATTTTAGTTATACTTGAAGTCATTGATAGAGAATTAAAGTGGTTCGATCTTGAAAATAACATCTTGACTTTAGTTGAATAGGATCAGAAATTTATGAATTAACATAGAAAAAAATGTCAAACAAGTGTTTCATATGCCCACACTTTTAATTGCATAAGAAAGAAACTTTATCATTATCAATTGAATAGAGCATGAGCTGATTTGTGCAGTTTGGGCTTGTGAAGAGGAAAGATTATTCATCCATGATGGGCTGGACCTGCCAAGAAAAGAAGAGAACAAGCTGAACACGTGGGAGAAGAAAAGAAAAGAAAAAAAGAAAGAAAAGAACAAAAAAGGGAGCTACAGAGCTGGGCAGTGAAGGGAGGCGCCGAAAATCAACTTTCATCCTCTTCTTTCACTTCCTCAACTCTTCATATCTCTCCATTTCTTCCATGACTCTCACATACCCATCCATTTTTGGTGTTCTTTTCTTCCACATGAGTAACTAAAGTCCTTTGCTCTTGGTGATGGGAATGGAAGGATGAGCTAAGTGAGCTTCACATTGGGGTAATTTGTCTTACACAATCTCTCCCTTTTATGTAATTCAAATTTCTAAGGTTTTAGGGATTAGATCTATGTAATTGGTTGTGTGATTTATATTTATCTTTTGAGATGTGTAGGAACAAATTGCCTTGCTAATTTCTTTGTGTGAATTATCAACATTGAGCTTATTGACTTGAACATGTGTTAATTTTATGGTTTATGATTTTAATACATGCTTTTAGTTAAAATCTTGTGTTATAAGTAAGAGTTCTTATTTAGTGGATAATAATGTTGTTTATTCATGCTTAGAAATTGGCAAAATAAATTTAGTAAACACTTGAGTAGCATTGGACTTAAACTTATTAGTTTTAATTTATTGGTTGGGGTCTCAACAATAAATTGGAGCTAGTAAGTTAATTAGGTTGTGATTCGGGGTCCCGGTCATAGGATCAATAACTCCTTGTATTTAGTAAATTTAATTTGGTCATGTGCTTAATCAACTTAGATTAAGATAATTAATGTTAGGGGTTCCGACGACATTAATTATATTGATCTAAGCCTAACCTAGAGGGGTTCCTCTAGGGAGTTTATTGACTTTACCACTTTACCTCCAAACATTTTATATAAGCCATGATTCTTGAAATTCCCAATCATTGAGAATGTTTCATTATTTGTGTTAATCCAAAGCGTTTTACTTAAATTTAATCTAATTTCTATTGCAAACATAAATTTCGATTTCAAACAAGTTCATACTAGTTTCTACGTTCATTTACATTTGTAGGCTTCTCTAAGAGAACGATACTGGGGGTAACTTCCACTTACCCCGAGATCCAAAATATCTTGAAGGAGTGGTCCCGAGGTACTACATCGACCCGCTAATTCGGTATCCTTCAATTGGATTAATATTGGAGGGCATGATATAATTTGCTTTTGAAACTAGCTCCTTTTACGTGTGTGGGTATGTCTACAGATTATTTAGGGCCCGTTTGGAAGTAGGAAAGTTTTGCTCTGAATCTGAAAGTA
Organism: Mimosa pudica; assembly: GCA_029929735.1. Taxonomy (NCBI): domain Eukaryota; kingdom Viridiplantae; phylum Streptophyta; class Magnoliopsida; order Fabales; family Fabaceae; genus Mimosa; species Mimosa pudica. The sequence goes on along the minus strand of JAKELP010000030.1, from coordinate 12,830,320 downwards.
GTGAAATGATTTCAGTTTACCAAGAAAGCATTTCAGGGGCGGCTGTTTGGTTGGCTAATGAAAGAATATGAAAGTGAAGCACATAAATGACAGTAATGCCCCTTCCTATTGTAACATTCCCAAAAAGCCCCTTATTGAAAAAAGAAACCCCAAGTGCAACACATCTCTTTTGCTACGAAAGTTGTCTCCGGCAAAGGAGGTGGCGTAGTGAGGAACAAGGCGGCCAACTGGAGAATGGAAGATAGAAACTTGGAGACTGAATTCTGGAAGACAAAGTTGGGGAGGTTTACAGGTTTGGGGTTCATTTGTGGAAGAGATTTGGGTGTTGGGTTGAAACTCTAGAAACTCTAAAGAAAAAAAATTTTATTGGGTTTTCTCAGATCTTCTCAGATTGTTCTTGCCCAAACAATTTTTTAGCAATGACGGTGGTGATATGTAGTTGTTGGATGTAATTTATGTCAAATGGAGTTTACGTGGAACGACCTCCATCTTTTCCCATAGCTGTCATGGTAAAATCGATTTTGTCAGCTTAAAATCGATTTTGTCATCTTACAATCGAGTTTGCCATTGTAAAATCGAGTTTAGCATCAACAATGACAGCTACAAATAAAGTGTACTCATATTTAACCTTTTCAACTCACGTCATCCCCAAACCTTTTCCAACATTTTTCCAACATCTAGCGATAGTGGTGGTGATATGGAGTTGTTGGATGTAATTTATGTCAAATGGAGTTTACTTGGAACAACCTCCATCTTTCCCATAACAGTCATGGTAAAATCGATTTTGTCAGCTTAAAATCGATTTTGCCATCTTAAAATCGAGTTTGCCATTGTAAAATTGAGTTTAGCATCAACAATGACAGCTACAAATAAAGTGTACATATGTTTAACCTTTTCAACTCACGTCATCCCCAAACTTTTTCCAACATTATTGCAGTTAAACAGAAGGACCTGGGCAAGAACTTCACACAAGACCCATGTAGATTTTAACTATGTATGTATAGTTTGGAAAGCAATTATTGTTAACCCAACAACTTTTAAAGTGAAAACTCATTCATTTAATCAAAACTCACACATCACAAGCACTCAACACTTCAAATTGAACACAAAAACAGGGTCACAAATGTAGGAGAGGAATGCAACCATGTTTGAGCATCACCATCAATACCCAGAGAAACAAAAAAGACTCCACCAATATGCAACTACGTTGACCACTTTTACTTTCGTCTTCTTACTCGGTACACTGTGCAGCTCACAAATGTGTCATCAACCTCACTCACACCTTCGCCAATGACAACCCAAAGCTTCTCACTCGTTTTTTGCTTGCCCGTATATGATCCCAAGCTCCCAGTTGTGTTTTTGATGTAATCCTTGAGCTTAATTGAAGGGCAATTTGGTACTTAGGACATGGGCCCACACTTGTTTTGGTGGGAAGCCAAATTTAAACATTTCCGACTTGAATTTCGGTGGGAAATGAAAGTAACTTTTTTCTGCAGGCCAAACACACCAAGAATTAGAAAGTGTTTCACTTTCTAATTCTGAGGCCACAATTCTTGCTTCCAAACGGGCCCTTAGGGGTGCATCAAGGGTGGGAAAATGTGAAAATGTGAAAATGTGTTAGGTAATAATTGTATGTTTCCACTTTCCACGAAGCTCACATAGGCCCTATTATGCTACTACTAGTTCTTCCTTGTTGTGATGCTGTTGTACAATAACGACACAAATGGAAAGAGGAATAAAATTCTATCTAACCCAACCCTTTTTCCCATTCCTTTTCCTCTTTTTCTTCCACATACCATATTCCGCAAAAAGGACCAGTATATAAATTATACAGTTAAGTAGAAGTCATAATTGGATTTCGCTTGTTGGCAAAAAAAAAATGTATTTAGCTTCTCTCCTCTTTTCTAATCCTCCTTTATTCATCCTCTTCCTTATTCCGGTCATTTAAATGAAATTTGAACAATCTAGATTTAAAATTTTATAGTAGTACCGATAAAATGCTAAATTATTCAATAAATAAATAATAAATTCAAATAGCACGATGTTAGTTACGATAATTTTTAATGATAAATACTTAAAATATAATTCTGAAAATCGTTGAATTTAGCTGTCAAAATTTCAATCAAGGTGGGATAGAGAAGAAGAGGGGAATATGAGAAATAGAGAAGAGGAGGAAAGTCAATCTTACTATAATGATAAATAATCTAGTTCATTTATTCATCATACACATTACCTTTATTTTTGTCTAATCTAAAGTAAGATATCCTAACAAGTTAACATCTTTACCTATTATCTCTATTATCCCTTCAGTCACATGGGTATATCATATTTTTATATTTTCATTAGATTAAAGGTATTATTTAAGTAAATAGTCATAACATATTTTAATTTCTATAATTAAAATATGTTAACCATCTTCCACAATTATTCTTCTTACTTGATCATTGTTGAAAAGGTAACATGAATAATTGGAAAATTGATAAAAATTAAAAAATACGTCAAACATTATTTCGGATGAAACTCAAATCACCCATTTGATCACTCTTTAAGGATAGGAGGAATTCATAACTATAAGTAAGCTTTATTTATTCAGTACAATTTAGATCCGATCATGCATGAAGATCTCGCTATTAAATAAAATGAAAAAGCTAATTTCATTTGTATTAATTACTAATTAGACTGCTTATAGGAAGAACTTAATTCAATTGTCTAGTCCTAGCTATTTCATCTTTGAACCTAGACAAACAATTCATAAAACGTTATTTATAAAACCACCACTTGAATCAGTTGAATGTGAGTTGTTTCAACTTATCAACCAATGATCTCATGTTTGAACTATGTGGGTAATTTCAATAATTACACAGCTACTTGAAAGAAGTTATATATTCCAACAAATATGACAATCACAAGGTTTACCGGTCATCTATGCTATCTTCTCCGTCCATACTTCTTCTCCCCTTGAGGTGAGCGAAATGAATCATGGGAATGAATCACAAATGTATAGGGACAACTCTGAGTTAATGGACCTAAGTGGGATCAGCCTCGAAGGAGACCTTGAAGGAAACAAGTGTAGTGACCAATGTATATTGGGGGGCTAGTGAGAGATAGATCCTATCGTCTATACAAGTGAAGTAATGATTTTGAGTATACAACAACAGAAAAAAAAAGATCTTGCAATAGATACTTTATCTTCAATAGCAATTTTTTTGTTGTTAGCGAAGGTATAACTTTCATTGGAGACACAAAAATTCACCACTAGAAGAAGCTAGGCAAATAAAGATTAAAAATTTTAGCGGCTTTTTTATATGGCCAATGAAAGTTATACCTTTAGCAACGATTTTTTCTTTCCTTTGAAAGAAGTCGTTAATGTACTTTTTATAGTGGTTAAAGCCATTGAACTTTCATCCCTTGTCTTCTATCCTCTATATATCTACCTAAATTATACTCGGTTAGTTATCACCTCAAAAATTTCTAACCTCAAGAAGGAATAATAGAGTCGAGGGTGTCATTTTGTACCGTACTTAACACCAGATATGGTACGTACAATTTTATACCAGAGACTTCATGTGGATGTGGAGGATTCCCCGAGTTGGAGGTATACCGCTTCTGGGGACTTTTCTACTAGATCAGCGTATATGAGACAGGTGGAGAATAATAGCAGGCGAGATGAATGGCAATGGAGGAAGGTGTGGAAATTGAATGTGCCACAGATATGCAAAATGTTTATGTGGCTTGCTTGTAGAGGTAATCTTTTAACAAATATGGAACGTGTTAGGCGTGATATAACTACTTTAGATGAGTGTGGATGTTGTGCAAGATTTCCTGAAAGCGACTTACATGTTCTTCGAGACTGTTATAAGGCGACAGAGGTTTGGTTATTAATGGTACCAGGAAGGTATTGCTCTACCTTTTTTAGTTATGGAGGAATAAAAAATTGGATGGAATGGAATCTTAAGGCCCAATTTAAAGCGTATGATATTCCGTGGCAAATTGTATTTTCCCTAACTTGTCAACAATTATGGCTCGCAAGGAATAGCAAGATATTTAATGATGGAGAGGTAACAGCTAGAACTATTATTGCTAAAGTTAGAGCATGTGCCTCATGGAGTGGGGAGTGTATACCTCATGGGTTGAACCGTGGTAGGGATATTGATGGATGGGAAGCTCCTGGGAAAGGATATGTGAAGGTTAATGTGGATGGAGCATGTAACCCGGATGGAGGAGCATCGGCGTGTGCGGGGGTTATGAGGGATTATAAAGGAAAGGTGAGGGGAGGCTTCTTATTCAATATGGGAAGAGGAGACTGCTACGTAGCGGAGCGGTGGGCTATTCTCATGGGATTAAAGTGGAGCTGGGAGTTTGGTGTTAGACATCTCATACTTGAATCTGATTGTCTTGAACTTGTCCAAGATATTGAGCAATACCGTGAGATGGATGGGAATGGAACAAATGAGATGGAAGAGATTCTGTCTTTGTGTAGGCGTGCATGGGATGTCCAAATATTGTGGTGTAATCGAGAGAGGAATAGTGTTGCTGACTTGCTCGCAAGATATGCGATGACAGTGGGTGCTGGAGTTGTGCAGTTTAAGGAAGTGCCTGCTTATGTTGCTGCTAAAGTTAGACAAGAGATGCCACATAATATGCTATGAGTTTAGTGCTTTATTGTATCAAAAAAAGAGAGTCGAGGGTGTCATATTTAAGTAGTTATAAATAAATTAGTTCCGAGAAAAGCTCAAACATAAATATTTTGAAATAATTAATTCTTTTTTTGATACAAATGAAATAATTAATTCTGTTTCATTAATCTATCTATCTATTATATATACTAAAGGTGGTGACAACATTCCTATTAGCCACTTAGACCACATGATCACCTAATTATCTAAAATTAAAAAAAAATCAAATATAATCAGTTTCCATTTTCGAATTCCTTTTATTACTAATTTTTATTTATTCTAAATTCAATTTTAAAATTCCGAAATTCTCGTATCAATATTTTTTAATTCGCTCTAAAATAAACGAATCCTGATTATTATTATTATTATTAATGCAATAATTTACCATAATTAGCTATTAACTATTAAATTATTAAACATTCAATGAATAATCAACAAATAATTTCCGTGCGTCACACAGAAGAAATTACTAGTTTACCTTAAAAATTCAACTTAATATAAATAATCAAGAAACAACATTAGGACATTCTTGTAATTTGATTTAAGAAAAATGCCCCCTTCTTTGTAAACCCGACCCCATATCTTCCCTATAAATACACACCAAGCGCTCATTCATTTGAAACCATTTTCTAGAGAGAGAAACTTTTCAGTTTTCACTTTTTAGAGAGAGAGAGAGTCTTAAAAAAAATTATGACTTCATTAGAACAAAAAAAAAACCACACTAGCTATCATTTCTAACATTGTCCTTTTCATTTGAATCTGTGTGTTCAAATTGAGTTGTAATGAACCGTTTAGGGTTCAAATCTGTGGTGATTTTTCACGGTGACTTGCGTTTAGGTGAATTAGATGTTGTTTCAATATCAAAGGGTCACAATTTGTTTCAGTTTCCATGTAATGAGATTAGAATTCGACATATTTCACCTAGGAGTGAACGTTGTCCTCCTCTTTCTGTACTCCAGACTGTGTCTGCATTCTCTGTGAGATGCAAGTTGGAATCTTCACTCCAAATTGATCAACCCCATTTGATTAATCTTCATGCTTCGTGCTTTTATGAGCTAAAGGTTGATGCTTTATGTGTTTTTGTTTGGGTTTTTTGTGTTATTCTGTTGTTTTGATTGTGGGACAATGTTGGGTAGTTATGAAGACTTGATTTTGACTTTTGTGTTTTTGTGTTAATGGCTGAAATTTCAGGTTTTGTTGATGGAATTGTTGACCCCTTTAATTGTTTTTCCCTTGTGATTTCTAGTTGGAATTAAAGGTTGATGCTTAATGTGTTTTGGTTTGATTTTTTTTTTTTTGGGTTAATCTGTTTTGGTGGTGTTGTTTTCTTGTGATTTAGTTTGGTGGGTTGTGGGACAATGTTGGATAGCTATGTAGACTTGATTTTGACTTTTGCATTTTATATGAATGACTAAAATTAAGAAGGGTTGGCTTGGCTCAATGGTGCTTGCCATGGAGTCTGAGGTCTTGAGTTTGAATTAGACACTTTGCAAAAAGCAGAGGTTAGGCTGTCTAGTATATTCCTTTCCCCAGCAGCCTCATCAAGTGGGGACTAGAACTGGGTTGACCATTTTTTTATTGATAGATTCATTATGCCCTTTGATTATTTTCCCTTGGAATTCTACAAGTGAAGTAGTCTTGCATGGATTTTGATTTGGGTGAAGAGAATTAGTTTTCACTTTTGCATTTTACATCATTAGGGGCTGAGTTTTGATTGCTCATTAATCCCTTTAATGGATTTTCCTATTTTTATTAATATGTCACTGGTATTTTCCCGTTAATTCAGTTCGAGAGCTTGTTGAAAATGTGGGTAGTCATGTAGACTTGATTTTGACCTTTTCAATTTACATCAATGGCTGAAATTTCAGCTTTTATTGATATTCTTATTGACCCCTTTAATGCTGATTACGTGTAATTTGAACTTGAGATTGTAAGAGTGATGTAGTGATGCGTAGATTCTGATTTGTGGGTTTGATTTGGGTTGAACAGACTGCGGTGGCATTAGTTGGCGATGAAGAAATTCACTTGGTAGCAATGCCAAGTAAGAGGAAGAAGTTTCCATGTTTTTGGTGTTATTCTGTTCCTGTGGGTCTATACAATGCATGCTTAGGATTGTTAAATATGAGGTGTCTTGCGATTGTGTTTGATTTGGATGAGACCCTTATTGTTGCAAATACTTTGAAGTCGTTTGAAGATAGAATTGATGCCCTACGAAGTTGGCTGGCCCGTGAGACTGATCCACTGCGAGTGGCAGGAATGTCTGCGGAGCTTAAGCGTTATATAGATGATCGTATGCTATTGAAACAGTATGCGGAAAGTGACTCTGTTGTTGATAATGGAAAGTTATTCAAGGTTCAAATGGAAGAGGTCCCTCCATTATCTGACAGCCACGAGAAAGTTGTCCGGCGGCCTATCATTAGATTGCAAGACAAGAATATAGTCTTTACTCGCATCAACCCAGAGGTTATATTTCTAATCTTGTACAGATGGTATTTATCCCTGCATCATTGTCTATCTTGTTACGTTGAACTTGATGATTTAAATGCGGAAGATTCACTTTGAACCTTCATAGATATTTTGAGGGCTTTCTTTTCAAAACCTATGGGATATTAATTTTTACACACTATAATAGAGTTATAAGGGATGAAATAAAATATATGATAGTTAATGCTTACCAATTCTACGTCGTAGGTCAGTTTCTAGTGGCTAGTAAAATAATTAGTTAATTATAAGTTGGCGTGGTTTTATATTTTGGATTTATCCGTTTGAGCTTGCTGCTTGTTTCTTACACATCTTTGTTGTCTGTATATGTATAGGCTGTAGAGAAATTGAAATTCTTACTTCCATTGAAGTAAACAAAAGCAAAAAACAAAAAAAAAAGAATTAAATAACACTACTGCTCCAAGTAAGAGGTGAAAGCTTATAGTTTTATTTTTTTCTATTGATCCTCACACTGATTGTATGTGGTCTGTTCTATGTATAATACCCTATTTATTTATATTACAAGTTTTCTTGTGCCATCCACTAAGTTGGACTTATCTGGTTTTAGATTTAATAGTCCCTCCATCCCTCTCAGTCTTTCTCGGTGAAGTGAATATTTTCTGAGCTTGTTTGTATATGGGAATGATTTATGAGAAATAGACAAGTGGTATAATTGTTTGTAAGCTTTTCCTTATATAAGGTTTTTGACATTTATAGTAACTCTGCATGTTTCTCCACATAGATTCGAGATACTAGTGTGCTAGTAAGGTTACGGCCTGCTTGGGAGGATTTGAGATGTTACTTAACAGCAAAAGGACGTAAACGGTTTGAAGTGTATGTTTGTACTATGGCTGAAAGGGACTATGCCTATGAAATGTGGAGACTTCTTGACCCTGGGGAGCAACTTATAGGTTCAAAGCAACTCCCACATCGTGTTCTTTGTGTCAAATCAGGCATGTGCTCCTTATTCTGTAAACTTTTTTAAGCTTTGTCGATGATTGTTTCTTGTTAACATAGAAATGTTTCTTCTTTGAAAGTGGAAACTATATTTTTCTTTTTCTATATCATGCTTTGGGTCTTGTAAAATGTTTAAAATTAATTGTGTTAGTGGCTCTAACTGATTGCGTATCAAATAAATGTTTCTCCAATTCATTGTTCAACATGTTATGCTTCGGGTTCTCTTAATGGTTACTTTCTTGATGATGTTGTTGTTCATGTTCATTTCCTTTCTTTTTCTTATACAGACATACCAATTCAGGGACTGTGTTGCCAAAATTCTATTAACTAAATTTGTGGACCTTTGATTCTAATGACGTTTGTAGGCACACGAAAGTCTTTATTGAATGTCTTCCAACATAATATGTGCCATCCAAAAATGGCAATGGTGATTGATGACCGGTATAAGGTTTGGGAAGATAAGGACCAACCCAGGGTTCATGTAGTTCCTGCCTTTACCCCTTATTACGCCCCACAGGCAGAGGTACCATTCAATTTATCGCGAGTAAAAATATTTTCTAAAGTTTTGCTTAAATGAAACGTCATACTTTTTTGTTGCATTTTTAGACAGCCAATGCTGTTCCAGTCTTGTGTGTGGCAAGAAATGTCGCATGCAATGTCAGAGGCTGTTTTTTCAAGTAAGTTATTTGAGATTGTTTTATTTGCTCAATTATTTTTCTCCCAATGGCTTCTAACTTGTTATAACATGTGGGCAGAGAGTTTGATGAGAATTTACTCCAAAGAATTTCCGAAATATTCTATGAAGATGAGGTTGCAAGTTTACCAAAACCTCCAGATGCGAGTAACTACTTGATGACTGAGGTATGCTACTGTAATATATTTTTTAGTTATTTTTGAACTATATGGTGCTATTTTGAGATGCTTGCTTATTTATTACTCTAATACCAATAACTTCATCAGGATGCGCCAAATGGTAATATGAACGCACCCATCAATGAGGGTATAAATGGTGTAGAAGCTGAACAGAGGGTAAATCAATCTGCTCGCTTGTTGTTTTTGTATCTATGTCTTGTGTCTCTGTTATAGCTATATGCCTTGGAAGTTACTAATAGACTTCATAGAGTTTTGGTTACAAATTGTTTGACTGTGATGAGCTTTTTGCCGTGGTTAGCTGATATTCCTTAGAAGGTTGAAAATAACCATTGATATCTCGATTATTTTCTGTGTTCTTACTTGTGTCACTCTTTATAGGATGAGAAGCCTTCCATTGATTTACCCACTCGATCAATGGCCAACAATGTGGAGATGAAGCCTGAAACCTCACAGCTACCTGCTGGTGTCATTTCAAATGTCATGTACCCTATGTCTTCCACCACCTTCTTTCCTTCTCAAAGTATGTTACTTACACTATTATATTCTTGTTTTGAAAATATCTGCTGTTTTCTTATGGTAGCTTTTCTTAATCTTTCTAAGAGCCTGGTTTGCTCGGGCCTCCAGTCAAACATGAAGGAAGCTCTGCTAATCATGATTATGATATGAAAAAGGGACTATTGACACCGAGGCACGTTCTAGATGTAAGAATTCAAAGTTCAGGTGAACCCCCTCTTATACCAAGGCCTCCCACTCAAGCATCACCATCTTTAATGCATCCACATGGAGGCTGGTTGATAGAAGATGACATAAGTAGTAAGGCTCAGCTTAATATTCGACCTACTGCACCTGTTAATGTAAAGTTTGAAAAGCATCAGCCTCAGCTGAAATCTTTGTCTCAGAGCATGCAAATTTCAGCTTCCAATGCTTTATTCTCACAAGCATCACAAGGGAAGGTTGAAGAGGTTTGTCAATGGAATTATATTTATTCCTGCTTTCCGTAATGTTTGTGTGATTTTTGGAGTACTCTTAAGGTTGATTCTATCAGTTTTTCTTAATGCAGGCAAGTTCTGCCCGGGATTTGCATAGGCAAACTCTGCCATCTACATCCCCACTGGCAGGTAATTGTTCAGACTTATTTTTTTTTAATACATTCTGATAGACATAGGCAAACTCTGTCTATCATGAGCCATGCATTTTTTTTATCACCGAGGGCGCTAAATTGCTCTTTCTAAAGAAGAAAAGAGGACCTCAAACTTGTAAGCAGCATGTCATTCTTAAATAATTCATCCACATGAGAAGACCTGTTTTAGGTCTCCTCTTGCCTTGCAAAATGCTATTTGTGTAATGACTAGAACTCAGAGAAGTTAAAGAATTTAATTTGCTTTGCCATTCATTAATTTGTAATATTTCTACTGTGTCTCTCCTTTTGACAATCCCTCCAAGTGGGATAAGGTTGTTCACGTTGTAGTCTCTCTTTCTGACATTTATGATATTCTCTCACTTCTTATTGCTTTGTTTGTTCAAACTTCACGCTCTTATGGTGAATTGTATGAACCATTTGTCCCTTTTCATATCCATGTCTGAGTATGGTATAAAGGAACGAGTTTCTCTTAGATTTGTGACTTGGAAAATCCATTTGAGGATGGGACAAATTCGAAAATCAGAGGACACCGAAAGAGTAGATCCTGGATATGTTATAAATTCACTATATTTTATATGGTTCAGCTGTAACATGATTATTATGGTGGAGCTGTCATTTTCTATACTTTTTAAGATCCTTTAAATGATGCTGACAAACTTTCTCTCAAACTTTTCAGTGGCAATTAAATTTCATGATGTGATAGCTTTTGATTTCTTTGATTATGTTTTGTGTTATTTACTGAAGCTTTTATGCAGATGATGGTGCATCACAGGATGGCATGGCTTCCAAAAGCAGAGAGTTTCAAAGTGAAGTGGGAAAATTGAATTTGTTGCCTACTTTATCCATTGGAGTGCTGCAAGAAATTGGAAGGCGGTGTAACTCTAAGGTATATGTGGTTTCTGCTTGCAATTGTTTGTTTAAAGGTTTTCAGGTATTATTTTTCACGTGTTTCTTTTTTTAGGTTGAATTTAGGTCCATTGTAAGCACCAGTAAGGCCTTGCAGTTTTCAGTGGAGGTCAGTGGAAGTTTTTTCTTAATAGATATTTTCCAGTGAACTCATCATTTCATGCCTGCAAGAGTAATTATGTTCTATTACATTATTGTTTCTTATTTAGTTTGATTTCATGTTGGCGTATAAGATTGATAGACCCAACAATGCTTCCTGTTGAATCATAAGTTTGATTGACATTATGTAATCATCTATATTAAGCCATAGAGAATTTTCGCTCAGTGACACTAGCGCCTGAATGCTAATGAGTATCATAATTCAATTTTCTGAGCCTCCACCTTCTTCCGATCTATAGAGTTTCTCCTAGGATGTGTATTTACCATGTTATCTTCTGATAACATTGTTTATTAAAAAAGTTATAGAATGAAACTTATGATTTGCGCCATCACAAGTGCTCAGGATTTCAGTTTCTTAGCTTTCTTGTGAGCATTTTCTTTGGCATTTTAGTTTATGATTTGCACCTTATATATGTTTTCTTTTGTTTGTTCCCCCCTTTTATGTGGTGTTTTGGACTCATTTAATTGTGTGAGCCTTTGTTCAGGTACTACTCACTGGTGATAAAATTGGTTTTGGGATGGGCAAGACAAGGAAAGATGCACAGCAACAAGCTGCTGAGAATGCCCTCCGTAGTCTAGCAGGTGAAATTTGTTTCTGACTTACCTTATTGATGTCAGTCAAAGTCAACATTTTGTGATGTATTGAACTTGGCATTCCCATGTACTCATGGCTGAACTGTCCATAATAGGGAAGAAACTAATTGGTTCATGAGGTGAATATTTTTGCACATAATTGGGAATTGGAGATATTACTTCTCTTATGTTTTGGTGACCATTTGTAAGGTTTGAAAACTTAAAATGTGGTGTTATAAACTCCTTTTTGCTAAATTCAACCCTTGTTTCTTTGATACTACCTGTTTTATTCTGGTTTAATCATTCTCTTTCAGTAATGATTTCATGGAGTTTTGAAGTTCTGAATGCAATTTTTTAAATATGTAAATTACAGAGAAGTATGTTGCACATATGGAGCCTAGATTTGGAGTTGTTGACAAAGAATCTGACACACTCTCTCTTGATTATGAAAATGGTTTCTTATGGGATGACGTCAACCCTGAATCCAGTGAACTACTAGGAGATGGGCTGCCTAAAGAAAGTGCTTATGAGGTAGCGATATCTAATGTTTTCCATACTTGATTTAAGCTGTTTATTTAAGTTAATAGGTGATGCTTGGATAAAGGGTATGTGGACTGGAAATTCCTGATGAGGCCTAGTGGTTGTGTAGAGAAACCACTCGTTTTATGGATTGGCATAGCACCGATATGTGAGAGCTTAGTCACTGAATGTCGTGTGAGCTGGCTTCACGTCTGCTACTGTTGCCTTAGACAGGCTTCTTAAATTTCTTTTAAAAGGTAAGGTTTTGGTGGCCAGTCCCTGGTTTCCACCCGTTATCCAAGTACTCCCTTGTAGTTTAGTATGCTTATGGTCATTTTCCTATTGCATGCTTTTAAAGGAACCACAATATTGTTATTTTTTCAGTTTATTGTTAAATCTGATGCAATCAGTTGATGTTTGTGACTACATGTGGGATCTATATTCTTTGCAAGGAAAATTTTGGATGTACTGGTTGATATGGAAAATTTTGTAGTAGTTATCAATCTAACTTTATCCACTATGATTTTCAGGTTTTGAACAGTGAAACTAGGGTCTCTTCTCCTAATGCAATCAATCCACAAATAGAAAGACGAGCCAGATCACCAAGGTAACTTACAATTACACGGGGTTAAATTGCTATTTCCACTCTAGTTTTTTGTGATTTCACTATAAATAAAAAGAATTTTTCTTGTTATGTGGGGTCAGAGATAGGCCATTTAAGTAATTATTAAAAGTGTGAACTTGTGCAGTGCCTGCATCTCACATCTTTGTGCAGTATTTTTCTTTTTTGTTCCTTTCTTGAAGGTTTGTGATGTGATCTTCAATACAAATTCTATGCTCTGGTTTGCTGGTGGAGAAACATCTTCCAAGTTCCAAGAAAAACACCATTCAGTTTTCTCTTTTGGTTTAATTTGAAATTTTTTTACAGAAGCTTGGTTTTAGGATTGAGTATTTTATATATTATTTATGTTTAATTCTCTCATTCCGCCTTTTTCAGATTGGATCGAGCCAGTAAACGATTGAAGTAATGAAATGATTGCAAAATTCAGAAGCCATTGTTGTTATGGCAGCACTACGGGAGTATAGACATATACAAATTCATGTGGAGGCAAACAAAGAGTTTTTTCAGAGAAGATTTTAATGGCTGTTAATTGCCAAAGCCAGATTGCAATATCTTTAGCATTGCATTTGACCACATGCTGTGGTTTATGCTTGCAGAGGAGGGCGTCTTTTTTGTTTTGCCCTACCCCTTACCATCTTTGTATCTTGTTTTCCTTTTTGTGAAGTCAGGCAATAGTAATGCTGTATGATATATTTCCATTAGAAATCACAAATGTCTTCTTCCACCGGAAAGCCTAGTTAGTTTAGGTGTGGAGTTCTAGTCATTTTCTAGCTGGAGTTTGACCATTTTTTGTGCATATATTGTAATAGTTAATTTTTTTGTAGTAAGAAGTTTAAATTCTTGAGATCTATTATATTATAGGGAAAGACGTTGAAATCGATAATGATGTCAATCATAGAATTCAAGACGTGTGGTGTAAGTGGAGAAAAACTACTGGAGTTCTTTGTGATACGAAAGTACCTCATAAGATGAAAGGAAAGCTTAATGACATTGCTATAAGATCGACAATATTATATAATAGTGATGTTGAGTTGTGAAGGGACAACATGAATATAAAATTAGGGTAGCTGAAATGAGGAAGTTGAGATGAATGTATGGTCATATAAGAAAAGATAAAATTTAGAATGATCATATGTATAGGAGTGACTCACATTACTAAGAAAATAGTATAAAATCGTTTGAGCTGGTTTGGATATGTCCAATCAAAAGAACTTGGAGTCCAATTAAAAGAGAAAGAGGGAGACCAAAACAAATGCTCAGGGAAATAATAGAATGTATTTCAGATCAATGAAGATAATATGCAAATCATTTCCTTTACTTTGAATCTTTTCCATCAAAACCCCAAGTAGATAAATAACTTCAGTAGTTGACCTATTTGACATGAATCTGAATTGATTCTCTGATATACAAATTTTAAGTCTCAATCTATGTTCAATAATTTTTTACTACACTTTCATTGTATGACTTATAACTTTAATCCCTCTATAGTTTGCACATTTTTTAATGTCTCCCTTATTCTTGTAAACAGGGACTACTATATTTTTCCTCTTATCGTTAGACATTTTCTTATAACTAAAAATTTCATAAAATAGCTTAGTAAGTCATAATACACGCGTTTCTCCCAAACGTTTCCATATTTCAATAAGAATACCATCAAGTCCAATAGTTTTGCCTTTTGCCAATTTCATTAAAGCTTCCTTAACTTCCCTAACCCTAAATTTAGGATAGAATATAAAATTATGTTCCCTTTCACTAATTGTCAAGTCATCTAACCCATAATTCAAAGTTTCATCTCGCTCATTGAATAACCTATAAAAATATGTCCTCCACTTATCCTTAATATCAACATCTATCACCAAGACTTTCCCTTCTTCATCTTTTGTGCACCTCACTTGATCTAAATCCCTCGATTTTCTCTCTCTAATCTTTGCAATTCGATAAATTTTTTGTTTTCCTTGACTTTGCCTCCAACTCCTTGTACAACTCTTCAAATGCTTTAAAACGAGCTTCACTTATTGACCAATGACCATTCAATAGCATCATTGAGGCAAAAATATATGAATATTAACATAGTAAGGAATCTGAATTTGGACACACACATATAATGTTGTTGACAAATTCACGAAGATTCCAATATATATTAAATGATGCAGACAATCATGGTGTGGTTGATTCATGAAGCAACAAGATGTCGCCTGCTGAGAATGATATTTAAAAAAAGTTTGGTATCTTAAGCTTCTTGAGCAGCTGAATTTGCAACCTCCAGTGCCGTACGTTATGTGCTTCACTCATTACAAAGACCTCAGCTTCCTCACTTTACTATTTCCAAGAATCCTCTCATTTCTTTGTTACTCCACTTTGATTTATTATAATTCCTCAAAATTCCTCGTACTTTCATCTCAATTGGACCATATATGAGTATTGTTACATATTTGAGTATTGTTAGGTCCAACTGAGAGTAGTTCTCTCAAGTTCCAGAGACATTTTTTTTTACAAAATTTTAGGAAGGGATTTGAGCTCAACCTAATCCAAGAGCAGGGCACCTAGCCAAGGCTACACGGACCAAGTGAGAATAGAGTCAACTATTAACTTCCCCGCCGATTTACCCTTGGTTACGGAGATGCCTCCCTAAGCGCCGCAATGGAGACACAACTAAGTGTCAATCCAAGTGGAGACAGATTTTTATATTAACATAGATATGAAGTCGAGACAAAATAATTGATATGTTTTTTTTTTGTTAATCACCGCCCGGTTTAATCTGGACTCGAGGGGTAGGAGTGTTGCCCACATAGGCAAAGTTGTCCCCTCTCCCAATGAGAGCGCTTCCCGGGAATCGAACATACATTCCCATCCTTACGGGGATTGCAGCCCACTTACTAGCTCAACCAACTACCCATTGGTATAATTAATATGCTTTTGATCTAATGGTTAGAGTTTACTTTTTTTTGGTATTCAAATAGTCAAGAACCCTTATATTAGAACAGATTCGTGTCGGCTAATAGTTATGATTTTATTATTATAATCTTTGGGGAACCTAGGCAAAAAAAAATCTAAGGAACACCAAAAGACTTCTTAGGAAATCTCCCTCAAGGTAACATGTTCCACAAATATTTTTTTCTTTGCCTACAAGCATTAACCTCTTCTTGGTTCTGCTCAATGTAATTTTCTTGTTCTAATGAAACTGTCTAAGCTTTGAAGAATTATGAGATAAAATAAACTAATGTGTAGAGTACACCTATTGTAATATCATATTATGGCTACGAGCAAAGACCAACCTTTCCCTAATTCAAATGAAATCCATAAATTTTGTGTATTTAAAACATCAATATTTCTCAAATATCATAAGAATCCAATAAATAGAGAAGCACGAGTTTCAAATTCAAATCTTTGGAAATATAAAAATTGTGTTGGGCGCATTACTCGAGTTGGACCCAAGAATACTCACACCTAACCTAGTCAGATAGCCATATATAAAAAGGCTAACCCGAGTCATATCCCCACGAAGTAGAGATGTTGGGAAAGGGAATATCCTACACAGTCTTACCCCTACTTTTATGTAAAGAGACTGATTTGAACAGTTGAATCCATGACATCAAACCACACGGCAAACAAACTTACTGTTGAGCCAGACAGACCCATTCTTAAAAAAAATCGGATAAGAAGGGGAAGTAAAAGCATTTTAAATATTGTAATAGAACATGAAATTATTACAAGTTCTGTTGAACTCACATCAAGGCCCCATTCTTTTGAACGAGAAACTCACTCATACTATACAAAACTGACCGAAACTGAAAGGATCATGCAATCTAACTTAATATAGAGGAATGACATGCAACAAAATCACACCTTTGGAACATACTGCTACATATATACACTCAAAACCTACAAACAAATGTCTAGAACTCCCATCCATCTTTGCCAGGCTAATAAAATGGCAAAATGGATAACAACAATCACACAAGTTTCACACATAGTTGCTTTAAAATCATTACCCAACCATCATTAGTTTGATCTACCCTCTTTTTTTCTATTCATGAATGAACATAAGCAGGTAAAAGATGTCTCACTAAAACGTTAGTGATATGCTTATGTAATCAAACCATTATTAGTTTGATCTACCCTCTTTTTCTTATTGTTTTTCATCATCCTTGTCTACTGAAGAATCTTTCGTAGCGATTCGAGCTTTGATAGAAGCTTCTTGAATATTCCACGTCCCCATTGAATATCACTTTCCATGACACTTTCATGAGCCATGTGAACCTCAGGCACTTTAACTATTGCTGTGGTTGAATGAAAGTTGTCTTGATATTCCTTGTCATCCAGCTCTGGCTCATCAACACTGAGTGTTTCAGCTTTCTCTTGAGGTTTTTCATCATCTGATTTTGATTCTTCTAGTTCCTCATTAAACAGGACCTTCTCAATTATATCAAGCAATGAAAAAAAATCAATAACATCAATAATTCAGCAGCTTTAAGTTGATTTGGAGGAATTCAGAATAATAGATTGCCTAAAAGAGTGGAAAGAACTGCTCAACCAGCATGAAGAAGTCACATATTTATTAAAACTTTTATAGCCAAAAGTGCTCATCAGATGCTTGAGATGCTAATGTTAAGTGAAAAATGTACAACATTTGAATCCAACGGGAATCATAAATGGCTTTCAGTTGCATCTTTCATTACAATAGCTTGGCTTATTGGTTTGTTCATCTCAATTGATAGTGAAGTTGATTTTTGCTTCTAAACATAGGTATAGTCAATGGTATTATTTTATTATCAACAAGATTGGAGACATCTTTTTCACATTCTGACGCAGAAATTCAGTGGAAGGAAACAACTTGATGTGCCATCAAAATGGACAAAGCTTAATCCATTGATATACATAAAAGATCACATAGAAGCATAATGAAACACTAAAAACTTTTATTATTATGTAGGTAATATTATGTAGGTAAAATTGAAACTCCAAGCCTAACAAAACAAACCCTTGTGCTGGAAACAAAAACAAACTACTTTTCTTCCTAGAGTAGGTTTGAACAAGTAAAGAGGAAGAAATGAGGAAGGCACGGCGAGAAAGGGCACGCGGCACTCATCAAGAGTTTACCTCTGGCAAGTTCTGATCCTTGGCTTCAACTGCTTCAACTGAATTGTTCATAGTAACTCTCTCTTCAACTTCATCATTAGTTGCTTCTTCAGTTTCTTCAGATCTAGGTGGAGTCAAGCCAGGTACAAGGACAGGACTTTCTTCAACTTCAAAAAGGCTGTCAATCTTCTCATCTTCTTTTCCTTCATTATTGACTTGTGAAACATTTGCCATTTGTTCAAGATCATGGACTGTAACTTCACTTTGAAGAGCCATATTGTTCACTCCTCTTCTGCGAGGCGTAAATTCTGATGAATCTATATTTTCTGCAACCATAGCCATTGGCTCCTCCATGGAAGAAGAATAAGTACTATGACCTATAATTTCCTGCATGTCTGGTTGTGTCAATGATTGTTCATCCTCTAAAAGATGAGTTTGGCTGCCTTCTAAGTCTTGTGTATTGGTTTCAACTGCTTCAACTGAATTGTTCATGGTAATGTTCTCTTCAACTACTTCTGCTTCTTGTTCTTCAGGAAGATCCAATGTCTCAGAAGGATTTGACATTTCAGAAGCAGTTAGGGGTTTCACATTTGAGTGATCAAGTGGTTCTTCCTCTACTATTTTCTGAAGGTCAGCATTCTCCCAATCCTCACAAACAGTTATTCTGTTAAAAGTTTCCCATGTCTTAACAACTCGATCAGAACCCGGCTGCCAAATAAAATCTCCAGATACTGATTTCAGAATAAACTTGTATTGGATTGGTTTCCCAGCAGGGACATCCTGTTCAAACACAATAAATCTATCCATTTATAGACACCAAGTAAAAATATTATTCTTCTCCACACTTATTAGATTAATGATTTCTAACTTACCATCTCAATAAACCATTGATGCCCTTCTGACCAGGTCATTGGTAGTGCATTTGAGGGATCCCAAGCACCCAACATAGGATCATCACCTACTATAAGAAAATGTTCACCAAACATGCAATCTTTTTGTAACTGAAATTTGATCCGGACAAACGTTGTTTCCTCTCCAAAATCTGCATATTGTCTTTACAATTCTAAGGATAATAGAACATGGTGCAAAAAAAGACTCGGTAAAAGGTAAGTAGTACCCACCAGTTTGCTGTGCTTGAGGCTCTTCAGTCTCCAAGTCCACCTGAAAACATTTTGTATGCATGTTATACAAGACAATATTGAATCTCACAGGATATTCCAAAACTTACACACACATAAGCAAAAAAGAATTTTGTTATTTCCAGTCATTTTCAGAATCTTTTATTTCTTAAAATAACACATTTTTAAGTGATATAAGATGGATAAGCTCTATCTGATAGCTGCATGCAAAATTGGAATAAAAATAAAGGAAAGGAAAGAAAGAAAGAAAAAAAAATCAGCATGAAAGTAAAATGTTTTCATTGAAAATCACAAACAAAATAAAACAGAAGACAAACAACCTCAAGAAACATAACTCTCTATCTTTGACAAGAATGAAGAATATATTATGGATAAGAAAGAGACCTGTGATTCATATGGAACAGCATGAAGTGGAGAAATACACTTGTGCTGAACAACCTGAAGGAACTGAAAGTTGCATACTTTATCATTAGAAAATGGAAATTCAAGCTTGTTTGATAAATGAAAGGCAGACACAAGTCTTTTGGAAGAAGATCCAAGGCCATCATAAAGGAACTTAGAACAAGAGCTTGTGAGAGATTCCATTAAATCACTCAGGCTAGTTAAGTTAACAACAAGATAGTGATCACTAGTTCATAGCAAAATTTATGTGGTGTAGGTGGCTTTGTTTCTTGCTTGTATAGTACAACATCAAACACAAATACATATACAGCTTTTGTTTTTGTTAGCTAGTGGCTGAGAATGAAAATCATTTAATTATATCATAGGTGGTAAGGTATAAGGTAAGGCCACTTTATAAGTTAATATAGAGGTGGGTCCAAATATGTGATTGCAACTTTACCAAAAATTTTAAGAGCGGATCAGATTACACGTGGCATGGCTCAAGAGTGCAACTGAGACGTGGATTGCTTCATTATTACTTCCTCCGGTCTGTAATATAGGAGCTCAATTGTTAAAAAACGCCTCTTAAGAAAACATATAAAAGTTAGTTAGGTGTCTATAGTTAATGTTTTTTTCCAACATTGCCCATATTTATTATACTACTTTTAAAAGAGAGAAATACATAGACATTAATAAATATAAAAGAGAATTAGGAGTAAAGTACGAAAAAATGTATTAAATGAGGAGAGCATATGAGATGGGCTCTTATATTTTGGACAAAAATCATTCAAATTTTAGACTCTTATATTACGGATTGGAAGGAGTATTATTATTTTTAACTCGAGATGAGAAATGAAAATCTCAGCTTTAGCTTATTTAGAACAGGTGGTTTTGGTTTTGTGGTTGGATGTATGAGTCTTCTTAGATTGGCCTTCTTCACTGAACAAGCCAAGGTAAAGCAATTTTCAATTTTTGATGGAATAAAATTATTTTCTTATAAAAATTAGTACTACATGTTTTCGGTTGATTATAGATTTGTAACTTAACTACCTTGAAAATTTAAGGATACCGGCAAGTACTGAATTCAGCGGAAAGAGTATGTCTTCACAATATCATAAATTAAGACTTGAAAATGATGATGTTAAGCTTATTCATTGATTCATTTAATTATTCCTTTTGCATCAAAATTGAAAAAAGGAAATTATTTTAAAAAATATTTTCTACATTTCAAAATTTCATATAGGTGATTTGTAATTGTTAATATATATACTTAACTAATTAACAATGTTACTCAACTAATTAATGAAAATATCTTGTATGTGATTTTGAAATTCAAAAGTTTTTTTAATAATATTTCCATGAAAAATTAAGAATACTAACATGTATTGAATTTAATGGAATGAATTATCTCATCACAATATGATGAATTAAGATTGGAATATGAAGCCCCTGACTTTATTCATTGAATTATTTTATTCACTACTGAAATTTTTAGATGGAAAAGCTTGTGACATTTGTTTGAGACATGTCTTGAGAATTCACAATGATCAAATTATCCTATATGGTTCTTAGGACTTGCTAAGTTTAGCTACTTTTGTGACTTGAGAATTGAAGTTATACTTCGATCAAAAAAGAGAATTGAAGTTATACTTCAATCAAAAAAGAGAATTGAAGTTATACAACGTCAACGTCAAATTCTTCATGAGTGCATCTCAAATGGCGCTTTAACTTTAACTTGGGAATTTATTTGTTAAGTATATATAGAAGAAATTATCATATTTGTTTATAGTGAGCTTGAAAACCCATTTGATCCTACCAAATCTAACCATCATATTTGGAAAGGATTTGTTCAAATACATGATCCTGTGGCTTTCCTGAATGTTAATGCAGCTAAGGGCCCCTCTGGCAACTACTTGGCAACCACCACCAAAGATTGGAGAGTTCTTTATAGCCTACGGATTGCTTGGTCCAAAGGTTTTAGAAAGCCCATTCTTGGCTCAAATGCTCTCCGGGCCCGAAAATATAATCTAATACTCTTGAGGTGGCTCATTTAATTAATTTATCTAATACTCATGAAAGTCAGTCACGTTTAGTACTGTCTACAATCCTAAATATAAGACATATTTTAAATTCTTACCTACATTTTCCCAAATTATTCTCATTAATTCTTCCTAATAAAGGTACATAAGAGAGGGAAGGTGGAAGTAAAGGCATATAGTTAGAGTATATTGATAATATTATGTTAATATAACTAACTTAACTAACATCTTTAATCTAATCATATCAGGAAAATATGTCTAATATATTTAGCACAGAAGGTAGTATTCATTAACATTCTTCCATAGAAGCTTCATGATGCAAATGAGGAACGGTGCAGTAGTGAGAAAAGAGAATATAGGAGAGAGACCCATTTGGTCATCATTATCTACCACATAAGTAATGCATGTATACATATAAACAAGTGATACATAACTTTTCTTCTCTCTTGTAAACTCCTTTTATTTGCGGAAGAAAAATGTACCAACCATCACGTTCCCTTTTGGTATCACCAATCTATTAAATTGACAAAAACTATTAAAGCTAAGAACTGTAGATATTATTGCAAAATACACAATGTTGTGATATAAGTCTTGCAATAACACTTCCTTTTTGAATTGCCAATTTGCCACTAACTTTATTCCATAGATGAACTCCATAAGTTTGGCCCCTAAGTTCCATCAATCTATCTCTTACCCATCTTAATTCATTCTTATTTTTTGGCTTTTGAAACCACTCACCTATTGCCGTCCAATTCACAGGATAAAATGCCCTTTGAGGTAACACTGTCAAGTTCAAATCATCTTCTTCCTGCACTTTTTCAACCACTCTTGTCACCAAATATGGACCATTATGCCCCCACTTGCTACCATTAAAATTCACTGCAAATTCTTCTATGAATCGCAACAAAAGTGGGTGACTCTTGTCAAACACTAGAACTGCAGTGTTCAATGTCCAATTCTTATAAACAAGGTTCTCTTTTTGTGCTCCAATGACATTCCTTAACCCTTTAAAGGGTTTAATCATAATGAAATCAGCATCTACATAGATCCCCCCATATTTGTACAAAATCACAAGCCTTATTAAGTTGGATAGATTTTGAGGTAGTGGAATATCACCTGGATCTTTCTTTCCTTGCATCAGATCATTAAACCATGATTCTGCTGATGTGTTCTGAAACAAAAATGGCAGATTTGGTGTCACAGCGTTGACTTTGAACCCACGATCAGTCAAAGGCTTCAAAATCTGATTCCCCCATGTGGAATCTAAAGATCTTGACAGTATTATTAAGCATGCATTAGGATGAGCTTTGAAAAGAGATTCTAAGGATAACATTTCTCTTCTACCAAACAATGTAGCAGGTGAAATCCATGTCATGAAGAACTGAGCTTCACATTCTTGGCTCATGAACTCTGAAACTCTATCATGAAATTCAAGACTTAACTTGGTTGACTCTAAAATCTTGAAGTCATGAATCCTTTTCTTTAACCAAGTGATCCTTTCTTTTTCTGTGACATTTATAGGAGTAACTAATGAATTTTGATGTTCAATTTCTTCATCTCCTTCTTCTTCAAAGGGTAAGATAGAAAGTGTTGACTTTGATGCTATCTGAAACTTCTCAAGAGCTTCATAATTTAAGAAATAATAACGAGGGATCCTTATATTTTGACGTAGAAAAAAAGTGATTGTAGAGAAAGTGATGAAGAAGATGATACAGAGTTTGACACGTATAAGAATACTGGGATTGAACATGGTATGGAAGATTCAATGGACTTTTAGTAATGAATTTGTGATGTTCGGAAGAAACTTTGAGTTTATATGATATGTCACCTTCACGAGGGTACAACTTTGACTTCAACCATGTTTTTTTATAAAGATGTGAATCACATGTGCATTTAAATGTTAATATTCTTACTTTATAAATTTGAAGCAATCATTTTTTATTTTTTTATTATGTTTGGAATAGTAACTTACTATTTTGTGAAATTCCCAAATTAACACTTCAAATTTTTCGATTTTACATTTCTTACTTAGAAAGTTGTGTTGACCTTCCTCTTATTAAATCGAGTTCATACATTGAATTACTATTTTGTGCTTTTTAGTGACCATGTATAAGCACTACAAGAATTGGATACATGCGACATAACAAAAAAAAAACACGACATAGACATTTGAATGTTAAAATAAAAATTTCCTAGTTTATAAATAGACATTTGATAACATCACTAAAGCCACATTTGGTCCCCAAATTATAATAATATGCACTGTATGAGAAGTAATATACAAGTCATATTACACTCTAATGTAGAGTAAGTTAGACAGGTTGTCCCGAATCTAACAAATAGTATATGCCTTGTACGACTTAAATTAAAGTCTTTTGTGGTGTGCTAATATAATAGACAACGTATAAGTTAATGTGTTTTAAAATGTCATATAGTTTTAATGATAATGATAAAGAATGGACTATCACATATTCACATGTCAGTTATTGGGAAAACACATCTTGGGGTATACTATACCTTTTCTTTTTCTGCTCAGCGCCAGTCTGTTTTTTATATATATTATTCATTGTTCAAGTAGGCTTTGAGTCAGTCACGAAGTCCAATTAAGTCATGAAGATTAGAGAAGGAAAAAAATAATATTAGGCGATCCCAGAAATATAGAAAAATTAGATTTTAAATGATCTTTAAAAAAATATATCAGACCTATTTACGTTAAATATTGGAGGCCTTTTTTTCACCGGCCCTTGCTTGACCGAATACGAGAATATAATAGAGTCTTCAATTGAGAGTGGTGAGAGCAAATATAAGATTTTCCTCAAGAATATAATGTGTGATGATGTTGTTACTGACATTCCTGCTTGCTGGAAGACCATCACTGCCCATAGATAGATGTTGTTTTGGGAAGTGAATGTTGTAGTCAATTACCTAAGAAAAAAACCTGATTATATATAATTATCCTTGAGTTTCACTAAGTAAACCTTTAAAGCCAAGATTTAGTCTAAGAAATCAGATTAAAATGACTATGTAGACTGCACTATTATTCATGATCAAGGATATTTAAAACTTCCAATACTCTCCCGTTTCCCATGCTAGAAGAAAGCCCAGAAGTAACGCCCAAAGTTACAAATATGTTAAAAATTTGGCAATTCCACCCAAAACAGTAACCCTGGCTTATGTACTCGCTCATCCTTCTTCATTTTATCCTTTATCTCCTCTCTCTCCTTATCCTCTAAGCTCATCTAAACTTTATATATTCTACACTTTAGGACTCATTACTAGCCTATATGGATCTTCCTAAAATAATGTGAGCTTCCCCCCTTTCCACACTTTCATGTGCTTCATTTTATGTTTTTGTATAAATCATTGCAATATATAAAATTATTATAATTCATACACAATAATAATTCCATTATGATATTTACTTGACTACTACACATATTTGTAGTACTCAAATAATGATGCTAGTGTTGACTATGTTAACTCATTTCTCTAATAGAGTTAAGTAAGGGCTATGCTTAATTCTGAGGCAAAAGAAGATATATTGAATTCAAAATTTAACATTTCGATTCATTTCATCTACATATACTTACTATGTTAACTCATTGCAATATATTAGTTCATCTTACATATATAGTGATATATTATATAATATTCTACATTGATATTTAATGGTGACCATGCTAGGTTTTTTCTAATTTAATCGATTTATTTCATTTTTTAAAATTCTTCATAATGAACTGAATAGTTGTTTTGTTAGAAATTAAATGAGATGAAGAAACTTTTGTGTTGTTACTTGTTAGCCAATTAACTGCAGTCCATCACCACGTGGTTTGTTACTAGATACTACCTCTGGTCCTAAATATAGGACCTAATTGACTTTTTTTTGGAGAGATTACGGTTGTGAAATAGGTTATTAAATGATGACATATTTGATATATTTTTGGATTATTCATTAGTTTATATGTAAAATAAACTAGTTTAAAGGGAAAAATTAGGTAAATCAATTTATAATTAACTTATTTTGCTTTTTTAAGGATTTTCTAGAAAAAGTCAATTAGGTCTTATATTTAGGACCGGAGAGAGTATCATTTTTCTTCAAAGATAAATTTGTAATTAGTCATAATAACAGGCACGTGAGAAAGTGATGAGTTCAGTTTGCTATCATTTCTTTTTGGGCCTCCATATATGGAAACCAAGAGTGGTTAAGATTTCCATATATAGAGTAACTCCATAGGTTTGTCCTCTAAACTCAATCAATTTATTTACGACCATCTTAATCCACCATGTTCTTTGGCATCTAAAACCATTTTCCCCAAATTAGTTCACTTAACGCATACTTTTACAGTGAGTTTGAAATATCATTTGAACATATGCCAAAGTTAATGCAGCTAAAAGTCCATCTGCTTGCCAACCACCACCATACGGGGCTTGGTGGTCCAAAGGTTTTAGGAAGCTCATGATTGAGCATAATGCTCTTGACCTTGTTCATCTCATGAATGTCAGTCAAGTTTAGTATCCTTTGAAATTCTTCCATGGAAGCTTCATGTTTTATCATTAACTCATAATAGAGGAGACAAAGACGGAGAAGACAAGACAATATAAGGAGGAAATCAGATGAATATATAGGGTGAGGACAAAAATAATATCAGTGGAAGAAAAACCTCAATTATGCACGTTAGTTTATTTTATCATATAGACTCATAAAAATAAAAGAGGTGATGAACTATTTAAAAGGTTAACCTTAATAAAAACTAAATATTGCTTAATAATGTTAAATATACTTAATATCTCGAAATTATAATTCGTGCTATTTGTTTAAGACATGTCTCTAGAGTTTATAGTGCTACTACTTACGCTTAAACACCTACCTGCGTGCTGAATTTATTTTATATTGATTTATTCTCATTTCTCAGCCAAAACCAATCATTATAAAACCAAAACGACAAACACCCACAACAGAATCGTTCGCAAAAGCATAGTTTTGAATCAAAATCAAAACTTTAATTTGCTGAAAAAAATCAGAACAGAATAAAACAAAACCCAAACACCTTCCAAAAACGACAAGATTTCTTTTTAAAAAAATATATTCAGAAGTCTAATTAGATTCAGAAATCCAACTCCTCTCATATTTAATTATACGAAGAACCACAAACAAAAGAGCAACAGATTTGATTTACTTCTAAGATTAGCAAACAAAGGAAAAAAACAAGAAATCATAAAAGTCAATATAGCTCAGAAAACCATGAAAAGTGATCACTACCCTCGCTCTTAAGAAAAATATGTTTACCATCAATTAATATCACACAAGTTATGCATATGTATGTTACAACATGCACACAACAAGTGATACAACATTTTTCATCTCTTGTAAAATCATTTTTTCCGGAAGAAAAATGTACCAGCTTTCACATTTCTTTTAGGGAAAACAAAAACAAAACATCAAACCTACCAACTATGGACATTATTGCAAAATAGACAATTTTGCGATATAAGTCTCGCCATAATACTTCCTTGTTGAATTGCCAACTTGCCACTTTCTTTATTCCATAGATGAATTCCATAAGTTTGGTTTCTAAGCTCATTCAATTTATATCTGACCCAATTTAATTCATCTTTGTCCTTGGGCTTCAGAAACCACTGTTCTATATCAA
This sequence comes from Mimosa pudica, assembly GCA_029929735.1. Lineage (NCBI taxonomy): Eukaryota > Viridiplantae > Streptophyta > Magnoliopsida > Fabales > Fabaceae > Mimosa > Mimosa pudica. Next base: position 12,803,124 of record JAKELP010000030.1, on the reverse strand, counting down.
TCCAATTCACGGGATAAAACGCCATTTGAGGTAACACGGTAAAGTTTAAACCATCTTCTTCCTTCACTTTGTCAACCACTCTTGACACTAAATATGGACCATTATACCCCCAGAAGCTACCGTTAAAAGTGAGTGCAAATTCTTCTATGAATCGCAACAAAAGTGGGTGACTCTTATCAAACACAAGAACTGCAGTGTTAAATGTAGTCCAACGTTGAGAAACAGATTTCTCTTTTTGTGCTCCAATGACATTCCTTAATCCTTTGAAGGGTTTAAGCATTATAAAATCTGTATCCACATAGATTCCACCATATTTGTACAGAATCACAAGCCTTATTAAGTTTGATAGATTTTGAGGTAGAGGAATCTCACCTGGATCTTTCTTTCCTTGCATCAGATCATTAAACCATGATTCTGCTGGTGTGTTCTGAAACAAAATTGGCAGATTTGGTGTCACAACGTTGACTTTATAGCCATGGTCAGTCAAAGGCTTCAAAATTTGACTCCCTTTTTTGGAATCTAAAGATTGTGATATGATTATTAAGCATGCCTTAGGATTGTTCTTGAATAGAGATTCTATGGATAACATTTCTCTATAACCAAATAAGGTAGCAAGAGAAATCCAAGTCATGAAGAAGTGAACTTCACATTCTTGGCTCATCAATTCTAAAACTCTATCATGAAACTGAAGGCTTATATTGGTTGACTCCAAAATCTTGTAGTCTTGAATCCTTTTCTGGAACCGTGCTATCCTTTCTTTTTCTGTGACATTCGTAGGAGTAAATAGAGTATTCTGGTTTTCAATTTCATCATCTCCTTCTTCTTCAAAGGGTAACATGGAAAGTTTTGACTGTGATGTTATCTGAACTATTGTTTTCTTCAATTGTAACTGACACTTCTCAAGACCTTCACTGTTTAAGGAATAATGGGGTATCGTTATATCTTGATGGAGAAGAAATGTGATTGCAGAGAAAGTGATTAAGAAGACGATACAGATTTTGGCACCTATAAAAGTCTTGAGATGGAACATGATGAGAAAGAGCTAGCAGAGAAATTGTTGCTTTCAAGAAGGCAAGGAAGACTGAAGTTATAATATTGAATTTGTGAAGTTTGGAAGCAAAAATGGTTTTTTTTTTTGTTAAGAATCTGACTATTTTTTTTGTTAAGGAAGTTCATTAATTCCATGGTAAACCTATATTGACTATTGACTAATACATGAGTTTATTGATTGAAGGACAACGAATTTACGGGTCGGTGTAGTACCTCGGGACCACTCCTTCAAGATATTTATGGACCTCGGGGTAAGCGGAAGTTGCCCCCGGGTATCGTTCTCTTTGAGGAGCTTAAAAACGTAATCAATTACACTAAAAACTAGATGAAAAACTTGTTGAAATCAAGGAAAGTTCTTTTAGTTGAAATTGGGAAATATTTTATATGATAGAAATTAGAATAAAAGAGAGTTTAGATTAAATATGATTATGATATTCTTGATAGATGGGAGTTTAAGAAATCATCACTTCAAAAGATTTTTCGGGGAGTATTAATATTGTTGGTTTTCAAATTAAACCATAGAGGGACCCCTCTAGGCTAGACTTAGACCAATTTAATTAGTGTTGGAACCTCCAACATTAATTAAATAAATCTAAGTTGATTAAGCTCTAAACCTAGCTAAGGACTGATTAATTATGAAGGACTTATGATCCACAATCTGGATCACCCCACAATTGCTCTAAATTGATCTTGCAGCTTCAATTTATTAATGGCCACCCAAATAATAAATTGAAGCTAATCAAGATTGACGTCCAATGCCACAAAATAATTAATAAATCCTAATTGTCATTTCATGCATGCAAATAAATTTGACCCACAATCCACCAGCCAAGCCACCTTGTACTAGCACATAATTTTCACCAAGAGAAAAACAAAATCATGAACCCATAAATTTTATAAATCTCAAAGCTAAAACGCATCAAATCAAATAATCAACAAGAATGAAATAACATAAACAATATAAATGTAGTTTCAATCCCTAATACAAATATCACAAATACACTCCTAGAACCCTAGAAAAGCATAAATGTAAGAAAGGAAGAGAGATTAGAACTACAACTCCCCTAGAGAAGATTCAAGCTCCTTCCTTCGCTCCCATCATCAAGAACGAGAGAGGTTTAGTTTGAGAGGTGGATGGTGGAAGAGGTAAGGTTATGGAAGGTTATGAGAGGTTATGAGAGGTTATGATAGGTTGTGAGGGGTTATGTGGGGTTATGATAGGTTAGGGTTTTCTAAGGTTTATGAGCGTATATATAGTTATCTGCTTCTCCTCCTTTTTAGAATTAAGTTGTTATGCTGCTCCTTTAATTTCTCCTCATTTGAATTCAAAATAACTGTATCATAAGAGCTATTTCCTTGACTTCTTCCAAGCTTGTTATCTTTATTCCCCCTTTTTCTCCTTGTTCTTCTTTCTACATTCAAATGATATAAAATCAAATAATAATAATAATATCAAAATTCAGTTTCTTCACTCATGCATATCTCAACTAAATTCCCACAATTTTAGCTCATTTTACTTCAAATATATTAAAATATTTATAAATATAATTCAGAAATTTGAAGTTAATTAATGGTCAATTTCTCATCTTGAATATGTTAAAAAAACATCAATTTACCATAATAAAATCATATTAATATTAGGGTTTGTCATTGATCAAGTTTAATATTTTCCTTTTAAGTTACGAAACTGTAGCTAACACAATAATTTGAGCTTTTATATTAAGAAGGCATTACCAAAGAAAGATTGAATTTATAGTAATGAATATGTGAAATTGGGAAGAAATTGAGTTTAAGTTTGAAGTAATGTATATATATATATTAGAGTAACTGAATTTCTCTTACATTTCAATTTACAAAATTATATTAAATCCATATTAAACTCATATTGGCTACAAATTTAGTTAAATACGTGAGTTTACATATCAAGTTTAATTTTTTTCTTAGAACTTTACGAAATTATAGTAAGTACCAAGGAATATTAAATTTTTATTGACTATTGACTAATGCATGAGTTTATTGATCAAGTTTAATATTTTTTCTTTTAGATACGAAACTGTAGCTAACACGGAAATTGTGGCTTTTACGAAGGCAGTACCAAGGAAGAATGAATTTACAGTATTGAATTTGCGAGATTTGGAAGAAAATGTGAGTTTATGTTTGAAATAATTTTCATGTTTTAGTGTTGAGTAACTGCATTTCTCATACATTCCAATCAAAAAAATTGTATTAAATCCATAGTAAGCTTATATTGGCTACAAATGTAGCTAGCGCACAAAATATTGCAGCTTTCAAGAAGGAAAATATTAAGGAATATTGAATTTATGGTACTGTTTTTGTGAAGTTTTTGAAAAAACTGTGAGTTTAAGTTTTAATATTTACGTATGAAATATTTTTACCAAAAGATTTTTGAGAGATGACTAACTAAATTTCTCATAATTCAATTTATAAGAACTGAATCAAATCCTTATTAAGTTGTACTGGCAACAAATTTGTAGAAAAATAGAAACCACCCAATAGTCTGACAATTTTATTAATGATGGTCTCCCATATTTATAGTAATATGAGGAGAGAGGAATACAAATAGAAAAATAAATCAAACTAGCAACAACCTAGCTAGATAAACTAAACAAATAAATAAATAATATAAAAATAAATAACAAACCCTAGAAAAACTAGATTAGCCTAATTATGATTAATTTAAATTATTCAGTGTTGAATTATTTCCAATAAAATTTAGTCAAATACACGGGTTTACAAATCAAATTCAATGTGGCTTGTTTTTTTAACTTATATAATATCTATTTGCCTCAATTAGAGATTAGTTGAAAGAATGAAAGTACGAGTTCAAATCATCAGGTCATGGGTTCGAACCATTGGGAAGTCGTCACCCCCAAAATGGGGAATCCCAGCGGCGACTTCGGATTAGTCGATTCTCCGAAGGGGGGTCGGACACTGAAGGCTCTAAGCAAAAAGTACGAGTTCAAATTCAATGCATTTTAAGACTGACAAGTGACACATGGTGGGACTCAGATTCATTTGTAGTCATCAGGCAAGTCAATTGTTTTAATATATTCTCATTATGATATTTACTTGACTACACATATTTGTAGTAATAAAAAAATGATGACAGTGTAGTCTATGTTACCTCATTTCTCAAATAGAGTTAAGTATGAGCTATATTTAATTCTCTGGCAAAAAAAATTATTCAATTCAAAATATAACATTTCGATTTCATTCACATATACTTACCTTTTCCCCAAATTAGTTTATCTAACTTATAAAGTGATATAGTATAATCTAATATTATACATGAATATTTAAGGGTGATCATGCTAGATTTTTTCTAATTTAATCGATTTATTTTATTTTTGAAATTTTCTAAAATGATTTAAATACTTGTTATGTTAGAGATGAGATGAAGTAACTTGGCGTTGATACTTGTTAGCCAATTAGCTGCAGCCTAGAAGCATGTGGTTCGTTACCATTTTCTTTTTTCTTCAAAGATAACTTTGTAATTAGTCATAATCTGTTTTTCTTTTGCCAGAATAATTAGTCAAAATCATAGGCGCGTGAGATAGTATTGAGTTTAGTTTCATTGGGCCTGCATCTGTAACGATAGCTATATTTTTCTTTTTGGGCCTCCATATACTTCAACTTGGTAGCTTATTTGGAAAGTAAGTTGGAGGAACCAACATATGTTTACAGTGAGTTCGAAAAACCATTTGAACATACCAAAGTTAACCATCATGTTTGGAAAGGGTTTGTTCAAATACATGATCTGGCGGCTGTTCTGAGTGTTAATGCAGCTAAAAGCCCTTCTGCTTGGCAACCACCACCATACGTAGCTTGGTCCAAAGGTTTTAGGAAGCTCATCATTGAGCATAATGCTCTTGCCCTTGTTCATAGAATTAATCACTCATAAAAGTCAGTCAAGTTTAGTATTCATTGAAATCCTTCATGGAAGCTTCATGTTGTAGATGGGAAGAGGAAATGTAGAAAGAGACAATAGAGGAGAGAAAGAAGGAGAGAAGAGGACCATATGAGGAGAAAATTAAATGAGTAGATCAAGTGAGGACAAAAATATCAGTGGAAGGGAAAACTCAATCATACACGTTTAATCTATCATAAATTCAAAAAACAAAAGAGGTGATGTACTTTTCAAAAGGATACCCTTAAGCCTAGAAACTAATGAAAATTAATAAATAAAGATGACATTAAATTAAAATAAAAAACTAAATATTCCCTAATAATATTAAGTATATTAGATATCTTGAAATTATAATCAATCCTCATTCCATATCTCATCACTTGGTCCTTGGTCTTTGGTGATCACCCTCTTCTCCATAGAAAAATTGTTAATCATAAAAAATAACTACACAAGTTATGCATGTATGTTACGTGCATGCATATAAACATATATACAACAAGTGATAAAAAAATTTTCTTCTCTTGTAAAATCATTTATTCGCCGAAACAAAAATGTACAAACTAACTTTGGCATTATTCCCTTTTGGGAAAACAAATCTATTGAGATAACAAAAAAGCACCAAAACTATCAACTATAGACATTATTGCAAAATAGACAATTTTGTAATATAAGTCTCGCCATGATACTTCCTGGTTGAACTGCCAATTTGCTACTACATTTATTCCATAGATGAACTCCATAAGTTTGTCCTCTAAGCTCAATCAATTTATCTCTTACCAATTTTAATTCATCCTTATTCTTGGGCTTCAGAAACCATTGCTCAATATCAATCCAATTCACTGGATAAAACGCCATTTGAGGTAACACAGTAAAGTTTAAACCATCTTCTTCCTTCACTTTGTCAACCACTCTTGACACTAAATATGGACCATTATACCCCCAAAAGCTACCATTGAAACTCAAAGCAAATTCTACTATGAATCGCAACAAAAGTGGGTGACTCTTATCAAACACAAGAACTGCAGTGTTCAATGTGATCCAGCGTTGAGAAACAGATTTCTCTTTTTGTGCTCCAATGACATTCCTTAATCCTTTGAAGGGTTTAATCATTATAAAATCTGTATCCACATAGATTCCACCATATTTGTACAAAATCACAAGCCTTATTAAGTTGGATAGATTTTGAGGTAGAGGAATATCACCTGGATCTTTCTTTCCTTGCATCAGATCATGAAACCATGATTCTGCTGGTGTGTTCTGAAACAAAATTGGCAGATTTGGTGTCACAGCGTTGACTTTATAGCCATGGTCAGTCAAAGGCTTCAAAGTTTTATTCCCTTTTTTGGAATTCAAAGACCTTGATATAATTATTAAGCATGCCTTAGGATGATTCTTAAATAGAGATTCTATGGATAACATTTCTCGATAACCAAATAAGGTAGCTGGTGAAATCCAAGTCATGAAGAAGTGAACTTCACATTCTTGGCTCATCAATTCTAAAACTCTATCATGAAACTGAAGGCTTATATTGGTTGACTCCAAAATCTTGTAGTCTTGAATCCTTTTCTGGAACCATGCTATCCTTTCTTTTTCTGTGACATTCGTAGGTGTAGATAGAGAATTCTGGTTTTCAATTTCATCATCGCCTTCTTCTTCAAGAGCTAAGTGGGAAAGTGTTGAATGTGTTGATATCTGAATTCTGGGTTTCTGCAATTGAAACTGAAACTTCTCAAGAGCTTCACAGTTAAGGGAATAATGGGGTATCGTTATATCTTGGCGGAGAAGAAAAGTGATTGCAGAAAAAGTGATTAAGCAGACGATACAGAGTTTGGCACCTATAAAACTCTTGGGATGGAACATGGTATGGAACAGTCAATGGTGAATGATATTGAGAAAGAGGTGGCTAGTAGAGAAATCGTAGATTTTGATAAGGCTAGGAAGATTAGATTTATAGTGATGAATTTGTGAAGTTTGGAAGAAATTTTTGAGTTTAATTTGAGTTTGAAGTGACCTATATATGTTAGAGTTGACTAACTGAATTTCTAATGTATTCCACTTTAGAAAATTGATCAATTCCATAATAAACTGGTATTGACTTTTTTTTTTACTGAAAATATGCCTTTTATTAACATATGAAAATATGGATACAAAAGACTGAAACACGAATACATCAATGAAATGAGAAGAAACAAGACAACAAATGAGTGATAACAGAGACAAAGCAAGCAACAAAGACACCAACAAATGTACTTCAAATTGTTGACGTATATAGGCAATGAAGGATTAACAGATTCACCAACACCCACTTCAACTTGTATTGATTATTGACTAATATTCCCTCGTACTTAAATATGAGGTGAAAATAATTCACCAGCACTAAAATTGCTTTGTCTCAAATATATGTCATTTTCCAACTTTACCCCTATTGATAAGTGAAAGAGTGTACGGGGAAAATATGATAAGAGTGTGTAGTAAAGAAGAAGAGTGTGTAGTAAAGAAGAGAGCGAACAAATAATTAATTAAATCCAATATAATCATGTATAGTTAACAAAGGGTGAAAATGGGAAAAAATCAGTCAGAAACGAATAAAAGATGCACCTTATAATAAATCCAAGGGAGAATTATTTAGAGGTCTTATGGAAGAATCATAATTAATATGAGGTTCCAAAAGTTGTTATGTAAGATCAATAAGTTGTTATTGTTAGCCCTAGAAGTTGTGATTTACAACTCGTGGGATCTCATCTTAATTATCTTTCTTCCGAGACCTCTAATTACTTCTCTCTAGATCCAATCATATTTTTTTCTTATACCTTCACGAAATTGTAGCTAGTACGAAGGAATATTGAATTTGTGGTAGTGGATTTGTGAAGTTTCGAAGAAACTGTGTGAGTTTAAGTTTGAATTGATTTACATGGTTTTAAAAATCAAGTTTAATGTCGTGTTTTTTTAATTTATCAAATCTACTTGCTGGCCTCGATCAGAGATTAGTTGAAAGAATGAAAGTGCATTTCAGTTCAAAGTTTTTATATTTTGATTATTCAATCCTATAATTTTCAAAGCCATCAATTGATAAAAAATGATTTTTCTCCAATTTGATCGAATTTGCATGATATGTCACGTTCATGATTGTACAACCTTGACTTATAAACCATGTTGTAGACAAATACACAAATCACATGGGCATTTGAATATTAATATTCTTACTTTTCAAGTTTGAAGTAATCGATTTTATTTTTGCCAATTAAGTTTGAAATATCACACTTTTTTTGTCAGAAAAAAATATCACACTTCTTCAATGTTTGTGAAATTTATAGATAACTCTCTGAGTTTTTACCTTTATTTTATTATATTTCTAACTTATAAATGTTGTAAATCATCTCTCACAAAATGGAGTTAAATCGTCGATTTACTAATTCAAGGCTTTAACTTACAAAATGAAGTACTTTTAGAATTTGATCACTATATAGAAACGTTTGCTGTTCAAACAATTTCACTATTCAAACTTCTTTCTTAAACACATATAGTACATTATGGGTGTGCTCCACTTTTTGGTTTTAGTGACGGTAAAAGTAACTTTTTTTCCAATATAAAATATACAAATTTAAGATTTAGTAGATGTCAAACTGTATAATATATGTAATTTTCTTTTTTGCATTGATTATGCTAGAAAATTTCTCAAGTTAAAACTTGTTTAAATAATTATTTAAAAAAATGTATATCAAAATAGCTGAAAAATGACATGAACATTATTATGAAATAATACATATGACATGATAGGTATGTAAAATGATGATAATTTGAAGAGATATATTAAAGAATTTTAATATGCATGCATTCAAGTGTAACATCTGGAAATATTTTTATGTCGTTCCATCAATCTAAAGCACCTAAAAAATATCTTACTGTATTGAAAGTGTATTATAAATGATGAAGAAATTAATTTCATTTATTTGAATTAAGATAGTTTTAGTTAAATTGCTGCCATTTTATATTTAATTTTGATTATTCACTCATATTCTTTTAGTAGTTATGTATCGAAAAAAAAAACAATTAATAGCACAATCTCAGTTTACTACCTGTAATTCTGTGAAGAATTTACTTAAACCTTGATATTTGGTCCTCGAATGTTAAAAAAGTTATGCGCAGTTTGAGAATAATTTACACGTCATCACACAAAAAATAAACTACACTCTAATGTAGAGTAAGTTAATCTGTTAGACTAGTTGTCTTTAGCCAAAAGAAAAAGTTACGCGAGTTGTTTTGAGTCGAAGAAATAAGTTATGCAACGTATAATTTATGTTGCGTGCTAGTAGTCAATGTATAGTTTCAATAATGATGATAAAGAATGGTTTATCACATGTCATATAATGAAAAAAGAAATCTTCGGATACAAGTTTTCTTTTTATTCACAGTGCCAGTCTGTTTTTGTTATTCAATCTGGTGAGTCTCTCGTAGTCCAATTAATTCATTAAGATTAGGCAATCCCACAGAAAAAGGAAATCAGATTCAAAAGTAGTCAATGTGTTTTTTCTGTGATTTCAATTTAGTTTTGACGGTTTCGTGCCCACATGAATTATACCGTACAATGCAGTTTTGGTTCAATGAATTTAGTTTTGCATTGCTTTCGATTTCATTCAGCGCATTAAGAATTTCACTTCATGCAGGATTACGATATTTTTGGCTGATTAATGAATTTGCTTGTTTCGGTTCAAAAATGAGCTTGCTTGTTTGAAAATCAAAGTAGATCGAAAAGATAATACTCCATCTAATTTCTAATATAATACTTTTTTAGTAGTTTTTTAGTCTTAAATATAAAAAGTTTTTCTAATTTTTATCATTGTTTCTCAAATTACCACTCGTTCAACAACAATAAAATAAGACTGAGGTTAAAAATAAAGAAAGATGATTATTATGAAGTTTTATAAAAATATATCATATTACTAACTTAATTTAATTACATCTTGATATAATGAAATTTAGAAATTATGTTTGTCCTATACTTAAAGACCGAATGGAATAATGATTTTTTAAAAATGTGAAAATTTTGAAGTGTAAAAGAAAATATGTTTAATTCCAACACATTTGGGAAGTTTGAAATTGAAGTTCTTTATCATCTTTGACGACTTTAATTAAATCACACTGAAATTTGAACATGTACTTAGTGTGCGTGTGGCCGTGTGTGTGTATAATACTTTTTTACATTAAAATCTTGTATAGCTATTAAAAATTTGACACTTCTTGGTAATATACATATATATTAATGATTTTCAACATCAATATTAATATATAAAATTGATATAACCGACTCCATCATTATAAAAACATCATCATTTTTATCCCATAAAATAATTTGCCAGGACTATTGGTGCATCCACCATTTTTAAATATATTTTCTAGAGTTACATCCAATACTCAAAAATAATTTGTAATGCAATTTTTTTAATATATTAAAAGTTTTAGCAATTCCACCTGATTAATTAGCCCCTCCTTTCATTCTCTTTCGTATTTCTTCTCCTTATCCTTCTCACCTGATATCACCTTAATTGTCCCTGCTTCCTAGAACTCACTAGTCTATAGGGGTCTTCCACACCATCAACTTAATTTACTGATGGTGTGGAGTAAATTACCTCGTTTCTCTAGTTGACATAATGATGGTGGGATTATATTACCTCATTTCTCTAATATAAGAGCTAGGTAATTGTTATATTTGGTCCAAATATATATTGTATTTCGATTCATTTCATCCCATGCACTCACGAGTTTCATTTTTCTTAAATTCTTTTTTTCGATACAACTGAACATATATAAGAACAATTAAAAATAAACTACTCTATTGGATCTCCATCATCATATTTTCCCTTAAATTCTAACATAAAGTAATTATAATTTAATGTTACACTGATTTATTTAAAGGTTCGTTCAAATGAGTTCAAATTAACAATTTATTTTATTTTTCTTACATTATCAAATTTAATTAAGCAACAAAAACAAAGTTTGATCCCACTAGGTTTACCTTGGGAGTTGGGACTAACTATAAGAGTAATCAAAGTAGTTTGTTCTCTGCTTCTTATGTATGCTTTTTCTGGAAAATTAAATTTGTAATTAGTTATAATTATAGGCACGTGAGAAATTGATGATTTTAATTTCTGCGGGCCTACATCTGCAACGATTCTTATTGGGCCTCCTTATGTGGAAACCAAGACTCGGCTTTCAATAAAAAAAAAATAGAAGGGTATCAAATGAAAGCATGAAACATGGCATATATCTCTAATGATCCCCTCATTCACTTTGTTGGTAAATCCTGTGAAATGTTTTCACGAGAGATTACCTGCAAACTATTTTAAATACTAGAAGGAGAACCAAAAACAGTGAAAACATTCCTTTTATTCTTTATAAACATATGTTAGTCAGAAATGTGTAGTTAAAACTTGTTATCTTGAACTTACTTTTCAATTACTTTAGACGTAATTTGCAGGTTTCGGCTAAGACATAATAATATAATATGACAAAGTAGATAGGGAACTCTAAGGCTAGTACAAGGCCATGGTTCAAGACATTCAACCTAGGAACTAATAATATCCATTGCGGAGATTATATTATTGAAATTAGGAATATGATTCACTCAGACTAAGATATTAAAATGCAATAAGCATCAAGGGAATATATATATATATATATATATATATATATATATATATAAGTTATTGATTTCTTAAAAAAATAAAACTATCTTCTCATAAAAAAAGAAGAAAACTATTATTATAGTGAAGACGTGGCTTTTATGCAAAACAACCTATCATTTATATACTCCTAGTCGTACGAATTCGTTTTGTAAATGTCACAAGCCTTCACTTGAAAGAGTATATTAAGGAGTTTATAAAAGATGGGTGTTATTGCAAATCAAACAGAAATAAAAGAGTTTAGACATTATTTTAAGATAGAATATGCTGTGATATGAGTTTTGCCATAATACTTCCCTGTTCAATTTCCAATTTGCCACTCCATTTATTCCATAGATGTACTCCATAAGCATGTGCTCTAAGCTGATTCAATTTTTCTGTAACCCATCTAAATTCATCTCTATTCTTTGGCTTCTGAAACCACCCACCTATTTTGATCCAATCAACAGGATAAAACATCTTTGGAGGTAACACTGTAAAATTTAAACCATCATCTTTGACTCGTTCAACCACTCTTGACACTAAATATGGACCATTATACCCCCACTTGTTTCCATTAAAATTCAGAGCAAATTCTTCTATGAATCTTAACAAAAGTGGGTGATCCTTATCAAATACAAGAACCGCATTGTTCAATCTAGTCCAGTGATGAGAAACAGCGTCTGCACTTTGTGCTCCAATACAGTTCCTTAATCCTTTGAAGGATTTAATCATTATGAAATCCGTGTCCAAATAGATTCCTCCATATTTGTATAATGCTACAAGCCTTATTAAGTTGGATAGATTCTGAGGCAGAGGAATCTTACCTGGATCTTTCTTTCCTTGTATAAGATCAACAAGCCATGTTTCTGCTGGTGTGTTTTGAAACAAAAAATGAAGATTTGGTGTCATAGCCTCAATTTTGTAGCCTTGGTCAACCATAGGCTTCAGAATATGATTCCCTTGTTTGGAATCTAAAGTTGTTGATATGATTGCTAAGCATGCATGAGGATGAACCTTGAATAGAGACTCTATGGATAACATTTCTCTGCTTTCAAACAAAGAAGCAGGAGAAATCCAAGTCATGAAGAATTTAACTTCACATTCATGGCTGAAAAATCTTAATACTCTATCATGAAACTGAAGGCTTAAATTGGTTGACTCGAAAATGTTGAAGTGGTGAATATTTTTTTGGAACCATGATATCCTTTCTGTTTTTGTGACAACATTCAATGGAATAACTTGAGGATTATTGTTTCCTTTGTCATCTTCTTCAAATGATAAGTGCATGGACTTTGTTGGGGTCTGAAATATGGGTTCTTGCCATTGTAACTGAAACTTATCATTAAAGAGAAGAAAGGTAATTACAGAGGAAATAAAAAATAAGAATAAGATAGTGAGTCTGACATGTATAATAATCTTTTTATCAAACATGGTAAACAGCAACAACGTTGGATGAATGGCGATGATAATAGAGAGATTGCTAGTTGAGAAAAATTGAAATTTTGAAGAAGAAAATGTGAAGGAAGAATGAACTAATGGTGTTTATAAAAAAGAATGAAAGAATTGTAATGGATAATTTTGGAAGAAACTATGGTGGTGGAGGTCATGGTCATGCAGTATATGGAAATAAGGAAGAACATATAATTGTCAACCATAACAAAAATTTGTTAAAAAAAAATAAAGCTTTATCCTTCTCGCTTAATTCTGAATAGTAAAAATTAAATAAGACATCTGAAAAGGTAAAGCGTGGTCTTAATCACATTAAATCTATTCCAAACTCCAAACTATATATCTAACTAAGAGACATGCACAGTGCCAAATCCCACTTCATTTTTCGTGCATGCAGGATAAATACACAATGAAATACAGCTAAATAACAATGTTTGTATTATTTAATAATACATATAATTTTGCTATTTTTTAATAAAAGTAATATTCATTTTATTTCAATTGAATTAAATTAGAGATCAAAACGACGTACATCAATAAAATAACATTAGCGCTGAAATGATACTGAAATTTTATGCAAAGCTTGAGAAGTACTTCCTCCGATCTTATATATATATATATATATATATATATATATATATATATATATATATATATATATATATATATATATATATATATATATATATATAAAAGAGATTTGACTTTTTTGCAAAAGTTAAGAAGCAAATAAGAACACTAAATTATAACTTATTTCCTATATAATTAGATTATAAGTTAGTTCATAAGTAGAATAAATTAGTTTGAAAAAAATATAAATATAAAAAATTTAAAAAGACTGATTGTACATCTTTAGTTCTTCAAAAAAAGTCAATAAAAGAGTCTTATAATTAGGATGAGATGGAATAATTCTTATGTATAAAAGTTAAGAGAATAAACTATTATACAATACAAGCTAAATTATTTTATCTTGATTTCTTGATCCAACAACAGTCGCTCAATATATATATTCATGAATTAATAAAACATATTGCAATTGATAACAAAGATCATGTAGGTATATTGAAAAGCATGTGCGAAAATGGAAGATTTGGTGCCACAGCCTCCCTTGGAACACATCATGAAGCCATGTTTAATTTCTACTGCTGTGTTCTGAAACAAAAATGGAAGATTTGGTGCGACAGCCTTCATTTTGAAGCCAAGATCAATCGTAGGCTTTAGAATATAATTCCCTTGTTTGAAATCTAAATGTGTTGATATGATTACTAAGCATGCTGACGATATATATATGAGCCTTGAACATTTATTTGCTTCCAAACAGAGTGGAAGGAGAAATCCAAGTCATGAAGAACTTAGCTTCACATTCATGGCTAAAATTATCTTAAAACTCAGACTCGAAAATGTCCAAGGATATTTTTTGCACTAGTGAATGTTGAAGTCCTGAATATTGTTTTGGAACCAAAAATCCTCTTTTTTTTGTGACACTCAATGTAGTAACTAAAGAATTCTGGATGAGTGGGGAAGCATTGATTGTGTCGCTTTCTACAATATGGACTCTTGAGAGGATAATGGTGCAAAATTACACATTGTAATTTCTAAAAGGTGCACTTGACATCAAAATAATTTTGATAATGCAAAATTGACACTTGTAACTTAAAATGAGTTAATTTTGTCATTCCCATTAGATATGACAAATATCCGTTAGACAAAGATGTGGGTCCATTTTTTGTTAATTGAAATGGCTAACATCAGGCATCCAGTACCACACAATGTGGCGAGTGAAGTAAATTAGGGCCAGTTTCAATCTTAGAATAAAAATCTTCAACATTTCTCATAAAGAAAATTAGCACTAAAAATCAACTTTCTTGTCTCCTCTATCCTATCCTTTTAATTCTCCATAAGTTGCTTCTAAATGAAGACCTAAAAAAATTACTATGGTGCCAAGTGCATCTTTTAGAAATAATCATGGTGTATGGTGCATAATTTTAAGTTACAAATCTCAATTTTTCACCTTCAAAAATTATAATGGTGTGAAATACACCTTTTAGAAATTATCATGTGTAGTTTTGTACCTTTGCCCTTCCTGAAATTATAACTTAAACTTCTTATTCAAGAGAAGAAAAGCAGTTGCAGAGAAAGTGATGAATAAGAATAAGGCAGTGAGCTTGACAATTATAAGAATTTTATTTATGAGACATTGTAAACGACCACTAGAACATGTGATGGATGAGGATGATGAGACAGGGATCGCTAGTTGAGAAAAATTTAGTGTTTGAAGAAAATATGAAGGAAGAATGATTGAATTGAACTAATTAATAGAAATGAATAGTTTTGGAAGAAACTGTGGTGGAAGTCATGGTCATGCGGTTTATGGAAATAGGGATGAATATATGGTTGGCAACCATAACATACAAAGATGTGTTCTTTTTTGCTTCTAAATAATGCTTTATCTTTATCTCTTAAATATGATTGAATTATATTTAAATTTTAAATAAGACATCTGAAGAAGTAAAGGCTGATCTTAATCACCTGAATTTAGTCCAAATAAACTACAAATATTTGACTAAAGAAGAGACACACGCACAGTGCGAAAGCCCACTTCATTTTTTTTTATCAGACCCACTTCATTTTTCAAGCAAGCGGAATATATAAATTAATAAAAAAATCCAACTAAATAAGATTATTTGTACTATTTAATAATAATAATATATATATATATATATATATATAATTTTGATAGTTTTTAATAAAAATATTACTCATTTTTTACCATATACTCATTTTATTTTAAATGAGTAAAATTGGAGATCAAAACAATGTACACAAATAAGATAACATTAGCGCCAAAATTATATACTACTGAATACTATTCAAAGCTTGAACTGTTTACATGTCATATTAGTAAGGGAAAAACTTATATCAAATTAATTATGTCAATTTTGTCAAGTTTCTAATGAAAATTTGACATGCGTACAATCTTTTTTACACCCAACACACCATAACTCTCTCCCCACCTTCTCTCGTCTCCTCTCTCTCCACCACACCATATCACTCACACATCATCCTTCACACCCCACCGCCCCCTCTCCTTTGCCACCACAATCCTCCACAACTTTCTCGCCTTCCTCCCACGCGCCGCCCAGCACTAGTGCCGCTTGCGTCAGATCGGCCTGCGTGAAGTCGTGCGATCTGATAGATGAGTCGTGGCGATCTGATCCTGCCTGGAGGCCGTCACGTTGATGTGGTCTTAGATCTGCAGATCGGGAAAAATCATGTAAGGCAGGTTCAAAGCTCTAACCTTCAACATCTATGGCGGATTGAGTTTAGAGAAGATAAGGAAGTGAAATGAAGCAACAGAGGAAGAGAAAGGGAAATAGAATGAACTTGAGAAAGAACAGAACAAGTATTTCATATTTTCCTTATCAATTTCATTTTTGTGTATATCATGTGTCACTTCATATCTAGTTTGACCCAAAGCAACAAGATGTTGTACGGTGGGGTGTGAAAGATGACGTGTGAGTGATATGGTGTGGTGGAGAGAGAGAGGGGAAAGAAGAGAAGGTGGGGAGAGAGATATGGTGTGTTGGGTGTAAAAATATTGTACAAATGTCAAATTTTCATTGGAAACTTGACAAAATGGATATAAGTAACTCGATACAAGTTTTTTTCCAATTAGTAAATAGGATTCACTCTCATTATTCGATCTTTTTTGAAACATAAAATATTTGATGATCTTGAATTCTTGATCCAACCACAATTCGTGTCTCGCAATGTATTGATAAATTATATATTAATAAAAAAATGTTGCAACCAATAGCAAAGATCATGTAGATATAAATAATTAACACCAATATCTTCTCAGTTTAGTCTTTGCAATAATCGTGTCAGTTTTTTTACTTTCGTTTCTATATATTCCTAATTCTGATTCAAGCTCAAATTAGGTTTTGATTCAAAGAATTTTGAGAGATTTATGCTTCAAAAGAAAACGCTGATAATCTACCAACAGCTCCTTACTACCTTATACTCCCTCAGGTCCTAAATATAAGACCTAATTGACTTTTTCTGGAAAATACTTAAAAAGGCAAAATAAGTTAATTTTAAATTGATTTACCTAATTTTTTCCTTAAACTAGTTTATTTTACCTATAAACTAATGGATAATCTAAAAATATATCAAATATGTCATCATTTAATAACCTATTTCGCAACCTTAATCTCTCCAAAAAAAGCCAATTAGGTCCTATATTTAGGACCGGAGGTAGTATTATCATATGACGAATTATAGATCTTCCGGCATACCATAGAGATGGGCAGAGTTGTCCATTGTCATTCCACATTTTACTCGTTCTATAGTAGCAAGGAGCTTGTGCTTGCCAGTCGGCCAAAATTAGGTAGAAATCATGTAATTGAAAAATTGTGCATGCCCCATAATAACACTATTACATAAGTTCTTAATTTATGCACAGAAAACTAGTTCAGTTTGTGGGAGTGTAAACCTATAAGGAGAAATATTGTTAAACTAGAGAGAAAAATATAAAATCAGATCGTAAACTCATCGTAAACACCTAAATGTTTACCTTTATTAATAAACGTGTGTTTCTAGTATATAATCAAATAAAAATATAAACATTAATAATAATTTGACTTCAATATATATTAAATATAAATAGTTGTGCTAAATATATCAACATTCATACTATATTGACCTCCAAAAGCAAATGTTTATGAATTTCATATATAAATTCATTGAAAATAGTAAAATTAAATGAGTTTTAAAGCAAGGACTATGATTTCCAAAAAAAAAAGTAATGTAAAATCGTTAAATTTGATATATAAACTCGTAAGTTTTTATCTAATTTAATAAATTTAAGTGACTCATGACATATGATCAGATAGAATCGTAAAAACGGTAAAATTGGAAAGTCAATAACAAGTTTGACAAAAATAATGATAATGAAGGCATATTGTTTTCATTTTCGAGACTGCATATACTTCATACTCAAATATGACACACTAATTAAGTTGAAACAACAGCTATGTTACTTCTGTATATAAGTGTGTATGACAAAGTGAGGCATAATATTTTTCTCTATTGTAAAATCTTCTCATTTTTCGGATGAAAAAACATAAAGCTATGAACTATACACATTATTACAATTGCAAGATAAACATTGCTGGGATATAAGTTTTTCCATAATACTTCCTTGTTCAATTGCCAATTTTCCTGTCCATTTATTCCATAGATGTACTCCATAAGTCTGTCCTCTAAGTTGATTCAATTTTTCTGTAACCCATCTGAATTCATCTCTATTCTTTGGCTTTTGAAACCATCCACCTATTTTGATCCAATCTACAGGATAAAAAGCCATTGGAGGTAACACTGTAAAATCCATACCGTTTTCTTCTTTCACTCTCTCGACCACTCTTGACACTAAATATGGACCATTATACCCCCATCTGTTTCCATTGAAATTCAAAGCAAATTCTTCTATGAATTGTAACAAAAGTGGGTGTCCCTTGTCAAAGATAAGAACTGCATTGTTCAATCTAGTCCAATGATTAGAAACAGCATCTGCACTTTGTGCTCCAATGCAATTCCTTAATCCTTTGAAGGATTTAAGGATTATAAAATCTGTGTCTAGATAAATTCCTCCATATTTGTATAGAACCACAAGCCTTAGTAAATTTGATAAATTCTGGGGAAGAGGAATCTCACCTGGATCTTTCTTCCCTTGTATTAGATCATGAAGCCATGTTTCTGCTGGTGTGTTCTGAAACAAATATGAAAGATTTGGTGTCACAGCTTTAATTTTGAGGCCACGATCAATCATTGGCTTTAGAATATGATTCCCTTGTTTGGAATCCAAAGTTCTTGATAAAATCACTAAACAAGCTTGAGGATGAGCCTTGAATAGAGATTCTATGGATAACATTTCTCTTCTTCCAAACAAGGTTAAAGGTGCAATCCAAGTCATGAAGAAATGAGTTTCACATCCATGGCTGAAGAATTTTAAAACTCTATCATGAAACTGAAGGCTTAAATTGGTTGAGTCGAAAATATTGAAGTCATGAAGTCTTCTCTGAAACCAAGTGATCCTTTCTTTTTCTGTGACATTCAATGGTGTAACTAGAGGGTTTTGGTTTGCTCTATCAACTTCATCTTCTTCTACTTCAACTGGTATTACTTTCTGAAAAATGGGTTGATGAAATTGCAAGAGAAACTTATCAGGAGATTCAGAATTTAAGGAAGAATTTAGGGTTGCTGTGTCTTCATAGAGAAGAAAAATAGTTGCTGAGGAAAAGATCAAGAAGAACAACATAATGAGTTTGGCACGTATAAGAATGTTTTGATCAAACATTGTAAAGAACAATGTTTCATGGATGATGATGTGTAGAGATGGATTTGTAGAAGTGAAAAAATGGAGAGCTTTGAAGAATTAAATAGTAAGAACGAATGAATTATTAGTAATGAATTTATCAAGTTTGGAAGAAAATGTAATGTAGGCCAATAGGCCATGGTCAAACCTCCAAGGTAATAATGTAGTGATATGGATGCATGAACGCGGTTTGCAGCCACGTCCTTCGAACTCTTTCTTTTTTTTCTGTCCTCTTTATATAATTTTAGTTCAAAAAAATCTTTATTATCTAAAATTTGATGGTAGTAAATTTTGAAATTTAAATTGCTTCGTTGACTAAAATAACCATTTTGTAAAGTCATAATTGAAAAACATTACTCCTAGTCCATACAATGATAAGTTGAAAACAACAACCCATCTCATTCTTCAGGGGTGCAGAATAAATTAACTGAAAATCATCTATATTCATGTGACAGCCGAATACGAATATTATTAATTAAAAAAATTTATAAGTTACTTAAAGATTTTTTTTAAAAAAAACATCATTTTTTAATTTTGTTTTTCCAAAGAGCTAATTAGTAGATTATTTGAATTTTTTGTAGTCGAGAATAGATTATTTGATGTTCATATAGCAGAATTTTCGTCTCCTAACTGACAAGTGACAACTGACAAATTGATACAAAAGGATTTTCATTAATAATAACCTAACACAAATCAGGTAAGAGTATCAATCCAATATTCTCCCCGATTATTTTTTTTATATAATACATTTATCCGATCTTAACTTTAAATCACTAAAAAGTAACGAACGTATATTTTTTTTATAACAAGTAACGTATATTTTTAATGAAAATAAAAGATCTTATAGTAGTATCATTTATTGACTTTAGTTTTTAAAATTCAGTGAAGTAAGTAATTAAGCTTCTAATTCTATAGACCAACTAAGTCGCTAAGATTTTTTAAAATGAAATTTGAGTGTTAAAAAACTTTTTTAAATTTAATTGTCAACGTGTATGGTGATCTGAATAAATTTTTGACTCATTAATGACTGCTCACATCAAATAGTCTCAGTGATCCTTTTTGTTCCCTTGAATTGATATATTGCATGTTTAGAATCAATGAATTTCTCTCAATGGTCAATGCATATATAATAATTTTCGGTCAATTAATTAATATGTTTGCTTGTTTTATAAAATGAGAACAGGAAAGTAATTATTATGAATAAATGGGGAAACTGTTTTATAAAAATCCTTGAACCATATCGTTACACTTCTCTTCTCAGGAGATTCATCACATTTTAAGATGATGATGACTTAAATAGTAATGCAATTACAAACATTTAGTATGTTGCCTTGTCCTTTATATATATAATGTTTATATTGTTCAAATGTTCACACATAAAATGTAGGGAAAATTAATTTGAGGTCCCCCACAAGGGACTTAATACGAGAAAAGTCTCAAAAGTTGAAATAATTAATGTAGGGTCCCAAGGGACTTCACTTTAATATACTTGAAAATTGAAAAGACACTTTTGCCCAACAAGTTGTCACATTTGCCCATTCAGTTGTCAAGTTATGTTCATCGAGTTGTCACGGCTGCCCATTAAGTTGTCAGGTTTTTCCTATTAACTTAAGAGTTTGGGCAATTAACTTAAAGCACATGCCCAACAAGTTGTTACATTTGCCCATTCAGTTGTCAAGTTATGCACATCGAGTTGTCATGCTGCCTATTAAGTTGTCAGGTTTTTCCCATTAACTTAAGAGAGTTTGGGCCATTAACTTAAAGCACATGCCCAACAAGTTGTCACATTTGCCCATTCAGTTGTCAAGTTATGCCCATCGAGTTGTCACGGCTGCCCATTAAGTTGTCAGGGGCAAAAGTGTTTTTTCAATTTTCAAATATATTAAAGTGAGGTTCCTTGGGACCCTACATTAATTATTTCAACTTTTGGTACTTTTCTAGTATTAAGTCCCTTGTGGGGGACCTCAAATTAATTTTCCCTAAAATATATCGTAGGCAAGATATTTATTGGTGATGCATAAAAAATTATTTCATAAACCTAATTAGATTTTAGATCGCTTTAAATAAAATTAACGTCATTGTTAAACAAGCCATGACAAATCATTGGATTTGTGGTTTTTATACGCTAATTTGATGCCATAAATATATTAAAACATAAATAAATAAACAAATTAAACAACAATAATTAAGATAATTAATTTGATGGGTTAATGAATTAAACAAAAGAGTATTAATTAGAGGTTCCATGGAAGAAAGATTATTAAGATGAGATCTCTCGAGTTGTAAATTACAACTTGTAGGACTAACAATAACAACTTATTGGCTTCACATAACAACTTGGACCTCATTTCAATTATGTTTTTTCTATGATACCTCAAATTAATTCTCCCAGTAAACAATGCAAGCCATTCTACCCACATGTAATACGTAAGTAGATCACATTAACGTGGGACAATTGAAAAGAAGAAACCATTCCGCTTTATTGGGTCAAAAGTAAA
Organism: Mimosa pudica; assembly: GCA_029929735.1. Classification (NCBI taxonomy): domain Eukaryota; kingdom Viridiplantae; phylum Streptophyta; class Magnoliopsida; order Fabales; family Fabaceae; genus Mimosa; species Mimosa pudica. The sequence continues at coordinate 12,781,161 of JAKELP010000030.1, read as the reverse complement.
TGGGCCATGAAGCCGATTAACTTGGGCTTGATGCTATATGGTTAGTAAAGTAAGCATCACCGTTTTTTCCATGAAGCAAAATTGAACCTTTGTAGCCGAAGGAATTGAAACAAGTGTCCAGGAGGGAGAGAAAGTTGAGCCGAGTCCGTTTGGATGACTATAATTAAGAAATAATTAAGAAATGGAATTGAAGGTGAGAACTGAAGAAGAGGGGGTAAAGATAGAAAGTAGAGGTAAATTAGGTAATGATAAGATGTAAAAGTTTGTGGGGCCCAAGAAAGGTGTGAGATGGAGGGAGAAAGTTTGTAGGCCCTGGGATATGTGCAAATTACTTTTTCCATTTGTCTCTTTCAATTCCTTTTCCCCTTTCTAGTCTACCAAACGGGCCCTTGGAGTCTGTTTGGTTGACTGAAATTGGGAAATAGAATTGGAGGTGGGAATTGAGGGTAAGGGGGTAAAGATGAAAAGTAGAGGTAAATTAGGTAATGATGAGATGTAAAAGTTTGTGGAGCCCAAGAAAAGTGTGAGATGGAGAGAGAAATCTTGTGGGCCCTGGGATATATGGAAATTACCTTTTTGAAGTCTATTTCTCAATTCCTTTTCACAATTCAAGTCAACCAAACGAGATTTTCTGGGCTTTCTCAACATTGTACTCCCTCCGTTCCTAAATATAAGATCACTTTGGTTAATTTGGGGAGATTAAGAAAGACAATAAAATTACATGATCTTCCCAAAATCCAATCAATTACTTAACTTTAAAAGGAGGAGGGGTTTTCAATGAAAAGAGAGAGTATAAGGGTAGTTTGGGCAAAACTTGAGATAAAATAGGAAGTGATCTTATATTTAGGAACTTATTCACTTCCATAAAGTGATCTTATATTTAGGAATCGGAAGGAGTATTTGTCTTTTGATACATATCACCGAGAACAGTGGGAAATCGAGGAGGGAGGACACAACTATGCAAAAAAAAATAAATAATCTTTTTTCTCTCTCAACTCTCTCTTATGCCTCAATTTTCTTCTTATCACCCATCTTCTTTCCTTCTTCCAAGGTTGAATAAACCCTCACATTACTATTGGGGATGATGGGAGATGAATTGAGTCAAGGGATCTTCAAATGTGAGTTCATCCTTTAATTTCTATTGGATTCATGTTTTTCTTAGGTTTAGGATGTCATTTGTACGTACGTTGAGACTTGAATTTAGATTATGCTTATTTGAGTCGTTATGGTTATTTAGGTTCATAATTAGGAATTCTTCATGATTAATTTGAGGGGTTAATGTGCAAATCCCCGGAAGTATACCGAAAAGTTCAGATTCTCTCTTGATATATTTTTAGATGCAATTTTACCCCTGAAGTAAATTTTATGTGCATTTTCCCCCTTCTATTAGTTCTGATGATTAACGTCGTCTCCCATTGTCCACGTTGCAGATAATATGGATTGTGGGCACACGAAGAAGTGACACATAGCTAGGTAAAAGTACAAATACACCCTGGAATTTTCCAAAAGTTGCAAATCTGCCCTTGAAGTGTTTTTAGGTGCAAATTTACCCCCGAAAATAAAATATGAAGAAAATTAGATTTTATATAAATGATTTAATTAAAGAGATTTTATTTAATTAAATAAATTTATTTAATTAGTTAAATATATTATAAAAAATTATTTTTCTTCATATTTTTTTCGTGGTAAATTTGCACCTAAAAATACTTCAGACAATCCATGTCATCTGCCGCGTGGAGAATAGGAGATGACATTAATCATTAGACCTAATAGAAGGAGGAAATTGCAATAAAATTTACTTCCAAGGTAAAATTGCACCTAAAAATTTATTCAGAGAGGAATCTACACTTTTTGGTATATTCACACATTAATCCTTAATTTGAGTATATCCCTATTTATTCATGATATTGGTAGATAGTTTGATTGAATTGAATTGCAATTAAACCAAATGCATTTCAAACCGTAATCACACTCTAAAATACTTAATAATGTCTAATTAAAGAGGTTTATGAGATTAAGTGTTAGACTTATCGATTGGTTTTGATATTCGAATGTATTCCCTTTGGAAATTTTCAAAATATAGTAGTCACTCCATAATTGTCTAATTTTAGTTTGACTATTAAATAAATCAAACTTCTCACTTGGCTTGCCACTTCAACATTATTATATTGTTAGAGTCATTATGTGGTGGCATTACATCTCATCATCTTCTCCGCCTTCTCTTTTCAATTTATCTTTCTTGAAAAAACCTTAGAACTTGCCATCTTTTCAATCTTTAGTACTAATTCATTGTATGCAATCTATTTATTTGAGGAATGATCTTAATCCTGAATAAATAATTTATTTCTAGTTTTTGTCATTCCCTCATTTTGATACTTTTCAACAATAATCAAAGAGAGGAAATCAAAGAAGATGATTCGGGTTTAGACAAACACATGTTTAATTACTAACTTAACATCTTAATACGATCAATAAATAAAGTAAATAGATTCTGTGTTCAGGGATGGAAGGAAGTTTTCGTCAATAAATTAGTGAAATTGTACAATTGCCTCATTTTAATCAGGAAAAGCACATTCAAATTTAGGCGTATTACCAAAGTTTCATTAGGCTAGTCAAGAACTGATCAATTACATGCAGTTCACGGAAAGATAAATTAAGGAGGTGCAACGAGTTTAGTTTTTAGCGCCGGCCTCGAGATTCTTATCGCAAATTGAAATCTTACAATTATAATAACTATTTTTGAAAAAAAAAATAAATCATTTCTTACATCTTATCTATAATGGCTCCAAAAATTAAAGATGTATATACTCATATTATCATGATAAATCGTCGTATAAAGTATGGAAGTAAAGTACTATATATTCACCACACATGTATATTAATAGTCTCAATCAAACCATACTCAAGCTCAAATCAAAAACAAATTAAATCACTATTTTAGCCAAATCCTACAATGATCAATCAGATTAATTGAATAACTATACGTCGATACCTATAGCAAAGTTTGGAGTTTCCTTCTGAGTTTCTTCCAATATATCAAAAGTTTAAAGGGTCGTCTAAACCTAACTCTAAATCTCAATCTTCCACATATCCAAATCCTTAATCCTGGTAATCTCCGAAATGACTTCTTTCTAGTCAACCTTTTCTTATAATTATTTCCAGGTTTGATGAAACCCTTCCCAAAAATATCACTACCTTTAGAAGCTAACCCACTTTCTCTATCTTCATCTTCATCACTTTGATGATAAAATTGTGTCTTGTGCATCGTCTCCTTGATCATCTCCCATGGATCTTCATACTCTCTTTCTGAATCATCACTACCCCACAAAGGGATAGACTTTATCAATGGTGAACCGCTGTAATATTCAAAATATGTACCCAAACTTGTGTGTTCCATTTCAAACAATCTCCTCAGTGATGTGCTTCCTCCTTTCATCAATTCCAACAAGTTTCTTCGTGAGGAGGAAGAAGAAGAAGATGTGGCTGATGATGATGATGATAAAGTAGAGGAAGAATGATACAAAGATTTCTGGTGTTGTATAATCTTCATAATATTTTCCCTTTGAAATTTTGTGATGATTCCATCTTCATCAGTTTCTTCTGTTATTTCAGATGACATGTTAACATATGTGTATGTTTATGATCAGAATAAATGTTGGTGTACAATTTGAGTCATCTAAGAAGAATATAAAAAAGGGACAGGAAACAACAAAATTATATGAAAAAGAAAAGAAAATATAAAAGCATTGCCGGCCATAGTATTTTGTTCAGCTTTCATTTTCAGAAAATAAAATTACATAGAGAAAGACAAGGCTTCCATATGAACCCTATTGGGCATTGAGGAATTGCATCAGAAGAACAGGGTATAACGAAAAAGTCCTCCCCAAATACAAACAACTTATTGAGAGGCTCTATCATTGCAATGGGAGTACAGGACATGTGGCATGAAAATCTTTTTAGTTTCTAAATATGAACTACACATGATGACAATTTATTATTATTATTAGCAAACATTTTTATTGAACCATCATAATATGTGAGTTAAGAAAATATATGATAATAAATGTTTAAAAGTGAACAAAATAAATAAAACCATCAACTAAGTATTGTATTTAGAAATGGGGTGGCATCTTTTTTAAGAGATAAACATATCAAAATAAAACAATTATATGAACACATACTAAAAAGAAAACCAAATATATATATATATATATATATATATATATATATATATATATATATATATATATATATATATATATATTTTAATGATATTACCCATTAAAAATTGTCGGAAGAGAATCTAACACAAATAGTTATTGGATGGTGTAAGTATAACATTAAACTTTTAACAATGGAGCATTTTTACCCAAGGACCATTTATTTTTTTTAGTGGGTGTCACTTTTTGAAGGGTGAAATAAACAAATGTTTTAGGGTTAATTTAACAGCACAGGTCAAATTGCTCCACTTTTAACAGTTTTGTTATATTTGTAACATCCAACATAATTATTTGAACTGGACGCTCATTGAACAATTATTCATTGTTAATATTACATCTTAGCCCTTTTCCTAATCAAACTATTTTCATTTAAAAATATCATATAGACTTATTTGGCTCATAAATGAAAAAGAGTAACTTTAATATGTCTGAAAGGGAACGCCCCTTGGAATTTATGATATGAAGAACATATATACACATGAAAGAATCCATCATCATCATCGTTGATGATTCAATTTAATGTCGAAATTATAATCTATAGTGCCATCACTATCTTAATACTAAATACGTAATTGTGATTGCTCCAAAAGTTAACATTAAACGAAAGCGAACGCAATCAATGCATTTAAATAAAACCTGGTTCACTCCAAAAATGATAGATCCATCTACAAAATCTTTAAAAACTTGTTCTTTGTTAAGACCTACAACTTGTTCATTCCATATTTTCTTTGTTTCCTTCAAAAGCATCATCATATATGGCTACTAAAAAAACGTCTCAAAATTTCTTAGATTATAGGCTTAAAAGCCGTACTCCCAAGTCCACTCTCTTCTATGTCATTGCATTCATTATCATATTCTTCTTTGTCTACGTTGACAATATTTTCTCGTTTTCTTCTATTATTCAAACCAAGAATTTCAATGCTCAACAATCTGCTGATGATGAATTACTATTACCTCAAACTGATGAACAACTCACTGATTTATCAACAACTCTTGAAACTTCACATCTTTCTGTTGAAGAAAATGAAGACACACAGTTTTCTCAGCATTCTGATGAACCATATGTGAAAGAAAATGGTGATGAAGATAAAGAGATAGAAGCTGAAGAAGAAGAAGATGATGATGAAAATGAAGATGAAGAAGAAAAAGATCCTCTAATTCCTCCAGAAAATGTATCAATGAATGAGAGAATGGTTTGGTTCAGAAGGCAACTTCCAGAACTGAAGATTCTCAAGTCAAACAACTTGTCACAAAAGTTTCATAGTAGAGTCATGAATTTCCTCAACAATGACTGCTCATTGCTTTTCCACATAATATGGCTTTCACCTACAAAATCCTTTGGAAGTAGAGATTTCCTTACCATGGACACAATCTTCCAAGTCCACCCTCAAGCATGCATACTTATAGTATCAAGAACAATGGATTCCAAAAGAGGGGACAAGATTCTAAAACCCCTTGTTGACCGAGGATTCAAAGTTCTCGCGGTCACGCCGGATTTGCCAAGCATGCTCGCTGGCACACCGGCCCAAGCCTGGCTTGAAGATTTGAAAGATGGGAACAAAGATCCAGGACACATACCATTGTCTCAAAATCTTGCCAATCTCATAAGGCTAGTCCTCTTGTACAAATATGGAGGTGTTTATGTGGACACAGATATCATAGTGGTAAAGGAGTTTTCAGGTTTGAGGAATGTGATTGGAGCACAAAGTGTGGATTCAGTGACCAAGAAATGGAACAGAATAAATGGTGCAGTTATGATATTTGACATGAATCATCCAATTCTGTTGGAATTCTTGCAGGAATTTGCAACAACATTTGATGGGAATAGGTGGGGATATAATGGGCCTTATTTGGTTTCTAGAGTTCTAGAGAGATTGGGAAGTATACCAGCTTACAATCTTACAATTTTGCCTCCAAAAGCATTTTATCCTGTGGATTGGAATAAAATTGGGAGGCTTTTTAGTAAACCATGGAATGAAACAGAATCAATATGGGTAGAGAATAAGATCAATCAGCTGCACGAGGGCGATACGTATGCGATACATTTGTGGAACAAGAGAACCAGAGAATTAGAGATTCAAGAGGAAAGTGTGATGGCCAGAATAATCTCACAACATTGTGTTGTTTGTGCTGCCATGTAACAGAAAGTTAAATGCTTAGCCTTATTACTAGCATATTCCTTGAGTGTATTGTCTAGCAAAAGTGTAGTATTTGCACATTACACAGTCCAATATTCTATGTGTTATGGTTTATGAGTTCATCTATAATATATTTGGAATGCATAGTGATATTTTGCACCAATTGAGAATTTTGATCTAATTAATGATCTAAATGAATCTAAAAAAAAAGAATTGGTTACAAGTCATGTGAAATCAGTTTGAATAAAAATTTCAGAATTATATTTTTGATAGGTGATTAAAATAGATTAAACATTAAAATAAGGACCGACAAGAATAGGTTAACAACCATTATCCGCGGAACAAGTGAAGAACAGAATTAGAGGTTGAAATTAAAAATGAAATTTCATAACTAGAGAAAATTATTCTCACAACACTACTCTTGTATGTGATTGAATAACAATCTTAGAAGCCCCAAGAGTTTCCCTCCAGAAAAGCAACACTTGTAATGTTGTACGCTGAAGTTGTTTTGACAACAAACTACAAGATAATCAACACGCTCTAATATTCATTTAACTGGATGGTGGGCCTTACATTGTACAAACATATATAAAATTAAAAAAAAGTTCTTTATTGCTCTATTTAATCCCTTTTTACAAGGCATTTGATATTTTCAAAGAGAATTAAATATTTTTTAAGACATATATACTCATATTTAATAAGGGTAGTGTAAGATAAGAAATTTATATATAGATTATATTTTTTAATATAAAAAATTTACCCCTATATCTTCTAAACCCTCCCCCATAGAAGGGATTACTCACACCCACTCATACACCCAAATAACATATACATATCGAACATGGGAATTGATATTACAAGTTTACAACTATCTTTACGAGGGAATTGATGTCATTTGAATCAAAGATTCAATGACTCATACATTGGAGTTTAGTATAGGTAAGAACAAAAAAAGATTTTAGCTAATTAATTAGTCAATTAGGTAATACTTAGGGAAAAAGGCAGATAAAAACTCCTGAATATCCAAAAAGACAAATAGGGTGTCTAAATTCCCAATAGGACAGGGAATGTTACATAAACCTAATTGACATTAGCAAATGTGGGCAAATGACTCAAAATGTCTTTAAAAAACTAGTTAAACAGTCAAGCATGCAAGATTTAAAATCATATCTATTCATAACTGTTATCAAGCAGACAAGTTTTTAAAGGCATTTTGAGTTATTTGTCCACAGTTGCTAATGTTAATTAGGTGCATGTGTTTCAGTTAAAAAAAAAATTTGGTGCATGTGACCTTCCTTGTCTTTTTGGGCATCAAGGAGTCTTTATTTGTCTTTTTCCCTAATACTTATTATTTATTAATCCTATTTATAGGGCACTTCTAGTATATTTCACACACAAAACAAAAAAGAAGTCTTTAATCTCATTAGTTGTCATGCCTTAAAATTTGATAACTTTTCAACTTGACCCCATTTGATACTCACTATATTAAAAAAAAAAATCAAAACATAATAAATGAAGGGTAAAAGAATATATTTACTCAGAAAATTAATTATGTGTCCTATACAATATACGTTCAAATAAAGTTTTTTTTTGCCATATAAATAGGTCCACACGAGTACATATTGGAAAGTGATTAGTATTGTGAGGTTGAAGTTCTCACGTCTCACTTAATTCTCAACAAATCTCATTGTTTTTTAAAATGTTTTATAAGTTTGGACTTTGTGATTGATGTTTCTTTAACTAAGTACACACATACAGGATGTTTTATAAGTTTGGACTTTGTGATTGATGTTTGGTGACACATACAGGAAAAAATAGTCAAATCATTGGATTAAAAGGAACCAATCAACGTGACAAAGGAAGAAACGCTTTTCAGACTTAGTTATGGACGATATTGATTTTTGTAGCCGATAAATGGACGATATTGATGGAACATAACTATGACGTTAAAGCTGATAAGTACACACGCATATTGAATTCAATCTTATTTAAACGATTGAAATGATTTTTTAAGTTGGGGGGATTTGAATAAGGGTAAATAATAACAACAAAGACTTTGTTTATAAGGGTTGGTGACATTAATCAAATGATGCCATTGTGTTTTAAGTAGTCAATGTTTGGTGATATGTCATTGACCAAAAGATCTTGTTAGATAATTTTGTAAATAGTTTTCTTCAGTCTCAATATTAATCTCCATCCTTTATGAGGAGTACACACCATTTAATTTAAGCAACTATTATTACTAGTACATCTAATTGTTTTCTTTGAATATGCTAAGACTACCTCGCGACTTTCTACCTTTTTCTCCACAATCGATGTTACCCCAACGTTTTTTCGAATATGATCATTGCAGGTCATATCTTTTATCATATGATCGCAATTATTACATCTCTGTCACCCCATCTCAAGTTTATGTTGTCCCTTAAAATCACATACATGAGGATATGTATATATAATAATGGAATTAAAGTGTGAAGTGTACAAGTATTGCTTTACCCTACCATAGTCCATGGCTACAATTAAATTGCTGTCAACATAAGTAACTATTGAAAGGAACAGGTATTAATGTCAGCAACACGTTGAAAGCTAAAACCTGTAAACGTGGTGCAAATAGACACGTAAGGGAATATAAGGCATTGAAATTAGCTGTAAACTAAGCATGATAGAACATAAATGTGGAACATTTCTTGATTTGAAAAACCACTAATAATACATACCCCATTAGTCATTTCTAACTAATTTATAGGTAACAATAAATTTTTTAAGAAAGATTCGATTTCCAATATTACTCTTGTTACGTAATTTAACATCCTATGTATTGATTTCTGTATTTATTACTACCTTAATTAAATGTGATTAAATATATGCATATATGGAAAAATAAGATATCCTTCTTCCCATTTTAAATATAATATCAAGTTGAATTTTGTGGAAATTGATGAGACCAAAAGATCATTTAATTATAATATATATATGAGTCAGGGATCCTACCCTTACATATAATAATTATTTTGAGGTGAGCCAAACGACTTTCCTAAAATTTAGTTATAAAAATCATACATTAAATTGTTTTGAAATAGTTGTATATATATAATTATTATTTTGAGGTGATTTATTTAGCATATTGAATTTTTTTTTGGGAAAATGTTAAGAATGTTATCCACGTACCAGAAGAGTAGTGGTATCACGTCCCTTTCTTGAATGGAATACTGAAAGCACTGAATTTTAAAGACTGTTTGTACAGATCCAAATAAAAAAACATACGATGTCCTCACTTATTAGCCATTTCATGGAATGAATAAACTATAGTTTTCCTACTATGACAAGTTCCCATATTTTCCATGCACGACACATTTTTGACCATTTTTTTCTGATTCTTAAATATGTTGTTAATAAATAGAGTTGTCATATATATATATATATATATATATATATATATATATATATATATATATATATATATATTTATAAACTTTACTAATATGTTAATGTTGTACAATGTAACATGCAACCTCTTAAACATCTTCAGTTTCTGTTTGACAGAAAGTTGAATCGATTTTGTAGAAACTTACCTTGTCACAAATCAACCATGGCTGCTTCTGATGAGAAAACTTCTCATAAGAACTTTGATAACTTGATAAGAAGCTGCGCAGCCAAATCTGTTATTTACTATACCATCATGCTACTGGTTATGTTACTTATCTTCAATGCTATAAGTAACCTCTCTAATTCCTCACACGACTCAAGTGGCCTGAGAAGAAGTATACAGAAAACTCTTCATAAACTAGACACTCCAAAAGCTGTTGATAATACACCAGCCAATGAAATAATGCCACGTGTGGAAGCTGAGCAAGAGAAAGAGGCAGAGGAAGAGGCAGAGGAAGAAGAAGATCTTCTTGCCCCACCAGAAAACTTGCTAAGGGAAGATAGAATAGAATGGTTTAGAATTCAACTTCCAAAACTTGATATTCTCAAACCATGCAATTCATCACATCATTTTCACACAAGAGTTTTAAGCTTCCTCAACAAAAACTGTTCCACTTTGTTTCACATCATATGGTTATCACCAGCAAAGTCATTTGGGAAAAGAGAACTCTTAACTCTAGACTCATTCTTCAAAGTCTACCCTGAAGGATGCTTAGTTATCCTATCAAACACCATGGATTCCCCACGTGGCTACAGAATTCTCAAACCATTTCTTGATGGCGGATTCAAGGTCACCGCGATAACCCCGGATTTGCCTTTCTTGTTGCAGGACACTCCAGCTGAATCATGGCTTGATGAGATCAAAAGTGGGGAGAAAGACCCTGGAAATATCCCATTGTCTCAGAATCTATCCAATCTAATTAGACTAGCCATGTTGTACAGGTATGGAGGAGTATATATGGATGCAGATATGATAATTTTAAAGGATTTCACACACTTTAGAAATGCAGTAGGAGCTCAAAGTGTGGATTCAGCTACTAGACAATGGACAAGACTTAATGGAGCAGTGATGATATTTGACATTCATCATCCAATATTGTTAGATTTCATGGAAGAATTTGCAAGAACTTTTGATGGTTTCAAGAGTTATAGAGAGAGTTGGTAGCACCCCTGGGTACAACCTTATGATTTTGCCTCCAAAAGCATTTTTTCCTGTGGATTGGGTTAAAATTGTGAGGCTGCTCAAGAAGCCAGAAAATGAAGCAGAAGAGAAATGGATGGAAAATAGGTTCATTGAATTACTGTATGATGGAGATACTTACACAATCCACATGTGGAACAAGATTAGTAAAGTGAATGAGATTGAAGAAGGGAGTGTCATTGCAAGGTTAGCCTCTACAAGTTGTGTGCTCTGTCTCAATATTACAAACAGTTGATGTGCCAAAGTTCAAGTCCAAGAATGATAGCTTTTGTTTTCATTTTGATTATTTTCTTTTGTTCTTTTGTACTTAATACAATTTGACATCTATATACTCCATCTTGTATTTGTATTGAAGTTTTACAAAATAAATGAGAATGATTTTGTGCTTCGTTTTGCAAGATTATTCTGTTTGATTACAAAGTTCATTCCATAAAGTATGTTTAAAATTGGAATGCATTTCTAAGAATTAAAGAATCTCAAGATCTCTGAAACTTGTGCTTTTCTTCCATTATATGAGCATATTGATTGTCAATGCGAGGGGAAAAGAATATGACCTTGAATTTGTGCCTTTTCAAAGAGATTAAGAATATATAATTAACCACATGAAAGTGATTATATTCATTTTTTTAAACTAACTTAAATTTACCTTACTCATAAATTAGGGTATGTTATAGAGTTAACCAATTAACAATTTTTGAGGTATAGCGGATACAAATAACAATTGAAAAAGGGCAATCACACAAAAGGACTTTTAAAAGTGAGTGTGGATTGGACAAAATTGCTAATAAATTTGTGAAGCACATTAACCGTTTAAAACCAGCATTCTAAGTCACCGAAATTTTGAGATTCAACATCCAAAATTTGATGGTTTTATACAATTCACACAAAATTTAAAAGTCTATCAATATAATTGCCAATTTTCATTGTAATTTGTTTTGTTCGCCTTTGGAACAATTGTCAATAGGTACAAATGCATCGTAAACTAGTTTTGAGTGATTTTTTTTACTCATATATAATTATATGTGTGTATTAAGAGTCTAATATTGTGTATTTTTGAATTTCTCCTCCTCCAGTATCTTGAGCACATAGCATCTCAACATGATATGAACCATTAAAGTTGGCAAGATGTTTATATTCTCACGTCACCAACGAAATAGATTCAACCAACTATCTCTAGTTGAGTTGAAATGATTTTATGATTAAAAAGGAAGGAAAGAGAATAATACTATGTAAAAACTGAGATGTTCACTACTTTCTCTTGACTGTATCTCATATGACATCTCATAACTATATGGAGGAATCCACCATTGTTGAGAAGCAGAGGCTAAGAAAAAGAAGCAACAGTGATAACAACTTCTTTGCCAAATTCGTACCTCTTGCTTCGCCATTAGGAGACGAAGCTGAAGCTCATGATGAAGGTAACGATAATAATGGACACAAAAGATTCAAACCAAATCCACGGTCCAATTCTTCTCCTTGCCTTCTCAACAAGCAATCTATGGTGGTTCAAGAAAATCACCATTTTTTGTCTCCTCCTCCTTCTTCTACATTGACTGAGCATTTCATTCATACAAAACCATCTCCTTCTTCCGTTGCTAGCAAAACTAACCAACATCTCTCAGCTGGTGAGTTTCATTGAACGTTATATGATTCAAGTGATGCTGGGATTATTATTGGTTCATACGTTTTATTTGACTTATTATCTAACACATGATCTATTAATATACAACATATGTTATGATTAGGATTTTCCAAAAAAAGTCAACTAAGTCTTATATGTAAGATAGGAGGGAGTATTACTTTTCCAATTATCTAAGATAAAGTTGATTTTTAATGGATCAAATTAAAATAGGTAAGTAAATTTTAATATATGCAGCATGTAAATAAATTCTAATTCAGTTTATACTTTATAGGTCTTTTGATTATTTTGAAGATATTAAGAAAGTTAAAATCATTTTATATTGTTAATATATATTTTTCCTCAAAATTTTTTATTTTACTTAAAAATTATTATACTATAGTATTATCTAATTTTTACTTCTGGTATATGCTGCTTTTTAACGTAAGAAAAAAATTCAACTTAATTTAATAATTGTGACATAGGGATTAACTAAACTAAATTAGTTTATATAAAAGTAAATATAAACAATCTGAAGTGATTTATTTTATATGAGTATCATTGTTTTCCATATGTGTGAGTTTGAATATATAAAATAGTTTGTAACATGTTTGTGATATTGTTTAGAGAAATTCAATGGGAAAGAAGATGTGGTTGAGCTGGAATGGACAAGTTTGATGGCGTGTGAACAACTATCAAAGAGACCAAAGATGGGAGGTATCTATGAAGACATTAGAATTCATAGAGAAAGTACAGTACAAAGGCTTAGAGAATTGTGCAATGTGGAGCCTACTATTGATGTTGGAACTGAGATGGCTGATGCAGCTTCTCTTTTGAAGCTTATGAATTCGTCAGTTGATGAAACCATTGAGACTGCAGGAAAAAAAGCACACAGAGGATCACTATTGTTGCTTCAAGCAGAGATCCTTCATAAGAATGGCCTGCAACTTATTTCTGAGAGCCAAAATTCTCTCAAGGATATTTTATAATTATCAAACTGTGTTGGAGAGTTTGATTAGTTGGTTAATCATAAAGAGTTAGCCACTTTAGTATACTATATAAAGGGATTTTAGTTATGGTTTAGGTTGTGAGATTGTGTAAATACAACTCTCTTCATCACCTCAAGTGGCTACATATATTATTGTATGAATATTGTTATTCTATCATCTATGTTACTGATTTTTTATCCTTATCTTTCTTAATTTTCTTATAGTCATCATTGTTAACAATATATTCTTACAGCTTTTCATTTATTCTCAAATGGACTTGAAATTTTACCCCTTTGTTCAATCCAATGTGTTCACTAACTTCTTACATGAATATATGATACAAATCTATACTTTCAAAAAATATATATACTTTGGTTAGAATCAAAACAAGTAAATATCAATAAGAACTCTTTCTGTGTATGCATTTCTATATATTCAATTTTCATGGATTCTTACATGGTGAAATCTTCTGTAGTGGTACTCTGTCACATTCATAATATCAAGATCTTCTGTCACCTAATATGAACACTTTCACATAAAATGTTTCATAGCTAGTTACGAGCAGAATAATAAGTCTGCATAACAGTAAGAGCAAGGAGCATAGCAGCAGCTACTAGTCCTATTAATTTCCATACATTAGGGATATGGTCACGAATCAAGATCTTGTAGCTACGTTTGCAGAAGAACCTGATGTACTCTACACAGTGGCTGCAATAATGGCACATCAATATAGGAAACTTTCTTAGTGGGTTCACTACCGAGTATGCATTCAATTCCTCACACAATTTACTGTAACTCGAATCCATTTGGTCCACCCCATATGTGATTGTACTGAAAAATTGGAGCAAATCTTGGTTGCTTATCTTGGTTCCTTTTATTATAACACCATTTTGTACCAGCAGCTCAATATCCTGAAGAGAACAAATCAACCCTTTGAAAACCATAGCATAGGAAGTGAACTGCCTGTTGATCCCAATTCTACTTTGCTCCCAAGCAATGAAGTTCCTCAAGTAGATTTCTGTGGTGTTCACTATATGCAAAGGTGGGATTTCTAGGACCCCTTTACTGAATCTGATCCCAAAGTCAAATTTAAGGTTGACTTTTCTTTGTGAAGGTTGGATTGCAATTCCATCAGCTCTTATTCTAGTAGCACACCTCCTGAGTTCTTGGTGAGCATGTTTCACTTTCTGTCCTTCATCAACAATGGAGGATAAATGCAAAAGATGGAGGAAGTGTGCAACACTTGGACAACGAATCAAAGGGAATCCAAAGAGGGAAAGTGAAAGATCAGAAACAAGATGATCAGCATCCTTGGTGAAGACACTAGGAAAAAGTATTCTAGCCAATGTTTTTAGAACAAAAAATGGTATTTGGTTCTCAAGTAGAGTTAGATCTGTTAGAACATTGAAAAGGAACTCTTGATTCTGAACTAAAGGATCAGAAGCATGTTGGTGGGATTCATCGTCATTAGGACTTGAACTCGAGACCTCTGGTGGCGACATTCGAAGAAGTTCTAATAAGAAACATCCATCCAAAAGCATAATCTTTGCAAGTTCATGTGAGTCATACCTGATGTTACCTCCATAGCTAGCACGTACAGCATCATCTAAGCCAAGAATGATGGTGCCACATTTGTCTAATGCAGAAACTGGATTTTGTGTTCTGTGAAGGAGGGAAAGCATGTAACGCCATTTGTGCTCTTCCATGGCAAGAAGGTGACTTTTGGTTGCTCTATGAATGGGTCCAATGGTGACAAGTTTAGGGGAGTAACATTCTTCATTGGGTTTTCTAAGTATAGTGGGGACACTAGGAATGCTGCTTATGAAGGATTGAACTTCTCTGTGATTAAGAGAACCAAGTGTGACTTTGATTGAATGCATCCAAGCACATTCATCTGGTATTTCTTCCATAGCCTTAAACAGATGAAGCTCACAAGTATGGTCTTTAAAGGAATGTGAGATTGTGTGAGAAAGAGTGTAACGTGTGGTCAAAAAGAAATTTTGATGATGGAGATATGGGTTCCTTTAAAGTTCAGAGTAAATAGGAATAGTAAATACTCAAAAATTCCAAAGATCTTATGTGATAACTTTTGCCAGTGCTACTTGCTTAGCACTTTACTTGTTACAGCTGGGTCCCACTTGACTTTTGATTTTTGGGTACAGGTTTTAGATTTGATCTTGGGCACTTGACCTCCACTTTCTCTCACTTATTGCTTCATTGTTAAGATAGTCCAGTGCTTTTTAAAAGTGAAGCTCCATTGTGATTATGACCTATGAGGCGCTCTTGTGTTGAAAGCCAATATGTCCTACGCTTTGGTTTCAAGTAATTACATCTATATATATTGTGGCCTGCTAATAGTCTCTCAATTTATGAATATAAAATTACTTTTAAATTTCAATTTTTCTTAAATATAAGCTACTTTCTAATTTTTCTCAACTTTTTCTCAAATAAAATATAATAATGTTTATTTATAAAAAAACAAGAGACTGAAAGTGAGAATAAATGTATATGATTAGACTATACTAGTAATATCAATTGCTAATAACTACCATAACAAGTATCTTTAATCTAATTAAATTAGGAAATAAATCTTATATTTAGGAATAGAGAGAATATATTAACCTATAAAAAGATGTAAACAATTTTTAAACCATGCAGCTTTAGTGAGGGGACAAAGGGGAAAACAAGCTCCAGAGATTCCTCATCCTGACATTCAAATTCAAATAATTCTTAGCTTGAAAATATTATGATCAGTTTCATCTTTGGTAATTTAAATTCTTATCTCTCTTTCTCTCTCTGTTTTTTTATTATACCCATGTTGGAATGTTTGTTTATTACCTTCCCATTTCTTTTTTTGGTTACCCAAGGGTATCCCACCCCGCGTGTCAAGTGAGACTAATCTCTCGCTGTTTTGAAGTCCCATATAGGGGTAGACAGCTGGCCTGTGAATTTGCTCCATTCGCAAGAGTTGGGAATCGAACCCCCAACCACTTGTTTAAGGGACGAGAGTACTTACTACTCACGCCAACCAGCCAGGTTACCTTCCCATTTCTTTATAATAAATGTAAAATTTCCCCGTTTTCTAATACTACTATTACTTTATTACTACACTCATACTACTTTATATGGGATGCCTTTTAGAAATAATAATCAATATTTGCCCAACACACATACATATATACACGATCGGTATTAAGAAATTTTTCTTTAATACTATTTTACTAAATTAAAATTTATAAAAAATAAGCTTAAATTATATCTGGTCTTTTTGTATTTGAAGTATATTAAAATAAGGTCCCTAGAGACCCTACTTTAATATGTGGAGTTTATGAAACTTTTCTACTATTAAGTCCCTTATGAAGGATTACAAATTAATTTTCCCAACTACATATTGCATTTAAAAAAAAACAAACATAAAATTCTATAAAACTAACTTGGTAACGACTGATCCAAAAAAATGGTAAAAAAAAGAACTCCAATATGATGTTGAGATGTTATATGGATCAGATCATGGGAGACTGCATTTGGAGGAACGTAAAGCTCAGGCTTTTTGGAATCATTGTCTTCCACTGATGTTTTGTTACACGAACAGTAGCATGCATATAGAATGAGTTGAGTGAGCCCAGAAACTGCTCCTATCCCGTTGCTAATGAGGACGTAAATATCGAAAGGATGGACAAGGCATAGCATGTCCAACACAATCCATTTAAGAAGTTGTTGGCTAGTGATAGCCAGAATGGCATGTACTAAAGGCTCTTTGTTCTTATCACATTTGCCGTTACTGTGAGAGGAGACATGCACATGATAACGTTGAACACATCGCACACCATACCAACTACCATGGACCTCTCTTTACAGTTCCATGAAGAACCAACATGGTTATTAAAACAATTGCAGCAAAGAAAATGGCCTCTACTTGTTGGTGGCGTAACGGAGGAATATGGCGAGATAGACGAATTCAAAGACGATGAGAAGGCTATTTGGATGGACAAAAGGCATTCCATAAACACCCAAAAAGCACAGTTGAAGATTGTGGCTAGATAAAGGTCTGGCTTGAATTCTTCCACCGCCTTCTTCTTTATTATCTTATAAAATGTTGGTATTATATTGGTGAGAAGAAGTGTCTAAAAGAGATGACATTTCCTATGATGCCAATTATATTACGAGCAATGGTAGCCTTTATCATTTTGTGGAGGACTCTCTAAGAAGTGAGGAGATGAGAGGTTTTTGTGAGTTGGAATTGATGGATGGAATCACCAATATATATAGAGAGTTTTTTTTTTTATAACTCTATATGAAACAATAGTGAATATGTGTGTGTGGGTCTGGTGATGAAGAAAAGAAAAGGAGAAACAAGGGTTTGTGGTGGAGGCTACGAGAACAAGAAGAAGCAGAGGAAGAGGAAATGAATTTTCTATTACTTGCTTGACTTATACACATGGGTCTTGTACCCTTTTATATACATGTGTCATCTACAAATAAAATAACTAACAATTATAAAATAAAACTTTACAAAATATTAACCAACATCTTTACATTCTACCGCTATATAGTATATATAGAGGTTTTAACATTGTGAAATAACAAATGCAAAGAAATAAGATTTAGCCGTTTTTGTCGAGTATTTATAGGTTAGTTGAAATATTTATTGGATTCGGATAAGAGAAATAATAAGCTCCGAGTACTCTCAAATATTGAATAAAGTAGTTACATTTTTTTACATTTATATTGACATTTTGGAATTTTAAATATACGTATAAAAAAACGTTGGATAGATTCTTGAAAAATGATGATGATAAATACCAACAAAGGTTGGTTCTTCTGTTTACACATTTTGTTCTTGGCAATATTTCTTATTTAAGTATAGGTGATCTGCACTGATTCTCTTGTCATAAAATAAGTTATGTCTGTTAAATGTCACTTTCATCGCATTCTGATCATCTGAAGTTTCAAAATCAAACCAATATATCTGCCATGTTGGTTTTAGGATTTCTTCTCTATTTTCTGTTGTGATGAATTTCATCTTGGTTATGGTTTAATGAATTTTTCACCAATCAATAGAGTTTAGTATTGTAGCTTGTGGTACAAGTTTATGATTAAGCATTTAAAGTTCTCTTCTTGTACGTGATAGGTATCAAGGTTAGTAAAATTGTTGTTTGTTCTATTGATCAAAAAATTGTTGTTTGTTACAGTTTGATTAAATTTGTTTTATTCATATATTTTTGAGTAATATTCCATATAGGAACCAAACCATAACAAAGAGCGTAGAAGGCGTTCATTTGTTTTTCAATTAAGCTTAGGGAAATAAGTAAAATCCTTTCTAAATATACTACCTCCGGTCCTAAATATAGGACCTAGATGACTTTTTTTGGAGAGGTTAAGGTTGCAAAATAGTCTATTAAATCATGACATATTTGATATATTTTTAGATTATCCATTAGTTTATAAGTAAAATAAACTAGTTTAAGGGAAAAAATTAGGTAAATCAATTTATAATTAACTTATTTTGCTTTTTTATAGGATTTTTCAAAAAAAGTCAATTAGGTCTTATATTTAGGACCGGAGGGAGTATTAGTTAACCAATTAAGCTAATTCCTTTAGCTATATATGATAACAAAATTGGGTTCTATAGATAGTCATAATAGTAATTGATATGATATTCATGATATCTTTTCACTAAATTTTTTATTTATAACATAAATTTGCACCTCTTTTTTTTTATAATAATTTGCACCTGTTTTATATACTGCGTGCTTTTTTTTATTTTGTATGAACTACAAAATCCAAATTCTGATAAAAAAAACTACAAATTCAAAGTTATATTAGTTTGTCATTTAATTTCTCTAAGATTAATTTGAACAATTGAACCTCCTAATCATATTTGTCCTAGTTTTAATCTCTTGATATTTTAATATTTTTTACTTTTCTTTTTTTAATTTGTAGAACTGTCATCATATGTTTTTAGAGATTAAATTCATCCTTAAACGTTATCTAACAAGTGTTTTATATAGGTGATATAAAAACAAGTACTTTTTTATACATAAGGAAGTAAAGAAACAAAACTAAAAGTAAAAAATAAAACTAAAGTTTAACTACATTACATTCTACATGAGTTTGAACCTGCATCCATGCTCGATAATAGAAAACGTTCCACACTTCTCGGACCCTCTAACAAGTGTTTTATATATTACTATATGTGAATTATGATTCACCAAGATACTCTCAACATGATATATTTTCTTTTTGATATAGCATCAAGCTATATTACATTTGAACAAAAAATTATATTGCATTAAAAAACATGCATAAAATTTTTAAAAAACGCATGTCATTAAAATATCATAAAGAAAAAAAAAGTAAATTCATTGAAAAATAATACGGAGGAGTAGTAAGAGAATTGTTAAAAAAATCCAATTTGATGTAGTCATGCACATGACACCCTTATTTGCTGCATGAAATTAAAAATCTTTACTGAAGCCATCAAAGCCACTCTTCTTCTACAACCCATGATTGGCAACGACCGATCTTGAGAATCCAAATCAAATTCAGGAAAAAGAATCCAAACATATCTGCAAAGAGAAAAAAGGAAATTCCTTGATAAATTAAAATAAAAAGGTTGAAAAAGAACTACGATTTGATGTTGGGATGTTATAGATCAGGACATGGCGACTTCATCAGGCTTTTTGGAATCATTGTCGTCCACAGTTGTTTCCTTACACGTACAGTAGCATGCATATATAGAATAAGTTGAGTGCTCCTATTCCGTTACTAATGAGGATGTAAACATGCATCGAATATTAATGCAAACAAATAGGGTCAAATATTAATTTAACTGAACATACGTTTGCATTCAACATCATCAGAACCATCCACACGCATTTTTGATGGTTTTCGATATATGCTTTGGTTTTAGTTGATCACAACCTTATTGGGTACATGAAATTAAATAAACTCTATTCTATGTTGTGCAACATCACTTCCGTGTTCACCGTCATCTTCTTCAACCCATTCATTGCAACGGATCTTGAGAATCAAAATCAAAATCAAGAAATTAAAAATGTTTTCTGAAAGAAATTTTGTGTTTTTATTTGATTTTTCTATATGTAAATTTCAAAATTTTGATTTGAAAATGTTTTTCCCTATCACTATTTCCTACTAAGGGCCTGTTTGGATTCAACTTCTGGAAAATAGCTTATGGGAAAATAGCTTTTTGAGAATACCTTTTTGAGTAGAATAGCTTTTTTGAAAAATAACTTTTGATGAAATGAGAGTATTTGAATTAAGCTTTTTGAGAATGACTTTTAAGAATAGTTTTTTTAGTAGAATATAGCTTTTCTGAAAATAATTATCGTGAATAGCTTTTCATGTTTCTTTTATTTGAAATAAGTGTTTTTCCTAAATGCGAGATCGAAGTTTTCAGCTGGAAAAGGAGAAAGATGTAGTTTTTCTCAAAATAGCTTTTGGAACCTCAAACCTAACTTTTCTTCTCAAAATAGTTTATCCAAAAAAATTGAGTGTTTGGGTGTCTTTGTGTGAAACCTAGGTTTGAGAGCCAGAATAGTTTTAGAAATGTATCCAAACAGGCACTAAGATAAAGTCCGTTATTTCCTTGTTGATCATAGTCAAATTTTTATTTTAAATATGAAATTTTAAGATCCACCAGAACCCTATTATTTTGAAATTGTAATTCTTTTCAAGGGTTAAAGTGCAAAAATGCCCATGTAATTGACACAAAGGTGCAAAAATATCCATATAGAATTTTTTTGGAGCAAAACTGCCTATCAAATTTCAAAACTTGGGCAAAAATGCCCATCACAATTGAATATTTGACTTTTTTACGCATCATCTTTTGTCAATTCATCTTTCACTAAAACATTTAGCAAGCTTATGTGTTTATTTGCCCTTGAAGGGCCGACTCAGTTTAACGGTAAGTTCACTTGTCATATGAGTATGAGGTCGCGAGTCTGAATAAGGCACTGTGCGAAAAGCAGAAGTTAGGCTGCCTATTACTACCTCCGGTCCTAAATATAAGACCTAATTGACTTTTTTGGAAAAGTTAAGGTTGTGAAATAGGCTATTAAATCATGACATATTCGATATATTTTTAGATTATACATTAGTTTATAGGTAAAATAAACTAGTTTAAGGGAAACAATTAGGTAAATCAATTTATAATTAACTTATTTTGCTTTTTTATAGGATTTTCTAAAAAAATCAATTAGGTCTTATATTTAGAACCGGAGGGAGTATATTACTAGAACTTATAAGCTGACCCTTTTTTATGTGTTTGTTTGCCCTTACTAAAATTTTTATGTGTTTGTTTGCCCTTTCTTATATTACTAGAATTTTTATGTGTTTGTTCATAAACATGTTCCTAACATGATATCTTGATATGATATTCATGATATCTTTTTACTAAATTTTTCATTCATATATAAAGATGATGATGGATGATTGTGATTTATAACTACTTTTGATGTTAGTATTCATGATATCTTGATATGATATTCATGATATCTTTTTACAAATAAATTTTCCATTCATATATAAAGATAATGTTAATTGGATGATTGTGATGTATAACAACCTTTCCATGTTAATATTCTCCTTATTATACAGTATAACATCTCCTACATACGTCAAATTGAGAATTTTTATAATATTCTTAAGCTGTATTAAATATACTACCTTTATTTATATATAAAATATCGCTTTCTTAAATCGATTGAATTAATGATGCTATTTAAACTAATTATTAGTACAAATATATTACCGAAAAAAGTACATGATATATCATTTTCATTTTAATATCTCTTTAATTTTTTATTAAGTGATATATAAACGTAAATGATTTTTTTACCTTCATAAACGTAAATAATATAACTGATGGCATATAGCCATATATTTATATATCTACAAATTTGTATTGTTATTCTATTATTATAATTATAATTATAATATAATATAATATAATATAATATAATATAATATAATATAATATAATATAATACTCCCTCCGGTCCTAAATATAAGACCTAATTGACTTTTTTGGAAAATTCTAAAAAAAACAAAATAAGTTAATTATAAATTGATGATTTACCTAATTTTTCCCTTAAACTAGTATATTTTGCCTATAAACTAATGGATAATCTAAAAATATATCAAATATATCATAATTTAATAACCTATTTCGCAACCTTAATATCTCCAAAAAAAAGTTATCTAGGTCTTATATTTAGGATCGGAGGTAGTGTAATTATTATCATCGCCGTTTTTTGAAAAATCTCTACAACTTTTTTTTTATATGTATATTGAAAATTCCAAAGTGTTAATAATAATGTAAATTTGATAAAAAAAAAACAATAATGTACTACTTTCCTAAATTTTGTTAGAGTATCTCGGTGGATTATATATTGATCAAAAAATTCTCGGTGGACTATATGAAGTTTTTTTTCTCAGAACGGGCAGATCATAGTCTTGAACTGTGCTTCTTGGCTGTTCTATGGAATTCTTTTGTCCATTCAAATAGCTTTCTCATCGTCACCATCAAGGGATGGAAGTAGGTTTGTTTGTGTGGCTTTTGGCAGATGCCATTTTCTTTGCTGCTATTGTTTAAATAACATGTTAGTACTTCATGGAACTGAAAAGATAGGATAGCATAGATAATAATAAGACAAGACCAACGCCATTGTTGGTGACTATGGGAAGATTATTTGGATGGACAAAAGGCATTTCATAGAACGAGGGTCAGACTTCCTGATGAAGCTGATAAAGCACTTAAAGGCTTTTATACTATGATGCAATTTGATTGTAAGCCTTTGATTAACACTTGAATTGTATTCTTCAGATTCTTGTGGCTCATATGAATCATGTGAGACCTGCTTTTGATCTTTTTAAGGATGCTCATAGGTATGTGGTTTTGCCTAATGTTAAGTTTAAGGATGATCAGAGAAGCTTACAAACTTCTTTGTAGCTAGGACCTTGCTTAACGATGAAGTTTAAGGGGTGTAATCCTGATATTGTTCATTATAATACTGTAGAGGGTGGCATCGGTTTGGAGAATTATTTGATTTAGAAGATACGAGCCAAGTCAAGGGAACACAAATATATGTAGTCTATATTTTTGTCAATCATGACTAAAAATTTGTTTTTGAACTCTGGTCTTTATGTTGGACCTTGCTTATTTAATCTCAGGTGAGAATTCCTATTCATTGTTTGTGTGTGTGTGTGTGTGTGATTTTTTTCATAAAATTATGTATTGAAAATTCATTTTGGTTAATTTACAGTCTTATATTCCACATTATGTGTTACATGAGACAATTTGCCAATATTTTCACAATTTTTAGCCTTGACCTTGAGGATGAAGATGATTATGTGTTACATGAGACATTATGTGATTTTTAGGTTTTTACAAATGACTAACCTTAGCTTGAAGATGATTATGAGGATAACCAACTAAACTTCAGCTTATTCTGCCAGGTTCTATATCCTTATCATGTGTTACAAGAATTTTTAGTTGCAACTTGATTAAAACAGTATTCAATACAATGCTTTACTTTGCCTCTTGAATATGGTTAAAACTTGTAGCATATTTCTGACACTAAGGCTGCTTGCATTTTCTGCTATATGAAATATTTAACATTCAGAGCAACTCATCCATTTAGTCTCATCTCTTAATTCAGTAGTGCTGTTTTGTTTCACTGAGCTTATTTCTTATAATTTTTAGGCAGCTTTGGAAGCACCAAGGGTTTTGAATTTTAACAGAAGTAGTTATTTTTCAGGACCATATGCTACGTTCTAAGGACACACATTAAACTACGTTCATAACAATCTAATTCGCCTGCTACATAAAATCCATGTACAAGCCATTTGGCATCTATAAGAAAGCCCAAGTAGGTCTATAGATTACAATGAAGTACAGTATAATACAGTTATAAGTATTATATTAACTGATTCTACATTTTCAAGCCAAATCAGAAGATCTTCAAATGATATTCATTCTAGGTTCTGTCATTCATAGGTTGTTTTCTGTATCTACAACATTGCTTATCAAGGCAGATTTTCATTGGATGATTTTCCGCTTCTCAATGATTTTGCTTAGCTTGGGAGTAGAAGGAAGTTAACCTGGGATTGATGGAGAAGAAATTGCTACACAAGCAAAGGAAAACGTGGCAACTCCTTAAGAATCACTTGGAAAGAAAAGTCTTTAACAAGTGGAATGGAGATAGTTTAAATTAAATTATTTATACAATTCCTTGCCTTGTGTAACCTCAAATATGGTTCATTAGTGTACATTGTTTTAGAGTCCTAATTTAATTTGTTGCCGATAATCTGCAAAACTGTATAAGACAAACAAAAAGAAAATCCTAAATATGTAATCGGTAAAAAAAAAAAATCAAATTTTTGTCATGTATATTAGCAATGCCTAGATTACTCACCAAAATGTTTGGTCATTTCAGAAAAATTCTCTCGAAAGGTTTTGTATATTATCTACCATGTTTCAATCAATAAAAATTACTCACCATGGCTAAACTAACTGATCAAAATTCTTTGACCAGAAAAATTATGATAAAATTACTTTTAGTGCGAAAAATTAACATCTTTTATAACGCTTAACAGAAAATATAATATTCAGGTACACATATTTGCAAGAAGAAGTATAACATGATGAAAATAATACCATGTTCTACAATAATTTATGTGTGTATAGTGTTTGCATCTCATCTCTCATTCTCTACTCAATACTGAAAGTAATCAACAATTACATGAATAACGATTAACATAAAATACAATATTCACAATTGAGTTATTTTTATGATTTATAGCTCAATTCCAACGCAAATCTCAGACAATTAATTAATTAAGTGTAAATAAACCCTTACCATCAAACCAAACACCTCAACAAGTTTATGGGTAACAATTGTTCTAGTCTTTTTTAAAATCTCTTCCGATTGAATTTATTATTTGATTTATACCTTTCTCAAGTCTCAATCTTCCATTTAAATTTATATGGTTGACAATAAATTATCTTCCTGATCTATATCAAACTCTTGATACGTAATTTAAAAGTTATCCTCAATATGTTCATATATCATCATCATTCATACATGATATTATTAATTGTATTTATTGTGTGGGTCCTCTATTAGTTTGATTTAGTTACAATGATTAATGATTAAGGGTCAAATCTAGCACTCTACTATTAACAAAAGTTCACCCAACATAAACAAGAATTTTGGGTCTCAAATGTAGCACATATCTATTATAAAATGGGTCAAATCTAGCATTTCCGTCAATTTTAATGAATTTGACCGTTAAGTTCGAGCAATTAGGCAACGTAACGTCAACTGCCGCGTCACCCAGTTAAGTCACGTCACCCAATTAGGCCACTTCACCTGCCATGTGGTGACGTAAAATAATAATTAAAAGTGACGTGGTCGCCACGTGGCAGGTGAAGTGGCATAATTGGGTGACGTGACATAACTAAGTCATGTGGCGGGTGACATGGCCTAATCAGGTCAAACTTAGCGGTCAAACCAGTCAAAATTCACGGAAATGCTAGATATGAACCATTTTGTAATAGATGTGTGCTACATTTGAAACTCAAAATTCTTTTCTATGTTGGTGAACTTTTGTCAATAGCAGGTGTTAGATTTAACCATTAACACTAGTTATAAAGCTAAGGGCGAAATGGTAATTGTGCCTTTATTTTCTCTTTCCACTGTGTCTTCATTTCTTGGATCTCTCTCTTCATTCCTCCATGCTCCGTCGGTGATTCACGGTGGAGGAGACCTCCGATTACACATGCAAGGTTCCATATAATAAACCAAAACATTGATTCATATATAGTGTTTAGTGTTTATTTGATTATTTGATGGTTCTGTGAAAAACCCCACATTCATTTTTCTGTAATTGATGTTTGAAAATAGTATAAATGGAAGATTAGGGACGATTCTAGCATTTGCATGTTTGATTTGATTAAGTTTTGGTTCTTTCTTTGTTTTTAGCCAATTATGAATTTTCATGATTTATAACTTGTTATATGGATGAGTACAATTATTTTACAAATGATTGTTAGGATCTGGGCATCGAAAAATTCATGACTGGCTGGTGCGATTTATTCTTCAATCTAATATCTTGCTGCTTATATCATGTATGCTATGTTATTGCTGAAATATGTGCTCATTTCTTATATACTCCCTCAGGTCCCTAATATAAAAGCTAGCCGCCAAAAAAACGTTTCTTAAGAAAACATGTGAATGTAAATGTTAGTTGGGTGTCTGGAGTTAATGCTTCTTTTTCAATATTGCCCACATTTATTATGATATTTTAAAGAGAGAGAAATCCATAAGCATTGATAAATATGAAAGAGAGTTGGGGTCAAAGTAGGAAGAAATGCAATGAATGTGGAGAGAATGTGAGATGGGCTCTTATATTAGGGACCAAAATTATTCAAATTTTGGGCCCTTATATTAGGATCTGGAGGGAGTACTTACCTTTACCCATTATGTTGTTGCCTCCTTAAGAAACATGTCATCTGCAAGCTTTGCGTTCCCGGAAATCCCAGTTTAGCATCAATTCTTGAGCCCTAACATAGCTCTTAAGACATCTTGTTGCTGAAGTTGTGTGTGTTACTATGGTGAAAACTGCTTGTTATAGTAGATTATAATCACACTCATTTTATGCTTGTATTCATAATAACCTATTGCAATTGATATTCATTCTTTAATGCAAAATCCCAATTGAATCGAATCCTGGTGTGTGGCATGTATTTCCAAATGACTTGTTGAGATCTACTAATTTCATTTTAGGCCTATATGCTAATTTGCGCAAAATAACTGCACTGTATGTGTTGTATTATTGTTTGAATTGAGTGCACATTTAAAAGTCAAGTTGACATAAATCAAGATGAGTACAATTATTTTGTGCAGGCACGTGAATTTCATTTAGTTGTTGATAGTGATTTAATGATAGTTGTCTTGAATGAATGATTATGCTTGATGTGAACTATGTTGGAGTTAAATATTGAGAACAAAAAGAAATAAGTGAAAATGAATTATTTAAAGAGTCAAGGAAGAATTATCTGAAATGAAAGGGGATGGATAGTATAAGTTTTAGGATGCGAGAGAGACACTATATATAAATAATAATAGTTGTTAATTTATATATTTTATCATTATAGCAGAGATAGTGGTGCTGGTACTTTGAAGTATCATGGAATAAAATAATAAGTTCTCTAACTTCCATTTCTTTGTATGCAGATAGATCTTAGAAACCCAAAAACACAAAATGGTCTCTTCTCCTCTCTCTCAATCAACAACCCCACATGATCAAAATCCCACCTTTACCCTCTCCTTCTCCGAACCAGACATTCTCAATTCCCTTCGTTCCCTCACCGACATAGGCACAATCACACGCCTTCTTCATGAATGCATAGCCTACCAACGTTCCCTTGACCTCAATTTAGACTCCCTTTTGTCCCAACAATCTGACCTTGACAAACAGCTCTCAAGTCTCCAACTTTCTTCCCAGGTTCTCAACATTGTCCAATCAGATTCTGAGAACATGTTGTGTAATGTGAGCTCAACATGTGACCTTGCTGATGATGTGAGTAGGAAAGTGAGGGAACTGGATTTGGCTCAGTCAAGGGTACGTTCTACGTTGCACTTTATTGATGCTGTTGTGGAGAGAGGGAATTGTTTGGAGGGTGTGGATAAGGCTTTAGGGGTTGAGGATTATGAGTCTGCTGCTGGGTTTGTTAAGAGGTTTCTCGAGATTGATTTGGAGTTCAGTAAGGGGTGTGAGTTTGATCAGAGGGAGAGGTTGTTGGGTTATAAGAAACAGCTTGAAGGGATTGTTAGGAAGAAGCTTTCTATGGCTGTGGATCAGCGTGATCATGATATGATTTTGAGGTTCATTAAGCTTTATTCGCCGTTGGGTTTAGAGGAAGAGGGGTTGCAGGTTTATGTTGGGTATTTGAAGAAGGTTGTTGGGATGAGATCTAGGTTGGAGTATGAACAGTTAGTGGAATTGATGAATAATAATGGTAATAATAATATGAACCAGAATCAGAATCAGGTCAATTTTGTTGGGTGTTTGACCAATTTGTTTAAGGACATTGTGTTAGCAATTGAGGAGAATGATGAGATCTTGAGGAGTTTATGTGGTGAGGATGGGATTGTGTATGCTATATGTGAGCTTCAAGAGGAGTGTGACTCTAGAGGTTCTTTGATATTGAAGAAGTATATGGAGTATAGGAAGTTGGCCAAGATATCATCAGAGATAAATGCGCAGACCAAGAGTATGCTTGGTGTTGGAGGAGATATCGAGGGGCCTGACCCGCGTGAGATTGAGATGTACTTAGAAGAGATTCTGTCACTTATGCAATTGGGTGAGGACTACACAGATTTCATGATTTCAAAGATCAAAGGGCTTACTTCCGTTGATCCAGATTTGGTACCCCGTGCGACGAAGGCGTTCAGGAGTGGTAGTTTCAGCAAAGTTGTTCAGGATATAACTGGATTTTATGTTATTTTGGAGGGATTTTTCATGGTGGAGAATGTGAGGAAGGCTGTTAGGATAGATGAACAAGTGCCTGACAGCCTTACAACTTCCATGGTGGACGATGTGTTCTATGTATTGCAAAGTTGCTTGCGTAGAGCAATATCGACTTCGAATATTAACTCTGTTGTGGCTGTTCTGAGTGGTGCTAGTAGTTTATTGTCCAATGAATATCATGATGCCTTGCAACATAACATGAGAGAGCCGAACCTTGGTGCTAAGTTGTTCTTAGGTGGCGTTGGTGTGCAGAAGACTGGGACAGAAATTGCAACAGCTTTAAACAATATTGATGTTAGCAGTGAATACGTTTTGAAACTAAAACATGAGATTGAAGAGCAATGTAATGAGGTAAGTGGTGTATTTCTTTTAGCTTGTTTTGAAGTTTCACATAAAAA
Organism: Mimosa pudica; assembly: GCA_029929735.1. Classification (NCBI taxonomy): domain Eukaryota; kingdom Viridiplantae; phylum Streptophyta; class Magnoliopsida; order Fabales; family Fabaceae; genus Mimosa; species Mimosa pudica. The sequence goes on along the minus strand of JAKELP010000030.1, from coordinate 12,751,613 downwards.
TTCAATATGGCAGCAAATATGTTTGACACCTTTTCTGCATCATGCATGCATGTTCTGTTAGAAGCTATGTGATGTTGCTGGAAATTAATCCTAGAATAATTCGATTGGTTGTATTGAATGTTAAATTTTAGGAACATTTCCTGAAGATTGGTTGAATATTAATATGAGATTGCCATTGCCTTGGCTATTTGAACTTCTTGGTAAAAAAAATGGCAGACATAGGATAAGAAACGAATAAAAAGAAAGTTATTTGGCAACGCTTATCTGGATGTCTTTTTTTGCACTTCAGGAGGACTGTGGTAAAGTCTAGTTTGTTTACTTGGGGTGGGGATGAAAACTTTTTATTTTTTTATTTTTTTGGGGGATGCAGTTGTACGCCAATTTTTTGAGGCCTTTGAGAAAATGTGTCTTTACATGGAAAATCTTGTGAGGTATGACCGTTATAATAAACAGAATGATGAACTTAATCTCAAATTAGTAAAGTCCTGTTATCAAGAGTTTTTGCTGAATTGGAATATATCAACCCACTATGTTTCATATAGCCTGCAAAATAAATTTTAGAAAAGAAATGATTGGAAAAATTCTGGACGTGTGTTTGGTATGCTGAAAATTAGTAGTTCCTCTTATAACTCTAGGAGAATAGGTTTTAGGAAAAACTCTTTCCCATGCCTATTCCAGCTCCCATTTTCATTCTCATGCCCACTTTATACCGAATGTAGCATTATTTCTGCTAGAATGTGGTATTTTTATGTCAAAGATGAATTATCATACTGTGCCCACACTACTTAAGTGCTGGAACGCTACATCTAGACTCCACTCTGGCTTATGGAAGTTCATTGATGGAAACTCATTCAACTTGTCAGAGATCTATAGCACTTGATACATATGTCTTGATCAATGAAATCCAGATGAGATTAGTCATTATGATGCAAGGGAACTTTGGTTTCAGTTGAAAAAAGTCAGTTAAGAAAAAAGTGAACCTTGGTTAAAAATTTAGGCAGTATACAAATTTTTCTTATCCTGGCAGATTCTTTTTAAATGCTTTTTTATGGTTAAAACATACTCATGATATGACGAAAACTTTTTCAACCTTGGTGGCTACTGTACATGGAACTTTTACATTTTAGATTCTCTTCTAGTTCATTTTCTTTGTCATCCTCATTCATTTCCATATGTGGACTACCAAGAAAAGACTGATGTAATGTGTCTTTAGCGTTGCTGTTATGAAAATTGTTTTAAGCTTCCACACAATGCCCTGCAGAGTTTTGAAATGTGTTATTCTTAGAGAACTTCTATTGATAGATGTGCATATGTTTGATGAGATTATTTTGATAATCAAAATTTTACCCATAATGTTAATCATAGCAGTTTGCTTGGCTTAATATAATTTAGAAATAATAAAACTGACTGACTTGTTATATGTAGGTTTTCCCTGCATCAGCTGATCGAGAAAAGGTAAAATCTTGTTTGTCTGAGTTGGCTGATATGAGCAATGCTTTCAAACAATCTTTAAATGCTGGCATTGAACAACTTGTGGCCACTGTCACACCACGAATTCGTCCTATATTAGACGCTGTAGGAACAGTCAGCTACGAGTTGTCAGAGGCTGAGTATGCGGATAATGAGTTGAATGATCCATGGGTTCAGAGGCTTCTCCATGCGGTGGAGACAAATGTCGCATGGATGCAGCCACTGATGACTGCAAACAATTACGATTCTTTCGTTCATTTGGTCATCGATTTTATTGTGAAGAGATTGGAAGTGATCATGATGCAGAAAAGATTTAGCCAGCTCGGAGGCCTTCAGCTTGACAGGGACACTAGAGCATTAGTGAGCCATTTCTCCGGCATGACGCAGAGGACGGTTAGAGACAAGTTTGCACGTCTTACTCAAATGGCAACCATTCTAAACTTAGAAAAGGTGTCTGAAATTCTTGATTTCTGGGGTGAGAATTCAGGTCCTATGACATGGAGACTAACTCCAGCTGAGGTGAGGCGTGTGTTAGGCCTCAGGGTTGATTTTAAACCAGAAGCAATAGCTGCCCTTAAGTTGTAATATCCATTTGTAAAGACTTTGTATTCTTTTGTTCATTTCCAAGCACTGTACTTGCAACATTTTTGTTTGTTTTTTCTTGAGCGGGAAATATACTTGAGTTTTGCTTTTATAATTTCTATACTAGAATTGTGTAAACTTATTTGTTCTGTAAGAAATTGGAAATTGCTTGTCATCTATACCGTCCAATTCAAAAATAGATATTCAGTTGTGTACTGTTTGTAGACTTTAGTTGAAGTATCAGAACATTCAAAAGCTATTAAGGCAACTGTTAATGCAGAACATTCATGACTTGGTAATTTCTGTGGAGAGGGAATAAAAGACGGTTAGGTGGAGGAATCACGTTTTCTTTTTGTTGAATGATTAGTGATGAAAGGTAATCAAGATATTGAAAAATGGATGCATGTTTAAGTTGTTATGATAATCAAATTAGTGTAGAGGAATACTTCGGAATTTCAAATTTTTAAAATGTTGTGAATGTGAATGTACACCCCAGTGAGTTTTGTAATTCACCCCATGAATGTTCGCACTAACTGCTTCTAGTCACTGGTTTTTTGGACTTCCCTTTAAATTATTTCCTCTAGTCCTTAGTATTAATATGACCTGTTTTGAGTAGTTGATCTTGGACCCAAATATATATAACATTTTTCTAATTTGTTAACTTTTTTCTAAATTACTTCCAATGATTTTAGTGTTTTAGGAAAAACTCACGTGTGCCCGGGGGGGCGTAGCTTGATGGTTTGAAGAGGATCCCCAAGGTGTGGATTCCGCCATTTAGCCCAAAGGTGCCAAGTTCGAACCCCCGGGAAGTCAGTCACCCCGTTTACGGGAATCCCGGCTGGCGACTCCGGATTAGTCTGCACCCGAAGGGTGTGGGACACCGGGGGAAGCAATTCAAAAAACTCACGTGTTAACTAACTTTACTTATATCCTTAAATCAATCAAACTAAGTATGCTCAATATAATTTGATGCACTATAATAAAAAATATCAATAAAGATACTCAAGAGAAGGGATTTTTTAAGAAATATGGATTTTTTAAATAGCTCTTTTCTAAACCTTTCTCATATGCTGTCTGAAAAGCTATTTTTTACCCTAGTGACAAATGATGATATATAAACTGATTTGAAGATAGTTTGTTTTTTTTCTAGTTAATAAGTTTCTAAATATTAATTTTATAATAATTTCCTTTTATGTTTGTTCCTATTCTATTTATTTACTTTGAAAATGCAATCATCCTTCTTGTTTTAAAATTGATTATCTTATAACTTTGATTTATTCAAGTTTGCAACTTAGTTTCTTATTTTATTGTTTACTCATCATTCTGGACATGACTCCTTTGTGATGAATCTGACAGTGGATATGACTTGAGATGATGGTTAAACAACTTTAGCATTGTTCAAAGTTGAGAAATTAGCTATATTCTAAACAAGCTATAATTCTTGGCTGAGTCTAAGAATACAAATCAAGTGATGTCACATATGCATGTCACATGTTACTTCACATTTTCTCTAGCCTTCAGTATTCAAGGTTCCTCTCTCCCCAAAAAAATACATTGTACAAATCTCTATTACAGACTTGTGCATGTTGCACTGTTACATCAGTGGAACCAAACTCCACTAGGAGAACATTTTGTGACATATTCCAACAATGTTCCAAATTGAAGTCTCTTAATCCTGGCAAACAGGCCCATGGTCAAATGATCATATCTGGTTTTGTCCCCACCATATTTGTTTCCAACTGTTTGATTCAGTTGTACTCAAAATGCTCCAATATGGACTATGCTTTTAAGGTGTTTGATAAAATGCCTCACAGAGACTCTGTCTCTTGTAACACCATGATGTTCGGTTATGCGGCAAGTGGGAACATGGGGAGAGTTCAATCCTTTTTTGACTCAATGCCTGAAAGAGATGTGATTTCTTGGAATACTTTGGTCTCTTGTTATTTGCGAGATGGATCCAACCAAAAGTCGATTGAACTTTTTGTTCAAATGAGAACGGCAAATGTGCAACCGGATCGTACGACATTTGCTGTTGTTCTGAAAGCTTGTTCTCGCGTGGAAGATTATAATTTAGGAATACAGATTCATTGCCTTGCTATACAAATGGGCTTGATTAATGATGTGGTGACAAGTTGTGCTGTGGTAGACATGTATTCAAAATGTAAGCAGCTAGATGAGGCGTTTGTGGTTTTTCATGAAATTCCTGAAAAAAATTGGGTATGTTGGGGTGCTATGATTGCTGGGTGTGTTCAGAATCATCAGCTTTTTGAGGGTCTAGAACTATTTAAAGATATGCAGAGAGAAGGTATTGGGGTGACACAATCAGCATATGCTAGTATTTTTAGAGCTTGTGCAGAATTATCAGCATTTAGAGTTGGCACACAGTTGCATGCCCATGCCTTAAAAGCAAACTTTGAATATGATATCATTGTGGGAACTGCCATATTAGACATGTATGCAAAATGTCACAGCCTGAGTGACTCTCAAAGGCTATTTGTTTCGTTGCCCAATCCTGGACGGCCATCATATAATGCCATTATTGTTGGACATGCTAGGCAAGATCAAGGTAAAGAAGCTGTGGAGGTCTTTCGGTCTTTACAGAGATCAGGTCTTGGCTTTGATGAAGTTAGCTTGTCTGGTGCATTTAGTGCTTGTGCAGTTTTCAAAGGGTATTCAGAGGGGATTCAACTTCAAGGATTAGCATTCAAAAGTAATTTAATGTTTAATATCTGTGTTGCAAATGCCATTTTAGACATGTATGGGAAGTGCGGAGCTCTGATTGAAGCTTTTCTACTATTTGATGAGATGATAATGAGGGATGCAGTTTCTTGGAATGCAATCATTGCAGCTCATGAGCAAAATGAAGAAGTAGATAAAACACTTCCACTTTTTGTTTCAATGCTGCAGTCTAAAATGGAACCAGATGAATTTACTTTTGGAAGTATTCTAAAGGCATGTGCTGGAGGGAAATATTTAAACTTTGGCATGGAGATCCATGGAAGAATTATAAAGTCTGAGATGGAGTTGAACCCATTTACTGCTAGTGCACTTGTTGATATGTATTGCAAGTGTGGAGTGCTGGAAGAAGCAGGAAAAATCCATGACAGAATGGAAGATCAGACAGTTGTTGCATGGAATGCAATCATTTCAGGATTCTCACTTCAGAAGCAAAGTGAGAATGCCCAGAGGTATTTTTGTCACATGCTTGGAACGGGTATAACGCCTGACACTTTCACCTATGCCACAATTCTTGATACTTGTGCTGATTTGGCTACTATTGAACTTGGGAAGCAACTTCATGCTCAAATCCTCAAGCAACAATGGCATACAGATGCATACATAGCCAGCACTCTTGTAGACATGTACTCAAAATGTGGAGAAATGCATGATTCCCAGTTAATGTTTGAGAAAGCGCCTAATCGAGATTATGTTACATGGAATGCTATGATTTGTGCTTATGCCTGCCATGGTCTTGGAGATGAGGCCATTAAAGTATTTGAGGAGATGCAACGTCTAAATCTCAAGCCGAACCGCGCAACCTTTATCTCAGTCCTGAGAGCTTGTGCTCATATGGGTTATGTAGACAAAGGGTTAAATTACTTCCATAAAATGCAAAGCCACTATGGTTTGAGTCCTGAGTTGGAGCATTACTCATGTATGGTGGATCTTCTAGGTAGGTCAGGCCAAGTGAGTGAAGCTTTGAAGCTTATTGAAAGCATGCCTTTTGAAGCTGATGAGATCATTTGGAGAACTCTTCTTAGCATTTGCAAGAGTCAAGGGAATGTAGAAGTGGCAGAAATAGCAGCAAATTCTTTACTAGAATTAGACCCACAAGACTCATCTGCATATGTTCTTTTATCAAATGTTTATGCTGATGCAGGGATGTGGGGTGAGGTTTCAAAGATAAGAAGAATAATGAAGGATTATAAGCTAAAGAAAGAGCCTGGTTGCAGCTGGATTGAGGTAAGAGATGAGGTGAATGCTTTTATTGTTGGAGATAAAGCTCATCCAAGGTGTGAAGAGATATATGAGAAAATTCATTTGCTTCTTTATGAGATGAAGTGGGCTGGATACGATGAAGACGTTCATTTTATGCTTGATGATGTTTTAGAAGATGAAGAGGAGCCACAAGAGCTCAGGGCAATTCACATGTAGTGTAAGATGATATAGATTTTCATTTTCACTAAATTAAAATCCTATTTTTTCTGTATTTTTTATTAAACTTTCATCAAAGAAGAGCCACAAGAGCCCCAGGCAATCTTTCACTGTATTACCTCCGGTCGTAAATATAGGACCTAATTGACTTTTTTTTTGGAGAGATTAAGGTTGCGAAATAGGTTATTAAATGATGATATATTTGATATATTTTTAGATTATCCATTAGTTTATATGTAAAATAAACTAGTTTCGGGGAAAAAAATTAGGTAAATCAATTTATAATTAACCTATTTTACTTTTTTAAGGATTTTTCAGAGAAAGTGAATTATGTCTTATATTTAGGAACGAGGGGGAGTATTATTTTTTCAACACAACCCTTGTAGTTTTATTCCATTTCTGCTAGCCCACTCTCTTTATATCATCAATTTTTTTAAAGAAAGATTGCTTCCCTTTTTTGCACAATCCAGTCTTTGAATTTTGTAACCTTTTTCAATTATAGCACTTGTATTTGATAAGCAACAGAAAGTCTTCACACACAGTGCCTACATAGTAGTTGATACATGTTAACATCACATCTTTACTTAGAATAATCATGCATTGGTATACTAGCAACCAAGAGAACATAATAATTTCCATATACGTTTTTTTAGTGCCTAATTTGCCCTTCAAATAACCACTATGGACCACTGGGCACCCTAAATTAACAACAGACTCCAATTTTCCCTAAGGAAAGCAAAACGATTCAATTTTACCCTCACTTGACGGTCAATAACGTTTAACCATTTAAAACTTCACGAAATTGTATATTGATCCCATTTATTATTCTTATTAATATCTTGATCATATAGTTTGCTTCAATTTACGTTTTAGTCTCTGACTCTCTGTAGTTTAAAACAAAGGTTTTGATCCTCAGATTTTATTCCGTTAGCACAATTAGTCCTTACAGTTTATTAAGAATATGAATATGGGTTAACTGTATTAAATATGTTGACATGTCGCTAACAATGTTAATTATAATGACATGGCTAGATGACTAGGTAAGAGATTGATGTGGTCAGATAAAATACTCCCTCCAGTCCTATTCCCATATAGGGGTGGAAATAGCCTAGGCCTGCCTAGGCCACAACCTTAATAGGCTAGACCTGTGATGTAGAAAACAGACCTGAGCCTAGCCTATGGCCTATCATAGGCCACTTTTTCAAGCCTGAGTCTGACCTATTGAAAAGCCTGGTCTAGCTATAAGCCTATTAAGAAGTCTGATAATATATTAAGGCTAATAGGGCATATGCTAATAGACCTAATAGGCCACAAATTATTATAGGCTCTAAATTAGCCACAATCAAACAGAGATATGACTTTGATCAATCATATAATAATAAGGTGAAATTATTTAAAAACTTTAACTCAAGGATCACGAGGAAACAAAACAAAGGGAGTGTATTAGGTTTCATTGGGGGACTCTGGGAGTAGCGACTAGCCAGAAAGGGGACTAACTATTGAGGCACTGCATTAGGTTTGAAACAAATGGGGGGAAGGGGAGAATTGAGCTCAATGAATACTAGCCCAATGAATATTAGTCCTATATTTATATTAAATAGGTCGGCCTGCTAGGCTTTATAGGCTATTTTTAAACTTAGGCCTGACCTATTAAACAAAATAGGCCAAGAAAAAAGCGTATGACTGAGCCTGACCTATTAACCTATTAGAATATTAAACAGCCTAGGCTTCTAGTAGGCTAGGCCATAGGCCTTAATAGGCCGACCTGGACTACTTCCACCTCTATTCCCATATTGTACAAACCAAGGAATGATGGTTAGTGGCAGTTGCATCATTAAATTGTTCTTATTTTATTTTTCATTTCCATCTTTGCCCCTCCTCACAACTATTAAATGAGTCATAATGAGGCAAGCAAAAGTAAATGTAGAGATCTTTTTTTTTCAATGATAGGACCATATTTGGAAAACTTTAATTAATGAGTTAGTTAGTGGCAGTTGGCGACTTATCAAATACCAAAATTTAGAGGTGGTTGGCGACTTATAAATAGGACCTGAGGGAGTATAAATTTTGGATTTTAAAAAGTTAAAAAAATGGAAAGAAACTCTAGCCTCACTCCACATCAATCTTTTAAAATTTTGTTAACTTTTTTAAAATCCAAAATTTATAATTTATTTGACCACATCAATCTTCTACCTAGTCATGTAGTCATGTCATCATAATTAACACCGAAAATTCTTTTGACTAATAGGAGAAAATAAAGTTATAAATCTTAAGAATTTGATGTTACATTTATATATATTATGTTCAAAATATTTTGATTATTTGCAGACTTTGATAATAAATTTTAAAAACTCTTTGATCATACAGACTTTGATACTAAATTTTAGAAATGTTTAGTATCAAAGTGTATTCCAAATTGTTAAATACTTTTATTAAGCTTTTTTCGAAGGGCAAATTAGGGTTATTAACTTTGTTTCAAAATCTCACTTGTCACCACGTATTATGGTCTGCGTATTAGTGACACCAAGTAGAGCTGCAGCCGCAAGAACTCCAATGAAGTCGGAGAAAGAACACTAGAACTTTTAAATGTGCCACCAACACGTAGTTTTATGAAGAGAAGTCGGAGAAGGATAAAAGGGATTTGTTTCTCAAGCAACATTAGATCAGTGAAAAAACGTACAATCTTTTCTGAGTCACCAAAAGGAAGATTATAATTGTTACCAATTTTCTCCGTCAGCCTAAACAGAAACTCTAAGCAGAAGGAGACATTAACTAAAATCATTTTGGCAAGCTCCTCTGACCTCATTTCTATTATCTCCTCATAGCTTTCTCTAATCATGCTCCCTATACCTTTAACGGTCTCACCACATGTTTCTATGGTATTCCTATTCAAGTTGACGTCACCCTTTTGAAGTAAAAGAAGCCTTTTGAATCGCCATTTGGTATCTTCGATAGCAAAGAGTTCGCTTGTGTTGGTGGTGGCCCTGTGAAAGGTCCCATGGCCACAAGCTGAGGCATGTATTACTGGTGTTGCCTTTTTTTTATATGGCTTCGGCTTTTTTCATTTTTTGGAACCTACAAATACATCCTGCTTTTATTGTATCGTAATTTCTGTATACCAACGTCACTTTAATATCCATTCAGCCATACGTTTATTGTAATCTGAGTATCTGACATTGATTAGGCTTTTTTAACAAAAAATATTCATTTTCATTATAATTAAAACAAACAATTAAGAAGTTAAACATAACATAGTTTGATATCAAAAAGGGAAAATTTAATTAATATCTCGCACGATCGAATCAACGAAGGCATACCTGAAAACTTGACATCACTCTATTGAGTTCACCCACTTTTGCTTCCTGCGTCATCCCTTGTGAACCTCAGGCATATCTACCATGTCTATATAATCATACTTGCTCTGAACATCTGTAAAATAAAAAAACAAAGAATTTCACTCAAAAAAAAATTAGGTTCACCCACTTTTGCTTCGTGCCTCATCCCTTGTGAACCTCAGGCATATCTACCATGTTTATATAATCATACTTGCTCTGAACATCTGGAAAATAGAAAAACAAAGAATTTCACTCAAAAAGAACTAAAAAACAAAGACTTCAGGGATGACTTTCACTTTTCAAAATGTGCAGTGTATATATATACTAAATATTTTTTTTCATAAAAAAAGTTTGGTCTTTCTTTTTGGGAAATTTAATTAGAGGTCCCTCATAAGGGAGTTAATACTGGAAAAATCCCAAAAGTTGAAAATATTAATGTAGGGTCCCAAGGGACTTCACATTAATATATTTGAAAAGTGAAAAGACAATTTTGCCCCTAGCCTTAAAAAAAATTTCCCTCCACCCCCTCCCCCCTCCAGCCGCCCCCCCACCCTCCCCCCTTCCCCTTCAGCCGCCCCCCACCCTCCCCCCTCCCCTCCAGCCGCCCCCCACCCTCCCCCCTCCCCTCCAGCCGCCCCCCACCCTCCCCCCTCCCTTCCAGCCGCCCCCCACCCTCCCCCCTCCCCTCCAGCCGCCCCCACCCTCCCCCCTCCCCTCCAACCGCCCCCTCACCCTCCCCCTCAAGCCTCCCCCCCTCGAGCCCGCCCCCCCACCCCCCCTCCCCCATCGAGCCCGCCCCCCCTCCCTTGGGACCCTACATTAATATTTTCAACTTTTGGGACTTTTCCAGTATTAACTCCCTTGTGGGGGACCTCTAATTAATTACCCCTTTCTTTTTTATAAAGTATATATAGTCTGAATTTGTCTTTAACCTATGTGGTTTTTCTTTTTCAATTCCGGGCCCCACACCCTCTCTCATATTCTTTTTCTGTACATTATTTTTTACCCTTTTCCCCGCTTTTTGTCTCTCTCATTTTAGTTTTTTTATAAGGACATTAAAAATGTACATGATTTATGAATGTATTGCTTTTAATTTTAGATCATTTGTTATCAATGAAAATCATTTAATTAAATTATTTGAAATTATTGGATTTATAATATTTAACTTAACCTCTATGTTATTTTTAATGCAGAAGGTCTTAATTCCTAAGGCTTCTCTCCTTTTCATTTTTATTCTATTATGATACACTCCTACTTTTTTGTTTAAAAATATTTTTGTTATAGGATAAAATTTTTTATATCATTATATTCAACATAACATCAGTGACATTTTTGTAGGCAAAAAAGGGGTTCATATGTCAATTTTAGATAATTTTTTAAATATTTGAAGCTCTAACATGGAAGAAAACAAATTTTTATCTTAACTAATTTATCATTTTTTGTCCATAAAATATCAAAATATCACTAGTTTTTTGTTGGATATAGTATATAAAAAATATAAAATTTTTACCCTAAAATGTTATTTTGAGCAAAGGATAGAAGTATACTGGAATTAAAAATGACAAAAGTCTTATCTTTAAATTTAACTTGGCCATGACCTTTTGATATGGATGAGTGTATTTAAATGATTTTACGTGGAATAAATATTAAATTGATTTTGCATAGAATAAATAAATTAACCGTTTCTCTATTCTTTTTTATTAGAATTAATTTCTCTATTCACTTTTGTCTTTTTCACCAATATAAAATAATTACTCTGTTTGTTTCTTTTCATAAGGTTATAACAACAAAATTATGCCAATTAAAAAGTTGGTTAAAATTAGTTAAAAATAATAAAATCCTATATAAAAAATTATGGGAAAATCCCAAATAAATCCCTACCAATACTCAAAAGGACAAGTGAGGAACCTAAACTTCCAAAAGGACTGTGAAGGAACTAGCACCTACCTGTCATTTTAAAATTTTGCGAAAAGACAAAATTGCTCTCATCCTAAAACACAAATTACTACCCCACCCACCCTAAACTCACCCTAACACTCACCCTCTTCTCGTAATTTGTGTTTTAGGATGAAGACAACTTTTTGGAAAATCCCAAAATTTATTTGGGATTTTCCAAAAAGTTATTTTTTTAATCATATGTTATTTATGTATATAATCTTCTATCTTATTTTTATGTGGGAGAGAGAATATTTCATTTTGTCCTATATAAAGGGTTAAAGATCATTCTTGTCAACAAACAATTAGCAAAGTATCAATTTGACCAATAAACAATAAATGGTCTTATTTTGGCCAATGAACAATTAAAAAGTTTTAAATTGACCAACACTGTCAATTCAAACCTAACATTGTTAGTTTTTTGACACCTCAGCAATATGGATGACACGTGGTCAATCAATTGGAGGTTAAATGAGTCAATGAATAAGTTGACAAAATAAGTTGACAAGACTCACATATTTAGTTTTAGTATTTTAAAAAAAGAAAAAGAAAGAAACTAATTAAAATATGAAACCCAATAACATCACCTCCATCTATCCTTCAACCTCTAATCTTCCATAGCCGCCCCTCTCTCTGATGCTCATTTCCACTCTTACTGATGCTTCTTCACCAAAAGTAAGACTAAAGAAATCTAAAGAAGATGATCAAGGTGTTTAAGAGAAAATATGACATAAACTAATTTAACCAATATTATTATAATATCATTAAATTATATTAGATAAACAAATCTTATTTTTAACATTGCAATGACTGAGGAGGAAGGACCACAATATATGTAAATATATAATGAAATTGAAAAATACAGAATCGTTTATTGACTTCGCTCTAACAAAATGAACATATTCTAACATGCTTTTCTAGCATATTGTGATCTGCATTAACATGAATCCCCGGCATGATCTTCTAAATCTCAATGTTGTTTTGCACGTACTGCATAAATAGTTTGTGTAATAGTGAGAGCAAGTATAGCTGCACCCACAAAAAATGCGATGATATTACCCGGAATGCCCACATATGTATCTATGATCCTCTGAAGGAAGCTTAAGGATCGATATCGAAGCCATTCCCATGCACGCCACAAATAATGCCAAGCCAATCTGAAAGGGAGGACACATGTACAATATCCCACCACATCCCTTTTTTTCATTTTGATGACTTTCTTCAATCGTTTATTTTCTTTTTCGTATCTCCCATCTATGTGCTCTACCCCGATTGTGATGCTTTGGAACATAGTCACCAAATCCTCGTCCTTGACGTTCGTATGCACTTTGATGACATTGTTTTTTTTAAGTAGTTGGATGTCATGAACAGAAGAGACCAAACCTTTGAAAAAATGAGCGTATGATGTGAATTTGTAGCCGATTCCAGTTAACCCGAGTTGCTCCAAAGCAATATAATTCCTCCATTTTACTTCCGTTGCTTCTTTAATGTGCAGCGTTGGGATGGTAAGTTCCTCCTTATCTTCATCAAAGTCTATTTTGAACTGAAACTTGTCCATGAATTTCGTTTTTGCAGAAACCGCTGGATCCACTTGTCCCCTTTCGCCATTGACTGCAACAGTGTCTTGTTTTTTTTTTTTTTTGAAAAAATTGTTTAGTTATTATAAGCCACGCCAGGACACTAATTTTAAAATTCTTTTATAGCATATAGGTAAGACATCAACCGTCATGTAATTATTTTTTTCACTTTACTTTTGTCATTTGTAGAGGTTTAATATTATAATAATTCATTCTGATTCCATCATTTAAAGATGGGTAAGGTTGAAAAATTGATAATAAATTTAATTGTCTACCTATCATTCTTTGAATAATTGAAAATCAATACTTGATGTCTTGTAAAAAGTTGGATAACAATAATATGTGCCAAAATAGAAATTATTTTCCAAAATATCTTTGTTTTTGGAGAGTATGGGTGTGAGAGGGAGAATAAGCTGGGAAACGTGTTCAAATGGATGTATAATTAATTATGAGTAAATAGAAAAACTAACAACATATATATTTAGACATTGCTTATACACACACTTTATTATCAGTTATCTTAACAAAGATTTACTCAAATTTGAGGCATCTTAACTTGTCACAATACATTTGTCTCTTATAATAAGAGACTCAAATCCAAGACCTTATTAACGATATATAAGGGAGTCTAACAACACTAAATTAATATGTTGCAATTGTTTAGACATTGATAAGATAAAACTTGTTCAAATTTGAAACTGCATATAAATAATTAAGATGGAAGGAATAATTTTTGTATGTCTCCCATCTGACCACACACATACGTTAAAGGGGTTTTTAATAGGGGAAAATGTCATTTAAATCCCTCCGAATATACAAAAGGACAATTCAGGAACTCAAACTTCCAAAAGGACCATGAAGGAACTAGGACCTAGTTGACATTTTACAATTGTGTGAAAAGACAAAATTGCCCTAATCATAAAACAGAAATTACTAACCACCCTTACACCCACCATTTTCAATAGGGTGATTAGTAATTTCTGTTTTATGATTAGAGCAATTTTTTCTTTTCACACAATTTTAAAATGTCAACTAGGTTATAGTTCTTTCATGGTCCTTTTGGAAGTTTGAGTTCCTGAATTGTCCTTTTGTATATTTGGAGGGATTTAAATGGCATTTTCCCTATATAATATAATATATAATTGTGGTTCCAACACCCCATGAGTTAAATAGCGCATTTTTGTGCAACTAACACCCATTTATTATTTTTGAAAAAACTACAAACTTAACAATTTTTCCAATATTTAGAAATTAGTTATCTCAACTTAGATCAATAATGAAAGATTATATGAGTACCTTGAGAATCGGTAGGATCCGAAGGAACCTTGATAGTGATTCCAAGGGCTTGGAGCTTTCTAGCGCAGTGCTCAAGTTTTACTTGATCTGGAGTGTATATGTCTCGTTTCTTGTAGGGATCGGGAGAGCACAAATGGATTAAATGAAGGAAATGATAAACTCCTTCGGAGAAATAATCGTCGCTAATAACTATGTTAAAGAGTAACTCTGCAAGTTTTTTGGGAGAAAAGGTTTCGCCATTGACAAGAAAATGGTCAAGTAGCTGTTGTTGCAGTTCAAATGGGGGTGTCAGTGAAATTATTTGGACGGACAAAGTTTGGAGAAGGACGAAGGGGATTTGGTTTTCAAGGAGGGTAAGATCAGTGAGAACACGTAAAATCTTTTTTTCGTCACCCAAAAGAGGATCATCACTGTGATCTCTAAGACAAAGCCTAACTAAAAACTCTAAGAGAAAGCAAGTATCAAGTAACATCATTCTTGAAAGCTCCTCTGGTTCCAGTTCAATTCGCTCACTATAGCTCGCTCTAAATATACAAATCAAATTTTTCATGCCCTCGCTGAACTTTTCAACGGTTTTCAACTCTGCCGTTTCCTCCGTCGAACTTTTAAGAATGTGTCTCGTGTAACGCCATTTGGTCTGTTCCATGATTTGCAGGTCGCTTCTTGTTCCCCTGTGAAATGGTCCCATGGCCACAACCTCAGGCTTGTAGTTGTAACTACTTTTGTGGCCTTTTTTGTACTTCGCTTCGGCTTCTATAATCTTGTCTGGAATTCTGCAAATACTGCCTGTCCTTACTGTGTCGTTATCTACGCATCCCAGTGCCATTTGAATCTCAACGATCCATTCAGGATTTCTTGAGGTGATGCTTGGCGCAGCAGCTTCTGACGTTTCTTCTTCACTGTCTGACATTATCGGGCCTAATTACAAAAAATGCATGAACATTATTATGATGCTGATTAGTAAAAGTTAGTGATTGAAATAATTCAATCGTTGCAGTGGAAATAACAACACCACTACCACTACCTTATCAAGATCACACGACGTTATACATTGTAATATTAATTTATCAGAAATTAAATCGAGAGATAGAGATAAATGGAAATTAATTGCAATATATGCACTCTATATTATACCTGAGACAATTTGTCACTAGATTCAACTTCTTGATTCACACCAAAGAACAAGGAAAAGGAATTCAACTGTTCGATATTTTTGTTATCACTGGATTGAACTACTTGCCCTCGTGACCTTCATTTATAAACACGTATGGTTGGACTCCCATCGCCATATCTTCCTATATTTCACAATTTCTTTTAGCCGAATATACTTGCTCCATATTTTAGAATATTTGCATCTTTTAAACATAGCCATGTGAATCCAACCCTCGCAATTGACTTGATGGTAGAAGGACTACCCACATGGTAAGAGTTATCCTCTCTCACAACTCTCACATACATTCTTTGGTAAAACATATGCATTAATGGCCAATGGGTCAAGTATAGTACAAACTTACCACCCCAATAAACTCTGAATTGATTAGACTATTGCATTTGTATACAAAAGCCATATAATACTCGCTCCGGTCTCTAATATAGGAGCTCAAAATTTGAATGTTTTTTGTATTTAATATAAGAGTTCACCTTACATTCTCTCCTCATTTAATGTGTTTTTCTTACTTTACCCCTAGCACTCTTTCATATTTATTAATGTTTATGTATTTCTCACTTTTAAAAGTATCATAATAAATATACGCAATATTGGAAAAGAAGCATCAACTCCGATCCAGACATCCAACTAATATTCAGATGTTTTCTTAAGAAGCGTTTTTTTTTGTGGCTAGCTCTTATATTAGGGACCAGAGGAAATATTTTTTATTTTAATTATTTATAAACTGCACATTCCCGAAAATCAAATAAAAAAATTTGCCTACTTTCCCACTTAACAATAACAAGTCAAACTTTAGTTGTTTACTCCCTCCGGTCCCTAATATAAGAGCTGACCGCTAAAAGAAGCTTCTTAAGAAAACATGTGAATGTTAGTTGGGTGTCTGGAGTTAATACTTCTTTTCCAAAATTGCCCATATTTATTATGATACTTTTAAGAGAGAGAAATACATAAGCATTAATAAATATGAAAGAGAGTTAGAGTAAAGTAGGAAAAACGCATTAAATGAGGAGAGAATGTGAGATGAACTCTTATATTAGGACCAAAATCATTCAAATTCCGACTCTTACTTTAGGGATTGGAGGGAGTATTTTGCTACGTAGTTGTTACCCTCGTCAATTATTTTTTTTTATTGAAACCCCAGTCAATTATTTCATTCTGCCCACATTTTCCTTTCGCCAGCTGTATTATTTATTATTCATGTTCGCTGCACGGGTCTGACGTCATTTACATGACGCAGCAATGCATCTCGACCATGACGCAGCAATCCATATGGATCTCTATTCTCTACTACGTACTCCTTTGTCACATGATGCAAGTCTAAGTCAATGAAAGAGATCCCAAAAAAAATTATTTGAAGTTAGGTAAAAAATAATGATTATGTAGTAGACAAAATTTTATTTTCAAAAATGCAATTATTCGGAGAGGAGGGAAGAGAATATGTGAGAAAAGATTGATGTGCCTTTGGAGTGTCATCTCTATCCTCTTTAATAGCTCACAACTTTTCAGAAATATAATACTCCCTCCGGCCCTAAATATAAGATTTAGTTGACTTTTTTGGAAAATTCTAAACGAATAAAATAAGTTAATTATAAATTGATTTTCCTAATTTTTTCCCTTAAACTAGTTTATTTTACCTATAAACTAATGGATAATCTAAAAATATCAAATGTCTCATGAATTAATAGCTTATTTCACAACATTAACCTCTCCCAAAAAAGTCAATTAGGTCTTATATTTACGACCGGAGGTAGTATATTTTACTCGTAAAAACTATTGAAAAAATGCATTGATGTTCACAAAATCAAACTTAGACTTATAAGATACAAAATCATTCAAAAAATTTGTCATCCTTACTATTTCTTATATTTAAGAGAGATGAAGTAGTAAGGACAAGATCAGAGGAAGTATACTTGTTCTATTTAATCTCTCTTGCCCCCTATTATAAGATATAATCAAACTTTTACACATACTGTACTAGTTAAAGTAAGTTCGAAGAATTTATAATAAGTATGTAGTTAAATATAATTTTCCATTTTTACACGTACTCATTTATTATACACATTTTCTCTCCCCTCCTTTTTCATTAACCATTATACAAGGGCTGAAATTGAAAACAACAATCCATTACTTTTTTTACTTTTGCATGGTTTCTCTTGTAATTTTTTGGACTACAAAATTTGTCAAGTTATTCCCCTGCTTCTATTTCTCTTGTAAATCCTAACAAATTTCACATTTTACCTATATTTAATATACACTATACTACATGAAAACCAAAATCAACTTGTAATAAATAGGTGAGCTTTTACATTCACAAAATATTTAATATGTAAATTATATAAGATCATATAAAACATTGGGAAAATGTCATTTAAATCCCTCCGAATATCCAAAAGGACAGTTGAGGAACCTAAACTTCCAAAAGGATAATGAAGGAACTATGCACTTACTTGACATTTGTAAATGTTTTAAAAAGACTAAAATGCCCCCCTTCTTTCAAAACATTCACTTTCTCTTTCTCTTTTACCTTCAATCCCATTTCTTCATCGTTCTCACAAAGCTTCACCTCCCTCACTCCTCCATCTTCGCCATCTCCCACCTGCCATCCCCACCATTTCGTTTTCGCAGGCCACTGCTTCTACGTAGGCCAAGCCCCCTATCTCAGTTTTCTAGGTTTCAACACTCCTCATCCTCAAACCCTATCGGCTCTCTTCCAAAATTTTTGCAGAAATTCAGCAATTGTTATATTTAAGTGCAATGAGAGGTGAATTCATGAGCTATATTTAATTTTATTTAACCCTTCAAATGCAAATGCAACGCCTTGAATTTTTCTCGTTTTAAATGTTTTTGGGGTAGGAAGGAAGTATTGTAGTTGCTTTTCTTTTGGGGTAGTTGAATTCTAGATTTGGGTTTAGAGTCTTTTCTTTTCTGCAGAATTAGGTTTCTTGGTTACTCTTTGTGCTTTGGGTTAGATACTCATTTTTGTTGGGACAACTATGATTACTATGTATGCTGAATGTGGGGACTTGGTTTTTGCTAGGAAGGTGTTTGAAGAAATGTGGCAACCAAATGCTGATACATGGAATGCTATTGTTACTGCTTGTTTTAGGTTTGGAGATTTGGAAGGTGCTGAAGATATGTTTAAGCGGATGAGTATTAGGAATTTGACTACATGAAATGTGATGCTTGCTGGTTACACCAAAGCAGGTGAGCTTGAGTTAGCAAGAAGGGTGTTTTCTGAAATGCCCATTAAAGATGATGTTTCTTGGAGCACTATGATAGTTGGGTTAAATTGGCTCATGAAGGTGACTCAAGGGAATTCAAACAGTTGTGTTGTTATTCCATATTGGAGGCCATTTTCAAGATATTCAAGATGTCTGCACCATGTGCTATATGTCTGCATCATGTGCTATATGTATGCAAATCTATCGTGTATGAAGAAAAGAATTGTACCAGTATTCATTGATGCAACTTGTATACATACATATTGAAATGAATAAAAATGCTTCTATTGATTGTTGCATAATTTTTGCACTTTTGCGACACTTATGGGAATTTAAATTCTACTCTATGCTTATTAATGAAAATTTTTAGTATTCAATTAACTGTTGTAACATATATATTAACAACTGGAACATAGCAATTAACAATTTGGTCATTTGAATTAATTTCCCTATTAACAAATGAATATTCCCTATTAACATGTGTTGTTAATCACTATGATTTTAATGTTAATACGAAAAGTTCAGTTGTTAATCACGAAAGTTCAATTGTTAGCAGGTGCTGCGTAAAAGTTAACATCAATGTTATGTTGTTAACGAAAGAGTTATTTCTTATGTTCAAAATGTTAGTGCATGAAGTTCAGATGTTAATCACTTAAGTTCAATTGTTAACAGCTGCTGTGTAAGAGTTAACACCAATAAGTTAACGAAGAAGTTAATTCTCATATTCACAATGTTAATCACTATAATCTTAATGTTAAAGTCGAAAGTTCAATTGTTAATCACCAACATTCAATTGTTACCAGGTGCTGCATAAAAATTAACACCAATGTTATGTTGTTAACTAAGAAGTTATTGCTTATGTTCAAAATGTTAGTTCATTAAGTTCAAATGTTAATCGCTAAAAACAGGTGCTGTGTTAAGCAGCATACATATTAACAAGGACATTATAATTATTAACAACGAAATCAACAAGAATTAAGGTTGGAAGGAATAACTGTTATGTTATTATTGTTTGACGTACAGTAATTGCCACTACAAAGGCAAGGGTCAAAAATGCCAAAATAACCATTATCATAACAAGTGTGATAAATAAGTTTTTACAAAAGATGGATCCAATAAGTCTTACAAATACTTAATGACATTAACATAAAATCATAACCTAAACAAAAGAGGCTAAAGAGTTTCTTATTCGAGTACAAATGGCAACATTAGTGCCTTGAGTAAAATAGCTAATTAATCTTCTTCTTAGCATATGATGTTGAGCTCCCTCTTCCTCTTGATTTATATTACTCCCTTCAATTCATCAAAACAAAGTCGCCCAGATTCTTCCATTTTTATCCATCGAAACTAAAGTTGGAACTCCTTCTTTTGTTCTTCACTGATCACAATACATTTGATTTAATGAGGATAAAAAATACATTCGTTACAATATTGTCCGTAATAAAAGACATTATCCCCACATATTTTGCATTATCAGTACCTTCACTACTACAAATTACACCTATATCAGCGCAGCTTTACATGCGCTTAAAAAATGACGGTAAAAAACGCATGTAAAGATAACGTTTATATGCGCTTTAAGCGCATGTACATATATCACTCTTTACATGCGCTTTAAGTGCATTTAGTAAGTCACCTTTACATGCGCTTTAAGCGCATGAATATAGCCGACTAGATACATGCGCTTTAAGCGCATGTACATGCAGTAGAGTGAAAAACATGAAGTCATGCATAATAGTTCCTCCTCAGATGGCGAAAGCTACTAATGCAAGTGTTTATAAGCTAGAGCACCCCATTGGGGTGTTATGCTTTGGTTATACTACATATACATGCGCTTAAAGCGCATGTAGAGGGCTCTACATGCGCTTTAAGCGCATGTAAAGGCAGTATTGGAGTGAAAAACTTGAAGTCATGTATAAGAGTTCATCCTCAGATGTCATAAGCTACTCATGCAAGTGTTTATAAGCTAGAGCACCCCATGGGGTGTTATGCTTTCTAATAAGGTTATTTTTGGAACAAAATTATGTCTCCTAACATAAAAAATATATAAATTCAAGGATTTGTCAAATTGATATATCTTAGTCATGTTGATTGACTCAATTAAACACATAAGAAATATACAAATTCAAGGATTTTTCAAATTAATGTTTCTAACATGTTTTTATTGATATGTGTATAAAGGTTTACTACCTCTAATAATACGGAAAGTTTTGTATTGCTCCCTCCGGTTCATAATATATGAATCCAACTTTTCAAACATGCTTCTTAAAAAAACTTGTAAAACTTAGTTGAGTATCTAGACTTAATTTTTTTTTTCAATGTTGTTCATATTGATATTATGATACTATTATGAAAGAGAAATACATAAGCACTTATAAATATGAAAAAGATTTAGGGATAATATAGAAAAAACACATTAAATGAAGAGAGAATATAAAAGGAACTCTTACATTTTAGACCGAAATTATTTAAATTTTGGGCTTTTATATTAAGAAGTCTACAATCTAATTTTATCATCTAGAACTTAGGTAGTAATTTTCCCTCAAAGAAATAACAATTCCTTTTTGACTTTTGGATAGTGTGAACATGATCAATTATTAGTTGCGATAGTTGTTGACTTGAATTAAGAAGCAAGGAAAAGGGATTGGATTCACACGGGCAAAAAGAAGATCGCGTGGAAATATATCTATTATATAATAATAATATGTGCAGAATTAAACCCTCTAATTAAGTGATTGTTTCTCTGTGTATGTGTGTGCATGTGAGAGAGAGGAATATAGAGAGTGTCTATTTGTATATATAAATGTGGCCCTAAATTGAGAGAGAGACCCAGAAGGAGTATTGTGGCGTCATTGAAGGTTGAGAATGCATAGTCATGATGTATCAAATACAAAAGGAGGCGGTAGTCTAACAAGTCTTTTAAATGTCACGATAGGAAACAATGCTAAGGAAGCTAAGAAACACAAGGATGTTAACAATTATTCCCCAAACCCACACACACCATCACCAAACCCACCCACACACACCATCACACACACACACCATCACCATCACTGGAAGAATCACCAGTCGTTTGTAGCAATTCCCCCCCTTATAAACATGAGGGGGATGTTAAAAAGCATTTACCTTTCTCACGTGGTGAGTTTCCAGTTTTATATCTTTAGTTCATCTTCCAATTAGTCGATGTGGGACTTACATCTCTTGTCCATTTTTTGTTTTCCCTTTTTTTATTGATTGGACCGAAGATGGAGAGAGCAGAATAATGGAGAGGCTGAAAGATTTGTGCAGTGTGAAGGAGGCAACAGTGAAGGTGGGGATTGAGATGGTTGGTGCTGCCTATCTTCTGGACCATATCATGACACCCAATTGTTCTCACACTAAGACGGCGTTGCAAGACGCTGTGAAAGCAGCAAACGAGATGATTCGTGCGGAGAAACTACTTTCTGATAGCCAAGAAAATCTTAAGAAAGTGATTGACAAGCTTGAGTCTTTTTTTGGTTAATCACCGCCCGCTTTAATCCGAACTCGATGGGTAGGAGTGTTGCCCACAAGAATAAGCATGAGTTTTAGGCTTTGCATGTTTCAATAAGGCTCTAGTGCTTTTGTTCCTTTTACATTTCCTTGTTTGTTCTTCAATCTTCTGTTGTGTGTAAGAAGTTTCTCGCTTCTGCTGCAATACGAATAAGAGGGCTCTATTGAGCTCTATTGATTCCGGAAAATTCCTAGACTTGTATTATTCATAATCAATTCTATACATTGATCCCAGAATTAAGGCAAAGAAAATATCGAAATTCATCCTTGTGTTATTATGTTTGTAAATTGAAATGGAACATATTATTTCAAAACGTATATCAAACCTGGCCTCTTGAGGTAATTAAGCGCAATGATCCACAACTTGTCAATATTCTCATTCATGTACATGTTTTAGATTGCATTTGTTATTACATATAAAAATTACTTGACTGTTTAATAAAATCCTAAAAAAAATATCAATAACATATTTTGTATATCATTAGATCATATGTTTGCTTTTAAGTCAAATAAACTATTTTAGAGACAAAATTTAGGAAATTCAATTTTTAATTACCTTTGTATATTATTAGATAAATTTTAGCTTACAAATCAAATAAATTATTTTAGATAAAAAAATTAGGAAATAAAATTTTTAATTACCTTATTTAGCTTCATTAGAATTCACAAAAAAAAATCAACTAACTCTTATATTTAGGAATGTACGGAGTATTATACCTCTTCCTAAATATATTACCTATTAGATGAGTTTGATTCTAAATATAAGACCTATTTAATTTCTAATTATCAACAATATTTCTCTATCCTTATCGTAACTAGTTACTACCTAATTCTCTCTCTGATCCCTAATATAAGAGCTAGCCGTCAAAAAACGCTTCTTAAAAAAACATGTGAATGTTAGTTGGATGTTTGGAGTTAATGCTTCTTTTCCAAAATTGCCTATATTTATTATGGTACTTTTAAGAGAGAGAAATACATAAGCATTAATAAATATGAAAGAGAGTTAGGGATAAAGTAGGAAAAAATGCATTAAATGAGAAGAGAATGTGGGGTAAGCTCTTACATTAGAGACCAAAACCATTCAAATTTTGGGCTCTTAAATTAGGGGCCGCAGGGAGTAATAAACAAGTAAGAGATGGAGGGTGAAAGTAAAGATATATGGTTAGGTTGGTAATATCATGTTACTTCAACTAACTTAATTAACATCTTAAATCAAATCAAATTATTTAAATATCACTAATATTTAGGACTTGAATACTTTTATTTATGCTATGAATCCAAATAAAAAATACACGTGAAACACATGGATTATGTCCAGGTAATATAAAGTCGTGAATCATTAATGCATAATTAAATGGCACACTGACAAGTAGTTGCTGGTGATTATAGCACACAATGAATGTGTTATCGACTGGACGGTGAAACCATGTGGTGGTTGTTTTTTTAACTGGAACCCTGTGGTAGTTGGGTGGACTAAAAAGAATTACAAAATGAGGTCTGTACGTTTTATTTTATATAAATAGAAATATAAAATAGACTAGAATGTGTGTTTGAATCTCAAAATGATTTCATTATGGGAGGAATAACTTTGGCTATATGAACAACATTTCTATCTCTTCCGTCCGGATTAGTCGGTTTTCAATAGGTGTTGGATTATTCAACAAAAAAAATACAAAAAATAGATATATAATAGTAATATGATAATTATAATAATGCCTAACTGGTGGCAGGGTAAAACAGCAATAATACATAAGTTAATAAAATGATATGAGAAAGAAGGATGTAAAGTGAAGACATTAGTTTTTCATCAATGTTCTGAAAATAGGAGCTTGATGTCTCACTACGCTGAAGACTCATTCGAACACAATGCTTGCTTGGTCTTTGAGAAATGGAGTACTCCATTCCATATATTTTGCCCATGCAAATGACTTTAATTTTATCATTGCGGGGTTGAATTTTGAGACCTGTAAGGATAGATCACATGTGAATGTAAAGTTGTTGAATAATTACTAATAAGGTAATTAAAAATATCTTTAATTTTTTATATACAAATAATTAACTCATTTAACTTTTTTCCTTAAAAAATTATAGGATTAGACATAGTAGTAACTAGTAAACAAAGATGACTAAATTAGATCTGGATTGGGTTACTTAATGTAGATGTCCTACGCTTACAATGGAATAAGTTAGCAAATAAAGAATAGCCGGGGCTTTTTCTCATTTTTTTTGGGACGGAATAGCATGGCCTATCTGGAGTTATATGAATTTCAATATTATTTAAGGCACTGTATGTTTATGATGTTACCCCAACAAACAATATAGCCTCCGATTTTACTATTTG
Organism: Mimosa pudica; assembly: GCA_029929735.1. Classification (NCBI taxonomy): domain Eukaryota; kingdom Viridiplantae; phylum Streptophyta; class Magnoliopsida; order Fabales; family Fabaceae; genus Mimosa; species Mimosa pudica. Next base: position 12,727,002 of record JAKELP010000030.1, on the reverse strand, counting down.
TTCCCTAATTAAGGTCCACCTCATATTTTCCCTCTTACTACATTTTTTTTATAATTTCTCTCATTAGTCATTACTACTTATTCCCCTTAAAATAAATGTAGAAATGGAAAAAAAATAAAAATCTAATTTCTTAATTTCTTTTACTTATTTAACTTGAGAGTTGAGAGTAACCAATAGGGCGATATTTGGCGAGCTATGCTAGGTAGCCCACAACCCATTTATTGATTGCGCTCTGGGACCCGCACAATTACAATTGGGCTTAATTAGTCATAAGACTACACAAGAGCAAAAAGTTAGGGTTTTTCTATGTTAGTTGGGCTATGCCCAATTGCCCATTAACTATTGCAAGCTAAACACATCAAAATCTTGATGAAATTATGTGGACTATTCAAAAATTAAAATATGCCCCTCCAAGTTCAAATTAAAGGTAACTCCTTTAAAGGGTATTTCAACTGCATGTCAAGTGAGACTAATCTCTCGCTGATCTAACTGCATTCACAAGAGCTTGGGATCAAATCTCCAACCACTTGATTAAAGAACGAGAATACTTGTCACTTACGTCAACCTATCAAGAAGGTAGCTCTTTTGATGGAATAAAGTTTTGCTTCTAAAGAATATAGAAACAATTTGAAATAGGTAAAAAAAAAAGAGAAACATTTTGAAACTTGCTTCAATTGTGAAAGTAACTTAAACACATTTGGATATTTTTTACTCATTCTAGTCTTAAATATATAATTTATCTGAAGAGTTAATGTTGGTTCTAAATATAAAATCAAAACCTAATTTTCTAATTTTTTTTTCAACTTTTATCTAAATCATTTCTAATGGTACTCATCCTGTTATAATAAAATAAAATATGAGAGAAGGGAATAAGAGAGCGTAATAAAAGTATTGGAGGCATAAAAAAATACTTTAAGGTGTCATATCACTTAAAATAAATACTCCCTTTAAATTCTAGTCTTAAATACTTTAAGGTGAGTTTTGTAATTCAGCCCATGAATGTTCGCACTAACTGCTTCTAGTCGCTGGTTTTTTGGACTTCCCTTTAAATTATTTCCTCTAGTCCTTAATATTAATATGACCTGTTTTGAGTAGTTGATCTTGGACCCAAATATATATAACATTTTTCTAATTTTTGTTAACTTTTTCCAAATTACTTCTAATGATTTTAGTGTTTTAGGAAAAGCTCACTTGTTAACTAACGTTACTTATATCCTTAAATCAATCAAACTAAGTATGCTCAATATAATTTGATGCACTATATTAAAAAATATCAATAAACATATTCAAGAGAAGGGAGTTTTTAAAACATATGGTTTTTTTTTAAATAGCTCTTTTCTAAACCTTTCTCATATGCTGTCTGAAAAGCTATTTTTTACACTAGTGACGAATGATGTTATATAAACTGATTTGAAAATAGTTTTTTTTACTAGTTAATAAGTTTCTAAATATTAATTTTATAATAGTTTCCTTTTATATTTGTTCCTATTCTATTTATTTACTTTGAAAATGCTATCATCCTTCTTATCATTTTAAAATTGATTATCTTATAACTTTGATTTATTCAAGTTTGCAACTTGGTTTCTCATTTTATTGTATACTCATCATTCTTTACATGACTCCTTTTGTGATGAATCTGACAGTGGATATGACTTGTGATGATGGTTAAACAATTTTAGCATTGTCCAAAGTTGAGAAATTAGCTATATTCTAAACAAGCTATAGCTGTTGGCTGAGTCTAAGAATACAAATCAAGTGATGTCACATATGCATGTCACATGTTACTTCACATTTTCTCTAGCCTTCAGTATTCAAGGTTCCTCTCTCCCCAAAAAAATACATTGTACAAATCTCTATTACAGATTTGTGCATGTTGCACTGTTACATCAGTGGAACCAAACCCCACTAGGAGAACATTTTGTGACATATTCCAACAATGTTCCAAAATGAAGTCTCTTAATCCTGGCAAACAGGCCCATGGTCAAATGATCATATCTGGTTTTGTCCCCACCATATTTGTTTCCAACTGTTTGATTCAGTTGTACTCAAAATGCTCCAATATGGACTATGCTTTTAAGGTGTTTGATAAAATGCCTCACAGAGACTCTGTCTCTTGTAACACCATGATGTTCGGTTATGCGGCAAGTGGGAACATGGGGAGAGTTCAATCATTTTTTGACTCAATGCCTGAAAGAGATGTGATATCTTGGAATACTTTGGTCTCTTGTTATTTGCGAGATGGCTCTAATGAAAAGTCGATTGAACTTTTTGTTCAAATGCGAACGGCGAATGTGCAACCAGATCGTACGACATTTGCTGTTGTTCTGAAAGCTTGTTCTCGCCTGGAGGATTATAATTTAGGAATACAGATTCATTGCCTTGCAATTCAAATGGGCTTGATTAATGATGTGGTGACGAGTTGTGCTGTGGTAGACATGTATTCAAAATGTAAGCAGCTAGATGAGGCGTTTGTGGTTTTTCATGAAATTCCTGAAAAAAATTGGGTATGTTGGGGTGCTATAATTGCTGGGTGTGTTCAGAATCATCAGCTTTTTGAGGGTCTAGAACTATTTAAAGATATGCAGAGAGAAGGTATTGGGGTGACACAATCAGCATATGCTAGTATTTTTAGAGCTTGTGCAGAATTATCAGCATTTAGAGTTGGCACACAGTTGCATGCCCATGCCTTAAAAGCAAACTTTGAATATGATATCATTGTGGGAACTGCCATATTAGACATGTATGCAAAATGTCACAGCCTGACTGACTCTCGAAAGCTATTTATTTCGTTGCCAAATCCTGGACGCCCATCATATAATGCCATTATTGTTGGACATGCTAGGCAAGATCTTTGTAAAGAAGCTGTGGAGTCCTTTCGGTCTTTACAGAGATCAGGTCTTGGCTTTGATGAAGTTAGCTTATCTGGTGCATTTAGTGCTTGTGCAGTGATCAAAGGGTATTCAGAGGGGATTCAACTTCAAGGATTAGCATTCAAAAGTAATTTAATGTTTAATATCTGTGTTGCAAATGCCATTTTAGACATGTATGGGAAGTGTGGAGCTCTGATTGAAGCCTGTCTACTATTTGATGAGATGATAATGAGGGATGCAGTATCTTGGAATGCAATCATTGCAGCTCATGAGCAAAATGAAGAAGTAGATAAAACACTTCCACTTTTTGTTTCAATGCTGCAGTCTAAAATGGAACCAGATGAATTTACTTTTGGTAGTATTCTAAAGGCATGTGCTGGAGGGAGAAATTTAAACTTTGGCATGGAGATCCATGGAAGAATTATAAAGTCTGAGATGGAGTTGAACCCATTTACTGCTAGTGCACTTGTTGATATGTATTGCAAGTGTGGAATGCTGGAAGAAGCAGGGAAGATCCATGAAAGAATGGAAGATCAGACAGTTGTTGCATGGAATGCAATCATTTCAGGATTCTCACTGCAGAAGCAAAGTGAGAATGCCCAGAGGTATTTTTGTCACATGCTTGGAACGGGTATAACGCCTGACACTTTCACCTATGCCACAATTCTTGATGCTTGTGCTGATTTGGCTACTATTGAACTTGGGAAGCAACTTCATGCTCAAATCCTCAAGCAACAATGGCATACAGATGCATACATAGCCAGCACTCTTGTAGACATGTACTCAAAATGTGGAGAAATGCATGATTCCCAGTTAATGTTTGAGAAAGCGCCTAATCGAGATTATGTTACATGGAATGCTATGATTTGTGCTTATGCCTGCCATGGTCTTGGAGATGAGGCCATTGAAGTATTTGAGGATATGCAACTTTTGAATCTCAAACCGAACCGTGCAACCTTTATCTCAGTCCTCAGAGCTTGTGCTCATATGGGTTATGTAGACAAAGGGTTAAATTGCTTCCATAAAATGCAAAGCCACTATGGTTTGAATCCTGAGTTGGAACATTACTCATGTATGGTGGATCTTTTAGGTAGGTCAGGCCAAGTGAGTGAAGCTTTGAAGCTTATTGAAAGCATGCCTTTTGAAGCTGATGAGATCATTTGGAGAACTCTTCTTAGCATTTGCAAGAGTCAAGGGAATGTAGAAGTGGCAGAAATAGCAGCAAATTCTTTACTAGAATTAGACCCACAAGACTCATCTGCATATGTTCTTTTATCAAATGTTTATGCTGATGCAGGGATGTGGGGTGAGGTTTCAAAGATAAGAAGAATAATGAAGGATTATAAGCTAAAGAAAGAGCCTGGTTGCAGCTGGATTGAGGTAAGAGATGAGGTGAATGCTTTTATTGTTGGAGATAAAGCTCATCCAAGGTGTGAAGAGATATATGAGAAAATTCATTTGCTTCTTTATGAGATGAAGTGGGCTGGATATGATCAAGACGCTCATTTTATGCTTGATGATGTTGTAGAAGATGAAGAGGAGCCACAGGAGCTCATGGCAATCCACATGTAGTGTAAGATGATATAGATTTTCACTAAATTAAAATCCTATTTTATCTGTAATTTTTTGTTTAACTTTCATCAAAGAAAAGACACGAGAGCTCCAGGCAATCTCAAAGAAGTTGGTCGCCAACAACACAATCAAATAGAAATCTTAGTTTAGGTACAGATATCTATCATTTCTATATGTTTTTTTTTTGTTATGGTTCAGTGAAGATTTTGAGAGAAACGAGTTAGGTACTGGGGTTTTAAGTTTGGTAATAATATGAATCCAAGATAATTTCTGATTCCTCCTCAGAAATAGACGAGTAGAGATTACTGATTTTTGTTAGAAAGCTTTTACTTCTCTGTTTTTAGTTGTCGTTGGTCTGTGAAGAAATGAAATTAATTGTAATGCATGTGTAATCACCGGTGCAGCTGAAATTGGTGTCTGGTTCTGTTTGGAATATGATTGAGAAGCAAAATGAGTTTTTGCATTGACCGAATAGTTCAAAAATTTCTGCTGTTTCATTTGGCCAAACAGATATAGGAGAAAAAAATACTTCAAATATGATTTAAAACTTCAGTTAAAGGGTCTGTGTTGACAGAATGGATACTAGTAGTTGAAGATGCTTCAAGTCTTGATTCAATCTATAAATTCCTGGAAATTCATTTAACCTTCACTATACAATTGCATGTTTTCTTTTGACAACAATATCAACAACAAAGCCTTATCCCACTAGGTGGGGTCGGCATGAAATGTTGTACATGAGTGAACATATGGGAGGAGTGTTATTGAATCTTAAATAGGGCATGTTATGCACATGTGAATTGTTTTGCACAGTTTTCTTTTGACAGTATTTTATAATTATTTTGTTTTTGTTGTATCATTGTTTTCATATGATCTTCCCTAATTCTGATCTAATGCAGTTTTAAGGTTGGTATGAAATGTTGTGCATGAATGAACATAGGGGAGGAGTGTTATTGAATCTTAAATAGGCATGTTATGCACATGTGAATTGTGCCAAATCTGTATTTCCTTGTTTCTTCTCTATAATAACCGAATAGGCTCGGTGAATTATTTATGTTACTCAGTGTAAAAGTAAGTGATGGAAAAGGGGAGAATGTAAATAATGATATATATGTAAATATATTAACATGCTAAGGATTAAAATAAAAGTAGTAAACTTGTTATGATTTTTATAGTCCTTTTAACTTGTGGATTCTTATTGTGTTTTGGCTGGAAGAATGGATGTTGTTCTTTGATTTTTGATGCTCTCTTTACTCTGAATTTTTGATATCTCTTCTTGCCAGCTTTTGATAAATTAAATACTATCTGTTTTGCAGTACTTTCTTAATTTCCTGTCATTGCAATTTTACTGGTTTCCTTATGTTCTTCTTCAAGTCTGAAATAAAGATACGTTAAGTAGTATATAAATAATGTTACTTGATATTTGTTTGAGTTGTATGAAAGTTTATATATTGAGATTACAATGATTTTGTGCTCTTTGCTTCATTGGCCTAACAGTTTTAAGAAGGGAAGGATGAAATCTGTTTTTTTTTTAAAAAAAATTATTGTTAACTTTTAGATCAAAACCACAACTTCCTCTTGAGTAGTATTTCTTGCTTGCTTAGTATTTGAATGATTGTGCTCTGACCGAGTTGGATTGGTGTTGAAGACATTCCTTAATGTAAATATATTATAGAAAGGAGAAGGTAATGATTAATTGGATCCATACATGCAATGATTTGAAGGAAATGGTGAATTGCTATGATTCCATAATTCTTTTATTATAGGGATTTAAATTAAATTCTGTTTTGGGCTGAATAGATTTAAGAAAAGAAATGCTTTTAGTTGGATTTCAATCTCAAGTAAGAAAGACAATAACCTATTTTCAATCATACATGATCAATTATGTATAGGAAACATTAGAACTTCTTTTCTTTTCTTTCTTTTCGGCCGAACTGGTTCTTGGATTGATGGTGCTTCAAATTGTTATAAAATATGGTATATATAGAACTGTAATTAGTTTGAAACATGTATTGGAATAAGCTGCGAATATGGAAAACTGGTTTTCTTCTCTTTGCTCTGATTTGACCGAATGAGCATTTGTAAGTCCCTTGAGGGTTTATTGATTAATTAACAGTGCAATTAACAGAGATGTGCACGGAAGGATATGAAATACTAGCTCCGGTCCTAAATATAAGATCTAGTTGACTTTTTTGGAGAGATTAAAGTTGCGAAATAGGGTATTAAATTTTGATATATTTGATATATTTTTAGATTATCCATTAGTTTATCAGTAAAATAAACTAGTCTAATGGAAAAGATTAGGTAAATTAATTTATAATTAACTTATTTTACCTTTTTAGAATTTTCCAAAAAAGTCAACTAGGTCTTATATTTAGGACTGGAGGGAATATAAAAGATTGTTGTGATTTGTAAGTAGAGCTATCTATATTGTTGAATTTTGTTGGAACTCATTGTATGGAAGGACATTGTGATTGTAGATGAACAATCAAAGGGCTTTTTCTGGTTTCCAGCAAGCGATTGAAAGGGAGATAAAACATGAGTTGGAAAATTAGAGTTGACTTGTTGTGCCACATCATCCTCATTTTACACATGTTTTGGAAGTTCACTGTCACCTAATCATTTTAACAGTCAACTACCTTTGACTGTTAAGTAAGGGTGATATTTCTATTTTTTTTACTTTATGGGGTAAATTACTGTTGAAAAATACTTTGAGGGTGTGGTTGAGACTTTGAGAAAACTTTCAGGGTAGATTTTCTATTTAATTAAGCTTTGTTTTATGTCCACTTGATATATTTTATGTTTCTTTTGGTTGAAATGTCTTGCTAAAAGACAATTTTAAAGAAAGATTTTAATTTATTCAGGTTTTTGGGCATCTGTTATCTTAAAAAGTGCTATAATTCATAAAAAAAACTAGATGTTAGAGTTGACACAGATAATTACAATTGGTCTACGATACCTAAGTTCATTAGGCCCAAAAAAATATAGCAAGAATAAAAGCATAATAATCCCAAAATCCTAATAAGCTAATTAAAACAAGGGAAAAAGACAAATAAAGTCCTCTAAATATGTAAAAGGATAATTAAAGTCGCTAAATTTTCAAAAGGACAACCAAGGTCAATTAACAACACTCTAGTTGTTAATTGGAATGGGGATATTGATGTGGTTAATGAGAATGCTGCTCTAATTAATTGCTATGCTCTAGTTGTTAATGTGGATGATGCAATGATTAAATATGCATATGTTGTTAATGGGGATGCTGCAGTGGTTAATTTAGTGTTTTTGACCTTCGTTGTCCTTTTGGAAATTTAGTAGTCTTGATTGTCCTTTTACATATTCATATGGCTTTATTTGTCTTTTCCCTTAAAACAATTGAGTCAATTCACTAAATTAATAATGGGAAATTTGCATACTAGTCCCTGGGAAGGGAAATTATTACTTGAAGGTCCCTACACATTCCAAAATAATTATCAAGTCCCTTGGGCCTTTCCTGCAATTATTTGCTTATGTGCAATGACCATTTTGCCCTTATGAAAGCATAAAAACCCAAAACATGCACAAGATAAAAGTCAGGGACTTGCTACCGCGGGTGTGCCTACTTGCTACCGCAGGCTTGGGGACTTGCTACTGAGACGTTAAATGACCAACATTTCCTCCCAGTTACTGCAGGTTTGCTGATCTGTAAACACAGTAACAAGTCCACATGCCTGCGGTAGCAAGTAGGCACACCCGCGGTAGCAAGTCCCTGACTAGTCCCTCCCATCCCATATGAATAAAATGGTTTTTGAAAAATATGGTGTGGCACATATCGGGGGAATAACAAAAAGTGGTCACTGGTTTTATTAAAGGGCCCTCAGATATGAATGACACTTGGGAGGGAATGTTGGTCACTTAACGTCTCAGTAGCAAGTCCCCAAGCCTGCGGTAGCAAGTAGGCACACACGCGGTAGCAAGTCCCTGAATTTTATCTTGTGCATGTTTGGGTTTTCATGTTTTCATAAGGGCAAAATGGTCATTGCACATAAGCAAATAATTGCAGGAAAGGCCCAAGGGACTTGATAATTATTTTGGAATGTGTAGGGACCTTCAAGTAATAATTTCCCTTCCCAGGGACTAGAATGCAAATTTCCCATTAATAATTAATTGAACCAATCAACCAAATCAACCAACTATTTATTTCAAATATCATTATCATAACATATTGCCTCCCCTTTCACTTGTCAGCGTGTATTGGGTCAGCGTGTATTGGGCACTGATCTTGGAATTTTGTTAACATCACATCCTTACTCAAGTAATAATCTTGCAATGGTATTTTCCTCTTTTTGCTCCATCTCAATTCCTAGATTTGTTGTCAGCACGTACTGCATAATAGACCTGTGCAATAGTGAGAAAAAGCAGAGCTGCACCAGCAAGAACTCCAATGAACTTCCATGGAAGGCTCAAATAGGTTTCTCGGAAACTGAGGAACATGCATTTGAACCATTGAGGAAACCATATCAGAATATACTTCAAATTCCTGACACATTGTTCATAACTAGTCAATATGTAATGCCGTGGCATTCTCAACATGTACCCACAACGTTGAGTACAATTTACATTCACTTCGTTCAAATCCTTGCATGTTTTCATGTATCTCCCATCCATTTTTTCTGCGCCGATTGTGAGACTCTGGAATATGATAAGCAAATCCTCGTTGGTGACCTTTTCGGGCGCTATTATAACTTTTTGGTCTCTTAGCAGCTTGATGTCGTGGCAAGTAGAGCCCAGACATTTGAAAAAATGAGCATAGGATGTGAATTTGTAGCCAACTTCATCCAACGCACATTGCTCCCAGGCTATCAAATTCCTCCATTTTATTTCTGTTGTTTCTTTTATGTGTAGCACCGGGATGATCAGTTCTTGCTGCTCCTTATTAAAGTCTATTTTGAATTCAAACTTGTCCACGAATTCTTTAAAGACATCAGCCACAATTCCTGTTCTGTCATTGCCTGCAATTTAATGTTGGGAATTTGGTAACTACTTCCGTGATGGCAACTCGATAATAATGTACTCGATCTAGTCGTCCTTATTAGTATGACATCAGCAAGTAAACTTATTTGGAGAGACATTAAGGAAGCACAATAAATTTTGTAGTAAGACTAATTATACACACACACATAACTTAATAAGTGTACCATATATTATACTCCTCCACTCCTAAATATAAGGTCATTTTCACTTTTCTGCGAAAATTATGGAAGTAAATTATGCTACTAAACTATATACAATATATGTTAGTTGAGAAGTAGAATAAACTAGTTATGAAGAAAAAAGATAATTCACCAATGTGTAGTTCGTTGAAGTAGTAAGTGGGTAAGGATGAGAACAATTGTTCAAATCCCGGGTAGTGGTCTCATTTAAAGAGGGGACAACCCTGCCTATGTAGGCAATACGTTTCCTCCCAAATTAGTTAGTTGCCAATATACATCAAATTATGGAATGGTGTTTAACAAAAAAAGATAATTTAAGACAATTAAAAGTAATCAATTTTGCTTTAGAATAAAGTAATTAATTTTGCAACTTTAATTGTTTCAAAAAGTCAAAGTAACCTTATATTTAAGACTAGAGGGAGTACATTACATATACTATTGGGTCATGAAAACTAACCTATGTCGTTAATAATATATATTTTTATAAAATAAAACTTATCTTCGTAAAATTAACATCCCTATTCAATAGAGAGGACGAGCACCCCCAATTAAACAGACCCTCCAAATCTAATATATCTACCTGGTTTTTTAAATTTTGAAAGGATGCATTTTTGAAATAATGATAGATATTTCAAAAAAAAAAAGTATTTTCTAGATTCTATACCTACTAGTTCCGAGTGTAGTACGTAGATTTGATGTTACCTTGAGCATGGTTAGTTTGTGGAGGCCTGATTGTGATTCCAAGATATTGGAGCTGTTTAGCACAACGCGGAAGTTGTGGGGGAGGTATGTGTTGTACGTCTTCTTGTTGATATGGATCACGGTAGCACAAGTGGATGAGATCAAGGAAATGACGAACTCCTTCGAAGGAGTCAACGTGGTCAATGCTTAATCCAAGTAACTGGGCAAGTTTTCGAGGAGAAAGTTGTCTTGAACTATATTCGCCAACTTCATCAGAAAGGTCAAGTAGAGGGGCAAGATTATGTGGTGCTCTAACTATATTCCAAACATCTAAAAGTTTTGATGAGAGGGTTCTGATAAGGAAAAAAGGGATTTGGTTTTCAAGCAGCATGAAATCAGTGAGAACACGCACATTATTATCAGTATTTTCCACATCAAGCCCAAGCAGAAACTCTAAGAAGTAGGAGGCATCAAGTAACATCGTTTTGACAAGCTCCTCTGATTCCATTTCTATTTTCTCTCTATAGCTCTCTCTAGTTATGCTCCCTAAACCTTTAATGGCCTTACCACATTTTTCTACGGTTTGTTCTACGGTTCTTGGATCTTGACGGGAAAATAGGTTGTGCATGAATCTCCATTTGACCTCTTCCATGATAAACAAGTCGCTTGTGATGGTGGTGGCCCTGTGGAAGGGTCCCATGGCCACGACCCTAGGTCTGTAGTGACTGGTGTTGCCTTTTCCGTGCATGGCTTCGGCGTCTTTCATTTTTTGTGGAACCCTGCAAATACTCCCTGCATTTACTCTATTGTAATTTATGCATCCCAGCGTTGCTTTAATTTCAACGATCCATTGATCCTTTTCTGCCATTAATTACTCTGTTTTACAAACAACATTCATTTTCATTGACACTGAAGCAAAAAATTTAGAAGTTATACAGCATAGTATGATATAAATGACAGAGAATTTAATTAATATCTCACACGATCGAAATGAACGATCGAGTACCTGATCGAAGACTTGATTCACCCACTTTTGTTTCTTGCCTCTTCTCTTGTGAAGCTCTCATGCATATCTCCCATGTTTATATAAAGGGGATTTGCAGTTTAGTCCCTGGTAAGGGAAATTAATACTGGAAGATCCCAATACATTCCAAAATAATTATAAAGTCTCAGGGTCCTTTCCTACAATTGTTTGCTTAACTTCAATGACCATTTTGCCCTCAATAAAGATGGTTGTCATCTCACTGGTCCCTACAGGGGACTATGCTTTCATCTTATGAGGGCAAAATAGTCATTGAAGATAAGCAAACAATTGCAGGAAATGGCTCCTGGGACTTTATAATTATTTTGGAATGTATTGGGACCTTCCAGTATTAATTTCCCTTACCAGGGACTAAACTGCAAATTTCCCTTATATAAATCGCATTTCTCCAAGTACAGCCTTTGTTTTTGTCATGGTGGCATAAAAATAGGGAAAATTAATTATAGGTCCCTGGTAAGGAACATAATATGGAAAAAATCCCAAAAATTGAAAAAATTAAAGTAGAGTTCCAACTTTTCAAAATAATTAAAAGTAGAGTCCCAAGGGACTCTACTTTAATTATTTTGAAAATGCGGTCCCACAATAAATAATAAAATAATCCCACACTAAGGAGAGAGGAGAGAGTGTGGGATTATTTTATTATTTATTGTGGGGCCCGCATTTTCAAAATAATTAAAGTAGAGTCCCAAGGGACTCTACTTTAATTATTTTGAAAAGTTGGGACTCTACTTTAATTTTTTCAATTTTTGGGACTTTTTCCATATTATGTCCCTTACCAGGGACTTGGAATTAATTTTCCCTTAGAATACACCTTGAATAAATAAATAAAAGGTAACTTGTACATTTAAAACAAGGGTGGCTAACCTTTTCTTTCTACCCATGAATAAGACCAAAGGGATATATACTTTTGCCTATTCCAAGGTAAAAGAAATATTATTATGACAGAAAAAAAGGAAAATGCAAAATTAAGAAAATGCTTCCTCATTATTTTATCTCCTTCACCTTATCCCTCGTCATCCTATGATTATTTCATTACTATGAATTGGTTAATAAACGGTTGATATATTGTCTTTAGAAAAGTTTTATAATAATAATATAAACTCATGTTTAGGGCTTGAAATATGTCAAAAATTTGATGTAATTATATTTTATATTTTTATTTAATATGATAAGATGTTCTTTTAATCAAATCCCCCCCCCCTCCCAAAGAATATATTTCTTCAGCTCCACACCATACCCACACTAAAACAATTACACCAACTCATCTATCAACAATCATCCTCCTCTTCATCAATTAGCGGTGAGGGTAGATAGTCCCTCATGCAAAAGAATGATCTCATTTCCCCTTCCCTTTCCTCTCCTCCCCTCCCTTCAAACCAAACAAGGCTGAGTGCCCATCGTGCCATTTTTTTCAGATAACCCAGTGACTTTTCACATTTTTATGTTGGGTTAAGGTGCATTTTTAGTACTCTAGAATATAGCAAAGTGCACCTAACATAATACACAATATTGTGGTCCATTTGTGGTAACCAAGAATTATTTTCGTGGCTTATTTAGTAACGGCGTTAAATAAGTTAAGTTTGACCGTTATGTGTCAAATTTTGACCGTTAAATTGTGGGGTAAAGGAGCATTTTCAGTACTCTAGAATATAGAAGGAGCACCAAACATAATATACAATATTTTGGTCCATTTGTAATAACTAAGAATTCTTTTCATTGCTTATCTAGTAATTCGTTAGGTAAAACTCACGTTTGTAAGATAAATCTAATGTGACATAATGATGTAATATATGTATATTGAAATGAAAATTTAACGAACATTATTTTAAGTTTATAACTATGTAATCAGATAGAAGTAACTCTTCTTCTATTACATCATAGGGTCATTAATTTGGGTCAAACCAGTATGACCAACCCGTTTTAATTTGTGTCGAACCATTATGACCAATCCGTTTTAACTCAGTAAGGCCAACCTGTTTAGCTTATGATTCTTTGCTTACATTTTTTTGTATATGTAAAATACTAATGACTTATTAGTTTATACATGCATGATACTATGATAGTCTATGGATCTTTATAACTTTGCGGTGTTTAATTATTTGACACTTTGAATAATATTGTGACTTAGTTGTTTATGGTGTTTAAATATTGTATATTATGTTTGATGCCCCATCTATATTCTAGAGTACTAAAAATGCTCCTTAACCCCACAATTTAACGGTCAAAATTTGACACATAACGGTCAAACTTAACTTATTTAACGTCGTTACTAAATAAGCCACGAAAATAATTGTTAGTTACCACAAATGGACCACAATATTGTGTATTATGTTAGGTGCACTTTGCTATATTCTAGAGTACTAAAAATGCACCTTAACCCTTTTATGTTTCAAATCTTAATATATTAAAAGAAAAATGAGAAAAATATTTATATAATTTTTTAAATATTTCGGTTAAAAAAATTGAGCGGAAACCAAACATTAAAATAATCGAAATTAAAAACTGAATATGTACTAGCAACCGAAATACGCACAATACAAGTGAAAGGCATGAATGTTGCTGACTAGTAGCTCCTAGTCATTATTGTGCAATGCATAGTAGATATATCATGTGCTAGTATATCATGTGGAAGGTGGAAAGTGGAAACCATGTGCTAGTATTGTCAAAAAAAAAAGTATATCATGTGCTGGTTAGATAGACAGTAATAAGTAAAACAACTCCTTAGTAAAAAAAACTTTTCTATGTTACCAAATATAATGAATAATTGATTTTTTGAAAAGATTAAGAATATAAAATAAGTTATTTAATTTCAATATATTTTTTATTTCTTAGATTATATATTGGTTCATAGGTTAACTGTATTAAAAACTAAACTAATTTATAGAAAAATAAGGTAAATCAATTTATAAGTAATTTATTTTTCTTCCTTAAGATTTTCCAAAAAATTTTATAATTATATATTTACATTTTTATTTCCCACCTAATAATCTTTTTACTACTCTCAACATCTCATCTAATAATAAGAACTAAACCTATCAAATTTTCATGGATTTGTGATGATTTGTTAGTTTTTTTTAAAAAAAAGTCAAATGCATATCATCGCCAATTGCGCGACAATATGCATCTAATAATATGTAATTACTTTTTTTTTCTGTGCATTTACACAAAAATTTGCGGTTCTCATTCATATTAGAATATTGTGTTTTTTAAAAACATTGACGTTTATCAGCAATTGAATCGAGAGGTAAAAGTATTTTCATATAGATAGAGTTGTCTCATCTCTTAACCCTAACACACATTATCATCATTATGGAGTGCCCTCTTGTTGAATAAACTGGTAATTGGATAGAGTATTGCGTTTGTTATTACAAAAGTCATACTCCTATAATACTATTTTTTATTTTAATTATTTAAGAACTGCACATTCACCAAAGTCAAATAAAAAATTCTGCCTGCTCTCCCACTTAACAAGTCAAAACTTTAGTTGTTTATTTTGTTACCCCTGTCAATTATTTCACCTTCCACTTTTTTTTTCTTTTCTTTGGCCAGCTGTATTAGTACCGTTGACTATTGATATTCCCTTCACGTGTCTGACGTCATCTACATGACGCAGCAATGCATCTCGATCATGACGCAGCAATGCATCTCCATCTACTTCGTGGTACCTAATGCTAAGTATAAGATACTCCCTCCGGTCCTAATGTATGAGTTAGCCTTAAAAAAAAAATGCTTCTTAAGAAAACATGTGAATGTTAGTTGGGTGTCTGGAGTTAATGCTTCTTTTCCAAAATTGCCCATATTTATTATGGTACTTTTAAGAGAGAGAAATACATAAACATTAATAAATGTGAAAGAGAGTTAGGGGTAAAGTAGGAAAAAATGTATTAAATGGTAAGAGAATATGGGGTGAGCTCTTACATTAGGGAGCAAAACCATTCAAATTTTGGGCTCTTACATTAGGGACTAGAGAGAGTATTTCTTTTATGGGTTAAATATCATATTTTTGCCCCGGAAGTTTTAGGTCAAGATCATATTTGCCCGTGAAGTTTTTTTTTATCACATTTGTCCCTGAAATATACAAAATGAATCAAATCTACACCTACATCCTACATGTAATGTCACCTCATCCTCCATGTCACAAATTATGCCACCTCATCTTCTCCATCTCTCTCCTCTCTCCACCGCCTCCTCTCCTCCCCTCCCTCTCCCCCACCACCACTTCTCTCCCTCCTTGCTTCCCGCCTCCCTCTCCTATATTCAGTCTCCAAATCTCAAGGCCATTATTTGTTTCCTTTCACCGCTCCCCATAGAAAAGACCATTATTTTCTGTCTCTGAGGCAGAAAAAGTACCACTCTTTTCCCCCATTTTGGCCCTACTCACATCCATCCATCGATCCACACAATAGCAAATAAAAAGGTCTCAGCATCTATGTATGAGTTATATATGAAAGAGAAATAAGGAGTGATGAAACATAAATAAATATATTCAAAGAAGATCCCAAGGCTTGGAGGTGTTGAAATCGGCATTGGCGATGGCTGGGGAGAGAAGGATGGATGGAGGAGCTTAGGGGAGAGGTAGTGGGTGATGAGTTCTTCATGGGTGGGATGGAATCTGAAGCCGAGAGGGAGATGATGAGGAAGAGGGAAAGGAGACTGAATATGGAATTAAGGAGTGGGGGCGGGAGGCAAGGAAGGAGAGAAGTGGTCGTGGGGGAGAGAGGGTGGGGAGGAGAGAAGGCGTGGTGGAGAGATGAGAGGGATGGAGAAGATGATGAGGTGGCATAATTTGTGACACGGAGGATGAGGTGGCATTACATGTAGGATGTAGGAGTAAATTTGATTATTTTGTATACTTTAAGAGCAAATGTGATCCAAAAAAAACTTCAAGGGCAAATATGATCATGATCTAAAACTTCTGGGGCTAATATGATTTTTAACTCTTTCTTTTATACTTATTATAAGGCACCAATTTATTTATCTCTTATATCAATAAAATTGGTTGAATGTATTTAATTTGTTAAAATTTAAATAATTTCTAATACTACTATACCCTCTATAATTACACTTATTTCTAAAACTATTAACTATCATTTTCTCCTATTACCCCTTTTAAATATGAGTATATAGGAAAAAAAATAATTGATACACATTGAAAATCATGAAGTGACTTATAAAAAGAACCAAGAAAAATTGATAGTTGATCATTTATAATAAGGACGAAGGGAGCATACTCTCATTCGTCATATATATTATCTCCTCATTTCATGCATTATTTCCGACTTTGCTTTGAATTCTCTTTTATAATTATTAATGCTTTTGTATTTCTCTCTCTTCAAAGTATCATAATAAATGTGGACAACATTGAAAAAAACATTAACTCTACACTCAATTAACTTTCATATGTTTTATTAAGAAACATGTTTTGATGGCTGAACTTTTAAACTATTTACCAGAACAAGTACATTTTTTTAAAGGTTTTGTCCCTAAATATAACATAAATGAGTTTTTTTCCTTATACATTTTTAAAGGTTTTGTCCCTGGATATAACATAAATGAATTTTTTATCTAGTACATTGTACACATCATTATTCTCTCTAATTACATTATTTTTCACACTCATTTATATATAATACTATTATCATATTTCTTTCTCTTACCTGTTCAATCGTAAATAAGGGCAAACCTTACAAAACCAAATTATTTCAGACACATTTTACATCTATCAACCACGTCCTTAATATGTGTGATTTTACCCAAACATATATTTATACACACACACATAAAGACGCGAGAGTACATATAGAACTAAATAAAACTTTTTCAAAGCCTTATACTCTCTCTGGTGCTAAATATAAAACCTATTTGAGGGGATGAGTTTGGTCTTAAATAAAAGACTTATTCCTAATTTTTATTAATTTTTCCCATAATATCTTTATCAATGCCCCTAATAATAGGACAAGAAGAGATGGAAGGTGAAGTCAATGCTCCTTAATTGTAGACAAGAAGAGAGGGAGAGTGGAGTCAATACTCCCTAATGGTAGACAATAGGAAAGAGAGGTTTGAGTGAATATTCCTAATGGTAGATAATATTCCCTAAAGAGAGTATATAGGATCACAAGAGTACCTCTTATATTCTTTGGACGAGACAGGTAGCTTTTAGTAGTCTATGCAGGTTTCATCATTTACTAGTCTATTTACGTTTCACTTAGTACGAATAGGTTTTGTTTTTTTTTTTGGCCGAAAGATAATATCATTAATATAGAAACACAGTACATACACTAATACTCAAAATAGAGCACATAATACAGACACTTGGCCCTCTGCATCCATCCATTGGAGACGTTTATCCCAGGACGAATACATATCAGCCAACACACTAGCTATCATCAAAATATTTAGACAACATTGACACAACAGACTCCAAATACTAATGCCGACACCTAGCCAATGCAGGTAAAATGTGGAGGGATTGAAATTTCATCCTATCATGATCAAGTGATCGATGAGGGTGCAATAGAAGGTGGTTGTACAAAGACTTGCTCTCCCGGGCCCATCGACTTTGATGCAAATGCTGCATATAAGCAGCTTCAAACTCACCTCCAGGAAGGTGAGGCGTCCAATGAAGTTTGTGACCAAACTCCATTGAGGTACAGATCATGTTAGGCCATAGTCAACACCCAACACTGACAAAATTAACCCACAATAGCAGGCAAAACCATAGATAACAGGACACACATCTAAGAAATTTTAAAATCAAGACACACATACTACTTCTAACACTTACTAGGGGTGACCAGGACTTCACAAGCTCTATCATAGGACACCCCAAACCCAGACAAAGCTCTGACTCAACCTTCATGGTGGCTCGGTGGCTGTGGACCAGCCACCGGAAATCAGAAGAAAACACTTACGAAGCATCCCCACATTCAGATCTGGACCGACTTCCTTCTCAATCAGAGCACACTTACAAAGCATCCCCACATTTATATCTGGACCTACTTCCTTCTCAGTCAGATCAGGCCAGCCTTTCTTCACTGCCGCGTCATTCATCTCCGGCGAACACCATACCCACTCCAGAAACCTCTGATTCCAGCGCTCAAAGACCCACCCTCGACCAGGCCCTTCTCCGGCGACAGAAAGCCTCTTCCTTTCAAACCCAGCTCGTGCGCTCCACCCTCCGCTCGCCGCCTTCACCGCCGTCGCTTCCATCGTCGTCGACGGCAGTGTCCGTACACCACCCACGCACCAAGGCGTTAGAAATCCTCACTCACTAGAGGAGGAACTTGAGGAAGAGGAAAAGTGTAGAGAGAAGTGAGACCTTCTCTCGCTAACTTTCATCTCTTTTGTCTTTAGTACGGATAGGTTTTGATAGACTTCACAAACTTGTAATTATTATTCCCTATCCTTTTTTTTGCCAGAGATATTATTCCCTATCCTATACTATAATAATATGTATCTTTTTAATGACATTATTTTAAAATATAAGATGTTATTTAAGTTGGTGGAGAAAATAAATACATTTTATACAATATTGCGTTAGTAAATGACCATATCCCACATATATTCTCTTTCATCATTTTTATCTTACTCTATTTCTTATTCTTCCATATATATAAAGGTATCTTTAGAAACAAAAATGTGTTTCCTATATGTTTGTTGCTTTTTAACTAATTTTAAAAGATTTTAGAGAACTCGTGATTTAATTAAAAACACTTTATAATATGACACATAGGATGTACTTGAGATTTGGAAAAATTATTCATTACTACTCCCAATTGCCCTAAATAACAAATGTAATTTGACAATTTTGTCTAATATAAGAAGTAACATGTGAAAGTTAAAATAATAAATGTTTGTTATTCATTTCTATCCTTTATATATTAGGTCATGCAAAGTGTAGAGAAATTGTGCATAATAAGTGAGTAGGGTAAAAATAGAAAATTTATAGGCAAAAATGGAAAATTTATTAAGCATACCTATAATCAATGTTTCCAACGTGTTTTTATTGTTAAGTGTAAAACAATTGACTATGATAATACTATATAAGTACTCCCTCCTATCACTAAATATAATAGCCCAAAATTTGAATGATTTTTGTTCAAAATATAAGAGTTTACTTTACATTTTCTCTTCATTTAATATATTTTCCTACTTTACCCCTAACTCTCTTTCATATTCATTAATGTTTATGTATTTCTCTCTCTCTTAATAGTATCATAATAAATACTCTCTCCGGTACCTAATATAAGAGCCAAAATTTGAATGATTTTGGTCCCTAATATAAGAGCTCATTTCATATTCTCTCTTTATTTAATGTGTTTCTTCCTACTTTACCCCTAACTCTCTTTCATATTTATTAATGCTTATGTATTTCAATCTCTTAAATGTATCATATTAAATATGGGCAATATTGAAAAAGAATCCTTAACTCCAGACACTCAACTAACATTCACATTTTTTCTTAAGAAGCGATTTTTTGGCAGTTGGCTCTTATATTAGGGACTGGAGGGAGTATCGACAATATTGGAAAGAAAACATTAACTTTACACACTCAACTAACTTTGATATGTTTTGTAAGAAGTGTGCGATTGGACTCTTATATTACAGCTAGAGGGAGTAGTATCTAATTTTGTTATCGAGAACCTATAGATGATTTTCCCTTAAAGAAATAAAATTTCCTTGCTGACTTTTGATTTTTGTGCAAACTATCAATTATAAGTTGAGATAGATGTTTTTTTTATTACCCAAGAGTATCCTCACTCGCGTATCAAGTGGGACTAATCATTCGCTATTCTGAAGTCCATATAGGGTAGACAATTGACATATGAATTTGCTTTATTCGCAAGAGCTGGGGATCGAACCTCCAACCACTTGTTTAAGGGACGATAGTACTTATCACTCACGCAAACCCACCAGAGTAAGTTGAGATAGATGTTGACTTGAATGAAGAAGCAAGGAAAATTAATTCACACCGGTAAAAAGAAGATGGCGTGGAAATGTTGATATAATTATAATAATACGAGTAGAATTAAACCCTCTAATTAAGTGATTATGTATATATAAATGCGGCCCATGATTGAGAGAGAGATCAAGAAGGAGAACTGTGGTCTCATTGAAGGTTGAGGTTACATAATGGCCCCTGAGAGAAAAAGAAAATCTGAAGATAGCCTTAGAGAAGACAAAAAAAAGAAAGCCAATGTAAATGACAATGAATCCCCACCCCCACCATCTACATCTAGATCTAGCATGATAATTTCGCCATCACCAGGCGTTAATAGCAAATCCTACTCTCTTAAGCACCAGGTGGCTACTCAAGATGCAGTCGAAAGACAGTTGAATTTCTCGTTTGGTAAGTTCCCAGTTTTATTTATATATTTAGTTCATCTTCCAATTAGTCGATGCGTGACTTACATCTCTTGTCCTATTTTTTTTATTTTTCCCTTTTTTTATTGACTGGACAGAAGATGGAGAGAGCATAGTAATGGAGAAGCTGAAAGATTTGTGCAGTGTGGAGGAGGCAACACTGAAGGTGGGGATTGAGATGGTTGGTGCTGCCTATCTTTTGGACCATATGGTAACACCCTCTTGTTCTGATACTAAGAGGGCTGTGCAAGACGCTGTGGAGGCAGCAGAGCAGATGATTCGTGCGGAGAAACTATTTTCTGAAAATAAAGAAAAGTTTAAGAAAACTTTTAAATTTTAAGTTGTAGGCTCTACATGTTTCAATAAGGCTCTAGTGCTTTGTTCCTTTTACATTTCCTTATTTGTTCTTCAATCTTCTGCTTGTTTGTAAGAAGTTTCTCGCTTCTTTTTTAATATGAATGAGTATTCCGGAAAATTCCTAGACCTAAATTATTCATAAACATTTTTATAGGGTTAAATATCAATATGGTCAATAAACAATGAAATGTTTCATTCTAGCCAATCAACAAAAAAAATAACTTATTTTGACCAATAAATTAATGGAAAATACTAAAATACCATTCCTCTATCTATCTCTCTAGAAATCATCCGATATTTGACTAAAATAACTTTAGTGACAATGAGGTAGATGATGGAGGTGATATGAGAGTTGATGAAGAGACACTTCTGGTGGCATCCAGTTTATCCCATATTGGACGATTGCAGCCAATTAACACACAAAACTTCTGAATAAACTAGTTGAAAAATACAGTAAGCTTTGTGTTTCAATCATGAACATATAATTTATTCTCAAGTAGAAATTTCATTTTCGGGAGACCTTTGTAATCTCTTATAAGAATTTGATCTTGACAAACTCTGAATAAATTCTCAGTCAAATGCTCATCTTCATTGTTTGAGCTTTATAACTAAACTAATTATTTCAACTGATCCGGCCTGCCTTTCATGTTATTCAAGCAATCCACTTACTTGTCTTCCTCTTTATTCATTCTTCTCATAATCGCCAAAAAATCAAATCTCAACACTATGATTTATCATATCTGGTTCATTATTGCCATACTATGCATTAATATTCGTTCAAGTTCTGGTATGCAATTCTATGACAATATCTTTGGCCAAAAAAAAATTCTATGACAATACAAATTGTACCGCAGATCGTGACAGAGTGGAAGAGTTAAGAAGGGCCGGGGATAGAATAGAATAAGGGTATTTTAGTATTTCCCCGTACTACATTGGTTAAATTGGGCTGTTTTTTTTTTGTTCATTGGTCAAAATAAGAAATTTTATTGTTTTTTGGCTAAATTTATATACTTTCAAAATAGCTATTGAATAGAATGATTTCAACCCCAATTTTATATACTTTGATCCCAAAATTAAGGATAAGAAAATCTCGAAATTCATTCTTGTGTCATTATGTTTGTAAATTGAAATGGAACATAGTAATTCAAAACGTATATCGATCGAACCTTGAGGTAATTAAGCACAATGATCCACAATTTATCAATATTCTCATTCATGTACATGTTTTAAACTCTTTTTGATTAGAGAGAGAAGTGGTGAGGAGAAGAAGAAAGGGGAAGGCTTTCGCGGAAACATCATTCATACGCATCATTGGCAATAGCATCAGCATCAGCATCGAAGCTTGTCACACCAATGTTTGGTTTGACTGGATACATGTTTCTGTCTTACCATGTTGGAATTAGGAAATATTTCATAAGGGAATATTTAATCGGATCCGCCCTTGATGGACCGGATCGTTTGATTACTTAATCCGACGGCTTATAGGAAATAAGAGAGAATTACCTATTTGATTAGAATCAAATATGTTGACAATTAGGCATCAATATTTGATTGATGCCAATTGATTTGATTGAGAATCAAATCAACCATTATTGTTAATTGGCCACACAAGAATCTGCATTTATGATTGTGACATTCCTGCCTATTTTTGTGACACTCCTGTCACTATAAATAGGGATGTCCCTCATAGTTGTAAAAAAAAAACCTCAGCCAACAAATTCTCTGTCTTTCCTTCTCACGGTCTTTCTGAGAGGGTGATTCGTTGTGCGAATCAAACCCGGGTTCTAGTAACTCGGTATTTGCGTGGGCAGAATCATATCAGATTCTTGCTCTGAGTTCGAGGTCTTATCACGGTTCGTTGTTCTGCCGGGAAGTCGGTTCAGGTCGGGTTCGTGATCGGTTCAAAGCTCCGGGATCCGGGAACGCTCGTGGCCGGGTAATTCCTTCATTGGCATCAGAGCTAGAATTTTTTCTGAGGCTGGAGTAGAGGTAGGTCCTCCAAATTGTTTCCGCTGCGTGGCATAAAAATAATATGTTCTCTGTTTATTATTTTAATATGCTATATGAATAAACATGCTTGCTTTATGAATCTGTATGAACGTATGTATGTGTGAACGCATGAATAACACTGTGTATGTTTTTTCAAAGAGATCCTGTTTATACAATTTAAAATTTTGTCTGAGGTTATAACACTATGTATGTATATATATATATCAGATAAGCATGTGTTCTTCATGTATATAGTTGTTCAACATGTGTTATTGAAACAACAACATGTACATAAATATGAATTTGTGATTTTTGATTTCCTGTTAAAATCTGATAAAGAAAGCATGCTCTTTATACTGTGTAGTATAATATACTTATTCTTTCAGAATTAATATGAACATGTTTTCAAGCTATCTTATGTTTTATTTAATTTTTGGGTTCTATGTGAGTCCTTCAAATTATTTTTTTCATAATTATTACATGTGTTTTATTTTTGGACCAACATTTTTATTATTTATTTTTAGGACTTATGGGTTCTTCAAATAATTCCGAATATGACCCTACATCAATGAGTGATGTCCTGAGCGATAACAAGAAATCTCCACCAACTTCAAAAGGATCAAACGTTCTAAGGGATGAAGTCTTTGTGTCTTCGAATTCTGAAAATGAAGTTGATGGGCCTGATATGTATGACGTAACAGTAACTAAAAGTATATGCGACATGATGAAAGTAGAACACCCTCATGACGTGTATGAGATCGTACAGTCCTATGTGGACGAAATCAAACATAAAAGTGATATTGAATTCTATGTGAATTTAATAATCCGTTTTTATCAAGAAGTTCAATTCGATCGAAAACAACGATATGCAACCCCTCCTACTCGTGACTTCTGGCAAGGCGTTTTTCGACACAATAATTAAAACAATTAAAGATGTAGAACTAAGATCAGCAGTTTGGTACAAGATGACCCAAATTGGGGGTTTCAAACCTTCTACCTAATAGAAATTTTAGACTTGAATGTGTTTCAATTTTAATTGTAATTTCTATCATTACGAAAGACCATTGTAGTGACTTTGGATTTATTTTGAACTGCTTTTCCGTTTTAATTTAGTGGGAGTTTATTTTTGAATTACATTTGTTGTTCTTCTTAAATTTAATGCTTCAATTGAGTGGGAGTAAATTACATTGATCAAATTACATGTGTTGTTATCAATGTTTTTCAACTTATAATAATAATAATAACTTATTAAATTATAAACATCCTCATAAAATTTAATAAGATTTAATTGAGTGGATTAAATAAATTAATAATTTGCATGTGTTACTAATAATTGTTAATTAAACTTTCATAGTTCAGAGAATATAAGAAAAATCTAAATAGTGAATAGTTAACTAGAATGAGTTGGATGGGGGTCAACCTAGTTGATTCCTGAAAACAAAACTAGTGCTCTACTATTATTAAATTTTTCAAAGGATTCATAAAACTATTATATCTCAGGTGGGGATTATTTAATGCATACTTTACTGAAATAATAATTTGTTTGTCTATAGATGGCTCAAAAGACATTCATTGCTGATCTCGTCAGAGGAGATAAGCTGAACGGAGAAAATTATGGCATGTGGCGCCGTAAAATCTTCTATGTCCTGGAAGAGCAAGACGTCTTGGAAGTCTTGACTAATGTCATTCCACAGCCTTATGCAAATGCTCCAAGGAGGGAGCAAGATGCATATGCTGCCTGGAAGCGGAAAGACACCATCGCTCGAGTCATCATGCTTGTGGCTATGACCGACGATGTGATATGTCAATTTGAGGGACATGCCACTGCATCTGCCATGTGGGTAGCTCTGAAAAATGATTTTGACGGTACTTCTGAAGCACGCCTTAGAAGGATCACTGTTGTAACATCCCAAAAATTTAATACAAGATTAGAGAATATTTAAGAAATAATAAATGGGATAAATCATAAAATTTGAGAATTTTACGAGATTTTTGGGATATTATGGGAGTTTTAGTAAATAAGTGCCTAAAATAATCAATTAAACAGTGGGAGAAATAGGAATTATGAGGGTTTGGTGGAATTTAAAATATTTTTGAAGGTTAATGAGATTGTAGACTTGATTTAGTGAAGTTAAAATTAAAGGAGGGCATTCCAGTAATTTTCCCCAACCACATGTGCATTATACACACATAAACAAAAACCAAACACCTCCTTCCTCCTTGCCTTTAGTTTCAGCCGACACCCCCCCCCTTATCACTTCCATTTTTCTCTCAAAGCAAGCTCACACACACCACATCAATTTTCACCTCTCCAAATCCTCTCCATTTCGTTTAAGCCTTCATTTTTCCTCCTCAAACTTGTTGTAGATCTGTAAAACCTGAGCTTCCTCCGTCCTCCTCCTTCTCCGGCATCGTGTTGCACTTTTCCGGCGAGTTGGGTTCGTTTTCCGGCGACGTGAACGACGGGTTTATGGGTAAAGGTTCGATTTTTCTTGTAGCTCCCTACATTGTTCTTCTTTTTTCAACTTCATGGCATCTTTTCCTCAACTCCTCTTTCTCTTTCAGCTCGGCCAACCACGTAGTGGCCGTTCTCCTGCGAGTTACACGGCGGCCTACGACGACCGACTTCTTCTTCCTCTATTCTTGCACTTTGTAAGCCTCTAGCCTCTTGTGTAGTTGATTTTTCGCATAAAGCTTCCTCTTTTGAGTAGGGTTTTGTGAAAAATTGAAACTTTAGGATTTGCAAGCTACCATAATGATTGTTAAGTGATTAATTGAAGCTTTGTGAGGATATTTGATGTTTCTTGAAGTTGAAAACTATTTTAGAATTTTTGGGAGAATATTTAGGTATTCTTTGGAATTAAGGTTTTGATTATATTGAAATTTTTGGAATGTTGATACTTTAATATTGAAATTGAGGCATTGGAGTTGAGAATTCTTGAGAGCAATTGGATTTTGTGAAGGGGATTGAGCATTTGGGAACTTTTAGTAAGGATTATGATTCTTTAAAGTGAGGGTTTGGCCATAATTAAACATTTGGATCTTTAAAACAAAATTTTTTGAACATTGAAGTGGTTAATTGAAGATTTTTGGAAAGTAATTGAGTTTATTGAAATTGGGAATTATTTTGTGAATTTATGGAACATTTTATGACTCTTTGGAATTAGGATTTGTTCATAAAGGAGTGTTGGACTAAATTGGTGGTTAAGAAATGCTAGACGAAGTTATTTAGGGATGTTGGAATGTTAGTTTTAGATGGATTGGTGTTTGTAAGAAATTTTGTTAGCTAAAGTGTTGGTTAAAAGAGATTATTGGTTAGGTAAAGAAGTGTTTGAATAAATTGGTGGTTTATAAATGCTTGTTAAGGTTATTTTAGGATGTTGGAATATTGGTTTTGGTTGGAATGGTGTTTGAAAGGAAGTTTGAAAGTTAAAGTATTAAAAAGGGGAATTTTGTTACGTGAAGGTATGTTAGAATGTGGTGAAATGTTTGGGGAGTTGGGGAAGACCACATTTAGTTGTTAAATTAATATGGGCAAAGGTGCACCCAGTAGCATGGTAAATTCAAAATGGTGCATCTAGTAGCATACTAAATTTGAGGGTGCAAATTTAGCAGTTATAACATGAAATGGGGCAAATTTAGCAGTTATAACATAAAATGGGGCAAATTTAGCATCCCGTTAAAAATGACAAACCACTGTTACTGAGAGGTGGGTCCAATAAGTTTTTAATTGACATGACATACAGGTGGCATGACAATGTGACAATAGTTTGCATTTTGAATAAAAAGAAAAATGGAAATTTGAAGAACGCTTAAATTTGAAGACACTTGCATATGAACTTTGCAGAACTAGCAGTAGCATAAAGAAACACAGCATAAAGAACTAGCAGCAGCAGCATCAGAAAAGCTCGAAAAATGAAAATTGGTGGTGATAATTAATGAAGATGCACCTCTCAGTAACACTGGTTTGTCATTTATAACGGGGATGTTAAATTTGCCCCATTTTATGTTATAACTGCTAAATTTGCTCCATTTTATCTTATAACTGTTAAATTTGCACCCTCAAATTTAGTATGCTACTAGATGCACCATTTTGAATTTAACATGCTACTGAGTGCACCTTTGCCCAATTAATATTGATGAGATGGTTTTTATGGGTTTTACATGATTGGTAAATTTTGACAGAAGTATGAGAAACGGTTAAGTTAATACGTTAAGGGTTATAAATAAAATGGTTAAGGGAATTGTGATGGCTTAGAAGGATATAGAAAATTGTGGATGTTAGAAGTAGTTTATTACTTCCAGAATTGTTTTAGAATTAGTTTGAATGGGTGGTCAAAGTCACTGATATTGTGTCTTGACCATCAGCAGCTCACTGCGTGATTGTAGACGACGGTGACTCGGGTGGAGCACACGGAAAACAATTGCTGCTAGGATTTATGGTTATTGAGCTTGAACAGGTAATCACGCTTAACTGACTGTGATACTGAGGGTGATGGTAGTTGAGGATTTCTAAAATCCTCTTCTACTTTTATATATATATATATATATATATATATATGACATGAGTTCTGATTATTTTATATCTAAACGTGGGCTATAGGGTACCTTTCTAAATAAACTGTACTTTATATATTTATATAATTATAAATCTTTTGTATGCTGCATGACACTGATTATTAGTACCATCGGCCGATGTAACCATCGATTTACGCAAATCGATAGGTTAATTGTACGGGTTCCTCGGATTGTAAAGGAACCAGGGATGTTTTCACATTTTAGAGTGCTCCCTTTTTCATGCTTTCAGATTTGAGACTGGGCACAGTGTCAATCACGTTTATTTTTGTCTATTGAGAGACGGATGTATCTGTACTGTATATATGTGTATATATTATGTGGTTATGCAGGTTTTGAAAACTGTGGTACCCTGTAGACGCTCCACTACCCCACTTCTGAGTCTCACAGTGAGTTAAATAGTGATTACTGAGACATAGTTTTGTCTCACCCCATTCCCTTTATTTTTGCAGGTGATCATGCCCAGAGGTAGTCTGAGAGGAAGGGAAAAAGGGGCCGGCCAGCTGCACTGAGTCAGTGAGTAGGCCGGAGGTAAACCGTAGGGATATATATTGCCATAAAGTAGGCTGCATCCACTTCCGCATTTGTTGTGTATTTTGGGTGAAATGTATTGCTAATTGACTGTTTAATTGATTCTGTTAATTGTTGTTTAGTTACTGATATTGTCATAATGTGACAGTTTTGGCTGTATCACACACTTTGTTAGTGTGATGATTGATTATATACTGTATGTGATAATTTGCTACAGAAGGATTGCCTGCTAATGGAAAGGCAATCCCTTTTGCTGTTTCACTTTTGATTTCGCTTTGTGATGCTGACATGTTAAGTCAGAGAATTGTGTATTTCTGATGTGTTGATTTAATGAAGCTAGTTACTGGTGTTGTTGACACATGTTGTGTTAGGTGATTAAGTCACAATTGTACTGGATAATATTATTAGTTTTACAGGTGAATGGTCATGATCAAGTTAAGGAAATTCTCTTTTCCTAACTTGATTATATTATGTGAATGTTGATTGTTTGTAAGTTAATGGAGGTTGTTTTTCTCATATAACCATGTTAGATGGGCCCCGCTCTAATATGGTTATCGTTTCTGTGTGATATGTGGTTTCTTTTCCTAACCATGTTAGGTGATTCTTTTCTAACATGGTTAGATTTGTGTTATTACGTTGATTGTATTAATTGGTTAGGATGATGATAGTTCTTTTGCTAACCATGTTAGGTGAATCCTTACTAACATGGGTAGTAATTTATTATCCATGATAGCATTGGTATTGAATTAGGAAATTCTTTTCTATCATGGATAATTCATAGATTATTAGGAAATTCTTTTCTAACTATGATAGTGATATTGATATTATAGAAAAATCTTTTTCTATCATAATTAGTAAAGTAAATTATTGGAATTGAAAGTATTATTATTGGTAAATTAGGGGTTTAGAAACAAAATGTTACAACTGTGAAGCTTGATAACTTCAAACTGCTTCTCAATGTAACTATCAGACAGCATTTGAGAACAATGCAGAACATGATAAGGGAACTTATTGAAGCTGGTGGCACTCTTTCCGATGCACAACAGGTGCAAGTTGTGTTGAAATCGCTTCCCCCAAGCTGGGATACTATGAAGCATACAATCACACACAATGATGGCATTAAGACTTTTGGTGATATGGCTTGTCATGTCCAGCTTGAAGATGACCGAGTTGGTCACACAAAACCTAAGGGTCAAGCACTTTTAACTGAAAGAAAAGGCTCTTCTTCGTCGAAGAGTAAGTCCAAGAACGGCAAGGGACCCCAAAAGAACAAAGGGAATCCATCTGGCGCAAAAGGAAAGAGGTCCTTTAAGAAAGAGAAGAAGCAAGCAAAGAAGCGGAATCTTTCAAAGATTAAATGCTATGCTTGCAGAAATCTCGGCCACTTTGCCAAGGACTGCCCCAATAACAAGGTAGTAAACAATGATTTTAGTTATTATTCGTTTGTATCTAGTACTGTTTTTATAGCAGAACCTAATCCTGTGTGGGTTGTTGATTCAGGGGCCACAAACCACCTAAGTAGAGATCGTGGGAACTTCACGGATTTTCGCCGATTGCCAGCAAGAAGCAGGTGGCTTTGCGTTGGAAACAATGCGAGAGTCGAGGTCAAAGGGATTGGTACCTGCGAGATTCGTTTGCAAGGAGGTCGAGCTTTAATTTTACGTGAAGTTCTCTATGTGCCGGAAATCCGGCGAAATCTTGTGTCTGTCGTTTCTTTAGTTAAATTTGGCTTTAATGTTAACTTTCATAATAATGTTGTTGACATTTATAATGGGACCGAGTTTTTCGGATCTGGTTGTATTTCGGATGGTTTCTTTGTTTTAATGAATGATTCGGATTTCAATTCTTGTTATTCAATATCTGTGAATGTTGATTACGATACATGACATGCTAGATTAGGACATATTGGTCATAATCGTATGACTAAATTAGATAACGAAGGTATGCTAGGAGATGTGTCGAAAGGGGAAACGTCCCCATGCGAGCATTGTCTTGCAGGCAAGAGCACAAGGAAACCCTTC
Source organism: Mimosa pudica (assembly GCA_029929735.1). Taxonomy (NCBI): domain Eukaryota; kingdom Viridiplantae; phylum Streptophyta; class Magnoliopsida; order Fabales; family Fabaceae; genus Mimosa; species Mimosa pudica. Next base: position 12,696,815 of record JAKELP010000030.1, on the reverse strand, counting down.
AGAAAGGGAACCAGGGCAGAATACCCTCTTATGCTCATCCATTCGGATATCTTCGGGCCTATGAACGTTAGGGCATGACATGGAGCGTGGTACTTCATAACATTTATCGATGATTATTCACGATATGGTTATGTTTACTTGATCTCTCACAAGTCTGAAGCATTGGAATGTTTCAGGAAGTAGCTACGTTTGGTAGAGAACCAACTTAACTCAAAGGTGAAAGCCTTAAGAACTGATAGAGGCCGAGAATACCTCTCAGAACAGTTCAAGACGCTCTGTGATGAAAAGGGAATTGCTAGACACCTAACAATTCCTGGCACACCACAACAAAATGGTGTTGCTGAAAGAAGGAATAGAACCTTTCTTGACATGGTTATGTCAATGATGTCTCAGACAGAGCTGCTCATCTCCTATTGGGGGGATGCACTGTTGACTGCGACATATGTACTTAATCGAGTGCCTTGGAAATCAGTCACCAAAACTCCGTATGAGTTATGGATGGTACGCAAACCGGACTTAACAGTCCTTCGACCATGGGGTCAGCAGCCTATATCCACAACTCGTCACACAAATGCGGAAAGTTGGGATCTAGAGGCAAGAAGTGTATCTTTATAAGATATTTTGAGCACTCTAAAGGATATGTCTTCATTGGTGAAAATGAGGACGGATCAGTGACTGAGATGGAGTCTAGAGACGCAGTATTCATTGAGAAAGATTTCCCTAGCAGAGGAAGCCTTACAAATTCTGAAACTCTGTATGAGAGTGAGGAACTAGAAGGCGACACTCAGTTAACTGCTCCGAGTGGGAGGATTGAACCATTTTCAGCAGAGGAAAACGGAAATCACAATCCAACATAGGAAAGAGAGCCTGTGGAAACCCCAATTCGGAAAAGCCAAAGGGATAAAACCCCAAGAAGGCGATTCTCCGTGGAGGGAGCAGTTCTTATCCTCAGTCCAGAAGACGATGAGGAGGATCCTAAAGTGTTAGAGATGCACTTTCTGGACTGGCTAAGGAAAAATGGCAAAAGGCCTTACAAGAGGAAATGGACTCTATGAGAGCCAATAAAGTGTGGGAATTGGTTGATCTTCCAAAGGGCCGAAAAGCAATTGGGAATAAGTGGATTCTCAAATACAAGCGAAAGGCTGATGGATCAATCGATAAACCCAAAGCTCGACTAGTAGCCAAGGGGTATACCCAGCGAGAAGGGGTGGACTATGAGGACACCTTCTCTCCAGTGGTACGTTTTAACTCAATTAGGCTTATATTGGCTTTAGTAGCCAGCCTAGACTTGGAGTTACATCAAATGGATGTAAAAACTGCTTTTCTAAATGGAGTCCTAGATGAAGAAATTTACATGGAGCAATCTGATGCTTTTGTGCAAAAGGGTAGTGAACAAAAGGTTTTTAAGCTCCTAAAGTCCATTTATGGGCTGAAACAATCATCTAGGCAATGGTACTTGAAGTTTCATGAGGCTGTAACTTCATTTGACTTCGAAATGATCGTAGAAGACCATTGTGTTTATATGAAACGGTTTGGAGGTAATTTTGTGATATTATCTCTTTATGTCGATGACATTCTCCTCGCTGGGACTAGCCTAAAGGCAGTTAAAACAATCAAAGACTGGTTGTCTTTGAACTTTGAGATGAAAGATATGGGTGAAGCAAAATATATCTTGGGTGTCAAGATAAAAAGAGATCGTTCAAAAAGGATGCTGTCAATGTCCCAAAAGACATATGTAGCGAAGATCCTGGAACGGTTCAATATGAGAGACTGCAAACCCATGGATACCCCTGTGGTGAAAGGACACCATCTTAGCACAAATATGTGTCCTAAAAATGAGTCTGAAGTACAACGCATGAAAAGAGTCCCATACTCAAGCGCTGTTGGATCTCTGATGTACGCTATGTTGTGTACTAGACCGGACATATGTTTCGCCGTTGGTTTGGTGAGCCGATTCCAGTCCAACCCAGGAGTGAAGCACTGGGAAGCTGTTAAGCGAATTATGAGATACCTAAAGGGAACCATGGATTACGAGTTGTGCTATTGAGGAAAAAGTCTTCATCTTGTAGGATACTCTGACGCTGATTGGGGAGGAGATCTGGATGAAAGACACTCAACCTCGGGTTACGCGTACCTGCTAAATAATGGAGCCATCTCCTGGAGCAGTAAAAAGCAAACTTGTGTGTCGTTGTCATCCATGGAAGCAGAATATGTAGCTTGTGCGGCTGCTGTTCAAGAAGCTGTGTGGCTTAAGAGATTCCTGGAACGCTTAGGCATAAATGGTGTGAAGAAGGATCCTATCCTTATCCATTGCGACAGTGAAGCCGCAATTGCCTATGCTAAGGACCCTAAGGATCATAAGAGGACTAAACATATAGACATCAAATATCATTTTGTAAGAGATATGATCTCTAAGAAACATGTAACTGTTCAGTACCTTTCCACTCATAGAATGTTAGCTGACCCACTCACTAAGCCCATTGCTAGAGGTATATTTGTTAAACACGTAAAAGCTCTAGGCATGAGCAACATTTGATGTATTGAACATTTTTTTTAGTTTCTTGAATAAAATGGTGAATTTTTCAGTTCATAATTGTTTTTTCGCACATATATATAATATTGTGTGTTTGTATATATATAAAACATGAACGTAAAGTAAGCAGTATGTCGTACAGATCCAAGAAAGGTTGGTCCACTCACACGGACAACCGTCTTCTATACATGCTGAGGGTATGAGAAGGTACGACGTGCAAGAAATCATCATGTGTTGATGAATACTTCACAAAAGTCGACCCAATAAGTTTGGGAAATGACAATTCAAGTCATGATAAGGAATACAATGATATTCCGCCGGATCTGTAGCCAGGTATTGAAATTCTCCTGTGGGAGTTTTACTAGTCCGTTAAGGGAACAATGCCTGTACGGTGATTTTATTTTTGAAATCGACATGCGACAGATAGTCGATCACCGTAACATATAAATCGTACTACATGTGCTTAATTAACCGCACACGGGACGTAGATGGAAAATCCTTGATCCATTACGGTGTGAGTCCCTAAATAAGATAACGGATATTATCCTATCTATCGATACCCTTGTGACTTAGGCAGCATCAAGGACACTTGTTTTTGTGACCGCTACTCTAGCCGAAACTCCATGGTCATGAGAGATCCGGCCTAACGAGTGATAGCTGGGTAAGCGGCAAACTCAAGTAGAATTGATGATCAGTCAGAAAGGAATGACTTGAACTTGATGACATACATGTATCGCTGGATTTCCATGATGCGCATCCTTTACTAGAAGTGCTAGTAAGTGTGGTTTTCCAGATATACGTGAAGGTAGTTTGAGTTAATTAAAACTCGAATGGGATTAACAATGCCACTTGTGTGTAAGTTAGCCTAGGGAATCTGAGACAACCGGATTAAGAATCCATATGCATTGATGTCCTTACATCCTGATCCCATTCCAAGGATTTCTAGTTTGCAAACATCTAAATTGCTTAGATTGTGCTCACGCAGTCACGGCGGACGCCCGATACGAATGCTCAAGAAAAACGAATCGCAAGATGGTGTGTCCATCAAGTGCGAGTGGGAGATGTTGGAATTAGGAAATATTTCATAAGGGAATTTTTAATCGGATCCGCCCTCGATGGACCGGATCGTTTGATTACTTAATCCGACGGCTTATAGGAAATAAGAGAGAATTACCTATTTGATTAGAATAAAATATGTTGACAATTAGGCATCAATATTTGATTGATGCCAATTGATTTGATTGAGAATCAAATCAACCATTATTGTTAATTGGCCACACAAGAATCTGCATTTATGATTGTGATATTCCTGCCTATTTTTGTGACACTCCTGTCACTATGAATAGGGATGTCCCTCATAGTTGTAAAAAAAACCTCAGCCAACAAATTCTCTGGCTTTCCTTCTCACGGTCTTTCTGAGAGGGTGATTCGTTGTGCGAATCAAACCCGGGTTCTAGTAACTCGGTATTTGCGTGGGCAGAATCATATCAGATTCTTGCTCTGAGTTCGAGGTCTTATCACGGTTCGTTGTTTTGCCGGGAAGTCGGTTCGGGTCGGGTTCGTGATCGGTTCAAAGCTCCGGGATCCAGGAACGCTCGTGGCCAGGTAATTCCTTCATACCACATACATATCTTAGCTGATTCACAATAAGAACCACCCTTTGGCAACTTCAAATGTTAACTTGACGGCTGTTCCAGAAGTGGATACAATAGTTGGATTTGAGTATTTGAGTGAAGATGGGAAAAAAATGAGAGAAGAATCTTTGTGCTATTCATTCGGCCACCAGTGTTGGCCAAGAAATTCATCACAATCCGGTGAAGAAATTAATTTGCCAAAGGGTGATTCTTCTTCTCCTCACCACTTCTCTCTCTAATCTCCACCGCGGTCAAGAAATTCATCACAGTCTGGTGTTGGCCCCCGGAGGAGCGGCGGGGCGGTGTGCAGGGAGGGAGAGTTGAGGAGGAGGGATGGAGGAGATGGTGAATGAGAGTTGGGACCTAATAATAATTATATGATTCTTTGGGACTAAAGTGCAAATACCCCTTTAGAAATTAGGGTTCAAATGCAATGCTGGATTGCCACGTCATTTAATGAAGGTGGGACTCACGCTTAAACTAACGTCCGTTTGTTTCTGTTAAACGGCGGGGTTAAATTTGTCCCATTTTGATTTACAATGTACGGTTTTGCCTCATTCAATTTACGGGTGCTAGAGTTGTCCATTTGAAAATTTACGGTGGCTAGTTTTGCACCTTCGCCCTAATTTATTTATTAAGGCATTCTAATGTACACATGTGAATGCAAAGTTGTTGAAAAATTATTAATTAGGTAATTAAAACACCACGAACTATATATATATATATAACCATTTTATTGTATTCGAAATTTTTTATTTATAGTTAAAAATATTAAATTTATTTTATTTTCCAACTTTTTTCCTATTGATAAGAGAGAGGAAAATAAGATGAGAATGTTTAGTAAAGAAAAAAATAAATTATTAATTGCAATATGTAAAATTAACAAAGGGTTAAAAGAAAACACAATAAATTCAAAGAGAAATGAAAATTGTATCTTATATTTTAGAACACTCTTATTCACAAATTTGTACCTTATATTTAAGGACAGAGGGAGTATCTGGGAAAATAACATGAAGTTCCCTAAATTTATTCACAAAGAGAGCTTTAAAGCATTCCATTCCATCCATTTTATATAATTCACAAACAATAATGGTCATATGAGACCATTCCTTCCCCTCATGCGTAATTGAAATCAAAGAAAGAAAAATTTCATACTACTCGACATTGTGTTGTATATATACTATTTCTTCACGGTAGCCTAAAACAACCTAAGTCAAAAACTCCTTTATTTAATCCATAATATACTAATTGAATCACTTTATCAAGTTGAGTAAAGTGAAATAAATTGGTTAATTTGAATAAATTGAGATGATCCTCTGGAAAATGTTCATGATTTTTTTTTCATTTGAAAAAACGGTTAATATATTGAAAAACTATATGCTATATAACTGTTAATCTCTACAATTTAGCATACTTCACTCAATTTTCATTTGTTAACACTCACAAATGTATGCTTGATAGTGTTCATAATTGAGAGAATAACTTGTGAAAATTGAGTGACTTTCCTTTAGCTCATCATCCAAGGAAACTACTAGAATTCTCTATGTTTTATAAGGGAGAGATACAAAAGGAAAAGTGTTCAAAAGAGGAGTAAAGTGTTGCATCATGGTAACTCAAGGAAAGAAGACTCACTCTGTTAAGGTATGCTGCGACGACAACATTGTATGATGCAGCACATGAAGAAAATAAAAGAAGTTTGCTCTCTGACATGGTGCGCCTCAGCGCACAAAAGTGTATGACGTGGTACACGAAGAAAATAAAAGTAGTTCTCTGATATGGTGCGCCCTAGCGCACAAATGTATATGCTGCGGCACACACATACATACCTTGTTCAGCTACACATTTTACTTTGATAAAACACAAAAATGAAATATTTAACCTAGCGTTTTGACTGAAAAAGGGAAATAACACTCTTTGGGACAAGTAGAGAGCTAGAGAAATTAAACACCTTGAGACTGAGAGCTATGGCAAGATTTGGAGCTTGGGAAAAAGGATCCTTGGAGCATTTTAGACAAATTTCTTGTGGATTCCTCTGCTATAATCTCATTCATTTCTGTTTCTCTTGCATTGCTATGTCAACTAACATGTTTATACATGAAATTTTTTACTTTCCTCTCATTAAGTGTAGCTAATCTCCTTTTTCATTCTAAGTTTTATTTTGAAGTTTTGTATGGATTGATACTTTAAGACCCTTCTCTCTTGTTGATTAATGTTTATGAATGTAACTTTTGCTTTATTTTTACTAAGTGGTGCGCAACACTTGGCTTGTTTGCTTACTTGTGGCTTGGAAGAGTATAACTAAACAAATAACTAAGTTATATTCATACTTGTCTTGAAATTCCAAAGAGGAATGAAGAGTTAGTTAATGAGATAGGAATATTCATTAACCAAATTTTGTAAAATTGGAGTGGGTTGATTAAAAAAGCTAGTTAGCATAATATGTAGTATGAAAATATGAATGTTAATGTTAACTAAAGTTTGAGTAAGCTTGGAAGAATCATTCAAATACTTGAGACTTCAAACAACAACTTAAGATTTATTAATTGACATTAGAGGTGAGTTAATCAAGCATCATGAAGTACAAAGTAGATAAATAAACCTAGGTTTTTCCCATTGTGTTTGTTTTTAACTTTAAAAATATATTCTCTTATTTTAATTTTTACCCAAAGCTAATTTTGATTATAATTTATTAAATGAACTTGCTTATCACATAGTCCTTGTGGAACAACACTCTATTTATCACTATACTACTAAACTTGACCAGTGCTCTTCTAGTTGCAATTTTGCGAACAATAACTCTCCCCTTCAATTCTTTCTTACCCATTCTCCATGGCTGCAACTGGCAAAATGATTAGACATTCAATCCTTTTGGCAAATGTTTGATTCTTGGTAAGTATCATTTTTAATTAGTTGTGATTCTAACTAAAACACCAATTGTATAGGCATTTTCCACATCTAAGTAAAAATATTATACAACAAATTCCACAAGGCCAGGGTCCCTTAGATTGTGAGCGACCTCAACCTCTTTTCCTTAAATTATTTAAAAAAAACTATGCCCTTAATTTAATTTTACAATTTGTGTCATCATAGCATTTTAAATTAAGCGGGAACACTAGATCTTAGGAGTCTATTTTATAAACAAGCTCTTAAATAAGTAGGAGAACCCGTGCAAGTTAACATAAATCTTATTATTTATATATTAAGCGGGAACACTGGACCTTAGTCTCGTTTCACCTATACACACGCAGTATTTTATGAATGATCAAGTTGCTTTTGATTACCTATTTTCCTCAAATGCCACGATCAATCGTTATGTCAGTTTTTTCTAAGGGTATCCCTACCCGTGTGTTAAGTGAAATTAATCTCTCTCTGATTTGAAATAGGAAGTAGTATACAATTGGTCCATGAGTTTACTTCATTCATAAAATTTGGGGGGTCAAACCTCTTAACACTTGATAAAGAGACGAGAGTACTTGTCACTCAAACCAACCCACAAGGTTTCATATTATTTATTATTTATGTTGTATTGCTATCAAATTCACCGATTGAATGTATGAATAAAAAAAACCATTGATTTGGCAACTTGAAATTATTGTAGTTACCATAATAATGACTTCGTAAGTTCGTATAAAAAAAATGCCGCGGCTCTATCCCGATTCTCTCATCATCTCCCTCAATCATGGTTGTCCCATTTTATCACCCAAATTCCTTAATTTGAGAGAAAAAACAACGAAAAGATTGATGCTGATGAGGTATTTTATTAATTGTTCAAAATGTTTATATCTCATTAAACACAAAAACATTTGGTCAAAAAAAATTAAACACAAAAACAACTAAATGCTTCTAAACACAACAAAATCAATTCTCTTAAAAACATTTTTTTCACAGTAATTGAAGTACCAATACCTAAATATAACTAATGACTTCCGATTTTATATTGGATTTAATACTCATTTTGAGTATATTTGGCAAGATATTTATTCAAAATTAAATGTTTTATTTAAAAATTTTGAAGATATGTTAAGTTGTTCCATTAAATGGAGGATTAGTGGTAGCATGCATAGAGATACTATTATTAACCTAATATTGTCACTCAAAGGTTACGTTGATTTTGATTTAGACATTTTATCAATTGTGATAAGAAGTTGTGCAAATAATTAAAGCTAGTAGTAATTTAAATTTAACTTAAGAAAGCTTTTTAAAATGTTTATCAACCTTGGACAAAGTATAAACACATAATTTCATTTTAATTCTAAATGAGAGGGTTTTAATTGAATATAATGTCATGAAATGCTGATAAATAATCTCAGACAAAATTATGTTGGGACTCACTAACACGAAATTTTAAAAGTGGAGCAAAAGTGTACATTCTATTAAATAATGTAACTTTTGTTTGACATATTATGTTGGGACTCACTATCCTTCCTCTTCTTTCTACTCACCAAATCTCAATTTTTCGGTGGCCCATCATTAACACACCAAATCCCACCATTAATGACTCATTCACTTACGTTACCGAAAATGGCCGATAAGTCAGTAACTCTTTAACTCAATAGTAGATTTTCACTTATTTTCTCATTACAATTCTGTTTATTTGCAACCTTTAAGGTGCTTTTGCTTAACTTCTATTTGAGGTACTGCGTGCCGCGGTCGTTGGGCCTATTGAAGGGGGATGTAGCTTCTAATATCCCACAGATCTCCACCTCGTTCCACACACTATTGGCCACTTTTGATATCAGATGCATATTAAATTAACTGAAATAACAAATATTTGCACACTCATATATATTTATATATTTTTTTCAAATTTATTGAGGATAAAAAGTAAAAGGTATAAACATCCTTAGATATTTTGAATTTACAGTTGAAAGTTATACAACTCAATTTGAATTATTTTATTTATTAAGTATTTAAATAGATATTAGTCAACTAATTACCACCATTACTGGATCAACTTTCATTCTTTTATTTACACAAATTGCATCATACTACCACAAAAAACAACTACCGACTGTGGAGGAGATTGTAACATCACTAATTCGATCAATAAATAAAGAGGGCTCGTATTGCGAGATTATCCACAAATAAATTTTATTCAAAATTTCATAGTTTCAACTTCTCAACTTCATCTTTCGATCAAAGAAACTTCTCAACTTCATAAGTGTTATATCTCTACTAGAATAATATAGTTGGGATAATGAGGGTAGAACCTAATTTTGTTCAGATCAACTCTCATCAACTTATCTCATCAATAATTTTATGATTCCCTTTTGGATCAACTTTAAAAAATTACTTAACATGACTTGTGAAAGAAATGCACTAAGTCAATTGTCCTTGTTTTGTCAAGTTCAGCTTTCATTAAAAATATTATGTAAACTGCTAATTGCTGAGGTCTTCTTTGTAAAATATATTTCACAATATCAATAATTTAGTTTTTCCCACATATAAGATTCCAATTTGTTTTTGTTTAATATTTTTGTTGAGGAGATGTGACAAGTTGAAGGACACCGATTTGCTGGTTGGTGTAGTGTGCCTTGAGTCTAGTCCTTCAAGAAATTTTAGAACCTCAAGGTAAGCGGAAGCTACCCCGGGGTATCGTTCGCAAGGAGCCTTGTTTAATCTAACTATCCTAGTAAATTAAATGCAATGCAAGATGGATTTGAGTAAAGAAAATATGTTTTGTTGATTTTTTTAATGATGGAATGAAGAATGTAAAACAAATAAATATTTTTGGTATTTTTGGATAAAAGGGTGGAATGAAAGTGAAGTGCTCTTGGAAATGATTTTCAATGGCTATCATAGCTTTCTAAATATTTTTGGGGAGTTAAATGCACTAATTTCCTAATTTACCAAACCTCATGGACCCATGAGTCCAATACCTAGTTGTTGAAACCTCATCCAATTAGGCATTGTTAAGCTCTTTAGTGCTTGTGGACCTATTACTTGCAAGGAACTATTAATCCTACGACCGGAACCCCGAATCGCCACTTAATTGATCCTATGATTTTAATTCACTATTGGAACCCCACATAATAAAATAAAATCTAAGGATTGAAGTCCAATGTTACTCAAGCAATTAATAGGTTCACTTTGAGTTTCTCTAGGTTTCCTAAAATACCAAACCTCACCAACCGGCAAGTCTAACACCTAATCTCATGGACTCATTAAATTAGGCATTATTAATTACCCTAGAGTGTGATTAGTGATTTGTAATGCATGGTTCAATTACAATTCAATTCAATAAACTATCTACCAATACCATGAGTAAATAGAAATATCTAATGAATTATAAAGAACATATGTATGACCATACATATTGTTGAGTCCAAATCCCTCATTACAAGTCAAAATCACAAATACCCATAATAACAACCAAGTCCAGTCCAATCTCAAAACATAAATGCTAACCTAAACCTAGGCAATCAAAAATATAAAGAGAAAGAAAAGGAATTGGGACTCCCCTTTGAAGAACCATAGCTCAAGCCACTTCCCATCAACTCCAAGAGTAAGGAGGAACTTTATTGAGGCATGGATGGAGGAAGGAAGGTGGAAGATTGAAGAAATGGGATGAGAAGTGAAGAGAAGAGGATGAAGGGAATGGAGGTAACTAGGGTTTTGGGGAGCACCCAACCCCCAAAACTTATGTTTTCTAAGCCTAATTCTTCAATTAATATCAAATGGAAGTTGGGTCAATGATTGGGCTTCAATTTGGGTCCAAATTGGTGTCAAAATAGTCAAAAAATCAGTAAAACCCGAGCTGATATGTAGCAGTTCGCGACAGGGACTGATCTGCAAAATCTGAAAGTTTTGGGTCAGATTCTGTAATTTTCCCAGGACTGTTCTGAAGCATTTTCAGGATTCTGGGCCGATTCTGTAATTTTCTCCAAATGCTCTGAATAGCTATTTCAGCTCATTTTCTTCATTTTCTGCAAGGGAAAATTCACAACAATATAATACATTTCATCCCAAAAATTAATCACTTAATATAAACAATTAAATGTGACGATTATGCTCTTTTTTAACCCTTTTCACATAAAATCATTTTTAATTCAATTCAAAATATAATAAATGCATTTTAATTCAATATTACATCTTTGAAATGTTAATAACTTCAATTTAGCACACTAAAAATATACAAATTCAAGGATTTGTCAACTCCCCCACACTTAAACCTTTGTACTCCCGGACAAAGAAAAGTTTTTAAAAGCTTTGAAGTACATAAAATGACAATTATGAGAATTCAACAAACAATGTGAAATGGAATAATGCTAACAATGATTAACAATGATTAATAAAGATTGTAATGAATGTGAAGAGTATGAGTAGAGAAGAAAATCACTCAAGGATAAGTGTTTACACACATCTCACCATTTTGGGTTAATTTATACTCTCATTATCCACTTTGGTACACATCCTACCATATGCTTGTAGGAATTCTAAGGTCTCTACTAAAACATAAAGTGCAATGCATCAAAAGGACTTTTGAGGGTTATGGTGATGGATAGGCCAAATGATGGAATGAGAATGAGAATGAAAAGAATTGACGTTATGCATGTTTAGTCATTCATTCACAACTTGAAGTACTAATTGCACATTGCTAAACTACTATGCATGCCTTATTTTTCACTTTTCGACTTTTTCTCATTTCTTCCCCTTTTTTGCACTTTTTTTTCTTTTTTTTTGTATTTTTTCTTTTCTATACATAACATGCTTCTTTGAAACATAACAATGACATCTTTTTCATTTTGAACAAAGCAATTGTGCAACTTTTCTCATATTGGTAAAACAATGCAATAACATCAAGTGAATGGCTCAAATGGGTAGCAAAAGGGTATAGTGTTTAGGGTTGGTGTTTGGGATAGAAGGGTATGAAATGAAGGCCTTTATCATACTACATTACACTATATGCAACAAGCTTTGACCAAGAATGAAAACAAGTTCTAGAGAATGGTAACCAAGTGGATTTCACTCAAGAATGAATAATTAGGCCCAAATTACCTCACAATATATGGCTAATTCTCCTAAACTCATAAACAAATATTCAAGACAATCAAGATTAACCATAGGGCATCGATTCCATTCACAAGATTGCAAATCAAAAGCATAAAAACAAATTCTCAAAATTGTCAAAAGTCCAAAAATATGTTATGTCCAAGGTTAACAAATGTAAAAGTGAGGGAAAGTTCAAAATTTTTCAAAATTTAGCCAATTTGAAGCTAGAAACATGTCTAAAGATGCAATAGCCCAAAACTTAACCCAACTATAACCCCTCCCCCACACTTAATTCCTACATTGTCCTCAATGTAGCAAAATCATGGAAAAATCCAATTAAATTTCAAAGCATGTGGAAATCAAGTGTGGTGGTGGTGTTAGCACTAAGCACTTTATTTTTAATCCTAGAAATGGGAAAAACAACTAAAGCTACCTTTTACTACTACTTTATGTCTCTCCCCCACACTTATATTCCTTAATCAACAATTAAGCCAATTAAACGAAGAACAAGAAGGAAAATAAGTGAGGAAAGAGACAACCTTAGTTATGGTATCTTCAAATGCTTGAAGGAGAAGTTCTCATCCTTGATGATGATTATGTTGGACTTTAGAGCTCCAACTTCTCCTTTGTTGATCTTCCTTGGTGGTGGTTGAAGTAGATATCTCATATGGCTCCTACAATGGTGTTTATGCAAAGAAAACAAGCCAAGAGAAATACCAAATCCAAAGGAACAAACTTGGAGAGGGTTAGAGCATGTTTTAAGCAAGTTAAGATCAAAACTCTCCAAGTATGAATCACAACCAAGAAAATCAACATTACTCCTATTTGTAGGAGTCAAAGACACATTTATTGTAACATAGTGTTACTAATTACCTGATTAACCAATAATATTTATATCAATTCATTAAGCTCTTTACTAACTATGATAGAAAAAGGAATTTCCATAATATTAATATCTCTATCATAGTTAGAAAAGATTATTCTAATCCTTTTATAATTTATCCATGATAGAAAAGAATAAACTAATAAAACCTGAATACTATCATGGATAATTAATAGCTAACCATGTTAGAAAAGAATCACCTAACATGGTTAGAAAAATAAACCTAATGTTCAATAATATCAAATACATCTAAATATATGCGGAAACGAATGCAGGCCTATACAAATTGGCAATATACAATTCAAAATAGTCCATATAACTACTACTACCTAATTCCCTTTCCTGCTGCTTGCGTCTGTGCATGAATACCTGCAAAAATGTCAGTAATCGTGGGATGAGACAATTTGTCCCAGTAATCACCGCTTAACTCACTATAACAGTGAGATGTGCGGTAGCGAGGGCGTCTAAAGGGTACCACATTTAAAACCAATACTATATATATAAACAAGTCAAGTCTTTCCTTCATCATTCAAGTCCCTCCTTCTAATTCAATTCAAATTCATCATCTCAATTTCCCACATATTACTCAAATCCCTCAGTCAATTCCAAATCAACTCAACAGACGAAAATAAACGTGATTGACACTGTGCCCAGTCTCAAATCTGAAAGCATAAAAGGGAGCACTTTAAATAGTGAAAACGTCCCTGAAAAGGGAGCACTATAAAAAGTGAAAACGTCCCTGGTTCCTCTAAAATCCGAGGAACCTGTACAATTAACCTATCGATTGCGCAGATCGATAGGTTACATCGGCCGACGGTACTAATAATCAGTGTCATGCAATACTAACAATACCTATTCTATATTCCATCAACTTCAACCTCATTCAATATTTCAATCTCACATTTCATGTTTTCCACAACATAGCTCACCATAATCTCAAACTCAACATCTATCACTCTTTTCTATTTCCATAATTTCTCAAGTCACTGTCTAACACTATACCTATCTATATATCTTCCACAATCATTCCAGATCAATACCAACCACAGCCAGAGTAATATATATGTAGTGTTTCAAATTTCTTTATATGAAAATAATTGTGTTTGAAAGGCACCCGATAGCCTGTTTTGTATAAAAATAACCTTTCAAAGATAATATATATATATATAGAGGGTGAGAAAGGATTTTAGAAAATCCTAGCTAACATCACCCTCAATGTTATAGTAAGGTTAAGAGTGATTACCTGTCGCCCTTTAGCACTTTACTGCCTTTCCTCACCGTTTCCTTCCCTTCAAGTATAATCACCATTATATGCTCCTATAACGATACGATACATAATGATATATCAATATCATTTTCACTTCATAATACTTTGACGTCTCTCTCTCGTATGTATTCATATGTTACTACCCAAATCCCCATTCTTAATTCAACTGTTTATACAATCATTCAAAGTCCAAATTCGCTACTTTAAACATTAACAAGTCATTAACAAGTCATTCACAACTTAAAAATTCCACATAGAATAATCCAATGTCTTTCCTTCAAGCTCAATTTCATATTATCACAAGCAACTTTAAACCATAACATATACCAATCATAAGCACTTTAAAGTTCACAAAACACTTCTCAAGTCCATTACATGATTACTTCCAACATTTATCAAAACATTATGTATTCAAATCAAACATTCCTATCCTTAGGAAATTATTAAACATCAAGCATCAATTCCTTTATAATATGAAATATCTATATTCTCATAGTATCTTGAAGTTCTAACAATACTAGTAAGGACATACATGTCTAAACACAACTTCAAATATTCTAACCTAGCCTAAACCTAAAACAAAGAACTTGTACTTAATATTAAATCCTTGGAATTAATTTGGCTTAACAATCTACATAGTTCAATCCAAAAATACATTAGTGTTTCCCTTTAAAATCCAATATTCCAAATACTTAATTACTTAAGTCTCCTTATTTGACACAACTATAAACACAACAAAACCCAAAATACATAATTTGTAGCTCAATTATCACATCTCCAAACTTGCATTCAACCAACAATACAAATTATCCTAATTCCACTTTATAGTCAAGTAACTCATAGGCAATGAAAGTAAACAGCTTAATTCCTATTAACATCTTCGAGTCTTTTCCAAAGACTCATGCAAAGTTCTCATGTTTCCCCATAACAAAATACATTACACATACTCAAAAATCCCCTTTCTTTTCCAAATTTTCTTTCCATAGTTAACTTCCATGTTAATTAACCATAACAGAATTTCCAAACCAGAGAATATGTACTACTATACTAAACAATGAAACCCACAATGTTTAAATGACCTTTAACTTTCATGTTTTCTGTGATAAACTAGCCCTCTATTCCAATTATTGATTTACAAAGAATTAAACTTCATAAAACAATAAAAAATATCACCAGCAGGGTTTGAAATCCCCATATACTACTTCAAATCAGATTTAGAAGCAAGAGAGACAGCTCATGCTGCACTAAATCAAGTCCAAAGCTCTATGAGAAGACAAAATCTCTAAGACACAAAAACTCTGCTATCTTTTCTGCAAAACATTCCAAACTACACGCTGAAAACAAAAACCCTTCCTCAGGTGCTTCAAAGTGAAATTAAATCATTACCTTGCACATGAAAATTTAAAGCAAATCAATTAATCTCAGTCAATCAAATTTTCTTGTTCAGCTTTTTCAAGACAAGACATCCTCCTGATTAACACCATAGTTATATTCAATAAAAGTCCCACATAACTTTTCCAATCCAAACACATCACTAGGAAGTCCGCTAAACAAAAAATATCACAAAAGCCAAAAAACCACGGAAGAAACTATGCTTAGCATAATTTAATAAAAAAAAATATGATAAACCAATCCACAAAGATAACTATTAAATATAAATATCAAATTTTAAAGCCAATAGATCTCATCAGACAAACAATAATCCAGAACATCAAAAACACAACTTGAGCTAAAAAAAAAATGATAACTTATGCAGATTCAACCAACCATAACATTAGCAAACATTAAGACCAATCCATAAAAAAAAAAAAAAACAGTTATCAAAAATCACAAATCTCAACCATAAACTAACAGGCCACCATTAAAACTCCTCACAAGAACACAAAATACACATAGATCAGCAAAACATAGCATAACTATAAAACTCCAAGGAGTCAAACAACAATAAATAATTCAAGCTGAGATGAAATACCCACAAAGAAAAAACTAAACTTTAAGGCTCACTCAAACCTCACCCGAAAACGTCCAGAAATTGAGCAAACAGAGAAAGAAAAGGAATCACCTTAGCTTAATCCATGATGGCATGGCTTGCCGGAGAACATCTTCGCCGGAAAACTCGTCAGACCCGAAATCGTAGGGGTGGGCCAAATGGAAATCAAGAGAGGAAAGGGAAAAACATGAGTCAACCTTAGAAGGAAGCATAGCACACAAAACGACATAAAAGTCGAAGCTTTTACCTCTTCCCAGCATCATCCGCCGCTGTAACCGCCGTTCGCCGCCATTTGAGCCCGCCGGTCGCCGGAAAGAAGGAGGAACGAAGAAGGCGAAGGGAAGAGGGAGTAACAGATTTGATGATGATGACGGTGAAAGGAAAGAGAGAGACCGCGAGTGGGGGACTCGCCGACCGCCTCCGATTTGTCTGTGGGCCTCGCCGGAGACGCAAGGCCGAGAGCACAAAAAGGAGGAGCTAGAGGGAGGCGAGAGATCGGGTGAGAGGGGAAGGAAGAAGACGAAGGAAGCCACAAAGCTTCCTTCTCCGTCGTCACTGTCGACGGCGGCGGCGGCCTCCTTGGCAGCCGGTGAGAAATGGAAAAGGGGAAGGAGAACGAAGAAGAAGAAGACGGGAAAGAGGAGGGAGGGCGGCGGGTTTATATATATAAGGGGAGGGGCGCGTTTGGTTTTGCTGAAATTAGAGGGTTCTCTAATGATTTGTAGTCCAAACTTGCCATAGTGTACTCTTTTAATTCTAAAACCATTTAAACCAGCCTCCAATCTCCTTAAACTTCAAAATATTATTAGCTTTACCACTCCCTCATATTTCAAACTCTTCATTTCTTAATTAATTATATGCATATTAATTACTCAAAATTTCCAAAAATATCCCAAAAATTCCTAAAAATTCCAAAATTTCCCAAAACACTCTCTAATCCTGAATTAAATTTTTCAGGATGTTACATTTATGATTTTTAAATCCTCTTGTGTTTGCAACCGGAAAGGTGAGGAACTCAACTTGGTGTTGAGGTACACCACATCGCATTTGCAACCACAAAAGGTGGGAGGTATAAGAGTGGAAGAAGAAGATGATTTATGCAATATGGAAGATGAATGCATTCCTAAATCGGGAGGTAGGTCACAAGACAAAATTAAATGGAAGAATTCATATTTTTTCTCAATTTTATCATTCAAAACATGTGAATCTTCCTTATTTGACCTATCCAAAGATAAAAAAGAACTGAGATCAAAAGATATGCAATTTTCATGTCCATTTTCAAGTGTAGCATGTGTCATGTTATCAATTGAACTAGATGAAGATGTAGCATCATGTGAAGTGGAAAGCCAATTATCAATTTCCATACAAATAGCACAAGACTCATCACAATCACATGTGTTAATGAAGGGGGAGGAAGGTGAAATGAATTTTTCATCATGTTGAATAGATTCAAAGAAGCTCAAATCATCATGCTTATCAACACTTAAAAAGGAAGACAATTGTTCACAATTATAATGCCTAGACATGACAATTGCAACCAAATAATCTCAATATGCAAATGCAAGTAACTAAAAAAATCAAAACAAAGATTAAATGCAAAGTGAACTATCCTAAAATGCACCTAAACTAAATGCAAGCTAATGGCTCACTTTGACCCAAATCAATTTTGAATATTGACACAAATTTACTAGGGAGTCAAATTAATGACTCCCCGGCAACGGCGCCACTTGAAAGACACCGATTTGCGGGTTGGTGTAGTGTGCCTTGAGTCTAGTCCTTCAAGAAATTTTAGAACCTCAAGGTAAGCGGAAGCTACCCCGGGGTATCGTTCGCAAGGAGCCTTGTTTAATCTAACTATCCTAGTAAATTAAATGCAATGCAAGATGGATTTGAGTAAAGAAAATATGTTTTGTTGATTTTTTTAATGATGGAATGAAGAATGTAAAACAAATAAATATTTTTGGTATTTTTGGATAAAAGGGTGGAATGAAAGTGAAGTGCTCTTGGAAATGATTTTCAATGGCTATCATAGCTTTCTAAATATTTTTGGGGAGTTAAATGCACTAATTTCCTAATTTACCAAACCTCATGGACCCATGAGTCCAATACCTAGTTGTTGAAACCTCATCCAATTAGGCATTGTTAAGCTCTTTAGTGCTTGTGGACCTATTACTTGCAAGGAACTATTAATCCTACGACCGGAACCCCGAATCGCCACTTAATTGATCCTATGATTTTAATTCACTATTGGAACCCCACATAATAAAATAAAATCTAAGGATTGAAGTCCAATGTTACTCAAGCAATTAATAGGTTCACTTTGAGTTTCTCTAGGTTTCCTAAAATACCAAACCTCACCAACCGGCAAGTCTAACACCTAATCTCATGGACTCATTAAATTAGGCATTATTAATTACCCTAGAGTGTGATTAGTGATTTGTAATGCATGGTTCAATTACAATTCAATTCAATAAACTATCTACCAATACCATGAGTAAATAGAAATATCTAATGAATTATAAAGAACATATGTATGACCATACATATTGTTGAGTACAAATTCCTCATTACAAGTCAAAATCACAAACACCCACAATATCAACCAAATCCAGTCCAATCTCAAAACATAAATGCTAACCTAAACCTAGACAATCAAAAATATAAAGAGAAAGTAAAGGAATTGGGACTCCCCTTTGTAGAACTAAAGCTCAAGCCACTTCCCATCAACTCCAAGAGCAAGGAGGAACTTTATTGAGGCATGGAAGAGGAAGGAAGGTGGAAGATTGAAGAAATGGGATGAGAAGTGAAGAGAAGAGGATGAAGGGAATGGAGGTAACTAGGGTTTTGGGGAGCACCCAACCCCCAAAACTTATGTTTTCTAAGCCTAATTCTTCAATTAATATCAAATGGAAGTTGGGTCAATGATTGGGCTTCAATTTGGGTCCAAATTGGTGTCAAAATAGTCAAAAAATCAGTAAAACCCGAGCTGATATGTAGCAGTTCGCGACAGGGACTGATCTGCAAAATCTGAAAGTTTTGGGTCAGATTCTGTAATTTTCCCAGGACTGTTCTGAAGCATTTTCAGGATTCTGGGCCGATTCTGTAATTTTCTCCAAATGCTCTGAATAGCTATTTCAGCTCATTTTCTTCATTTTCTGCAAGGGAAAATTCACAACAATATAATACATTTCATCCCAAAAATTAATCACTTAATATAAACAATTAAATGTGACGATTATGCCCTTTTTTAACCCTTTTCACATAAAATCATTTTTAATTCAATTCAAAATATAATAAATGCATTTTAATTCAATATTACATCTTTTAAATGTTAATAACTTCAATTTAGCACACTAAAAATATACAAATTCAAGGATTTGTCACAAGTCTACAACTAGTTATCATAATCATCACATTCATAGTTCTGTTCTGTAGGGCCTTATATTAATGCAAAAAAGAAGCTAATGTGACAACTATAATCTATCTGTTAAAATTAAACAAAATACAGCTACACTTATACTGGGGGGACTATTTTAAAAACTCCATGTCTTTCGGTACGTGGAATTTATTCCTAATGTTTCACACTTATAAACTCCAATCTTTGTTTAATTTTTTCTATGGTTTCTGCCCAAGAAAAATGATGATCTTTTCGATCCCACAAAGCATGAATGAATATTTTGTGTGTTTGGCTCGACTAATTGTGGAAATGTGGCTTATTTTTAAGCTGACTTATTTTTAAATCAGTTAGAAAATAAGCTCTATGTTAGCTTATTTTTATGTTTGGATGAACTTTGAAAAAGTGATTTATCTTCCCATTTGACTTATAAACATGTTTGGATGACTTTTTGTTTAAAATAGACTTATTTTTAAGCTGACTTATTTTTATGTCATGTAGAAAAATAAGCTGGTTTTTTTTCTGAAATAAGCTACCCAAAATGGCTTATGAATAAGCTGACTTATTTAAAATAAGCTGGGTGAAAAATAAATCCAGTCAAACATAGAAAAAAACCACACACCCTAAGTAAGCTTGCTTAATTAAAATAAGCTGACTTATTTCTCTAAAAAAGTTCAGCCAAAATAAGCTGGCTTATTATCTTCCAATCTTCCACCTCCACCTTCACCTCCACCTCCATTCCACACACATGGTTACCCACTTTTGTATCAAATTTTGTTATCCATAATCAAGATATTTCCCCTCCACTTAAAGATTTCAAGACTAAACTCTCATTGATTTGTAGGCAACTCAAAGGATGAAAGATATGCGAAATTTTATTAATTTTTAATATTAGATATATGTTAAATATATTAAAATGACATATACACACTTATATTGTTCAAACTAATCGAGGATAAAATGTAACACGAATAAATATTCTAGAAAAACTTCACTTGTAAATTATACAAAGCAATTTAAATTGTTTTATTTATTAAGTGTTCAAATAGCTAGATATTAATTAACAAATAATCACCATTATCTTCATTCTTTTTTATATATGAAAATTGAATCATACCAATACTGCTTGTTATTTTTTTCTTATGAAACCCAACTCGGTCAATAAAAAAGAGCTTATATTGTGCTATTATCTAAATATTATATTCGCTATTACGTAACACAATTTCGTCTTCCCTACTTTATTTTAATAAGTGTTGTATCTCGACTAGAAGAGTAGTATAGTCCGGATAATGAAGGGTTAGTGGATGCCTGATTTTGTATAGATCAACTTGAAATAATCAATTTACGTGACTAGTAAAGGAAATGCACAAGTCAGTTATATTTCTTTGTTTTCATCAATTTCCTCTTTCATTGAAATGATATTGTAAACTGTGCGGTGACTACTAAGGCCATCTTTATAAAAACCCAAGTAGTTATTGTTTGATTTTTCGTTGATGAGATGCTACAATTAATTATCATAGTAATCACATTATAGATCTGTTCTTCAGCGCAGCAAAGGGACCTTATGTGAGGGTCAATATCACAAATAGTTAACAATTAAATTTAATATGTATTTCACAGTAATGGAGCCAAAATAGATACTACCTTGACATCTATAACCTTCCTGTCAAAATTAAACAAAATAATTAATATATTCGGATGTTCATTTTTTTTAGCAAGTTGATGTCTTCTTTGTATAAAAAAAGTCAACGTCTTCTGTACGTGAATCGGAATCTACCTTTAATGTTGTTTCACACTTATAAAATCTTATCTTTATTTAATTTTCTGATGTTTTGGCACGAGAAAAATTTATCTTTAAGATGCTACCGTGTATTAATGCAATTTATATAATCAAATTTTATATATACTATTATGCTAACCAAAGAAAAAAATGTTATAATGTCAAAAGTGCTGGATCCGTAGGTGTGATATTATTTAATGTTTAGTAGTTTACTGTGTTTATATTTTTAATTCTTTCATGCTTTCTATATATAGTATCAAATTTCAAGTGTTATTTACTTATTTATTTAACTTCTTCATGGGTGTCTTACTATTAATTGCTGCTTCATTCAACTTTCAATATAACATTGGTTAACATATTTTTAAATGATCAAGATAAAACAAAGGTGTTCTAAAATGAGCAATCTCCCGGGACCAAAATCTTTCATTTAAAACTTCAAGGACTAAAATTCAAATTACAATAAACTATATAGCGATCAAAAGTTGGTTTGATCCATTATTTTACTTCTAAAAGTTAAATATAATATAATAATATACAATATATGTTATAAGTAAGTAACTTAGTCTTTTTTCTTTTTAGACACAAATATATTGGTCTAGGACTTTTAGGCATAACCAAAGAGTTTGGGCTAGACATGGGGACTTTAAAAATGAAGAAAGCATCGATGTAAATATAGGTGTGATATTTATTGTAGATATACTATTATGCTAAGCAAAGAAAAAATTTTATAATGTCAAAAGTCTTGGATTGTAAGGTGTGATAATTTTTAATGTTTAGTAGTCATCTGTGTTTATTATTTTTAATTCTTTTACGCTTTCTATATGTAGTATAAAATTTCAAGTGTTATTTATTTAAGAATAATGGACCTAATTTACCCTCTAAGTAACCATCTAGGAGCACTGGGCACCCTGAACTAACAACAGGCTCATATTTGCACTCAAAGTAACTACAATGTTCAAAAAATACCCTCAGTGGACGGTCAATCACGTTTGACCATTAATATGCCTATGTGGCCGCCACGTGGGTTAAATTTTTGCCACGTAGGATATGTCATCTGGACCTAATCTGCCCTCTAAGTAACCAACAAGGAGCATTGGGCACCCTGAACTAACAACATGCTCATATTTACACTCAAAGTAACCAAAGTGTTTAAAAAATACCCCTAGTGGACGGTCAATCACGATTGACCGTTAATCTACCCATGTGGTTGCCACGTGGGTTAAATTTTTGCCACATAGGATATGTCATGTGGGGCCCACATATAATAAAAACAATACCCTCTCCTTTCTCTCCTTCACTTCCAAACAGTCCCACCCTTCCCCCACACAACAATGGATTATGTCCAGGTAATAAAAAGTCGTGAATCATGAATGCATAATTAAATGGCACACTGACAAGTAGTTGCTGGTGATTATAGCACACAATGAATGTGTTATCGACGGGACGGTGAAACCATGTGGTGGTTGTTTTTTTAAATGGAACCATGTGGTCGTTGGGTGGACTAAAATGAATTACAAAATGAGGTCTGTACGTTTTATTTTATATAAATAGAAATATAAAATAGATTAGAATGTGTGTTTGAATCTCCAAACGATTTTATTATGGTGGGAGACATAGCTTTGCCTATATGAACAACATTTCTATCTCTTTCGTCCGGATTAGTCGGTTTTCAATAGGCGTTGGATTCTAGAACCAAAAAAGAATACAAAAAATAGATATATAGTACTAATATGATAATTATAATAATGCCTAACTGGTGGCAGGGGAAAACAGCAATAATACATAAGTTAATGAAATGATATGAGAAAGAAGGATGTAAAGTGAAGACATTAGTTTTTCATCAATGTTCTGAAAATAGGAGCTTGATGTCTCACTACGCTGAAGACTCATTCGAACACAATGGTTGGTCTTGAGAAATGGAGTACTCCATGCCATAATTTTTAATGTAACCTCTCTAGTCTCTATGTATTCTTAATGCAGAGGGCCTTAATTCCTAAGGCTTCAATTCTCTCCTTTTATTTTTATATTCTATTATGATACACTCCCATTTTTTTGTTTAAAAATAATTTTTCTATAGGATAAAAGTTTTATCTTTTTATACCATTATATTCAACATAAATTAGTGACATATTTTGTAGGAAAAAAGGGGTTCATATGTCAATTATATATAATTTTTGAAATACTTGAAGTTCTAACTTGGAAGAAAACAAATTTTTTATCTGAAATATTTGAAAAATCAAATAAAGTGAATATTTTATCATTTGTTGTTCATAATATCAAAATATATAGCACTAGTTTTTTGTTAAATATAATGGTATAAAAATATAAAACTTTACCCAAAAATGTTATTTTGAGCAAAGGATAGAAGTATACTGGAATTAAAAATGTCAGAAGACTTATCCTTAAATTTAAGTTTGCCTGGAACTATCGATATGGATGAGCGTATTTAATTGATTTTACAAAGAACGAGAAGATACTCTCGTGCTAAGCAAGACAGCTCGTCTTCTTGATCAATTTTCTGATACAATTACTATCGTTTCATATCAATTTTCTGATACAATTACTTTCCTTTGATATCTTCTATTACCAGTTATTTTCCAAGTTCAATCCCCAACAAATATATAATTTCGCAAAATATGGATAAATTTATTACTTAACGTCATACAACATGCCCTCTTCATGTTACTATGGTTCGAAATTTTAGAAAGAACAAAATGTAAAATATACTCCCTCCGGTCCCTAATGTAAGAGCTAGCCGCCAAAAAAACGCTTCTTAAGAAAACATGTGAATGTTAGTTGGATGTCTGGAGTTAATGCTTCTTTTCCAAAATTGCCCATATTTATTATGGTACCTTTAAGAAAGAGAAATCCATAACCATTAATAATTATGAAAGAGAGTTAGGGGTAAAGTAGGAAAAAATGCATTAAATGAGGAGAGAATGTGGGGTGAGCTCTTACATTAGGGACCAAAACTATTCAAATTTTGGGCTCTTACATTAGGGACCGGAGGGAGTATTTTCTTTGAGTTCCTGAATATCTTGTATGTCGGGAACAATGTCGACAGTCGTCACATCATAATAAGAAGAAACAATAGCACACCCTGTAACCAGTAAATTAAAAATTTAGTGAGTCATTTTTTAAAAAAATAAAATTAAACAATTGTACATTAATAATTTAAATGGAAACCTGATGGCAGTCGGCAGATGATCTTCCTTCACGACGTAGCACACATGAATAAAATTTAGGGACTGGAGGAAGTATTTGTTAAGGGCATGTTTAATAAAATTTTCTAGTTTTACTCTTACTCATGTATTATAATCACTTTCTCTCCCTATTTGCATTTATTTATAGGGGCAAAAGAAAAAACAAGCATTTATTAGTTTGCCTTTGTATATTATCTCTTATATTTTGGACAAAAAAATTTTCATCCTTACTCTTTCTTATATTTAAGAGAGATGAAGTAGCAAGGAGAAGAGGAAGTATACTTGTTCTATTTAATCTCTCTTGCCCCCTATTATAAGATATAATCAAACTTTTACACATACTAGTTAAAGCAAGTTGGAAGAATTTATAATGAGTATGTAGTGAAATATAATTTTCTATTTTTACACTTACTCATTTATTATACATATTTTCTCTCCCCTCCTTTTTCATTAACCATTATACAAGGGAAATTGAAAACAACAATTCATTACTTTTTTACTTTTGCATGGTTTCTCTTGTAATATTTTGGACTGCAAAAGTTTCCTCTGCTTCTATTTATAAGTTACTTCGAGCAAATATCATACCAAAGCAAATTTTCAACATCATTAACTTTCTACGTACTAAAACCTAACAAATTTCACATTTTACCTATATTTAATATACACTATACTACATGAAAAACAAAATTAACTTATAATAAATAGATAAGCTTTTACATTCACATAAAATATTTAATAGGTAAATTATATAGGATCATATAAAACATTCTCACTATCTTATAAATATGACCAAAAGAATACCACTTATATTTTGGACAAGAGGATTTAAATGGTCTACGCAGAGCTTTCATTTAGTACTAGCATTTACTAGTCTACCCAGGTCTGTCTCATATAGTACTAGCATTTACTAGTCAGCGCAGGTTTCATTTAGTACTGATAGGTTTCGAGAGGCTTCACAGTTACAAGTCACAAAGAAGAGGCTACTCCATAATTTTACAACTTGAGATTAGAAGTCAAACTTGTAATTACTACTCCATCCATCCTATATTAATGTGTACAATTTTTTAATGTTCCAAAATATTATAAGATGATATTTGAGTTGATAAGGATAATAAATACATTTGTTACAATATTGTCCGTAATAAAGGACATTATTCCGCCCAACAAAAAAAATAAGCCCAACAAAAAAAAGACATTATCCCACATATTTTCCATTTCCTCATTTTTATCATGACCTTTTTTCTTATTTTTCCAAAAATAAGGTTATCTTTGGAACCAAATTATTTCTCATAACATAAAATATATACAAATTCAAGGATTTATCAAATTGATATATCTTAATCATGTTGATTGACTCAATTAAACACATAAAAAATATATAAATTCAAGGATTTGTCAAATTAATGTTTCAAACACGTTTTTATTGAGTCAAGGTTTAAAATTTATGTTTTTAAACACACAAAAAATATACAAATTCAAGGTTTACTACCTCTTATAATACAGATATAGTTTTGTATTGCTCCCTCTGTTTCATAATATATGAATCCAACTTCTCAAACATACTTCTTAAAAAAACTTATAATTGTTAGTTGAGTGTCTAGACTTAACTTTTTTTTCAATGTTGTTCATATTTATATTATGATACTATGTAATCAAAAAAAAATATTATGATATAATTATGAAAGAGAAATACATAAGCACTTATAAATATGAAAAAGATTTAAGGGTAATATAGAAAAAATAAATTAAATGAAGAGAGAATGTAAGGTGAACTCTTACACTTTAAACCAAAATTATTTAAATTTTTGGCTCTTATACTATCTAATCTTATCATCTAGAACCTATAGGTAATTTTCCATCAAAGAAATAACAGTTCCTTCTTGACTTTTGGATAGTGTGAACATGATCAATTATTAGTTGCGATAGTTGTTGACTTGAATTAAGAAGCACGGAAAAGGGATCGGATTCACACTGGCAAAAAGAAGACCGCGTGGAAATGAATCTAAAATAATAATACGTGCAGAATTAAACCCTCTAATTAATTAAGTGATTGTTTCTTTGTGTATGTGTGTGCATGTGAGAGAGAGAGAGAGAGAGGTGTGGAGAGTATTGTGGCGTCATTGAAGGTTGAGGTTGCATAATGGCCTCTGAGAAAAAGAGAAAACATGAAGATAGCTACATTAATCCTCAAGCTGCTGGAAGAGCAGGCGGTACTACGGTTGGTCTTGTGAATGTCATGGAGAAACAAGCCCTAAGCAACCCAAGGTAAATGTCAATGATTCCCCAAACCCAATCCCACCATCACCATCTATATCTAGCATCGTAACTTCACCAGTGGAAGGATCACCAGGCGTTGATAGCATATCCTCTTCTCATAAACATGAGGTGGCTAATATAGATGGAGTCAGAAGACCCTTGTCTTTCTCATTTGGTGATTTGCCAGTTTTATAACTTTAGTTGTCTTTATAGCAGTGTGAAGGAACCAACAGTGAAGGTGGGGATTGAGATGGTTGGTGCTGCCTATCTTCTGGACCATATAATGACATCTTCTGACACTAAGAGGGCTGTGCAAGACGCTGTGGAGGCAGCAAAGGAGATGATTCGTGTGGAAAAACTATTTTCTGATAGACAAAAAATGTTTAAGAAGGTTTTTAAATTTGCAGATGCATGATTGATAAGCTTAAGTATTAGGCTCTGCATGTTTCAATAAGGCTCTAGTGCTTTTGTTCCTTATACATTTCCTTATTTGTACTTCAATCTTCTGCTGTGTGTAAGAAGTTTCTCGCTTCTGCTGCAATACGATAAGAGGGCTCTATTGAGCTCTATATATTCCGGAAAATTCCTAGACTTGTATTATTCATAATCAATTTTATACATTGATCCCAGAATTAAGGCTAAGAAAATATGGAAATTCATCCTTGTGTTATTATGTTTGTAAATTGAAATGGAACATATTAATTCAAAACGTATATCAAACCTCTTGAGGTAATTAAGCGCAATGATCCACAACTTGTCAATATTCTCATTCATGTACATGTTTTAGATTGCTTTTGTTATTAAATATAAAAATTACTTGACTGTTTTGAAAAATCCTAAAAAAGAAAAAACATCTTAATAATAACATATTTTGTATATCATTAGATCATATGTTTGCTTTTAAGTCAAATAAACTATTTTAGAGACAAAATTTAGGAAATTCAATTTTTAATTTCCTTGTTTAGCTTCATTAGAATTCTTCGAAAAATCAACTAACTCTTATATTTAGGAATGTAGGGAGTATTATACTTCTTCCTAAATATATTATCTATTAGATGAATTTGATTCTAAATATAAGACCTATTTAATTTCTAATTATAAACAATATTTCTCTATCCTTATCGTTACTACCTAATAGTAATAAATAAGTAAGAGATGAAGGGTGAAAGTAAAGATATGTGAGTAGATTAAATAAATAGTAATATCATGTTATTTCAACTAACTTAATTAACATTTTTAATCCAATCAAATTTAGTTAAATATGACTAATATTCAGGACCGGAATACTTTTATTTAATTTATACTATGAATCCAAATAAAAAATACACGTGAAACACATGGATTATGTCCAGGTAATAAAAAGTCGTGAATCATGAATGCATAATTAAATGGCACACTGACAAGTAGTTGCTGGTGATTATAGCACACAATGAATGTGTTATCATCGACGGGACGGTGAAACCATGTGGTGGTTGTTTTTTAACTGGAACCATGTGGTGGTTGGGTGGACTAAAAAGAATTACAAAATGAGGTCTGTACGTTTTATTTCATATAAATAGAAATATAAAATAGATTAGAATGTGTGTTTGAATCTCAAAACGATTTTATTATGGGAGGGATAACTTTGCCTATATGAACAACATTTCTATTTCTTTGGATTAGTCGGTTTTCAATAGGCGTTGGATTATTGAACAAAAAAGAATACAAAAAATAGATATATAATAGTAATATGATAATTATAATAATGCCTAACTGGTGGCAGGGGAAAACAGCAATAATACATAAGTTAATAAAATGATATGAGAAAGAAGGATGTAAAGTGAAGACATTAGTTTTTCATCAATGTTCTGAAAATAAGAGCTTGATGTCTCACTACGCTGAAGACTCATTCGAACACAAAGTTTGGTCTTGAGAAATGGAGTACTCCATTCCATATATTTTGCCCATGCAAATGACTTTAATTTTATCTTTGCGGGGTTGAATTTTGAGACCTGTAAGGATAGATCCGAGATAATTTACACATGTGAATGTTAAGTTGTTGAATAATTACAAATAAGGTAATTAAAAACATCATAAACTTTTTATATGCAAATAATTAACTCATTTAACTTTTTTCCGCAAAAAATTATAGGATTAGACGTAGTAGTAAACAAAGACGACTGAATTAGATGTGGATTGGGTTACTTTATGTAGATGGCCTACGCTTACAATGGAATAACTTAGCAAAAGAATAGCCTGGGCTTTCTTTCATTTTTTGGGACAGGATAGCTAGGCCTTTCTGGAGTTATATGAATTTCAATATTTTTTAAGGCACTGTATGTTTAAATAATTATCAACTCTGTTTTATTATGCTTTTTATCAAATAAGGCCTTCGATTTTACTATTTGTTCCCTAATTAAGGTCTATTATCTCACCTCATATTTTCCCTCTTACTACATTTTTTTTATAATTTCTCTAATTACTACTTGTTCCCCTTAAAAAATGTAGAAATGGAAAAAAATAAAAATCTAATTTCCTA
Organism: Mimosa pudica; assembly: GCA_029929735.1. Lineage (NCBI taxonomy): Eukaryota > Viridiplantae > Streptophyta > Magnoliopsida > Fabales > Fabaceae > Mimosa > Mimosa pudica. The sequence goes on along the minus strand of JAKELP010000030.1, from coordinate 12,667,365 downwards.
ATATTTTTTACTTATTGAACTTGAGAGTTGAGAGTAACCAATAGGGCGATAATGGTTAGCATTAGTTGTTTCTAATTCCAAATTTATTATACTTGCCTATTTTCTAACTTTCTTTCTTATTGTGTTACAACATGTACTTTAATAACTGACTCTCTTATATAGTTATATAAGTTAGTTTTAGCTTATAATCATTTTAATTTTCATGAAATTGTCTTTTTATAAAAAAAAAAAGAGGGCGATATTAGCAAGCTAGGCTAGGTAGCCCACAACCCATTTATTGATTGTGTCTCTTGGACCCACACAATTACAATTGGGCTTAAATAGTCATAAGACTACACAAGAGCAAAAAGTTAGGCTTTTTTATGTTAGTTGGGCTATGCCCAATTGCCCATTAACTATTATTGCAAGCTAAACACATCAAAATCTTGATGAAATTATCTGGACTATTCAAAAATTAAAATATGCCCCTCTAAGTTCTAATTAAAGGTAACTCCTTAACCCGGCGGGTTGGCGTGAGTGGTAAGTACTCTCGTCCCTTAAGCAAGTGGTTGGGGGTTCGATCCCCAGCTCTTGTGAATGGAGCAAATTCACAGGTCAGCTGTCTACCCCCTATATGGGACTTCAGAACAGCGAGGGATTAGTCTCACTTGACACGCGGGTGGGATACCCTTGGGTAACCAAAAAAAAAAAAGGTAACTCCTTTAAATGGTATCTCACTCGCGTGTCAAGTGAGACTAATCTCTCGCTGATCTAACTGCATTCACGAGAGTTAGGTATCAAACCCCCAACCATTTGATTAAAAAACGAGAATACTTGTCACTCACACCAACCTACCAAGTTAAAGGTAGCTCTTTTAATGGAAGAAAGTTTTGCTTCTAAAGATTATAGAAACAATTTGAAATAAAAAAGGAAACATTTCGAAACTAGCTTCAATTGTGAAAGTAACTTTAACATATTTGGATATTATTACTCATTATATTAAATATAGAATTTATCCTAAGAGTTAATATTGGTTCTAAATATAAAATCAAATTTATCTAAATCATTTCTAATGGTACTCATCCAGTAATAATAAAATAAAATATGAGAGAAGGGAATAAGAGAACATAATTAAAATATTGGAGGCATAAAAAATACTCCCTCCGGTCCTAAATATAAGACCTAGTTGACTTTTTTTTGGAGATGTTAAGGTTACAAAATATGTTATTAAATTATGACATATTCGATATATTTTTAGATTAGCCATTAGTTTATAGGTTAAATAAACTAGTTTAAGAAAAAAAATTAGGTGAATCAATTCATAATTAACTTATTTTGGTTTTTTAGGATTTTCCAAAAAAGTCAACTAGGTCTTATATTTAGGATCGGAGGGAGTACTTTAAGGTGTCATATCACCTAAAATAAATAATTCATAATGCAAGATAGATGGATGAATATTGGCACACAGTTGCATGCCCATGCCTTGAAATCAAACTTTGAATATGATATCATTGTGGGAACTGCCATATTAGACATGCATGCAAAATGTCGCAGCCTGACTGACTCACGATCACGAAAGCTATTTATTTTGTTGCCCAATCATGGAAACCCATCATATCATGCCATTATTGTAGGACATGCTAGGCAAGATCAAGGTGAATGCTTTTATTGTTGGAGATAAAGCTCATCCAAGGTGTGAAGAGATATATATATATGGGAAAATTCATTTGCTTCTTCATGAGATGAAGTGGGCTGGATTTGATCAAGACGTTCATTTTATGCTTGATGATAATCCACATTATAGATTTTTACTAAATTAAAACATATTTTATCTGTATTTTTTGTTTAACTTTCATCAAAGAAGAGCCACTAGAGCTCCAGGCATTTTTTCACTATATTTTTTCAACACAAAGCCTGTAGTTTTTATTCCATTTGTGTTAGCCCACTGTATAATCATCAATTTTTAAAGAAAGATTGCTTCCATTTTTGCACCATCCAGTCTTTGAATTTTGTAACACTTTTTCAATTATAACACTAGTATTTGATAAGCAACAGAAAGTCTTGACACACAGTGCCTTCATAGTAGTTAAATACAATACATGTTAACATCACATCTTCACTAAAAAATAATAATCATGCATTGGTATAATCATGCTTTTTTTTTCAAAATTTCACTTGACACCATGTATTGTATAAATGGTCTGCGTAATAGTGAGACCAAGCAGAGCTGTAGCCGCAAGAACTCCAATGAACTTCCATGGAGTGCTCAAATATATTTGTTTGAAACTAAGGACCATGCTTTTGAGCGCATAAGGAAGCCATATCAGAAAATGCCTCCAATTCCTGGCACATTGTTCAAAACATGTTGTTGCATAATTCCCTGACATCTTCAACATGTACACACAACATCCAGTTCAACCCTTTACATTCACTTCGTCCAATGCCTCGCATATTTCCCTGTATCTCCCATCCATTTTTTCTGCGCCGGTTGTGATGCTTTGGAACATGATAAGCAATTCCTTGTCGCTCATCAATTTGTGGCCTATAAATTTGTGCACCTCTATAACTCCGTTATCTCTTAGTAGCTTGATGTCATGGCAAGAAGAAATCAAGCCTTTTTAAAAAATAAGCGTACGATGTGAATTGGTAGCCAACTCCGTCCAACTCACATTACTCCCAGGCAATCAAATTACTCCATTTTACTTCTGTTGCTTCTTTTATGTGTAGCGTTGGGACGATCAGCTCCCACTCATTATCATTAAAATATATTTTCAAATCAAACGGGTCCTCAAATATTTCCAGGCCATATTTAATGTTGGAATTTTCCTTGTTCCGGGATATAATTCTTTCTTCATAAATGCCTGCAATTTAATGTTGGAAATTTGGTGACTACTTGTGTGATGGCAACAACTCAATAAAGTTGCACTCGATATTGTCCTCCATATTAGTGTAAGATCATGTTAAGTTGTTTGGAGAGATATTAAGGGAGCACACTAAATTGTATCAGACCATTTGTGCTTATAAATTTTCCTCAAAACTACTTAGTTGATCTGAATCATGAAAATGTGTGTGTAGGTAAAAAAAAAATAATTTAATGACACACATGATACAACATATATTATATATATATACTACCATGGTTTGAAAATACAAGAAAACTATTTTTCGTAAATTAAAAAGTTGGTTAAAAATTTAAAAATAACCATTCTTAAATTTTTCACTTCTAATAATTAATTAATGCAGTAGATTAGTTAACTTTTTTGGATTGAAAATATGCCTTTTATTTAAAGATGAAAAACTGGGTACAAAGTAGTGAAACGTGAATACAACAATGAGATGGGAAGAAACAAATAACAAAGGTATAGTAGTAATAAATGTACTTTAAATTGCTAATCAATAGGTAAAGAATCCCATAGAAAACTCACCAGCTCCCGCCCACTGCATCTGAGGTCAAAATATAAAAGAAAGAAAAGTTGGTTAAAATAGATTAGACGTTACCTTGACAATGGTTAGTTTAATTTGTGGAGCTTTAATAGTGATTCCAAAAGATTGAAGCTTTCTAGCGCAATGCCGCAGCTGTAGCGGTTTTTGGTGTTCTACGTCTTGGTATGGATCAGGGGAGCACATGTGGATGAGATGAAGGAAATGAAAGGGAATTTTGGGAGAGTCGATGGGGAATCCGAGGAGCAACTCGGCAAGTTTTGGTGCGGAAAGTTCGCCAGTTTCATAAGAAAGAACTCTCAAAGGGCCAAAATTGCCACAGACATGTAGTTTTGAGAAGAGAAGTCAGAGAAGGACAAAAGGGATTTGGTTCTCAAGCAACATTAGATCAGTGAGAAAACGCACAATCCTTTCTGGGTCATGCAAAGGAGGATAAGTATAATCGTTAACGAGCCTAAGCAGAAAGTCTAAGAAGCTCCTCTGATCCCATTTCTATTGGCTAGCACACCGACCCGCTCCTCTGGTCCCATTTCCATTGGCTAGCACACCGACCCTAGTCTGGCTCTGATACCATCTGTAACATCTCAGCGCCTCGCTCTCGAAATTGTTCGCTTTGGGGAATCCTCACCCTCACGGTTTTAAAACGCGTCGAGAGGGGAGGTATCCAGACCTTTATATAGCACCTTTTATTCTCCTCCCCAGCCGATGTAGGACATTACAGAGGGTGAGAGTGAAAGTAGGTGGTTAGGTTAAATTTGTAATATTATGTTATTTTAAATAACTTAAATAACATATTTAATCTAATCAAATTAGGTAAATATACACGACTAATATTTAGAACCAGATTACTTTTATTTATACTATAAATCCAAATAAAAAATACACGCCAAACACATGAATTATGTCCATTTAAAAAATGTCATGATTCATGAATCATGAATGCATAATTAAATGGCTCAATGACCAGTAGTTGCTAGTCATTATGGCACACAATGAATATGTTATCGACGGTACGGTGAAACCATGTGGTAGATGGGTCGATGGGTGGACTAAAAAGAATTACATAATGAGGATGGTACGTTTTATTTTATATAACTATTATGGGAGAGGGACAACCTTGTTATATGAGCAACACTCCTATATATCTTTTGAATCAAGATTAGTCGGTTATCAATAGATGTTGGATTATAGGGTGATATTTAATTTAAAAAATAATACAAAATGAATATATAATAGTGGTATCATATGATAATTATAATAATGCCTAACTGATGGCAGCGGAAAATAGCAATAAAATATAAGTTAATAAAATGATACAAGAAAGAATGATGTAAAGTGAAGACATCAATTTTTTTTATCAATGTTCTGAAAGTAGGAGCTTGATGTCTCTCTGCTCTGAAGACTCATTCGAACACAATTTGAACTTGACAAATGGTCTTCTTATATTTTTCCCATGCAAATGATTTTAATCTTATTTTTCCCATGCAAATGATCCTTGAGAATGCATGCATTTCGTAAGCAAAGAACAATAAGAGTCTAAGGATTAGAAAACTTCCTTGTATGAACAGGAATGTCATAAGTGCATATCATTACTTGGTGGACTTTTAGTCTTTCATATTTGCATTAAGTTTCATTTGATTCCTTTAAATTTAAAAATTTCATTTTTTCTAACATAATAGTTCATTGATCAAATCTAAAATGTGATTATATAATTGAATGTGTGTGTACACGTGATTCATCATTTTCCATTAATTGGGGAGTATCCAAATAGAAAGTAGAACAAGGGGGACAAATCAATATTTGTGTATATCTAAAAGTAAATGGGGCAATAATATTGGGAAATTGACAAAAAAAATGAAATAAAGTTGCAAAATTCCAAACTAAGATATTTCCCAATGAAGTTTCATTCTCTTTCGTCTCATATATCAATATTTTCCTTTACTATAATAATTTATTTATTGAGGAATTCTAATTTACACATGTGAATGTAAATTTGCTGAATAATTACTAATTAGGTAATTAAAAACATCATAAATTTTTTATATACAAATAATTAACTCATATATCTTTTATTTTCGTAAAAACAATGACGTAGAAGTAAACAGAGACGACTGATTTAGATGTGGATTGGGTTACCGCAGGTAGATGGCCCATGTTTACAATGGAACAACATAGCAAAAGCATAGCTTGGGCTTTCTTTCTTTTATATTTTTGGGGACTGAATAGCCTGGACTTTCTGGAGTTATGAATTTCATATTTTTTAAAGACACTCTATGTTTAAATAATTATCAACTCTGTTTTAATATGATTTTTGGATCAAATAAGGCCTCCGATTTTACTATTTGTTCCCTAATTAATGTCTATTATCTCACCTCATAATTTCCCTCTTACTACATTTCTTCATAATTTCTCTCATTACTTCTCATTCCCGTAAAATAAGTGTAGAGATGGGAAAAATGAAAAATCTAATTTCCTAATATTTTTTACTTATTTAACTTGAGAGTTGAGAGTAACCAATAGGGAGATATTGGCGACCTAGGCTAGGTAGCCCACAACCCATTTATTGATTGCGTCTCTGGGACCCCTGACCGATCTTAATATTTATATAATTATATAGGTTAATTTGTGGTTTTTAATATATTGAGATGGAATAATTAGGCATTATTTGAATTAATTAGATTATAATAATGGTTAGAAAAAGATGGGATAATTAAAAGGGACTTTATGGAAATAAAAAAATATTGGATATTATGAAGAGAAGAAGGAATGAAGCACTTAAAAAATATATATTATTATTATTTCCTTTTTATTTTCCTTTTTGCAGTTGAGAGAAAAAAACAAAAGAAACAAAGATAATGTTTGATGGATTGGAATAAGTCACGTGGAGCTAAGGAGAAAATATAGGAGCTGAACAACAACTATATACACATGCACGCACAACGGCTAAACCATTCAAATTGAACCATTCAAACACAAGCAAAAATAAAGGAAACAGCATGCACAATGAAGGAGTAACACACACACATTTCCTTGACTTATTTTAATTAACGGCTACAAAGGAGAAAAAGAGGGAAAAGAAGATTTCAACAAACTGCACGTTAGTTCATAAAGTATATATATATCAAGCATGACAAGCAGGACAATCATCATCTGATCACGCACAACAACCGCCTAATCTCATATTCACATATATTCCTTCTTCCAAAAAAATCTTCCTTCTTCCACAACAAATATTGCTTTCATACATATGACTAGTCGCAACTAAATTCCTCATTCTTGATGGTGGGAGCAAATGAAGGAGTTTGAATTTTCTCTAGGGGAGTTGTAGTTCTATCCCTCTTCCTTTCTTACATTTATGCTTTTCTAGGGTTCTAGGAGTGTAATTGTAATATTTGTATTAGGGATTGAAACTACATTTATATTGTTTATGTTATTTCATTCTTGTTGAATATTTGATTTGATGTGTTTTAGCTTTGAGATTCATAAAATTTATGGGTTCATGATTTTGTTTTTCTCTTGGTGAAAATTATGTGCTAATACAAGGTGGCTTGGCTAGTGGATTGTGGATCAAATTTATCTGCATGCATGAAATGACATTAGGATTTATTAATTATTTTGTGGCATTAGACGTCAATCTTGATTAGCTTCAATTTATTATTTGGGTGGCCATTAATAAATTGAAGCTGCAAGATTAATTTAGAGCAATTGTGGGGTGGCCCAGATTGTGGATCAAAAGTCCTACATAATTAATCAATCCTTAGGTTTAGAGTTTAATCAACTTAGATTTATTTAAGTAATGTTTGGGTTTCCAACACTAGTTAAATTAGTCTAAGCCTAGCCTAGAGGGGTCCCTTTAGGGTTCATTTGAAAGCCAACAATATTAATACTCCCCAAAAAATCTTTTGAAGTGAGGATTTCTTAAACTCCCATCCGTCAAGAATATCATAATCATATTTAATCTAAACTCTCTTTTATTCTAATTTTTATCATATAAAATATTTTCCAATTTCAACTAAAAGAACTTTCCTTGATTTCAACAAGTTTTTCATCTAGTTTCTAGGGTAATTGATTACATTTTTAGGCTCCTCAAAGAGAACGATACCCGGGAGTAACTTCCGCTTACCCCGAGGTCCATAAATATCTTGAAGGAGTGGTCCCGAGGCACTACACCGACCCGTAAATTCGGTGTCCTTCAACCCCACAATAGGGCGATATTGGACGATCTGACTCGGATATTTTATTATTTTCTTTTTTAATAAAAATATTTTAATTAGTTAACAATTCATATTTTCTTATTATTACTATGAAACCTTTTTTATAATATAGGAGTATTACAGTATTACTTTTCCACTTATCCCTAACATTTTTTCGTCCCTAATATTTTTACATTTTTTTTGTTTTTGTTTATTAGTTTTTTATTTCATTGTACAAAAAGCTTAGGACCAAACAAGGTTTGTCATGTAGACCGAGAGTCATGTTCTGTTCAATCTTTATTCTAGGTCGAGCAGGACAGGATTGAGTTTCAGACTGAATAAGTGAACTCGTTGATTATGTAAGACAGGACTTAGGACACATAGTAAGCATAGTCACGCCCGTCATTTGTGCAGCCCTAGTTATTAGGGTGAAACTTAGACTTTAAAATGGAATAAACTATAAGCATAGCATCTCTAGACTCTCTGTGTTTACTACTAAAAGGGAAGTATCTTGAACCATATATATTGGTGTGAGAAGGGTTTAATTTAAAATTTATATTAGTCTTTAATATATAAGAAATGGTCGCAAAACTTGATCCTAAATATACTATTCTGATCCACTTTGTCTTCTAAAATTACAGTTTTTTCTCCAAAACATTTGCATTAATTACTCATATTATGGGGGTACCATTTCAGAGTAACCATGGCTTAAAGGGTACTTTAAGTCTAAGAAAATCAACTGATATTTGTTATAGTTATTTTTTTCAATATAGTCAATAGTTCTTATAATACCGGACAAAGTACGACTGATATTTTTATTTTAGTAAAATTATATAGTTCACGAAATTAGTTTCAAGATTTAATTCAGAACGAAAATTTCAAATAAGGAACGGAGAATTGCTTACCATCTTCATTATTTTGAACCTAATTAGAAGGATGAATTTATTGATAACATGGCAAACAAAAATAGTCAAATAGTTATATTCATTAAAAACAAACACAAAGAACTTAGAATTATACTCTTTCATAAATTAATTGTAATAATATAAGTGGTAAATAACCCAACATAATTAAAACATTCAAATTATTGGCCGAACATACACAACCATATGCAACGCCCATCCATATAGTTTGGGACCTCAAATAATTAACTTAGCATTATTGTTTTGACTTTGAATGTATTTCTCCTTCTCTTGGTTGGTCATGAAAGAAGTGATAGGAAAAGATTTTCCAATACCAACCGGAGTCTTAAACATTATCTTATCCAGATTCTTCTCCTCAATACTCATTTCACTAATAGGAACCCACATCAACATTTGTTTGCTCTTAATCCCACTAACCTTCTTCATCTTCCCTTTCTCGACATATGCGGTCACCTCCAACGCATAGCTCACCTTTGTGTTCGTGGCCTCAAACCAATGCTCATAAGGTTCCTTAAGCTTCATCCACACGTAACCTGTCTCTCTAACCCTACCACATTCTGCTAAGTCTTTCAATGGAAGCACACCCTTTGGAAACCCAAGTTCCTCCAAAAGCTCTATGGAGCGCTTATAACAATCTTCTGGACCATACACTATCTCTGCTCCTAATAATTTGTTGCTAGCCATATTGGTGTAATAAATTGTTGTTTACTGCTTGAGATTTGAAGGCCTTATGGTTATATGTGTGTATATTTATATTATGATTAAGAAGAGAAGTAGTTGGAAGGAAGTTGAGCTAATTATTGGACTACTCCCACCGGGTTGTTCACCCAAACCAACCTCTCTTTTTGCATATTTTGGAATCTTGTGAATTTGTATATTTGGATTACTTTTGAAAAGTCTAACAATGTTTGGTATGTAATGTATACTTTATACCTAATGTACTTGTAAGCTATCTAATTAACGCTACAAACAGAAATCTGTTGAGTTTCACATGGAGAGCTTTATAAGGAGATGTGGTATTTCATATTATATAAATGTAAGGGGCTCTACCACTCATCGCAAGACTAGTGTCTGGATGAGTACCTTATTATAATAATGACCTCAAAAAATATCGTCATATATAGAGGGTCTAATTGGCGGGAGACTAAGTGAAAAATAAGAGCATGGAGTTGCCGGGGAAGTTGACAAATGTGGGGAAAAAGAGTATTCAAAATTTTCAAATAGATGCATTAGAATGGTACAAGAAATAAAATAATATTAATTATATCAGTTGTTCCTCAAATATTTAAATTAAGACTTATTATTAATTTGTATATTATTCAAAAAAATAAAAAATTACTTAATTACAATATATGTGTCACAATATCTAAATAATACTTATGTATGTGTAATATTAGGCAAACAATGGAGAACTTCTATAAGATCAGAGGTTTCTTGTACTCAATAGATTAGTCTTTGGTTGAGAGTACATATATGATGACCTCACAAAACAACTCCATAAAGATTCTGATCACTAACAAAAATGAAATATAATACTCCCTCCGGTCCTAATTATAAGTCGCCTTTGACTTTTTTGGAAAATCCTAAATAAGCAAAATAAGTTAATTATATATTGTTTTATCTATTTTTTTCCATTATACTAATTTATTTTACTAGTAAACTAATCGGTACTCTAAAAAATATCAAATATATCATAATTTAATAATCTATTTCGCAACCTTAATCTCTCCAAAAAAAGTCAAAAGCGACTTATAATTAGGACCGGAGGGAGTACGGTGTATGTGGACCAGTAGACGGATAAGTTAAAAAAATGGGAGAAAAGAAAAAAAGAAAAGGTTCATTGTTTGTCATTTGATGCATCATAATAAAACATGGAAAAAGATATTGCTGGTTAGTGGGTATATCGATCAGTTAGTGTATATGACGTGTGTTACTGTGCAAGAATTCTATTAATAGTTGATAATCACACGCTAAATACGCACAACTTTGTTCTATAGTCTAACCGCAATTATTTGTCCCATTTAGCTAGGCCGTTAAATTTAAAGGCTCTCAAATTGTACAAGCAACCAAACTGTTAAAAAATGATAGATAATGCTGCGTCCATGGATCAATCTCTAGCTTCCATGGACTGTTGTTTCGTGAGGAATATGGGTCTTGGTTCAAGTCATATTTCGTTTGGGCTTATTGCTTAATAAGTTTGGGTTACGGTCTGTTTTAGACAACCACGTTGGATTAATTATCCTAATAGTTTTTGGGTAGCGTACCAAGTGTTACAATCTAAATCAAAATTCTAAATAAAGTAGAAAAAGACCTTGAAACTAGTAGAACGATTAAATTTCATCTTAGAGATGTGCTCAAATTTAGTTCACGATAATGTTTCAGACATTATTACCTCCAATATGAAGATACATATATGTTTAGAAAAAGAAAGGTAAAAAAGAAGATATTTTAGGGTACGCTATTAAAATTCCATTGAATGTAAAATTTTAAACCTCATTTTTCATAACACAGTGCAATTTTACACATAATTTATTATTCTGCAGAATTTATACTATTTGGATTACACATCAAGTAGTGTTTACTACTTGATGAAGTTATACTTGTAAACAGAACCAGAGGCGTAAATTTTTTTTTACCTGAACATGTGTAACTGAGACTTTAGAGTAATGACTGAATAATGCTAAATCAGTTAATGGTATCATAATAGAATAAAATAAAAATATCACAAAATGAAGGTTTTGGGCAAGAAGCCGATTGATGCTTTTTCATTGATTATTTACTAACTCTGAGCAAAAAAATTGATTATTTACTAACACCGTTCTATATGAGAGTTTGGGTAAAAATTCCTCATAACAATCATCAATATGATTATAAATTTGGATATTCTATGCTCTTTTTATAATCTTGAAAGGGAAATAAAAAATGCGATAATTGCACTCCTCCAGCAAAAATAAAATATAGCAAATGGTGTCGAATGAAGTAGAATTCACATTTCTTGAAAAAAAAATAAAAATTAAAATACGAATAGGGATAGACCGATAAGAACATACAAGTTGAGGGGGAGGGATTCATGCACTATTATTACTAATAAATACCCAAAAAAAGGAAAATGAAGAAGAGTATAAAATATTGAGTAGTTAAAGAATGGCCACATGACCAGCAATATTATATCTCACCCACATGCAACCCCATGTGAATGTTTGTGTAGGTCCATAGCCCCATTTCTCGCTGTTTCTTTCTCTCTTTTTTCCCAAGTGATTCATGAACCAACACAGACTTAGAGGTATTTTAGTTTATTTTATACTCATCACCTTTCCCTTTTTATACTTCATTCATTGAACTTATTTAGATATTTTGGCAGTAAATTCTAAAGGAAAGGGAAAATAAAAGTATCGCCACACCATAATTCCTTGTTTCAAATATTAGAATTGTCAACCGATAGGGGAAAAACCATCTATATCTTTATCAATATTTTTCTTGACTTGTCTGTTGAGTCCAGCATTGTCGGCTACTGAACCCACCAAGTCGGACACCCCAGGGTCAGCTCTCGCATTTTCCCCGGTATTGGCAGACCCGACTCAGGTATTGTAGGGAGGCCCAAGGCTCTCCCGAGTCCACGATCTAATGCTGCAGCATTCCTGGGATAAAGCCTTGTCATTGGCCCTCCCAGGGATCGAAATGTCAAGACCTCCCACTTTATAGGCATTCTAGATGTCTCGCTTATCACCACTTGAGCCAAGTGGGAGGTCTGCGAGGCATCTAGAATGCCTATAAAGTGGGAGGTCTCGACTTTGATCCCTGGAAGGGCCAATGACAAGACTTTATCCCAGGAATGTTGCAGCATTAGATCGTGGACTCGAGAGAGCCTTGGGCCTCCCTACAATACCTTAGTCGGGTCTGCCAACACCGGGGAAAATGCGAGAGCTGACCCTGGGGTGTTCGACGTGGTGGGTTCAGTAGCCGACAATGCTGGACTTAACATTGTTCATTCATTTTTTAACAATAAAAATTATTTTGAGATATTAGTCCATCTTTTAAGCGATACATTTTTAAGCTTGCGAACCATACTAGTTCAACTTTTTTATCTTTATTTTGATATTGATCCAAGAATAAAAAATTAAATTTGTTACATTTTTAAGCATTAAAACATTTTTTATTTATTTCTTTAAATGATGACATAATGTATGAGTCTTCATTAATATAATTAGAGGGTATGTTTTTCTAATTTAAACCAATTATATCATACTTTTTCCAAGTAAAAATTCAAAAGAAAAAAGAAATTGTAGCGTAATATTTTTGTAATCCATGGTGCGATTGCAAATTTCGAAATTGTACGATCTCGAACGCATAATTTGGAAGCACACATGGCAATAATGGCATAACATTAGAAAAAAACAAAGTGGCAACAAAATCTTTATAAGATATCGATCTTCCATCCCAAAAAAAAAGTGAAAGAGAGAGAAAATACCACACACACACATGTATATGTAGTATAAATGTTTATCTTTCTAATGCATTAACCTATGCATTTATATAGCAAAGAAATCACAACCATTAGGCACACTATTTTGTATCATGAACTAACAAGTTAAAGAAAAAATTACTATGTAGTAAGGAAAAAAGGATAAAAAATGCCTCAAGGCAAAAAAAAAAAGAAAAAAGAAAACCAACACACATGGAATGAAAGAGGGGAAGTATTACTTCTATTCCCCATGTATGATACAATGAGAAGTTTGAGACACTAGTAGTAGTTTTCAAGGGTACAACATTTCTCTTGTTGATGTAGGAGAACCAATCCAACTTACAGGTGATGAGCATGAGGAGGAGGTGCAGCCTTAGATGGTGGCAGCCCCGAAGGCTGGCACTGGTAGCATTTGGCAAAGAGGCCAAAAGTGTCAATTTGCCTGATGAAATTGGTCATACTAGCCCATCCTCCGAACCCAAATCCAACCACAAATACCCATACCACAATGAAGGCATTTACGACATACATTGCAGTCCAGCTTGGCATGAAGAAGGGAGGCTTCTCTGCAGCATTCTGAAAAACACACACCAATTTAAACAAACCAATCAATTGAAGACGTCAAAGTGTTTTTTTCCAGCAATACTCAATGTTCTAACGTATTTTTTTATGCTTTCAGAACCCAAAATATTTTTTCAATAGTACTCATTATTCTAGAGCAACTTTTTGTGTATTTTTTCCTGTTAGTATGGAGTGTCCTAATGACAAGTACTACTGAAAATATTTTAAATCGGTGAATGCACCAAAATTACATTAGGACGATGAATGTTAGTGGAAAGAAAGAAATGGTTCGAGATGTGCTAAATGTAACTTAACACTCTCTCAGTGTATCTCCCAAAGGAGTCAATACAATGTTTCTATTTAAGTGAATTATTGAGAGGCAACTGAGTCAAAGAGATGGGCATAGTCCAATAATTGAGCTGCTACAAAATAACTAAACGAAAACGACGTCCCACCAGACACACGCAAAGATATATAGTCATTCCCTCTCATAACATGAAATGACAAAATACCCCAACTAGAACTCATATATGTGAAAATCCATATAACACAAGAGTAAGTTAAATGAAGGGTAAATGCATATTGAGTAAAAATTTATTGAACAAGCTGCACCAAACATAATAATTTTGTGTGAAGTATAAATACATTCACAATGAAATAACAACGTTAAAAATATAGTAAGCCCGTTAAATTTCCCTAACAAAATAAGGTCTCCAAATATGTTAAACGGACATTGAGGATAACTAACAACTAATCATATTTGCAACGTTATTATTCCATTATTGGGATCATATATACACATTGCAAAAGATCATTATATTTTGTGCACACGTACTGTAACAATTTGCTCCAAATGTGTATCTTTACTTTGGTGTAGATATATACCTGTCTAGCGGACGCCTTTCTGTATGTGAGCATATGAGCAAGGGAGGGGATAATGTAGACGGTGAAGCTGACGAGGAGGGCTCCGACGGCGGAGTTAATGGGGCCGAAAAAGGGGAAGATAATGGCCAAAAACCATATAGGAATCACAACGGGAAGCCTAGCTAGGGCTCTAAGGCAAATACTTCTAGTGTCATGCATGCCAATCACTTTCTCCCACACAAAGTACAATGGTGTGCATGCAAATCCAAAGGTTATGAACTGGTGGATGAGCATGAGGATGACGGCGGCGTCCCGGAAACCGGTCTTGGGAAGGAGGGAGAAGGCGTTGGAGTGAGTGAGAAGTTGGTCGCCGAAGGCCCAGTACACTGCGGAGGCCGATGGAAGTGTTAGGGTGAATACGTATAGTGTTGCTAGTAAATATATGTACTTGAACTTCTGTGGTTTCCACATGGCATGCATTATCTCCCTGCAAAATAATAAGATAAAAAATGTCAATTATTATAGTTGTTGTTGTTCATTCACTCTCCCACTTCCCAATTAATTCATGTTTATTTCATTATTGTTTTATCCCAACATGTTACCGGTTCATTCTGTTTTTATATTACTGTGCCTTTGTGATATGTAATATGCTCTACTGTGCCATTTACCAAA
Source organism: Mimosa pudica (assembly GCA_029929735.1). Classification (NCBI taxonomy): domain Eukaryota; kingdom Viridiplantae; phylum Streptophyta; class Magnoliopsida; order Fabales; family Fabaceae; genus Mimosa; species Mimosa pudica. The sequence continues at coordinate 12,652,270 of JAKELP010000030.1, read as the reverse complement.
TGAAAGCTAAGAGGTAAATAACAAACATTTTTATATTTCTTTTAGGCCAACAAATATAAGAATATTATAAAAGAGATATGTGAATCACTGAATTCACCCCATATAATATCTTTGGGGAAAAAACTCTTTTTTTTTAATTTAATAGTAGTTAGGGACTTAGGTCCCTAAGTCATTTAAATATTGTCAGTCAGTTGGGGGCAACTTTCCCACAAGAGTTTGTTTAGTATGCGGAAAAGGGGAGGATGCATTTTAATGGGTTTAATTTGGAAAGTAGGGAGAATATATTAATTTATTAAAAAAATGTAACACTACCCAATATTTTTTTAAAAGAAAATGAAACTCATAAACAACCCTTTTCTCCTACTATTTAAATAGACTTAATAAACAAACTTGACCTCCGGATTTCTTGTTTAAAGGGTTAAAACCACCTACACTAGTATCAACGTAATGTTCGTAGCATGAGATAAACTTTTTTCTCAATTTATAGTAGATATGCATAAAGAGCTGTCAGGAAAAGGGGGTGAATTTTCTTACATCATTAATGCTCATGGTACAAAACATCTTGTTAGTTTAATGTTTCAACTATTATTGGTGAAAGGTGAAAAAATAACTAACATGTGGTGAGATGTACCGGGTTATTTAATAACTTTGACAATTAAAGTAAATTTAAGAGGCTAAGAAAAGTAAAATGCATGATATTGGCTTTGTGTGGGGCTGGTTAATCCTATATGGCAGGCAAAAAGCTGCAAAGAGAAGCCGCGTAGAAACCATGGATAGAAAGAGAAAGAGAAACACACACCACGGAAACCATGGAAATCAATAGGCAATAAAAAAAGTTAGGTAAATTTAATTGAATTGGATGATGAACTTACACAGTAACGGCATGGCCACCAAACGTGTACAATATATTAGTTGCTCCGGTGAAGTACAACACCAACTTGTTCGGGCCAGAGTGAGTCACACCCTCAGCCTATAACACGATCATCATCATCATATATATTAAAAACTAGATCTTATATTAAGAACAAAAAATAATAAATATAGCTAATAATAAAATAACAAACCTGCCCATGAATAAGAGCAGCTATAGTCAAATACCAAGCTGTGTAAGTTGTCATTCCAAGTCCCAAAAATGACCAAATTCTATAGTTGTGAAATGAAGGTATGAACACAGTGGTTGCACAACAAGCTCCAAATATGTATGTCCAAGTCCTCTTGTCCAGTTTGTCGTTTATGTAGTAGATGTTACTGCCCAATATATATATAACAAATCAACAATCATAAAAAAATTCATATATAGCTTCTGATTTTGTTTCTTCCCAATTGAAAAATTATAAAGATACCCTCTTCTTTATAAGATTGAAAATGGAGTAAGGAAACTAAAGACCGTACCTTGCACAAGCTATGAGCTGAATCACAGATCCAAAGAGGAGGAAAGTACAGTTAAAAGCCAGCCCCACAGCTTTCCAGTACGGACCAAGCAATCCATCAAGCACTTCGAACCACTGATAAATAATAAACCAACCCAGAAAAAAAAAAGACTTGTTAATAGAAATTGGAAGATGGAGGATATATATAGTAAAAGTAAAGCATAAAAAAATTTATTTGAAATTAAAAAAGAAAATTAAAATTTACCTGGATGACATGGTTCTTAAAGCTAACATTTTCCTTTTCTTTTCTGGTACGGTATTCCACATAGAGGACACTGATTAGATAAGCCGTCCAGCTTCCAACTATGCCATAAAACACTTGCAGTATTATCCCAGATAACATTCCAAGTTGTGAAAACGAATAGGGAAGTGTCAATAGCACTTGAGCCACCTACAATCAAAATTAAGAAAAAAAAAACATTTTTTTAGAAAAAATTGGGAGATTTAAAAAAATGTTAAAAGAAAAATAAGAATTGAAGAAGAAAGTGAATATGTACTTGATTTGAAGCACAGCTAAACCAGGCATCCCAAACAGAACCACCATGCCAGAGGAAGCTCTTGAGGGTGACCATGGAATTTTCTTGTTCATTATTATCATCTTCCCTAACCATGTTTCCTCCTCCTTCATTATTTTCTGTTTCTGTGAAGTTACTACTAACTATGGCTTCCTCTGCCTGCTTCTGAGGCAACATTGTCACCGAAATACTCAAAAGGCACTGTCCAAATCTACTAGTGGATCTGAAAATATAAATATAAGTACACACATGTTATGTTCATAGTATTTCACAAACGACACTCAATGAGACAAAAAACTATATGATCAAAACGCAACCCCAGAAAACGAAAGCTTTATAATAATATGTACAAAGGTAAACACAACCAGATCCAGATAACTGCAAATTAAATTCCCCTCACACGCACAAATCCAAAAGGAAGTGGGGATATATAAGAAGAGAGAAGAGAATAATAAAAAGTGAAAGATAAGTTTTTTTTTATTAAAGCAGGAAAATCCAAACACAAAAAATAGCAATCTCTTTCCGCTAACCTTGGGGGGAATTGAAATGTCTTTTTCTCTTTAAAAGGTTGAAGAAGAAGAAGAAGAGGTGGAAAGCTCAGATCTGTCTTAGGAAATCAGAATGGCCTTTACTTTGAGGAAATATTAATATTAATGAGTTTCTTCTTCTGTTGCTTGAGTTAGTTAAGTGCTCTGAGTAACTCTGACATGGTTATGGCAGCATCAGAAGTTACCATTCATAAACATTAAAAGCACCGTTTCAATAATTGGGTTTTTCTTTGCAGAGCACCCAAAGTTGGCTAAGAGAGAAAAAGAACAGAAATTTGCAGAGACTTAGACAGAAACAGAAACTGAAACATAAACAGAAAGGACTGTTGAAGGAAGGATATAAAGAGCACGAGAGATGGGATGGCTATGTATGTATTGAAGTAGTAGGCAAATATAATAAATATATATATAGAGAGTAGATGGCTAAAAGCCTAAAGGAAAAGGCTGAGAGAAAAAGAGAGAGAAGGGAAGCAAATGAAGTATGTAAATGGTTGAATATGTGTTTAAGGCTCTTTTCCTCTTACTCTATAAATGAAAGAAGAGAGAGAGAAAAATAGATAAAAATAGAAAAATGAAGAGAGAGAGGTGAGTTTGTTGAGGGTGTAATGTAATGGAAAATGGGAATATATTCGTATTGGTGTGTTGGTGAAACAGAGAATGGGATGGAGATGGAAGGTGGAGAGAGTGAGGGAGACGTTGTTGTGATCAGTAAGAAGTGAAGCTTAATGGAATGAATGACTCTTTTATAAACCCCACCAATGTCTCTTCAACGGCTCTGATTCTCTCCCTTCTCATTATTTTCATTCCACTCTTTATTCTACTCACAAAAGCTAGTGTATGTCACTAATTCTCTTTATTAATCCACATGTGTGTGGTTTTACTAATAATTGACTACTCCCTCTGGTCCTAAATATAAGTCACTAACTACCAATTTTTCGTAGTCTTTTTATAAGTCATTTCATTGTTTTTAATGTGCATTAATTAGTGTAATTATTGGGGGTAGTATTGGAAATTACTTGAGTTTTAGGACAAATTAAATGAATTTAACTAATTTTATTGGTATGTGAGAAAAATTAATTGGTGACTTATAATAAGGACCGGAGAGAGTAATATACAATCATGGGAATTTAAATTTATAATGTGAGAATTCCATTAACATTTAAGTGATTATTGAGTGGTATCATTTAGGTGAGTCTCAATACCATTGGTTAATTTAGAATAATTCATCATGTTCAGTTGATCAAAACGTTTGATTGTGTGTGATTAGTTTTAAATTTCCAAGGTTAAACACCGGCCACCTTGATTAATTTTAATGTTCCATTGAATTGATTGGCTTCTATAAAGTTGTGTTTAATTATTGAGAAAAGATTTTATAGATTTCTTTCCTTAATATTCCTTTCATTTGAAAAGGGTAAAATTGGAAACAACAAATAATAACTCTTGGGAAAACTTGTAATTCGGAAATTTATCTACTGTATGGACTTATAATAGATATATTAGAGTGGTGATTCTCACATTGTTTTAATATATAAAATATAATGTCTATCCTATATTGATAAGGATAAAATTGATGAAAAGAAAAAAAGTTAATTAATAATTTTTTGGTAACTTATATTTTGGGTCAAAAATTTCTTCTTAAAGATGCCTTATATTTGGGAGAGAGTGAGCTTATGATAATTCTCCTGTACTTTTTTTTGTTATGGTTTCGTTTAAAAAACAATAGAATATATTTTATTCCTTTTGATATTTATGAATAGGAAAATGTATATAATATTGATGAGAACTCGTAATCTAGGACTAACACAAAAGTTAAGACAAATCTGGATGAAAAGGGAACATTTACAAAGTTTAATTTTGTTTGTTGTTTATGCATTTTTATATTGCTCGTATATTATTTATGGTTGAGACGTGAGATAACAAAATTGAGCCATAGGTTATACCAACATGACAAGATGATGTTATGCTATGTAATCCGTTGTGTGTGGCTTCTGGGACAACCAAGGCAGTTAATTGGGTATTTGACCATTATAGTTTAGCTTTGAAGTTAAGTAAATTGTCTTGAGTTTCAAATCATTGATTAATTATAAAAAAACACAGTTGACGTTTCTTTAATTTCTACATAAGATAAGGAAGGCAGAAGCTGTTTCCTTGTGGTCCAATCTATTATTATGATTGTCTAATCTTCAGATTAGCTCTAATAAACAAGTTTCAGATCCAATCCAAATCCTAGTTCATGAATTGAAATTCCCGATTAATTCTTTCCGTTAATGTAAAGAAATTATATAAATTAATGCCAAGGATAATTAATTTGCCTAGTTATAGAGCATTAACCTGATATCAAGTTTGATCAACCTCAGCTGTGTCCACTTAATCAATTTTGTTTTTCAATTTATCAATTATTTCACAATATTAACAAGAGATTTATCTAATTTGTATGTAGACAAATAATGTTGATTATTCATCGTTACTGCTTCATACTCAGATCTTACATCTGGTTAATTTGGATAGACACACAATTAGTAGATTCAAGTGTTAGTGATTTCCTTTAGGCAAATGTTTTATTTTTCTACCACATATTGGCATTCAATGCTACTAACAACTAATGCTACTAACAACTAATGAATCCAATTCACACAAAAATGTGGCCATAGTAGAAATCTCTCTCTTTTTTTAATTGCTTAATTTCTTATCATTATTGTTGCACTCTTAATGTTAAAACATGGGGAAAAAACTTACCAAGGGTTTTGTACTTTTGTACTCCCTCCGGTCCCTTATGTAAGAGCCCAAAATTTGAATGGTTTTGGTCCCTAATGTAAGAGCTCAACACATATTCTCTCCTCATTTAATGCATTTTTTTCTACTTTACCCCTAACTCTCTTTCATATTTATTAATGCTTATATATTTCTCTCTCTTAACAGCACCATAATAAATATGGGCAATTTTGGAAAAGAAACATGCATTAACTCCAGACACCCAACTAACATTCACATGTTTTCTTAAGAAGCGATTTTTTGACAGCTAACTCTTACATTAGGGACCCGAGGGAGTATTCCATTAGTTGCAAGTTTAATCATGTTTGTAACACGTTAATATTTTTCCCCTTTAAAATTAAAATAAAAAACAACTTATCACCCCTAGGTCGATTTCAAGTAGGACTGTAGGAGATACGCAATCCGAATCTCAATGTAAGGTACGTGAAGCTCACACTCCAACTCAAGGAATGAAAGCCGATGTAGTTGACGGCGAGTGGGAACGCGTTCGCGTGAGTGTGAGAAAACGATGCATTCGAGGCGGAAGATGGAATTTTGGGAATTTAAAAATATTGCTCTAATAATAAGTAAGTAATTGTAAAGTTATTAATTTATTATGATAGCCGCCACCAAGCCAATTAATTAAGTTTCCTTTTATCTACTCCCTATGGTCTCTAATGTAAGAGCCCAAAATTTGAATGGTTTTGGTCCTTAATGTAAGAGCTCACCTCATATTCTCTCCTCATTTAATGCATTTTTCCTACTTTACCCCTAACTCTCTTTCATATTTATTAATGCTTATGTATTTCTCTCTCTTAAAAGTACCATAATAAATATGGGCATTTTTGGAAAAGAAGCATTAACTCCAGACACCCAACTAACATTCACATGTTTTCTTAAGAAGTGTTTTTTTGACGGCTAGCTCTTACATTAGGGACTGGAGGGAGTATTTATTTTTTTTTTGGTAAATTACCGCCCGGTTTAATCCGGACTCGAGGGGTAGGAGTGTTGCCCACATAGGCAAGGTTGTCCCCTCTCCCAATGAGAGCGCTCCCCGGGATTCAAACACTCGTTCTCCTCCTTACGGGGGGTTGTAGCCCACTTACCAGCTCAACCAACTAGCCATTGATGAGGGAGTATTTATTTATAAAGCAAAGTTTTGTTTCGGCGCCGAGCCGAGCCGCTTGGCCCCGCCACTTTCCCCCACGCGCAATCCGTTAACCCTCTTTTTTTTATGGCGTAGATGTTTTCTTTTATAAGAATTGGTTTATTTAAAGTATAATGTGACACTATATTGGTACTCTTGTGATTTTCTTACAAAATAGAGTATGTTTTCTCATTCTAAGCATAATAAATTTACATTTGAAACCCACTCAATAATTAACCCTATAGAATTTAAGTACATTTTTTATATGTATGTAACGTGTATGAAATGTTAGATATTGGAATGATAGATATACTTTGGAGAGGGTAAAATATGTTAATATACCAATCTCGCTCAAAATTAAACCAACGTGAAAACATAATGTCTAATTTGAATAGCATTAGAGATGATCATATATGTGTGTGCGTGTGTGCAACATGCATACGGTATAAGAATAAATAAGATTCGAAATAATAGGAAATAATGATTGAAGAAGAGTAGAAAAGTGGAAGAAATTGGTATGAAAATGGAGGGGACATTGAAGAAAAATGGGAATAGTGGGCATCCCACAAAATAGAAAAGCCAATATATGGGATAAATTAAGAGAGTGAGGATCCATGTTTGAAGGCAAAAAAAAAGTGTTCTTAAATTTTGACATCCCAAACCCCAAGTTGCCCCTTCATTTGGGGATTTGTCCCCTCACTCACTTCCTATTTCCCATTTCCCTCCTTTTTATACATATACTCCCTTCGATCCTATTTATAAGTCGCCAACCGCCACTAAATTTTGGTTCTTAATATAAGTCGCCAACTATCACTAACTAACTCATTAATTAAAGTTTTCCAAATATGTCACTGTCATTGAAAAAAGAGATATTTTTTGCTTGCCTCAATATGACTCATTTAATAATTGTGAGGAGGGACAAAGATGGAAATGAAAAATAAGACAAGACCAATTTAATGATGTAACCGCCACTAACCGTCATTTCTTGGTTTGTACAATATGGGCGGTTGGCGACTTATAAATAGGACCGGAGGGAGTACCATTTTAAAATCTATGATAATGATCAACCAAACAGCAAACATAAATCCAATTAAAATAAATTAAGTCCCAAGTGATGTAAAACAACAACAAAAAATCTAATTAAAGAATTGATACTCATTCATGGTTTTCATAATTTTTGTGATTGTTATCTATTGACTAGAACAGTTGAATGGAATAATACAGTATTCGTATGAGGGAATCAAGTAGTAAAAATGATTTAGTAATGGGGATGTTGTATGTTGACCTAGAAAAGAGGTGCGAATGGGGAAAATGACTGAAGTCAAAAGGAATAATAAAATAATTAAAATAATCAAAAGGAAGGGAATAGAAGGTGATTTCACTTAATCACTTGGGATACTTAGTGGGCAAAGCAATGATTAGGCAGTGAATGGATTTTGCGGCCACTAATTAAAGTTATTTCCCCATTGTGTATCAAAACTCGGAGAGTGTTCCATTGGTGTCCTCCATTTGGGACCCCTGTTTATTTTTTAAAAAAATTATTAATTACTATTCTATATATCATAATATAACATATATAGAAGAACTGAGGATAATGGAATAATTTTTTAAGATCAAAATATATCATATATATATGACATAATATAATGTGTGGAATGATAATAGACTATATTGATAATGTCTTAAGTTGAGAGAAAAAGGAGATGGAAAATCGTGAAGAACATTAGGAGAGAAGAGAGAGAGGAGGTAATTAACGTACGTTACCACAACTGCGGAAGGAGCCTTTCCTTTTTTTTTCCCCATTTTCATTCGTTTCCTCTCAATTAAGATTACTTACATCTCTTATTATTTAATTCATCGTTCTCATAAAAAATATTAACCCGTTCATTTTTTTTTCCTTCTCATTTTGTTAGCCCATTAACATGCTCTACATAGGTAAGGGTTTCGAACTCACATTATGAATACCCTCCACACGATGATTAATGGCTGGAAGATTTGGTTGAATAGATGAAGTTGTTATTTTCACTCTATTTTTCAAATTTTATGTTTATTTTGGGGTCAATATGACTTTTTTGTCCCTTAACTTTCAATCAATTTTAGTTTTATTTTCTAAACTTTAAAATCGTTTGTTTTGGTTCTTAAACTTTTTGTTAATTTTGGTCTTAATCCCTAAACTTTAAAATAAATGGTTTTGTTGTGTTGCGTGTTCGAACTCAAGATCTATGACAAGAAAGGGAATTAATTTACCCAATCACCATCAAGACCGAGTTCGTTTGGCTAAAATCAATGGTTTTGATCATTGAACTTTCAGTAATTTTAGTTTTAGTACCCGAACATTAAATCAATTTTGGTCTTAATTCATATACTTTAAATTTTTTAAGTTATTTTTTAAAGTTCAAGGGTGATCAATACCAAAATTGTTTAAAAGTTCAAGAACAAAAATTATCGATTTAAAAATTCAAGAACCAAGATCAAATATTGGTTGAAAGTTTGAAGATTAATACACCTATCTTTATAATTCAAGGATCAAAATCAATTACCTGAAAGTTTCCGGAACTTAAAGTTGTACTATAACTCTTTACTTTAGAACTAAGTAACATGTTATGAGGAAAATCTAAAAAAATATATAGCACTCAAATTTTACAATGCCGAAGCCGAAGGTGAAGTAAAGTCGTCAATGTTATTATTTATTGAGTCAAAATCATTGCACAAATAATGGTTAAAATATATTTTTTTTTATCGAAGTTAAAATATATTATATGAGATCTTGCATTTTTTTTTACTTAATCTTCCAAAACACAAATAATGGTTCAAATTTAGTACTATAAGCGAAACCGCCGTTGTTACTAAATTTGTACATTCACCATATATTGAGTATTAATTTACACAGTATAGTCCTTTCATTTTCTTTTACATGCTTAATCCTATCAGCTTTGATATCCTGCCACTAACTAATTGAAAGTAATATACTGTGGGGACATTAAAATTTTGAACATGTAAAAGGAACATAGCAATCAATAAACGGCGGAGATAAGATTTTTTTTGCATGATTAAAAAAATAATGCAAAGATCTCTGTGTGTAAACACAAAAATTTTTTTTAATCAGATGGAAAACAGTGAGTGAAAGAGATCTGACCAATTTCTGTTGGAATATTATTCATCCATGATAAACGATGTGGATAGAATAATAAAAAAGCGTGTATAGGAATAATGTCCTGTAATTTTTTAAAAAAACCGGCGCATTATTCAGTTAGTTTTGAAATTAAAATAAACGGGTATTTATTTTAGATGCTAAGTTACTGATTAACTTCTCCATGATTTATCTTTCACCCATATATAATTTGAGTAGATTTTATGGAACTATAGTGCAAGCTCCATTCCCTCATGCATGCTTCATCATATATGAAATATGATATGAGCCTCACAACAATTGAACAACGGTACTTAATTACTTATCGTAGATTTTATAACACACATATATAACATATACAGTCCATGATAAGAAATCTTCTGGAAATCAACTTTGATCTCAAATATAGCCACCAGTTGGCATGGTAATCAATGACTGTTTTTCATGTTTATTCCTGGATAGAGAAAGGAACAACAAATATTAAATGAATGTTTGAAAACCTCAATGGTGAAACATGTTAACTTTTAACTGAGCAGCGAGTGGTAAGTAGTCTAATCTTGTTCTTTAAACAAATGAAATGAGGTTTGATCACCACTCCTTGTAAATGGAGAAATTTAACAAGCTAGTTATTTACCCCTATATGAGATTTCAAAATAATAGAGGAATAATATCACTTAACGTGTTGTTGAGGATACCTAAGAAACAAAAATATTAGCTTTCTTTTTAGAATGAAAGCTATTATCCAAAGGTGGGATGCAGTTATTCAGCTTGATTTTCGCTAAAATAATTGAATCCCAAAAATAATAATTTCAATTTTCAAACACAAAACAAAACTGAAATAACAAAAATATATTTGTTGGATTAATAACTTAATTTTGATTTTAAAATTATTTACCAAACATAATATTTTATTTTATATAAAATAATAAGTGCATTTTGAGTTTAATATTATCTTTTTTTATTACATGAGTTTAATATTATCTATATGAAACATATTATAGTATATATATAAAAAATAAAAACTAAATAATAATTTAATATATATTATAATATTCTTTAAACATCATATTAGAGTCAATATTTTATACTATATTATATAAATTTCAGTTTGAACTAAAAATGAGTTAAGTAACAATAAAAAACGAAACCAAATACTAAAATTCTTAAAAAATACATAAACCAAATTAATCCAAAAAAAATTTTGGTCGAAAATTAATCCAAAATTGAGTTGCCCAAAAACGAAAAAGAACAAATTGTATTCTATTCAGTTTGGTTTCCAGTTCCAATTCTAATATGCCCGCCCTTAGTAGCATAATCATACCACTTTGAATTTGAAACTTATCCCCATTTAAGGTTTAAAGTATAAATGAATTTCGTCCCTCTCAACAAGTGCGTATGTTAGAATTCAAACTTGTGTTCTCTTTATTATGTTTGAAAAATCCTATTCATAAATCAAAATATGCATACAGAATTATTTCTACTAATTATAGAGTAAACAACGAAAGGCTTAAATCATAAATACTCCTCACCATTACTATTTGATATGTAGGAAAAATCCATGAACAAGAAGCCTCCCCTTAATCACATCCCTTAAAACACATGAGATCTAAAGAAAAGAAACAGAGGAATCTTCTTACTGATAGAGAGACATTGTGATAATCTGTTTTGAGATGTCTTCTCCAGTAATGGAACCTCCTATTTATAAACAAATATCAAATGGATATATCTCTTCGCTTATGAGATATGTCTGTACTGTTTAAAAGGTATGACCATATTATTATAATTTTCCATCAAAATTAATAATAATATTATGGTCATAAACCAAACTTAATGCATCTAATATGCGGGCCACTTACGGAGATATTTAAATAACTAAAATATCCACAAAATATATACTCTAACATATTATAAATGTAATTAACATCACTATCCACATCAACCAGCTTCTTATTATTGGTAAAATATGTCATCTTGAAACCTCCATTGGTTTGTTTGAATTAGTTAATAATGTCTTATATTATATTTGAAGGGATTAAATATTATATTTTAACCACATTTATCTTTTTGGCAGTAAAGCAGAAGGAATAAATCTTTTGTAAAGCAGGCAGTGAGAGATTTGTTCACATCTTGCACTGTTATGATTTGTAACAAAGCAAAATAAAAAGTTGAATCTAGGATTTTTCCACTTGACATACTCTTCAAATATTCGACACTTCTAGACTAGATATAATTAATTAGTAAGTTCATATGGACATACTAATCACTCTCATGTGGTCACTAGTTGCATCATCATGCTTACACGAAAATATGTGGTTTAACGATATGATCCTAAACTTTCCAAACAAGATTGGAAAAATAAAGGTCACCGACTATTTGAACACAATAAATGTATTATCAAAGAAGGATACATCACATGAATGAGAAGAAGATAAAGAGAATTGAAGGGCATGCAATTTAATTCATCGAAGAAAAATGAAAAAAAAACTTGCTTGTAAGGCAGGCTAGCTATATATGCCGTATGGATTTTTATGACCAAAGCTTAGTTTGTAGCGTAGGAATATTATGCTTTTAATAATTGGTGATAGATGACCATTCAGATAAAAGTGGGAATTGGAGATAAGAGACGAACCAGTGCTGTTATATACATAAAAGGACCCCTCAATTATAGAAAGCGACCTATCAATTTAGGACCCCCTCCCTATTAATTTTGTGACAAATGATCAACTTTGGTCCCCTCAGACACTGGTAAGAGCCATTCCAATCAAAGTTATAAATGGCTACTCACCCGAAGATGCTTACACAAAATTTCATGATGATGAGAGGGACCGTCTTCTTTTATTTTTTTTCTTCTCATTCTTCTTCTTCTTCCCATGTTTGATAGCTATGTTTGTGTTTTCATTTGAGTTTTCCAGCTTGAACTTCAAGGCTTCACTCGATTTTTACCTTTCAGAATCTGACTACCTGTTTTGGATTTTGGGAAAATTGCCAGGCATACTTGTTTTGAACTTTTCATAATCTCCATAATACCACTTTGTATTCTTTATGTTTTTAAGCTTGTTCCAATAACTCGTCGTATGGCAATATATAATTCATTCGGGGTATGTTTGTCATGGACAACATATTTTTTTCTTTTATTCTTTTAAAAAACTCTATTTTTTATAAAAAGCACTTTAATTACTTTGAAATAGAAATGAATAGAATTTATTTAAAAAATATTAATCTTATGGAAATAAAAGAATATAAGAATTCACATCGATTTGTTGAAGACATTTATCAAGGGTTTTTGGACATTTTTGCCCTTGAAATGTTGTTACAAGATCAGAGCAATAGGTGTCTTAAACCATTTAATAGTGCAATGGCATATCTATAGTTAAATGGTGTAAATGTCTACTAGAAACGACTTAGATTAGTTAGATATGCATGTGGATCTCAAACCATCATCAAACATGAGTTTGTTCCATGGTAAATCTTTTTTTAGGGTTTAAGGATAACATAACACTACTGTGCACTGATTTAGAATATCAAAGAAATTCTTCAGTGAGAGTATTTAAAGGTCAAAATGTAATAAATTACAATTATTTATAGCTGTGAATCATGTGGTTTGACTGGTTTTGTTTATTGATCACAAGCCAACTGCACTATTTTATTCTAAGTGGAGTAATTTGTAAGTGCTAAGTGTGAAACTACCACAAAATCTCTCCTTTTACATGGAAAATTTTGCAAGAGGACATGCGATCAGATAAAATAATATTTATTTTTATTTTCACTTTTATTGCATGTAAAATAAAAATACTCCGTATTTATTTTTATATGTTAATATACGAGAAGATTCATTGTAAGGTGTTTGGTAAATTAATAATTTTTTTGAATGATTGATAAACGGAAAATAGTAACAAATTAATATAAAAATTATAATATGACCTCTATATGTTACTGAACATTATTAATCTTGGATATTATGAAGCTAAAATTTTTTAATGAGTAATGAGAGTTATGTGTATCAAAATTTTCTAAATCTTATTTGAATAGTCTATATTTAATTTTATCAAAAATATTTTAAATAATATACAATATAAAATGAAATCAAGACAGTCTAGCTAGTTGATATTTAAATGATCTAAATATGTTTAGCTTTACTTGCTCATTTTTTTATGAGTAGCGAAACCAATTCCCCTAAATTTGAACTAACTAGTCGTGTGATGCCTGTTTTGGTTTTAGCCAATTAGGACTAGGGACAATGAATGCCTCTGTGTGTTTGTGGTTGTGTTTTCATCAATAATCCTCTCATCGGATTTTTTTTTTGGATCATTCTCATCGGATCATTTTCTTCAACAGTATGTTTTGTTGTTCTCATGTATAGGCTTAAACATCATGTGAATTTGACTGATGATTTGTCATAGTTATATCACTTAGATCAGAGGGGATTCATCTTCAACACACACACACACACACACATATATTATGGCATTGAAATTCTATTATCTAGTAAATGGCATGATAACTTAATTTTTAATTACTATATTAATTATTGGATGCGTCACATGGCCAGGGGTGATTTGTGCATTATATTTCTAATTTCTCCCTTCTATTGAATGATCACTAAACTTGAAAAAGAGAAAGAAATTAAATCACTACTAATATTAAACTAAAATTAAGTGGTCAGCGTCATCATTCACTAATTCAATCTTCCACATGCACAATATAAATAATTAGGCACCACATCCTAAGTTATATAATTAATTGTATTTCACAAGCTCTAATAGTTTAATTTAATTTAGTACTAATAGCAAAGTTGTAGGGTATCTTTTCACATGCACCAATGATCAAACATACTATATATATAGATATTTTTAGGTCACTAAATGGATCCTAAATGTAAGCGAAGTAACTGATAATCAATAAAAAGATTTGATGGCCATGTTGTTAATCAATGACATAATTAATTAAACGGTATCTGATTTTTTATTTTTGGATCAGCAAGGAAGCATCTTGTTTAAGCTTCGTTTGATAAATGCCCGGATTTTTTTTAATTGTTATACATGTCATGTAGGATTTGTTCAATATAGGTTGTCCGATATAATAAAAAAGAGAGATAAAGAGATCAATAAAGTGGATTTATAAAATTATTGGAAAATCCTTAAAGTTGGAAGAGATCATTACAAAGTATCATATTTTAAAGTTTGCTGTAGTACATACATAGAGTATTTCGCACAAACTTTAAAATATGATACTGTTACTATATTTTAAAAGGGAAAACATTAAGAAGAATATATACGTTTTGTTCCATTATTTGCAAAATCTGCCAAACTGTAGAACACAATTGTTTTAATTTCAAGGTTAACTAATGTAGCTCCATCTCTATTGCCGCACCAATCGAAACCATTGGCAAAAGAAAAAAAGATTACCCTACAAAAAATCAATCATTTTATATTATATCACTATAGTTCACTGGAATATATATTATTAATTCATGGTTACTTGTGTGTGTATATACATACATATATACATACTACCTCTGGTCCTAAATATAAGACCTAATTGACTTTTTTTTGGAGAGGTTAAGGTTGCGGAATAGACTATTAAATCATGACATATTTGACATATTTTTAGATTATACATTAGTTTATACGTAAAATAAACTAGTTTAAGCGAAAAAAATTAGGTACATCAATTTATAATTAACTTATTTTGCTTTTTTATAGGATTTTCTATAAAAGTCAATTAGGTCTTATATTTAGAACCGGAGGGAGTATTACAAAAGAAAAGTAGTTTTCAAAAAAAAAATCTTTCGAAAAGTGCAGTAAGAAGACTAATTTATTTTTCGTCATAATACAATTCTTGTCACAGGCCTTAATAGCCGTGAAAAGTACAAACGTTACGTTTCCCAAAGATGATAATCCTTCTTACTTATTACAGCCAACAGTAGCCTTTTCCCATAAATTGCATTTGATTAACATGAAAGCTGCTAATACATCATCGCCCGTTTGTCTGGACGGAAAGTAGATGATAGAAATGGAAATAGAAATGAGTATAAAGGGGTAAAGATATAAATTAGATATAAATTAGTTAATGATGAAAACGTAAAGTTTGTGGATCAAGAAAAGTGTAAGATGGAGGGAGAAATCTTGTGGGGTCCAGAATATATGTAAATTACTTTTCTCAATTCCATTTCTCAATTCAAATGGAGCAAATAGAGGCTGTAGATATGTAATGTATTAATCTATTAAAGTTTATAGGGAGTAACAACATGCATTTAACTGTAGTGGAAGAGATTTTGAGATTTTGATTTCAAATATATGTGACTATGGAAAATATTTATGGAAATGCTATTCCTAATGGTTTAAAAAAAATAAATTTGACCTAATCAGATAATCATATGAAAAAGGTTTTAGGATGTGAAACAAAATGTTCACACCCTAAGCTTTTAGACTTTTAGGAGTAACAAACAAGATATAGGAAAATGCAAGAAAAAATAATTAACTGAAAATCATAATATACTATCAAACATCCCAATAAATGTTTAAAATTGTTTAAAACTTTGTTGTCCCTTTACTATTAACTTAGCTTGTTAACGATAACTTTAGGGAAAATTAATTTGAGGTCCCCCACAAGAGATTTAATACTAAAAAAGTCCCAAAAGTTGAAAAAATTAATGTAGGTCCCAAGGGACCTCACTTTAATATATTTAAAAAGTGAAAAGACATTGTTGCCCCTAGCCTTAATAAAAAAATACCTCATCCTCCCCCTTCTCTCTCCTCTTCCTCTCCCCTTCTTCATCATCTTCACCGCCCCCCTCCCTCACAGACCCTCCCCTCCAACCCCAATCCTAGTGGGCCCCCCAGCAGCATGACTAGCCTTCCTATCAAAAACCAACCCTCTCACCATCTCAGTATCATCCACAGTACCACCTCTTCACAATCCTAATATCCCTAAGATCAACCATATCATGCTTCACATCATCCACTACAGACAAAACAGCATCAACAGCAAGAGGAGCTAAAAGCGAAGAATACTGACTTACAACCTTGCTGTTCAAGGAAGTGCTGGCGGATTTTATTAGAGAGTCGCGGTCGGAGAGTTCGATGGGGACGTCCATGGCGGCGAGGATGTCGAGGGCTTTGAGGGAGGCTTTGTGGAGGGAATCGGAGACGACGGTGGGGTGGATGCCGTGGGAGAGGAGGTGGAGGGGGAGGGTCTGTGAAGGAGTAGGGAGGCGGGGGTGAAGATGATGAAGAAGGGAGAGGAAGAGGAGAGAGAAGGGGAGGGTGGGGTATTTTTTTATTAAGGTTAAGGGTAAAACTGTCTTTTCACTTTTCAAAATATATTAAAGTGAGGTCCCTTTGGACTCTACATTAATTTTTTCAACTTTTGGGACTTTTCTAGTATTAAGTCCCTTATGGGGACCTCAAATTAATTTTCCCATAACTTTATTATACATGGATTGGGGAATTTGTTATATGTATAAAAGCATTGGATTCTACTTATATGACTAAGAAATAAAACCCTATCATTTAGACTGTAAAGCATGAAGCATCTTAGTTTTTACAGGTGGATGTGGGCCATCTTCTTCTATTAGTTGAGTAGTGAAGGTTCCGTCCACCATGTGCGAACGACTGACCAAATGGTATATACTATATACCCCATCCCTAGCTATATTTCTCTTTGCATATAATAACTTTTTCTCTTCCTCTTTTTTTTTTGTTCATTTCTCTCATATTTCCACTAAATTCCTTCCAAATTTGCATATATATACCATACCTCAGCATGACGATATTCCTCACGAAGAAAAGAATAGTCTTGTTTTATAGTATATCTTAGTGAGAAAAAAAATCATATCATTATAATCATAGTGACCATACTGACAAATTAAGAATTTGTTTTATCATCATTATTGTTGAGATCGATGGAACATGAAATTAGAAAGTGGGAACAGAAAGATGATGACCCCGTTGTTTTTGTATGGTTTATTTTTTTTCAGATCCCAAAAAATGTCATGCTTATAAGGTTTTGTAAGTTGGAACTATTTGGCTCATGATGGTGTGTGGATAAGTCTTTAAAAAGCTAATAACAAAAAAAGTTGGAATGTGTTTTCGGACTTCCATTCCTCTTTATTCTTTTCTTTATTTGGTAGGGTAGGAGCAAAAGAAAAGAACCTTAGGGTTATCATTATATATCTTGGGCTCTCCATTAATTATATAGACGGCCTAACATTGCATTAATAAGACTCCTTAAAATAATATATAAGAGGAGAATATATGAAAATCACATTACTTTTGTTCTAAAAGCGAAATTAAAAGTTTACTCCATGACAGTCTCTAATGTTAAATTTAGTTAATTATTTTGGTTTTTTTTTGGCCAGAAATTTAGGGTATTGAAAATACTCAAATTTGTAGTGTTTTTATTTGTTTATTTTAGTAAATATGCAATATCAGTCCATTTATATTTAATTAAATATCTAGACATTTTATTGAAAATTAGCTTAGGAATTGGGTTAATTGGTCTCAATTATGCTTTGTTGTATGATTTTTATGTAGTAGATTGTCGTTATTGTCAAGTTGTAGCATTTGTAAAATTTGGCTTTAGGTTCACTACTTTTCTTGAGAGGCAGGGCTTAAATTCTAGAGTTTGGGTTTATTTGTTGTGAGGGATTCCAACAATAAATTAAAGCCTTAGAATTAGATAAGAAATTCGGGATTTCATTTGTAGGATTATGAGCCCCTTGAAAATTAGCAAACTTACTTTGGTTATGTGCTTAAATAAACTTGAAATTAGAGGAATTAATAAACAAGATTTCGGTATTAATCCACCTTACTCAAGCCTAGCCTAAAGGTTTCCTCAATGGTTTTTTTTAATTAATCAATGAACTCCCTAAATTCAATTGATCCAATAATTTTCTAAATTTTCATTTGCTATCACCATTTAGTCCAAATCCCCTTTGTGACCAATCTCACTTCAATTGAAATTTTGATCATACAAAACTTTTCATAATTTTCATACCGAAATCAATCAAAAATGATTTTTACTCATTTTAAACAAGTTTACATATAGTTATTAGGTTCTAATTGCATTTGAAGCTCCTCCTCAAGAGAACGACAATGGTGGATATTTTCCATTATCCTTGGTCCCATTATAATTTTATTGAAGGAGTGAGCTCAAAGTGGTACTACATCGATCCATTTGACTCTTGTAAACCCACAAATTCGAGATTCTTCACATTTAGTTCACTAGATAATCTAGTCTAACATTGACTTCTTGAGAATGATTTAAATTGCATCACTATCTACACCCTTGCGTCAAATTGATTAATATTTTTTTTTTGCATTTGGCCTAAAGGGGCGACATGAAGCGGGTCATTTCAGGCATATTAAAAAATAAAATAAATTGGTTTATTGAACTAAATATGATTTGCATCCTTAAATACCCCTACATAATATAAGAGTATATGTGAGTTTATAAGGTAATATAATTAAATTAAGGGCAAAAGCGCTGATCTAACAATTAACTATTTCAGTTTGGACAAAAATAATAAATGACTATTTCGTGGTGCAGAAATAATATTCAACTTTTTGAATCGGTGCAAAAATAATAAAAATGGTATTAGATGTTAATTTGCAGTTTTGTGGAACCTCACTGATATTATTTTTCAATGCGAAAATACACATTTACCCCTAAAATTAAAATAATCGCTTCTTCCTCATCCATCCCTCTTTCCCCTTCACTGATGAAAACAATTCCTATTTTCTTCTTCAAAGAACTTTTTTTTTGGACAGATCAGACTTCTTCAAAGAGATTCAAAACATACTAATTCCACTGCCTTGAGATTGTCCTTATCTAAGACTTGGAAAAATGGACTAGAAATTTCTTCCTGGTGATGGATTTGAATGTAGAATCGAAGAATGAAGGAGGAATAGAAAGGTAAATCAAAGGGAGGGAGGATTAATGAGGCTTTGCACGGAAGTTGAAGGAGACGATGGATGGGAAGACGAGGATGTTGGGTTTTGATAGTGGTTGAGGCCGCTCTCGTATCCAAACCCATATCTTGTACCACCTCCGGCTGCTTCCGACTCCCTCCTCCCTCGTCGACTCTGACCACCCCGCCGCCTACTCCGCCATCGCCTACTTCTTCTCTTTCCCCATTTCGGCTCCGCAATGACCCCCTCTGCCACCATTAATGGTGCTTATTATTCTGAGGTGAATAATATTGGAGGATGTGCTAAAAAAATTTATCTCTCTTCATAGTATCTCCTATTGCTTTCTATTGAATTGACTGGGAGTTTTTGTCATTTTTGTTGCTTGGGGTGATGTTCCTGAAACGGCAAACATCTTTTATTTTCTTTACTTTCTTTACAATATGGTTATTTCTAATATTTGCTTTTGCAGCAGCTTTGTTTGCTGGTTTTAGTGTGTTTCTTATGGCTTGTTTTTGCTAGTATGAAACTTTATTGTTCATGTAAACGCAATTTACAGATTTGATGCCAACAAAATTTTGTTCCTCTGTGCCTTGATCTTATTGGAAAATTCTGGCGCATTGCTCAATAGGGAAAGGAAGAGGAAGTAGGAGGAAGGGGCTGAGTTTTAGTTGACAGGGATAAAGGCGTACTTTTACTTTGAAAAATAATGTCTGTAATATCCCATGTAATCTCAAAATAACTTTAGTCACCGGTTTTGTCATATTTGCACCGGGTCACAAAGTTAGTTATTATTTTTGCACCTCGAAACAGTCATTTATTATTTTTGCCCAAAATGAAATAGTTAATTATCATATTAGCACTTTTACCCTTAAATTAATTTGGGAAACAATATTGATATGAAAGATAAAATGAATTGAAGTATTATATCGGGATAGGATCTTGCAAACTGCTCTTACATTAAAGACATTTGATAGTGTACTCCCATTTGATATATTTCTTAATTTCAGTTATTTCCAGATTATTTTCTGTATATTGTTCTTCAATAAAACTTTTATATATTTCCTGATCAACTAATGCTATTATTTCTTCCTACATAGATTCTCTTTTTACTTCTAGTTTTATATAACATTTTTGTTTTGCCAGATTTATTTGTCTACTCCTTGGTCTGATTTGTGCTAAACTAGTTGTTATTGGTATTTCTGCTAACATATTTGCCTCATGTTCTATATTACTTTCTGTTCTTACTATATTTCCTCTTCTGGATTCAGGTCTAACTATTGGAATATCTATTCTTGGGAGTTCTAGTCTTCTTGGAATTTCTAGACTTCTCCTTGCAGTATTTATATTTATGTTTAAGTCTGGTGTATTTATCCTTAGCATCCTTTGTCCTAATGTATTATTAGTTTGTATTCTTCTAAGATTTTCTATTTGGTTTATATTAGCAGTTCTATCTAATTCTATTTGTAATTGTTCTGGAATTGTTATATTTGTTGGATCCAATGGTATTTCTTGTAATATTGGCATATTTATCTATAGTTATTCTTCCTTGTGATCTATTATATATCTTATGTTCATTTGTGAATACTAATCCTACCATAGCAGTTATACTTATTGTTTTTGCTCCATGTAACATTTGTATTCCTCCTAATTTATGATAAACAATTATTGATTTATCTATATGTTCATCCGCTCTTGAAATTGCAAAATTTGTATTTACTGTAAATTTTAGTTTTTGATATATTAAGTTTCTATTATTTTCAAATTTATTATTTTTTATTTTTTCATAAAATTGGTTGAAATGATTGAGATTCCTTGTACTTCTTCCTGATGAGTAAATTAAAGTTGTTGGTCCAAGGAAGTAAACCCATGCAGCTTCATCCTCAGTTGCTAAAATTCTGTTCATTTCTTGAAAAATTATATGATAGTCTTGGGATCTTATTCTGGATACTGTCTCCATGAACTCTTCGTCATTATTAATATCCTCTTTTGGCTCTACTGTGTGTTCAAAAGGTTTCCTTATTGTTCCAAGTCTAATAAGGTTAATGGGATGATAAAATTTATCTGGAGTTATTTCGGCTATTGTTGAGTAACATCTTATAAATACCATGTGTTGAGTTATTATACCAAAATAAGTTTTAACAGCTTTACATTTTAATAATACTTTATTAGCCTTATAATATTTCTTATTTCTCCATGCTTGTTTACATGCCATTGATAAATATTCTCTTAGATATTCTTCTCTTCTTCCCTTTGTATCTACATATGGTAATATTTTTATATTTCCTATATGCTTATTATAATCTTCTATTATAGTTTCTGAGATTAGTCTAGGCAATTTCCTATAAAATAGTTCTAAGTAGAATTTTTGTGTACTATAATCTTCTATTCTAGCCTCATAATAATATTTCTTAAATTCACAAATATATTAGTCTAAATATTTTGGATTTAAAGAACATATTTCTATTTGATATAAGTTTTCTATTGCTCTTGTTTTTGTTGTAGTTTCATTTAACATTATACTTCTTCCTAAGAATTCATTTCTAATTTGAATCTCATATTTTCTGATTAGTATTGCAATATATTCCCTCCTATTACTATATAAATTTTGTCTATATATCTTGCATTTATTCTAAATTCTCCTGTTTTACTTTTCCACCAATTATGAACATTTCCTAAAAAGATAGAAATGAAAAAGATATATTAGTAATAAGGGTTAAGATGCATTTTTAGTACTCTAAAATATAGCAAAGTGCACATAGCATAATATACACTATTGTGGTCCATTTGTGATAACCAAGAATTATTTTCGTGGCTTATTTAGTAACGACGTTAAATAAGTTAAGTTTGACCGTTATGTGTCAAATTTTAATCGTTAAATTGTGGGGTAAAGGAGCATTTTCAGTACTCTAGAATATAGAAGGAACACCAAACATAATATACAATATTTAAACACCATAAACAACTAAATCACAATATTATTCAAAGTGTCAAATAATTAAACACTACAAAGTTATAAAGATCCATAGAATATCCTAATATCATGCATGTATAAACTAATAAGTCACTAGTATTTTACATATATAAAAAAAGTAAGCAATGAATCATAAACTAAATAGGTTGGCCTTACTGAGTTAAAACAGGTTGGTCATACTGGCTCGACCCGAATTAAAATGGGTTGACCATACTGGCTCGACCCGAATTAATGGCTCTATGATGTAATAGAAGAAGATTTACTTTTATCTTATTACATAGTTATAAACTTAAAATAAATGTTCATTAAATTGTCATTTCAACATACTGATATTATATCATTATGTCACATCAGATTTTATCTTACAAAAGTGAGTTTTAGCTAACGAATTACTAGATAAACAATGAAAATAATTCTTGGTTATCATAAATGGACTAAAATATTGTATATTATGTTTGGTGCTCCTACTATATTTCAAGAGTACTGAAAATACTCCTTTACCCCACAATTTAACGGTCAAAATTTGACACATAACGGTTAAACTTGACTTATTTAACGTCGTTACTAAATAAGCCACGAAAATAATTATTGGATATCACAAATGGACCACAATATTGTATATTACGCTAGGTGCACTTTGCTATATTTTAGAGTACTAAAAATGCACCTTAACCATAGTAAGAAAAAGATAGAAATGGAATAGAGTTGAATTTACCAAATACAACAACAATTCTAGAGTTAAATCAGGTAAGATTATTTTTCACGCTTTTGAAATTTATATATTGAGTCATATTCTTACCAAATAAACTGGGTAAAGTGAGATGAATTAGATACAACTACTTTGTGTCGTACCAAACAAAAATGACTTTTTTTCTGAACGCACAAATTAAGTTGTACGAAGTCTATATCAATTATTAATTATGGATTACAAGAACTGCTTAGAGAACTATTGGATAGAGAGGCACATGATGACATAAAGCATCATGCAGATGGTAGAACTTAGAAGTGTGCTTCGATCTGTGGGGCTAACTCTAACAAACACATTTGATAAGGCTGCCCCCATTCACTTTTAAAAAATCGATTTAATTACTGTCAAGAAGATGGGACAAACATGCAATTATATTATCTTAATTAATATAAATATAAATGTCCCTATGTATATAGCCTATAATTAGTGCATTGTTAATTTCTTCTTACTTTTCTAAAACTCTTTTTTTCTTTTTTCCTTATTTTTTAAATGATAGATAACTATATTGTAAATTTCAAAATCCCATATAATTAAATGATATCTAATTGTGAATATCGATACCCAACCAGTAAAAGTCTCTTATATGAAAATTTGAAATTTAGAAGACATTATTAATTAATTAGGTGTATAATAATTATAGTAAAAAACGTTTCTGTGAAGCAAGTTTTTCAATGTGTAGGCCAATAGTGATGATAAAGACAAATAATGAACGTAATAATGTTATATGTAGTATAGTTGTTATAATTGTGTACGTACCAATAAAGTAGGGACACATATATTGCATCGATATCAAATTATAGTCTTTCCAATAAAGACAAATTATACCATATCAACCAGTTTCCTTTTACTTTGTTTCATAACTTCTACATCAACATTTTGAAGCCATAGATTATCATACATATCTTCCTTCTCAATAAAATGTCATTTCGTACTCAATGAATTCACCAACATATATTTGTTCCAAAGGAAGATGCATGATGTACACTATAATTATAGAGTTGTTAACAAGGCGTGCTTCTTTAGTTGTTTTCATTAATACGATGCGGTTTTTAAGTTATCTTGGGTTGGTTATCACTAGTAATCACACAATGCAATATGACCTGAACGTTTTAAAAATTAAATATCGATTACTTAATATATTTAATTCTTATGTTATGATTTGAATAATTACAGTCGGGTTTATCTTTTGTATTCTAATTGGGTTACATAAATATTGCTTGATGCATGTTCAAATAGGTTGATCTTTTTTACCTTAAACAAATAGATTGATCTGATATCGTCTTGTATATACTAATACGAAAATATACATTTTTTTTAGCTGATGGAAAAAAAAAATTTATATACATGTCCAAATGAAATATTCCCTAGGACTAACGAATAAATTTGTAAACTTGTTGGTACTTGATAACTTGGGAAAATGTCATTTAAATCCCTCCGAATATACAAAAGGACAATTCAGGAACTCAAACTTCCAAAAGGACCATGAAGGAACTAGGACCTAGTTGACATTTTAAAATTGTGTGAAAAGACAAAATTGTCCTAATCATAAAACAGAAATTACTAACCACCCTTACACCCATAGGGTGGTTAGTAATTTCTGTTTTATGATTAGGACAATTTTGTCTTTTCACACAATTTTAAAATGTCAACTAGGTCCTAGTTCCTTCATGGTCCTTTTGGAAGTTTGAGTTCCTAAATTGTCCTTTTGTATATTCGGGGGATTTAAATGACATTTTCCCTAACTTTAATATTATACAGTATTACTGGAAAATATGCCTTTATTAATAAAGTTTCAACGGACTTAAAGCAGCCGTCAGAAATATTATTGAAGTCAAAAGTAGCTGCGAGATGAGCACTAATATACTCCAATCCTAGAACATTAAATTTTGGAAGTTGAAGGAAAAGAGCGGATTAAAGATTTTACTAATGATAAGGAGAATCTAACTCAAAGTGCCGAGATTATTTGGTGAGCTCAAAATTTGTTAAATATTGACACTTCACCCTCTCACTTATTATAAGAGTTTTCACTTCCAAGAATACGAATTGCAAGTACACTTTTAGTCTGTAATATAAGAGTCTAGCCGCCAAAAAACGTTTTCTTACCAAAAAATATGTAAAAATTAGTTGAGTGTTTGGAGTTAGTGTTTTTTCAATATCGCCCATATTTATTATGATACTTTTTAGAGAGAGAAATATATAAATATTAGTAAATATGAAAGAGAGTTAGAGGTAAAGTAGGAAAAATGCATTAAATGAGGAAAGAATATGAGATAGATTCTTATATTTTGGATCAAAACCATTCAAATTTTGGACTTTTATATTATGGACTGGAGGGAGTATAAAATATCGTACACTAAGATTTATTTTAACACCTTGACAAATCCTTGAACTTATATGTTTTTAATGTGTTAACTTGAGGTTATTAACATGTCAAAGATGCAATATTGATTCATTTATGCCTAATTGAGTATCTATACTTTCAAGTAGAAATTAGTTTAGGAAATGAATTAATTGGCCTAACTTATGAATTTAATGTGTTAATTGATTTTAGAGAGTTAGTTTATCTATTTCCTTCCCTTATTTCACTTTTAGGGTCGTTCAAGGACCAAATATGGAGGAGTTGGGATGGGAAAAAAGCAAGGAAAAATGGGGAAAAAGCTGGAGAATGAAGCTGCTGGACAGATTTGAATTATTACATAAAAGGGCCTCGAATTTCAGAAAGTTCAGTTTAGTCCCAGTAACATAATTACAGTTTGGTCCACGAATTTCTGAAATTACGCCCAGGTCCCTGATGCGATCTGCTGCATAACAGACCCGATTTTACTGATTTTTGCACTGTTTTGAGCTCAATTTGGACTCAAACTCAAACCCAAACATTAAGCCCAACTTACCATTGATATTAGATGTAAAAATTAGGTTAGAAACTTAAGTTTTGGGGATTGAGTGCTCCCCAAAACCCTAACTCTCTCCATCTCTTCCTCCATCTCACTCCCATTTTCCTCACATTTTCCTTTCACCTTCCACCTTCCTTCCTCTTACCATGCCTCAATAAAGTTCCTCCTTGCTCTTGGAGTTGATGGGAAGTGACTTGAGCTTTGGTTCTACAAAGGGGAGTCCCAATTCCTTTCCTTTCTCTTTATATTTTTGATTGCCTAGGTTTAGGTTTACCATTTATGTTTTGAGATTGGACTGGACTTGGTTGTTATTGTGGGTATTTGTGATTTTGGTTTGTAATGAGAGATTTGTACTCATCAATATACATGGTCATGTATATGTTCTTTATGGTTCATTTTATATCTTTCTATTTATTCATGATATTGGTAGATAGTTTGATTGAATTGAATTATAATTGAACTTAATGCATTACAAATCACTAATCACACTCTAGGGTAACTAATAATGCCTTTTTGAATGGGTTTATGAGACTAGGCATTAGACTTACCGGTTGGTGAGGTTTAGTACTTTAGGAAACTTAGAGAAAACTCAAAGGTGCTAAAAGGCTTAACAATTCCTAGTTAGTTGGGGTTCCACTAATTAGGTAATTGGACTCATGGGTTAATGAGGTTTGGTGAATTAGGAAATTAGTGCATTAAACTCTTCAAAAATCCTTAGAAAGCTATGATAGCCATTGAAATTCATTTCTAAGAGCACTTCACTTCCATTCCACCCTTTAACTAAAAATACCAAAAAATATTTATTTATTTTGCATTCTTCATTCCATCTTTAAAAAATCAACAAAATATATTTTCTTTACCCAAATTCATCTTGCATTGCATCAAATTTATTAGGGTAGTTTAATTAAATAAGGCTCCCTTGAGAACGATACCCGGGGTAACTTCCGCTTACCTTGAAGTACTAAAATTTCTTGAAGGACTAGACCCAAGACACACTACACCGACCTCAAAATCAGTGTCCTTCACACTTCAATCAAGCAACATGCTAATGCATTCGATCAACTAAGTTGAACTAACACATTATTTTCAGAAAACAAGTTTGAAAACTACTT
Source organism: Mimosa pudica (assembly GCA_029929735.1). NCBI lineage: Eukaryota > Viridiplantae > Streptophyta > Magnoliopsida > Fabales > Fabaceae > Mimosa > Mimosa pudica. The sequence continues at coordinate 12,625,113 of JAKELP010000030.1, read as the reverse complement.
TAAAATAAAATAAGGAAAACACATACATTGATTGATGCTTTAAGTCTAGAATTAACTCTCTCTATTGGATTTCATGAACACTAATAATTTCCCTTTCATTTAGTCTTTAAATGACAATTTGTGTATGCCTAAGATTCTAAAGAATTTGAAACACATCTTTTTTTAATGAAGATCAATATTATTTATACACCACAATATCTTTCATTTCAACAGTAAAACACTCGCCAGTAATTTGCGTGTTCGTTGTGGGTTCACCACGGTGAACATGATGAGTAAATTAAACAGAGGCAGGGAGAACACACGAGAAGTCAAAGAGCAAATGACTTCGATTAAAGGGATTTCCTTAATGTTTTGATAAATATCAAGTCGGTTCATTATTTTGGGGTTTAATCATATATATTTTAGTGCCAAATTAGAATAGAGATGTTTAAATTAGAAAATGAATAATAAACTAATTTCAGTTTTTTTAAAAGGAAAGAAAGTTAAGAACATATACAACAACAAAAAAAAGTTTTATTCTACTATGTGAGTTCGATTACATGGATCATACAGTGTCACTGTTCTCTATCATTCTAAAATAGAGAAAAAAAGTTAAGAACAAAGTTGTCTAATGTATTTGTTTTTCCTTTATTTTATTGAATTACATGTTCTCCATTAGGTACACACGACTTGATTGGATGTGATGATGGTCAAAGCTTGGACTTGAAACCAACAGTAGCCACGACACCCCGTTTGGAAATGAAAGCAAAGAAAGGGCTGAAACCTATAAATTAAAAAGAAAGAGGCTTGAACAATGGGTAGTTGGTTGAGCTGGTAAGTGGGCTACAACCCCCGTAAGGATGAGAACGCGTGTTCGAATCCCGGGAAGGATGCGGCATTTTTCACTGTTTTCATTATCCTCACAGCCTCCTCACAACGCGAAGTCTTCTACAGCTGCGCGAGAAAGACAAGAGTAAGAGCAGAGTGAGCCGAGACTAGAGTTGGAGAGAAAGAGAGATTTGAGTTTAAGAGAAGATAAATGCTAGGAGATTCTAAGATCTCTTTAGGAGATTCTAAGATCTCTTAGTTGTTTTTTCTACTTTTCTCTCATTTATCTTTAATTTCTTTTTATATAATTTCTGAACTTTGACGTTGTTGGGATCATTTTTGTTTTTTTACAGTTATAGTTAATTTTTCTAGGTATATTCTAAAGTTTGTATGAATTTGAAACTTAAACTCTATTCCCTTTTATTATCTTTATTTTCTTTAAGTGGATGACTAAAATTTAGTTTGTTAATTTAATTAGTTGCTAGAGAGATCCGTTAGGAAAAGAACATTAGTTTGAGCTTTATTTCTAAATGGTCACCAACATTTAATTTGTTAGCTTAATTAATGGTTTGAGGGAGCATTACTTAGGTAAAGAACTAGGTGAATCCAAACTTGTCTTACAATTTCATTTTAGAATTATGAGTGTGTTGTGAGATAGATATTCATTAGCGAGCTATTGTAAAATTGAAGTGATCTGTTTAGAGGGACAAATTGATAATTGAAAAATCCTTGAATTATAAAAGTGCAAAAATGACAATCTAATTGTTACGAAAGTGCAAAAATGACCATATAAAATGTTTTGGAGCAAAACTGCTCATCGAATTTCAAAATTGAGGCAAAAATGATCAACACAATTAATTTTTTAACTTTTTTATGCATAATCTTCTGTTGATTCATTTCTCACTAAAATATATAACAGACTTATGTATTTATTTGCCCTTGTGTGATGATGATGCAACAGAAGATGATTAGTAAAAAAGTCAAAAAATTAATTGTAATGACCAGTTTTGCCCTAGTTTTGAAATTTGATGAGCAGTTTTGCTCCAAAAAATTTTACATGTTCATTTTTACACTTTCGTAATAATCAAGTGCTCATTTTTACACTTTAGTCCTTTTTTTTTCAAAACCGAGTCAATATGCTTTTTCTTGCATAGTTGTGTTTCGTTTTTAGAAAATCGAGATATATTGTGTTTGCCTCAGTCAAAGTTGAGATAAATCACTTAATATAACCGAGATAAATAGCCTATTTTTTTAAGTGAATTAATAAATCTAATCACAGACTAAAGTGTTTAATGAACTCGGCTTCGAAAAATTACTATGCAGGATTTCAAAAATTATTATTCCAATTAAAGTTTAGCTTAGAGGGACTTCTATAAGCATAATTTGTTAATTAGCCAAAAAATTCCCGTTATCCTATTAAAACAATTACTGCACCTGATACATTTTTAAGGATTCACTTCATCCATTTATCACTCACCATCCTATCTTTGTGAAAATACTAAAAATTAGTAGTTTATAATTTTTATTCTCATTCTTGCGTTGAAACTCTTTCAAAGAAAACCAACTTTATCCCCTTATTTATATTGCATTTCATGATATTTGGGTTACTTAAAAATAAAAAAAAACTCATCGAGAGAAAGAACAACTCGAGGTTATATATATTCAATAATATAATATTTACAAGCGTCGGTTTATTTTAAATTTGACCCTAAGATGATAAGACCACAGTCAAATCACATGTTAATTAATTTGGCTCCAGCCCACCTCTTCAATTAAAAACACAGATATCTCTTAAACATGATTATTATTGTAATTGGCACATGTGATGATGTGAAAGAGTTAGATTGTCAATCTGTCTCATCTTTAATTTGCTTTAGTGGATTTGTTTCAAATTGTTGCTTCATACTGTGTACTGGCCTTGCATGCATGCCAATATTTGTAAAATGGGATCTTGCGGGTTGTGTTATTAGTCAAGGATTACAGCAATTTTTCCAATATTGTTTATATAAAGTAACATATATTATTATTAAAGCACACAGTACAACAAGGTGGGCAGGTTGCAATTTCACGATGGGATCATCACCTAACCTTCGAAAATGATACATTTCTCACACATCTCTTTCTTAATTGCATCCCAAAGTCACTCCCACTTTTGAATTTCCTTTCATCATTCATGCATTATGTCATTCATCACAGTACTACTATACGTACTGTGTGCTTAACAGTTCATGTTTGGTTGTTAAGCATTACTTCTAGAAATGTAGCTAGGCAACTCACTTTATTTCATAGAATTTTATATATGAAAATAATATATGATATCTACCCATATGATCTTCTTGAAAAAATCGGCTTGATCAGAAAGATATGCTGTATCTTTATACGGAGAAAATATCGATATTCTATTAAATTTATCTAATTACAAATTTAAAATACATAAGTAATCATTTCAAATTCTCTATAGTTATATTTTTTTCCAATAATTAATTTATTCTGCTTATAACTAATATATAATTTAATTACAACGGCATAAGTTATAACTTATTGATCTAATTTACTTCCTTAACTTTTATAACAAAGTCAAAGTGATATTATATTCAGAAGCGATGATTAGTGACACTCTGACAAATCCTTGGATTTGTATGTTTTTAGTGTGCTAAATTGAAGTTATTAACATTTCAAAGATGCAATATTGAATTAAAATGCATTGATTATAATTTAGTTGAATTTAAAATGATTTTGAGTAAAAAGGGTCAAATAAGGGCATAATCGTCACATTTAAATGTTTATCTTAAGTAATTAATTTTTGAGATGAAAGGTATTATGTTGTTGTAAATTTTCCCTTGCAGAAAATGAGGAAAAATGGGCTGAAATGGAGATTCTGGATATATTTGGAAATTACAGATATGGCCCAGAATCCTGAAAAAACTTCAGAACAGTCCTAGGAAAATTACAGAAAATGGCCCAACACTCTCTGAAATTGCGAATCAGCCCCTGCTGCCAACTGCTGAATTCCAGTCGCGAATTTATCTGATTTTTGGCTATTTTGACCTCCAATTTGGACCCAAATTAAACCCAAAACATTAAGCTCATGTTCCTATTCATATTATTAGATGAAAACATTAGGTTAGAAACTCAAGTTTTGGGGTTGGGTGCTCCTCAAAACCTAGTTCTCTCATCTTCTCCATCTCTTCCTCCATCCCACTCCCATTTTCCTCACATTTCCCTTTCACCTCCACTTTCCTTCCTTCATCCATGCCTCAATAAAGGTCTCTCCTTACTCTTGGAAATGATAGTTTAAACTTATGAGCTTCAAAGCGGAGTTATATTTCTTTTTCCTTTCTCTTATATTTATGATATTCCTAGGTTTAAGTTTGTCATATATACTTTGAGATTTAGATTGTTATGTTTATTTGAGTTTATTTGTGATTTTGGTTTGTAATGAGAGATTTAGACTCCTCAATATACATGGTCATGTATATGTTCTTTATGGTTCATTTGATATCTTTCTATTTATTCAAGGTATTGATAGATATTTTGATTGAATTGAATTATAATTGAACCTAAACCATTACCAGCCATTAATCACACTCTAAGGTATTTAATAATACTTAGTTGAATGGGTTCATGAGATTAGGTGTTAGACTCGCCGGTTGGTGATGTTTGGTATTTTAGGAAACTTAGAGCTACTCAAAGTGAACCTATTAATTGCTTGAGTAATATTGGACTTCAATCCTTTGGTTTTATTTTATTATGTTGGATTCCAATAGTGAATTAAAATCATAGGATTAATTAAGTGGCGATTAGGGGTTCCGGTCGTAGGATTAATAGTTTCTTGCAAGCAATAGGTCCACAAGCACTAAAGAGCTTAACAATGCCTAATTGGATGAGGTTTCAACATTTAGGTATTGGACTCATGGGTCAATAGGGTTTGGTAAATTAGGAAATTAGTGCATTAAATTCCCCAAAAATCCTTAGAAAGCTATGATAGCCATTGAAATTTATTTCCAATAGCACTTCACTTCCATTACACCCTTTTACTAAAAATACCAAAAATATTTACTCCTATTTGTTTTGCATTCTTCATTCCATCTTTTAAAATCAACAAAAATATATTTTCTTTACCCAAATCCATCTTGCATTACATATAATTTACTAGGTTAGTTATATTAAACAAGGCTCCTCTGAAAACGATATGTTGACTTCCATTAGCCCCTTGGTTCTAAATTTTCTTGAAAGGCTAGACCCAAGACATCACTATACCAACCACAAATCGGTGTCCTTCACACTCAAATTCAGATTCTTCTAACTAGTAATTTCAATAGTGACTTTTTCCTATTTTTTCCTTTCTTCATTTTCTATTGACTTGTAAACAGAATTCTCTTTATTTTGAAATAGTAGAATTCAAATCCGTACATATATATTGAGGTTTTCAGATATCGGTTTGTGTTGTGTACATATATAGTCGGTGTGCCCAACACAAGGATGGGAATATATAGCTCAATTAGTCCAAGGTTCTGAATCTTGTGATATATCTTCCTTGAGGTTCTCGCCTGTTTCACTTATAAATAAGATAGAACATTATTTTCCCGTAGTATTATTTTGACTTTCTTAATAATATAAATATAACTTTGGCCAAGAACAAATTATATAGAATATGCCAGCTACTATCCTCTAATCTTTAATTCAATGAGTTCAGATATACATGATTTACTTTGAAACGTGATTCTACTTAGATGCAGAAAACATCCGTGCAAAATCAACGTTTTATATTATAGTTCCATTATAGGCACTTCTATATAGCTAGTAAAAATTGTCACTCTCTTGGGTCCTAAATGTAAGACCTATTTAGAGAGATAAATTCAATTCTAAATACAAGACATATATTTCTAATTCTTACCAAATCTTCTCCAAATTATCCTTATCAATGACTTTAATAATAGATAAATAAGGGAGAGGTTGGAGTAAAGGAAGATGATTAGTTGTGGTATATTGGAAATGTACTGTTATTATAATTAACCTAACAAACATTCTGAATCTAATCAAACTAGGTAAATAAGTCTTATATTTAAGACTAGAGAGACTAATGTCTTATTATTATTTTTTTTGAAAAAGTCCTTATATATGTTTTATAATCTAAATACTTTAGCCTAATTTATTACTACTTTAGCATTTTAGTTTTAATTTGCAATATATGATTTACATCGTTTTGAAGTTTAATAAGAATTATTTTTGTACAACTCATTAATAATGAAAACAATGATAGGCAAAACTCAAGAGTTACACACTTAAGGTATGTTTTATTATGAGAATATTTTAATCAAATACTAATATATACTCCTATAGTTTAAGTTTACGAACGCAGATTAAAACATTCTGATTTCAAATTTTCAATATGTGATTGAACTAACATATTTTCTTCAGTGCAAAAAAAACCTAACATGGTTTCACAAATTAAGTGTGAGTTTTCCCTTAGCTTCAACAATGCTCATGGTTGGGTGAAAACGCCAGTGATGAATCTGCCTCAAAATAACATGTGTATTTGTATACTATGTATGTATAGTCTATAAGTCTTATACAATTAATATATAGGATTATTTAATCCTGCTTTTCTTTGCTTAAGGTTTAATTTCAGTCATTCACTTCGGTAGAGAATATAGTTAATATACATATACATAAATAAATGAGACTTTACATCATAGGGCAAGACTTGAACTTTTTAGAGGTATAGAATTGAAAACCACATAGAGGGGTCCCATATGGTGTAATGCTAGTGTGGCAATGATTTTGTTTTGGTCTGCCAAAGCTATGATGAAAGTGGCTGATGTAAATAAAAATGGTGCTTCTATTCAAATCCATTTTAATTATTATTTCACCAATTTTCTCCATTGAACCTTACAACTTGAAACTTGTGGTCACAGCTTACTTATTATCGCACACCAGTATATCTTCAACCACCAGAAACATTACTCAACCTACATATATATCATACACATGTTTGTGTGTGTGTGTGTTTTATACGCCAACATATACCTAAGAACCTCACAATCACTCAGGTATCTGAATTCATTTTTCTAGCTTATTTTTAGGGTATGTGTTGGTGGTTAATTATTTCAATCACTCATGTCTCTGAATTCCTTTTTCTAGCTTATTTTTAGGATTTGTGTTGGTGGTTAATTATTTCTTTTCATATGGAGTGAGTTAATCAGATGATGTGATGAGGGTTGAAGCAAAAATAAAGTAAAATAGTTATGTTGAGTAGTGTACCTTGAGATAAATTACAGGGTATTTTTGTCCTTTAATAAAATTATGAGTTGTTGAGTGTAGCTTAACACAAATTACAAGATATTTTTTACCATTGGCCTTTTAGATATGTTTCCATACATTTGTAGCATAAAGGTTATGTTGCCTCTGTCCCTCAATATATAAATGGTACTTTTATGTTGATCCCTAGGCCAAGAACGTCAGAGGGACGAGGGTCATGAAACTGACATGAATATGAAAGTTTAAATATAAAAATGTGTCATAAAATTGTCAAAATGCTGAAGTGAAAAAAGAAGTCTAGCACACTATATACGTGTGTATGTGTCATTTATATCACCACTGATATTGAAATAACACTACTACAGATTAACCCTATACCAGCGCATCTTTACATGTGCTCTCAGAAAAACGCTGGTAAATGAGTCCTATACATGCGCTTGCGCTTCAAGCGCATGAAGCGCATGTACAGAGTAATGCTATACATGCGCTTTACTCTATAAAGCGCATGTATAGTGTTCGAAGCTATACATGCGCTTAGAAGCGCATGTATACAACATTTCTATACATGCGCTTGATTTAGTAAAGCGCATGTATGGAGTTAAACTCTATACATGCGCTTGAAGTGCATGTATATAGTAACTCGATACATGCGCTTTACTAAATCAAGCGCATGTATAGAAATGTTGTATACATGCGCTTCTAAGCGCATGTATAGCTTCGAACACTATACATGCGCTTTATAGAGTAAAGCGCATGTATAGCATTACTCTGTACATGCGCTTCATGCGCTTGAAGCGCAAGCGCATGTATAGGACTCATTTACCAGCGTTTTTCTGAGAGCGCATGTAAAGATGCGCTGGTATAGGGTTAATCTGTAGTAGTGATGTAAGAGTAAAGGGAAGATCTTGATAAGATATATATTTGGACGGACGAAACTGGAGTTGGTCGTTATAATTTGGCCCTATGGGAAATTATTAAAATGAAAGATGCAGGGGAAGAGAATAAGAACTCGAAACTTAAGGGAATTGAAAGTCAAATCAGTTTCGTATTTTGAAAGAGAAATCAAAAAAGAACAAAACATTGTGTTTATCGCTAAATCTGAGAGAGAGAGGGGAAAAAGAAGATGTGAAGTTAAGTGAAGTGATTGAGAGTTCCTAAAGAAGAAGACACGTGGTGATACCCAAGTGAATGAATTCTTCCCACTCACACTAAAACCTTTCCCCTTTTCCAATTATGTCATCATTTATTAAAACCTTTCCCCTTTTCAAATATTTTGAAAGAGAAATCAAAAAAGAACAAAACATTGTGTTTATCGCTAAATCTGAGAGAGAGAGGGGAAAAAGAAGATGTGAAGTTAAGTGAAGTGATTGAGAGTTCCTAAAGAAGAAGACACGTGGTGATACCCAAGTGAATGAATTCTTCCCACTCACACTAAAACCTTTCCCCTTTTCCAATTATGTCATCATTTATTAAAAAATGCTCCCTACCGTCCTATTTATAAGTCGCCAACCGCCTAAATTGTACATACCAAGGAATGGAGGTTAATGGAAGTTGCATCATTAAATTGGTCTTATTTTTTTTGTCTTTTCCATTTTTGCCCCTTCCACCTTTATCACTATGACTCACTACCTTTTCTCTCTCTTCATTAATCCTCTATCTATAAAAGTGTCTTTTTCATCTTCTCAATCTTCTGATCTTCCAATGTTCATTTTCCAATGTAAGGGTATATTAGAAAAATTTTAATAAATGAGTTAGTTAGTGGTAGTTATTGACTTATATTAAGGACCAAAATTTAGAGGCGGTTGACGACTTATAAATAGGACCGGAGGGAGTATCATTTAACAATCTATTGTGATAACTCAGCATATATACAAACAATGACTTGTGATCCCTCTGATTAATTATTCATAATTTTTTTTCTTATACTCTAATTAATTATTTTATATAAATTTGTTTCTGAAACTCATCAATCGGGATTTGGTATACCTTAAAAAATATTAAAAGAGAACCTTTAAAGATATAAAATGTGTTCGGAATAGTGTTTCACCTTACTCTAAGAAACTAGGCAAGTGTCGCTTCTAAGCAAACTAGAGAGCTAGGTTCTATGCACATATATGCATGATGGTTTTTACTGACACTACTACAGAATAATCCTATACCATCGCAACTTTACATGCGCTTCAAGAAAAGCGTTGGTAATGTACACTTATACATGCGCTTTCGAGAAGAATAGAACAAAGCGCATGTATATGATATATTATTACATGCGCTTTATACATAAGAGCGCATGTATATTACTCAAATATATATACATGCGCTTTAAGCGCATGTATATAGTGCCTCTTTGCATGCGCTTTTAGAAGAGTAGCACATGTATATGATTTTAGCTTTTACATGCGCTTAAAGCGCATGTATTTAGCTCATTTTTACATGCACTTTATCCCAGAAAGCGCATGTAGAAGTCTTACTTAAAATATATACATTTTTACATGCGCTTGTAAGAATAAAGCGCATGTATAACGTATTATTACAATTGAAAAATTACTTAACTCATTGCAAATAATTTATGTCAATGCATTAATTGACTCAACACATTTGATTTGTTTAATCTTTTCTCTGATCTGATAATTTTTTTGCAGCTCCAATTTCATAGTAAATCAAAATTTTTGTTGTACTGAAAACTAAGTCATATAGTTTTAATAATTTTGTAAATTGATATCAAATAATTAAGATATTGAAAACTTAATTATGAAGTTCACATATATAGATCTTAAAATAATGAACTTCTAGCCTTATACAGTATATAGCCTACCAAATAAACTTTTAAGCACTAAATATTTATTAAAAATTTTCATTTTTCCCGCGCCCTTATGTCTTCCCTCTTTTTTTTTCCAAGTCCCTCATTCATACACTCACATACACTCACACTTAATAAGCGAAGCTCATCCCGCGCCCTCCTCCCTCAAGAACGAAACCCAGCGAAGCGAACGAAGGCCCTCCTCCCTCAAGCGAACGAAACCAGCGAAGCTTCATCCACAGCGAACGAAGTCTCAACCAGCGAAGCTCTCCGAAGGTTCATCCACAGCGAACGAAACCTTCAAAAGGTTTGTGCTTTTAGTTTAAAAGTATGAGATTATGAGTTTTTGGGGGAAAAGGTTTGTGCTTTTAGTTTAAAAGTATGAGATTATGAGATTTTGGGGGCAAAGGTTTGTGCTTTTTGCTTAAAGTTATGAGCTTTTTGCTTTTGGGAATGCTTTTTAACAGAGGGGACCTTTGTTGGGATTTTGCGTTTATCTTGGCTTTTGGAATGTTTGGGAACAATCGGAATCACTGAATCAGTACGCACTTTCCATGGAACATGTCAATAATTAGGCTTGAAGAAAGTAAGATTCTGCATTGAGATAATATGTTATGTTTTTTAAGCTCCATGAAAATGTAGTTAGTCTTCATGTCTGCTCGATTCAAAGGACACGAAGCTTCACTTAAGAGTTCACGATTTCTGACATATAGCAGTAATTTTACCGTGTTTTCCAACTGCTTAACAGTAGTGTTTAAACTTATTGATATAAGAACAAGTGAATCATAGGGTAGGTGATGAAAAGCAAACTCTCACAATCTTTCCCTGAATAACAAAAGATGTGTCTTGTGAATATTTGATTGATCATGCGAAGAAGCACATATTTTAGACTTCTTGACTCTAGGGGTAGATGCTAATGTGGATCTCTAACTTAGTTTGGTTCATATTTTGACAATTGGGCCGTCTTTTATGCAGTATGCTGAACTAATTAAAGCCACTCCAATCCTTAAACAGGTCATTTTCCTTCAACTATGATTTAAGTTGTGTGTTTTTCTGAAGTGTTATTTTTTTCCTAGTTCTAGAATTTTGAAATATATCTTATGACTTATGGCTTTCTAATGTCTTCAAATCAGTGTTGACTTTTTAATTCTATAATTACATCAGAACTGTTTTTTTTTCATTGATTTGGCCAAGATAGTTGTTATAGATTGGCACATTCATGCTAGGTATTGTGTTTGTAATATTTGTTCCTTTTCCTTCAAGCTGTAGCTTTTCAGAAAATTTTCATTATAGCTATAAGTGATAAATCATAATTATGCCTTCAACAAAACATGACTATTATAAGAAGACAGCCTTCACCTGTCAAATTAGTTTGCTGTTTTCATTGTTGACAGTGTATTTTATTGCAGATAGTTAATGCTCACGCACTTGTTAACACGATCATTTATTTTATGTAGGTAAAGTTAAATGTGCATTTTTTTCTTTCCTTATCTATTATCTACTAGAAGATTATATCTTTTCCTGTATTGTACGAAAATGGGAACATGGAACTTTTCTTATTTTCTTTATCCTTGCTGCATGACTAATCTTTCCATTAAAATTATAATACTTTATGATAGATGAGTATGACAGCCTTAGGAATTATGAACTATGAACTATATCACCTTTATTTTTATAAATAGGAACTAAGGTATTGTTTTCCAATCATCAAACATGAGATAGTAGTAAAAACAATGCTTTCAAACTTTGACTGATTTTGGTTCATGAATATGCTAACATTTACATTGTGGATTGTTTTTATCCTTAATCTTATTTTTATTGCATTTTTAACCTTTATTTTTTTCTTCAATAGTTTGATAACAACTTTTAGGGCAAATTGTAAGAATAAAAATTTGGCCTACTCAAAATCACTGATCAAACACAATCCTATCCATGGTTGAAAATTCAGGTTGTACTTGTTTTATAAGCAATTGAAATCATGAATTTTTAAAGTGTATAAAAGTTTTTTGACTAACGTGTTTGTGTTTTTTCTTGTTGCAGTGCCCTTTCCAGCCCAACGACAATGATTGTGGTTACCATGTGATGAAATTTATTAAGGACATAGTAACACATGACCAATTGGAGGTGCCTGAATTTGTAAGTTTATTATTGCACATGACATATATAGTCTTTATTTACAAAATTGTTGTTGACTTGTTATTTAAAGTGTATTGTCACATAAATATGTTTATTATGTCCATTAACTCAGTATTATGAAGATTGTCGATCATCAAAGTTATCTATGGAGGAGGTGGATGATCTCATTGAAGAGTGGTGCAAGTATGTTTTCCCTATTGCTCATCCTATTATCCAAAATTTACATCCTTCTTAGAGTTTCATACATCTAAGGAGGAAGTGGGAGTATGACACTTTTGATAGATGAACTATTTTGGCTAGTTGGTTATTTTTACTAAATGTCTTTTGTTGGTACAACTTTGATGTGCATTTTGGCTGGTACAAATTAGATGACTTTTGGTGCTACAAATTAGATGTAAATTCTGATTCATGTGGATGACTTTTATATTACATGTAAAGTTGTTCTTGATATATAAAGGATTTTGGTTATTCTGGCTGGTTGGGTATATTATATTGTGCAGGTAGCAATTTAACTGCCAAAAAGCAGGAAAACGAATTATGACAAATGAAAAAAAAAAAATTAACTTATACATGCGCTTGAAGCGCAAGCTCATAAGCGTATGTAATAATTATATATATACATGCGCTTTTGTAATAAAAGCGCATGTAAATATATATATATATACACGCGCTTTTATTACAAAAGCGCATGTATATATATATTTACATGCGCTTTTATTAAAAAAGCGTGTGTATATATATATATTTACATGCGCTTTTCTGACGATAAAACGCATGTATAAGTATAGATATACATGCGCTTTTACAAGCGCATGTAAATCCTTTCCCGGCGAGGCCACTGCCAGCGTTTTTTAAGCGCATGTAAAGGCCAAAATGAGCGCATGTAAAGGGGTTATTCTGTAGTAGTGTAACCTGTACTCACCACCATCTTTCTGAAAAGGAAAAGGCTAAGAATATGTCATCATTGTACACGCTCACTAAACACTGTAAATGTATCTGTGTATGTGTCCCAAAGTGATATAGCAGTGTCTTTTAAGAGATACATATCTTAGTCCATGAGGAGAAGATACTTCGACACACAGTATCTAATTAAACTTTCGACAATAATTTATGGTCATTGATAGGAAATAATGGGTATGCTTTCATTTTAGGGATTAATGACTCTTGATCACGAAATTATAATTATCATGAATTTATGCTTGGTTTATACATAAAGCAACACAAGCTTTTTTTGGTCGAAAAAAGCAACACAAGTTTTGAATGAATATATATTACTGGTTAAATTATTCATGAATAGGGGTATTATATGTTTCATGACACATCAAATCTTCGCTTGAAGTATCATTAATAATTTTGTTCATATTTGGATAAATTAGTAGGGTTATTATAAATTTTTCAAAAGGTCATCCAACACCAAATGTTTTTTACAGACAAGAAGCATACATAGATTTTCATATTTGGATAGAAATACACACATGTTTTCATGTTGGGTTTAAAAGTCACAATCCGTCAAAAGTATATAATGTTATTAGAGAAATTTATAAAGAAAAGTTAATGGCAATGTGTGCATTTAACAAATTATATTAATCCAATATGAAAATTTATGTATATTTTTTAACAAAAAGATAATTGGTACTCCTACTAGGTAACATTTTTGGGAAAAACACGGGTATTTTTTACTTTTACCCTTTCTTGAAATCAGATGTCAATAATGAATTTCAATCTTTAAAATAAATTTAAAGAATTTACCAACTACTAGTAAATCGATTGGTAAATAATTTAGCAATCCCACAAGGTTTCAAAATTTGCAAGTAACCTATTAAGTTTGAAATTTAAGGCGGTTGACTTCACATCATTCCGTCAGTTATAGATCTTTCTTATATCAGAGAGATTGATCGACCAAGTTGGAAGAATGACAGTAACTTGCATTGTCATTGGTGTTTTAGTCTTGAAATTATAATTATTTGAGTATAAAAATATATCCGAACTGAAAAAATAATAAAATATTAAACAATATGATGGTAATCGCTTTGAAAGAAACAAACACCAAAGACGTTGGATTAAGGAACAATGTCAGTTGCCTTATTTTATGCATACACAAGCATGTGCGAGGGTGCGCGATCTGAAATATAGTATACATTAATTAGTTCATTAATTAATTAATAATTATCGTTTCACAAGAGCGTCTTTATTAAATACTTATACTTATATAATGGGTTTAAGAATTGATTACTTTCTAAATTATTAAGGTTAATATAACTTTGGGATTTTGAACTTTTACACAATTTTGGTTTTGATTAACTTTAAATTCGATGGTTTTCGTCATTGAACTTCTAGTAACATTTGGTCTTGGTACCTGAAATTTAGATTGATGGTTTAAGTCCTTAAACTTTAATATATATATATATATATATATATATATATATATATATATATATATATATATATATATATACCCGACAGTCCCTAATTTTTTTTAAGCTATTCTTATTGCTCAGGTACCAAAATTAAAATAAATTCAAAATTCAAGGACCAAAACAAAAAATTGATAGAAATTTTAAGGACTAAAACCATTTATTTAAAAAAGTTCAACGAACAATACCAAAATTGATCGAAAACTCAAAGATTAATACCATTGACTTTAAAGTTGATGTGTCAAAATTAAAGTTGAGTGAAATTTCAGAGAACAAAATAAAGTTGTATTAATCCTTTAAAGGAAAACGTAATAAGATTGGGTTAGTTAACTTTATCACTTCTTTATGATAAAATACCATAACATCACTAAAATTATGTGTTGAAAGCCATGTACAAGCAAGACAACGTTACCTTTACATATGTAATCTAATCCTTATAATTTTTACTCGGTTATGACCCATTTTTAATGTTAAACGTGTACTACTCAATCTTTTGATCAGATTTAGTTATTTAATTATTGGTTCGTTTTGGGAAAAAAATTATTGGTTTGTTCTACACAGTTAATTGGCTGAAACTCAAGGGACTAAGTTACTTCAAGTATAAGCTAATTTGTTATAAACAGGAGTTGATGGTAATAAACAAAATGGTTTTGAACACTCAAACAATCTCCATTTCCAGTTTATCATTTCACAATACGTCATTTAGGAGAGCTACTCAGAAATTGTCTCAGAAATTGTTTCCGTCAACAATGCTCCAACCATGTTCAAATTACATACACATATATAGAACACATATAAATGATTTATAACTGATTCAAAACTATAATAAGGATTTTCTTTTTTAATTTTCCACGGAAACTATAAGGATTAAATGATTGATTTTCTCTTCCAAGCCTATGAATGTATATATGGATTATTTTGTGGTTTTGAAAAACAAGGGTTATATAGGATGTAGTAGTTTTGAAACAAAACCATCTTTTTATATATTTTGAAGTAAAAGAATATTGTTAATATTTTTAAGTTGTGATGACGCAATGAATCCACCGTTGTCAAATATCGCCCTCAGGTCAATTGCAAAAGATATTTATATTGGATGCAAGAGTGTAACAATAGGGTGTTATCTAAGTTGTTCGCAAGAAGTCTTGTTTAACTTAACTATCCTAATAAACTAATTGCAATGTAATAAAACAATATTTATTTGCTTTTTAATAGTGCGAATGAAGGATGCAAAACAAGTAAATATTTTTTGTGTTTTTAGAAAAAGGGGTGAAATGGATGTGAAATGTTCTTGGAAATGACTTTCAATGGCTATCATATTTCTAAAGATGTTGAAGAGTTAAATGCACTAATTTTCTAATTTAACAAACCTCATGAACCCATGAGTCCAATGTCTAATTGTTGAAACCCCATCCGATTTGGCATTTTAAGGCCTTTAGTGCTAATGGACCTATTTCTTTAAAGGAACTATTAATCCTATGACTAGAGTCCTGAATCTCCACTTAATTAATCCTATGATTTTAAGTCACTATTGGAAACCCACATAATGAACTAAGACCAGAGGATTGAAGTTTAATGTTAATCAATAGGTTCACATTGAGTTTCTCCAATTTTCCTAAAATATCAAACCTCGCCAACCAGCAAGTTTAACGCCTAATTCTCATGAACCCATTTAATTAAGTTTTAGTAAGTACCTTAGAGTATGTTTAATGGCTAGTATCGGTTTGAGTTTAATTACAATCCATCACAATCAACTTATTTATCATAAATATACATAAATAGAGAGAAATACAATGAATTGCAAAGAAATATATAACCATATATATTGTAGAGTGAAAATTCGTCATTACAAATCCAAATGATCACAAGAACTCAAATAAAAAACAAAATCTAAGTTTCAAAGCATAACTGAAAACGTAAATCAAGGAAATCAATAATACAAAGAGAATGGAAAGGAATTGGAAGTTCCCTTTGAAAAACCCAAACTCAAGTCAATGAAAATCTCCCCAGAGAGCAACGGAGGACTTCATTGTGTCATGGAAGGAGGAAGGAAGGGGGAAGAGAAATGAAAGAAAATGAAAAGAGAGAAGAAGAGGAATATGGAAAGTGAGAAACATTAAAGTTAGGGTTTTGTGAGAACTCCAAAAATTAGGTTTTTAAATCTAATTTCTCATCTAATGAGTATGAAATTGGGCTAGATGATTGAGCTTTAATTTTGGGTCCAAATTGGATCTTAAAACATAAAAAAAACAGGGAAAATTTCTTCTGTTTTTGTTAATTTCGTAGGTGGTATCAGACTGAAATTTCTGAAACTCAATGGCAAAATCGTAATTATAATACTAGGACTAAACCGAAATTTCTGAAATTCAAGGTTATTTTCTGTAATTTACCAACTTTGTCTAGAAACTTCACTATGCAGTTTTTGCCCCATTTTTTTTGCCCCATTTTTTCTTGCCTTCTCCATCCATCTAGACTCCGCAATGCTTGATCCTTGAACGACTCTAAAAGTGAAAGAAGCCAAGGAAATATATCAATTGACTCTAAAAAATCAATTGAAAACATTTAGTCCACAAGTTTTGCCAATTAATTCACTTCCTAAACTAATTTCTTCTTAAAGATCTAAGTGTTAAATTAGCATCAATATGACCAATATTGCATCTTTAATATGTTTAAAACTAGGGTTGAACAAATGACGGACATTACTAGGCCACATATATACAGTAGGTCCTGTCCTAAAAATTTCAGGCCAACATTTTGGCCCATACCTGATCCGGTCCTATGTGGCCTGGGACTAAGATCGGGTAGGACATGCCCTTTGGGCCACATGACATATCCTGTTGGACATGGAACATTTAGATCCTAAAATAATGAAATAAATTGAAAAATAAAAGCAATTTAGAAAAAATAATGAAATATTTTTGTATGGCGTTATATTATATATTAAAAATTTAATAATGTATTTTAAAATTAGGAAAGAAATTATTTATTTATAAAAATTAATTATATTTCCAGGTCGGGCCGCTCTAATGGTCCTGAAACCTATGCCCTTGTCTTGTCCTGCCCGATGGTTGGGTTTGGTTCTATTCTGGTTGTTATAGTTTCGGGTCAATTCGCCTCATGACCAAATTCTACCGGGTTAGGTTGGGTCCATATCGGAATATCGAGCCTCCAAATTTTTGTACAGCCCTATTTAAAACATCTTTTAAGTACTTTAAAGGTATATAAATCTTCTGATTTGTCACACAACTTTAATTTATATAAGAATTAAAGGGTGGTTCCTGTATGCACGCCGAAAAAGAAGCTGCAATATATCACAGGCAATAAGCTAGTTTTTCAAATTTGTTGGCAACCACAAATTGTTTGATGATTTGCCTGACTTAAAAATGCACAAAAATTATTGTCACGGGTTTTATTAATCTCATCATCTTCAGTGTTCCATGTGGCCTGTGGGTCTTTTAATCCAACCCCACTTTACTTCCATAATTAATGCGTGCTTCTCCTTTCATCAAATTGTCCTCTCCAAAAATTTAGTGGAACTCAAATTTGAGAGTTAAACTTTTGACGTATCAATAATAATAATAATAATAATAATAATAATAATAATGAGATAAAAAACGAAGAAAATAATATTTACATATATATAAAAATGACAAGAACAAAGTCTTGTCCCACTATGTGGCGTCGGCTACATGGATCATATGACTTAATTGTGATCTATCATTCATCAACTCTTTTGGCATATTTTTCACACTAATAGGTCACATTCTATAAGTTTCCTGAGAATTCGGCTTGGTCTCTATCTTCCTCTTTTAAATGGATTTCAAGTTGTTTGGTCTACTCTCCTCACTGACGCATCTATTGGCCTTCTTTGGACATGTCCAAACTACCTCAAATGATTTTCTACCATTTTCTCAATAATGGGAGTCACTATAACCTGTTCTCGTATAATCTTATCATTTTTTATATGACCACACATTTATCTTAACAACCTCATTTCAGTTACCTCAATTTATGTTCATGTTCATATGATTCTCTTCTTTGAATATAAAAATGATGACCATTATTAAAAAAAGAGAATACACTATGCAACTAGCCAAAAAAAGTTTTGTCCTCTTTCTTTCATGTTACATCAGATCAAATCTCCATGTTCTTCTCATTTGAGTTTTGACCATATATATGTTGAATGGGTCCACCATTTTCTCCCTTCATAATATCGTATACCTTGCGTCCCTTCTCAATTAAATGCTCCATCTATCAAGGCTGATCAATAAAAAATTTATAGCTATGGTGTTTAATATAAAATCTATTTTGTTGCTTACCATAAATTTAATCTTATATTTAAGTCACGATTGAGGTGGCAGTATAAATTGTAAACTAATAATTGTGGTGTCTCGTTTAATATATAACCACCGAGCACATGCTGATGTACTGATTTGAACTCCCTGAATGAAAGAAAGAAAGAAAGAAAGAAAAATTCTTGAGTGAAGTGACAAAATTAAGATGGTTCAGATTTCATTTCGTTAACTAAGATTTATTCAATCAAGGGATTGAAATCTCTCTCCATCTCTACAGAAATATTTTCCCCCTATGGAAGAGGGATCCTGCTCCCAATGCTAACTAATGATCTGACATAAAAATAATATTGTTACTACAACCTAGGACGTTAACAGAAAACTGTCATAAAGGGCAATGACAGTTGGATAGTGAGAGGTGGTTGAGCATTTCTGCCCGACGATAATGTGGTCCATACCTCTGTAATCATAATTATAGGTAATATTTAAATGCTTGTAATAAGACTTTAAAATAATATTTGATCTACTTTACCCGTCAAATTTGTATTTTTGTTAGCCAGGTTTGCATTTCTAGAGTTGGCATGAATCTCGTCTAATTATATATAAGCTCATGATGCAGATTAAGGAGAAAAAATGAGTCATGAATAATAATAGCTCGGAAGTTGGACAATCATGCATGGACAATAATTATTGGAGGAGTAAGATAAATTCAATTGATATTGACTAAGATAACTGTAATTTCTATACCTGCACATGAAGCTACATGCAGCCAGACCACTTTAGTCTATGAATGTGTCTATCTTATTATAATTGTACCTTTTGATTTATATTATATATTCTTATATTATATTTTATGATTTATGGTCGTATAGGCCAGCTTTCTATATATAGCCATGTGGGTATGCATGTCTTTGTAAAACATTCTTTATTTTTAAGACTTTGGACCCCTCTACCATATATAGTAATATTTATGTATGTATACTCATGATGCTACAAACTTACTATTAGTTATATATGATGTGTAGAGATAGATGCATGCTGATTCTAATTTGTCAGCTTGTTATGGCATTACTTATAACTGCTAGAAGCTTTATTTTGGAGTGATTCACAAATCAAGAGTACACGCTCCAACCATAATAAGGACTTAGAAAATATCCTTTTCTTAATTGGCAATGGGCATAGCTTGTTTTAATGTTTGAACTGTAACATCGGCGTCCTCTTAATAATAAGCATCAGAAATTAATTAAAGTTGATATTGGGTGAATAATCACATCTTAAATTTGGTTATACGTGCTTTTAATATCAATCCGAGAGCTGCACTTCACGCTTCATGATTTGACACAATAAGTTCAGTTATAATATAAATGGTCCTTGAATGTTTAATTAGTTGCATTGGTCATAATTTGTACCAATAAGTTTCTTATGAATATCCGTATGGACCTTAAGGAAAAAATCAACATCGCGTAGTATGTAGTTAATTAAATGGTCCCTGAACAAAAGTATGAATTTAATTCCAGCCCCTTTCGGGTGTTTTCATGATTATCTTATATTAAATATTTATTTTCCTACAAATTGTTCTGGCCTTATCTGTTACCTTATGAAAGTCTTGGAATTTATTGCGCACATATATACTCCTTCTATTTATATGGCAGAGAGAAAATTTTATTTGATCCTATTTATAGTGCATGTCATTTAATTTTGTGTGTGAATATACAACTTCACCCTATATTTATGATATTTTGAATTTGTTTTAATATGGTGAAGTGGATATAAAATGGGTAAAGTGAGAAAGTTGTCAAGTTTAAGGGATAATTAATGAGATTTAAGGTTTTTAGTCTAAATGAAACATATTTGAATTACCTTATAAATAATGTCAAAGCTGTATGTAAGGATGAGAAGTGATCATGATGATAAGAATTCTGCTATAGCTTAATGGGATGAAGTCATAATACCCAGATTTCCAGATTTCAATCACCCTCCCATCAATCTTTTCAAGCCAATGCTTTAAAACTTCCATTACAATTAATTAGCTTGACTGCCCATGGTGTAAGAATGAGAACCTCGTGATATTTTTAGATTCATGTGGCTAAAAACTATTATATATGTACAACATTATTAAGGGTAAAATGTTATATATTAATTAAGGGTAAAACTTAAAAATTGTCAAATTTTAAAATAAATATCGTTTAATACTTTTTATCTTGTGTGAAATATAATAGAAGTGATGACTTAAAAAATTTGTGTGTGTATATGTACATGTAAGGTTGTAAAATGTCCTTTATATTACCTTAAAGAGAGAAATTATTTTTATTTTTTAATAAAAGGTTATACACTCTTCGTTTCTAAATATATGAGTTAAATGACTTTTTTGGGAATCCTAAGAAAGTGAAACGAACCACTTAATCATAACATATTTTGTATATTATTAGATTAAATGTTCGCCTATCAGTCAAATAAATTAGTTTAGAGAAAAATTTTGGAAAATCTATTTTTAATTATCTTGTGTTTCATTGTTAAGATTCCTTTAAAAAGTTGAGGAGTAATTATTTGAAGCTAATGATCAAGGAGAGAATAGTTTAGTGGTCAAAGGAGATAGCTAGATGCCTGTGTCAAAGTATGGCCGTTGATGGAAGGTGGGACCCATTTCATAGAGAGGAAGCATATGATATGAGGTGGGGTGCCACAAAAGATTTGAAAGATAAGGGCAATTTTGGATTTAATGCCTCTCAACAGCCCCAACCCGTTTGAGCTATCATCTTAGCTGTGAATGGATAATAATCCTCTTCCCCACCCGCACTTAAAGGTCCCATTCTCAATTAGTGACACATCCATGTTACCAAAATAACCTTTTGATGTAGTCATTACACTATACACGAACCATGAGTATATATTTTGTGATGCATAAGGGCGATTATTAATTATTATTATTATTTCACAAATTTTTTTCAAAGCATTAATGATCTTGGATGGAGGGAAAATGAGAGAGGAAAGAAAATGGGAGAGGAAAATGGGGTGGGGGAAGTATTTTCCCTTGCTTGGATGGGGAGAAAATGGGAGAGGAAAGAAAAGGGGAGAGGAAAAGTGGATGGGCCACATGCCCCATTTTCCTCCTAAGTTTTTCCTCCCAAAATGGGGGGATTATAAGAGAGAGAAAAGTTGCTCAACATTGTCCAATAGCCATGTCCCACCTCACCCACCCATTTTCCTTCCTTTCTATTTTCCCTCATCCATCCAAGCATGATGAGGGATAACATTTTCTCTCCCATTTTCTTTCCTCTCCATTTTCTCTTCTCCCATTTTCTTTCCTATCTCATTTTCCCTCCATCCAAGCAGACCCTTATTAAGGTATTTGTGGGGTGATGTAAAAAAGAAAGGGAAAATGACAAATAAATACCTCTGAATGTCTAAAAGGACAAGTAAGGAACCTAAACTTCTAAAAGGACAAGTAATAAGGAACTCAAATTTCCAAATCGAAAAAATAACAACCGGAACATAGGTATTAACAACTACAATATAGTGATTAACAATTGCCTTGTTCCTTAATTGTCCTTTTGGAATTCGAAATTCCTTACTTGTACTTTTGGAAGTTTAAGTTCCTTACTTGTCCTTTTATACATTCGGAGGTATTTATTTGTCATTTTCCCAAAAAGAAAGCATCTTAAGATCAGACTAAATATTGTATAATAAATAATATTGAAAACCTAAATAGGTAGGAAATAGGTTAGGGTATTATTTAATTTCTAGTAATAATTTGGAGGGATCGAAGACAGACATTCGAGTGGGGCCCCCTCGTGGGCATCACGTGCCTCCATCCTATGACATAAGACACCAAAGCCCAGTTAAATCCAACGCTTAATCAATTTCCTCCTCCTCCTCTTCCTCCTCTTCATCTTCAGTTATCTTCTTCAGATTTCTTCTCACTCTATCTCATATCCATGAATGGCTCCCACACTTTCATGTCACGTGACGTTGTACTCACTTTGTTAAGTTATTTGAAGGGTTAAATATCATTTTCACCAATAAACAATTTCAAAAGGGTAAATTTGGCCAAAGAACAGTAAAAAGGCTTATATTGGCAAAAAAACAATAAAAATGGCTCATTTTGGCCAATGAACCAGTGGAAAAGACTAAAATACCCTTTGAAACCTAATTAATATAATTTCTGAAAATATGGGACCCACCTTTTAAAATAAATTACTCACCCATGTGGGACCAACCCCTCTCTCTCTCCCTTCTTCTTCCTTCCCTCCTTCACAGAGGACCCTGTCAGCTCTTTCTTTCTTTCGTCATAGATCTCTCACACACGAGCCTCACATAGTGCTCCATCCTCTGCCTCACCTCCTTCATCACCACCGACATTGACGATGGCCATCCTCCTCCGTTAAAGAAGCTCTAATCAATTGATTGTTATTATACAGTTAATTTATTTACACTTAATTCCTTTAACTAATTTCTTTCATGGCACACAAAAATTTTTCCACTAATGAATGATATCGATCATATTTAGTATCACAAATTAAATACCACGAACTCGGAGGTATATCCTTCAGATTATCATTTCATGCCTCATTTAATCCATTATAAAATGAAATTAATAAATACAAATTTCCTCTTCAAAACTTGCCTCATTTAATATGTTATGAAAATAAATTAATAAATAAGAATTTCCTCTTCAAAAACATGGCCAGCCTGTTCGTGGTTAGGTTTCATGATTATACACATTCTACAATGTCACGAATAGTATGATTTATGTTTATTTTTCGTCAATTAAAATTTTTTCCAAATATAAACTAAAGAATCGAAATATCTTTGGACTGATTTGGTTCAAATCCAACTGCAACTGAATGTCATATTAACTTAATGGATTTAACTCCTTATATGATCAACCCCTTCCAAGTAATCGTGCTGAAATAAAAAAAATTGGTTAGCTACAATTATAATTTGTTTTTAGTCTCATCATATGTAACCTACTTGGTTTGACAAAAGAGTGCAAATAGAACCCTATATCTGTATTCCCTGCTCTGAAATGATCATATTTTTATCTTTATCCAATAAACTCTATCCTACTCAAGTTAACTCATGGTCCCGCCATTCCTTTATTATTTAGTACATTTCTTTGAAAATTAAAAATAGAATTTGAGACAAAACATTATTTTCAGAGCACTATAAATTTCTTGTGACATTTTTTCTTAAACAAAAATTTTTAACTTTTTAGGGCACTCATTTTCCATGCATCACAATTCTAAAATAAAAATCTCCACCAATTTTATTTATTAATTTATTAATTAAGCAATTAAGAAATTTTAAATTTTTTAAATGCTCCCATTTCCCTCATCCACTTGTCCAACTAATATAGTAGACAATATTGAAATATAATAATTAATGTATATTTATTGTGGACTCTTAATAAGTAAAATATTTAATTTACCCCAACTTCTTACAAGGCTCTTATTCAAATTAAACTATAACAGAGATGAATTGGCTTTAGAGTCAGAAATATTGATCAAATCCTTAAATGCAAGACAAATGGATATTTATAGAGCTATCCTTCAAGCAATTGAAAATAATCAACCAGGATTTTTCTTTGTTTATGCCTATGGGGGCACTGGTAAAACATATCTATGGAAAACAATAATCACCAAATTGCGTTCACAAGGAAAAATTGTTCTACCACCTCCTCTGGACTTCCCCCATACCGTCTGGTCCTAAAGGTCAGTGCTCCTATTATGTTACTACACCACCTAGATCAACAGGAAGGTCTGTGTAACGGAACAAGACTTCAAATCACCAGACTCGGAGAAAAAGTCATTGAGGCAACAATCTTGAGTGACTCAAATCAAGGACAAGCTGTCCTAATACACAGGGTAAATTTAAATCCATCAGAATCAAGATGGTCATTTAAATTGCAAAGACGACAATTTCCAATTGCCCTGTCCTTTGCAATGACCATCAACAAAAGCCAGCGACAGTCAATGAAAAAAGTTGGCATTTATTTAGAAAAACCTGTTTTCACTCATGGTCAACTATATGTTGCATTGTCCAGGGTAAAGAGCATTCAAGGATTAAAAATACTTCTTCCAAATGAAGACTCCTTGGACAAAGCTACAACTCCAAATGTTGTGTACCCAAAAATATTTCAGCAACTTCATTAAGTGTGCAACTATTATTATATAAATATATTTCCAATTTTATTATACAATTCCAATTAACCTTTCCAATTTTTCCAGCACAAAACAAATTTTATCTCGCTGATATCATACAGGCTGCCTCCTACATTTTACAAATAAATCACCCTTCGTAGTACACAACTTAATTTAAGTACAGCCAAGATCTGCAACAAACATCGATTACTAAACAATTGGAGAGCATACATTAAACTTCATTCATAAGATAAAAACCACTAAATTATTTGTTTCGCGCAACGCGCGAGTAATCCTGCTTGTTTTCACAAAGTCAGATTTGATTCATTTTTCTTTGTTCATGATTGTGATGTGATAATCAAGTTTCTCCCCATTTACAATATACAGTAGTGAGCACCCGACAAATTTTGACAAAAAGACACTCCTTCAATGCTAATGACCAACTATTATAATATTGAAAAAGCATATAAATTCTGCACAAAACTTTGACATAAAAGACAAAATTTATTTAACAAAGCCCTTTTTGAAACGCATACCATGCACGTTACAAGCAGCAGGGGATCAGAGTTGAGAGATCTTATGAAGAAAGAAAGAGGGGGGTTGGGGTAGAGGAGCAAGGCTACGAGAGCTGATAGGGTCCTCGATGAAGTAGGGAAGGAGGGAGGAGAGAGAGAGAGAGGGGTTGGTCCCACATGGGTGAGTAATTTATTTTAAAAGGTGGGTCCCATATTTTCAGAAATTATATTAATTAGGTCTCAAAGTGTATTTTAGTCTTTTCCATAGGTTCATTGGCAAAAATGAGTCATTTTTATTGTTCTTTGGCCAATATGAGCCCTTTTATTGTTCTTTGGTCAAATTGACCCTTTTGAAATTGTTTATTGGCCAAAATGATATTTAACCCTTATTTGAATGAAATAGATCTTTTGTAGGACCCCTTATCTTCCTATGTGACCCAAATCAATCAGATCACTTTATTAAGCAGAAATCACAGCTAACAACTCTTAAACTCTGTACATTAGTCACAAATAAACATTTTCGAAATAAATTTTGTCCCTTTACCATCGGCGACATCAAGTTGCATTGTAATCTTAAAAAGTACAAGTGGTGACCTATCCCAAAATGTAATTGATAGATAGTAACTTGTTCATGTGATTTTTATGAAAAGATGTTATCTTTTATAAATTAAATTGTGATTAATAGAGGCACCCACTACAAAAAACCTCAATGCTTAGTCACACTAATGTTCCGACGTTTCCTATAAAAACACCAGTAAGAGTTCACATAGCGACATTTGGTAATTGCCACCATGTGTAACTATTTTGATTAATTAATAATTTACACAAACCAAACGTGTTTGGTGTAGTGGTTACCTCACTTCACCGCTTGACCAGAGGTCTCGAGTTCGAGCTCTGGGAATGCAGTATGCTCCTTGGCCAGCACTTTACCCTTAAGTGGAGGCCCCTGTGCAGATCTGGATTAGTCTGAGTCCGTTGAGTTTCCCGTGACATTGGGGCTGGCCCAGGATACCGGATTATAAACTCAAAAAAAATTAATAATTTACACATAGCAACGTTTCACAAATGCCGCTATGTACAAATTATTTTAGTATTTAATAGTTAACATAGCAGTGTTTCGACAGATGCCACTATGAGTAAATTTTTTAAACGACCTTACGTTATACTCAGACATATTAGTATTTATTAAATGCCCATAAGTAGTGAACTTTGGCATATTACCATTTATCTAATTTCTAAAACAGAATACACTTTCTCAAGTCATATTTCATTTAACAAATCATGTGGTGATCAAGCACTTGTATAAAATAGAGAGCAAGATAAAATCCACACATATAAGTCCATTCAAAGCATAACAAGAGAAAAATATAAGGTTCAATTCATAAATAGGTTTACAGTAACCCTAGAATAGGGTTTTAGTTACACATGAATGTAAATAAAATAAAGTCAAAGTATTCATATGGAGTTCATTAAAGAGAAGTGAATAAGATGGGAGAAGAATTACAACCACAAACGAAGAATGCTTAAGCATCTCCAAACTTTTCCTTTTGAATCTCCAGCTTTCCCAATAATCTTCAAGACCCAAAATATGCCCTAAAGGAGTGTCAAGTTCTGTCTGAAGTCCCCCCCTCCAAAACCCTAAGTTTTTCTTTTAAACTTAGGGTTTTGGAGAAACTGTTAAAAAAGTGTAACACAGGATGGTGGCGGAGCACTCGTGGCGCCAAAACAGAGGGGAGTAAAGGGGTCATGCCACTACCTCGCCAAAACAGGGAGCTTTTTCCCTTGTTCTTATTGCTTCCTTGTTGCAATCTCTTGGTTCCTTCATCTTTCTAACACTTAATCGCCTCTTCCCACGCAAGATAGAAAAAAGTTGTGAGTTTTTATGCCTCAAATATAAAAATGATTCAACTCCAAATTTTACACAAGTGTATTTTTATGTTATGCTCATTCCTATATTTGAATTGTGTGTATTTAAAATCAGATACATTCAAGGTAAATCATGATAAAATATGTTAATTATGTAGTTTATTATCGCCTTACAACGAGTTTTTTGTAGTAACTTGGTCTCAGTAAAGTGATTTGATAAGTTCAAATTTCTAATTACAAACAAAAAGTCACGTCAACTCAAATTAACAACAATCCAAACTCTATTACATAAATGAAAAAACTTAAATATAGAAAAACATAAAAATAAAGAGAAAAGGAAAAGACGTGTCCTCGAGTGACCCTACAAGAAAAAATGTGTAACAAAGAGGGATCAATGAGCCTAAAAATCAACTAATGCTAATTGATCTCTAATTATGACCAATTAACCTTATTTTTACGTGAACATAAGGGTTTATGGTCTAAACTTATGCACAAATGGGCCATCATTACATTCCAATCATGTTAATTGCTTCAAATTCAGATAATACTGAAAGCCATACAAATCTAAATTTATGAAAAGAAGATCCAAAACACTTCTATAAAAAATTATTTTGACCCCAAATTTATTTTCCTTGGCCCTCTAGTGAGCTGTCAAATCAAACTCAGCCTAGAATTTTCTTTAACAAAAGATAAAAACATTCCAAGATAATGAGTTGCTAATTGATGGGACTAAACATACTAACCTAAACATCATGGGTAAGTTTAAGAGGGCACGATAGAAGAGTCCAGAGTACAAGATAAATGTGATGAAGAAGCAGCAAAATCTAAAGCTTAAGTGTATGGGAATAAATTAAAAGGGTAAGGATTTGAGTTAGTTTACAGATAAAATGAGAGATTATTATTGATGGGATTGCTGTACGTGGAGGAGGCCAAGGAACAAAAGGAAGAAGGAAAAGGATGATTTGGTTTGAACACGTGAAAACCTATTTGTCTTTTAGGTTTCGTTTTGGGTATCATCAATTTTGATCATGTTTTTTGGCCTTAATTCCTTTCATGAAAGTCTTATTCATTTGGCTTCTTCAAAAATTTCTTTTGTTGCTTTATGCCTTTTGTTTTTATGACTTTTGGTCACTCTTTTGTGCAATGATCCCTTGTTATATATTTTGCTGTCTAAAGTTGCCACCCCTCTCTCTGGCATCACTTATCAATTCTCCATTGCACTCACTATTGTCTGCAGGTTCCCCAATGTTTATCTGATACGACAAATGCAAAGCACAACCCAATATAATATTATGAAGGATTCAAAATATTTTTCAATAATATTGAATATTATTCTCCCTTCGAAGCCTTCCCCTTTCCCTTATAGTAGCGTTATATATCGATCAATGTATGCGCCCGCGCGTAAAGTTTACAATTAATTAGCCATATACCGTTTATTGATTAATAATGAATTCTAAGCATTGAACATCATAAAATTCGTGAAATAAACAGAAAAACGTGTCTACTTAATAGGAAATTTAGCCTTTGTTCTTCCATCCGCAAAAGACTACTCGAGGAAAAAGATAATATCGCAGAGAGAAAAGGCATGAAGTTGGTGACAAAGTTAAATACCCTTTATTACTAAAAAAAAGGTTGGACACCCTTTTGTTTTTAAGAAACAAATTAAAGCTGGATCCCATGATTAAGAATAAAGGGGTATTAGTTTTAAGGTGATGGCCTCTCAATGAGACCACAAGGCACATACATGCATGTGTGTGCACACACACACACACATTCACATGTTATTATAGAGACTAAAAAGCACTTAGCTTTTTCTCAACTATTTAACGGCAAATATTTCTTACTGATGAATAACTAGTTGGCAAGCCATGTGACATCTTAAGTATGTTAGGCATATCTCGGTGATAAGAATTAGTGTGCCAATTAATCCACGTTAATTTAAACTTATATATGAGGCAATCTACTCCTTTGTGAATATTTTGGATGCAAAATTTTTTTTTATTACAAAGTTGACCGTTACATTTATATATAGTTTTGGATACACACTTAGAGAGCCATTGAAAACTTGTTTAAAGGATAAAGTTCTCTTTAAGCCCATAACATTTAAAAAGAGCAAGCATGCATGAGTTGAAAAGAGCAAAAGCAAGAGTTATTTTGACCTCTAAAGTAAAGTATATGAGTTAGGTGTGAATGTATAATGATATAAAGCTTAATGGAAAGCAATTAAAGGGTTACAAAAGTGATGGGATAAATTAAGAAGCGTGAGATATTGGGAGCTTCTATCAAATTGTGATGTTGCCACTATGAGTTGCCTCCTTCTCTCTGGAATGCACGAGTGGTATTGCATTGTCTGTGGCAGACATTGACCAACACACAACACAAACTCCCAGTTTAGCCGTAATGAAATTCATTACTCTTTCCCTTATATGCACGCAGGTCAACGCTAACATCATTCCCCGTTTTCAACTTTTTTTTTTTTAATTATACACTCATGGGAGAGAGTTCAGAATTTTCTTTGATTGTGACCATAAAAAAGTTATAACTTTTACTTTTTTTTTAAAGCACGCGTATATTGCTTATTGAAGGCAATCTCGTCTAATGCACTATCAGCCACTTAATGTGAGTGGCCTTAATTATTAGGAGGGATATGAATATTGGTTCATCAACTTGTGAGAGACTAGGCCTTTGATTAGATTTAAATCATGCTTTCAACTATAGCATTACTGTGGGACGAACAATGAAATCCAAAATATGATGAAAGAACAAATCTATCAAAAAGAAAAGGCTAAATGAAACAAACGGGCCGGACCCAAATAAATCAGGGTTTTAAGCTTTACTGGACGAACATTGAATTTTAAAAGATGATGAAAAAACAAATCCATTCAAAAAAAGGTTATTGAGACAAACGGGCCAGGCCTAAGATAATCAGCCTTTAAAGCTTTGTTGGGGGCCATAAGCTTAAACCCACATACATGTTGGTGGGAAATATTGGGTTTAGTCTTTGTGCTTTAGACGAAAATATTAATGCTGGCCCAAGCAAGGTCAATAAATTTATGGAGTGGATTAGTTAAAGAGCGTTATTGTTTACTTTTAGTTTATCCCAATGAGACAATAAGCATATAATAGTTATTTTACTAGGTAAAAAAGAGAGAAACCAAGGCACAATGCGATATAATCTCTTCAATCCTAATTATATAAGTTGACCTGTTAGTTTAAAAAAATTAAGTATGTAAAACAAATCACTTTAAATTATTTATATTTACCTTTTTTTCAAAATTAATTTATTTTTCTTATAAACAAATTATATAATTTAATCACATGCAGCTTGTGTTAAAATTTAGCAGTTTATATATTTTGCTTCTCTAATCTCTAAAATTCGATAAAATAGGACTTGAGGGAGAAATAAAGAAAATATATGCACATGTGATAGCATTGTTCTGATTCAATAAAAGCTTTTATATTCTGATAAAAAAAAATTAAAAGCTTATAAGAAGAAGGGAAATCTCAGGGGAATTAGTCTGGACAGTAACATGGAATCTCATAAAAACATAAATCATAGAAAGAAAAAAGAGAAGCACGGGTCAGAGATGAAGTGGTCAGAGGGAGAGACAACAATGGCCAGAAAGCCGAAAGGGAGAGTTCACGCATATTCTCAAAGGGAGAGATCACTGACAATAATAAAACCTTGCATTGCTTTTGATTTCTAATGACTCATTCCTGGCCCTATTTTTCCAAATCATATTTATTCTTGGCCCAACCTCATAAAGTTCTGTATAACGATAGACGGGTTGGGTCACAAGAATGGCCTGTCCCTAATAGTGTGAAAAGTCAACAGTGCATGTGTTTTAAAACATTTATAAAACTTATTGGAAGAGGTAAACTTGTTTATAAATATGAGACCTCTTTCTATTTTTCTCAAGAAGAAATAAGTAAGAGAAACATAGAGTGCTTTTGTGATATCATATAATTTTAAGGTTAAAGTATACTTTTTGTCCCTTATATTTGCATCGAGTTTCAATTTAGTCCTTTATGTTTGGAAAGTACACTTTTAGTCCTTTTTTGTTAACACCGTTAATTTAACTTAGCGGAAAATGCTGACTTAACAAATTTAAATGATTATTTTATAATGAAATTGGACAAAAAATGATAAATTTTGAAAATATAAAATATTTACACTCAAATATTTTAATTTGAACATTTTTCAGTATTTAATAATCATTTAAAATTGTTAGGTTAGCATTTTCCGTTAAGTGAAACTAACAGTGTTAACAAAAAAGGACTAAAAGTGTACTTTCCAAACATAAAGGACTAAATTGAAACTTGATGCAAATATAAGGGATCAAAAGTATACTTTAGCCTAATTTTAAATAACATAACTAACATCTTTAATATTAAAATTAAAAAAGGTAAATAGGTCCTACTTTTATGAACCGAGGGCATATTATATTTGAATTTCTACTTAGAGAATTGTCAACATTCAGTGTCCAACGCTCCTCCTCGAACATAATTGCCTCAAGTTGAAGATATATATATATATATATATATATATATATATATATATATATATATATATATATATATATATATATATTGTAAAAAATAACATCCAATTTACTAATACCTCAAAATGTCATATGTATCTACTTGACATTATAATGACTTAATTAACATGATCGGTTACACGTGATTTTGGTGTAACTTTTTATAACAATAATTATTATTATATTTTCTCATTATAATAATAACAATAGGGGTTGCAATTTGAAGATTAAATAAAGATGTGATTCTTTACATTTTTATTGGTATAATAGTGGTCACTGATAAGTGATTGGAGTGTATGACTGTGTGATGATGGCGCTGTGAGTACAACGAGGGTTAGGATTAGGTAAAAATTAAATATGATTATCAAATGTGGGACCACCCAACACTTGCAAATATCTTAAACAGATAACCATTGACTTTGACTCTATTAGAATAGAGAAGACAAAGGACACGTATGAACTTAAGAACGAGTCGTTTGTACTATATTCAACCCTTCGTATGAGAAACTGAGAGAGATAAATGAGCTATAATAATAATAATGATGATGAACTTGGTCTATATATATAGTGTCCAAGGAGAGATATTCAGTATACAATAGCTAAAGATGGAAATCGTTTCTGAAAAGTCCGCTAAAGTCCAGGCTACAAAAGAATGGCTGCATGAGCATCATTTCCTTTTCACTCCTACTGCAATCTTCACTTGGGGTAAAGATCATTTTAAACTCTATCCTTGTGATAATTTATTTTAGTTTCTTTCTTTTCATATATGTACATAAACATTCAGGTTTGGCTGCGAGCTACTACTTGGTGGAGTATGCGTGCCTATCAATCATTGTAACCTTCTACATAAACGTAGCTATGAAAGATGACCTAGCAGGCGCAGCTATAGTATCATGTGTGCAAGAAGGTCTTGCTTCCTTAGGAGCTGTAGTTCTGGCTCGCTTCACTGGCAACAAATTCAATCGTCGTTTTTATGTGATTGTCTTCTCAACAGGTTCATACATCGCAGTAAGTATATATATACACTTTCTTTTGTTACATTTTTTATCAAGATTCAATATGTGATGATTATGAAGATATTAAGCCGAATTTTAGATATATGTGTAGGTTGGTGGTGTCCTTCAAAGATAAATGAACATATTGATCTTGTCTTTCTATCAAAATAACTTGGACCAATTGATAGGACAAAATTTGAGAGGTTATGCTCCGAAAAATAAGAGTTCGCCTTACAATATTTACACATTTCTCTATTTTAATAATATCATAATAGATAAGGGAAAATTAGAGAAAAAATTAACTTTAAACATCCAATTAATATTTATTTAAGAAAGAGTAACAAAACCCTTTTATTATTAAGGATGGGAGGGGTACTTCGTTTTATGCGCATTAAATTCAATATCATCTCTGACTATTCAGTGTGGCGTATACCCTATAAGCTTTATATGTATACCTTTAATTCATTGTCTACCTGTTAACTATGGGAAATATTCTAAAAGATTACCTGTGTGTTTTGACAGGGAGTAATAATTTTATGGTCCTATGCCAAACAGAAAGCCCAAGATCAAGAAAAGAACTTGGCTCTTTTCTTGATGTTGTCTTGTCTTTTTGGAATAGGAAAGGGAGGATCTGATCCAGTTCTCAAGTCATTTCTTGAGGATAATTTATGTGCAGTTTCCTCTAAAAGAACAAGCCTAACAACAAAAAGAGCTGAAATTTACAAGAACATATGGGTTCATAGTGCTTGGATTGTGGGAGCCATAATAGCTATATTTGGGTTTTTAGGCTTTGAATGGCCACAAGTTTTGGGAGTCTCAATTATGGTCATTATACCATCTCTTATCTTGTTCCTTTTTGGCACCAACATTAGTGGACTTATTAAGGCTCATTCATCATCAGAAGTTCCAAAAAATAATGCCACTACTACACTTCCAATAAAACGAGTGACAAATATGAAGTGGCTTTTGATGTTTAGCTGCATAGCATACAGTTTAGTGTTGGGTACTGGAAACATTTTATTTCAAGAACAAAGTACTAAAATGAAGCCTTTGAAAATAAAAGGCGACAAAGTTCGTTTTTCTTTCTTGATTGTATTGAAGACTGCTGTGAATGAAATCACCACACTGATATATAGGTTATATGGGGATAATAAAAAGAAAGGGATCAAATTAGTAAGAATTGGTAGTGGAATGGTTTGTGCTATTATATGTTGTGTTATAGCTTGGAAAGTAGAGATTGATAGACCAAAAGGGCTCGGAGAAAATGATCCTAATAGGACTAGTGTGGTATGGTTGTGTCCTCACTATGTTCTACTAGGACTCGTGGAAGGACTTGCCCAAAGTGGGTTAGAGGAATTGTTTGGGAATGATGATGAGAAGCAGACAATGAGGAATCCTGGGAAGATCACAAAAGACATGGTGGCATTCGTTGGCAAGTTCTTGGGGATTCCTTGTATTTTGATTGTGAAAAGGTGGTTCAAGAACTTTGACAAAGAAAGCCATTTGGAAAGGTACTACTTAATGTTGGGGATATTGTCTTGTGTGTTCTTTTGTATCTACCTTGTAGTAGCTTTTGTGTACATGAAAGTTATTGCGGCTGATGATTTAGAAGCTGAAGTTAGTAATAATGGCATTACTGATAGGGTTCATCATGTTGAGTCAGCATGATTTTAAGAAAGTTATGACTTGTGAGAGTTAGTACGTAGTCTGTAGCTCTGTGTTAAGAAGTTTGTGTTTGATTAAATTAGACGTTTTGTTTCGTATACTACTTGTCCATACTTGCATATACATATAGACCATGTCGAATTTTCATAAAAGTAACAAAATGGAGAAAATGATGGATCGGAAAAGTATATTTTAAGTAATAAATGTATCAACAAGCTTAGTATAGATATTAAGAACGGTAAATAAGCTATTTGAAATGTCCAAGTTTAGAAGATGTTTTTATGTGATTTAATTTCTCTTGCTAATTGAACTAATACAATGATAAATAAGGATGGATACCAAACTTTCTCGGAGGAGGTTGACACGTTATCTAACAATGCCAAGTGACTGATGTCAATTGATATTATGGCGTTGGAGTGGATAGATGATGATGTATGTAAATGTACACATCATTGAATATTAATGTGTTGATTGGATTGGTTGTTCTTACACTGTAAAAGATAAATATAAAGCTTGTCTTGTAAAATATATATAGTATGTTTTCAGTTAAATTTACCTCAACACCTTAATTTAGTTCAATAAATCAATTTTCATGTACAAAGAATAAGCTCTGATTTTTTCTTATTACATTTGTTCTTATTATAGCCCTCTGAGTAACTCTGTTTCTGTTATTTTGCCATGGATTATTATTGTCAAACCACTCTGAATAATCTAGTAATTTAAATGAAGATTTTTGGATTAAAATAATCCATCAACGCATGTTTTTTTGAACAAAGTGAAAACTGAATCTCAATTTGCCCACTTCATAATTTAGTTATTCCACTATTCCATCAAATATATATAATAATTGGCTTGTGTAGCTTGAGCTTTATTAATAACATGAGGAGCATATAAAAGGGGGGCGTTTTATCATCTCAATAGACTTAACAAAGAAACATTTTTGTGATCGATGAAGTTCTGTGTCTATATCTTTTTTACTTCAATGAACATTGCTTCAGAATATTCAAACCAGTGCATGATGGTTCAATAAGGTGGGTTATGTCTAAGGGAGCAAGTTTTGTTGACTAGCAATTAATTCCAAAAACTACAAAGGAAGAAAGGAAGCATAACAAATCACACGCCACAAGAAAAAAAATCAACAAACTCAAGATTAAACTATTCATGGCTAATTAATTCTCATTAAATAGTGTGAGCACACAAATCCATGGTACCGTGCCTAAAACATGATAGGTTAAAATTTTGTAGTTTAAGATTCCGCAAATGCAGGACCCATATGCCTGTATCGAGTAGAAAAATGAATAAACTATGGTTTCCTTGAAGATTTGGTACCAATAATTGGATTGAATATCAATTTCACACTTTTATATAATTTGAGTAAAAAAAAAAGCAATTATCAAATGAAAATTAAATACAAACTAAAAAAAATCTGAAATGCAATAATTGAACAAATGTAATGACTTGGATTTTTGTAGCTTCCACCACTTTTAGTGTCAAATTTCTCACTTTAATTGAAAGAAATTAAATATACCAGTTTAAGACTCTTAATCACCTAAGAGTGTCAAGCCATCATTATAGTCATTTTAATTAAATTAATAACAAGCCTACTCACTGAAAAGCCAAAATGTATATGTCTGTTTTACAAGTGAATTGGGTTTTAAAATGTCTGTGTGTGTGCGTGCGTGCGTGTGTGTCAGGTTTCTCTGTTTTTTTTCCAGTTTCTTCCCTCCT
This sequence comes from Mimosa pudica, assembly GCA_029929735.1. Taxonomy (NCBI): domain Eukaryota; kingdom Viridiplantae; phylum Streptophyta; class Magnoliopsida; order Fabales; family Fabaceae; genus Mimosa; species Mimosa pudica. The sequence continues at coordinate 12,588,959 of JAKELP010000030.1, read as the reverse complement.
TATATGTGAACCTCCATTTCCCCATTGATTGATTCATACATTAGAATTTCTGTTGTGGCTCCCTAAAACAAAAGGCGAAATAAAATAAAATCAAAGAATAACATTGAATTTTTTATTTTTAAAATTTTTATCCTTATATAGATTTAACTTACGTTTTCAATTAAAGATATGATATTTAAAATATAATTCTGAAATAATGTTTCAAATTAATATCTTATAAAATCCTATAAAAATCCATTAATTTTTTGATTAATGACTTTCCAAAGACAAATTAAAAATTCTAAAAAGTTCTACTAAGAGGGGTATTTAGGTTGACTATTGATCAAGTGATTGGTAAAATACTCGTGGGAAATTCTAGACAAGTGATTTAACCGGTTTCTAGTCGCCTTGGGGGTTAAATGCAAATTTATTTTAAACCAAGGATTGCAACACAATGGCGCAACCTCGGGTCGTCTCTAAGGAGTCTTTCTATGCTACCCTAGTTAACTAAATGCAATCAAAAACAATAAAAGGGGATGAGAGTTTTTGAATATTTTCACTACAACTAATTGGATGCAACAAGATTAAATCCTAAGCTACTATATTTTTGGTGTTTTATGTTAAGATAAGTGAAATAAAATGTGAATGTAAGCTTCCTTGATGAATGAATCCACTAGCTATCCTTGTTCCAATATGATTGAGTTTACTTCCTTCCTTTACTAAGTACTTAGGCCTGTGAGAAGAAATATTCTCCAAACAATGCTTCTAGTTACCTAGACTTATCTATTCACCTAGACTAGTCTAGTTCACTAGCTACATTTTAATTGGCACCTAATATGCATTATACTTTGCTTAAGGCATTCTCAACTCCTAATTGACAAGGTTAGCAACCTAAAGGCCAATCAAGAGTTTCAAGCACATGAGTGATAAAATAAAGCTAACATTAGGCTAACAATAATTCAACCACATCATTAAAGTATAAACATAAAACAAATATCAGTATTAAAGTGTGTGTAACCAAAACACAACTCCATAAAATTGTAAATCATAATTCCTAGAAACCTAGGTACCATAATATACAATCATAAAGAGAATAAAACTGAAACTAAGGAAAGAGGAAACTCCCTATTAGCTCAAGGAACTCCAGCTAGCTTCAACAATCACCAAGGAACCAAGGATTAGTAGCTCATGACATTGGGATTACCTCCATCAAAGTGAATCCCACTCTTGGCCATCAACAGAAATCTGAGGTGAAGACAACAGTGAATGGGTTTTCGGATAATGGAGATGGAATGGAGAAGGGAACGGCCGACGGCAGTGGGTGGCGGAGATGGGTGTCGTTGGCGATGGTGGACGAAGTGTGATGAAGTGGTGTGTGCGGTGTATGTGTCTTCCCCCCTTGCCTCTTTGTGCTTTCTATGTCTTTTAGGCAAATTGGAAGGCTAAGGGGCTGTTTGGTTAATCCATTAAAGCCCTAAATCTAAGGGTTTAGATAAGATATCCTAGTGAGCTTCCAAACAAGACCCTTATTTTTATAATCTCCATTTAGAAAAATAGGAAAGTAACTCCATAAATTCCTATCTCATCTTTGCCCTCCAATAAACTCCCAATTTGCCTAATTTGTCCTTGACCAATCCAAAAAAGCAGTGTTACATCACCAAGTTGTAATTTTCCAAATTTGAGCACTAAAATGCAATTTCTGAAATTCAGGCCTTATGTCTTTATAACTTCCTGCAATGAACAAATTCAAGCACAATTGTAACATCTCAAGCCCATAAGTCTTAAATGCATGAGTTTAATCCTTAGAATGCTCAATTTAGCACTAAATGCAAATAACTCAATGCATCAAAACTTTAAGTATAAAAGTGCCTAAATTTCCATATATTATCCTAGGACAAAAGGCAATTTACTATAATTAATGGGTTAAAAATGTCAAATAAACATATACAATCAACAAGGGACAATTAAATTTTAAAATCATTTTAACTAGTTGAATAACAGGATAATTAACTATTGGAGTAGCATTGGTAAAAATAAACTAGTGGAGTAGCAAAATTTACTACTCAAAATCTTCTGAATCTGTGATTTTGAAATTTAATAGTCATTTATCTAGGATTTCCCCAAATACTTAGAGTATAATGGTTAGCTCTCAAAGGAGAAAATTAATTCATAATAGTTATATCCTCGACTTTCTTTAAATTAACAAGTTACAAATTATGATTCAAACAATTACAAAAGTTCAATAGTCTCAATTCCACATAAGCCATTTAAATTTTATACTTGATTATGTATCAACTGGCAAACAATTTATTTTCTGGCTACTGTTAACACACACACACACATATTATATGAATAATGATAAACTCCATAATTTCACATATTTCAATTCACATCTACATTGGATTGTACATGATTTTTGAGGATATATAGGTAGAAAATATACACAATTTGAGGTGAAATGAACAATACATAAAAAATCATACTTTTGTGAAATTTGGAGTTGAATTGTATATTTTTAGGTGTAAGAACTCATCAACCCTTTTTCAATTTCATATAGGAAGAGGTGGTCAAGTCTTGAAAGGAAGAAAGATTCAAGGAGGAAGCTCAAAAGAAGCAAAAAGAATAGGAAAGCAGTTTGGGGCTAGAGGGGTGTCCAGGGGCGCCACCGGGGCGCCCCATGCATGAATTGTCACCTTCTCTATTCTTGAGCCCCATGCGGGCCCCAGGGCTCCACCAGGACCACATCCTGAAGCTATGCGTTTTGACTATTATAAAAGGCATTTTTAGGGTTTTAATGAGAGGAGTCTCCACACACTTGAGAACACGAAAAATACACACTTGTTGGGCACTTTTGGGAGTCTTGAAGAGCTTAAAGAACCTTGGGATCTCTTGGGAATCAAGTGGGGAAGCTTGAAGAGATTTGGACATTCTCCATTTGTGGTTGTATTTTTCTCCCTCTTCTTCACCTCTCTTCAATGAACTCTTTCATAGTTTTAGGGTTTGTTTTATTTACATTTATGTGTAACTAAAACTCTAATCTATGATTGCTATGAACCTATTTATGGATTGAACAATCTACTCTAATCTCTCTTTCTTTAAGTAATTAATGAAGTATATGTGTAATTTTTATCTTACTCTCTATTTGTTTTAAGTGCTTGATCACCACTTAATTAGTTAAATGGAATATGACTTGAGAAAGTGTATTTTGTTGTAGAACTTGGATAAAAGCATGTTGGACTTGAAGTTTATGGTTTTAAATGGATGGTTTGTTGATAACATAAAGATATAGTTATTGACCTAACATAGTCATAATTAGGGTCGTTGAGGAAACAAAACTTGCATTTATTGTGACAAGAGATTGTGCAATAAATGCTAGCATAAATTTGATCTTGACTTGAGAAAGCTTTTTCAAATGATTTTGAACCCTATATGAAGGACACCGATTTTGCGGTCGGTGTAGTGTGCCTTGGGTCTTGTCCTTCAAGAATATTTTAGAACCTCAAGGTAAGCGGAAGTTACCCCGGGTATCGTTCTCAGAGGAGCCTTGTTTAATTAGACTATCCTAGTAAATTAAATGCAATGCAAGATAGATTTGAGTAAAAAAAATTATGTTTTGTTGATTTTTTTAATGATGGAATGAAGGATGCAAAACAAATAAATATTTTTGGTATTTTTAGATAAAAGGGTGGAATTGAAGTGAATTGCTCTTGGAAATGAATTTCAATGGCTATCATAGCTCTCTAAGGATTTTTGGGAGTTAATTAGGATGCTAATTTTCTAATTTACCAAACCTCAAGAACCCATGAGTCCAATTACCTAATTAGTAGAACCCCAACTAATTAGAAATTGTTAAGCTCTTTAGCACCTTTGAGTTTTCTCTAAATTTCCTAAAGTACCAAACCTCACCAACCGGTAAGTCTAATGCCTAGTCTCATGAACCCATTCAAATAGACATTATTAATTACCCTAGAGTGTGATTATTGATTGCAATGCATTAAGTTCAATTACAATTCAATTCAACAAACTATCTACCAATACCATGAATAAATAGAAATATCTAATGAATTGTAAAGAACATATGTATGACCATACATATTGTTGAGTCCAAATCCATCATTACAAGTCAAAATCACAAATAAACTCAATAACAACTAAATTCAGTCCAATCCCAAAACATAAATGATAATCTAAATCTAGACAATCAAAAACATAAAGAGAAAGGAAGGAATTTGGGACTCCCCTTTGAAGCATGTGAGCTCAAGCTATCTTCAAATCATTCTCAAAAGCAAGGATGAATTTTAGTTACTCATAAAGAAAAGCTTAGAAACCCCAAGCTCTAATTTATGAGCACTTATGGTGGGTAGGTGGAGGAAAAATAGAGAGAATGGAGGTGAAAGGAATAAGAGAAATCCCAAAGAAAATAAAGAGAAAAGGGGAAGGGGTATGTTGCCGCCACCCCCTCCCTTTATTCCTTTCTTATGTTTTCGCGTGCGCAGCTCCAGGACCCCTCGCTCGTTTCTGCCTTTTATCCAAAAGAGAGGAGATCATGATCCTCTCCTTCTCAGCCCCCTCCTCCTTTCTTTTCTTTTGGGCCTTTTTGTCTTCAAAATCCCCTTTTACTCTTTATGGCCCATAGTCATTATACAAGCCAGCTTTGGTGCCCACATGAACTCACATTTTTTATCTGAAAGTGGAAAGATGATAAAGCCATGTAACAATAATAAAGCCAGCTTTCATTTTTTTTTTGTTTAATTTTATAATTTATTTGTTTTCCTCCCTAATGACTGAGTTTAATTAAAAGTAGAGAATATTGCATCTTAGAATTGTTAATTACTCAAATTAAGCATATAAAAACCATTTAAATCCAAGGATTTGTCAACTCCCCCACACTTAAACCTTTGTACTCCCGGACAAAGACAAGTTTTAAAAAGGCTTTCAAGTACAATAACAAGTCAATTATGAGAATTCAACAATTAATGTGAAATGGAATAATGCTAACAATGATTAATGATGATTCTAATGAATGTGAAGAGTATGAGTAGAGAAGAAAATCACTCAAGGATAAATGTTTACACACATCTCACCATTTTGGATTCATTTATACTCTCAACATCCACTTTGGTACACATCCGACCATATGCTTGTGAGAAATCTAGGGTCTCCACTAAAACATAAAGTGCAATGCATCAAAAGGACTTTTAAGGGTTATGGTGATGGATAGGTCGAATGGTGGAATGAGAATGAGAATGAAAAGAAATGATGTTATGCATGTTTAGCCATTTATTTATAACTTGAAGTACCAATTGCATATTGCTAAACTACTATGCATGCCTTATTTTCACTTTTTGACTTTTTCTCATTTTTTTTCTCCATTTTTTTTTCTTTTCACCAATTCCCTTCTTTTTGTATTTTTTTCTATACATAACATGCTTCTTTGAAACATAACAATGACATTTTTTTTCATTTTGAACAAAGCAATTATGCAACTTTTCTTATATTGACTAAACAATGCAATAACATCAAGTGAAGGCTCAAATGGGTAGCAAAAGGGTGTAGTGTTTAGGGTTAGTGTTTGGGATAGAGGGTTATGAAATGAAGGCCTTTATCATCCTACATTACACTATATGCAACAAGCTTTGACCAAGAATGCAAACAAGTTCTAGAGAATGGTAACCAAGTGGATTTCCCTCAAGAATGAATAATTAGGCCCAAATAAACCTCACAATATATGGCTAATTCTTCTAAACTCAAACAAATATTCAAGACAATCAAGATTAACCATAGGGCATCAATTCCATTCACAAGATTGCAAATGAAAAGCATAAAAACAAATTCTCAAAATTGCCAAAAGTCTAAAAATATGTCATGTCCAAGGTTAACAAATGTAAAAGTGAGGGAAAGTTCAAAATTTTTCAAAAATTTTGCCAATTTGAAGCTAGAAACATATCCAAGATGAAATAACCAAAAACTTAACCCAACTACAACCCCTCCCCCACACTTAATTTCTACATTGTCCTCAATGTAGCAAAATCATGGAAAAATCCAATTAAATTTCAAAGCATGTGAAAATCAAGTGTGGTGGTGGTGTTAGCACTAAGCACTTTATTTATAATCCTAGAAATGAGAAAAACAACTAGAGCTACCTTTTACTACTAGTTCATGTCTCTCCCCCACACTTATATTCCTCAATCAACAATTAAGCCAATCACATGAAGAATAATAAGGAAAACAAGTGAGGAAAGAGACAACCTTGGTTATGGTATCTTCAAACTCTTGAAGGAGAAGTTCTCATCCTTGATGATGATCATGTTGGACTTTAGAGCTCCAACTTCTCCTTTGTTGATCTTCCTTGGTGGTGTTTGAAGTCGATACCTCATATGGCTCCTACAAAGGTGTCCATGCAAAGAAAACAAGCCAAGAGAAATACCAAATCCAAAGGAACAAACTTGGAGAGAGTTAGAGCATGTTTTAAGCAAGTTAAGATCAAAACTCTCCAAGTATGAATCACAACCAAGAAAATCAACATTACTCCTATTCGTAGGAGTTAAAGACACTTTTATATTTTTGAAGTCCTCTTGTGCTTGCAACCGGAAAGTTGAGGAACTCAACTTGGTGTTGAGGTACACCACATCGTATTTACAATCACAAGAGGTGTGAGGTATAAGAGTGGAAGAAGAAGAAGATTTATGCAACATGGGAGATGAATGCAATCCTAAATCGGGAGGTAAGTCACAAGATAAAATCAAATGGAAAGATTCATCCTTTTTCACAATTTTATCATTTAAAACATGAGAATCTTCCCTATTTGACCTACCTAAAGAAAGAAAAGAATTGAGATCAAAAGATAAGCAATTTTCATGTCCATTTTCAAGTGTAGCATGTATGTTATCAATTGAATTAGATGAAGAGGTAGCATCATACGGAGTGGAAAGCCAACTATCAACTTCCATACAAATAGCACAAGACTCATCACAATCACATGTGTTAATGAAGGAAGAATGCGGGGAAGAGGGTGAAATGAATTCTTCATCATGTTCAATAAATTCAAAGAAGCTCAAATCATCATGCTTATCAACACTTGAAAAGGAAGACAATTGTTCACAATTATAATGCATAGACATGACAATTGCAACCAAATAATCTCAATATGCAAATGCAAGTAACAAAAAAAAATCAAAACAAAGATTAAATACAAAGTGAACTACTCTAAAATGCACCTAAACTAAATGCAAACTAATGGCTCACTTTGACCCAAATTAATCTTGAAGATTGACACAAATTTACTAGGGAGTCAAATTAATGACTCCCCGGCAACGGCGCCACTTGAAGGACACCGATTTTGCGGTCGGTGTAGTGTGCCTTGGGTCTTGTCCTTCAAGAATATTTTAGAACCTCAAGGTAAGCGGAAGTTACCCCGGGTATCGTTCTCAGAGGAGCCTTGTTTAATTAGACTATCCTAGTAAATTAAATGCAATGCAAGATAGATTTGAGTAAAAAAAATTATGTTTTGTTGATTTTTTTAATGATGGAATGAAGGATGCAAAACAAATAAATATTTTTGGTATTTTTAGATAAAAGGGTGGAATTGAAGTGAATTGCTCTTGGAAATGAATTTCAATGGCTATCATAGCTCTCTAAGGATTTTTGGGAGTTAATTAGGATGCTAATTTTCTAATTTACCAAACCTCAAGAACCCATGAGTCCAATTACCTAATTAGTAGAACCCCAACTAATTAGAAATTGTTAAGCTCTTTAGCACCTTTGAGTTTTCTCTAAATTTCCTAAAGTACCAAACCTCACCAACCGGTAAGTCTAATGCCTAGTCTCATGAACCCATTCAAATAGACATTATTAATTACCCTAGAGTGTGATTATTGATTGCAATGCATTAAGTTCAATTACAATTCAATTCAACAAACTATCTACCAATACCATGAATAAATAGAAATATCTAATGAATTGTAAAGAACATATGTATGACCATACATATTGTTGAGTCCAAATCCCTCATTACAAGTCAAAATCACAAATAAACTCAATAACAACTAAATTCAGTCCAATCCCAAAACATAAATGATAATCTAAATCTAGACAATCAAAAACATAAAGAGAAAGGAAGGAATTTGGGACTCCCCTTTGAAGCATGTGAGCTCAAGCTATCTTCAAATCATTCTCAAAAGCAAGGATGAATTTTAGTTACTCATAAAGAAAAGCTTAGAAACCCCAAGCTCTAATTTATGAGCACTTATGGTGGGTAGGTGGAGGAAAAATAGAGAGAATGGAGGTGAAAGGAATAAGAGAAATCCCAAAGAAAATAAAGAGAAAAGGGGAAGGGGTATGTTGCCGCCACCCCCTCCCTTTATTCCTTTCTTATGTTTTCGCGTGCGCAGCTCCAGGACCCCTCGCTCGTTTCTGCCTTTTATCCAAAAGAGAGGAGATCATGATCCTCTCCTTCTCAGCCCCCTCCTCCTTTCTTTTCTTTTGGGCCTTTTTGTCTTCAAAATCCCCTTTTACTCTTTATGGCCCATAGTCATTATACAAGCCAGCTTTGGTGCCCACATGAACTCACATTTTTTATCTGAAAGTGGAAAGATGATAAAGCCATGTAACAATAATAAAGCCAGCTTTCATTTTTTTTTTTAATTTTATAATTTATTTGTTTTCCTCCCTAATGACTGAGTTTAATTAAAAGTAGAGAATATTGCATCTTAGAATTGTTAATTACTCAAATTAAGCATATAAAAACCATTTAAATCCAAGGATTTGTCACTATACTTGCACATATTTTCATTTAATCACTTAAAAAGGAGAGGAAACCTTGGTTCATGAAGTAAATAGGGGATTAGCAACCCTAGGCCTTAATTATCATTGTCAACTAGTGTTTGAAACTCCAACTCTCTTTGCATTCAAATTTAAAATTCTTTTCTTACTTGAACAACAAACTCTCAATATGTTTTTACTTAAGGTAAGTGAGCATGCAATTAGTGCTAATCACTTTGTTTAAACTATAATCTCTGCGGAACGACACTTTTTACTATACTACTTTTTGACGATCCGTATGCTTACGGAAGCGCACCGAAACCGCGTTAAGTCAAATAACCAACTATTGGTTTTAAAGTTCGTCACTTCCCTCCCACTTTAGACATGTCTTTCACACACCCTAAACTCAAAATTGTAAACCACAAACTCAAAACCCCTATGGATCTAATAGGGCTTTACATTGTTTGGCTAACTATTCTTGGCAATATATATATTAGCTTGATGTTTGCAATTTATTTTTTCCATATTTTTGTTAAAAAAGTTTTTGGGGACTACTAAATTGAGACTGGAGTACAAGATTGCCGAAATATTGCATGTTGATGATTCCAAAGTGAAGGATTTCCTCCTTGAGCAAGAAAACTATTTTTACTTAAAGCTAAGAGATGCAAGGTTAGGGTCCATTTCAATAAAAAAAGGGACTAAGAATATATTATTGACTCTACCAACAAGCTAAGCTTAGTCATTTGTATGAGTGAATTTATCTTATCATTTTCTGAAAGCAACGACTGAGATTTTCTGAGGTGTTAGAAGACAGCAAATTAGAAGGCGTATTTGACACATCAATCCCTGTTAATGATAACACTCAATTAAGTGTTTTCTCTCATCTTTATCATTTTCTTCGTAGGATCCCCCACATCAATCATTTGATTTTAAAAATGGACTGTTGATACTTATTATTATTGTATTATAAAAAAAATAATTTTAATCTATTAAAATATGATCTAAATATGATTCATAAATATAACCGCAATACAAACAAGATAAAAAAAATATTCATTTATAAAAAAAATATTAACAAATCTGAATCATTCATTTTATATCATTATGATTGAGTTAAATCTTTTTTTAATTTTTTCAAAATGGTTAAAGGTCTCGTTTGTCCCGAAATTTTTTATTTAATTAGCACTGATTTTACCCGGCAAGTTTTTTATTTAAAATTGTCCTGCAAGTTTCAAAATATAATAATATCGCTACATTATTCTATTGAAAAATTCTGTTGACTACTAAAAAATTGATGATATTAAATAAAAAATTACTCTATTTTAATACTTCCCAATAAAATTGGACTTAATAGGCAAAATTTCCCCGGAGAACTTAACCCTTTACAAAAAATAAAGGAGAGTAAGCTTCATTGGGACGTGCATGGACATGCGAGAAACACATGGAATGGGAAAGAATAAACAATACCACCTTCCACCTTTCTCTCATTTGTTCCAATATATATTTAACCATCATTAAGCTTACTACCATCACTTCTCATCAGAACCAGAAGATCAAAATTAGTGGTTCGAAAATGGAGGGTGACAACGAAGATGTGAGAACTCATCATATTGAGAGAGATAGTGAGTACAAATGTGACCCTCCTGAACCATTTTTTAAGGCCAATGAGTTGTCCTTATGGTCATTCTACAGAGCAGGTATTGCAGAGTTTGTGGCCACATTGTTATTCCTTTACATCTCGGTTTTAACAGTAATGGGTGTGGCTTCGTCTCCCTCCAAATGTTCCACTGTGGGCGTTCAAGGCATTGCTTGGGCATTTGGTGGCATGATCTTTGTTCTTGTTTATTGTACTGCTGGTATCTCAGGTAACTGTTTAACAAATTGCTTAGATAATCCTCAAGTTAGAGGTGACATGAGAATTTTGTGAAGGTCAAGATAATAAATATATTTGGTTTCCATTTTTATATTTTTATCTTTGCATACGAAATGTGAAGATGAGAGAAAGAATTAAGGTATAATAAACTATACGATTAAGGATAAATTTTGCTTCTAAAGTTTTCTTTCAATATTAATTTTGTCTTGAAGGTTTTTTTTTAATTCAAAATTAGTCTAGAAGTTTCAAAAAATAGTGATATCACTTTATTACATGAAGAAACTTACATTGATAGTTAAAAAGTTATAGTTGACGATTATTTTTTACGGTAAAAGGGCGAAATTGCCCCATTTAATACTACCAAAGGAAAAATTCAATAAAAAATACTTACGAGGCAATATTGTTCATAAACTAAAACTTTCAAGACAAAATTGATCCTTAGTTCCAAATGATAAATGATAAAATTGACAATACATTAAGTTTACTTATAACACATTATTCCACTATGTTTCCTTGATTTTTGAAAAATGTTTCACTGCATCTTATAATATGGATAATAGGAAGTACCTCTAACAAGCTTCTCTAATCATATCTAATATAGGACTTATGTGGGGAGATGAGTTTAGTCATAAATTAAGACTTGTCAACTTTTCTCCAAATTATTCTTATTGATATCTTTCAACAACAAACAAGCAAGAGCTTATAATATGGATAATAGGAAGTACCTCTAACAAGCTTCTCTAATCATATCTAATATAGGACTTATGTGGGGAGATGAGTTTAGTCATAAATTAAGACTTGTCAACTTTTCTCCAAATTATTCTTATTGATATCTTTCAACAGCAAACAAGCAAGAGAAAACGAAATAAAGCTACATGTTAAAAGTGTTATGGTATCATGTGATTTTTTTTTTATTCAAAGGGGCAAGCACTAACGGCTTGAGGTTACAAGCGGGATCGAACCCGCAACCTCCCACCTAAAGGGGAGATATCATACCACTGGGCTACAAGGCCCTTGGTGGTATCATGTGATTTTAACTAATAACTTAATCAATATCTTTAATCTAATTTGATTGGTTAAATAGGTCTTTAGAACCGAAGTGTACCTTTAATAATAATAATACCCCAGCTATTTAATTTTTTTCTTATTTTATTTAATATGAGACATTTTGATATGTTATGAAAAAAGTATAATACATTTTTTATGATTTCTTTTGAAAGTCAGAATTAAAATGATAAAGCATTCTCAAAGTACCTCTTTCCAAAAATATATAGTAAAAAAGGTCAAAATTGTTTACTCATAAGAAAATATCGTTAATCATACGTAGGATCTAATAGTAAAAAACAAGAAAAAAACGTTTCGGGGGAAGAAAAAACTTTAAGGGGCGACTTTTTTTTTTTTTGGGGGGGGGGGGTGTTGGACATTAAGATACCACAATCTAACGAAAATGCATCTTATAGTGATATTTCTTAATTATTACTCGTTTGGGTGTTTGTTTATTGCAGGGAGTCACATTAACCCAGCCGTGACTTTTGCCATGTTCTTGGCGAGGAAGGTATCACTGACTAAGGCAGTGTTCTACATTGCAATGCAATGCTTGGGAGCTATATGTGGTGCTGCAATTGTCAAGGGATTTGAATCAAGCCATCAGTATGAGAGGCTTGGAGGGGGTGCCAATAGTGTCAGTAAAGGATACTCCATAACCAGTGCCCTTGGTGCAGAGATCATTGGCACGTTTGTGCTTGTATACACTGTATTCTCAGCCACTGATGCCAAACTAAGAGCTCATGACTCTCATGTCCCTGTAAGCAAAATCAATTTTTTTTCTTATGATCATTATAGTAAATTCATTTCTTATTAATATAAGATCTAGTTTGTTGTTCAATTTTTCCAATGAAATAGATCTTATATAAATGAGTAAATAAATTACTCCCTCTAGTCCTAAATCTAAGACCAATTTACGTACTCTTATTATTAAAGAGAAGTAGTATGGATAATTTGGGAAAAATTGGAAACAATTATAGGGTGGTTTTATAATTAGGACCAAATTTAATCATGAAAGTGTTTATATATTTAGGATCGGGGGGAGTATATTATGCTGTAAACTTGTTGAATTATATTTTAATATAAGTTGTGTGGATGTGTATATGTTAGAAATTGGTACCACTACCTATTGGGTTTGCTGTGTTTCTGGTGCATTTGGCTACAATTCCTATAACAGGGACTGGGATCAACCCTGCTAGAAGTCTGGGTGCAGCACTGATGTTGAACAAGGATAGAGTTTGGGACGACCATGTGAGTCAATCGTCTTCCAATAGGAGATTTGAATGTATAAATTAAAAGGGTTCATATCATTATTGGCATTTATAGTTTGATCATATTTTAAGTTTTGTCTTTCTAATTCCAAATATTTGGTTTTGATCCTTAAAAATTTATAATGACTTGTTTTGAGTTTGAATGTAAGGACTAAAACCAAACTGTTGCTTATTGTTGGTTAAATTCAAACCCAAATTCTAATGATATTATAGAAAGTAAAATCAAGGATTAGAAAGTATAAGGTTCAGACAAAAAAATAATAAATTATAAGGAGGAGTAACAATCATATTCAAGTGGACGAAAGTGTAGTATATATTATTATTCAAGTATTTGAACCTGATAAAATGGCATTTGCTTAAACTCTTTAAGTAATGGTTTTTGACTTTGATGGTGCAGTGGATCTTCTGGGTGGGGCCTTTTCTTGGAGCAGGACTCGCAGCTTTATATAATGAGATAGTGATCAGAGCCGCGCCCTTCAAGTTTAAGTAGTAATGCTTTCATTTCGTGGAATCCATATATGCTTGTTTCAATAAATGGTTGTTTACATGCTGATAAAAAAAATAAATGGTTGTTTATATTAATTAAAATGATGCATTCACACACACTTATCCTGTCCTATTTATAGGATAGAGAGAGAATATTTTATTTTATTCTATTTATAGGGTATGTCATTATATTTTTATGTGTAAATGTACTATTTAATTCTTTATTTATTATGTATTAAATTTATTTTCATGTGGTGTACTAATGGATATCAAATAAGAGTACATTTGAAAAATTATCAAATTTCAAGATAGAATTGATGAGTTTTAAGGTGTTCATTGATCTGTATAAAATATGTTAAAATGCTTTAATTTATAAATAAGAACAAGAGAGTATTGAAGTTATATAAACTGTCCGTAATAATGGGTTATAGTCCATAATGACAAGGGGAATTAATTTAAGTTATCTTGTGCTTAAAGTAAATTATATAAACTGTCCGTAATAATGGGTTATAGTCTTGTCTATTCTTTTCTTTCCTTTAAACTTGTTGGTTTTTTAGATATACTTGTCACTGTTAAAAACTTAAATAAGAGGAAAAGAAAAGGAAACAAGTAATCTTACGATTGGTAACCTCTTCAACAGTTATTAAGCTTTGTGTTAAAGGTAGAGAAACGGAGGTAGACAAACAAGTATTAAGCTTTGTGTTGAAGGTAAACAGACAAGAAATCCTTTAAACTTGTTCGTTTTTTAGATATACTTGTCAGTTGTCACTGTTAAAAACTTCAATAAGAAGAGGTTAGTTAAAAAAGGAGTATTAATAAAGTCTAGTTGATGAATTAGTTTGGCACCTAATGCATGACAATTATTTATTTTATCTCTTACATTTATCATATTCTTTAAAACTAACATGTTTGACTTATAAATCGATGTATAATAATCTAGATGTATAATAATCTAGTGATGCGCAAATACTTTAAAGAAATTATGTCATATATGTCATAGTTTAGTAATTTATTTAGCTTTATTAATCTCCTATTACTCAGCAAAGATGTTTTATATTTAGGACTTAAGTACAAATTTATCAATTAGAGAAACTATGGTGGATTAACAAACCTTGTGAAAGTCAAATGCCAAATCTAGTTTACAAAAACATTGCTGAAAAACAGTATTTCCAAAATGAATGGACTCAAGTGTATATAATGCTTGTGTCGTCAATCGCCTAACAATCCAAATTAACAATATAATGTTATGGTGCCTCTGGTAAGGGTGAAAACAGGAAATAAGCTAATTAAGGATAAAACCAACATTTCATCGTGTTACAACTTGCGATAGACTAATTTAAAAATTGGAGCCTCTTTAGTGGGTTAACGTATGAATCTAATAGAATGATTTTGGATTGTGTAGATAAATATAAAAGAGGAGTTTTGTCTAGTAAAGTGTGTTATCTGAAATGAATACAAACGGGCATTTGTTCTCTATGAATGTTTGATTATTGGACTAATATCTGGTCTAGATAAATCCGCATATATAAATGGGCCTTACTCTAAATTTTTAATTGTTGGATTAATATGATGGTCCATATAAATCCCCATATATAAATGGGCCTTTACGTGAGCCTATCACCCTAGAAACGGACTTTTGAGATGTGCAGTTGGCCCAATCTTTGTCCATGACTTTTCTGATTGCAAGGATGCTTAATAGGGATCATGCCCTTGTGGGGCATTCTTACCTGTGACTAAATTCTTACGCCACCACATTTTGAGTTGGGAAAAAAAGAAATTAATAATATTTTCAAGAAATGGGTTCACTTTAAAAAACTAAAACAGTCAGTGGGCATGTTGAGAGAAAATGGGTGTGGTAAGCCTCTTGTATATAATATATAGGGCGAATGTGCAAAAAAGATACTAAACTTTTTCCTAAAAGTGCGTTTGTAATATTAAAGATTCGCTAGATGCAAAAATAATACAAACTTGGGGTCCAGATGCAAATATAGTATTTTATTTAAGAGAATAAAATTTAGATATGAAAAAAATTTATTCTCCTCATTAATTTTATTTAATGAGGGGGAATGGGGTATAAGAGTCTTTTTATATCTAAATTTTATTTCCCTTAAGTGAAAACACTATATTTGCACCGGAACCCCAAGTTGGGTACTCTTTTTGTACCTCGCGAAACTTTAGTATTAGAAACACTCCTAGGGGCAAACTTTAGTATCATTTTTACACATTTACCCTATAATATAAATATAAGGGGAATTATTCTGACTTGTTAAGGATAACAAATTATTGCTATGAGGTTATAAGAAATCAACAAATTAATATGAAGTTTCAAAAAATTTGTAGTAAATTATTGGAACTGTGAAAGAATATCTTTGTTTGAGTTGTGATTAGTGACAAACAAACTTGTTAGTTGAGACTTCACTAATTTTTCATTGGTAGCGCCTTGCCTTATCAATGTGTCAATAATGAAAAATCAATAAAAATTCGTTGTCTACAGTTATAATAAATTATCCATATATCTCTTAAAATTCCATTTCAATTTGATTTTTCATGACATTGTAATTTGTCTTTCTTAAAATTTCATTGTAACTCCCCTATAATTAACAACTATGGAAAAGTTTATCATATTCACAAAGTCCCGTTGCCTCTGGCCTAACAGTTGAATTAATGGGTAACTTAATTAAAGCGATTAACTATTCCCATACTCGCTGATTAAATTGTCAAATAAGCATTCTGGTCGAAAAAATTGTCAAATAAGCAAAATATATTTATATACACTCACACACAAAAAGATATATTCTATACCCGACTGACTTTACTCAAGAAACCTTCCACCTAACATATGTTTTCGTAGTTTTTCAAATACCTACTACTTCAAGGTCAAAAAAAAATAAAACCCTATTACTTCCACCTCGAGGTCACAAAGTTGGTATTATTCTTGTCTCTTCTTTTTCTATGCTAGATTGAAAACAAGACTATTGTTGTTGTAAAAAATACAGTTGTCATATGTCCAACTCAGACATTTCACTAATTCCTTTTTTTTTGTTGCCAATTCCATTTTTAACGGAGAGATTTCCTGATATAATAATGATGACGACGACGACAATAATAATAATAATAATAATAATAATAATATATAATAATAATAATAATAATAATAATAATAATAATAATAATAAATAATCTCAACTGCCCTAAGTTTGTACAGAGATTTTACCCTTTATATCATATAGAAATATTTTATTTTATGCCTATTAAATGTTAGCTGTAGTAATTAAATTAAAAAAAAATTAACGAAATATTTAATGAGAATAATGAATAATTAATTTTTTTATGAAAAAAAATTAAATATTTTCCCGTTTATTTATACAAATATTTTTTTATTCTTATTAACTGTTAGCTGTGGTAAATTTAAAAATGTTTTAAGAAAATATTTTATATGAAAAAATTGGAAACAAAATTAATTTTTGGACTAGTCTTGCATTTTATAGTCTGATTAAAAAGTATTAAAAATAACTTTTTAAAAAAGCATAGTAAAGTATAAGCTTAAACCGCGATTGTTTTAAATGAAGAGACAATTTTTCATAATTTCAATCTCCTTTCAGTCTTTAAGAAAATATCTCCCATGACTCTCTTTGCAGTCACATTAACCATACTTAGTAAAAGAACCCTAACAATCCTTCTGTAGACAAGTTAGATTTTAATGAAGTTGAACACATTATACGATATATATTGGCCAATGAAGAAGAAAAACAGAGTAAGCAAGTTTTATCTTATTTACGTACAAAAGTTGAACCCATTTTACATAAACAAAATCTCATTTGTTTAGATAAAGAAATCTCAATCGTTTAGATCACATAATGATATTGATAATTATGATTGGAGTATTAGATGTTCAAAATGACAAAATAATGGACTAATATATATATTCACAGAAAATTCCACAGTTTAATCAGTTGGTACGTTGTTGCAAATAAAAATTGGTACGGAGTAACAAACATAAAGAGGCTTTAATGTTGCTATCAAATATTGTGTGTGCGTATATAGATCAGATATAAAGTTACGTAATTAACAAGTTTTGTGCACCGCACGACTCATTTTAAAACTAACTCTCTCCCATGTTAAAAAATGTGCCTAATTAATCAAGTATAATGATATAGCATGGACAAACAATTGGGTCATGATGAGAATGAATCAATTAACTTTGCGAGCGAGACTTTGGCATTAAAAGTAAACGTGAGAAACCGTGTGAGGAAGCAATTCACGTTATGATCAATAAATGCCTCAAACTCAGAAGTCGAGCCTAAATGGTTTGGTAGGACTGTACAAGAGATGAGAGAACTCCAAAGACGTGAAATATTTAACATTTATTCCTAT
Organism: Mimosa pudica; assembly: GCA_029929735.1. Classification (NCBI taxonomy): domain Eukaryota; kingdom Viridiplantae; phylum Streptophyta; class Magnoliopsida; order Fabales; family Fabaceae; genus Mimosa; species Mimosa pudica. The sequence goes on along the minus strand of JAKELP010000030.1, from coordinate 12,571,172 downwards.
ACTACTTTTATTTATATATAAGCAACTTAAACTATATTTTTTGTTGATTATTGAGGAAAATTTAAACTTTATTTATTCTACTTTAAAATTCAATAATTTTTTCAATTTTAATTCATATTTAAATACTCTATCCATTCCTAGATATAAAACCAATTTAGGGAGGTAATGGGATCATTCTTAAATGTAATGTCTTTTTCTAAATATTTGTCAACTTTTCTCTAAATTATTCCTATTGATATGATTCAATGATAAATAAGTAAGAGAGGGAGGATGCATGAGAATAAAGGTAGATGATTAGAGTGTTTTGGTAGTATCATATAAATTTAATAACTAACCTAATTAAATTCTTTAATCTAATCAAATTAAGTAAGTCTTATATTTATAAATAGAAGAGAGTATGTAAATAAGGTCAATACATCAATATATGAAGGATATACATTCAAATAGAATTTCAGAGAAGGTCAATACATCAATATATGAAGGATATACATTCAAATAGAAATTAAGAGAGGTGTAATATTCAAGTATGCAAATTGTGTGATTTTTGTTTTAACGTCAAACACGGTGGTGGACTTATTAATTAATGTTGAAGTCGCATTGCACCCCAAGTTTGGTGTGAGAGACGGCCATTTATTATAATGTTCTAGTACAAAACATTGTGTGGCCCTCCTATGACTTCTTCTGTGTGTCGTAACCACCAATTTGAACTTGACACCTCAATCCAAGCTCAGCCTTCAAACACGGATTCAAGCTAGCTACGAGGTTGGATCAAAATAATGTCCTTCTGTACCCTCTTTTTCTTGTGTGAATTTTTATGACATGATAGGATTTGTTAATTTAATTATGTATTCTACATGGGATTTTAAAAATATTTTATACAATTCTAATTCAAAATATACTCCTTCCGCTCCAAGTCATAGGGAGTGAAGGAAATTTTGATACAAATCCTTGTAGGAAAAAGATTATTTGAGTAAAATAATATGTAAATTTCATCTATATAAAAGACATATTGAATTAACTTCACTAATATCCTTGATTCATAAGAATTCATTAACAATCTCTTATAATCTAGACAAGAGAAAATAACCGCTTCTAACTAACATGTTCATCATAACAATAAAAATGGTTAAAACATTAAATTTGTCATTTCTAACTTATGTGTGTGTGTGTGTAACTCCAACATTATACTTCCTTTTATTAAGTCTTTGTAATCATGTGTCTTTTAATATGAAGTGTTCTTAATTCTTCTTTTTATAAGACATTTACTAGTTTCAAATAGTATTGAAAATTGTGTTCCTATATTCCTAAATTTGATAAGGAAACGAGAGCATAAAAATTAATTTGATGTTTAATTTTAGCATACTCATCAATAAGGCTATACTATTTCATATCTTAGAATTTATGTTATTAAATACTTTTAATTGTTATCGGTATGTGCTTATGTCTGAATTAGTTAAAATTTGTAAGTAACTTATATTTTTGACTAGATGAATTATTAATTTATACTCTCACACATCACTCATTAAAATACAGGTATTATAATGTATCAAAAAACAATTATGGGTGTATAAATCAGGGGTGTGTGGTTGAGTGACAAGAACTCATTCACTCTTAATGAATTATTTATTTTTCAAAAGAGATAGTCAAATAAATATTTTAAACATATTATTAATTTTTTTATTTTTAAAGCATTTTATTCATAAATTATATAGTCAAGAAAATATTTTAATTAAATTTTTTTAATTTATATTTTTAAAATTTTAAACTCTACTTAAAAATCATATGTTAGATGTGAATGATTATTTTTAGAATGATATAGTGTATAATATAAAATATATTTTAAATGAGAAAATCCATTAACTTTAACGGCAATTTTAACGGTAAGGGATTTCAAAATCAAAACATGAAATGTCAAAGGTTCTTAATGTAAACTTTTAAATATGAAGTGGGTTATATGCAATTGACCCATAAGTTTAGAGTGTATTTCTATAGTTTAGCCTTCATTCCGTTTGTTTCTGTATACTGACCCTAAATAGCTATTTTTTTGTTTATTCATCTCTTAATTATTAGCTTGGTAAGGGATGAAGTAGAGATTAAAGACGGCATCTATGTAAGCATGGAAATGTACATGGTTTTAGAATTCACAAACAAACATCAAAATGATATTTTTGGTCCATATAAATAAATGGGTTTTAAGAATGAATGAAAAGATGTGAACAATTAATCTAAAACCGACTAATTAGGTGAATATCATATATAGCTAATAGTGAAAAGGGCACATTCCCCTTGACCTTGTATTTTCATGTCCCCATGAGAGCCACGCTCCCTCTCCACACGTCTATATTTGATTTTAACATCTTCACCGAAAGTTTCAAAATAAACCCCAAACATAAATATGGATCCTTTATCTTGTCATGTAAACATATATATAAAAAGGAGAGGTAACCTAATAAGTTGGTCCAAAAAGTTGATCCGACGAACTTATGTATTTGAAAAATACTTCTTTCAGCTGTGAATATAAAGTTTTTGTAGAAATGTAAATTTGCTTTGGTGCTAAGTTCAAAGTCTGTAATCCACTTTATCTCCTACATTTATGTTATTTCAATGTCTTATCCTTATATATATAGGGAAAAACTTACATCAAGTTCCTTTCTCCAGGTTCTCAAGTTCTCTTATAAGAGTGACACATGTCCTTTTATAACAACCATTCATTCAATATAACGGCCAGTAATTGGAGAAATGGAGAACTTAGATGGAGAAACTTGACCTAAGTAAGGTCTATATATATATATCTCAAAATTTTCCATATCAAGTGCTATGATCCCAATGCAAATAACTAACAATGTCAAGGATACTTGAGGGAAATTAATGCACGTTTGTTTTTTCGCAAAACTAACGTAATAAACTTCTAATCCCTATGAATTAATGTTTAATTCCTATTTTAAGACTAACAGAATGTCGTGTACTTACCTTCTAATTATAAACAAAATTATCGTATTACTCCTACCTAATAACAGGGTTTGAACCTAATGGATTGAGTGCTAATCACATCCTTATCATTTACCAATCATGATGTCAACATCATATCAACCTTTGTTAATAACTCAATATTATATTTCTTTTGGAATCTTCTTTATATTTTCAGTACGTTTTAGCTGTGTGTGTGTGTGTGTGTATTATGTTATAAAATCGTGAAGATGTTAATAAAAAAATCGTTGGATGAAAGTTTCGATATTTAAGTCTTACTATATATTATTTCCTTCCTAATAAAATCGGTTATGGTAGTATTAGATATTATGTAAATGGTTTCATTGTGAAAAAATAATTCTCCCAGTTATCAAATGAGTCTTTTTGTCCAAGAGATCTCTTAAATCTATAGCCTTTTTACTACTATTGAATGCTTTCAATGGTTAAGATCTAATATAATTGTGAAAATATCATACACTCAACAATAAATACATATTAATATTTTAAAATTGTAACAGATATCAAGAATATATTTGAAAGTTAATACAATTATAAAAATCATAAGTGGAGGGACTATGTAGGTAGTGGAGACCCCTAAAATTCGTCTATATTTTGATCCACATGTTAAAATTAGTTTATCATATGTGTGTGTGTGTGTGTATTTATCTTAATTATGTCTGTGTTTCGACGTCCCATACACATACACACATATATTAGTAAACACGACCCACACCACATATATATTAATGAACTAATCGATCACAGACACACGCACACACGTTTTGTCCGTGGCAATTCGGGCGAAAATTATTGTAATTGTTAAACGGTTCAACAGTTAGCACAATAGTAGTCTTTTAATTTAAAATTAATTGACACATCATTTAATTTGAGTCGGTCTGAGAATTCAGTAGTATCTGATTTAGTCAGCCTCATAAATATTCTAGTGTTACTCATTTTCTTTATCAGAGTAGTGTTACTCATTACTCAATATAAACTCGATATAAATCATTTTCACACAAGTAGTGGAGAATTGAAAAACATTGTTGAAGAGTTTAAACCTAGATAACAATCAGTTTGTTTTTAAACATAAGACATACTTATTATTCAATTAAATTAAAAATATTAGTTAAGTTAGCTAAAATAAAATAGTTTTACCAAAACATCCTAACAATCTTTCTTTATTTATAGTACTCTTATTTTTTTTTTATTATTGAGGGCCTCAATAAGGATACTTAAAGAAAAATGTGGGAAATATAGAAAGATGTTTTATATTTATAAATAATTTCTCCTCTCTGAATTGCAAAAAAAAAAAATCAACTCTCTACACAAGCCATACATTTTGGAAGAGAAACGGGTGTATGACTGATTCATAAGGTTTTGGTAGTATAGTGAATTACCAGGCATTCTTCCGCATGTGTTCCACAAGCTAGTTATGTGAACAACATCACGTATTTTATTATATACTGGTATACCATTTAGGTGTTGGTGGTACAGTGAATTATTAATTAATCTTCCAAATTAAACATGTGCCACAGCCCACAAGCTAGCAGATCGAACAAGATCAAGTATTCCATTTTTTATATGAAAGATCAATATATCTAACAAATAATTGAAGTTGCATTGTTTTGATATGCTAAAAAAGAAATTATTAGCATAATAGAGATGCAATTTTGGTCGACTTGTGCTAAATTAATTATTTTAGATCTTTAAGTGAAATTAGCACAAAAATATGATTAATTTATCATAATTCATAGTTCATTAAAAATAATTGATTGATAGGGCATTTGATCCTTTTCTGTTTCGTTTTTACTTATGAGATTATTGAGGAAAATTTAGGAGTGGAACACTTCATTTGTAATAGAAAATCTCAATTTTTCAAAAGAAAAAAAAAATTGTGTTGTGGCACAATTTCTTTACAAATGTAAATTAAGTCACAGCCTATATTTTTAGGCCACGGCACACTTTCTATAATTGTAAATTAAAATTGAGTCACGGCTCAAATTTCAAGGTCGTAGCTCAGTAGCGATCTACAATATTTTAGCAAAAATTTGTGCCAAATCCAAGCTCATTGACGAATCACAGGATTTGTATGTTTTTAATGTAATAACTTGAAGTTATTAATTAGTAAAAAATGCAATGTGTGTGCGCGCGCGGGCATTTATGTTCAATTGGATATCTATCTTTCATTAGAAATTATCTTGGGAAGTTGATTAATTGTTCACAATTGTTTTTCATTGTTTATAACTGAATTTGGGCACCATTTGATCCTCTTTATCTTCTTATATTACTTGTAGTGTCACTCAAGGACCGAGTATGGGGGAGTCTCTGTGGAAATAAGCAAGAAACTGTGGCAAGAAGGTGAAAATTCAAGAAAATGGGTAAAAATAAAGTTTATAGATAAATTATGAAAAATTATACCCAATATGTAGTTTAGTGCCAAAATTTTGCAAATTTTAATTTAGTGTTAGTTCACTGCGGCTTAATGCGTTTCAGCTCGAGATTTCTCCTATTTTTGGGCCAGATTCAGACTAATCGAATACCCACTCTCACACCTGATCTTGGACATTTAGGTCAAAAATTGAGTTTAGACACATACCACTGAATCTTAGAATCCCTGCTCTTCATCTCTTTTCTCAACCCTTATCCTCCTACTATCTCTTCTATTCTTCACCAAATTCCTCCATCATTACACCATGGTTACTCATGAATTGGGGCTTGTAGTTGCTGAGCTCTCTTCAATGAGGAGCTAAACACCTCTTAGATCTTAGGGATGTGATTGAGGATGCTTGAGCTCATGTGCTTCATAGGAGTGTCTTATTTAATCTCCTTTCTTTTTGTATTTATAGATTTCTAATTTGACCCCAATCATTTATGCAATTGAGACTTGGATTGAATGTTCTAATTTGAGTCTGTTATGATTATTGTTTGTAATGAGTATTTGGACTTATCAATATATTTGATTATATTTATTATACTACAAAAGACACTCTGTAAGACTGCGTTTATTTTCACTACTTTTTGGCAAACACTAAAAAGACACTACTATGTTTATATTAAATGCAAGAAAATTCATTGTAGCAACGCAACTTTAATTTATGTCATTTATTTAAACGCCATAGTGTAAGTTTAAACGCCTGAAAGTTCGTGGAATTCATTGCCGGTGTTTTTTTAATTGCTGTCAAGCACTCAAAATTATGGAAGGAGATTTCAAAAAAACAATGCCTGAAAAATAATGTTATTTTAATTTAATATGTACTTAGCAGCTGTTCTAAACCACCACTAAGGACATAATAAGAATTTAATACCACTGCTAAGTACATTTATTATTTAAAATTTCTATTTAGCACAATAATTTAAAGCTTCAATGTTAAATAAAGATGCTAAATAGGAATATATAATTTTAAAATATCATTAGAATAAAAATTAAATGCGGAAGAATGAACATATACAAGGCCATATGCACCCAAAAAATTTAACAAAATATAATAAAACAATAAAACATAATTTAATAGAATAATTAACGAACAAACTAACCTTTTGACTGATACAGCTGCAATCATACAAAAATAAGTAAATATACTAGTTAAAAACAGTAGAAGAGAGGAAGACAAAAAGGAGAAGAGAGAACATAGAGAGAAGAAGAGAAGGGGAGCATTGCAATAAAAACTCCAAGAGTTTTCACTTATGAGCATTATTACCCCCAAAAGATTCTAAGAGTTAAATTGTTAAGTTCCGAAACTTCTAAAATAACTTTGATCTTGAAATTTTTGTATACAACAAATCCTAATAACTATTTCTATATATATATATATATATATATATATATATATATATATAAATGATTTTAGTATAGGTATTAATAGCCTTAACAATTTAAAATGAACAATTTTAGTTTTAAAATTTAGAAGGTATTTTTTGTCATTACTTTAAAGTATGGACATCTAGATGAGCTTAGTATCTTCTAACAAAGTTTCAAAAGGAATTGTTATTATTTGGGCAACTATAATGCTAAATATAATTTGAAGTTTTTGTAATTTTTGTTCCAAGTTAAGCCGCTACTTTTGACATGAATATAGGAAGTACAACACTATGGTTACTAGTACTCCACCCAATTGTAACTAGGAGTCTTTAGGATTTGAAGTTTAGAACGTAAGAAAATTCCATTATAATTTCATGATAAAATCATGACCAAAGTCTTAAATAATCTAACAAATTTGATTGCAACTTGTGTTGATTAAGGCTCTTTTTTACTTCAAGGCAATGACCAAAGTGACCTGGTTTTTACCTTCTAGAATCCGTTGAACTAACTCTAACTAAAATCCCTTTTTCTTGATTTAAAAGGATTAATATAATAAGTGCACGTCTTTAAGTAGTACAACTTTGTGGACTCTCGTGGATATTATTTAATTTGATTGTTTGGATTCCCCTTAACAAATCCTTTGTTGTCGTTAAGCTCATTTAACAAATAATTCTCAACTACTAATAAAATATGAACAAGTTTGATATGATAGGTCTATGAAGAAATTCTAAACCTATCTACAAAATTGCACGTGCCATTGTGATTCATCATGAAAAAATTTTATATTTGGCGTGAATATTATAGAGCCAGTATCATCATATACGCTGACGAATTAATAATCAATCTCAATATATAGTATCTGTGTAAAATATAAAGTCTCTAATAATCATAAACTGTACCCTCCATATAAAATATGTGTGTGTGTGTGTGTGTGTTTCAGCTTAACTGAAAGCAGATAATTCAAATCCTAGGATGGTTATATATATATACACATTCGAAAATATAATTTTGAACGGATCTATTGTTCATGGCAGTAGTTTATCCTTTTAGAGTTAACAATTTAGATGTTTCTGTTATTAAGATTTGAATAAGTTTAATGAGATTATATTATAGGTGCGTAGACAATATGGTTCAAGGTTCATGGAAAGTAATTTTGCATTTGCCTATTAAAATTTGTATAACTTAATAAATGATAAATGAGACTTACTATTTATTGCTTAAAAATACCAATAGGACAGTTGTCCTGAATCTTTTGATTACGTGTTGGTAGATTAAATCACATAATTAACTTTGATACAATTTTTTCTTCTACGATAACTTACATTTATTTGAATTTAATAAATTTTGAAACACATCCATATTTATTAACTAATAATTGTAGATTATTAATTACGTGTTGATAGAATCAAATCTTAGTAATCAATTCTAATACAACTTTTTCTTCCATGATAACATAAATCTCTTTAAATTTTATAATTTTTTATTTGAAAAATTCATCCATATTTATTAACTTAGAATTGTAGACTCTTAATTACGTGTTGATAGAATCAAATCACATAATTAATTTTAGGGCAATGACCCTATTTTATACCTAAAGTAACCACCTTGGACCACCCACCACCATAAACTAACAGGTGGTACAATATTACACCCAAAGTAATCAAAGTGGTCCAAAAATACCCTCAACCGACGGTCTTCAACGTTTGACCGTTAGTTGGATGATTTGGCGCTCACGTGTTATATTTTTTCCACGCGGCACCTGTGCAAATGCCACCTGGATGGGCAATGGCCCTATTTTATACCCAAAGTAACCACCCTGGACCACCCACCACCATAAACTAACAGGTGGTAAAATATTACACTCAAAGTAACCAAAGTGGTCCAAAAATACCCTCAACCGACGGTGGAAACATGACAGATCAGCCCTTAAACAATCCCAAATGTGGCATTTGAAAAATCAAAAGATTCCTTACCTTATCTAAAGGCTCGAGCTAGACAATGGGGAATCTGACAACGCTCAGCTTGAGGACGAATCTCTTCACTTCTTTCAATACACATGCATCTCACTTCGAATTCGCACTTGGATTTCGCAAAATGAACAAAGGATTTCGCATTCCCTCCTCTCTTAATCGCTGCCCTAATCGCTGTCGATGCCCTGGGCTTAAAAAAAATTAAACAAAAAGCTTGTCATATATGCGTCTCTGCCCTGGGCTTGAAATATAACACGTGGGCATCCAGGTGGCATTGCACAGGTGCCACGTGGAAAAAAAATATAACACGTGGGCGCCAAATCATCCAACTAATGGTCAAACGTTGAAGACCGTCGGTTGAGGGTATTTTGGACCACTTTGGTTACTTTGGGTGTAATATTGTACCACCTGTTAGTTTATGGTGGTGGGTTGTCCAGGGTGGTTACTTTGGGTATAAAATAGGGTCATTGCCCAAGTGTCGCGTGGAAAAAATATAACACGTGGGCGCCAAATCATCCAATTAACGGTCAAACGTTGAAGACCTTCGGTTGAGGGTATTTTTGGACCACTTTGATTACTTTGGGTGTAATATTGTACCACCTGTTAGTTTATGGTGGTGGGTGGTTCAGGGTGGTTACTTTGGGTATAAAATAGGGCCATTGCCCTTAATTTTAATACAACTTTTTTCTTCCATGATACCTTACATCTCTTTAAATTTAATAACTTTTGAAATGCATCCATATATTTATCAATTAAGAATTGAAGTCCAAGAAAATTAACACTACTATTCATATCAATAAATTAAAAACAAAATTGTAGATTCATGCAATAAATTTAACGAGTAAGGTGACTTATTATAATAACAACCCCCCTTCTCTATCTCTATATCTAAATAGGATCAAAGAGTATATATGCATGAAAAAATTGAATGGTGCACGTGAGACACCAAATGTCAACATTTTTGTGAATGATGTAACTTAAAATTGCAAGACAATAAGCGTACGCCAAGCAAAATAAATGAATGAATGATGTTGCAAAAATAACTTGTTTTGCTTATTTTAAGCACAACGATTAATTGAGCTTCCCGGCCAAAAGAAAAGCAAGGGCAGGCGAGCGAGAAAATACTAGGGAAATTTCCAAAGTGGTAAATTTCGCCGCCTTCATAAACATGCAACATGTACCTGCCTGCTTTCATGCTTGCTCATAATTGATATTCTCACCTCCTTTATCACTCAATCAATTTCTTCACATCTAAGATACGATGTATCAATCTACCCACAACCATTGTTGTGAAACTTGTATGTTGAGTGTGTAATTTTATCATTTTTATAACTTTTACTAAAATATGATATAAGCCACTTAAATTCGTATTTATTATAAACTTGGTAAAAACTCACAAGTTTACATACTAAATTTACCGTTTTTACATTTTTATCTTACAGAAAATCATATTAACTTGTTCTAAATCTCATGTTAATTATTTTTATTTTACCATATCTAATCAATATATATTATATATTTATGAATTTTTTTCAATTTTTTTATTGAATTTAATAACGTATGGATGTTAATATTTAATATCAATTATTTATATTGAAATATATTCAGATCAAATTATTGTTGTATTTTGTATTTCTTATTTGATGATATACTGGAAACACATTGGAAAAAATGAATGAACTTTAGATATCCAACTAACTTTTATATGTTTTCTTAAAAAATGTGTTTTGGCGGCTGTGTTTTTATATTGGAGGGAGTAATATATTAAGAGGTAGTAAGATCTTAAGTCAAAAAGTAATAAATGAATGGCTTTCATTTCTGCCCTTAGAGATAGTAATATATATATATATATATATATATATATATATATATATATATATATATATATATAACACTTTCTCTCCCTTTTGAATTTAATATATATAAGGCTAAAATGAAAAAATTTATTCAATCTTAGCACAATAAATGATTTCAACATGCATGTTTTATTGTAAATGTGAAGGGAGTACACATTAGTTTTTTAATGTGCAATCCCTTTTAGGAAGTATTCCCTCCATTATACTAAATACTCCTATAAGATTACTTTAAATTCCAATTTATTCCTAAATATAATATCATTGTCTAATTGTTCCCAACTACTTTTTTCCAAATTAACCCTTATAATGCTTATCTATAATAAACAAACAAAAGAAGAAGAGTGGAAATAAATGTATATGGTTGGGGTAAATTAATAATATCATGTGTCGATAACTAATTTAAACAATATTTTTCATAATGCTTACCGATTAAAAATATGAAGACTTTTTTCTCATTTATTGATATATGCGTTTAAATAAGAATGAAAAACTTTTAGGGTCTGCTTGGATGGAGGGAAAATGGGAGAGGAAAGAAAATGGGAGGAGAGAAAATGGAGAGGAAAGAAAATGGGAGAGAAAATGTTATCCTTCATCATGCTTGGATGGATGAGAGAAAATAAAAAGAAAGGAAAATGGGTGGGTGAGGTGGGACATGGTCATTGGACAATGTTGTGCAACTTTTCTTTCTCTTATAATCCCCTCATTTTGGGAGGAAAAACTTGGGAGGAAAATGGGGCATGTGGCCCACCCACTTTTCCTCTCCCCTTTTCTTTCCTCTCCCATTTTCTCCTCATCCAAGCAAGGGAAAATATTTCTCATCACCCCATTTTCCTCTCCCATTTTCTTTCCTCTCTCATTTTCCCTCCATCCAAGCACACCCTTAAATGGAGATAATAATCAAGTAAACCATTTATCATCTATTCTAGGTTTTGATGCACTTAATTTTTCTTTTTTTTAAAAAAGAAGGGATAAAAGGGAATAAAACAAATGATCCATAAAAAAGTCAACGACATGCCATATAGCATCATAATCAACAATTTCTTTTATCACTTTGCCTTAAATATCAGAAACGTATCCAGATCAGAGTGGTAGTGTTAAATTGCGAAGTAAAGAAAGTAAAAGTCAAAGCGATATGAATGAATAAAAGGCCGCAATAACTATAAGTAGATGGAGAGGAGAATTATTTGGTTGGAGGGAAGGGTTAAAAAACAAATAATTATAGAAGGATATTAAAGAAGGAAGGGAAGATTGATAAAAAAAATATTTATAGAGATTAGGGAAATGAAAGATGATTGGGAGAGAAAGGAGGTGTGGATGAATAAACTAGAAAGTAGGCTAATTGAATGAAATGCAGATTTTGGCGTCCACTTCCAACCACTTACTCTCCTTCCTCTCAACTGCCCTAATTAGTACGTCAACGCTTCTTCGATCCCCCTCCCTCTTTCCTTCTCCTTTGAGTTGTCCTCGTTGTTACTCCCTCTGGTCCCTAATGTAAGAGCTAGCCGTCAAAAAAACGCTTCTTAAGAAAACATGTGAATGTTAATTGGGTGTCTGGAATTAATGCTTCTTTTCCAAAATTGCCCATATTTATTATGGTACTTTTAAGAGAGAGAAATACATAAGCATTAATAAATATGAAAGAGAGTTAGGGGTAAAGTAGGAAAAAATGCATTAAATGATGAGAGAATATGAGGTGAGCTCTTACATTAGGGACCAAAACCATTCAAATTTTGAGCTCTTACATTAGGGACTGGAGGGAGTATTTTATTACCACTAGTACTACACATATCCCCTGTAACTATACCACTTTTGACTTTTCCATCATGTATGTAATAAATTAATACTCCATCTAGTGTCAATCATAACACCCCTTTGACTTTTTAGGAGAACTAAGGATGCAAAATAGATCTACTTTAAATTGTCTATAGTTATATTTTTACACAAAACTAATTTATTTTAATTACAAACTAACTTAAATTATAATTATATGTAACAAATGTTATAATTTATCGGTCTAATTTGTTTTATTATTAACATTTACAAAAAAATTGAAATCAATCTTATGATCGGAAGGAGTGGTATGTACCATCCTATAATTATGAAAAATGCTCCATCTAGTTCCTATTATAAGAAATAAACAGGTTTTTAATTAGAAATATCACTAAAACACGTTGAAATCATTTACTATAAATTGGTTTAATAAAATTTTCTAATTTTACCCTTACTCATTAATTGTTCACCTTTTCTCTCAATCGTCTCCTAATCTCCTTGCATTTGCTAGTATTTAAAGGTAGAAATGGAAAATATGTCAACGAAATTTGGTCTATGATAAAAAAAAAACAAAAGTCGGTCTAGTTGGTAAAGAGGTTGGTCTATAACAATAAGATTGTGAGGTTGAATCCTGCCGATGTGAAAACTTTGTTGATGTGCAATCTGTAAGTACTCATATAAGTGCTCTTTGAGCTTGTATAAGCTTGCCCTGACCCTGATGAGCCCCAAGATCCAATTCACCTAAACATTTTTGTATAAAAAAAATGAAAACATGCATTTATTTCTACGACTTTTTACATGTACCATCTTATATTTTGGATAAAAAAACTTGTCATATTACCTCTTATATTTAGGGTCACAAGGTGTATCTATTATATTAACTCTCAAAAGTAGGGACTTTGTAAAGGTTTCAAGTCTGAGTATATTCGATCAAATGCAACTCCAATTTAAATCCAACAATATCAGAATATGATAAAGTGATATAGAAAACTAATTAATTTCACTCTCCTAATCTCCTCTTCTCGCTTTCTTTATAGATTTATACAATAATACATGTTGACCACACTTATGGAAAAAGGAAACGTACAAGATAAAAAGTTTCTATTTCTTCTCAATGGACCAAATGAATACATATGGTGAAACATTTTATTATTTAATCATTTCAACATTTAAAATTCATTTCCAATATTTGCTTCACAAAAAAATTGTTCACCAACACCACCACCTTCCCTCTTTTTAAACCCACTTGGTCCCTCCCTCCTCTCTCTCAAGGCCACCCCATATCTTAAAACCAAATCTCTCCCTCTCTCCCCCTCTCACACACATTCTTATATTTTGTCATGGTCATGGGAGCATTCCGACGTCGTTTTGAGCCTATCTCAAAATGTAACACCGATCAACGATCCAACCAAACGGTAGCTTCCGACCTTGATGGCACTCTCCTCATCTCTAGAAGCGCCTTTCCTTACTATATGCTCGTTGCCCTTGAGGCTGGAAGCCTCCTTAGGTCACTCCTCCTCCTCATCTCCGTCCCATTCATCTATTTCACCTACATATTCATCTCTGAAACCCTAGCTATCAAAGCCCTAATCTTCCTCACCTTTGCTGGCCTCAATGTTCGTGACGTTGAGATTGTGTCACGGTCTGTCCTACCTCGGTTTTACGCGGAGGACGTCCACCCTGAGGCATGGAAGGTGTTCAACTCATTTGGAAAACGTTACATTGTGACGGCTAGCCCTAGAATTATGGTGGAGCCGTTTGTGAAGATGTTCTTGGGTGTTGATGGTGTGTTGGGGACGGAGTTAGATGTGACCAAGGCGGGGACACTGACCGGGTTGGTTAAGCCACCGGGAGTGATGGTGGGTGAGCATAAGAGGGTGGCGGTTATGAAGGAGTTTGGTTCGCCGGAAAACTTGCCGGATTTGGGACTTGGTGATAGTGAGAGTGACCATGAATTCATGTCGATTTGTAAGGTTGGTAGTATTCTTATTTTTTACCATGATCATAATTCATTATAACAGTAGTGCCTATAGCACACTTTTTTCGATAGACTATAGTACATAAGTAGTAGTTATAGTAATATATATATCATAGAAAATGTTTGTGTTATTTTTTTACTGCCATATATAACTTCTTCATTTTGGTTTTTAACTTATTACTTTTATTAATTATTACTGATTAGTTAGAATATCAATTCACTGATCTTTCTTATTTTGATGCTTTTATATTTGTGTGTATAGATTCCAATAAATGTTGGAAACTATAAAGTTAAATATAGGACCTAGTATAATGCAAATATATCACATATAGCTAATTTTTCAATGACATGATGCAACTATAAATTATTGTTCATGTTTTTATTTTTTAATAGCATTTAAGTTGTATGTTCAACTGTAAAAACGTTTTTGTAATAATTTTTTTTAGGAAAAATGTTTTCAAAGTTTAACTTAAATTAAATTGGCAAGTTAGTAGGATGTTCTTTTCCACGGATCCAAAAACGGAAAAATAAAATGTTTTCCATGAAAGTTCAATAATTAAAAGTAACATTACTTGAACTAATTTTCAAACCAATATTTTCCAGCATTGAAAAAGATATGACCCACCGATACATAAATAGATATTTTACAAAAAAAAATCAGTAAAGATAAATTTAGGTTTGGTGGGAGTGTTAATGGCCATGAAATAAGTTGCTCTTCACATGTCTCTTCTCTTTTGCTGCAGCCATATGTCTTATTATTGTTTCTTTTTCCCTCCAACTCATATTTGTTGGGCTTCTTAATTTCCTTCAAATGGTCCCCCTTAGTTATTATTTGAATTTGGTACATTTTATAAATACGCGCCCTCTGTTTCTTTAATTCTGCCTTTTATTTTCTCTCATAAACCCTTCAACTATTTTGATCAATATAAACAAATAAACCCTTCATGTGGTATAAACTTCATAATTAAAGATTGAGTCCTCTTGTAACTCTCCATAAGTCCCTCATGCCTAAACCAACCATGTATATTTGTTCCTTTCATGTGGTATCTGTGAGATCTTTGTAATTTGCATAGGTGTTCATATCATTTGAGTAATATAGTATATATCTAAGCATAATGTTCTTGTGATCTTTCTTATTCGATTTTTTGTTACATATTGATGCTTTTGACTGTGGGGTGAGTTTTTAGTTTTGTTTATTGAGTTAATTTTTCAAACAGATATCATGCAAACTCCATGTTCTGTTTATGTAAAAAAATGGGGAAACTGTAATTTGTAAGTTGAAAGTGCAATTCTTGTGAGTTCCTTTCATCGACAATCTGCGTTTTGTAAATATTGAAGTTAGTTTATGGTCTAGAAGTTTTATCATGCATTTTTAAACTAAGGCAATATGCAACTCACTCTATTCACACGTAATCCAAGTTCTGTTATTTTTTTTTATCATGTGAAACCTATACAAACTTAAAATTAATCTTTTAGTCCATATAGTTTCGAGTTACTTGTAACTCGATCTATACATTTTGACTTGCAACCCAGCATTCGTTTTTTTTTTTTTTGACTCTATGCAACTAAATAGATGTATGTAGTTTTGACTAAATCAGTAAATCCCTAACCGAGTCAGTGATAATTAATTTATTGAAATCCAATCCCTAAAATTTTGATCATTCATAATTTAGGCATTGATTTTTATTATATATATTTTTATTTTCTAAAAAACAATTGAATCAAAATTATAGAGACTGAATCAAACAGTCAAAATATAGGAATTGAGTTTCAATTAAAGCAAAACTAAATGGAGCTGATTAATTTCCTTTTATCAAAATTTTAATAAGCTTAATTTCTGTATAACTTTCCTATTGACCCATGTTTTAATTATTGAGAAACTTTTAGGTGGATGAAACATCTTATACAGTCAATTATGAAAATAGTTAGTATCATTATCAGTGGAAATCTAATCACCCCACCTTCTATTAAAGAAAATTATTTTTTCATTTTTTCAGGAAGCATATAAAGTGCCAAGAACCAAGTGTGAGCCACTTCCAAGAAACAAGCTTTTAAGCCCAGTGATCTTCCATGAAGGTCGTTTAGTACAAAGGCCAACCCCACTTATAGCCCTATTAACATTCTTATGGATGCCAATTGGTATCATTCTATCAATTTTAAGGGTATACCTTAATATTCCATTACCTGAAAGACTTGCTTGGTATAACTATAAGCTTCTTGGAATAAGGGTCATAGTCAAAGGTACCCCTCCACCACCTCCAAAGAAAGGCCAAAGTGGTGTCCTTTTTGTATGTAACCACCGTACAGTTTTAGACCCTGTGGTTACAGCAGTTGCACTAAAAAGAAAAATCAGCTGTGTCACTTACAGCATAAGCAAATTCAGTGAGATGATATCACCCATTAAAGCCGTGGCATTATCAAGGGAAAGAGAGAAGGATGCAGCTAATATTAAGAAATTACTTGAAGAAGGTGATTTGGTTATTTGCCCCGAAGGTACAACTTGTAGAGAACCATTTCTCCTGAGGTTCAGTGCACTTTTTGCTGAGTTAACTGATAGGATTGTGCCTATTGCTATTAACACAAAGCAAAGTGTGTTTTATGGTACTTCGGTTCGTGGGTATAAATTCTTGGATCCTTATTTTGTGTTCATGAATCCTGTCCCTACTTATGAGATCACCTTCTTGAATCAACTTCCTATTGAACTTACTTGCAAGGGAGGCAAATCTGCCATTGAAGTTGCAAATTATATTCAAAGGGTTCTTGGTGGGTCTTTGGGTTTTGAATGCACAAATTTGACAAGGAAGGATAAGTATGCTATGCTTGCGGGAACAGATGGTACGGTTCCATCCAAGAAAGAGAAGGCCTCAAATTGAAAAGAATAAAAGAATTGAAGAAGAATTTGATCGATTGTGAATGTATTGGTTTCTTTCTCCTATGTTTCTAAAGCATTTTTAGAAGTAAGCATGATAGAAAATAATAAAAAATTTATTGTAATGATATGGTGGTCATAAAAGTTAAACGATATATGTCAAGTTAATAACATTATTGATAGTTTTATGATTTGATTAAACTTTAATTCCGATAGATCATTGTAATTTCGAATTATTGGTTTTTGTCCATAGCATTCCCATTAAGATTTGTTCTAAATTTAATTAACTACTACACCAATTGGTTCTAAATATATGTCATATTTAGAGAGATGAACATGATCCTATATATATGAAAGCCCTTTTAATTGATCTCAATGTTTCTCTAAATTAGTGCTATTAATGATCCTCAATACTAATAAGAAAATTAAGAGAGGAGAGTGGGATGAATATAGATGGTTATGATGCATTGGTACATCATATAATTTTAATTAATTTAACTAATATATTGAATTGAATCAAATTAATAAATAAGTCTTATATTTAAAATCGAATGGAGTACTTCTTATGATTTATATACAGTTTTCATTTTATTATTCATAGACTAACATGATACAAGTTTCTATGAAATTAAATAAACTAAAAATAATCTTTGATCATATAATGTGATGATATTAACCTCTTTATACGTGTGTATATCATTATATGTATTTTGCTGTCATTGTGATATTTAAACAGTATTATATAGTTTTTGAAATTGGTTGAGTCATGAATTACTAGGTATGCCGTCAAAGGATCCGACTTTTTTTTTTTTTTTGGTGACAAGGATCCGATTTTTACCAACACAGGTTTTTGCAACAAACGATAATATATTATGGCGAGGAAAGGGTGACAGAGATGGGGCTTTGTGGGCACAGGTAAAAAAACTGAGATCCATCATGCATGTCATAAACAACATAAATGTCTTGTTGTTTGCAGAAATTAAACACAAGTGAAGAAAGTACGGTTAGGAGAAGTTAATAAGATACTTCTGTTATGTCGAGAGGTCTTATTCAGACAGCAAATTGGTAGGGAGAAGAAGTAATTGTTTCAGAATACCCAATCAAGTTTCTACAAATAGCATACACTTGCGTCATATTTTCTCCCCCTTTTCATTGGAGTTTAAATTTTCATTTTTCACAAATAAATATACCCTCCCTCGGGTCAATGATATATACGAAGAATGGTATGGTCCAAAATATGAGCAAGCTAAGTCAATGTAGGATAAGTGATGACATTTTCCAGTTTCGTGTATGTAGTTAATAATTGTTTCCAATTTGTCCATTCATTATATATAGCGTATTCTCTCTACATATATATAATTAATCCACATTTATCAATAAAGGGTAGAAGTGAAAGAAAAATAATTTAGAACATATTGAATGAGCAAGATGTCATTAATTATTTCATTCCTGTAAATTAATCTGAGTGTCATATAGTATTACGTTTTTGAACTTATTGGTTCAAATTCCTGAAGCAATCTAGCTCTTTGATTATGCGAAAAGTAGTACATACATTTGTCCCTTTCAAAATACATGAAAGTTTAGAGAGACTAATGAAGTATTAACTCTTTTTAATATATAAATAAGTACTAACAGGTTGGAACATAAGAGATAGCTAACCATTTTCAATTAGGGTGAGATATGATGCAAATCTCTATTCATGAATTTGTTCACACTCACTGAGTCACTTGGCAAGTTGGCATTATGACGTTATCTTCAAGTATTGAAGTGTAGATGGAGATTATTGAAATAGAGCCAAAAAAAAGTCTTCGAAATAGAGGTTGAAAAATGAAAACAGGATGAAATGAAAGTGGGTGAGAAGGAATGGGCAGAAAAAGCTGGTGGGAGAGGGACCATTGCCTATGTGTGCATTAATATTTTAGAATTTTGGCTCTGAGGAATCTATGGGCTATGGAGACTACCAAATAACATAATGACACGTTGAAGTGACACATGGGTCGTAACTTCGGTGAGTTCTTTCTGCTGTCTTATTTTGGTAAGGCTTCCAAAAAAAAAATCATTTGTATATGTAAATAATCTCCCTTCAAAAGATATTTTTTAGAAAATTTAATACTACCTCCGGTCCTAAATATAGGACCTAGATGACTTTTTTTTTGAAGAGGTTAAAGTTGCAAAATAGTCAATTAAATCATGACATATTTGATATATTTTTTTATTATCCATTAGTTTATAAGTAAAATAAACTAGTTTAAGGGAAAAAAATAGGTAAATCAATTTATAATTAACTTATTTTGTTTTTTTTTTAGGATTTTTCAAAAAAGTCAATTAGGTCTTATATTTAGGACCGGAGGGAGTATAAAGTATACTAAATCATTTTTTTTCTTAGAGTTTTTGGTGTCCGACCCCCCTTTCAAACCCATGACCTGGTGGGTACGCGGTGTCTTACTTTCCCCTTTCTTACCAGCTGGTTTACGCCTCTTGGACTATACTAAATCATTTATTAATTGATTTGTCTAAATTTTTCTTTTAAATTAATTTTTTTTAGATTATAAACTAAAATATAATATAAAATTGTATCATCAAACTGCATAGGATTTTGAGCTAATATCATAAACTAATATAAACTAATATTATAAACTAATATAATATTAGCTCAAAATCTGTTATCTATTATGATTGATTGGTTTATGTAGTGTTTTTAATCTCCATACAAAGCCAAGGGTAACAACTACCAAACTAAAAATCAACCAATCTTTCTGTTGCCAGAATATCATCAAGAGCAGTTAGTTTTCTGTGGATATGTATTATATGTAATAAATCCCAGTCATGCTTAACTTTATCATGTCACTGATTATGATGAAAACCAAACTACATGTAAAATTGCTAGTAGAAGTTGACCTTATTACTCCGATCCTTCCCTGTCTTAATTATCGGACGTAGTAATCTTGGTTCAAAAATATATATGATCTAACTATAATTTTGGCAACTTCGTTTTTTCTAAAATTATACTCCCTCCGGTCCTAAATATAAGACCTAATTGACTTCTTTGGAAAATCCTAAAAAAGCAAAATAAGTTAATTATAAATTGATGATTTACCTAATTTTTCTCTTAGACTAGTATATTTTACCTATAAACTAATTGATAATCTAAAAATATATTAAATATGTCATAATTTAATAACCTATTTCGCAACTTTAACCTCTCCAAAAAAAAGTCATCTAGGTCTTATATTTAGACCGGAGGTAGTATATATTAATGTTCCTTCGACAATATTCTAGTGATGGGGAGGGAATAATGGAAGATGATTGGGGTGTTTTAGAAAACTAATAAAAACACAACAAACTAACTAATATATTCTTAATTTAATTAAAATAGTTAAATAGGTTCTAAAGGAGTATATTTTTAAATTATAAGATTAATTTTCCTCAACTCCAACTCTCAGGCTAAAGTGAGACATTTGAAAAATAACCCATTATTCGGCGTCGAAAGCACTGCAAGTCATTACTCCTCAAATCCTCCCCATCACAGATTTTGAGCTTCTTCACAGCCCATTCATTTTCTTTCTCGGCCCATCTAAATCAATCCTTGTATCATTACAGTTTTTTTTTTAAAAAAAAATTATACATATTCTACGTGTATTTTTTTACTAAGACAGTTTTCTCACTTTCTGTAATGTTATGATTGTGGGTGAGTTATTGGTAATTGGTAATACTAATAAAAAACATTGGGTCTGGGGATTTAACTACAAGCTTACAAAAATCCCTCATCAATTCTCGAATTAATAGCAATAATTCATTCCAAGTCTTCACCTGGGTTGGTTGAAAGGTCACAGGAAAATCCTTCTCTCTCTGACTACATATAATCTATGAACTTTGTTACCAGAGTGCAATGTTAATCACCAGCATTTTGATTTTGATGTACTAGAGATAGTTTATATATAGAGATTTGCATATTCCTAGAAATCCAATTATCTGACCCATCATCCATGGGTTTAGTGGGTGAAAGGGTTGAAAATTTGATGATCTTGGCAAATGTTTGATTTCTAAGGTGTACAACTCAATTGTGGTTAGTTGCAACGCTCAAGAAGACATTTCCACGGCTAAATTCAAGGGCTAAGGCCTTAAAAGGGTTGGCTCAAAAGCTCCTTTTAATGTTTATACACTATTATTTAAATTGGTTTTAGAAAAATTTAAGTTAGAAAATCATTAAAAATATATTTGTAATCTTTGTTTTTTTTTAAAAAAAAAGTACACCCACTCGAATTGAAAATTTAATCAATTTATTCCTAAAAACTATACTAGCTCCGGTTATAAATATAAGACCTAGTTGACTTTTTTTAGAGGTTAAGGTTGCGAAATAGACTATTAAATCATGACACATTTGATATATCTTTAGATGATCCATTAGTTTATAGGTAAAATAAACTAGTCTAAGGGAAAAAATTTGGTAAATCAGTTTATAATTAACTTATTTTGCTTTTTTAGGATTTTCCAAAAAAAAGTCAACTAGGTCTTATATTTAGAACCGGGGAGTATATTGTTAATCTTAATAATTAACTTAATTGATGCCCTCGTCAATTAAGTTATTTACACTCTTTTTAGCAACTTAATTAATTATGACCCGGCATAAATTATATTTGAGTTACATTAATTAAGTACAACCTCTGGTCTTTAACATAGATACCTTGTAGTTTAAATTAAAGCTTGAACACTACAAAGTGGATCTATGTTGAGGATAGGAGGTAGTGATACTTTAGATGCTAGTGCAAGGCCTAAATCGATTGGTTGAAAGACTATGAAGATGCAACTCATGTGAAGAGTTTCATGTTTTAAGTCATCTACTAGTTACACATTTGCCGTTTGTTTATCATTTTAATTTGAACCACAAGCTAAGTTTACTGGTTCATGTTGGTCTGCTTTACATATGTTTGAGATCCCAAGAAGGAGTGTTTCGGTCTTTGTAATTCTGTTTTTTCACTAGTAAAGAAAGTGTGAGTAGTGCTGACATTAGCTCCTCATTTTCAAATGGTTTATTTTCACAACAAAAAAGCAGGATGGTATAAACAAAAACCCTACGTTTTTTTACATAGTTTACTATTTCATAATTAAGTTTGGAGGTATTATTAATTGTAATGCTATATTGATGCCAACTTGGTCAATTTTTGAAGCTTTCAACTCATGTAGTCCGCATTTCCAAAGAAGGAGGGAACTTGCCCTTTCCCACTTGCCCTTATTAATTGACATGTTTGTGTGTGTGTTTAATTGCATAAAGAAAAAAATAATAAATATAACGGGGGAAAATTCCTTTCCCAAATATTTAGAGGAAAAGACACAAGTCCTCTATACTATCAGATATCTGAAGTGTCTTGTTACTTTGTGGGAATTTAAGTGGTGGGGATTTAGTTTGACATCAGAAAAAGAATTTCCTAATTCTCCTTCAGTTTTCCTCTTCCAATCAATTTTTGTTGTGTACATAAAGAGGTTGACAATAGTATCCTTTATTTCCCCCCAAGCCTTTTGTTAAACACTAAAATGAAAATCACAAACTTTAAGGTACATATAAATACCACATGACTCAGGACTTAGAGAGCTATCTTCACATTTCATGGATGTTGTAGTACTCTCTAAAAGAAATTATGAGCCAACTACATATACAAAGGAATATAGTGATACTTAGTAAAATAAAAAAGAAATCATTGAGTTTAACTTTCTAAGTTGATTTGATTCATAATAGCATGCCTTTTATGTATGGATAGAAACCTACTCATAAGAGTATCTGAGGTTTCAGTTGTCCGTATGAAATTATTGTGCAGTTCTATGTTCTTTCTTGCAGGATACTCATTAATTTGTCGTCAAAAAGTGATACATGCGTATTAACTGTCTTCGAAAGTGTACTCAGAAACTTGTTCATTATAAGATGTTATTTTGAGCGTGTGTTTTTCATAGTGCTTGATATTTAATCTATATATATGGCTAGATCATTATAACATTTGATTGCTGCATGCGTCACCTTTTCGTTTGCTGCTGAAATTATTCTTCCTTGTGCTACTGACAACTTTATCAAAATAAAAAAGCAGCCGAAATTATAGCATAGCTAAGGATATAATGGTTTCCTCTGTTCCTATTATTCTAACTTTTGTGAAGTATAGTTATTATTTCTTCACATTTTCTTTGAAAGTCGTTTTCTTCCCCCTAAGTGGATTCATTGCTTATGATTGAGATCGGTCATTACTGAAGCTTATCTGTTTTGGGATACATGCAATTGATGTTTGAATTTGGCACCCAACCTTGATTCCCTTGTATATTTGCAAAAACTGATTTTGGCCTTACTAATTTAAGGTAATTTTTATACAGAAGAGAAGTGTTTTATCACTATCAGTGCTAATTTTGTCCTGGTGCTGTTTAGTATATTGTATCTTGATTTACCAAGGAATTGGATACCTATTGATGATGACATTTCAAGAACGAGATATAAGCAAAAGTTAATATTATTCTTCTACTATACGTGAGATGTTTAACACATAAGTTCTAAACTTTTTTCTATATTCACTCAACATTATTAAAAGCACATTTCCAAGTGTCTGGAAAAGTTACATGCTCCCTTAACAAGATATTTCAATTTTCATGGTTACACCTTTGGAAGATCAGCCCTGCAAGGAGGATGGAAGTTTCTTCAGGATAGATTTGCTAAAGGTAGTAAGGTAGTAAGTTACATGCTCCTTTTACTGACTAGTCCGATCTTCTCAACCCCATAGAAACTACTAAATCGCCCCAAGTAAAAATATTTGGTAATGGACAGGAACAAATTTTAATTATAGGTTATTATTCATTAAGTTAGTCAACTCCACGTAAAAGGATAAGACTTTGTTGTTAAATTTAATGAGCACAAGCATCATGCTTGGAGAAAAACATTTCTACTTATTTATTATCCAGTCTTGTCTTCATTGAACTAGCCTCAAATTTATCATTAGCCTATGAAAATTTCAGAGTGTTTTTAGACTTAAGTAATTGGTGATTAGAATGCTCCAATAGTATCTTCCTCGTGTTTCTAGTTTTTAGGACCAAGGTTTGTAGTATGTGTTATGACTTCCACACACGGATTGAGAGAGGATACTAATAAGGTCTTGAGTCCTCCAATTCCAATGGTTTGTTTTTAAATGCAGTTCTCCTAAAGATTAGTACCCATTACATTATTGTTGTCACTAAGAATCACTAATATCATGTGACTAATACCGACCAAGGGTGCACATGGGAGCAATCCAGCCATGGAATCCGAGAATTTGAAAAGTATACATTGGATTCTTGATTAAGCAAGGCCCTTTTTTGTTGTTTTCTTAGTAAAATATGTTTAGTGGACCGACCATTATTACCGTACGTGTGGAACTGTAGCTATTCCTTTTTCTGCTTGAACAATCATTGCCTGACTGCCTGGCATTTTCCTTTTTTATTTTGTAACAACATTTTGAAATTCTAATAATTTTTACAGATAACCGTCCAAGCTTATATATAACTGTTCCACTGGATGATGCTACAGATGATGGTGATATATACTATTGCTTTAACGAGGTTCTTTCAGACATGAGCCAAACAAAAAGACAATGTATCCTGGTGAAAATGTTGAACTCCATTATTTTCTTTGCTTTTCTCATGTGGCAACAAAAAACCATTAATATTGATCCAAAGTCCAAGCCTATGCACCTATAGGGGACAAATTTCTGATAAAAACAGGGATATTGGTTGATTTCTAACATTGTAGGTGGTGGTGGTACTTAATTCAATGTTGGGTGAAATGTTCTGATGAGTATGTTAATAGATAAGCTGGATTACCTAAATGTGACAATAGACCTGAAGACCAGGAAATGCTTCTATCTTATCTATCTCTGAGCTGTGAAATCTCTGAATGAATGAAAATGTTTTGTCCACTAATAAGTACATGGAAATGACTCAGATTGACATATACCATGTGGAGCCCACTTATTTTATTTGCGCAAATTCATAAATCTTGATCATTACATGTTCATATATGTGTACTACACTAGTGTCTCCCACGTACATGAAAAAACTGGCATCGCATATGAAGTTGTCTGAATTCAGGTTGTTTATAGTTATGGAGCTGGCAGCTACCACTGCTATGTGAGTAAATAATCTACAATACTCCCACGTTTATTTAATTGATATAAATCAATAAAACGGTTAACTTGTGAATACTGTCCTAAGTTGATAAATATTTTGCATCTTTGTATGTTACTCTAATGTAGTTTTGAATGAGAGAAAAAGGAAACAAAGAGCCACATTTAAATACTAATAAATAACAACAACAAAGTCGTCTTTTCCCAACTAGGTGGAGTTGGCAAAATGGATCACACGGCGTCATTATGTTTGATCAATTGTCATGCTTGGTGATAAATTATTGATAAAAAAATCTCATTAAATAATGTCGTTAAGAGTTTTCTTCGGTATTTCTCTCTTTTCTCTCTTGTAAGGACTCCAAACCATTTGATCCACTATATTCTTACTGGTTCATCTAATTCTCTTCTTTGAACATGTCCAAACCACCTCAAGCGACTTTCTACCATAATAATAAGTTAAAATACTAATAATAAGTTAAAATTGGCAAATAAGCATTAATAACTCTTTAAGTGACTTATATTATATCCTTCTAGAATGCGTCCTATAATGGGAACTAAAGGGGAATATATGCCAACATCTGACTTTTGTATTCTCCAGGAGGGAGAGAATTTAAGCAAATGGAGATGATTATCTCTTTGTTACATAATTTGTATGTATTTGCCGATGGATCAAATGAAAGGTAGCAAGAAATGTGTTCAAGTGTTATGGAAAGATTTCTTAAAACCAGAGCATGTCTTACAGCTACTAACTTATAATAATTTTATCTTCTTGACTTAATCATTATATTTAAATGAACCAAAGCATCTACTAACTGGCTACTTCTATAATCTATGTTTTGGATTTACCCTTTCCATTATAAATGCACGTGAACATGTTGCCTCTTTAATGTGTTTGTTCAGATTCAATTTCAGCCATTATAAGTTATTGTTTAAGTTGGTCAAATTTTAACTCTTCCCATCATGTATTTACTATATTTAGCTCTGAGTAAAAAAGGAAATAGAGGTCAAAACATTGAAAATAAACCGAATGATTATACCAAAAAGCTGAAAATTTATTTTGACACCAAACATTTGCAGCATCAAACTCCACAACATAAAGGGATTTTCAAGGTGGGAGATGAACTATTCTGAAATTGAAAGCCAAAAAAAAAAAAATCGCCAACTGAATCCAAAAATCTTTTCTACTACAAAACTTCCATCTTTTCCTATTTTACTGAATAACTTGTTAATCAAATAAAAATAGATACCTTTTTCTATATTATACATTTCTTGGAATCTTACAAAACTCCTTTTTTCCCTCTCTAACATTAACAAACAACTCAACTTGAGGGTCTCTCTCTGGAGGAAGAAGAGTGTAAGAACTCAATGCAATCTTCTACAGCCTCAGCTCTATAAGAATCAGTAGGATCTGATAAAGAACGTGACCTTACTAAAGTTGATGAAGAAGAAACCTTCCTAGATGATCTTCTTCTCATTGAAACTACCCTTACAGTGGCTCTAGCTACCTTTGCTCCAAGGCGGAGAAGAAACCTTACCGACGAAAATCTCGAGTCTTTAGGCAGCCGGAAAGTCCATGTTCCTATCATCCTCTTCCTGTTTCCTAGTACTCTTCCATTACTACTACTGCATGCACCATTCTTGAGAAACAAGGCTGGTTTCTCATTCACATCAGGACTGAAACTTGCCCTTTTGCTTTTTGTTGACATTAGTGATAGAAGAAAATAGAGATAGGAGAAGCAGAAGAGGAAGAGAGAATAGTTGTGGAGGGGGGAAAGAGGGGACAGTTGAATGGACTGGCAGGGTGTATATATAGACAAAAGAAATTCCAAAGAAGCAAGCCAAGCTAGACCCAAAGGTGGGAAAAATAAAGTAACGTTTTTCAAGAAAATTCAAATATTGATTTTTGGAAAAATTATAAATAAATACCTCCGAATGTTCAAAAAGACAAATAAGGAACTCAAACTTCCAAAAGGATAAATGTTGACTATGACATATTTGATATTTCTAATGTAGAAATAGTGATTAAGAGAAATTTACTACTAATGTCGCCTATGACATATTTCTAATTTTTATCAATTTTTTACTATGACCTATTTGATATTCGTTTAACAATGATGAAATGATAGAGATAAAAGAAATTTAAGAAGACTATTGGGGCATATTATAAAATAGTAAGAGGGATTAATTCTTACTCCTCGATCTAGTGCATTTATAGGGCAGAGAGAATTTCTATTTAATCTCATTTATAAGTTGCCTCATTAAATTTTTCATATTTTCTTATTTGCTCGCTGCTTGACCTTGTATTCAAAAAGAGAGTTTAACTGGGAAGGAGAGTTTTTATGAATGTACAATTTTATCCTTTATTTATTGTATGTTGACTTTTTCCTCGTATGTGGTGTAGTGAATATTAATATTGGTTAAAATTGAAAAGTTTTCAAATTTTAAGGCAGGTTCAATGAGATTTAAGGTTTTCTCCGCGGCATGTGTAAAACATGTTTTAAAATGTTTGATAAATAGAGTATTCAACTAGAGTGTAGATCTTAGTTTTAATTATAGTATTTAATAATGTGGATAATATTAATTAATAAAGGGAGTAATATAATGTTTGAAGAAGCAAGGACATTTCAAATTGTAAAATGTTCAACTTGACTTTGAGAATGATAGGTTACTTAAAAGATATATAGTTTGAGAGCATATACATGTGTTTGAGAGCATATACATGTGTTTATGGATTGATTTAATAAGGGGAGGCCTACCATGATTAATTAGGCCAAGCATTGGGAGACGAAGTGTGATTTATGAACAGGAAGAAGGAAAAGAGAAATAGAGAATCTAAGAAAGATGGAAAAGAAGAGAGAGAACCAGAGGGGGTTTTGGTCAAAAGACAAAAAAGGGTGGAGCCATGAAGACTGAAGAGGGAGACAGAGAGTGAAACTGTCAAAGGTTAAATATGAAAGGAGGTGGTAACAGAGACAGACATTGAGGATACTCTTCTAATAAGCGTTGCTTTTAAGGTGCTATTCCCATTTTGCTGGTCCTACTCCCTTTCTTTTTTGCTTCCACTTTGCTTCCATTCCTCACTCCACCAGCTTTTGAAGATTACAATAACACGTCTTGTCCTAGCAGGTGACATGATACATAAATTCATTGTTATTGTATCTAATCAACAAGTAGTGAATGTTCATATTGTTGATAAACGTCTTGTCCTAGCAGATTACATTGTTATTGTATTTAATCAACAAGTGAATATTTATATTGCAAATAAAAATTCTAGGGTTAAAGTGCATTTTTAATACTTAAGAATATAACAAAGTGCACCTAACATAATACACAATATTGTGGTCCATTTGTGGTAACCAAGAATTATTTTCGTAGCTTATTTAGTAACGACGTTAAATAAGTTAAGTTTGACCGTTATGTGTCAAATTTTGACCATTAAATTGTGGGCTAAAGGAGCATTTTCAGTACTCTAGAATATATAGAAGGAGCACCAAACATAATATACAATATTTTGGTCCATTTGTGATAACTAAGAATTATTTTTATTGCTTATCTAGTAATTCGTTAGCTAAAACTCAATTTTGTAAGATAAAATCTAATGTGACATAATGATGTAATATATGTATATTGAAAATTTGAAATGAAAATTTAACGAACACTATTTTAAGTTTATAACTATGTAATCAGACAGAAGTAACTCTTCTTCTATTACATCATAGGGTCATTAATTTGGGTCAAGCCAGTATGACCAACCCGTTTTAATTTGTGTCGAGCCAGTATGACCAACCCGTTTTAACTCAATAAGGCCAACCTATTTAGTTTATGATTCTATGCTTACATTTTTTATATATGTAAAATACTAATGACTTATTAGTTTATACATGCATGATACTAGAATAGTCTATGGATCTTTATAACTTTGTAGTGTTTAATTATTTGACACTTTGAATAATATTGTGACTTAGTTGTTTATGGTGTTTAAATATTTTATATTATGTTTGATGTCTCTTCTATATTCTAGAGTACTGAAAATGCTCCTTTACCCCACAATTTAACGGTCAAAATTTGACACATAACGGTCAAATTTAACTTATTTAACGTCGTTACTAAATAAGCCACGAAAATAAGTTTTGGTTACCATAAATGGACCACAATATTGGATATTATGTTAGGTGCACTTTGCTATATTCTAAAGTACTAAAAATGCACATTAACCCAAAATTCTAACTCTAACTTTATCACACGTATATTTTCCGCCTTTTCTACTCTTAGTTAAACAATTATATATATTTCTTTTGATTGAATAGATAATTATATAGTGCTTGATCTGCCTTCATCGTGTTACAATCGATGTGAACATTCTTTGAACACGTTTGAATTGTCTCAAATAATTCGTTTTACTATTATACATAATTCTAGCTTTTGCGCATATATTTTTGCTAAGATTTTATGTTTTTTATGATTCATCCATTTATCATAAGTTTTTCATCTCAGTTAACGTGTTTGATCTTTTTATTCTAGAAACAACTATTCCCTCCGGTCCTAAATATAAAACCTAATTGACTTTTTTTTGGAGATGTTAAGGTTACAAAATGTTATTAAATTTTGACATATTTGATATATTTTTAGATTAGTCATTAATTAGTTTATAGGTTAAATAAACTAGTTTAAGGGGGAAAATTAGGTAAATCAATTTATAATTGACTCATATTTTGCTTTTTTAGGATTTTTCAAAAAAATAAACTAGGTCTTACTCCCTCCGGTCCCAAATGTAAGAGCTAGCCGCCAAAAAAAACGCTTCTTAAGAAAACATGTGAATGTTAGTTGGATATCTGGAGTTAATATAAAATATAGGCATTGATACTTCCTTCTAAATTTAATCATTCACGTTTTCTATGTGACAACTCCCTATCTAATTAAACAACAATTAAAATATAGAATAATTAAACATAATTTATTTGTCAGAGAAGACTAAATATTTCATATATTTCGCGCATATCATTAAAATATTAAAAAACAGTTAAGCAATTAAGAATAAGATCCTTAACAATTTTCAGTTTTGCTTAATTAATGCCAGTGACTTGTTATTTATTTCTATTGAGAGACAATTAATTGTGAACTCTGATATACTCCTAATCATATTTGAGAGAAAAATATTATTTTCTTACGTTTTTTGTATATTCTCTTTATTATGACTTTTTTCCAAAAAAATACTCCCTCCGGTCCTATTTATAAGTCGTCAACCGCCTATATTGTACAAACCAAGGAATGACGGTTAGTGGCGGTTACATCATTAAATTGGTCTTATTTTATTTTTCATTTTCATCTTTGCCCCTACTCACAACTATTAAATGAGTCATAATGAGGCAAGCAAAAGTAAATGGAGAAATCTCTTTTTTCAATGACAGGGGCATATTTAGAAAACTTTAATTAATGAATTAGTTAGTGGTAGTTGGCGACTTATATTAAGGACCAAAATTTCGTGGCGGTTGGCGACTTATAAATAGGACCAGAGGGAGTATATGCATGTTTCAAACTTAAAACAAAAGTAGGCAAAAGAAGATCAAATGCATTTAAGATGTTTGATATGATGGGTGAGTAAGTTGTTGAATCTTGAAACTTGA
Source organism: Mimosa pudica (assembly GCA_029929735.1). NCBI lineage: Eukaryota > Viridiplantae > Streptophyta > Magnoliopsida > Fabales > Fabaceae > Mimosa > Mimosa pudica. Next base: position 12,540,210 of record JAKELP010000030.1, on the reverse strand, counting down.
AATTGAAGCTAAGAAGGAGAAAGTCATAAATAGACTGCTTTTATGAGATGGATCATATCACATACGAGTAGTAATACACTACTCCCTCCAGTCCTATTTATAAGTAGTCAACCGCCCAAATTGCACATACCAAGGAATGAAGGTTAATGGAAGTTGAGTCATTAAATTGGTCTTATTTTTTTGTCTTTTCCATTTTTGCCCCTCTCACCTTTATTACTATGGCCCACTATCTCTTTCATCTCTATAAGTATACATGTGACTTTTTCATCTTCTCTCTCTTCTCATCTTCCAATGTTCATTTTCCAATGCTAAGGGTATATTAGGAAAGTTATAATAAATGAGTTAGTTAATGTTAGTTGGTGACTTATATTAAGGACCAAAATTTAGTGGCGGTTGGCGACTTATAAATAGGACTGGAGGGAGTAATACTATAGAGTCAATGGGCTATGAAGGCGATCTTCATGATAGCCTCTCTTATAGGCTTTAATCACTTGCCCACCATTAATTGAACATTCACCTAATCCATTTCACTAGAATCAGCTTATTGGGATATTGGGCTTCAATTATCCCTTCACTTTGAAAACAACTAGTAGTTGCAAGTTGTCAAAGATTACTCATTCTTTTCACAAGATTATAACTATAATAAGAGTAATCTTTGCAATAGCAAGATAAGAATAATAATAAATGGTAAAATCCTCCATACTATTTTTTTATCAATAACACAGGCTGAAAATTAATGACTAGTTTAATTCATTTTTTATTATAAATTTTTTGGTAAACCCTTTCTCACTATCCACACATGTAAGTTTGCTCATTTTCAATTAGTTGTGGAGATGTTTTGTCTTCCTCAATGTCTCACTTGAGGGAGCATAATTGTTTAAAATCTTTAATCTAGAATTAATTGTTTTAATTTTCGACAATTAACATGTTTACTAAATGGGGAGTGGTAATTTTCACGATTTCAACACGCCAACCATGAATTGGATCCAGAGCTTCCACCTTCAGCAGCATTATTTATCATTAATCCAAAAATAATGAAGTAGACTCCTTTTTTAATAGTAGAAATTAAGCCCTGGATAACATTATGCTAAAAAGACAACAAATTACATGGGCGATATATTGCTTCGTCCATAGTCTATTAAAGGATCAACAAACTAACAAAAATTGTCAATCAAACTTTGGGCGAGTTTTGCTAAATGATCAACTAAGGATTATTATCCCTCTAACTAAATCTAACCACCACTTGCCACTCCATGTTGATAAGATATTTAATTGGCATCTTGTATAATGTCCTTGTATAGGGTGATAATGTCCAAATAACTACCGTTTGGTTTAACAAAATCGCTATATTTAATTAGTTACAAATAATAAAAATGTAGAAATTATTATATTTCAAATACTATTTTATTTGTAAGTTGGTATGAGAGAACGAAGAAAGATGGGAGAATGCACGGAAAAAGACAATGAAAAGGAAAATACTATAATCAATGAGTAAAAATGAAAAATAATGTTCTGACAGAACCAAAATTGATCACATAAACCGGACAGACCATTTAAAAAATTTAGCTTAGCTTTTTTTATAAGAGATGGAGGAACAACTAAGAAAAGGGTATTGAAAAGAGTGGCAAAACTGTGGAGGCGAGTATAATTTCGCCATTTTCCTTCATCTTTCTCTCTAACTAAGTTCATTAAAAACTAGAATAAATAAAGAAAACGCTGAACACTAGAATTTAAATATACAATCCACTTGATATATATTAACATTTCAGATATCAGTCATGAATCAGGATGGTGTGGATTTTATTAGATGCTAGTAGTGTTTTGTCCTTTACCATAATTAAGAAATGAATGCCAAACAGGACTAATCAACAATTTGTTTTTTATGCATATTTTACTGTAATTAAGCTGTCAGAATACGATCTATGCCTAATAAACCAAATCTGATCAGCTATGAATTAACTATATATTCACAAACCGATAAGTAGTCCTTGGCTATGAATATGAAAATTAATTATATTAGTGTTAACGCAGTCTTCGTTTCCTCAGACTTCAAGTTTACCCTCATTTAATAAAAATTAGATGGTCACCGTGTTCTTAGAAGTATTAAATCTTTTCATTTGGAATTTGGTTGATCAAAACCAAAATAATTATTCATGTTAGAATCTTTAAGTGGCTTTAATATTCCATTCAAGGAAATACTCTTAATTGATAGATATTAGGAAAATGACAAGAAAAATCTCATAAATTTTTGATCGAATATCTCATAAATTTCAAAAATTCTAAATGAATGATTTGCAATTGTTCATACATGTACTCAACGAGTTAAAATCTTCTATTGAAAATTTTGAAATTCACAATATCAAACGCACCAAGTAAAAGAATGTTACTACAAAAAAAGTCACACAAGGAGAGAACATCATTTAATGTCACGTTTTAGTATAGGAAACATGATACATCCATTTTGTTTTCTTGTTGTATGACTTTCATAATTACATTTTTTCATCAGGGTCTCTTAGTGGGTTTCTCTTATATTTATTTTTTATTAATAGCCTACAACAATTTAGCTATAGCTGCTTGGTTTCATTACTCACTATTTCATAATTAGACGATCATATGTCTCTGTGAAGCAACAGTGATACCAGAAGACAAGTAACTTGGCTTTATTATTATCTTTATGACACTCCGAAATAGGTAGCAAATTTTTATTTACTTCTTTAATTCTTGAACTTTATGAGGTAGAAGAACTTAGTTGACAATATACATGAATGGAAAGATAACAATATTTACAAGTTGACAACACTTGGAATAACTTAGTAATTCTTCGAACGAAGATTTGGCTATTAGTCTATAACTATTCTTCCATGGAGAGGGGGATTTCAAGATATTTCACCAATAGTTGTCTATTTTTGAGGAGGCAAACACTATCAACATGAATTGACAACCGCGATTAAATTTGGGATCTCTCACATGCAAAATTATCATGCCACACTAAGAATGCAAAAGAGCAATTTAAAAGAGAGAGCGCTAGCTAGATATAAAATTTGCATTAATATAACTTGGGGTGTGTGGTTGAGTGACAATAACTCATTCACCCTTAACCAATTGTCTGGGGTTCGATCCTTGGCGTTGGGTATGGAGAAGCATTAAATCTCTCAGGCCAGCTGTCCCACCCATTGAGGTGCCTACAAATCAGCGGGGATTAGTCTCTCACTTGTCGAATGAGGGGATACCTTGATCATGGATAAAAAAAAAATTTGCATTAATATATAAAATTCTTCAACTTGATTTCTCTTTTCAAACATATCATAGTAATTTTCTAGAACACAAATCATTTTCGAGTGAAGTTGGAAATATCTATAATCTATAATTCAGAAAATATGCCATTAAAGCTATTCTATACAAAAGTCTACGTAAACTAATCCTTCACATGATTCTACAACATGTCTCTAAGTTTTACCCTCATATCAATTATATTTAAACTCACAACCTTATTTATAATTGTAATAACTCAATCATAATAAACCAAATCAAACCTTTTTCCCAATGTGACCTTAAAACGTGAAGCCATGTGTTTATTTTTGCTTAGAGGCCTGGTATCCCACACCCTTTGGGTGTAGACTAATTCAGGACCAGGGGACAGGATTTCCCAGGGTTCGAACGCAAAACCTGGCAGATACTCAGTGGTGGGCTGCACAAAAGCCTAGCGGCCCGATTGACCCGTCATGACTCGATCCGGTCCTATGCCAAAAATGGTTCGTCACATTGTGACCTGAGACTGACCCGATTAGGACGTGACTGACCCGACCATCGGGTGAGATAGGACCAAGGCATATGCTCCATGACGACCAATAGGTCGGCCCAACTCGATTATTTTAATTTTTAGTAAAAATATTTTAATTAATTAACACAATTATCACAATATTTCATAATTAATAAATTAGTTATTTAGTTTAAAAATAGTTTATTACACTTTTTTATTATCCCACATAATTCTTTAATTTATTTAATGGTTGTAAAGTGGAATCTTTTTTATTTTACTATATAAACAAAGCTTTGGGACCAACACGGTCCGTCACGTGGCCATGTGGTCATGTCCGACCCGATCTCGGTGTCGGGCCGAAAATTCCAGTCCGACAATTATTTAGGATAGGACTCGGGCATATAGTTGACCCAGTCCTGTCTGTCATTTGTGCACCCCTAATCAGCACCTTGCTCTTCTCTTTCAACCAGTGCACCAAGCCCCTTGGACAAGCCATGTGTTTATCTAGTTTTGAGGAAGACTTCCAAGTTCTAACAAAATCCCCCAAGAAACAAAAAGTCCACAAATAGCCATAAAAGATAAGCCATTGCGATCCAAATGGGTAAGAAAAGAAAGCGACCCAATAAAACAGCATATACTCTCCTTCACTCCCTTTTGATTCCTCACTCTCCCGCCATCTTATACAGAATATCCATTTCTTAAGTCCCTTCCCATCATACAATATTCCTATATTCCTTCATTTCATTCACACTCTCATAATCATAATACACACTATTCATCATATCATACTCATATCATATCATATATCCCAAATACTATAATTCTAATCTAAGTTAAGCACCTTTATATTATACTCTTAGCATCTTTTAACATCATGAATTCCACTTCAATAAATCCCTCCATTTCTCACACTTTCATTTCTTCATCATATTCATACCCATCTTCTTGTTCTTCTTCAAAGTCTCTAGCTTGTGTTAGATATCATCAGTTTAAGTCTTTAGGGGCAAAACCCATTATTTTTTCTCCTAAAGTTTGTTCTTTTAAGGGTCCAAAGAGAGTGAATAGTAGAAAAAGATTGGTTTTTGAATCTGGGAAAATGACTATTTCTAATGTTGATTTACATGTGACTGATGAGGAGGAGGAAAATCCTTCTTCTTTGCTTGATTCTGAGAATAATTCTAGACCTCGTAGGATTGCTCTCTTTGTTGAGCCTTCTCCTTTTGCGTGAGTTTTTTTTTTAGCTTTTGCATTTTTCATTTTTGCTGCATTGTTAATGATTTTTAGTGTCCATTATGGCTTATTGTGGGATGTATGATTACTCTTTGTGTCTCTCTTCTTTTGTTTGAGATAGTTCTGTGTTGAATTGTAGTTGTTGCTCTTGGTAGTGTTGACTTCTTGGTGTTTGATGAATTGACTGTGAGAGTGTGAATTCTAACATAATAAGCAATTGACTTTTTTTGTTGGCTGCTTGCTTAGATACCAAGGTTATTACTCCATTTATTATAAAATATAATATAGGACATAATTGACTGTTTTGGAGAATCCTAAGAAAGTAACATATTATCCAATAATAAACAAAATAACATTTTGATTATGCGGCTCATTTAGCTTCCTTAATTTCTCCGAAAAAAGTCAACTAGATCTTATATTCAGGAATGAAATACATAATATTTCTGTTTGAGGCTTATAAATATCAGTAGAGTGTTGCTTAACACGGTTGATATTTACTCAGCTTTAGCATATATTTTGCTTCAAGTTTCATGTTAATGGTATCTGCCTTAGTGATATTAAGAATTCTTAGATATGGCGCATGTGGTTGTTCGAGTTCTCTTTAACTACTTTCACTGTAGTGAAGTTCTTGCTTTTATTATTGAGCTGACCTTGCTATATCAGTGTAATAATTTGTTCCTCAACTGTGAATATGGTGTGATTTCTTGGTTTGAGCCAGCTTACCATCATGTGAACAGGGTGTTGATGAACAATTTATCTTCCAAGTTTTAGTTCCTGCTTGCACTACAGTGTTTGCTATACACTTGCCATTATTCGTTAACAATATTTTGTGTGTCTGTGTGATTAGAGATTGTTAAATTTGGGGAAGGAACTTAAACATATGTCTTCATTTGAGCTAGAATACTTATTCAGTGCCATATATATTTTGCAGATATGTCTCAGGATACAAGAATAGGTTTCAGAATTTTATCAAATACCTACGAGAAATGGGAGATGAGGTATTTGTTTTTTCCTCTTACCCGTTATTTCTTCTATATGTGCATGTGTGCGTGTGTGTGTTTTATTTATCTGCATTTGTTGTTTTTTTTAATTCCTCTGTTTTATTAATTATCCAAACTGTGATCTCATTGTTTTTCAAGGTTTTGAACTGTTAGTGCTCCAAAAATAAAACTAAACTTTAATTATGTGAAGTTCATTATTGTGTTAGGATTCTCTTGCGGAAGTTACAAAAGAGCTAGTTAGAAACACCTAGCATGAACTGTTTGTTGCATGTTTTGACATTAATATTGACTTCATTTATGACTGCTGCAGGTCATGGTCGTGACCACTCATGAAGGAGTGCCACAGGAATTTTATGGAGCAAAAATAATCGGATCGCTGAGGTTGATTAAATTTTCTTTTTTCTTGCTACTCAGTTGCTCATCTCTCTTTTTTCTTCATCTATTGTTTCTTATATTCGAAAATTGTTTTCTTGCATAAAAAACTTTGGTTTCTTTAAGTCAAGAACAGTTGCCATTTCTAGTGTTTACTTTTGGTTGTTGATCCTACTGGTTAAATTGTATGCTCAAGTAAAAGTATAGTTTAAGTCACTGACACTTCTTCCTGCAACAATTTTAATATGCAGCTTCCCCTGTCCGTGGTATCAGAAAGTTCCCCTCTCCTTGGCACTTAGTCCAAGAATAATTTCAGAGGTTGCCAGATTTAAGCCGGACATAATTCACGCGTCATCACCTGGCATAATGGTTGGTGAATAACTCATATTCTCGTAACAATTTGTACACTGAAAAGTGAACTGATATATGTAGTGTGTTCTAAGAGTGAAAAAGATATATAATGAGTGCAAAAATCAAATTAAAGCCAACATAGAGTTACATTCTTTTAAATCACTGTCTTGATCCTTTGGATGCAAAAAACAGAAAAATCCAATACTTTTACCTCATTCTACTCAAAGCATATTATAGAAATAATTTGATTCTGCCTATATTTCAGGTTTTTGGCGCCCTTGTCATTGCAAAGCTTTTGTGTGTGCCACTTGTAATGTCTTATCATACCCATGTTCCAGTGTAAGTAGTATCTGTCTTTAGATATTTAAAATGAATTGTTTTTATTTTGCTTTATATGTTTGGCTTCCCTCTTCTTCATAGAACTAATGGCTTTTCCAATGTTGTATTCAGGTACATTCCAAGATACACCTTTAGTTGGCTGGTGAAACCCATGTGGATGATCATAAGTATGTGCCCTTTCTTTCTGCTAGATCAAAGATTCAATATATATGAACAGGACATGAATATCTCCTGTTTTTGTACAGAATTCCTTCATGGAATGGCGGATCTGACTCTGGTGCCATCAGCTGCTATTGGTAAGGATCTTGAAGAAGCAAAAGCAGCAGCAGGTGAATAAACAGTATCCTTTTCCTAGGACTAGGTAGTTGTCCGTCAATTGTAAAAGCAAATTGAGTACTCATTGTTTCTGCTGTTCAATGAACAGCTAACAAGATTCGCCTTTGGAGTAAAGGTGTTGACTCTGAAAGTTTCCATCCTCGATTCCGGTCTCATGAAATGCGGCTAAAATTGAGGTAGCTAGGGATCTTCTCACATTTCTTTCATATACGATATCATTTTTTAAAATAAAAGGATATCATCTTATTATCTTTTTTGTGCCAAACAGCAATGGTGAACCTGAAAAACCTTTGATAATTCATGTTGGACGACTTGGAGTTGAGAAAAGTTTGGATTTTCTCAAAAGGTAGAGTCCTTTTAGCTTATTGTTTTTCCTGAAATTTGTTGCCCAATTTTTTTTAAAAAAAAGTCAGAATATTAAACGAGATCCTTGAAGAGATCAAATTTGGTTACCATTTGCTGATGTACTCCTTTGATTCTATTTATAAGTTACATCCAACATGTTTTTGTAAAAAAATTAGAAAAATGTTAAACTTTATTAATTATATCTTAAAATTCAACAAGTCTCCAACTTTAATTCCTATTTGATGTGCATTATATCCCATGAGAACAAAGTCAACATCATAATAAAGGGCAAGATTATACACTCATGAAATTTTGAATGATGTTAATCATAAATAAGGCCAAGAAATTTCTTTTCTCTGCCTGTAGCTTTTTGTGTTACTTTGATCCATGTAACATATTTTTTAATAATAACAATGTGAATATCCGCTTACTGTCAATGACATTCAAAACACTTGATTTGGCAGTGTCATGGACAGACTTCCTGAAGCAAGAATAGCATTCATTGGAGATGGGCCATACAGGTAATTCAATCTAACTTGTCCTAGTTATGGCTACCATTGCCATGAAAAAACTTCTCTAAAGCAAAATATATGGCAACTTTTACTGAATTTGCTTCATAACTGACAGAGAGGAGCTGGAGAAAATGTTTGAAGGTATGCCTGCAGTATTTACAGGCATGTTGGGAGGGGAAGAATTATCTCAAGCATATGCGAGCGGAGATGTCTTTGTGATGCCTTCTGAGTCGGAGACACTTGGCCTTGTGGTCTTGGAGTCTATGTCGTCCGGTGTCCCTGTGGTGGGAGCGCGTGCTGGAGGAATCCCGGATATAATCCCTGCGGATCAAGAGGGCAAGACCAGCTATCTATACACTCCTGGTGATCTTGAAGACTGCCTGATCAAGCTAAAGGCATTGTTGTACAACACAGAGTTGAGGGAAACCATGGGAAAAGCCGCGCGGGAAGAGATGGAGAAGTGCGATTGGAGGGCAGCCACTCGAAAGATTCGGAATGAGAATTACAATGCTGCCATATGGTTTTGGCGCAAAAAAAGAGCTCAGTTACTGAGGCCTTTCCAATGGTTGGCAAAACGCATTTTTCCATCTCCAGGTCCTGAAGCTATCAACTACAGGTGAGAAACGTGATGCAATATACAAATTTACATATTTTTGGTACCTAGCTCTAGGCTGATTTCTTGTGCATTAAGCATTATTTGTGTTGGCTTCAAAGAAGCCTTGTATTGTATGGTGCATGATGACTGAATGAATGTGTGGTAGATTGTGATTGTCTTGCATCTCATTCAAATATTCAATGTATATAATGGAACAAGAATCCTTGTGACTTTTCCTTTCATAGTGAAAAAAATGTGATAGACGGTGGAACCACATTAAGAGAGATTCTGAAGCATATGTAGTTTATTGAAATAAATGTATGTAGCCTATATTATTTCTCTAAACAATATCTAAATGCTTTCTTTTGTTTTTCTTTTTTGACTATGGCTGAACCCTTTCCTCCTACAAGTGGTTTGATCATTTCATATTAAATGTGAGAACTATTTAGTTGATTTTCAATTTTGGTCTTTAATTTACTCCGGATCTTAAATCGACCTAACCTTTGCAGTCAAGTAGCTAGTTGTCAATGTAAATGATTGTCAGTCCAAAAAAATGTTAATGACTGAACGGAGGGATATTTTAAGAAAATAAAATGTATTTTGTTTACAAATAATGAACTTGACTTTTTTTTTTGGTCCTAAAGAACTTGACTTTTTTATACTCTTTGGTTCCTCTTTAGAGGTAATCAACTTTTTTACACATACAAATCAAAACATGGTGAAATAATTTATTATCGGTAAGTTTAATAACATAATCATTTTATACCCTAACTCATTTATTACACACTTTATCTCCCAATTTTGCATTTAATAATATACAAAGGCAAAAATGGGAAATATGCATGTATTAGTTTAACTTTTGCATATTACCTCTTACATTTTGGACAAAACAGTTGTCATGTTACCTCTCTTATTTAGGACAAGTAGTAGTTATTTAACTTCTACTCTTAGTTAACTTGTACACTTACAAGAGGGAGTAGAACATATAAACATCCATGGCAAAAAATAAAAAGAACATATAAACATCCATGTATCAATAAACAAAGGAACATATAAACATCCATGTATCAATAAACAAAGGAACATATAAACATCCATAACAAGTATAGTCATAATTTTGATCAAGACTTGATAACGAATAACAAAGTTGCAAAGCAAAGCAGGGGGCAAAAGCCTTGAGTTTGAGGCACATCATCCCTCTTGGCTGTTGGTTGAATTGCATAAGGGTCCCCAAATAGCCCAATACCAACTTCTATGACTTGTAGCTTTCCCCCTTTTTCCTCTCTATCTCTTTCTCTCTCTTAGCGGTTACAACATGAACTGTTTATAAATATTTAAGAGAGAAATAAAAGGATAATAATATTTTAAATAAAAAGATTATAAACATAAATTATTTTTCGTTTTATTTTTTTTCCTTTGAATTTTTTATAATGCTCATGAGAAACATTCTTCTTCAAAAGGAAAGGTGTAGATTCAGGACTCACTCAGGAAAGAGTTTCTGATTATGTTAATACAATTTCTAAGAAAATTTCTCTGCAATAGATTTAGTCAGTGTCATGCATGTGGATATATTTTGGGGAAAAAACAGAGAGAAATAGTGAAGGGTGGATGTATAAGGGGAAAAGAGAGAAAAGATGTGAATAAGCCACAAGGTAAAGGCAATGGAAGTGCATTGGGCCCTTTTCTGTCATTTTCTTTGTAGGGTCCATTCATTGATTCATTCATTATTTTCCCACAAACCAACAACAACCCCTTTTCATTGCCTCCCCCATTCCTTCTTCCTTTCACGTATAAGTTCACATCACCCCAAGAACAAGGGGAAAAAGCTAAAAATAATTGTCAAAAGACCCTTTTACCCCCGGACCAGACAGAAGATGAACCAACAATCAATTGGGTTCAAAATCAAGTTCTCACCATCAAAACCTTGCAAGAGAAGAGATATGGGTTCACGGAATAGAGAACAATGATAGCAGTGGAAGAGGCCATTAAGAAGCTTCCAATAAGTCAAGTCAATACGTGTTTGAATTAGCATCTATGAAAGGTATATTAACAAAAGATAAGATAAAACTCTGCTCACATGCTTACTTCTTATAAATGCAAAACAGCTTCTACCACTATTAAAAAACACTTAATTACCTAATGTTACAGTGATATGAGAGTTCTATTTTGGGGTTTACTTCCATTGATGGCTTCATGCATTTAGTGTATGTACTTCTGTTTTTTATAATAAAAGAAGCTTCCAACAAGTAGAGAAGGAAGAAAGGCATTTGTATAATGAGGTGGCACTCATGGGAAGGGATAACTCTAAATTTCAAGCACCATTCTATCGGTCATATCATTAATATGAACTCATCCTTCGCATATTGAAAGTATTTTAGTTTCAACAAAACCAATTTTCACTTAATTCATAAAACATAATCCCACGATTAATATGAACTAAATTAATTATCTGCACATTTTTCATTATCATGCTTTATGCTTGACTTACGGGCCTATTTGGATTAGTCTTAGATAGATACATCCACACAACTTAAGACAATTGATCAAATATAAATCGTGCTGAAAAGTAGTAGTTTTTATAGTTATCCTCAGTGGACAAATAAAAACATGCATTTAAATTTTCCGGGATAAAGTAAGAGTGGTCCATGGTGGACCATATCTATATCCCTCTCTCCCTGTCTACATCAAGATAGTAAGCAGGCAAATCAATATGCATTGAACCAAAAACTCACTTTTCTCATTTAAATATTGATGGCCACATCACACAAACACACACGCTGTTAAATTTAATCAAGTCTCCACAAAGTACAAATCTAGTTCTACTCCATAGCCTACCACTTCATCCCTTTTTACATCATCAGCTATCCATTAACATCACCATGCCACACCTAACTTCCCTTCAAACCCAAATTAAGTACATACTTAGAATCCATATATTAGTTTAAAATTAAAGACCATGATCCCCAAACACCCTAATTGATCATACATAGTCTTAGTCATTCATTCCTCTCCCTTACCTTTTCTTTTAAACTTTTTTCCTTGGTCATGTTATTATAAATCCCTCACGTGGAAAGTGAAAGCTTGCATTTTCCCCAATACTAGCTAGGCAAAACCAAACACCAGTGAACCATATTATGATCATATTACACAAACTTTGACCTGACCTGACCCCACCATGGAAAGTTAACCAACACTCCCAACAGAAAAAATAAACAGACGGTAAAACGCATTGTCGTTTAATCACACAATGGGTGACACATACTGCATAAACTCAATATCGTTTTCAAGTCCCTCCATAGTTTCAGGCTTCAAAACGACTTCCAAATCAACACTCCCATTTTCTCTCCTACCAGGAAAAGCAGAAATCTTCCCATCAAACTTATTAGCCTTCCCACTTCTAACCGCCAACGGTCGGCCCCACCCGAAATCATTCTCGTACATAGGAAAACGTGGCGACGATCCCATGGTTATCATCGCACCGTCGAAATTCCCCAAAGGAAACAACCGTGGAGATCTCTCCCAATCCTCTACTCCGCGTCGCACCATAGCGTCATCATGTGCGACCACGTTTTGATGGAGCAAATTCGCACACCAGCATAGATCTTTCGATAAGATCTCCCCGGCCTCAGCAACGGTCGGGATGCTTTGGATCGCATTCCCAAAATAAAACGGCTCCATCCTCGGCCGCAGCCGATGGCGGCAATTCACCGCCATCCTAAACGTCGTCGTTTTGCTCCCCTCCAATTTCCTCGCACGTGTCACCGACCTCCACAACTGCGCCGACAACGACTGAAACGACGATATTTCTCCGTTACCGTTATTACTAACGCCGTTAGTGACGCCGTTAGCTGCCCCTCCGTTGTGACTAACGCCGTTAGTGACGCCGTTAACGGATTTCCAGACGTCGTTAATTTTTTTCCCCATGACCTCCGTGGAGTCCGGCGGATTTGTACGGGCGCCGCCGTCTCCGCCGCCGCCGCCGCCGTTTGCTTGGAGCTTGAGTTTGTGGATGGATTCTCTGGTGAAGTGGAAGATTCTCTCGCGGAGAGGCTGGTCGGCGTCGAAGGTGAGCTTGGGCCCGCCGGCGGGGACTTTGAGGACGGCGGGGGAGTTGAAGACGGTGGCGCGTGAGAAGTCCGGCGAGTTGGAGATTTTTCCGGCGCCGGCGGAGATCTCGGCGAAGGTGTTGAAGAAGTGCCAGAAGGAGGTGCCGTCGACGAGGGAGTGGTTGACGGTGATTCCGATGAAGACGCCGTCGGAGAGGTCGGTGACCTGGACGGCGGCGAGGGGGAGGTGGTGGCCGGAGAAGGAGATAGTGTTGTCATACTGAAAAAACTCCTTGAAGCAATTGGGGACATCAGTGAGGGTAGGATGGTAAATTTGGTCAATTTTGAGGTGTTTGGCGGCGGCCGCCACGAAATCGACGCCGGAGTCGTCGGTGATGACGTGGACGTGGCCGGTATCGAGGTCGGTCTCGAAGCGGCCCGCGAAGGGGGGGAAGTGGGAGAGGGTGAGGGAGAGGGAGTGTTGGAGGGAGGGGATGAGGAGGTGGAAGGGGAGGGGAGGGGAGGGCAGGAGGACTCCCTTTTGAATGTAGTGGCATGAGAGCATGGGGAGGTCAGAGACTGAGAGTTTTAGGGTAGTAATAGGGGATTTTTGGTGAGGGAAGACTTTGCATTTGGAGATAATGGTAGTGGAGGAAGAAGGCATGTTGATGATGATGATATTGATATTGGTATTGAACTATTGATATTGACTGATGAGAATGAGAGTGAATCTTCAATTGAGTTAATGGAAGTGGGAGAGATTGGTTTGGAGGGGAGGGAGGGGGAGGGAGGGATATATATAGAGGGGGAGGGAGGGGGATGAGTTATTAGGATTCTATGAATTTGATTATGGAGGAGAGTGAGTGAGGGAGGGAGGGTGGAGTGAAAGTAGAAGGTTGAATGGATGTGAGATGTTTGTATGTTGATTCTTGACTAGTACTGTGGGAGAAGTGGGAGTAGTGTTTTTTATTTGACTAATGCTAGATGAACTGTTTTTGAGTCAAATTTTAATATAATCACGCATGTAAAACAAAATGGCGAGCTTTTTTTGTCATTTATTTATTTTAAGTTTTCAAGTTGGAAAAGATATTTTTTTTTATTTGTTAGCTACTTTTTTAGGATGTTTAATTAGATTGTCAGTTTGGTAAAATTGTTAAACTTGGGTTTTGAGCTCAAAACCTAGGTTTTAGAATTACAGTCGACAAACACTCTTAACTTTTTTAGAATAATTTTTTAATCAAAACCTAAGTTTTAGTTAAATTAGACAAACATTCACATATTGTTTTAGAATAGTTTTTTTACCTAACACCCTAGGTTTAGTGTAGTAAACCTAATTAAGCTATTTTTCAGCTTTTTTTTCCAGAAACTATTGTCTAAAATATATATCCAACCAGACCTTAAAATTATAACATTGTTCCTAAAGTGTTTGTTTTATAATTGGTCACAACACAAATGATGTAGTTAACTGTGTTTATCTATGGATTACTTCTATTGCTAAGTGTTTGAATCAATTGGTGGTGTATTGTACCAATTGTTTGTGTTTTGTGGTTTTCTCACCATGTTGGGGAGGGTCTAATTCCTGTTATACCATTTGGCAAGGCATCCTAGTGTAAGGTGTCTAGGTCTAAACTTATTATTCATGTTGTAGACTTGTGAAGAGATATCACTATCATTTAAGAAGAGTTGTTCTAACACTTGGTCTTATCCTCACCTAAAATATTCCACATGAAAATTAAGGGTATTGTAACTCAATGGTATGACACCCTCTCATTTAGTTGGGAGGTTACGGGTATGATCCCGCTTGTAACCTCAAACCATTAGTGTTTGCCCCTTTAATTAAAAAAATCATTTGTTATCCGTTTTAATTTAATTAGAGGTCTCATCTTGAAGCCCAAAGCATATAACCTAATTACTATGACAATTATTTTAAGGTAGTAAGTTTGTTGTCATTGTTGACCTATCTTTTCACTAAATGAACTAATTATCAACTGTTGCCTTGTTGGTAATGTTAAGATGTGTCTCAATAGAAGGAATACTCTTTTATGGAGTAGTATAATTTTCTTTTTGAAGAAGAGATTTTTTGAAGAAGGATCTTCTTTGGGATATTGGCTCTGGAAGGTCAGTGAGAATATGGGGTGACAAATGGATTCCATCTATTGATCTGCCGCCTCATCAGGATTCTCAGGATTTCTATGTTCAACATGGGAAAGTTTGTGATCTTATTACTGATGGGTATTGGGATTTATCTCCAATTCGGCATCTTATTTCTGATGAGCATGTTTCTGAAATTCTAAAAATTCCTATACCTTCCAATGGAATTGAAGATAAGCTAATCTGGACAGGGGCAGTGAATGGTGAGTATTCAGTTAAACAGGGCTATAAAATAGCCAAAGAACGAAAGAGTGACCAAGGAAATATTGCTAGTTCTTCTTATGTGCTGAGTAAAGCGAACTGGAAGTTTATTTGGAAACTGAAAACTACACCAAGAATTCAGCAGTTCATCTGGCGTACTTTGAATGATGTTGTAGCTACAAAAGTCAATTTAGTTCGCAGGCATCAATCTTCATCTTTGCTTTGTCCAATCTGTGAAACTAAAGAGGAGACTATTGAGCACTTGTTTTTCCAATGTGAGTGGACTAGGTGTGTCTGGTTTGCCAGCTCATTAGGTGCTAAAGTGGACTGCATGGCGATTTCTAATTTTAAAGCATGGTGGCTAAATATAACAAATGTAGATTCTGGTTTGTCCAAATGTGATATCTCTCTCATTTGCTGCTATCTGTGGCTGATATGGAAACAGAGAAATGAAAAAGCCTTTGATCATGTTGTTCCAGATCCGATTATAGTGAGTCAAATGGCAAATAAACTCAATAATGAATTCTGGACTGTTGATGAATTAAACCAAGAGGCCAAAGCAGTGACTTCTGAACCTTGTGCTTATTGGAAGAGACCTCCGAGTGGTTTTCTAAAGATCAATACTGATGGAGCTTTCAATTATCATTCCAAGGAGGCTGCCATTGGAATGATTTGTCGTGATGAGGAAGGAGGCTTCAAATGGGGATTTGTGAATAAAGTAAAGTCTCTCTCGGCCTTCATGACTGAGGCTCTTGCTTTAAAAAGAGCTCTGTTAATTGCAATTGATCTTGGTCTCAACAAGATTATTTTTGAATCTGATGCTCAATTCCTGATCCAAAGTGTGCAAACCAAGAAGCCAGATCTTCATGATTGGAGAAGTAGAGGCACGGTCCAGGAAATCATTGATCTTCTAGCATCAAACGTCGGGTTTTCTGTTTCTTATGTTCCCAGGAATTTAAATACCGCTGCAGACTGTATTGTGGCTGAATCATATAAGAGAGTGAGCCCTTTGGGGTGGGTTACTACACCATCACTTTCTTTGATTACTATTCTGACGAAGGATGCTCATGGGCCTAATGATTCAAGACCTGTCAATGCACTCAATCCAAGAATAGGCGTTGGCTAGTTTATGTGTTTATCAGCTTTGATTATTGAATCAGTTTGTTTATTGTTTCTGTTTTCTGCATACTGTTTCAATTTTCCATGTGTACTTGTTGAACTTTTTGCTTAAGCTGATAATGGAAGGTCTTGATTTGATCAAAAAAAAAATAAGGCTAACAAGTTAAGAAGGAATAGAAAAGGAAAGTATGTGATATGAGGTGGCGACAGGATGTGTCTCAATAGCCTTCATAAATACTCTTAACTTATGAAGGCTAACAAGTTAAGAAGGAATAGAAAAGGAAAGTATGTGATATGAGGTGGCGACAGGATGGGGAAAAGAGGACACTTGGGTGAGGGCTGATGAGAGTTAGTGGACTTTGAGGTCTAGAGATTATATTGTTATTTTATGGAGTAGTATAATTTTCTTTTTGTGTTGGGAAGGAGAATTATAGGAAGCAGGGAACTGAAACACAATCCAGAATGAAGTATAATTTTTCTGCGCAACAAATCCCAACCCTCTGCTATGCTCCAAACTTCTCGATCGTGACCACCTTCTCCTTCACACTCTTTTAAAAAAAAAATGTGTTAGAAATCACGTTGAGTGAAATTAAATCAAAATCTCGCCAAGATTTATGCGAAGATATTTTGTGCAGAAACCTAGAGATATTTACAAATTAAAGTTGTCCTTGAGATATTTGCCATGTATTACATCATTAATCATATTTAGTTAGGGTAGTTCTATCAAAGAAATTTTTTTAGTTAGACTTATAAGTATTCGATCTTGTGATATTGCGTTTAAACAGCCGCAATTCTTTAATTTTTACTGGTAACAAACAACCCTTGTTAGGTCACACATATCAAACTTGCTTTATCTATAAACTGTATTTTTTTTGAAAAATAGCATACAAACTAAAACAAGTAAAAAGTTAAATTTGATTATTTTGTCAAATAGAAATGGAAAAATTGCATTCCTTCTTTCATCACCCCTTTTTAATGGATTACTCTGTCTTATCATAAATATAAGACTTATTTAAGAAAGTGAATTTAGTCCTAATTATAATACACTCCCTCCATCCCTATCATTATCATCAATATATAATAGAAATGTGTTCTACCAAAAACACTGTTCATAACACTGTTCATGAACAGTGTTATGTGAGTGCATGAACAGTGTTTTGGTGGAATATAATACTCCCTCCGGTCTTAAATATAGGACCTAGATGACTTTTTTGAAAAATCCTAAAAAAAGCAAAAAATAAGTTAATTATAAATTGATTTACCAAATTTTTTCTCTTAGATTAGTTTATTTTACCTATAAGTTAATGGATAATCTAAAAATATATCAAAAATTTCATGATTTAATAACCTATTTTGCAACCTTAATCTTTCCAAAAAAAAAAGTTATCTAGGTCTTATATTTAGGACAGGAAGTAGTATTATTTTTTTTTTAATTTTCGTTTTTTTAAAAAAAAATTAGTTATTATATGATTTTTTCACCAGATATTTTAGTTAAAAAAATTCGTCATATATTTATTTAGTGCAAATTTGTTAAAAAAAGGTTCAAAAATTTGTTCATGAGCAAATTTTTAACAATAAATTTTTAAATATAAGAATAATTACAATAATTTTTTTTTTAGAAAAAATTAATTATTATATGATTTTTTTCACCGGATATTTTAGTTAAAAAAATGTGTCATATATTTATTTAGTGCAAATTTGTTAAAAAAACAGGTTCAAAAATTTGTTCATGAGCAAATTTTGCCCAATAACTTTTTAAATATAAGAATAATTACATTAAATTTTTTTAATTTAAGCACTTTTATCAATATTTAGTCATAGATTCTCTATTTAAATTTGTTATACACCCTTTTTATCTTAATAAAAAAGTGACTAAAAGTATATTTCCAATGTCGAAGATAATTAAATAATTTAGGACCTCATACCCACACGGCAAGGGAGTTTACCGTTGAGGTAGGTCAGCTCTTCTGAAATAACATGATAAAAATGTTATTAGTACTATTATGTTGATTCTGAGATCTATTTAGTTCAACCTCATTAAGGTGTTATTTTGATTTTGAGATCTATTTAGTTCAACCTCATTAAGGTGTTATTTTATAATATGTATTAAGAAAGGTGTTATTTTATAACTAAACAATTATAAAAACCAATAAATTTTTAAATATAAGAATAATTACAATAAATTTGTTCATGAGCAAATTTTTAGTGCAGTGATTGACATTCTCTATTACTATTGTATGTGATTGCTTTCTTGTGCGAATTTATTTGGGCTATGTATTCTTTACTTTCTTGGGCTAATTTATTTGGGTCTATAATATATTATTATTATTATTATTTTTAAAAAATAATTATTATATGATTTTTTACACCCGATATTTTGCACTAAAAAGATTTGTCATATATTTTTTTAGTGCAAATTTGTTAAAAAAAATTAAAAATTTTGTTCATGAGCAAATTTTTTTTTACTTTTTTTTTCTTTACTTTCTTAGGCTAATTTATTTGAGTCACATATTTTTTTAACACTGTTCATGAATAGTGATTTGGTAGAATATAATATATTTTTTTCTTTTTTTTAAAAACAAATTAAGTTATTATATGATTTTTTTCACCCGATATTTTAGCTAACAAAATTGTCATATATTTTTTTAGTTTAAATTTGTTAAAAAAAATTAAAAAATTAGTTCATGAGCAAATTTTTAGTGCAGTGATCGACATTCTCTATTACGTATTCTTTACTTTCTTGGGTTAATTTATTTGGGTCTATAATATATATTTTTTTTTAACTTTTTTTTTTAAAAAAATTAGTTATTATATGATTTTTTCACCCGATATTTTAGCTAAAAAAATTGTCGTATATTTTTTTAGTGCAAATTTGTTAAAAAAAAGTTAAACGAAAATTTGTCATATATTCTTTTAGTGCAAATTCGTTAAAATAAAAAGTTAAAAAAAATAAAAAAATTTGTTCATGAGTAAATTATTTAATATTAATATTTATTATTATATTTATTATTTATTAAATATATATTTATATATTTTTATTATTATTCATGAATAAATATATATTTATTATTTAATAAAAAAATTTATTATTTAATATAAAAATAATAAAAAATAAATATAATAATAAATATATATTTATTTAATAAAAAATAAATATAATAATAATAAATTATATTTATTTTTTATTATT
Organism: Mimosa pudica; assembly: GCA_029929735.1. NCBI lineage: Eukaryota > Viridiplantae > Streptophyta > Magnoliopsida > Fabales > Fabaceae > Mimosa > Mimosa pudica. The sequence continues at coordinate 12,520,662 of JAKELP010000030.1, read as the reverse complement.
TTTATCTATATTTAATTATTTATTATTTATATTTATTATTGTTATTTATTATTTATTATTTATATTATTTATTATTATTATTCATATTTATTATTTATTTATTTGGCCCACGTATTATTTACTTTCTTGGTCGAATTTATTTGGGTCACATATTTTTTTTTTTGTGAATTTGTCTTAAAGATTTATATCTTTAGTGTCAACATTATGATGATCTTTTTGGCCTAATATATATCTACAGATGTTTTATTGTGTCTTTTTATTTGCCTATCTTTCCCGTACGAAGCACGGGAGATATCGCTAGTATAAGAAGCAAATAACTGTTTTTTTGTATTAAAAATGCGGTTAAAAATAGTTTAAAACGTTTAATATGTGTCAAATATATGTCTATTTCCAACTATACCCTATAAGAGAGAAAATATATGTAAAAAATAAGATGTGAGCATGTAGTTAAAAAACTATTATGTGTCTCAAATGTATGTCTTTTTTTTCAACTTTCCTCTATAAGACAAGAAATATATGTGGAAAATAATATGTGAGTGTATATTAAAGAAGAGATAGAGAACAAACAATTAATTGAAATATACAACAAAGGGAAAAAAAGAAAAATACAAAAAATGCAGAGATAAACAAAAAGTGTACATTATATTTTATGACATGTACACCTATTCACAAAAGTACACTTTATGTATAGGGACTGATAGATGGACTATCTTTCTAATCGTTCTCAATTATTTGTTTCCTAAATATACTTATGAATACTCTTCAATGAAAAACAAGTAAGAGAGGGAATACGAGGATAAAAGTTGGTGAATAAAAATTTAGAATGCATGAATAATATCATGTGATTTTAACTAACTTAACTAATTTACTTTAAATATATTTACCTATAATTTGATTAAATTTAAGTAACTAAAACTATGGTTATGCGGTTATATATAGATAATCCAACATCCTAAATTATTTTTGTAGATGTATCCATCTTAAATATTTTAAAAGCATTTAATATCCTTAAATATTTTTTTTTCAGTGTGTGCTATTTTAAAGTTCTAGCAGACATAAAAAATACTACTATAATATATAGATGCACTTTAAAATAATTTAAAACATTGGATACTTTTAAAAAGCACTTAAACATACTGCATGACACATAAATCCGAAAAACTAAAAGTTTTTTAAAGGAGAGTTCGTTAGAGTTACATGGAAAAAATATAATTAGGATGATATCTTAAAAAGTTGCTTGATAAATAACAAAAGCTGCTCTAATGATAACAACTTTTGATTTTTTAGTTAAAACTTGTGGAACCTGATTTAATTAATTTTTTTATGGGACCTCTGATTAATTTTAACCAATAGAGTATAATTTTTTTAAAAAATAACTTCTTCTTTTCCAAAACAATATTTTTTTAGAAAAAGACATTATTAATAACAAAATAGAGTAATTAGAAAAAATCTTAGGCCCCAATTCAGTTACATTTGATTCATATTTAATAAGTATTTTTTAAGTGATGTATTTTTTCGTGGATGATAAATATGAACCTATACACACAAATAGGAACCTAAATTTATTAGCTTCGATCGGGAAGATCAATTAAAGAACTGAAAAGTATAATTAATGAAATACAATATCTATTTTAAATTTGTTCAAACAAAGCTAAAACACAAAGTATAAATTTTTTTTTTTGAACTGAAACTAAAAGTACAAATTGACTAATAACTACTTTAATGTATTTTGTCAATGACTAATAACTGCTTTTCGTTAGGGTTTTTTCGACAGAGATGCTTCTCTTTAGGTTTGGTAGGTTGGATTTATTCATGTTGTTAGGGTTGCTAATAACTTTCTTAATGCCTAATTAAGATAAGATAAGTGGATAATCACAAACTCAAATTAGGTATTGAGTTTTACCCATGCCAAATCACTAAATTTTAAAGACTAGACCGGTGTAGCTCATGTTTCGGAACCAAAACAAAAGCTAGTTTTTTTTTTTGGACCAAAAAACAAAAGCTAGTTAAAGATTGAAAGATTTGGAGGAGGTTTAATGGTATCCCCTTTTGTTAATGAATATAACATTTAATTAGATGATTTTTAGAAAGATTTATTTTGAGAGATTACATAAGTCACTTAATCATGAGTATCGGAATTCCATATTTAAATTCCATATAAGCTGGGCAAAACACATGCGGATGGTATGGACATAAAGCGAAACATTTTTAATAACTTTCCAGCATTTTTTATTCAAACACAAATACATTGGACACATATATAATCATATTTATCATCAGTTAAACAAAGTGTTATGTAGTTTGTATGTGCGCGCGCTCGTGTTCACTAAACGTTGAATATGTATATAAGTGAATATAAAGCTTTCGAGTTTGGAGAAGAGAATAAGTCTTTTGCTTTCAAGGATAATTGCATTTAGGTCCCAAACAAAAAATTTAATTATAGATAAGTCCATTAACAACTTTTTCACTTGTTAACAAATGCAATTGCAGTTATTAAAAATGGTCATTAATAGCTCTTTGAGACCTATTTGAAATTAAATCTCTTGTTTATTTGGGACTTATATGAAATGGTCACTTGCACTTTTTGGATGTAGGAAAGGCAACAAAAGTAGCAAATCCACAAAGCTAAGTGATCATTTAGACCAAAAAAGGTTAAAAATATATATATTAACAGAGGTGGCTATTTAATTAAGTCACGTTTTTCTGAGATTAATTAATATTAATACTAATATAAGGATAGTGATTATGAATTGGATTATGCAGTTTGAATATCAATTAAATGAGCTAGTGGCTAGTACATAAAAAGGTGGTGGCTGTAAAATACTACCTTCGATCCTAAATATAAGACCTAATTGACTTTTTTTTGAGAGATTAAGGTTGTAAAATAGGTTATCAAATCATGACATATTTGATATCTTTTTAGATTATCCATTAGCTTATAGGTCAAATAAACTAGTGTAAGAGAAAAAAATAGGTAAATTAATTTATAATTAACTTATTTTGCTTTTTTTTAGGATTTTTCAAAAAAATCAACTAGGTCCTATATTTAGGACCGGAGGGAGTATTAAATAAGCCCTCTAATGTATAATAGTAAGGGTCTGACACTACCACAGATTACCCCATTTACATGCGCTTATTTTGGCCTCTACATGCGCTTTATAAGCGCATGTAGAGGGGGGCGCTGGTAAAGGTTCTACATGCGCTTTTAAAAAGCGCATGTAGAGGGGGCTCTACATGCGCTTAAAGCGCATGTAGAGGTATGTACCTCTGCATGCGCTTTAAGAGCATGTAGCTTAAAGCGCATGCAGAGGTACATACCTCTACATGCGCTTTAAGCGCATGTATAGAATGTTTTTTTAAAAAAAAAATTATTATAAATTTACATTATTTCCCAATATAACCACCAATACTAGCTGTAGTTCATAGAACCAACTAGCATTATATCAAAAGAATTTACCAGAAAAGTAGAGAAGATCCACAAATTCTAAAATCAAACTCAATCATTCAAGCTCAACAAAACATCAGTCCAATCAACTCAAAAAGTCCTCAAGTAATGAACCATCAGAAAAGCTTAAAGTTTACTCTTTCTGCAGCATAATCCCTTAAATAAAACCACACACAAGCAAAATCGCATAGAAAATCATTTTGACTAATAAATTCATTACTACAATCAAAGAAGACTAACTTGTAATTCAATCAAGCACTTTAAACTGAACCTTTCTTTCCTACACCACCTAAAAGAAGATTCTGACTCAGTAGACCACAAAATTATGGCGATTCCACATAAGATGGTTTTGATGGCTTAAAACATAGACACTGATCATCACATATAAACACTAGCTATATATAAACATTGAAACATTGATGGCTTATCGTGAGTGTCATCAATAGCATCTTGATCAAAAGACTATTCTTCATCATAAAAAATCTGCATCATATATATAAGTATGTGAGTAGTGATATAACATCAATTAATCAATGATACTTAATAAGGGAAGCAAACAGTAAAATTATAAGGGTGACATAAAATTATAATAAAATAATTTAGTAACTCAATATTTGCACACTTACTTTAATGAAAATCCTTTTATAGAAGGGTGGCCAAACATGTCATTCACATAAACTTCAAAGAACAAGGCACACAAAATCAACCGATTAGTCAATATAATTGATAATAACTATTTTACATTTATAAAATAGCGAAGGACAAGAAACAAACTCACATCTTTATAATAGATCCATACATAGTTCAAAATTTAAAACACAAGGTTTTAAAAAATCAGATTCAATTTACCATCCCTCAAACCTGCAAAATTTCTACATGCCAGCAGTACAAAGTCCCATATCAAAATCTACAAAAATCAGCATTAAAAGTTAGGTTACAAAACTGAATTTAAATTGCTAGAAAATCCTACAAAAGCATAGTAACACTCCAAGCAAAGAGAACACCATTGCAAAAGAGTAACATCATTCTTTCAGTCAAAGGATAGTAGAAATTCACAAAGAGGACCATGAAAGTCATAACAACAATATTACTGTCATTTGGATTTAGCATGTTAACATGTTACCCATTTCTTACTCTATATTTCAGCATATAATGATCCAGCAACCATATAAAAACCAATTTCAACTTCCACTGCTCACCAAAATCATAGGCCATGTAGAATCATACCCAAAGGATTGAAAGACTTCCACTGCTCACCAAAATCCCTTCGGCCAAACAGTATTAATTGCAGAAAAGAACTTATATTTGAGTTCAAAATTGAGAAACACTATAGCCCAAAATAATTTCCCCTTTCCTCAAACCTTATTCAAACATCCAATTAATCTCACAATCTATTTATTTCTCCTCAATTCAGTTCAAGTAGTACAGAAAATGGAAGCAATGAGTTACAGAAATCACACATACAAGCACCCAAATATGCTTCATCCCAATTCTCCATTCAAAAGTTATATTTATAGATAATCATCACCTACCTCTAAAGTTCATGTTCAATATGCAAGACCAAATATTATCCACAGCCCTAATCAATCATTTTCATTGTCTCAGCCATAATTTACCTATTTCAATTAGAATCTCTAAACACCCAAATGTACAATCAAACATAAAAAAAAACACACATACTTTGTACGTACGCCATAATCATATCTTATCAAACTTTTAAACATAAACCAAGGCTACCTAGTATCAAGAAAGTTCCCAACAAATCCAGCTTCTCTTTGACTTTTTCACAAACACATTGAATGCACTCAACACCAAATGATATCATTAACTCTTTAGAATGAAATATGAATTCTGAATGCACAAAGCAAAGCACTAAAAGACAAACACACATCAAGGTGCGTTTAAACAGCAGCAAAGGAAACAAAAATACAAGATTTATAAAGCACAAACCTCAGCTTCATTTGAATTTGTTTATGGAACCCCAAGTCTATAAACTCATTAAATCGGATTACCCTCTCAAAGTCGCCCAAAAATCATAATATTGGAAAGCTCATATTCGATCTTGGATCTATAGTCACGGATCGATGAGACATGATCTTCGTTTCCACGGCTCTCCTCCTTCTGCTCGATGGATGAGATGATCCGCCACGACGCACGGCGAGCGCCGATGACGTTTTTGTAGGCGACGGAGAGGAGGTTTCGCTCCTCGACGGAGAGCTCTTCGCTGTCGACGGCGGCGGAGACTTTTTCCATGAATTCGACCATTTCTTCGCAGCGCTCGGCTTGCTCGGCGAGTTTCGCCATGTACACGTTTTCCTCGCGAGGAGATGCGGTGGTGGTGGCCGCCATGATCGATTGGATCTGAGAAATTGAGAAATTGATTTAGGGATTTGAGATTTTGATTTGGGGATTTTTGTGAGAGTGATTTTTTAGGGTTGGTTGGATGGGAGATAATTGCGTTGAGGTATGGGGAGGGGATTTGTTTTGGGCCGTTGGATTGGAGGGATGGGGTGGGCTTTGTTTTTGGTTTGAGTGGCTGAGATGTGTTGTGGTGTGGGATTAATTAGGAGTTAATGACAAGTGATGTGTGATTAGGAACAGCTGTCAAGCACAGTTTTTTGAGTTTGTGGGTTTTTGTTTGTTGTTCTGTTTGTGTGGGCCTGCCAAATAGGTTCAATCTGGTTTGATGATTTGGATTACCCTCTCATAATATGATTTAGATTCCAATTTACTCTTTATGTAAGTTTCTATCCCTATTAATTCTTTTTTAAATGTATTTTTTTAAAAATTCTAAAATAAATAAAATTTAATATTCGTAAATTGCCCAAAGTATCCTAAAATTTCTCCCTAAAACTTTACATTTTATAAAATGACACCTCAAAACCTTAATAAATTCTTTATTATTCCTAATTCAAAATTCCGGATGTTACATAAAGACCAATGTCCATTTAGTTATATGGATATTCATATGATTTGGTGCTTTTCAACTAAATTGTTTCAATACTTCATCTCAAAATGCTCAAATCTTGTGCTTGACAATGTTATAGTGAATTCCATTGAAGAACAAGCCTTTACATGCGCTTTAAGCGCATGTAGAGGCTCTACATGCGCTTAAAGCGCATGTACATGTAAAGGGTGTTTCTACCTCTACATGCGCTTAAATCGCATGTACAGGGTGTTTCACCAATTTCATAGCACCCAAAAGTGGTAATGGAGCCTTGAAACACTAAGTCCACAAGCAGGGACACCTTATGAGGTCTGAGGAGGACCTCTTATGCATGACTTCATGTTTTGCACTTCAGTAGTGCCTTTACATGCGCTTAAAGCGCATGTAAAGGGTGTTTCACCATTTCCATAGCACCCAAAAGTGGTAATGGAGCCTTGAAACACTAAGTTCACAAGCAAGGACACCTTATGAGGTATGAGGAGGACCTCTTATGCATGATTCCATGTTTTGCACTTCAGTAGTGCCTTTACATGCGCTTAAAGCGCATGTAAAGGGTGTTTCACCATTTCCATAGCACCCAAAAGTGGTAATGGAGCCTTGAAACACTAAGTCCACAAGCAGGGACACCTTATGAGGTCTGAGGAGGACCTCTTATGCATAACTCCATGTTTTGCACTTCAGTAGTGCCTTTACATGCGCTTAATGTTTAAACATTTTCATAGCACCCAAAAGTGGTAATGGAGCTTTGAAACACTAATTCCACAAGCATGAACACCTTATGAGGTCTGAGGAGGACCTCTTATGCATGACTCCTTGTTTTGCACTTCAGTAGTGCCTATACATGCGCTTAAAGTGCATGTAAAGGGTGTTTGTGCCTTTACATGCGCTTAAAGATGTAAAGGGTGTTTCCATATAATTTTGAACTCTTCACCTAAGTTCATTTTATATTTTATCTCTAAATACTTAAATCCTTTTCTAGTCATTGTTTTAGTGAATTTTAATTGATGCACATTTCTATACATGCGCTTAAAGCGCATGTAGAGATAAGGCCTCTACATGCGCTTTAAGTGCATGTAAAAGGACCCTCTATACATGCGTTTCTTCTAAGCGCATGTAAAGGTGCGCTGGTAGAGGGACAATTTGTAGTAGTGTGAAATTTGAATAGTTTTAATTTAAAACATAAGAGTTCACTCTTATTGTCTCATTAAATGTGTTTTTTCCTATTTTGCCCTTCATTTTCTTTCATATTTATTAATATTTATATATTTATCTCTCTTAATAATATCAAATTAAATAAGGGAAAAATTGAAAAGAAGAATCAGTTTTGGACCCCAACTAACTTTTAAATATAGCGACTGAACTCTTATGCAGTGGAAGAAAGAGGACAAACACCAACGTTTTAATCTCCATGTGACTTTTATGCAATCGTCTACATACTGGACCTATAACAATACGTGCAATTTATTATACATTTTAAATATCGTATATTACATGAAAGAATGATCGACGAACGACACGTCGTTTTGATTCCATCTCGAAAATATCTTCAGAGAGTTAAAATATGGTTTTAAGCTTAGGATGGAATTTGGAAAACTACAAACCTAAAACAATTTACAAGCATATTAATTAAAATGCAAGTTTTAGTATAAAAAATTTATAGCAAATTTATAATAATCACTTCTCATTTCAAAAGAAATGTTTGCTTTATTTTTTTGTTAAATTTATGTTTTAAATATAGGGTTAATATAACTTTTAATTCTTGAATTAGTCAATATTGATTTTGATCCCTGAATTTTAAAATTGGCAGTTTTCATCCACAAATTTTCAATCAATTTTGACCTTGAAAATTGAACTTTAAAATCGATGATATTGATCCATTAACTTCAAGTCACATTTACTTTTGATAATGAGCTCCCTCAACTTTTAAGTTATTGTTTCAAGTTGTTTTTTAAAAAAACATATGAGAATCAAGATCAAAATTGATCAAAATTTTAGGGACCAAAATCAATGATTTCAAAATTTAGGAATCAAAATCACAGATTTCAAAGTTTCAGTAATCAAAATCAAAATTGACTGAAAATTTAAAGGAACAAGTAAATTTTATATTGAATTCTAAATATATATAAGTCTTAAATATTTTTTAAATTTCTTTTTTATTTCGTTCTCGTTGGAAAAAGAGAAAGAGAATAAAATGTGATAAGAATGATTTGTAAATATAGAGAGATAGGCAAAAACAAACCAAGTAATATTGTCACGTAATATTGTGTAAACCTTAAAAAACTAAAAGCTAATAAAACATTGGATAATTTGTCATTAGGAATATCTACTTGGATAAGCATCCTCGTTAAGCTCTCTCTCCTGCATTTAGTTCCCTCTATTTTAATCGCATGTTTGTACGGAACCAGTTTCTCTGCTTAGGAGAGCTAATAATCAAATCTACACCATTGGGTCTAGTTTTTGTGAAAAAAAATTAACTTAAACATGTGTAGAATCTAAAATAAAAACAAACTCTTATCTACCATTCATTCAAGAAATAATTTTGTAGTTAAAAGATAATCGTTTTCAAAACAGCTAAATATGGACCATCCAGATTAGATTTATATGGTCAATATTTGATTAGTAGAGCTCTCTCTACCAAGCATTTGTGCTTAATAGGAAAACTGATTACATGTTTGTACAGGTGAAACATTTATGTGGAATTAAAATATGGACACAATATGTAATGTTTTGATTTTTTTTAAATAATTAAATGTAATTGGCTTGGGTACTCATCGCATCGTATCTCAATTGTCTAGATATGGATGCATGGTCCATATTTAATTTGTTTTTTCTTAATTTTTTTAAAAATTTATTTTTATTGATTTACCAACACCCCATCAACAATCATTTCTCTCTTGAAAAAATATTATTTAAAAACCACCATATAAAAATTTTTAATTTTGATGAAGGAAATAAAAGTGAGATGACAGAAGTGTGAGACCTAGCATATTTTCTCCTAGCCTTTGTCTCTATGGAGAGATTTTGAGAAGAAAATGTTTCTTTCACTACTAATATTTATCGTACGTCATCTTTCCACTACATCCAAGTCCATCGAGTGCCATTTATCATGGTCTTCTCACTACATCTAACCCTGCTGAGTCATCTTCACAACACAAACACTTACTGATATTACTATCATTGTAATATTGTCTATTTTATTTCAATAGATATTTTTTTGACCTTTTTTCAATAGATATTACTCCCTCCGTTCCTAAATATAGGACCTAGATGACTTTTTTGAAAAATCCTAGAAAAAGCAAAAAATAAGTTAATTATAAATTGATTTACCTAATTTTTTCTCTTAAACTAGTTTATTTTACCTATAAGCTAATGGATAATATAAAAAGATATCAAATATGTCATCATTTAATAACTTATTTCGCAACCTTAATCTTTCCAAAAAAAAGTTATCTAGGTCTTATATTTAGGAACGGAGGGAGTACTATCATTGTAATATTGTCTATTTTATTTCCTCCACTATTTTCTGCTTCAGATCCTCATCTAAACCACAGAGTTGAAAATATATCCCTCCAGTTTCCCCTTCACTCTTTTGCGCTTTTCTCATCATTTCTAAAATTTAACAGAACGTAAAATTTAGCATCATTACTTCAACCTCGCTTTTATTTCTCTACAAACAAATATAATGCATATATAAGAATATATGCAGCAAAAAAAATATAAAATAATTTCACTACGTATATTATATATTACATTGATGACTTCTGGAAGTTGGTTCGGTTGAAACTCAATTTATCATATAAAATGATAAAATAATGTAGAGATAAAAACACCAACGAACTTAGGTCAGGGGCAAAATAAAAGTACAAAGATGAATAACAAAAGCATATTACAAAGTTGTTCTTAAGTTTTAGGGACAATTGTCTAATGGTTCTAAGTAAGAGACTTAATTTTACAGGGGTCTTAAGGAGTTTTTAATGACTATTACTGTTAACAATTGAAATAGTCTTGGTTAACAAGTGAAGAAGTTATCAATGGACCTATCAAATATTAAATCTCTTGTTTGGGACCTAAATACAATTATTTTTAAGTCTTATATTAAGATCACATAGTATAGAATAAAAATTACACAAGAGTATTAAATTGTCTTTCACATTTGTAAACAAGTTATTATCTGGGTTCTAGAAATTGGACAACTTATACTTTCAATCATTAAAATTATGTGCGGCCAAAAAAATCATTAAAAATTATGATGTTAAAGTCTCATGTTTCCTTACATACCAACGAAAGGACTCTGTCAACCTTAAATGATACACAGTACAATAATTTTACCATGTACATGTCAGATGGGGCCAATTTCTCTAATGCTCTTTCCCCTCTTTAGTCTTTTCAAGTTTGATTTCACTCCTTTACTCTTTTTTAGGAGATCTTGATTCTTCCCAATGATTCCGACACAACAGTACTGTACAATATTTTCAGTAAGGGAAATTTGCAGTTTAGTCCCTGGTAAGGGAAATTAATACTGGAAGGTCCCAATACATTCCAAAATAATTATAAAGTCCCAAGGGTCCTTTCCTGCAATTGTTTGCGTATCTTCAATGACCATTTTGTCCTCATAAGATGAAAGTATAGTCCCCCTGTAGGGACCAGTGAGATGAAAATCATCTTTAATGAGGGAAAAATGGTCATTGAAGTTAAGCAAACAATTGCCAGAAAGAGCCCCTGGGACTTTATAATTATTTTGGAATGTATTGGGACCTTCCAGTATTAATTTCCCTTAGTAGGGACTAAACTGCAAATCCACTTTTTAGGAACCAGCCTTACCTTATTGATCACTCACATGCACTCAAATATTAAATGTTAATTGGACTCATGTTGACGTCCATATGCATATGTTGACATCCATATGCATATGAGAAGACATATGCATCATGTTAATATTTACAACTTCTCCATTAAAAATATTGTATGTGAATCCATGTATATTTTAATCATCCACGTATAGCGTAAATTAATTTGGTCATTTTTTCTTAATTAAATTCTTGATTTTACTATTTTAAAAATAATTCTTGATTTTACTCTGTTAAGACAAATAGTTACCCATTTAAAGAGGTTAACAATGAATGCTATAAGAGAAAATTATAAGGATTAGTGATGCTAGCATGGCAAAATTTACATTATGCATGCTTTGAATTGAATGAGAAGAAAACTAGGGAGGAAAGAATATTTTGAAGGAAAACTCCCAAAAAATAGTAAATGTTTTTTATTACTCGTGGAAGTTATATTCTTACTAAATGGTTTTACTTAATTAATTAAATTCTTGAAAATATATCATTTGAGTACCATCTCTATCTTTTATTGCTTTGGAAAAAACAGATATATTAAGGTATATTGATTTGAATCCTATATCATTAGACTAAACGTTGTGTGCGCGTGGGTAAGCAATGCTTGTTTTTGCCTAATGGTATTTAATTATTATGACACAAATCATTGAAAGCGCACATATACACATATATAAAATCGATAGATTTGAAAACATATATATTAATCATTAGATGATCTATATATCTTATAAATCAATGTTGGGGCACTGTTCACTAAGCCAATTCATCTGCGGCTTCTCTCTAGCATGTACTGTTCACTGAGCCGAGTTTGAACAGTGTTGGCTTGCTTTTAGCCACGACTTTTTTTTATTTATTTATTTTCTGGTTGCTTTATGATATTAATGGGCTGGTTTGCGTTGGCTTATACGGGTTCTTGTAATGAAATTCTTCTCTCTGGGCGAATGGTGAAGGGTTCAAAAGAGTGAAGGATTTAAATTGGCATTTACCAACTTAACCTGCGTGTTAGCCTATTTTAAGTTGCAACCAGAAGTAGAATTCTTATTCTTAGGAGGGGTTAGTTGGTGTTTGGCCGTGTTCGGTGTGATGAAGGAATTCTAAGTGAAGGTATGGCATGTGTAGAGTCAAGTTTTTTCTTTGAGATTTTTTTATAAGCTAAAGCATACTTTTAGTCCCTTATGTATACATCAAGTTTCAATTTAGATCTTTATGTTTGGAAAGTATACTTTTAGTCCTTTTTTGTTAATACTGTTAGTTTAACTTAACGGAAAATGCTAATTTAACAATTTTAAATGATTATTTTATAATGAAATAGGACCAAAAATGATAAATTTTGAAAATATAAGAATATTTACACTCAAATATTTTAATCTCAACATTTTTCAGTATTTAATAATTATTTAAAATTGTTAAGTTAACATTTTCCGTTAAGTTAAACTAACGGTGTTAACAAAAAAAGACTAAAATTGTACTTTCCAAAAATAAAGGACTGAATTGAAACTTGATGCAAACATAAGGGACCAAAAGTATACTTTAGCCTTTTTTATCTAATGATTCCTAACCCATTGTGGTTTGATTTAAACTTATTGCAATATTCCATGGTTTTAACTCATTGTATTTTATAGCTCTTTGACTTTATATTCTATTACACATTATGTTATTTTAACCATAAATTGTTGTTTAATAAATTAATTAGTCATTGTTGGTGATGGGTTATGGACAATCATTCCTTAAAAAAATGTCAACCTAACTTAATTGTATGCTTCCCGGGCATCGCCCGGGAATTGAAATCTAGTGTATACAGAATTTAAAACCGTTACGTGAAGATTGAGAAATAAAAAAATATATATATACTTAATCACAACTATAGTATATATATGCCAACATATAACTGAATTATTTGGTTTCTTCTATACATTTTTTTTAAATAGTAACAATTGATTCACCTTATTAGGAGAAACTCTCTTGAAAATTAATTAACATCCACACACACATATATACTCGTACATGTGGGGAATGGTGTTGCTTAAGAATGTTCATGCATCTAGCAAAGATTTACTCTCGTCAACCATAACTTTAATTTTAAAAAGTATATATGGGTCTTGCACATAAAAAACTAGTTAGTTCTCACGTCATTGTGATATTATTGTTAAATAAGGCACTAGCTAATATAATATTTAGCCGCATAATACAACTCTAGGTTGAATCTTTTCATTGTCCATAAGCGCGCGCGCACACACATATATATGTATGACGAGTCTTCGCTTTTCAATCAGAAAAGACAAGAGTATCTGTGTTATGCTGATTGATTATTTTACTTAATATCACCTCCTGCATTACATATATGATCTAATTTCCTAATTAATTCAAATACATTAAGAAATTTTCTTATTCAATTTAAATGCATACGTTGCAAGATAAAAAAAATCCAATATATATATCTCCAATCGATAAACTAGCTGTTATACTAGTGACACTAGGTAGTACTATATATATTCAGGCTTCTTAATTATTACTGTTTTTTTATGAGACAGCTTTCTGACTCATATTTGTAATACCAATTGTCACTAAACATGTGCAGAGCCTAATTAGTTATTACTATATCTGTTATGTTGCCATCCTTTGAAGTTCATATATATACTCTATTAAACACATATGCAATAATGGTTAACATGTACTCACATGGACAAGCTAACTATATATTGTAGAAGAATAATTAAATATTTGGGTATGTGCTCATATATACTTAGCTTAATTACACTAACATATATATTTTGATAACAGCAATATACATGTGTATATAGATTATGCCTTTATAACCTAATGGTATAAGATGTCTCTTATAGTTCAGAGGTCATAAATTCAACTTACTTGAAAGCTATAATTCATAATATTCCGATTCAAATAAATAATACATCTAAATTCTCCGTTGCCATTGCTGTCCTTATCAACAACTAAAACTTCAAATGTGTCTCTTTTTTATTACAAGATTCTATTTGATAACTTTTTTTAATCTCATTTTCATAAGTCTCTGTCCATATTTTATCATGGAGTTGAAGACCACATGCTCAACTCTCCTCAATAACATCTTAATTAAGTTAGCCTTATTTAATTTCTAGTCTTAAAACCATTCATTCTATTGTTAGTGTTATTCCTTTAACATCTAAATTTACATGCCATGATTATATTACATATGCTACTAGGCTTGAAACAATTTGATAACTTTTTTTAGAGTTAATAATCATTTTGGCCAACAAACAATTACACACATATCAATTTCACCAATAAATAACGAATGGTATTGAATTGGCCAACATAAACAATGCATAAATATCATATTGGTCAATATTATCAATTTCCCTCTAACACAATTTGCAACTTGCTACTATAAATGATTGACGGTCTTAAAGATAAATTGATGGTCTTGGTCAATATGATATTTTATTTTTGTTTGATCAATTTGATACCAATTATTGTTTGTCGACCAAATTGATACTTACATAATTGTATGTTGACCAAATTGATTATTAACCCAATTTTTTAAATCAACTATAATTGTATTAACACAGACTTTACAATTTAATAAATTATTCCTAATGCTCTCCTCTAATTTTAATCCACCAAGATATCTTGTATCTTAGACATAACATTTTTATCCATTATATTTCATCATTATCATAAAATAATCAATCTCAAAAACAAGGACTTTTACAATAATTATGCTATGGTCTAATATCTAATTTTTAATTACTTTCAACTCATCATTTTATTAATTTAAGCCTCTTATTCAATCTACTGTGCATATATAATTCACATGGCCTTGATCCGATTTTGGCGTTAGTTTGGGTTCCAAAATTTGTCTCCATAGCTCAACTTTAGATGGAAGAACCTATTCTCTTGACATCTCAACTAAAGACTATCCTTTTCAAACAGAATGCACTTAAAGCGTCTAAAAATAAGGTCAACAAAATTTGGTCGAATGATAATCCCTAATAAAGTGTCATTTTATAACAACTAAAATAATTTAATTTATTGATTAAACCAAGAATATCAATAATAATATACAATATTTAAAATACATAATAAATTGCATCATGCATGCATAAGCTTTATGAAGAATATGACTATTTTTTAAGTCCATACATAAATGCTTGACATGACCTTCTAGAATAAAATTAAGCTAACCAGAATAAAGAAAGAGTTGTATGCATGAATCTATCAATGTTTTCTTTAAAAATTACATATATGTGTACGTAGGTATATTCTCCACTAGAAAATTATATCCAACTCACAGGAGGGCTAAAAATAAAGAGAGACAAAAGAATATGGCATCATTGGAAGCTAAGGAAAGAGTGAAAATGCTTTAATATATTATTTTGTTGTATTAAAAATGTGTTGGTTATGAATTGATTAGTTCTTACTTATCGGTGTGTTCAGGAATGTGGAATTTTGGAAAGCTTGTAAACGTCCACTAAAGATGGGGTTGGGTGGTTTATTACAATTTGGTAATAACAACTTAATAATTGGGAAGCTTCATGATTAAAAATAGTACAAGGTGCATGAATGTAGTCAATCAATCACAAAAGAGGTAGAAGATGCGAATCTCATAGTTTCAATGTTGCTCTCTCTCTCTCTCTCTCTCTCTCTCTCTCACACACACACACACACTTATACTTAGATTTCATGTCTAATTTCCAAAAACAGTTAATCTTTTAATCTCAACTTAAATTATTTTTTTTTATGAATTACTATAGTTTAAGAAAAAATATTTTACAAAAATGTAAAATATTATTAAAAAAATATGTTATGCAAATTCTTGCCTATGTGTTAATTTTCTACTTTATTATAGTAATATATGCAATTAAATACAAGATAATTGCAAAATCACTATATGCAATGGTGGGGCTAGTGTTGGATGAACATGGTTGACCACACCCATTTTTGTCGTTATTGTGTTGAGGTTGGAGGGTTATAGTGTTGGACAGAAGAAGCTTTAGCATCTTAATCACAAATCAAAATAAAAGGCGATGTCAAACTTTGTTAGAGAATAAATGTCACTTTGGTCCAAAAATCATTATCTCAAGAGTGCTATCCTATCCTACCATTTGTCATTTTTAACTTTTTCTTTTCATCTTTTTTCCTTGTTCAAAATTGCCCCATTATCTCTCTTTCATCCCCCATATCACTTAATTAAGAATAATGCAATCTTCAAAAAGAGACTACCAATAATTTGATAATAAAAGCACTTTCATATCTATATTAAATTAATGATTTCAATGTACTAATTTCTTGCAGTTATGCTTTCTTTCATATCCTCTTGCACATTACCCATCTAATACTATCACTTGGTTCCTAATTATAAAAGCTACTTAATTCAGGTAAAGAGGTTGTTGATAAATATGAATGGATTACGAAATTGGAATAAATCAGTTAATTATTGTGACAAATATTACTTGTTCCCTAAGATACACTTGTGTAACATTGTATTATGGTTATTATCGTAGTATATCAGTCAACAAGTTAGATATATTAATTTGAAAAAAAAAAGATAAATATGAAAAATAAAGTGGACTAAGATTTCATATTGAGTTAATACCAAATCCAGCCTTGAAGAGCTACAACTATTAGGCCCTAAATTATCAAATGGGGGGAGTTTTTTTTTTTAAAAAAAGCAAAACTTCGTAGTGGGTTGCTCCATCTATTGCAATTTGAATTGACAGAAAAATGCTTGACAGCTATAACTATTTCCAAAAATGGTTCATATTAGCCAGAAACCGAATTCCAAAGCTCCTGTCAACATTTAACGTACAGTGAAATGTTTCCAGACATATAGAGCATAGAGAAGGCAGTCAAGTAGTCAACTTAATTGCTAAAAAATGGAGCAAGCTAAAAGTGAACCAAATTTTAAAATTTTGGTTAATTAAAAGTGCGACTGTCTTAGATTCCAAATAACTCACACAAATGTTTACACCTTAATATTAAAGTATATGCCATAATTTCATAATAAAGTATATTTACTCACACAAATACACAATACGTTTTGGAATGTTTGGAAGGTAATGTTTATGACAATTTAATGACAATTATGAGTATTGAAAACAATAAAAGATAATATGAGAAACAATTCAAAACCGTTACCTCTTTAAAGGTCTGCTTGGATGGAGGGAAAATGAGAGAGGAAAGAAAATGGGAGGAGAGAAAATGGAGAGGAAAGAAAATCGGAGAGAAAATGTTATCCTCTTCATCATGCTTGGATGGATGAGGGAAAATAGAAATGAAGGAAAATGAGTGAGTGAGGTGGAATATGGTTATTGGACAATGTTGTGCAACTTTTCTCTCTCTTATAATCCCCCCATTTTGGGAGAAAAATGGGGTATGTGGCCCACCCACTTTTCCCTTCCCCTTTTCTTTCCTCTCTCATTTTCTCCCCATCCAAACAAGGGAAAATACTTCCCCCACCCCATTTTTCTCTCCCATTTTCTTTCCTCTCTCATTTTCCCTCCATCCAAGCACACCCTAGGTTCCAAAACCAAATCAAAGTGGCATATAATGGCACCCAAAATGTTTTTATAATATTTCAAAAACTTCCCAATAAAAGGTGCATAGCCTACATTTAACTCACATTTAATGGGTGGGATAAATAGGCGGATTTCACCTCTAGTGGCTCATTATCATGAGTTAACTCTTCCTCTTATAGTAATCCAAATTCACTTATAATTTGGAATCCACAATCCAAACAATGTAGAATTTGTTCTTTATGACACACTCACTCAATATTTCCAACATTTGTTAAGTATGTTAGGGAGAGATTTTACTGCTCGCCTATATATACGTTATTTTCGTGTAAAACAAACTCCTCACTTATCTACCATAGTAATAACTTTATAATGTCAAAATTACCCCTCTCTAATTTCTCATGTTTAGCGATGAATATGATGTCTCTCGTTAATTTTCTTCGCTAGCAATATACTCGTAACACGATTATAATTTCTCTCACTAATTCAATCATTAAGAGACAATAAAATAAGTACTAGATCCCTAGAAATCGCATTTTTGTACTAGTGCATGCTCAATTATTGCACTCTGCGTATAGTTTTTTTTCTTCTCTCTTTTGAATGACGGGTTACACCCTACTAATTGCAACTTGATGTAACATAGGAAGGTGCAATCTGACTAAAGTTCATGGTCTGTACTGTGTCTCCTAGATGAGCAAACTAAAGATAAGATGGTGATGTGTGCAATCACACCATCTCATTCTGTCCAAATTAATTATTAATCCCTCCCTTTCGAAATTATGACCTATATATCCAACAAATTTGACTAGATTAATTATTAATGTTGGTTATGAAGTTAAAATGACAATTTTTCAAAATAAATAATGACAAATTTTTTTAACATATAATAATATTCTTTAATTCTCTGATCATGTCTCTTACATTAATAACTGGACGAGTTGTTTAGTAATTTTGAGATATAGCTGGATGCTTACAAGTCTAAATGATGAAACATGTTTAAAACATGTGGATGGAAATTATGTAAGTATTATATTAAAAATTACACCTAAATGGCTGAAATCAATCATCATAAAATTGTGTTCTGTTTAATAGGCACAAGTATAATTCTATTGGATGTAATAAAAAAAATAATTCTATTTGAGTAAATCTTGTGTGAGGCATGATCAAGTACTCGATTAGACACCTCTCTTAACATAGATTTGAACATTGGTTCATCATTTTGTGACCTGTAAGAGACCAACACCTTCCGTTAGATATAGTACCTACTGCTTATTATTACAAAATAATTATGTTGAACCATTATTATAATTTTTTTATCATAAATAATGTAAGTAATTTTGTAACAAATATAGTGAGAATAAAAGAAAATAACGGTTACAATCTTTAAAAATTACTAGAATACAATTTTTAGACCCGAGCCCTCAAAAAAGTTTACTTTTTATTATTGTAATTTTCATCTCAATCAATTTCTTTTTTCTTTTTTCTTAAAAAGGAAAATACCTTTGCAACCAAAAGCATATATAAGAACTTATTTATTATTTTTTTAATTATCCTTTGTGCATTCAGTATTCTACACTTTTTCTCAATCATTTCACCTAGTATTCATGCAATCCACTGATTTGACTTTGTGATATTAGGATGCAATTTTAGGAGTATTGTTTTTTAACAAAATGTGATTTATATTTGGTTTATCATAATCTAGCAAACCTATCACTAGACTAAGTAACTGTCGTATATTTATTCATCTACTAATAGTAATAGTCCATGAAAATTTAATTCTACGATTTCTCATACCTATATCATGTTTATGGTAAAGAAAAACCTATATTATATATATGTTCAATCCAGTCGTCCTCTTGACTTTATTAACGGATTTAATTATGCCAAAAATTGTATACCAAGTTTTCAAATCATAATTGATCATCTGTCCTACTTTTTATTTCATCATTTTGTTGAAGTAAAATGTTTAAGTTAGCTTAGGCTTGGTTATTAACTGTAAACACTTGATTAATTTAGGGATGACATGTGTGTGTACAATTACCCATACAAGATTGTATTGAAGAGATGAATATTGCACTTAACATGACCGCTTTCATGAATACTACGTCCGCGCATCAGGCAGTTTATCTCGTATTCTGCCTCCAATACGTTCCTAAACTTGCTTAGTATCATAATATCTATAATCTCGCCCTCTGTTCAGCCGGTCGCATTTCCATTGCTTGATCAACAAAATACACAAAATATCGAGTCGTTCCTCTAGTTTCACAAATCACAACTCATTCTTCTCTTGGTTGCTCTCTTTTACGTCTAATTCTTTTCTTTCTCACATTGTTGGATACGAGACTACGGCTCAAATTTGGGACCGTTCGTATTAGCACTTTCTTTGATTTGCCTCACAACGAAGGCAAAGGTTAGACAGACCAAAACTACTCTCAAGAGCACAAATAAGAAAGAGAATTCACCGATAAGTGAATATCTCCTAAAGATTAAGGGCAGCATTTATTGATGCCTTTACTATGATTGGCTTGTCAATTTCTATTTTCTAACCAAATTGAATTTATTTTTTATGCTCTCTTTGTAGATTATGATCTATTTACCAATTCCATTTCCAACAGGCTAGAAATCTGATACATGTATCTTCCAAAGGTATTGCTATTGCATTATTAAAATTAAAAACAACACATATTAAAAAGAGCTACTAGAGTTGAGGACTTGAGGTGACTAAATATATATATATATATATATATATATGGAGTATTGACTACACTTGCTTCGGTTCTAAATAAAACATATGTGAGGAGTTGATCTTCGTTCTAAATATATGGTGTAATTATAATTTTTTGTACTTTTTTTTAAAAAAATATCTATTGGTATTCTTCCAACAATAATCAAGTAGAGATGATAAAGAGAGTAAGTGGTGATGATTGGGGTGTTTTTAGAAAATCACAACATACTAATTAATATTCTTAAAATGTAATCAAATAAATAGAATAGGGAGTACTTACTACATGGATATTGAAATATAAATGTTTAAAATGCAAATAAAAATATCATAAGGATCAGGTTGATAATTGGACTAATAATGGTTTATAAAAAAGGTCATAAAAACGCATTCATTATATATATGTATGGATATGACGGCAGGGATTTAAAATCCACGGCCACGCAATATAGTGGCCTACGGCTATATCTAACATATAAAGCACATTCTTAAACTAATTCTTTCATAATAGAAAATATTAAAAAATGAATTTAATTCGTAGATACAGAGAGGGGTGCATGTACATGTATTTGAACAATAATATACAGAGAAAAAGTATGATAACATTTCCAATAATAGTCATCTAATCTAATATATAACATTCATATTTGTCCTTCAGTTAGGTGACATTAGGGCCCTTTGATTTGTGTGTGTGTGTGTGTGTTTTATTTTCCATTAATCTGAATTTGAAATGATGAATACAAACATACGCACTTTCATGACTGAAATTGAGAAGTTGTTCTTTAATTATGCAATACGTCACTATTATAATCCTGCACTCTTCTCATTCTAATTTATACAGCTAATCTTCCAGAGATGACGAGGTTGGTTGCCCTCACCGGCACACACACACACATTATTTTTTATGATAGAACATTCTTTTTTTGGTGAATTGATAAAATTAAATTTGAAATGTTTGTCATTGAATTGGATCAAGTAATTATTCACTATCAAAAAAAATGAGCAAGAGTGAGCACATATATCACTTATCTTCTTGGACGAGTCGATAATCACTAAATTAAATTTCTTATTTATATTATTTTTGTTATCAATGCTTTTAGCATTTTTTTGAATTTGAGTTATGATTTGACCTTTCGTGTTGCGCCTTAGGGTCAAATGCAAGAATTTATAAACCAAATTTTGTACCATAGGAGAGTCAAATGAAATAATAATACCAGAACCCCCCGCATACTAAGTCTTCCAAACCAAGTTTATTAAGCGCTTTTAGCCAATGAATGAACTTGTTAATTGTAAGGGTTTTAGATTCAACAACCAATATCCCGTATTGCCACTTGATTAATCATATAGTCAAAATTCATTTATTGGAATCCCATAGACCCATATAATGAATGGAGGATATAAGGGATTGAAGTCCAATGTCTGTCATACAACTCACAAGTTCATTAGTCAACAATTCCTACTAAGTCCTTTATTGTACCAAACCTTAAGGCACCTTTTAAGTTTTAACTCCAATATCTAATTATTATAGAACCTCAGTTAATTAGACATTTTTAATCGTCACTTAGTAGCTAAAATCACTAAGCCTCCTTAAATATATACCAACATCATCAACCAGTAAATCTAACATTAACAATTCCTACTAAATACTTTAATATACATGGGGAAGGCAGAGAACTCAGCCACATTTTCGTGAACTTATCGTGGATGTGAGCAAATTTGCTCACTACAACGAGAAGGACAGAAATGAGGGGCTGAAATATATTTGTGTCTACTCTTAGCTTTTTCTCTTACCTAGACTCTTCAAACATGTTTCATCATCTGAACTAAAGATAATTGTGAAACTACTTAACTACATAAAAATCTAATAACTCTTGAACTTTGCCCTATTAAATATACATATTATTTGTAAACGTTAAATAATTTACCAGTATCTAAGGGGTATAAAAGAAAACTTAGCTATAGTGATAAAAAAAGTTAATGACATGCTTTATATATAATTATGGCAAAAATATTGTCTTAATTTTATAAATGAGACCATGTGGTACGTATAAACCATATGGGGCGTCAAAATTGATATGCACTAGGTTCTATAAATGGAGTTGGCATATCAAGGAATAGGTGCAAATAGACGTAGCTAGGGTTCTTGGTGTCATTGAAAGCTATGGTGTGATATTATTATCGTATTCAAAGATAATGAACATGCATGTGTTGAGAGCAAAAACCTTACCTTTTTGGTATTATTGATGGGGACAACTTTAATTTGTTCCACATGTATGGAAAATAGTATTAGACTTTGCAAATGTATGGAAAATAGTATTAGACTATGACTCAGAGAGAAATGTCTTACAATTCTTGTGTATTGGATAAATCAATTGGGTGTCAGCTAAGCTAGCTTAGCTATATTCAACGGCTTATAGCAATACACTGATCACAACTATACAAACACACATGTTTGTTTGCCCGTTTATTTGGTTTGAAGACAACACCCACACATCGTCCTAACCCTACCTTATAATGGGACACCTCTTGCACAACCAACTTTTTGTCCATCAACATTAATGTGCATGTCCTTTTCTTGATTTCTCATGGACACTTTTATAGTAAATCAATTCCTTCATTTTATAAAATAACTAAAATTATTTAATAAAATGCATCAAATGGTGGTATTAAAAAAGCTCAGGCTTTTGAGTTAAATTATCAATTCAAACATGCAAGTCAATTCACAGCACGTAGTTATGTTATATAACCTTAGGATGCCAAAGTTTTTTAAATTACTTATTAAATCCTTATATTTTGACTAAATAATCATTACTTACACACTATTTAGTTGCTAATGCATGTAAGAATTGTTTAGGAAGTTAATTTTGATCCTAAATACACATCATATTTATAATTTTCATCAATTTTTATAGAATTATTCTAATTATAATACTCTTATTTTTTTCAACTGAATTAATACTCCTGTATCAATAATCAAGTAAGGGAAGGATAGAGAGTTAAGAAAAGAATTTGATTGGGGCATTGTAGAAGAAAATATTACTACATATTAACTAAAATAGAATTAATAACATTATCAAATTAGATGAACAATCCTACATTTAAGACCAGGTGGAGTAATTTCTTGATTTAGAACAAATAAGTTGTTATGACATTTTTGAATCCAAACAATTATATTTTTGGGAAAATCCCAAATAAGTCCCTCCAAATACCCAAAAGGACAAGTGAGTAACCTAAACTTCCAAAAGGACCATGAAGAAACCAGCACCTATCTGTCATTTTAAAATTTTGCGAAAAGACAAAATTGCCCCCATCCTAAAACACAAATTGCGAGAAGAGGGTTAGTATTATGGTGGGTTTATGGTGGGGTAGGAATTTGTGTTTAGTTATCGGAATCTAATAGGGTTACATATCTTATTTTTTAAAATATTATCATTTAAATATAAATTTTAATAAAAAATAGGATATACAACCACTTATGATTGAATGAATTTGACATAATTGATATAAAAAAATTAATATATGTATAGTCATAGTTTCAATAAGAGATGGTACTGTGAAAAAAAAAGCGATGGTAAGGTTTCCTTTTTTTATACCAGTGGAGAAAAAAATAAATGGTATTATATTATTATTTATATTATTATTAATTACTACACTACTACTACTAATAAAATACAGTTTTACCAAGAGATAACATAATATTTATTTTATTAAGGTTAAATGCTTAATTATATTCAGGACTGACAAATTTCTTCAGTAATTAACTAAGTTAATGTAGACAAATAAAGAAATCAAACTACGTTCTAAAGTTAATTTGAAACAATTATTTATTTTAAGGACATTATATGTATACGTCCTTTGCTATATATGGGTGGTCTTTCATTAGCTTTAACGTTCGGAGCTTTTTGCAAAACTGTGAAAGAAGTCCTTTTGGTGGTCCAATATCTTAATGCCAAATTGAAGTAAGAAGCTTGTGATTCATTTTCCTTGGACTTGGATGTGAAAATGAGAGGGAATCATATCATATCACTTCAATTCCCAAATTAGAAATATGTACCCTTAAAAACCGTGCAATTATTTCACGTGCATTTATTTTCAATTGTGTCCCACTATACCCTTTCACTGCCTAATCACCCTTCTTTGTTTTTTTACCTGAAATCACCCTTCTTTGTGGAGTATACATAAAATAGTACCCATCTTGTCCATTTAAATATAAAACATTTTCAATGTGTTTCACAGGTTAAGAAAAACCTTAAAACCCATTTATCTTGAATTCGTTTCTATCAAAACTCTTTTCTCTTCTCCTAACCCAATAACATCTCTGCAACAAGTAGCTATCAATTTAATTAAGTTTCTTAGCTAGGTGATAGGGCAGAGAGAAAATAGGATAAAATTGTACTTTGGTTTTACGCACAATTAAATTCAAGTCTCTTGGAAACTCCCCTTAATTTGAAGATCTTGTGATCACTAACTTTAATTATATCCCTTAAAAGAGACTTCTAATTAATTTCCTTTTTTATATTTATTTCACTCTTCCGTGTCAATTCCCTTCTTTAGGCTTATCACTTTATGTCCCTGTTTTGGGATTTCTTAGTGTGGGTACAAATTTGATTGATTATTATACTTCCAAGTAATTTTCGGTCTCATGAAATTTCCAGGGTGCCTAGTGCCCTTGGAAAAGCTTCCTTCTTAACCCCTTTTTAACTAAATCGTTGGTTTTGAGATCAAAATTATTGTTTTGAAAAAAAAGGTACTTTCTTCCCGCTTTTCGGTACTTCTCAATGTTAGTTAGAATCATCATGATACTTTCATAAATGCTCATCCTAATATCACCCCTTCTTCCACTTTTTTGTTTTAAAAACTCTTTTAAAAATCGTGTAAAAGTCAGAAGATTTGTTTATACATATTGAGCGATTTTTTATTTATAAAACTTGATTAATATTATTATTTTATTCTTATAAAAATTAGTTATTAGTTATAAAATTTTTTCTGAATCACTTAATAATACATTCCATAAAGTTGTGAAAATGCTCCTATAGTTTGGTAATATGTGCACTTAATAAGATCAAACTTTTTTGGCCCAAAAATGTCAATATGGATATCAAAATGGGTTCAACATGCTCATGCTATCAATATACATCAGTGAAGTTAAGTTTTTCAAAGTTATAGAAAATAAAAGGTGCACAAATAACCATAAAATTTGGCCCAAAATGTGTTTAATACCACAACTCCCCCCCCCCCCCAAAAAAAATTCCTATGTAATTAAAATGGTTGTGCCTATGCCGTTACTTTACATATAGACAGGAAACATACATAAGAGGATGTGTGACTTTTGTATTGCAATAAAATGTTTTTAAAAACTGTAAGATCAAAAACAATTTTAATTAAGGAACAAGTAAGAAAGAAATAGAGTATCAAAATATTAGCTAAGCACTTGTATAATCACTTAAGGTATACTACGTAAATACTTGTAGCTCATGTTTTTTTTTTCTATGATTTCATGTTTCAATCTTCCTTCATTATTGAATGTATAGACTTTTGAGAATGCAAAATTTGAATAAGATTTCAATGTTCTATTTCTTTCATACGTTTTATTTAATTAAAATTGCTTATACGATTGAAAAATATTTTATTGGAATACAACATTTAAAGTAACAACATAGGCACTGAAGGAACAAATTCGATAACTACGTGGACATTTTTGAGGAAAAAATTCCCAGTGTTAGATGGAATACATTTTATGCCAATGTTATGGGTATTCATGAGCTTTTTATTTCCTTTAACTTTGAATAACTTAACATCATTAGTGTATATTGATGGTATATGCATTTTCAACCAATTTTGGTTACTATGTGGACATTTTTAGGTCTAAAAAACTTTGTGATGTGTGCATATGCGACCAAACTACATGGTCATTTTTGCATTTCCACCTTTCCTCTTTTATCTTCCTTCTTTATTTAGAAAGTTTTACCTTTTACTTTTCAACAAGCTCATATACAAGAATTATATTAATGAAGTGACAATTTCCAAGTCCGAACTATGCGCAACTAATCGAAATTATTTGACAACACCGAGAAAGTTGACCAGATTAGTTAGTTCTGGGTGCAAAACATCAACTTTCTCAGTATACTTACTCCTCAGTATTGTCACCTAACTATTACTCTCTCGGATTACTTGGGTGTGCCGCATGCCCGCATGTGTAATTAGTCGCAGTATTTTCCAAGTGCCATAGATCAAGAATAATCATACCCAAGATAATTGTAACATTCATTACACAAGGATATTAATATTGTTAATCAATATTCTATTTTATTTTTTTGTAATTTCATGTGGGACTATGTAAATTATTAATTTATTTGACACATACAACTAAGCAATGATTTTGAAATAATTAGAAGAGTAGTATGTATAGCAGCTTCACACAGGTCCACTATATTACAGCATATCACAGGGTCCCCCCACAAATTTGTGCCTCCTCTTCGATACCTAATTAATGGTTGGTATCAAAAATTCTATTATTCCATTTATATGGGGGCCAAAAGAAAAAAGGAACTTAAATATTTAAGATACAACAGAACTAAATCGTGCAAACAGAACTCCATAATTTAAATGTGAGTTGTCTATGAATTGAATAAATGAAACAATTATTAAGAATCTGTGTGGAGAGTTTGTAGTACCCTTTCTATGTTTTCATTTCAAAACTTTTCGTTGTAGTCATTATTGGCAAGAAAACAATCCGTAGCAGCAATTGACTGAAATTATATTACTAATCATAATTTGGGATCTATTTACAAGTGTCTGATTTGTATGGATCAGGATCTTATGATTTTTTATTTTTTATTTTAAAAGAAATTGGATGAGTTGGGTTTTGTAAAGTTGAATATTTTATTCATCATGCATGCTTTACTGAGTTAACTGTGCCAATGCAATATTTTATATACCTTATCCAACATTTGCATTGCCTTATTTAAATCAAGATTTTAAAACCAGCGGGTTTTATATTTGATTGAAATCAATGATAAATAACAAGAAATAATATTTAGATTTGGTTCAGCATAATATGGGTTAAAGTGCAAATATGTCAATAAAAGTTTTTCCAATGTGTATCCAACACAAAAAAACATTTTTGATGAGCAAATAATGTGTCAATTGAAAAATTTTAATTGGCAAAAATGACAAGAAGTTTGCAATGGTGTTTGTCTTTTTTCCCCTTAAAAAATGTCAATTGACAAATTTGCTCCTCAAAAATGTTTTTTGTGGTAAGTAATTTCTAGAAATTGTCATTAACATATTTGCACCTTAGCTCAAATAATATTAATTAAGATGATTTATTTCCACCCGTATTTTGTTCCGAACTGTGTCTTTTATCTTTTTTTATACATAAAAGTTAAAAAAACAAAGACAAAAGACACAGTTTGGAAATATTTATACAATAGTAATAATTGGATTTATTTCGATAAAAGTTTATTTTATAAATGGAGTGTTAAAGACTTAAATTTAATAAATATTTTATTTTGATCTATGATCTTATCTATCATATATGACCTTTATAGCGCATCATTCTTCTTTGATTTGCAACTCGCTATTTAATTTCCCGTTGAAATCACATTGCAACATTCAATCAAAACGAATTGCAACTAGGCCTTATTATACGCTACACACACATTTCCTCTACTATAAATTAAATGTTATTCCATAATAATTACTATTTTCTTTTGGATGTGGGTTGCAATTAAAGCATTATATAAAATCAGGTTTAAGCTTGTTGGGTCTTAAAAGAGCTTACTAGAGGAGTGAAGGAGTTTTAAGGCCCATCTAAATTAAGTCCATTTGCTTCTTCTTTTTCTCATCCCTTCGCATCTCTAACGTATAAAAATTTAGGTTGAATAATACTCCCTTCATTTTTTTTTGATAATATACTCCCTTCACTTTTACTTATAATATCGCTTTGACATTTTTAATCAAATTGAGGAATTATCAATTTTCTATAGTTATCCTTTTTCCTCAAAACTAATTTATTTTACTTATATACTAACCTATAATCTAATTACATGTGACATATGTTACCATTCTTGGTCTAATTTGCTTTCTAATTTCCACAAAAAGTCAAAGTGATCTTATATTTAAGACTGGATGTAGTACATAATCAATTTTTTTTGCTTGGAATACATAATGTTTTTAAACATTGAATTATGTACAAATAATCTCTCTAACGTAACCTTTTCAAATTTTAAATGAACCCCTTAAAATTAAATTTTACATTATTATGCATAAATCTTCTTCGGGCAAAGGTGAAATTTTACCAAAAGACTTTTACCGAAGGATCATTGGCCACAAATAAGTTTTTCTCGGTGTAAATTTTCCAATATACAAAATTGCACCAGTTAAAGCAATATATTTAGAATGTCTTATATATAGTGCTTTCCGATCCGATGCAAACGTGCACAGAAAAAGTAGATTCTGTGACAAGAGTTAGTGGTGATGCATGGATTACTGTTTATTGTTTATCATGCCCAACACTTCTTTATTGGTTCTCTTTGTTGCCTTGCGCGTTTTTTTTAGTGCATTCGTGTGACCAAAAGTATCATGCTATATACTCCAACAAGATTCAAAATACAACATTAATGTTAGTCAAAAGTAGTATTATATTACAATTAGATATCGAATTATCTTTTTAAAAAAGAATGATATAATTCGAAACCACATATAACTGATGACGGATCAATTATTCAAGTAGTTTCTACTACTTCATTTAAAGCTATTGTTGATATGGACCACAGAGAATAATAAAAATGAAAGCGGTTAATTTAGTTGCATTTGCATGTATTCGATATAATGTTAAAGATTACACAATAATATACTACCTCCGGTCCCTAATGTAAGAGCTAGCCGCCAAAAAAACGCTTCTTAAGAAAACATGTGAATGCTAGTTGGCTGTCTGGAGTTAATGCTTCTTTTCCAAAATTGCCCATATTTATTATGGTACTTTTAAGAGAGAGAAATACATAACCATTAATAAATATGAAAGAGAGTTAGGGGTAAAGTAGGAAAAAATGCATTAAATGAGGAGAGAAAGTGGGGTGAGCTCTTACATTAGGGACCAAAACCATTCAAATTTTGGGCTCTTACATTAGGGACCGGAGGGAGTATACTATATGTGATCAATCAACAAGAGATTCGAAATATCTTATGATGTTGCATATGTGTGAATATCATACACACATACACTTGTCGTTTCAATGCAGAATATTCGGGAATCGATTCAATTGTAACATTAATGTAAAATCAGTGTGTGTGATCAGAAATTCGATCCCACGGATTTTCAACCTGGATCATACATGTTACTACTATATACTCCCTCAAATCCATAATATAAAATCTCAAAATTTAAATGCTATTTGTCCAAAATATAATAGTGCACTCTTAATTCTCTCATAATTTAATGATTTTATTCCTATTTACTCTTAACCCTTTGATATTTATTATCACTTATATATTTATCTCTCAGTTTATATACTTATATATTTATCTCTTTTAATAATATACTACAAGAAAAAGAGGTTCTAGTCGATCGCAGACCAAATAAGTATGTTGTTGCGACTTTATAACCATGACAAACACATTATATCGTGCTTTGAGAGGCCGCGATATAAGTGTATGAAACAAGACTGCATATTGCTAGGCTAGAGACACTACTAGAAAATAGGCTTTTCACGACCATAAGTAACACGTAAAAAGCCAATGTTGGTCATTGATAAAAAACGCGGTGGCATAACATGTAAATAACTGTCCAGGCGGAGCCTTTTCACGACCACACTGTCACATGTGGTCGTGGAAAGTGGACCTTCCACGACCACACTCTTTGAGAGTGTGGTCGTGGAAGGTCCACTTTCCACGACCACAATTTAAACATTGTGGTCGTGGAAAGTGGGAAATGTTGTTTCCCCTTGGCGCCAGAACCCCTTTTATTTCCCTCCAACTTTTTATTCCCCATTGACACTCACTTCTTCTCGCCTTCTTCTCGCCAGACTCCTTCTTCACTCACTTCCTCTCGCCTTCACTCTCCTTCCTCTCGCCTTCACTCTCCTTCCTCTCGCCGGCTCACACACCCTCACCGCCGCCGCCGCCTTCTCAACCTCCGCCATTCCTCTCGCCTTCACTCTCCAACCTCCGCCGCCACCGCCTTCTCTCTCTTCACTCTCGACTCTCCTTCCTCTCGCCTCTCCTTCCTCTACCCGCCGTCGCCGCCTCTCTCTTCACTCCGCCGCCACTCTCACACTCCTCCACCGCTCACTGAAGGTAAGGTCATTATTTTTTATTTTTTTATTTTTTTATTTGCTTCCAAATCTTTATTTTGTGTAATAGTCATTCTTGTGTGTGCTTATGATAAAACTGTTGATTCTCTTTTTTTATAAACTTTTCATTTCCTTTTGACTCTCTTTTACTTATTAGTCTTTAAATTGCAACTTTGTTTTTGCAGCATGTTGTTCACTGTTATTGTCTGATTAGAAAGATGAGATTTTGATTGTGGTATATCACTATAATGTGTAGGGAATGGAGACTTTTTAATCATATGTGTTTGGTCACGTTATATGCTGAATTATATGGGTCTAGTGTAGCAAGTGGAATTTGTAATTACTTTTCTTGTCTAGATTATGTATTCTAATTAGACATTCAGTTTATTGAACATTAAGTATTCTGATTAGATTGGTTGCTCTGATTGGTGAACATGCAATTGGTTTTGGTAATAGATTGTTAATTGTTATTTTGATTATTATGATTATTTTTGTTCATTTGCTGGCTTAAATATTGCTTCTATTGTTGAATATCAAATTCAGCTAGCTTTTGGTTTGTGCATTTGTGGTAAATTCTGATTTGCACTTAATTTGGCACACTGTTTGGTTGACTATTCTGGACATTTTAAGAGTGTTTTGGGCTACTCTAGTTAGCCATTAATTGCTGGAAAAAACTTGTTTTCTTTGCTGGAAGGGGTAGTAAAAATTGCATGCAAATAGGCTCTAGTTTCTTGGTGAGGCTGTTTTTGGTTGTTGATTAGGACTGCTTTAGGTTGCCATAGATAGTCCTCTCATTGGTTCAATTGTCTAATATTCTTTGTAATGAAGACAAGTGTATATACATATTATACACATTTCTGCAATGGATCGTGCTTGGATGGATGCTTTGCGAACTAGTGAAGAGTATCAAAAGGGGGTGGAAGAGTTTATTGAATTTGCCAAAAGAAATGTGCCGAGTAAGAATGGAAAGTACCCGTGCCCTTGTGTGAAGTGTGTGAATGTTGATCGCAAAAGCCTTGACTCTATAAGGAATGACCTTATTTGTGAGGGGATCAATCGCCGATACAGGAAGTGGATTTGGCATGGGGAATTGGGAACTACCGTGGAACATGTAAAAGCAGCGGAGGTGGATGATAATGATGATGATGATGAATATGTTTGTGATGTTGGCATGGACAACATGATAAATGATATCGCAGCGGAGTCGTTTGTTGTGTCAGACGAGTACGACAAAGTGCGTGGTGATGCTGAGACACCTTTGTTTCCAGGGTGTAAGAAGTATAGCCGTCTGACCTTCATTCTAACAATATTAGAAATAAAGACGGAAAATGGGTGGGCAGACGCGGGTTTCTCGAAAATGCTTGCAGCTTTGAGCGATATGTTCCCGGATAACAATGCGGTTCCGAAGACAATGTATGAGGCCAAGAAAATGCTAAGTAAGATGGGTATGGAGTATCAGAAGATACATGCTTGTCCCAATGATTGTATTTTATATAGAAATGAATATGAAGGGTTACATGTGTGTCCAAGATGTCAGGAGCCAAGGTATAAACAGAGGAAGGGTGCTGATGATGACGACGACGACGAAGAGACAAGCAAACCAAAAAAAGGTGAACCTTCGAAAGTAATGTGGTACCTTCCAATAGTTCCAAGGTTTAGACGATTGTTCGCGAATGCAACAGAAGCAGAGAATCTGAGGTGGTATTGTGATGAGAGAAATTCTGATTCTAGATATCTTCGACATCCTGCTGACTCTCCTCAATGGAAAAAGGTTGATTCAATTTTTCCAGAGTTTGCTAGTGATCCTAGAAACCTCCGTCTCAGCCTTTGTACAGATGAATTCAACCCATTTGGGAGTGTCTCTAGCAAACATAGTGCTTGGCCAGTTTTGCTTGTCATTTACAACCTTTCACCTTGGTTGTGCACGAAACGGAAATATCTTATGATGTGTATGATGATTTCGGGACCGAAACAGCCTGGGAACGATATCGATGTTTATCTTGCTCCGTTGATCGAGGACTTGAAGATGTTGTGGAATGAAGGTGTTGATGTGTTTGATGCATACAAAAAGGAGACATTCAAGTTGCAAGGTTCTCAAGACGTTAAGGAGTTCTTGATGATGGAAGAGCTTGAACAAAGCTGGCTTGATTTGGCCGTCTGGTAAGTATGTCATATTTTTATCAATATAGTTGAATATTGTAATGAGTCTTTAAGTTCTAATCCATTTCGCCATGTCTAATAGGTACTGTCACAGTTTATGCCAAAGAACCCCAAAGGAAAAGTTTTGCCGGTTTCTATGCCCTTCTAGACTGGCTTATGATGAAAACGCCTTGATAATACTTAAAAGGAGTAAGAAAACTCATTTTTGGGAGATGCAATCTTACGTCGAGCTGCAGATGGGCCTTGATTGCGGCACTCTTTATTTCGCCCCCGTTTTGAATTGGTAATGAGTTATCTTTTACACAATATTAAATGTTATGTCTTAGTTTAATTAACACTTATTTTCACTTATTTCTTTCAGTGGACATTGGGCTCTGGCTATAATTTGCCCGAAAGAGTTCAAGATTTTTTGGTTTGACTCTTTACAGCGATTTATTAGCGACGATCACAGAAAAGTATTCCAAAAGTAAGTTTCTCTTTTGTTTTTTACTTTTATAGTTGATAATAATATATCTTTATACTATATATAACATTATTGTTATGATTTTATCTCTTTTTAAGAGGAATATTAAAATGGCATGATGCGCAAGACACTGATTATTACACAGCTACTCAGACTTCGATTCATGTTATAAACGTAAAGGTAAAAACAATTTTTATATTCATTTTCATTTATATTGCTTTTAGCCATACCCGAACTACTATGATATTGATGATATTATCTGTGATTTATCAGTGTCCAAGCCAGCGGGGCTCTACAGAGTGCGGATATTATGTCTGCAAATACATGCTGGATATTGTATATCAAGATCAAATTAAGCAAGGGAGGAAATTCCAAAAGGTATGCACGCTTCTAACATATATCTCCAAGAAAATAGTGATTTCTAATTGTAAGTGGTACTTTCCTTGTCTTTTTTAATATTGTTTAATTATGTTGCAGCTTTTGGAGGGACTTTATGGACTTAGTATTGACTCGTTTAAACAAGATGAGGATATTGACTTTGTACGAAACGCACTTGCAGAATTTTTAATCACTATGTGAGGCAGAAATTGTATAGGCTTAGATTGTTGTAGCTGAATTTTGAACTTATAGTAGTAAGGCAAAGATATAAAACTTAGATTATGCCTTTTGTATTTTGTTGTCTAAGTAAGGTAATATTTATGCATGATACGTTTTTGCAATTGAGCTAGTATTCTGTATTGTATATATGATTTATGGTGCTGTATTGAAAGTGGTTTGTAAATTGATCTGCAAGGGTGCAGATGGCTAAACAACGCAGTCCCTAAATATATAAAAAAAAAGAGCAACCTTTCAACGACCACAATTGGGAACTTGTGGTCGTGATAGGGGAGACCTATCACGACCACAATTGGTAAATTGTGGTCGTGAAAGCCTCCTCACGACCACAATTGCACAAATGTGGTCGTGAAAGCCTCCTGGGAGGCTTTCACGACCACAATTTACCAATTGTGGTCGTGATAGGTTATACCTATCACGACCACAAATGGTAAAGCGTGGTCGTGAAAAGCCTCCTTGGATAAAGCCTCTTAGGAGGCACCTAAACTAGGTGCCTCCTAAGAGGCTTTCACGACCACAGTTACATGACTGTGGTCGTGATAGGGCCTATCTATCACGACCACAAATATGTGGTCGTGAAAAACACACTTTTTTACGACGCGAGATTCCACGACCACCTATTTCTGGTCGTGAAAAGCCCAATAGTGTGGTCGTGAAAGACCTTATTTCCAGTAGTGAGACACACGACGAACAAATGATAAAGCGTGACATATGCATTATTTTTTGCCACTATGGCATGATATCAATTAATAAATATAAAAAAATTATGTCATGTCTCCAAACTAAGGTGTGACATCAATTAAATATTTTTTTAAAAAATATTTATATTGCACTGGCCAGTGCCATATATATATATATGAGATAAAGTTTAATGGATAAGGTTGAAAAAACCATATAAAAAATTATTATTAGGTAAGGTTGAATATAATGATTATAATAGAGAAAGAATAGAGCATTATTGAATATATATATCAAATAAGTATCTAATGATTATTGAATTTAATGGAGAAAGAGTGGAGGGGCACCATACAAAAGAATAGAAAACGATAAATACGGAAAAAAAATCAACAAATATTATAAGAAGTTGGGGGGAAAGGGAAGGACCAGTGAGCGACTTGACGGATCTATCAGTGACCAGATCTGTAGTATCATTAACACGGATTTGAATTAAGTTAGGAGGAATCTATTTAATCAATGGATGGTTTATATTATAATTACTAGCAGTACCTCCCGTGTGTTGCACGGGAGGGATTTGGATTCTCTCAGCGGCAAATTTTCTAAGCGGCTCTCAGCGTCACAAATCGTGGCCATCCAATTGATCTAAAAGCCCAGAAAATGACATGTCACCATCAATAATTTTGGC
Organism: Mimosa pudica; assembly: GCA_029929735.1. Lineage (NCBI taxonomy): Eukaryota > Viridiplantae > Streptophyta > Magnoliopsida > Fabales > Fabaceae > Mimosa > Mimosa pudica. The sequence continues at coordinate 12,485,302 of JAKELP010000030.1, read as the reverse complement.
CTTCCTCAACCTGCGCATACCAGATCTGTTCCGTTCACTAATCCTCTCCTCCGACGCCGACCTCATGCCATCAGCTGCTCGCCCAACCCCCCCTCGTCTTCGGTGACTCGCTTCAAATTTCGCCACCACCGCCTTGCCTCGCCCGCCCAAGCCGCATTTGAAGCACCGCGATCTCCGTCGCGTTGGACGCCGCCGTGATCTCCGCTACCGCGCTCAGCCATGATGATTGATTGGAATGAAGATGAGAAAGAGAAACTCTAAATTTGCTGTCACCGTGAGAGTGTAGAGAAAAAGGAGCAGGTGATCGAATAGCCAGGTGAAGAAGAATGTGGAAGGGAATGAACAGGGCTATAATCTGGTGTGGCGAGTGCATGGTTTTGATGGGATGAGGTGTCATTGTTTAAACCGTAGGATGACGGATGATTAAATCCAAATTGAATGGACGGACGAGATTTGGACGCTGAGGGCCGCAGAGGTAAATGCCGCTGAGAAAATCCTCACTCGCACGGGAGATATAGGTGAAGGAAGCAATGACATTTACAAAAGAGAATGAACACAAAATTAAGCTGCTTTGTATAATAGGATCGATTTACAAAAGAGAATGAACACATAAGCATGCCTCCATTTCTGAACAGATGTTGAATCCACAAAATCAAGTTGCTATGCACAATAGCTTCTAGATATTTGCAAAAATCTCTGAATCTTTACCATTGAACAATAAGGTCCACTAAAAACTTTTGATCCTTTGATGTGGAAAAAGGTTGTTAAAGTTTACGTTGAATGTTTGATGTTTCTTCCCCTGTGGGGCCTGCTTATTTCCCTGGCCTTGTGAAGAAAACTCATACAGTGATGATGAGAATGGAATAAAGGATGAAGGATTATTATGACCAACAAAAGGAGGGTCTGCAAGTTCACAATATATAGCTGATATGCTCTTAATCATCTCCTCATAAAGTCAGTTTGGTGTTTCTAGAACCATGTCAGAAAAGCAACTTCCTAGGTGCTTGGCCAAGGAGGTAGAACTGCAGTTATTACTTTGGATACAATATAATCTGAATTAGAACACCAAATAAGAGATAGAGTCAAAAAAGAAAGAAGTTGCAATAAGTGGTCCCAAGAAGACACTACCACCACGGATTAGTATATATCTTAATAATTTAAGAACCATATACTATATAGGGAAAACCACAGGTTGCTTTGTCTATAATTCTAATACACTTTTCCCAATCAATTGAATTACTATACTGTGCCAAAATCTCACTAATGTTGTTCCACTTGCATCCTTCACAGTGTATGTTAGTATCACCCCTCTATTGATTGACAAAAAGCAGAAAATCAGTTAGGACTTGATGACAAACACATGAAATTCACAGCATAGTTTGAGATTCCTATGACAATGGAAACACAAGTGAAATCACAACATACTACATTATGAACTACATTTTCATAACATATTTCACTGAAGATTGTGATTAATGTCTAAACATAGATTGCTGAAAGGTGAAAAACAGCAGAAAGAAACACTGACATGTAAGCAAAGTTCAAGACTACCCTTAGAATCTTATCACAACAAAAAGTTACTCCCACAAAGTGCTTTTTTAAAGAGCATATAGGCAAATAAATCTAACATGATGCCTTGGATGTATAGTTCTATATATATGACCATATATATAGCAACTGAGTTCTTCATTTGCACTTTTTCATCTTTAGAGAAGACTAAGGGTTTAACCCTGTCACATATGTTGTCAAGAATAAGATCGTCCAAGTTGTGAAACAGAGGTACCTGTGTAACAGAGGCCACGTCATTCTATCATCATTTAATCAAAGTCTTAAGTTATGTAGTTGCTTGCTCGATATGAGATTTTATTATAATATATTGTATACACATAAATACATGGACTAATCTTCAGAAAAGTGATTGGGGCAAATTTAGTTACCTTTTTGATGAGGTCTAAGCAAAGATAACGCTTGATGTCTCTCCTCAATCCTTCAGGAAGGTCTTTGATCAAGTCCATTTCGTCCTCTCCTCCCATGAGTGTCCATCTCTGCCGTTCAAACTGGCGAACTCTGTGTCTCAATTGGGACGGAAGCTGCCTCCTCCTCATCCACCATTCCATGTCACGACATGTTAGCTGCATCTTTATTTTCTTTGCCATTACTGTGTGTAAAAATACCTTCATGGAGACCACAAATCTTCATGTCAGACGTATGGTTTTTATTAACATATTTACCTTCTTACAGTTATTTTTTCCCTTGCGTTTCATTGGAGAAACAAAAACAGTATTAGAAGAACCCACATCTAAAAATGTTAAAAGAAGGATCCACACCAAGCAAATAAGGGTAAAAGGTATTTATTGCACATGCAAGCAGGAGGACATGATACCTTTCCTTCATAATCTCAATTTAATATATAATTTAAATCCCAAAATAATTGATCTAAACCAAATTCTAACTTCAGCCAGAAAACTTGTGTTTAGTAAAATGTAAACCTCAAAGGAGGTCATGTGTGAACATAAAAAATCAGAGCAAATAACCGTTTTAGACCATGAAAAATGTCTTACAACCAAATAACATCAAAAGAACATTTTGCAGCCAATGTGACAATGAACATTAAGAAAATAAGAGATTATTCATTGACAATGTGACAGCACTATAAACACGATTTAGATGAAAATAAGAGAGTGAAGATAAACCTTTTTGGCCCACTCTTCACGGCCAGTCCTGAGAAGATAATTTTGTACCACCATCTCCCCATTAAAATCTGTTTAACACAACTGAGATCATCAAAATCATAATGCCTAAACATAGCTATTACTTTTAAAAAACACACTAATTGAGTTTGACATGTTTATCAATGTAAATATCATGACTTGAATTTAGTATAAACATGCTCAACTCAGAAGTTGAAGCTGGAAAAGCATTAAAGAATGACACAGAGGAACTGTGGAAAAATTAGAGCAAACTATAATGACTGAAAGAAGCATGCTGTCACATACATAATGAAAAATATGCAGGATTTCTTAGCATCAACAGCTGCCAACAACATGCATGTTATATTTGAAATTATAAAATATACACTTATATTTAACAATATTCAAGACCAGGGAATTGGTAACTACGAGGATATGAAGCATTACCTATTTATGCTTTAAACCTGAAGAATCCAGGCCCAATAACCTCACTTTTACAATCATAGATGGCATGTACAACCTAAAGCATGCAAACCTGGCAAAAGTTAAGGGAATGACACATTGAAGCATGAAACAATCAACTTCTGTTTTAGTAAAACTTGTACCAAACTTGTACCGGGTCATTTTTCAGAAAACGAAGGACTTTCTCCATGTCATGGTGTAACACCTAGATTTTTCTTAATATATATAAGCGATTTAATCAATTTATACCACAATTATGTCATTGGAAACCCAAAAATATGAATAAATTTAATTTTTTTTGAAAGATAAATAAATAATTCTTCTTATGTAAAAATATTTAAAATCTTTCTTTTGTAAAATAAGCTTCAATAAATAAATCATATAGTTATGAAAATTCATGTGGATATAAATTTATTAAATGACTAAATTTAAATCTAATACTTAATTCTATCAGGTTCCTTAATTAGTCAATCTTATCTAGAACCTTATTTTAATTATCTAAATAAATACACCTATTATTATTACAATTAATACAAATTGGCTATCCCAGGTGATGCTTCTTACTTATGTATATCACAAGCTTTTAGCTTATTACATAATGATACAACAATATATTTATTTCTATAATTCATAGGGCCTAGCAAGCTTCTCTGCTACTCAAATTAAACTTCTCCTGCATCTGTGAAAAACATTTTGAAAAACGGGTGAGATTCAAAGAATCCCAATAGCAATTTATTTCATTCATATATCTTTTTATTTCATTCATATATCTTTTAAACCTGCTCAGATAATGATAGTGACGCTACCTGTTGGTATCATACTACCGTTAGTATAACACTCATACAGGGCCCCTACCTTAACAATATATTTGTTACAGGTAGAATATTTTATTGCATGTGCCTATTGCACCACCAACTACTACTAGCAATATTTTTGCCGTTCGTAGTAGGCAACACCTGATAGGATTTTCTAAGAAAAATAAATTCAGCAATATGACATGGGGGGAGCGACCCTCCTCATGCCTGGAGTACTCCACCATAAATATAAATGCGGAAATAAACCCTATCAAAATCTGAGGCAATTTTAAAATTTATAATCAATCATAGCATGCTATTTTTTATGACTAAAATAACCCGCTACCTGAGCTCCAGCCAATAATTCTTCAATAATACACTCTGAACTTTCTTCTTTTCTTTTCCATGCTTGAGACATAATTCATCATCGTTTCCTATTATTACACCATGTAATAATAGTGAATTAATAAATTTTCTCATAAGATATATGTATTCAGCGCCTCTCTCGCTTCTAATAAACTTGACGCTACCCAACCCCTTTTGGATCATTTTTTTTTACTCATATATAACCTGATTTATCAACTTTTTGTTTCTCAAAGTGTCACTAGCTATTAGCCAACTTTAATTGAACATAATTACATTATGAATCATGATTTGATTCTAATACCATAATTAAATGAACAAAAGAAACAATAACAATTTATTCAATTATCATTATCAATAAATCAATAGCAAAGTTACCAAAACATAGAATTCTCATCATACAAATTCACATTCATGATACACAAGGCAAACTAGGTAACTAATCCATTATAGAAATTCTGAATTTCAAATATATCGATTAACATTATTTTCTTGATTACTTTTAAGAATCTTGGCAATCACCTCTCATAACCACATTAAAGTCCAACATAAATCAATCATTTTCCACTCAAATCAACATCACAAATTGCACCATTTATAACAGGAAAAATCATGTTCATATTGAAACAAACAAAACAAGTCAGTTTCAACTAACAATTTATTTTCATGCACATTTTAACTAATCTAAATGAATGCAAAAAAAAAACAGAATAAGTTCAGAAATAAATATTCAACATATTTACAATATCCCTTCCACTTTTTAAAAACAAATGTAACAATAACAAGAAAAATTATCATCCACCATTATTTTGACATTGAATCCATCTAACAACCATTTAGACCCAATTATGACACATGATTCAGTTCCTTTCAAGAATTAAAACCTAATGATTAAATATGCACCATAAAATACATTATCAAAACAATATATGTATCTCAATTAAATTTAACCGACAACACCAATCACTAATATATATTTGGCAAGTTAAAGCATGAAATAATTGGAAATAGAATAATTGAAAACTACACCCATAATTCATTTCTTTTCTACAAAACCAAACACAAAAGGAGAGAAACTAAAAATTCTCATTATCATCACAATGCAGAACAGAAAATTGTAACAATTTAAAGATAGATGAAAGAATCAAAATTCTACCCATCAACAAACATAGGTAGTATCAAGAGTCGGCCAACATAGGACATTCCAAGTTCAAACAAAAGAGCAAGAGAATAAAGAATTGATAACAATTCAAACCACCCAAAAAGCTATTCGGTCAAAGCTAAGAAAGAAACAAAAATTCGTAACTCAACAATCAATAATTTCAGATAATGTAATCAACCACAAAAGCTATTTGTACAATGACTAATTACATTTTAACTGAAGAATTAATGATAAGGCTGAAAGCAATCATCCATGACCATCAATATAGATAAATCAAGCACCTCATTTCATAAAGACAATGAAACAGAGAAAAAAATGTCAATGTTCAAATCTACTTAACATCAATGAAACACCAAAATCCTTTCCAAAACAATAGAAATTAAAGCTTGAACTTCATTTCTAACAAATTACTAAATTAAAATTTCAAACCCGAACTTCGAAACCCCTCTCAAACTCGTCAAAATCAAAAAGAAAGAAATATGAATTGAAAGAAAAGGCTCACCATAGTGGAATCACAGTATTGCACGGGCTTGTGATCGCCAAAAAAAAACACCCATATTTGGTTGTGGCTTGCTGGGTGAAGAAATCGAAGAGAGCTTGAGAGAAGTGAGGTTTTCGCTGAAGGGAAGAGAGGAGATTGACGGCTAGGGTAGGGAAAAGGAAGGAAGGAGAATATATATGTCAGGGTTAATAAAAATTATGTTTTTGCCCCTCTACAAGTTCCATCTTTCCAATTAAATCCCTGTTTCTAAATTTTTCTTATTTCAATTTAATCCTTAAAACCCAAAATATTTAGTCTCAAAATTTAACTTATATCATGGTAAATATTTTCTTCATTCATAATTTTTTGTTTGAACTTCAAAATATCTTTTCATAAAATTTCTAATCCAACATTAAATCCCAAATTAATTTTTTTTTAAATTTCAAAAGAAACAAAACAATAAATTTCTTAAAAATACTTTTATTCTCAACAATTTATTTATAATTAATTTATGGCACCACCAATTCCCTAATTAATCATTTATTATTCCTAATCAAATTTTTGGGGTATTACAATTCTCTCCCCGTAAAAATAATTTCGTCCTCGAAATTGAAAGGTAGAATTTGCAAGATCAAGTTGCAATGACACATAGGATTCAATACAAAACATCATTCAAATGTATTACATATTAAACAAACAATCCCGTTTTTTTTATCCCTAACCACTTTGAGAAAAGAATACATACATTTACTACCCCATTTCCATTCAATAAGTCATACTAATTTATTTCACATCACATTCACATAGTTGTATACATATACATGGAGAAAAACCCAAAACTTGCAGTTATTTGCAATTTTCATAACATGATAAGGAAAGAACTCTAACTAAAATATGCATGACCCTTTGTGAAAACAACGCATGAAGAGAACATAACAATATATTAATTTTATACAATTTTATAATCATTCACTCAATATACTCAGAAAATTAAATGATTAAAAAATTAAAACTCAACAAAATGCCCCGAACAGTCATATTTATTAGTCCAACTATACTTCTTAACATGAAAATTACCAGATACAAGGAAGAAATTCAAACCATTAATAATATCCAGAAATCCGTAAGAAACATTAAATATTCAACATGCTTTAACATGCAAAATCCTCAGGAATGGTTGTTACTATAAATAACTATCAATAATTTATCTTATTAAAGTTTCAAGATTAAACACAAGGTAACCTAACTAGTGAATTTTGAAACTTTGGACCCTAGCTAAACCTTAACCATCAATTACAATCATAAGTTTCATAAATTATTCGTTTTAGCATATTATCACACAAAGCATCAAATGAATAAATCAAGACATTAATTAAATATAACAATTAATCATAGAACCAAACACTTTAGAATCCAAAACTTTTCAATTATTACAAATTTAAACATGCATTGTGATAATTCCAGTCCAAAAGCAAAACAAGAATTTGGAAACTAGTCCAAATTAATCAATAAAGCTTATACTACACTAATCAAAGTTAGAATATAAAATGGTCCTACAAGACAAATACATGCCCCGCGTATCCATTATTTAAGTCATCCTTTGATCTAACTTGTATTGCACATTTTCACTTAAATCCAAAAATTAAACACCCGAGAATAATCACATTCCAATCTATAAAATTACACACAAACAAATAAGTGAGCCAAACATACCTTAGGAACCATAAGATAATAACAAAAGTCGAAGAAATACACATAAGCCGCCATTTATTTCTTGTAATTTCTATAATAATTATATGATGACTAGATATATATATGATTTCAACCTAGCTTAGTTCACAATCCCAACTCAACATAAAATCATCAAGGTCTAAGTTTATTCCAAAAAAAAAAAATCAATTTCATTATCAAAGCCTCTTCTTTTTATTGCCCAATTTTACTTTAATTTTATACATTCATATTAACTATCCAAAAAAAAACTTCACTAAACTCATCATAAGCAAAATATTTTATAATGGTCAAGTTTTGTTTGTTAGTTGACTGAGTCACATATTTTCTAATCTCATTAGTAAAGTAAGAACTCTTTTGATTTAATGCTTCTTTTAATTGTCAAAATCTCAGAGCATACAAAGCAAGGAAATTTAGGCAATCCAAAGAAGAGATAAAAGCAACAATTTCACACTTCCATTACTTAGAATTCATAGTTTAGTTCACCCAACGATCAAAATCACCAATCACTTAATTTAGTTCACACCTTTGATTAATCCTCTAAATAATTTTATTCTTAATTCAACAGACAAAATGAAACAAAATCATAAATTTCAATAGTCTCAAGGTTACATAAAATTTACACATGCAATCCAACTTATACATTGACTCTTACTTTTATTCAAAATTATATAGTATAAATTTTATTTCTGAATTCTCATTACCAATAAAAAAATTAATATTCAACTAAACCATGTATAATTCAAAACAATTATCAATACCGGACCATTCACATAGCTGATATTCAAAATTTAATACTCCATAATGTAATCAGAACCAATTTTAAATCCTAAGAACTTATATTTTAGAATTCTCAATTATCATATATATTTCAAAATATTTTCTACAAATTTATATTTTTATTCTCATACTCTATAAATATTGCCCACTTAAACATCATACACTTTAGCTTTCATAAATACCTAAAAATCTGGATTCAATTAGCCTCACACACAACAATGAAAATCCACTATTTCTTAGCTTCAAGAATCCCTCCCATTTGTTTCATATTATTTTACTTATTTAATTACTGAGAATCAATTGTTGAACTCTCAAATATTTATGTTTATTAGTTTTTAAATTTCAACATAAATCCTTAATTACCATCACTTTAAAACCTTAAACTTCAACTCCGACCATCTAATAATTTAAATCTAACATGATTTCTATACAAGTTCATAGCCTATTTTCAAATCAAAAAACAAAATATCAAATCACATTTATAGGGTTATACTTCAACCATTCCAAATAATCTTTAAACAAAATCTAATTCCAACTCAATACAACCTTAAAATATTCTGTTTTTTTTTTCAAAAATAAAAATCATACAACCAACAAAATTCAAATTCACCTTGATGGTAACCCACGTCTAAAATGCAATCCTCATACAACCAATAAGTATTCTCACTAACAGCAATTGTAGCAACCAAAGAAATATCACTCACCAAGCCAATCAAACAACTATAACATCACAAACATACTAATCTAATTCCGTATGTATATTTTGACCATTAGTTGATCAAATGTACTAAAAACGTCCTAGTAATATATAGTAAATTAAAGATAACTTTACTTTCAAACTCTTTGTTTATTAAATCAATCCCTCATTTTATCGTGCCTTATTAATTTACTAACCTATCTCTATCAACTTTATTTCATGTATTAATATACGTACCCACGAATTTAAAATTCCATTATTTCCCATCATAATCAATCCAAGCAAGATGATACACCATATCAAGAAATGTGATCAACCATAAATGAGAATTTTAAACAGATATCCCATTCGACAATTCAAATCATTTTAATATCATTACTCTTTAAACAATCACTTCTTCAAGCATCAACAATATATCTTTTCAAACATCATTCTGGGTTTAAATACTTTTAACACATTATTGGGATTACCATAGCAATTTATTATTATTAAGTATTCAACCTCATAATTCTCTAAAGCTCTTTCATTCAATTGTTTTACAAAACATACTTCATAAAAACTTCACATATAACCTTCAAATTTGAATATTAACCAAATCATTTATAAAAATTCAATTCATTTCAATGTTCATTCAATTAAATTTCCAATAACACAAACTGTATCATTTAACCAAACAAAAGAAGACAATTTCACATTACAGTAGATTCAAAGTGCATTCATAACTACAAGTTACAACTTCACAAACAGTTACAATCAAAACTTTTTCAATTGATACAACAATCATATTCAAACAGACAACTTACCATCAATAGTAAAACAAATCAAAACAAGCCATACAAATAATTTAATATTTCCCACAAGGATTTACATTCATTTTCACTTATTATTTTTAAATCTTCTTAATTCCCTAAACCCAATAAGGTCTTCCATGATGCCTCGACTATGATTATGTCCGGATCATAATTATACTCAAGACCCCACTGAAAAATTCCTTATTCCGTTAAACTCTACTCACTTTCTTATTAACATCACATTATTTACTTTTTATGGTTTTGTTTTTAAAAATCATATTTCTTCTTTTAAGTTTTCCAAGTAAATTGTTTTGAAATTATTCATTAATTTCATATCTTATGAATATTCTCCATTTATTTCAATATTGTTTTACAAAATTTTCTACCACTCCTTATCACTATAAGAATACCTCTAGGTCCTTAGAACTTAATCATTCTATAATATTGCTACAAAACCAAATGTCAATTGTCTAATCATAAACCTTAACTTTTTAATTCCACATCTCCAATATGTGGAATCAAATCAATTCCAAAAATAAACAATTACTCCACAATTTAAAATTTTTATTTTTTATTTGTACATTTCTTATCCTTAACAATGCTATTTAAAGATTAACTAAGTTTTGTAGAATCTCTCAATCACCTATTCCATCTTCAAGAAAAGAAACTTTTTAAATCATTTCATTTTTCTTTTTTTTTCTAACTCTTTTTATTAGGATATCCCTTTTTTTTAATTAAATCAATTGCTCCTATATACTACAAAAATCTTGTATAAGTCTAATATTCTCAACCAATTGTTTTCTTCACTGATTCACTTCTATCTCTATACCTAACTCTATAATTGTTATTCCTATTCCTATTGTTTACTTAAGTTGATATCCATAAATATGTGATGTACGGGCAAAGTATTCTAGCTAATCTATGTCAGAATCATTGCTCTGATACCAAATTGTAACACCTAGATTTTTCTTAATATATATAAGCGATTTAATCAATTTATACCACAATTATGTCATTGGAAACCCAAAAATATGAATAAATTTAATTTTTTTTGAAAGATAAATAAATAATTCTTCTTATGTAAAAATATTTAAAATCTTTCTTTTGTAAAATAAGCTTCAATAAATAAATCATATAGTTATGAAAATTCATGTGGATATAAATTTATTAAATGACTAAATTTAAATCTAATACTTAATTCTATCAGGTTCCTTAATTAGTCAATCTTATCTAGAACCTTATTTTAATTATCTAAATAAATACACCTATTATTATTACAATTAATACAAATTGGCTATCCCAAGTGATAGCTTCTTACTTATGTATATCACAAGCTTTTAGCTTATTACATAATGATACAACAATATATTTATTTCTATAATTCATAGGGCCTAGCAAGCTTCTCTGCTACTCAAATTAAACTTCTCCTGCATCTGTGAAAAACATTTTGAAAAACGGGTGAGATTCAAAGAATCCCAATAGCAATTTATTTCATTCATATATCTTTTTATTTCATTCATATATCTTTTAAACCTGCTCAGATAATGATAGTGACGCTACCTGTTGGTATCATACTACCGTTAGTATAACACTCATACAGGGCCCCTACCTTAACAATATATTTGTTACAGGTAGAATATTTTATTGCATGTGCCTATTGCACCACCAACTACTACTAGCAATATTTTTGCCGTTCGTAGTAGGCAACACCTGATAGGATTTTCTAAGAAAAATAAATTCAGCAATATGACATGGGGGGAGCGACCCTCCTCATGCCTGGAGTACTCCACCATAAATATAAATGCGGAAATAAACCCTATCAAAATCTGAGGCAATTTTAAAATTTATAATCAATCATAGCATGCTATTTTTTATGACTAAAATAACCCGCTACCTGGGCTCCAGCCAATAATTCTTCAATAATACACTCTGAACTTTCTTCTTTTCTTTTCCATGCTTGAGACATAATTCATCATCGTTTCCTATTATTACACCATGTAATAATAGTGAATTAATAAATTTTCTCATACGATATATGTATTCAGCGCCTCTCTCGCTTCTAATAAACTTGACGCTACCCAACCCCTTTTGGATCATTTTTTTTTACTCATATATAACCTGATTTATCAACTTTTTGTTTCTCAAAGTGTCACTAGCTATTAGCCAACTTTAATTGAACATAATTACATTATGAATCATGATTTGATTCTAATACCATAATTAAATGAACAAAAGAAACAATAACAATTTATTCAATTATCATTATCAATAAATCAATAGCAAAGTTACCAAAACATAGAATTCTCATCATACAAATTCACATTCATGATACACAAGGCAAACTAGGTAACTAATCCATTATAGAAATTCTGAATTTCAAATATATCGATTAACATTATTTTCTTGATTACTTTTAAGAATCTTGGCAATCACCTCTCATAACCACATTAAAGTCCAACATAAATCAATCATTTTCCACTCAAATCAACATCACAAATTGCACCATTTATAACAGGAAAAATCATGTTCATATTGAAACAAACAAAACAAGTCAGTTTCAACTAACAATTTATTTTCATGCACATTTTAACTAATCTAAATGAATGCAAAAAAAAAACAGAACAAGTTCAGAAATAAATATTCAACATATTTACAATATCCCTTCCACTTTTTAAAAACAGATGTAACAATAACAAGAAAAATTATCATCCACCATTATTTTGACATTGAATCCATCTGACAACCATTTAGACCCAATTATGACACATGATTCAGTTCCTTTCAAGAATTAAAACCTAATGATTAAATATGCACCATAAAATACATTATCAAAACAATATATGTATCTCAATTAAATTTAACCGACAACACCAATCACTAATATATATTTGGCAAGTTAAAGCATGAAATAATTGGAAATAGAATAATTGAAAACTACACCCATAATTCATTTCTTTTCTACAAAACCAAACACAAAAGGAGAGAAACTAAAAATTCTCATTATCATCACAATGCAGAACAGAAAATTGTAACAATTTAAAGATAGATGAAAGAATCAAAATTCTACCCATCAACAAACATAGGTAGTATCAAGAGTCGGCCAACATAGGACATTCCAAGTTCAAACAAAAGAGCAAGAGAATAAAGAATTGATAACAATTCAAACCACCCAAAGCTATTCGGTCAAAGCTAAGAAAGAAACAAAAATTCGTAACTCAACAATCAATAATTTCAGATAATGTAATCAACCACAAAAGCTATTTGTACAATGACTAATTACATTTTAACTGAAGAATTAATGATAAGGCTGAAAGCAATCATCCATGACCATCAATATAGATAAATCAAGCATCTCATTTCATAAAGACAATGAAACAGAGAAAAAAATGTCAATGTTCAAATCTACTTAACATCAATGAAACACCAAAATTCTTTCCAAAACAATAGAAATTAAAGCTTGAACTTCATTTCTAACAAATTACTAAATTAAAATTTCAAACCCGAACTTCGAAACCCCTCTCAAACTCGTCAAAATCAAAAAGAAAGAAATATGAATTGAAAGAAAAGGCTCACCATAGTGGAATCACAGTATTGCACGGGCTTGTGATCGCCAAAAAAAAACACCCATATTTGGTTGTGGCTTGCTGGGTGAAGAAATCGAAGAGAGCTTGAGAGAAGTGAGGTTTTCGCTGAAGGGAAGAGAGGAGATTGACGGCTAGGGTAGGGAAAAGGAAGGAAGGAGAATATATATGTCAGGGTTAATAAAAAATATGTTTTTGCCCCTCTACAAGTTCCATCTTTCCAATTAAATCCCTGTTTCTAAATTTTTCTTATTTCAATTTAATCCTTAAAACCCAAAATATTTAGTCTCAAAATTTAACTTATATCATGGTAAATATTTTCTTCATTCATAATTTTTTGTTTGAACTTCAAAATATCTTTTCATAAAATTTCTAATCCAACATTAAATCCCAAATTAATTTTTTTTTAAATTTCAAAAGAAACAAAACAATAAATTTCTTAAAAATACTTTTATTCTCAACAATTTATTTATAATTAATTTATGGCACCACCAATTCCCTAATTAATCATTTATTATTCCTAATCAAATTTTTGGGGTGTTAGACATGGTCATCCATAGCTCTACCTATCAAAGCATGGCGGTTTCTTTGAATGAGAAATATGGCCACCTGTATAGTTCAGCAAGAAATAAGACAAAATTATATTGCAGTCCTATCGCTCTCCAACATCAAATCATTACAACAATATGCCGTCTTCTGACCCCAAATTACCATTCCGAGTAAGTTGCCAACTATGATTGATCCTATAGGATCATAAATGGCATTTCCAGTAGTATTCACTGCAACCAACGATGCCCCAGCAATGGCAAGGCCGGTTACTGCAGCACTATCCTGCAAAATTAATATCTCAGCAACGGCAAACACCACACTTGTGTTTAAGTGCACGTAGAAGAGGTGATGAGAGTATCCAAGAAAAACTTTCAAAAAAAAAAAAATTTCTACACGACACCTGCAAAATCCCAAAGAAACGAAAGAAAGCTTCAGGATGTGATCTTGAAATTTCAAAAAAAGAAGAAGGCAATGAATTAAAGAATACTAATGTCTTGAAAAACATCAGTGACCAGAGAATGCCTTTCACAAATCCCTAAAATGGAAGGAGACCCACCTCCAAATCTTTTACCAAATAATTATTAAGAGAAAGACAAAATGCATTCCTCCTTCAAAGCAAACATACAAAACCAAGATGCACCTTATTTTGTTCATGGAGCTTCAGAGGTGCAAAAGTGGAACCAACAACTCAAAAACCCTAGACCGTATGGGTTGGTCCATCAAAGCTTTGGAAGCGCCGACCTTTGAGTGTGTCGCCGAAGCTGTTGAAGGTGCTGAATGACCGGATTCGATTTGGGTGATAAATGCTTCATCTATGAAGAAGAAGAAGATAGATGGAGAGACTTTGAAGACACAAAGATTGAGTGTGATGTGGTTATGAGAGGGAGGAAGACCAAAAGGAGGATGATAAAGAAAGAGGCTGACAGCGGCGATCGGCAAGTCCGACAGTGGGGAGCGGCGCCTCTTTTTTCAGCATGAAGAAAAGGAAGAGATAAAAGTAACGGAGGAGATGAGTCTGAGGTTCAGCGAGAGAGAGAGAGAGATGGGAGGCAGATGGTTGTGGGTCCAAGGGTGTGGAGAGATAGAAATGAGAAAAAAGAAAAAGAAAATAAGCAAAATGCTTGGCTTGTTAGATGACTAATAAACAGTGAAAATGTGAGAGGAGCCGTTCTAATCTCATCGGCTTCTACAGTAATAAGAGAAAATTTGGTGGAAGACTTTTATTGTATATATTGATGATAATATATGAAAATTTTGATTGCTCAACTTGAGGTGCCTTCTGATTCTTCTTCGACCTTTACGGCGGCTGGGAAGAGGGGGTAATATTTTTTTTTAAATTATCACTTAGCCAGGTAAGCTTTAGAATTTTGATCAAAAAAAGGGTAAGCTTTAGAATGATAGTCAGCATGTCCAATAATCAAACCATGACGGTGTTAGTGCCACGTAGTCATATATAACAAAACCTCTTATTTCAAAATACTAGGACTAAAATTAAAATAGAAATAAACTATAGGACCAAAAGTAATGTTAACCCTTATTTCATTAACTTTTGTTTTGTTCATTTATATGAAAATCATGAAAGTGACTGATGGTAAAGTAAGGGAGGACTAGTCAGGTCAAAATCTTTCTCAAGTTTTTAATGTCTTTTGAAATATTATATATGTTAGAATTAAGCAATTTATTTAGTGTCTTTCATCTCAAATTAGTCAACTGAACCTGATATTAAAGAGTCGACTATAGGTAGTGTTAGATCTTAAAAATTAGTTAAACTATTTGTTTAAAATGTGTGTTGCTTTCCATAAAAATATCCTCTCACGTCATTTTCATGCAAACTACCCTTAGTATAAATTCTCTTACTCCCTCCTATGAAAATGCGATAAAATGGATTGAGTTCTTATATATTTAGAATCAATCTCATCCCACGACCTTAACTGAGCACGATCTCATACTAAGGTTCGTACCTGATCAAAGAATCAATCTCATCCCTAGCTAACTATCTTTCATATTAAATATGGGAATTAATACATACCGTACCTATGTATGCATTTTCAATTCTCTAAATATACAAACTATATTAATTATATGCGTTTTTGTAATCTCTGATATGAACTCCTTAATTGTGACGATAATAGGCATGCGTTAGAGAATAAAGTGCGCAATAGACTGAGTCGTCCATCGATCAGATGTGTGTGTACATGCATATGCATATAGGATACTTATATTGGAATTCATACATGTTGACCATTGCATTATTGGGAGGCATGAGATTGAGATGCTTAAGAAAGTGGAGAATGAGATGCTGCAATTAATGTGGCTCATACAGAGATGAAGGGTCAAGATGTGAAGCTCCTTTACTTATTCCCTTACCCTTTGGGGGCACAGTCAGCCAATTGATCGGTCAGAGTTAGAGGAAGAAGACATTGTCACTTATCACTATGAACAAATGCAATGTGACTCACCTAACCATATTTAATAGTATCCAAATAAGCTGCTCCCACTTTTAATCGTTTCTTTTTCTTACTTTACCAATTTACATCATTTTTAAGTCAATTTCATGATTAAATTAGGAACTTTAGATCTAGTTCTTCCAAAAAATTTGACATAGTCTATTTCAGTCAAACAGTTTAAAAAATGCATTTTTTGTCAAGCGAACAAGGCTTACTATGATCATAATGAGAAAGAGGTATAAATAGATTGACGTATATAATACTTGTTGTATGTTTGTTTTTAAACATGTGACTATTGTGATATATATTGATAGTTTAATTATATATATATATATATATATATATATATATATATATATATATATATATATATATATATATATATAAGAGTTCGGTCTTTCTAAGTTGCTTCAATTTTGATTTTGGTCCCTCAAAGAACAAAATGGTCCAAACTTTTATTAAAATATATGAATTGATGTTTTAGACAAAAAAAAAAACTTGAGGGTTCAAAGCATATGGTTTGAAACTATAGAAATAAGCACCAAATTGAAGACAATTAAGAGGATCAAACATATTATTTATCCTATATTCAAAAATTCAACAAGGAAATTACTATAAAATCTGATTTATATTCAATTTGACTTATTTTCAATCTGTCTTATATTCAAGTCACTTTTCCATAAGTTAATCTAAACACACTCTAAGTTTCCAAATAGGATGATGGGATCTGATTTTGGCACTAGTGCATGTCTCATTTAGAACCTGAAGCTAAAATAAGGATGGTCCAAGTTTTGTGGTTAACCCAACCCAATGACAGATAACTAGAAATAAAATAACAATGGCAGGCTTGATTATAATGGGAAACACACAAAACAATGACTAATAGCTAGGTTCATGAACTTCCAACAATGTCACTTGATGTCCACCAGTTATGAGCAGCAGGAACTCCAAGAAACTATATTCTTTAGTGCTTCATGACGAATCAATTTTCTTTTTCAACAAAAGGAGCTGAACCTAGCATCTACTTACCCCACTTACTTAATAATCAGTTCTTTTTGTAACACATAGGACTATTAACTGTCCCATGTGAAAAAGCTTTTTAGTTAGCTAGCCTAATTGTACTTTAAAGGCTTAATTAAATAAACCTCCTACAATAATCATGCATCAAAGTTTGTGTTTTCACTCATGTGAGGACTTGAGCTGTTTAATTTATATTTTAAGCTCCTCAGAAACTGAAGAGAAAGGTAACTCTTCTTCTCTTCCAAGGGACATTCTGCAGACAAGGTTACATGACACTACAACAGGTATATACTCACCAGACATTATATTCTGATATTCTCATCAAAACTACAATACCATAATATAATCAGAATATCATATTACACAACCTCAAGATTCACCGGTTAATTAATTAAAATAACTTCCCCGGATATTTGGTTGTCTAACTAGCTCTAGTCATGGAGTTTCCAAACAGGAATACAATATGTACTTACACCATTGAGAGTCTAATGACTAAGGTCTAAATCCTGATGAGTCCTCTTCAACATATACACATAAAACACCATGAAGCATCTAAAGAAATTAACTCAAGCAGCATCATTGAAAAGGATTAAGAACTTTAAACCATCCAATATTACATGCATGGTTCACTGATGCTGCATTGATTGCACTTGAAGAATAGTATCATTATAAGGTCCATGATCAAACCCATGGATCAAATTGCCTCTGAGCATACATTGATCCAGTGGTTTTGATTCATAAGAAGAAATCCCATAAATTGGTGCCAAGAAAACATTCCCAATATTTGTGGGATTGAAAACTGTTGGCATGTCATATTCCTGCTTAATTCTGCCAACTAATTTCTGATTCTGGTGTGGATTTAAAACCTTATTAGTAAGATTATTTGAAGAAGCAGGTTTGGTTATATGACTTTGATCTGATGAAGGAGGTTTGGTTTCTTGGAGATTGACCATTGTTATATCATGGATACTTGCTCTCCTCTTATCTTTCCCTCCTGCTAGTTGCCTGATGAAATACTTCTGAGCATGACTGGCAACCTGAGTAGGCGTCCTTGTGGTCACAAAATTCCGAGATATATTTCTCCAGTCTCCTTTCCCATACTTCTTGAGCCCCATTAGAAATTGCCTGCAATAGTAAATAGCTAATTCATCAAAAGATGTACTATGGCTATAATTAAAATCCCATAAAAACATTCATGAATGCTAATCTACCAACCTAAGCATTTTTTTTGTTGAAAACCACCCAGTAATCCGAACCTATTAGAATCCGACTAATCTGGACTTGGGGTAAAAGTGTTTCCCACATAGGCAGGGTTGTCCATATTGAGAGCACTTCCCAGGATTTAAAAACACGTAATCATCCTTAAGGGAAGAGTCCACTAACCAGATCAACCACTGGCTATTGCTCATTGGTTACTAATCTAAGCTTTTTAAGTTAACATGGTTTGATCTTCATTGAAATTTATTACCATTGATTACTACTAAACACTCAAAAAACAAAAAAGCCAATCAATGCAAAACCAATTCACAAGCATCTCAAGTTCTCAAACTTTTTGTTTCATCAACTTATATAGCTAACCGTGGAGAACATTTTAAGTGATATATGATATATAGACACAAATACACACACATATAGACATAATAGACAAGAAAAATTATTGATATTAATGGATATTTTATACCTGTGCTCCTCTTCAGTCCATGGAACACCTTTCTTCCTTTCCTGTTCAGAAGGCCTAATGGGGGCACCTCTTTTTCCATTAGAACCATAAAACTGATTAAACCCCTCAAAGCCTTGACCATTGACCCACTCCAAAGTGAAAGAACTATTAGTATAACCAGGGACAGGAAACAACCCTGCCTCAATGACACTCACATCTTCTTCAAGTTCTCTATACTGTTTCATCACATCTCCCACAGTTTTGCCTGGAACCATTGCCGCCACCTTCATCCATCTATCTGGTGTATCTTTATCATACAAAGCCAAAGCATTCTCAAATCTCTTGTTCTCTTCTGGGGTCCACTTTGTTCCTTTTCCTTCCTGGAATAGCCAATTCGAGTTCTGAAGATATGAAGCTGGAGAAAGTACTTCAATTCCCCTGCTCATATTGTTCTCTGTAGCTATATATATATATGGATATAGATATATATCTATATATAGATAGATATTCACAGCAAGCAATGAAGCATGCTAAAGAAGATGTTAAAGAAGTGCAATCTCTCGGTATGAAAAATCAAAGAGAGAAAGAAATGAAAAAGTGATATGATGAAGCTTCATATGGACGCAAAAGAAAGCATTTAATGAAACCCAATATGCAAAATGGAAAGGAATCTAGAAAAAAGTTTCTGTTTTTGGAAAACCCAGATGAAAAAAATTTCCAAAATTGACTGATCAATGGTGGGGAATAATAATAATGATAAAGCCTTCTAAATTTTGTTTCAGATCTATTATGGTGAAAACCCACCAAAACCCAGAGAGAAAATGAGCAGAGAAAAGCAAAATATGTGAAATTTAATAGCAGAGAGGTTGTTCTGAGTTGAACTGAAGAAAAGGAGAGAGAGATTGGGGAGAACAATATTATAAGTTGAGAGAAGTGGAAAGAGTAGCACGTGTGAGATTCAGAAATGTGTCAGCTCTTTGTACTGATTGTGAGAGAGTGATCAACTACGGAAAAAGGACAATTTAGAGAGAGAGAGAGAAGGGTCAAAGGTAGTGAGTGCATTGTGATTGGTGGGTTAGAGGGTGAGGCTACTGAAGAAGAAGGAAGGGAAGGTAGATGTAGAGGAACCACTTCTTGTCCTATAGCATATTCTATGTTGTTCAATACTACTTCGCTCTTAAATATAAGATATAATTGACTTTTCTTAGAGAGGTTAAGATTGCGAAATAAGTTATTAAATCATGACACATATGATATATTTTTAGATTATCCATTAGTAAAATAAACTAATATAAGAGAAAAAATTAGGTAAATCAATTTATGATGAATTTATTTTGTTTTTTTAGGATTTTCTAAAAAAGTCAACTAAGTCTTATATTTAGGACCGGAGGGAGTATAATTTTTCTTTTTTTTCCTAAGTATTCTGGTTCACGTGTCAAGTGAGACTAATTATTTGTTGTTATGAAATCTCATATGAGGGGTAAATGGTTTGCACTTGAATTTGCTTCATTAATAAGGATTATAGATCGGATCAAATCTCCAATTATTTGATTAAAAGATGAAAATATTTGTCACTCACAGAGCAACTCGTTTGGTCATATTATCAACTATTCAAGTAATTGATAGGAGTAGTTTACAAAATTAAAGATGGTTCAACAACGAAATTTTATAATATAAAACAAGTTTGTTTCTGAAGGATATGAGAGAGAAGTAATTGGCAAATGGCTCAAGGACATTTATTTTTTAATAAGCATTCTCTAATTGTAATTATATTTGAAGCATTTGTTTTATCACGTTATAAATGATTAGTCATTTTTAGTTGACCTAATTCTCATTATTTAGAGACATTTTCTTTCCTTTATCAGGTGGACAGGTGGTGGTGATGACCATTTTTGAAGATCCAAGTGTACTTCCTATAATATATTTGGAATCTAATAAAAAAATTATTAATCCATGCTTTAAGTCATAGAGTTAATTTCATTACCCTTTTTCAATGTCATTCCTATATATTAATGGTAGACGTCCAATGTTAGTAAAGCAAATACTATGTGAAACAAAAAAATAAGTAAGTTGAAGAAATACTATAATGGAGTAATATTTAACAGAAGCTTCAATGCACTGACTCGTCTTTTTTTATCTATGATCAAGGAATTCTCTCACTCGACAAGTGAGAGACTAATACCCGCTGATTTACAGACATGTCTTCTTTAGTTACAACAAGATGATTAACAGTTACTCCCTCCGGTCCCTAATGTAAGAGCCAAAAATTTGAATTGTTTTGGTCCCTAATGTAAGAGCTCACCCCATATTCTCTTCTCATTTAATGCATTTTTTCCTACTTTACCCCTTACTCTCTTTCATATTTATTAATGCTTATGCATTTCTCTCTCTTAAAAGTACCATAATAAATATGAGCATTTTTGGAAAATAAGCATTAACTCCAGACACCCAACTAACATTCACATG
Source organism: Mimosa pudica (assembly GCA_029929735.1). Lineage (NCBI taxonomy): Eukaryota > Viridiplantae > Streptophyta > Magnoliopsida > Fabales > Fabaceae > Mimosa > Mimosa pudica. Next base: position 12,463,631 of record JAKELP010000030.1, on the reverse strand, counting down.
TTTTCTTAAGAAGCGTTTTTTTGACGGCTAGCTCTTACATTAGGGACCGGAGGGAGTATTATATTTTTACACAAGAGGAGTACTTACATGGTAAGAAAATCAGTGTTACTGTGTTAGTATCAATTTTATTTAGAGAAGGAATTAAATTTGAAACCAATGAGTCATTGACAACAAAGCAAACTAATATTTCCAAATCTAGAAAGATTCCCTCTTACCGATTTGTACAAAGTTGGATTCAATAAGGCCACTTGCCTCAATGATGCCCATAGCTAAATATTTAATTCCTTCTGGACCAATAACAGAGCATATTACAGCCTACAGAGGATGGGACTTTCGTCTTCTTCCATTTGTTCCATTAAATGTTGAGGATAACAACTTGTCCTTTTCGTTAAACTATTCTCATATTACTTTTAAATTAATTTGTACGAAGCTAGCATAGTGAATCAAATATGACTTCTATCTTAATTTGTATGAAAAGTCAGTAAATCAAGTCATTAAGAAGCTAGATACCTAGAGAATCGAGTTCGGTTAACTACTAGGAGTTACGTTGTTCTAGTAAATTTAGTAACCCAACGACAAGGGTTATCATACACTAAGTTACTAAACTCAAATATCATAGGAGTACTTCATTTGGTCATTATAGCATCAAGTATAAAATCTCACAATCCAATAAAATTAATTAAGCAATTCAATATGTCTTGTGAAGTTTAATAGTGCCCTTATCAATCGTACTAAACTATATACACGTCCCTTATTATAAGACATCAGAAGATAAAATCACACTTATAAAGAATTTAGTGGGAGAGATAAATATGTCCAAAATAGACCTTTTTTCCTCAAATTTATCCTTATTTATGATGCATGGGTGTATGAGAAACAAAGAGAAATATAGAATAATATGACTGAAATTAGTATGAATTATTCAAAACTAATGATGGGCAAAATGAAGAAGATGTCATTTAGCATTTTGACAACCCTACAAAGACTCCTATAAAAGGGACAAAACCATTCAAATTTGGATCTTATAATAAGGGACCGGGGGAGTATCACCTTTTCCACTACCCTTATTAAATATGGATAGACATGGAAAATTGCAATTAATTCTTATTGAAAACTATCAAGCTCCTTTTAAAAAGGACCAAAAAACCTTCTTAGTTGATGCCTTAAAATGAGGACCATCGGAAGTATTAATTATTACTCTCTTTTACTACCCTTATCAAATATAGGTATGGATGTAAAAACACATTTAATCTTACTTGAAAACCAACAAGTGTTTTATTAAAAAAAACACCAAAGAACTTTGTTATTCAGTGCCTTATTAATAGGAATAGAGATAGAGTAATGAACAACATACTCCTACATGTGTACTATCAATTAGACGTTTCGTTGCCTCTCATGAAAGCATCTTTAAACATACATACTCCATCCTTTTTAAATATAAGATCATTTTCCCTAATTTGATTAGATTACTAATGTTAGTTAAGTTAGTTATTAGCATATGATATAACAAATTCACCCTAACCATAAATATTTTCCCTCTCTTACTTGTTTATTATAAATAAACATCATTATGGTTGATTTGGGTAAAAACAGGGAAAATGAGAAAGACATTAAATACTCGAACCCCTCATCATGTAGGGGAAAAAACCTTTCAAAAAATGGTTCTTAAGTACTCCATTTTTTCTATTCACTGGGCACTTCTAACAATTTTACACAGATCAAGGAAAACTTTAAACCTTATATATTCAATCTTAAAAGTCAAGAAATTTTCAACCTTACCCCTATTTAATATATATCAATTATATTGTGTCACAAAAACACAAAATCATTGCATAATAAATAAAGGATAAACTTGTACATTCATACACAAAATTTAATGACATAACTTATAAAATAGTACCAAATAAAATATTTATGGTCGGTCTTCTCTACAAATAGGACAGAGTGATAATAACAACATATGAAATTGTAGAGTGAAAGATATTTTTTCAAAGTTAAAGAACAAAAAAGTGCATGTTGGATTATAACTTTGGGTGAAAGGTAATTTGGTTATGGATTAAATTAAATTTTTTAATCAATTGACGCTAGCTAGGTTTAGTACGAAGGACTTGCTTCTCGTCATGTGGTGAATCATGTTTCAAATTCTTATAAAAAGATGTATACATACACATTGAATGCTCAACAATGCCTCGAATATAATCATATTGCCTGCAATAGAAGGATGCAAGGATACAAGTGCTTTTTTTTGTAATACAAAGGTCTTGGAAATAATCCATACAAGAGAGAGAATTCAGATAGCTATGAAGATATAATATCGTTATACACAATCAAAAGATTACTCATCCAAGGGATGCACATTGATGCAAGTTCGGTGGGCCTGTTCAATGTATATATTCTTTTATTAAACATAAAAAAATCAACTTGAATATTTGCTTCTCTAGAATCTAAATCTAATTATGCAGCCGACAGTGACAGATCAATGTCCCGCATAAGTGTGTCTCCAATTGAATTACTCGTCGAGCGAGTGATAGGTACGTATATTATTACCAAGGAGAATTGTTCTCATTTTTAAACCAGTCTCAATCAGTTTATTTTTGATAAACTAATCAATCTCCAAGCAACTACGATCCCTCTTGTTTGATTAATAAAAATTGTAAGTTTACTCTTAAATTGGCCTGGAATGGTTTTTGGGAAAATGGAGATCAATATCCATCTGAAAAATTATTCAGAGGAAGGGCAATTTCTTAGATTCCATCTTACAATGAGTTTTTCATATAGGATTATCTCCAATTTCCCACCTTTCTTATCTTAATTGGACTATAACTAAGCCTTCAATTCGTTTAAAATTCACATAATTAAGCAATATTTTTATTTTTATTCTGTCATGACTCCCTACCCGGCCTCTATCTTATATCTTTCATTAAACATTATATTTTCAACTTATATATCTCATACTGAAAAAGTTTTAAGGGAGGCGTACGTTTAGATGTCAATTATGCATAGTCTTATAGAAAGGGAATTGAAGTTTAAGGTATTTATGTCATTGGTGTAAAAAGTCTACCTTTTTTGGCCTCATCAGATTATCTAAAAAGTACTCCATCCAATTCTGATTATAAGACCATGCATTTTCACTTTTTTTGATAAAATTAAGGGAGGTATCTAGTTAAATTCATTAATATTACGTGGTATTTTTATAATACCTTTAAATTAAATTAAAAAGACACATACTTACAGATTTTAGTCAATACTATAAAAAATTGTATATATGTGTATTTTCGAAAAATATTGTCAAATATATACGTCAAAGTGGAAGAGGGACTTATAATTAGGACCAAATTAAATTTTGAAAGTTGTCTCATACTTAGTAGAGAGAGTACTTCCTTCAACCTAAACTTATAAAGGCATATTTACGAAATTTTATAAGATTATATTTAGGATGTTTGTTAGGTTAGTTAAAATTGAAAGGTATTATATATCAAACACCCAAACCATTTGTCATCACCCTCACTCTTCAATTTTTACTCATTTATTATTGAGGAGTATCAATAGGGATAATTTAATTTAAAAAAATTGAAATATTATAAAATGTTCATATATTTAAGACAAATGCAACCTAACTCACCTCCCATAAATAGGTCATAGGGAGTAATATTTTTTAAACTAGACTTTACATTCTCTAAACAATTATTTTTTGAAAAACGGTTGTAAAATTAATCTAACAAGTGACCAATCTTATAAATGGTTCTTATTCAAACCGACCCCAAATCCGTGCTAAACAATTAAAATCAGGCGTGCTGTCACATTCGTCACACAAGATTCATGTGCATGAAAACTAAGCTATAACACTTTTGACTTATAAACAGAAAATAGCTTACTATAAACTACGTTGATTAAGTGATATCCTTCGGACTTATTTTTTCAATAAATTGTATGTCCTTAGAGTTAAAGCAACCCAGCTAGGCCGATTAAATAGGCTTGCCCTACAGCTAAGTAACTTGCTACCTAAACAAACAGCAAGCCTCGTGTGTGCGTAAGCGTGGGAGATTGAAAATCACTTAAATTGATGAGCATACAATAATATAAAATCAAACATATATATGTATTTCGTTGAAAAACGAGAGATGATACACTTTTGTTGATAGCGACACATTTTATATTTCCTCAATTTAAATTAAAGTAAAAAATGTGTACAAAAGCAACCACTAATAAATAATTATTCTCCACTCTTTCAATATTAATTTATTCAACATTCTTCAACAAATTCTCCCATATTCCTAACACATCACCCCAAAAAAGAAAAGAAAAAAGAGGCCCGAAACAACTGCAAAGTTTTGCTTATTAAATAATTAAGCAACTCATCTAATTCACTCCCTTTCGCCATGTCTCTGTCTGATATCATCATTTGAGAATTTATGAAGTGAGGTCAAATGTACAGATCAGCATTGTGGAAGATCTTTAGGTGGTGGAATCAAAGATTGTTTAGGACCTTTTCCATTATCCACCAAAAATGCCATCTTTAAGCCCCATGTCGTGTGTACCTCAAAATGGCAGTGCAAGAACCATACTCCTGTATCAAATAAACACATGCATACAGTTACCATTAGAGATTCAGAGATAATCATTAATCCTTAAAATTAAACATAATCCACAAGAGATTTGAGTTCAATTAAGCGTTAATTTGTATTTAAGACTAGAATTTTTTTAGCCACACACGATAATATCTTGAAACAAATTTGGTGCATCATCAAGCACTTTTAATAACACTTAGTATCTTAAAGTAATTTATAGAAAAAATCCTTTAAGTATTTGTTCAACACTAATGAGTACTAAGTTTAGAATATTGAGTATTATCAAAATACTTTAGGATACTGAATGTAGGAAAATGACTTTATGATACTTATTGCTGTTTGAAAAATATTTTTAAATATTGGATATATACATCAAAATTTGATTTACCACACTGAATACAACTGAAATTTTTTTACCGTGCTAAATTCAACTTAACCTTGAATAAAATACCTGGATTATCTGCTGTGAATCTAATAGCAGTCCAGCCACCAGTAGGCACTCCAATAGTGTTTCTCTCCACAGGATCAACCAAATTAAATTTCTTGGGATCTTCCTTGGGATCATAATTCCCTACTCCTCTTCCCACCACAAAGAAATTGAACCCATGAAGATGAATAGGATGGCTCTCTGGGGCAATGACACCTGTATCCTGTAACACAATCTGAACAGTCGAATTATAGGACACCCTGTAAAGCCTAGTCCCATTCTGTGTCTGAATATTCTGAGTTATATTCCCAGTATAATTATACACATGAGGTGGATTAGCAGGAAAATCAGTGGTAAACACACCCTTAATGTTGTAATAATGAGCTTGAAGTAAGGCCGTGGTTGGCATCACAAAAGTCACATTATTCATAGCCGCCACAACCCTACTTCCATTCCCTGCTTTACAAGTAGGGCAAGGGTTTATCCCTAACCCTATAGTGAAAAGAAGTGAATGGTCAACGTTTATGGGAACATTGGCAGGGTATTTTGGGGAATTCAAGCTTTTTAGAGAGTTTATGAACTTATTTGATATTTGTGTAGAGTTTTTTGGAGGTGGTGATGTGAGAAATGTAGGGGAAGCTTCTAAAAGAGTGGTGCTAGTGTAGTGAAGAGTGGCTGTGGCTGTTTGGTTATCTACGGCCACAGGAGCATCCATGAAAGGAGAAGTTATGATTTGGTATTTTCCGGATTTTTGGTGGGTGTTTAGGAGGACATCGGTGGTTTGGCCAGGGGCGATGATGATGGTATCGGTGGTGAATGGTTTCACATAGGTGGCGTCTACTTCGACGATGGTGATGTTGTGGCCGGCGATCTTGAAGAAGAGTTCTTCATTGAGGGCAGCATTGATGATCCTTAATAAGTATGTCTTCCCACTTTCTACCCCCAAGTTGAATACCTCTACATATACAAGTCCAAACAAAGCAATGGATGTAGATTAAAAATTAGTTAAAGGCAATAAATTGTGTTTAAGACATATTTTTCCCTAAACATGCCCTTAATTACTTAGGGAGAGGGTATGAGGATCGGAGGAGAATAATAAGTGGGAGCAAAACGTAACGAAAAAATATAATGTATAGAAAAGTAATTAGAGTGAATGGTATGTATAAGAAAAAAGATTCTAGTTATAATCAACTTGGGGTGAGAATGAAAAAAAAAAAAGAATTAAATGTTCATGTTAGTTTATAAAAAAAACACACTCGTTGAAAAAAAATGTAATTTAAATAATAAAGAACATGAGAAGTAGTATAATATATACTCCCTCCGGTCCCTAATGTAAGAGCCCAAAATTTGAATGGTTTTGGTCTCTAATGTAAGAGCTCACCCCATATTCTCTCCTCATTTAATGGATTTTTTCCTACTTTACCCCTAACTCTCTTTCATATTTATTAATGCTTATGTGTTTCTCTCTCTTAAAAGTACCATAATAAATATGGGCAATTTTGGAAAAGAAGCATTAACTCCAGACACCCAATTAACATTTACATGTTTTCTTAAGAAGCGTTTTTTTGACGGCTAGCTCTTACATTAGGGACCGGAGGGAGTATTAATTATAAGCGTTTAGGCCGTATAACTATGGATTTGGTTATATTCAATCCCTCACAATTCAATTATTTGATATGTTGATTTCTGTTCTTCATAATTTGTTCATAATCTTTGAAAAAATTAGATGTTTTTTTAAAATGGGTAGATTTCGATTGAGTTAAAGGAGTTTTGAAAAATTTGAAAGACTTGAAGATGAAATGAAAATATATTAAAGTAATTTAAATAAATAAGAGTACCTTGGGAGGAACAATTGGCAATAGAGCCAGGAAGGCCATTGATGATGTGAGCATCAGAGACATTTGGTGCCAATCCTGACTTAAGAGCTTCATTAATAACAGCCTCAGTATCGGATTTCCACCATTCACCCAACAATAACACTTTTTCATGGTCTGGTTTCGGGAATGGATAAGGCACACCTCGCTTTGGTAATATAATTATGGCTCCATGCACTGTTGCCCTAAGCCAGTTAATATGTGCATGCCATAAAAGTGTCCCTCTTTGACCAATAATAGTGAAGTTGTACACAAAGCTTTGGCCCGGTCCTATTGGACACTGTGTGATATAAGCCGGCCCATCTGACCATCCGGTTCGCAGTTGCCGGATACCATGCCTAAATATCAATAAGGAAAATGGTCAAGATTTAAATATATCAAAAGTTGAGATTCCAAAGTATATAGTCCCTCCGGCTTGTGATATAAGAGTCCAGACTCTGAAACACATGTTTCTTAAAAAAACATGTAAACGTTAGTTGGGTGTCTGAAGTTAATGTTTTTTTCCAATAATGCCCACATTATTATGATGCTTTTAAAAGAGAGAAATATATAAGCATTAATAAATATGAAAGAGAGTTAAATTAGGAGATAATGTGAGAAGAACTCTTATATTTTTGACGAAAACCATTCAAATTTTAGGCTCTTATATGATAGACCGGAGGAAGTATTTACTCACTGGTTTTTATATAGGTCATTATTTGTCCTTAATATAAAATCCAATTATTTACCAGTGAATGGAAACGTTGTGGTTGACACGGTTGACGACTTTGACAAGAACATTGTCGCCTTCTCTGGCGTAGAGAGTAGGGCCAGGAAACTTGCCATTGACGGTGACAATGGACTTGCTTGAACACAACCTGGTTATGTTCTTTGATACAACCTGCACCAATCATAACCAGACGTGCATGCCTGTTTGTCAAAACCTCTTGTGTGTATGTGAGCGTGTGTGTGGACCATACCTATTTCTTCAAACTTAGGCTTGCGCGGTCATCATCATATCAGTAGGTGGTGATTCATTATAAAACCCTATACTTATGTTACCTTAACTAAGATATATATAATCATTTATGTTTCCAATTGGGGAATTGCCAATAATTTAAAAACCATATAATAACTAACTAGGACCGATTTATTTAAAATATATATAGGAGTGTGAATTACTTAATTATAAGCACGTGTATACACATATATACACTGTACATAACATACACTATGCGCTTAATTTTTATTTCTAATAGTCCATTTGGTTCCATTTATCATCTTTGATAGTACTCCACATTCATGACAAGTAAAAAGGGGAAGATGATAGTAAATTAATTGGTGAATTATTAATGGCTAAGTAGTGTGCTTGGGTGATATAATATGATTTTAACAAATTTAACAAACTTCATTATTCCAATTAAATTAGGTCATTAGGTCATATGATTATAAATATTTTACATCAAAACACGAGGTAAATGACACTTAGGTCAAAATCCCGGTCTCCAGGCGTAATTATAAGTTTAAGTTGACTCTTTTCGAGAAATTAAAGATATAAAATAAATCATTTGAAATATTTATTTTTTTTCTCAAAACTAGTTTTATTAATAATTAATTAACATATAATAAAAAAATAATTAATTAACATATAATCTAATTATATATAGCATATATATTATAATTTAATGATATAATTGGTTTCCTTAACTTCTAAAAAAATTAACTTGATCACCTACCAAAAAAATAACTTAATCTTAATTATAATTAATTAGGATCATACTGAATAATATATAAGTCTCATAGGTCACACCTAATGATTTGAGATTGAAATCTTCATGCGTACGTGCGACTTTCTTTTTTTTTTTTTAGATAAAATACGTACGACTTTCTGAAAGGTCTTTTTCCATTCTTTTTCCCCATTGAATAATAATGGAAAATTTAAGTTTGATACGTTTTGAAAACTTCAACAACATTCCAAAAGTACCATTTCATTAATAAGTTTATTATGAAAATATAATGGAAAACATTAATAGTTGTTCACAATTTCATTTTTTTAGGAAATTAAATCATTAATGCCGACTGTCATTTCTCCTAAAATCATTGCTTCAATATGTGTACGAATATGATGTGCGTGCATGACACGATGTGTACTGTTGATATTATTTTTATTAGCAGTGTTCATGTTATATTTCTCAAACACTTGATAAAAAAATGTTATATTTCTCAAACATAAATGTTAAGAGACTCAGAATGCAATAACCTAAGTCAAGTGAGAAAACTTATATATGGATTAAGCCAATTAATGAATGCTAGTGTATCTTAAAGTACAGTATATAACAGTACTTCATAATTAATGTATAAATACAAACATATCACTTCCATTCGTGCAAGCATTTTCAGTAGTACACTGCGATAATTTTATGACTTGCTCTTACATTCAAACATAAACAAGGTATAGAATTACACAAACAATATTAACTAGGTATATATATTGATGAATTTGTAATAAGAAAATGACATTGTTTTTGTATATAAGAAACCGAGAATGTTACATGCATATACGTACATGGAATTTGTAGTTTCTGACCCTGCAGTCAACCAAAGCTGGGAAGATGCAACAAATGAGAAGAAGCACTCTAACCACAGAATTCATATTGTCTCTCTCCCTCCCTCTCTATCTCTCTCTCTTTCAAACTCTCTCTCTCAAGTTACTTAATTAGTTGATTCACATATGAATGACTGCCTAACGCACAAGCCCTTAAAAAGGCTCAAAAAACTACTGATACGACGTCGTTGTTACCCGGGTAGGTGAGGCAAGAAGGAACATTAGAGGCAGGCATTCTTGGAAACTGCTAATTAATCACACACTTTTATTTCTTTAATTTCTCTAGCCAGGGACAAAAATCGCACTTTGATTTATTTCTTAATTCTTATGGATTCTTTCTTTGATCTTATTAGTAGAGCTCTACCTATTAATGAATGATACGAGACATTTTATAAAATTTTTAAATAAACATTTAGTGTAACTAATATATAAAAATGTCCGCGTAAAGTTATATAACTTCCATTTCCTATTTCCCAATAAATTATACGAGTCAGATGGTACTTTCGGGAAGTTGTATAAATTTTCAAAACCTATAATATAACCTTAATTAACCAATTCTTTCACTTTTACAAAAGTAGCTTTGTAGGTCATGTAAAAATTATAGGATCGGACAAATAAAGCATACAGTGGGGGAAAACTGAGGTTATAATATATGCATAATCTTCATGCAAAATTGTGTATTTGAGTCCACTGTCTTTGGAGGTAATAAATTTCGTTTAGTTGTAAAATTATGTGCCCTGATGTTCTGTATTATATAGGGAGAATTACTCTGTAAGTCCTCATCAAGAAACTTATATCGTACAAACACCAACAATTAGTTGTTAATGACAATATTCATAAATGAAAGTGCTGATTGTTAACAATTGAAAAACGAAAAACAATATTGATAACTATCATTAGGATTTGACATATGTTTGAGACCTAAATTTAGTTGTCTCTGGGGACAATTGCACCTAACTCCCAAATAAGACACTTAATCTCAAAGAAATCTCAAGCAGTTGTTACCATTTGTTAATGAAAACTATTGTAGTTGTTAATAGTAGTTATTAATAACTCTTTGAGACCTCTTTGATATTAAGTCTCTTAATTAGAATCTTGGTACAATTGTCTCTTGTCTATATTTATATACCCACTAAACATAACAAAAAAACACCAGTGTGTTAACCTTATTAACCATGGAATTTATATTTATCAATGGAATTCTATCGCTTAACTCCATAGATAATTAGCTATTTTTTAGTGAAAAGTTTCATTGACTAGCTCCAAATGCTGTAAATAACAAGCAATTGGCACAATATATGATAAGGTAGGTCGTTTGGTAAGAAAACAAAAGTTATATGAAATGAAATTGTAGTTAAGATTGATATATTATATAGGAAAGTAAAAAATATTAAGCTCTTCAATTTGTTGGTAAAACAAAATCTTCAATAGTCATTCACAACAGACTCCTATCTACCAAGTAAACCAAAAATATTTGTACACTGAATAATGTGCATTCATTTTGTTGTAATTTACTTTTTTCCCTAAGGCATGTTTTCTCATGATTAAAGTACAAATTAGTACATGGAAATTGGATATAAGATTTAATTTTAAACTTAGAATTGTGAAAATTTTTACAGAATATGCAGTTTCTGATTTATATAGTTGATAATTAAGATCATATATATATATATATATATATATATATATATATATATATATATATATATATATATATATATATATATGACGCAGACACTTTTTGAAATTATTGTTTCGTTCTTATTATTTCCTCTTTCCGTTTCATAAAAGCATAAAATTTTATTTATTTTACTTATTTTTATAGAGTAATACTTTATCTAATACTACCTCCGGTCCTAAATATAGGACCTAGATGACTTTTTTTTGTAGAGGTTAAGGTTGCAAAATAATCTATTAAATCATGACATATTTAATATATTTTTAGATTATCCATTAGTTTATAAGTAAAATAAACTAGTTTAAGGAAAAAAATTAGGTAAATCAATTTATAATTAACTTATTTTGCTTGTTTTTAGGATTTTTCAAAAAAGTCAATTAGGTCTTATATTTAGGACCGAAGGGAGTACATTTTTACCATTTTGCCTTTAATCTCTATTTTCTTTCACTATCATTTTCTCATATCATATTCTCTTTCCTTTCATCATATCTTTTCGATGCTTTTCTTATTACTTGCACCGGTTCCCCCTTAAAATCTTGGGTATATTTGAAAAAATATTATTTTTTTCATTTGGCTTTTCCTATTTTCCTGTATCCTTCAAAATCTCGAATAAAACAAAAAAATACAATTGTTCATCGAAAATAGTTGAAACTTGAAAGTACCTCGAATAAAACAAATAAATACAAGAGTCAGTAGCTGAAAAGAACTTAAAATCATGGAAAGTTATATTTACATTTTAGTTCGTGTATAATAATAGATTAACGGATATCATGCCATTCACATGAATATACAATCAGTATTATAGTAAGTTGTGAAAATTAATCTGCGAAGAAAATCACCATTAATTGATTCCTTAATATCTTGATTTACACTTTCTAATATCCGATATCTATGTATACAGTTGCTGAAATGATAGTGTAACAAACGTTTTGATTGTTACCTGGAATCTAATAATAAGACAACTTAATTTAATTTGTTTCCAAATACTGTTAAGAGAGTTTAATTAAAGCAAAAGCACTGACTAATTATTTTGGCTATCGTAAGATTAAATCAATCATTTTGGAGGTGAAACACCCCTTTACGTTCAGAAGCAAGCAGGAAACTGAAAATCATCTACTTGCGAACAAATTCTTTTTCACTTAAGTAAAAAGGTGACTTTGTAGGGAGGTTTTGATTGAGCTTGCAATTGCTTTATTTCAAGAAGTATAAAGGTGCCAATGTTTGGCTTTTTGTATTTACTGTAGAATACTTTTTTTTTTCTCCCCAGACTAATATACACAATACTATTACCAATTGACTTAGTTTAATTTACAACAACGCAGATCTATAATGAAGGCACTTTGCTACCTTAAATTACTTATGGCATATCTACCTCATACACATTTGTCGCCTTTTAACAGGTTTAAATCAAGTGATACTCCCTCCGTTCCTAAATATAAGAGTACTTTGACTTTTTTGGAGAATCCTAAGAAAGCAAAATGAACAATTTAATTATAACATATTTTAAATATTATTAGATTATATGTAAGTTCATAAGTCAAATAAACTAGTTTAGTGAAAAAATTTGGGAAAATCAATTTTTAATTACCCTATTTTGCTTTCTTAGGATTCTCCAAAAAAGTCAAAGTGCTCTTATATTTAGGAACGGAGGGAGTAATATTGATCAAATAAAGTTAATGCTTTAACCACATTCCCTGTTTTATATGAGGTGGTTGCAATTGGAAATACCTTTAGCTTGAAACTTGGTCAGATAAAAAATATATCTGTATTTTGTTTAGATTTTTATGCCCATAGGGAGAGGTCGGTTAATGTTATATTGTTGACAAAAATTGTAGGTACGTAGAATAATTGATGTGGAAGAGTGCAAGGAAGAAGAAGAAGATGGTTACCATTTTTAATTTGGCCAGCTACTAGAATGTGGTTACTTAGTCTGAGAGATTAGAATTTTAAAAAAGAGTTGAGGAATGGTTTTCAGGTCACATATCAGAAAGCAGACTTTAATTAAAAATGAACATCATCGATCAGTTGAGAAATAGTTCTCAGGTCATATATCAGATAGAGGCCTTTGAAGAAGAACATAATCACTTGTTTGAAAACCATAGAATCAAACAAATACATATCACTCTCTCATCTCCTTTCTTTATGTCATCCACTTCTACATCTCTCTAGATCCCATATTTTTAAAAAACTCACATTATTTTGGCACTAATTTATTGGTATATTTTTTTTGAAAATAGTGTAAATCCAAATGAGAGAAAATTATACATAATTGTTTGCGAGTTTGTTGAGAAAATACATGAATCATTTGTAACCTCTACTGAATTGTTAAAAGTATATAAATACATCCTAATTTACTTTTTATAATTTTTTATAAATAAAATTGATCGAGTTCTATTGGAATTGCACTGAAGTTTTTTTTTTTAATTTTTAAAACATACATTAGAAATTTCTCCTTTGGTAATAGAAGAGGCCAATACAAAATTTCAACAAACTTTAACATTTATTCATTTTAACTTTTTCTTTTTGCTTTCAACATCCAAAGTATATGTAAGTTTTAAAATTAAACAAAACAGCCTACGCAATTTTTACAAGGCTGTGTGTGATTTAATGTGCCTTTTAAATGTTCTTTGGGCGGCTCATCACGGTCAGCGTGGTTGGAAATGGGTCAATGTCATGAAATTTGTTGATGATGTTTGATTACAAAGTGGTGGCACCTTTTTGGAGTTGAAGTAAAAATTAAACAAAATCTACACTTTGCCAGCTTGTATTTTTTTCTATCTTGATTTTTCTCTCGTTAATTATTTTATTCGCACCAAATAATTTCATAATTACAAAAGACAACATACAAAGTTAAACTCATAATCTCTCCCACTAACAAGACCATTAGTATTACCAGTTACCACCATGCAGGTCACAAGACCATTAGCTATAGCTTCCATTAATTTTTAATATTTCATAAAAGAATTATGTCTCAAAAGAGTATTTCAGTTGAACATTTAAAAGATATTACTTTATTTTCCAGTATTTCTGTCAACAAATATCAGACAGTCTTGGGGCATGCAAAATTGACCTTTTTTCCCTTATGTTTAATTGACACATAAAGTTTTTTTATAATTTTGATCTAAATTTATATATAATATCTCATTTGTTTCATTCATACAATTATTAATCAGTAATTAGGAGAATTGATCCGTTTCATTTGTTTTCACTTCGTTGGTGCAAAAAAGCTTCTGTCACAATTAATATTTTCCATATACATTTAATAATGTATATATATGAAAAAAAAAATACATTTGAAATTGAAGAGTTAATTGTTCAGGGCAATAATTGTGTTATCAACTTACTAACTGTCCGAGATTCAATAGAAAAAGGCCAACGTTGACATTTCAGAACCTTGACTTTCAAGCTTCTATTTTTTATTAAACTAGTAAAATTATAGATTTTGGCATAAAAGTATGTAAGTGTTGAAAATTGAGAAAGTAACATCCGTACAGTTAAGAGAAATAATTAATTGTATAACAGAAGGATGCGTCATATATCTTAACCTTTTTTTCGATAATAATATTGTCTATTTACCATTTTGTGTATTCATTTCTTCCACTTTTTGAATGAATTTATCGCATGATTTCCTTATATTTTAAAATATTAACCATCCAAAAAATGAAGTATTCTAATTTCTGAGTAATGGGCCTGTTTGGTTGCCCAAAGAAAGTTGGAAGGGGAAAGTAAGGATGTAGAGTTTTTTTTTAATTTACATATATTTTGAGCCCAAAAACTTTACTTTCATTCACTATTTCCTTCACTTTTTGAATTGCTTCTCCCGGTGTCCCATACCCTTCGGGTGCAGACTAATCCGGAGTCGCCAGCCGGGATTCCCGTAAATGGGGTGACTGACTTCCCAGGGGTTCGAACTTGGCACCTTTGGGCTAAATGGCGAGATCCACACCTTGGGGACCCTCTTCAAACCATCAAGCTACGCCCCCCGGGCACTATTTCCTTCACTTTCTATCTTCACCTTTTCACTTTCCTTTATTACAACCAAATGGGTCCATTAGAATCCCTCATAATCATTCATTCGTACTATATTTTAGGGTTAAAGATCAAATTTGTCCCGGGGGTAGGGAGGGGGAGTGAAGTGAAGGATGGAGAAAATGATGAGGTGACTTTAGTCTTGACATGGACAATGAGATAACAATACATGTAGGATGTAGGGGCAAAATTTATCTATTTTGTATACTTTAGGGGCAAAATTGATCCCAAAAAATCTTCCAGGGCAAATTTGATCTTGGCCTAAAACTTTCGAGACAAATTTGATCTTTAACCCTATATTTCAAAATACAAAAAAAAAATTATACATGTGAGACTGTGTCATCTATGTAAAAATACTTTTGTAACTGTATGGATTTTTAACAAGTCAAATACAAATACTTGTCTTTTCCCTCTAAATTTGTCATAAAAATATGGTTAATTTTTTTCCTTCCATCAGGAAACACTCAAAAAATTCCAATGATCACAAAATAGTTGCCCACAAACGCCATACATCATTCCTTTTGTCCTAACCAGGTGAACTCTTTTACATGAGACGTGCCAACACAAGTAGTTATCTCTTTTTCCCTTATAAAAGCATAGGTATCTTTATTTTATCAAATATAAGATATGCACCTATGGGAAGTAATCATGTTTGAAGCACTGTCAGACATTAAATGTAGGCACATATCTCATGGGGATCCAAACATTGGTATGTCATGTTGTAAACTACTTGTGCCCCTGGCCCCCTGCAAAGAAAAAATGGTCTCCTTGTGAAGCTATTCTCGTGGAATTGCCGAAGTTCATCTATAAATAAAAAATGTCAAACAAAACAAAAATCAAAGACATTAAGCTAAAAAAATGAATAAACAAGGCATCTTGATGATTCACAGCAATTTGCTAAACATATATATAGATATTATATGGGTGTTGCTTGATAAAATAACCCCAAGCTTTTAGCTTATAACTTGGGCCTGATATATCAAACATCTTGCTTTGGCATCAACATGTTATCTCAGTGATATCTGCAATCACCAAAATCTAGGTAACTGAGTAACCACATGTGATGCTGATGAATCTCTTTAATATTTTTTTTTTTTACATATTGAACCATAGCTTCTACAACTGTACACTAACAATCAAAGACACAATTCTTTTCAAAATTTTCTATACTCCCATGCACAATCAAGAATAAGGTTCCTTTTTATTGCTTAATAAGCCAGCGTGCCACATGAGTTATTTTATCATGATAAATGCTGAATAACATAAATGACACAAAAAATCAATCAACAATATCAGAGCCTTATTGGCTATATGTATCATACGACGTCATTGTGCTCAATCAGTCACCAACACTTTGGGTATACAAAAAAGCAATTATGCCATATATTATAACAGATTATCATTATTGCTTAGAGAAGAAAGTTTAGATGAACTCCTTCGGTATGCTGATTCCCCACTTGCTAAATACAGCAATTTCAAGGTCTCTTGTGGCAATTTGAAAATTAATATAGTTTTTTTGTCATGAAATTATTTTGCACTACCAATCACTGATTTTCGGTAATAACAAGTGCTTAATGGACTGAAGCTGAGCTGTGTTACTTAAGCAACTGAAAGCAATAAAAATGTCTGGTTGAGTTAATCACAAAACTCACCATTTTCCTTAATAAAATGCAAAGTTAATATATATGGGAAGTCTAAGAACTGAAATCCAACCTGTGTTTACATATAAGCTGTTATTTACAATTTTAATCAGCTTCCAACGAAAGGCGACAGAAAAAGAATTAGTAAGCCTTTCAATTTAATAATAATCAATAGAGCCAACACATACCTCTTCTTGAAAACAAGTATGTCATCCATCTTCTGATATACACATCAAGTTGCTTATTGACATGCCTGCTGTGTAGCAGCACCGGAACCATGAACTGCAGAAAAGATCTTTGCAGCATAGGTGACCAGTCCATCAAGTCACTCAGGCGACTTTTCTAGCACGATTAAGCATCAACATCAATGATCAGGACATTAAAATCTTAACATAATGAGAACATATGTATCATTCTTTGAAAAATTATTTTGCTCTAACTTGGAGAATGGCAGATAGAACTATATGATGTGTCCAGTAGAGTCAAGAACATGAAGAGAAAAGCCAAGCAACTTGATTAATGAGCACAATTACAGGCACTTCCTCAGGCAAGTTGAATATACCTAACAAGATTAAACACTCTGCTAGGGGTCCACTTATAAGATACCGCTATCTCATTGCCTTATAGGAGCAACAAACCATTAATGAATAAATAGATTGCTACAGCTGACATGCCCAACAAGCAGGAGAATAATAGAGGTTGAAATCAATATAATTGACTTCTAAACTGTAAAAATGAAGCTCAAGCCCCTCTACATGTAATCACAGCTCTGACAAGTATATTCCATGTAATGGCAGTAGGGACAATTCCATGCCCCAAAGCTTCATCTAGTAACCTAAGTGCATCTGTTATTCGCCCACAAGAGCAAAGCCCCTTGAGAGTAATATTATATGAAATTATATCTGGCCGAAGCCCATCTTCAAAAATGAAATTCCAAATCTTTGAAGCTCCTTCACAGTCCCCGGTTTTGTAGAGACCATTCATTATGGTATTGTGTGTCACAAGACTAACACAGTTGGTCTTCCTAATCTTTAAATAAAGTTGTAGACAATATTCCACTTTGCCACAAGAACATAGCCCATGGATTATAATATTGTAGATAGTTACATCAGGCTGAAAGCCCATATGCAGTAATTGATGCCACAACCTAAGGGCAAAGTCAATCTTCTTGCCTTGACAAAGTCCATAAATCAATGAGCTGTATGTGATAACATCTGGTTTCAACCCTTTATCAAGCATTTCCTTCATGTAAAAATATGCCTCAGGATATTTTTTTGCTCTACATAATCCATTTACCAGAATATTGTAGGAAACAATTGTTGGTGAGCAGCCTTTAGAGCTCATTGTCATAAAGAATTCTGTAGCACGATCAGGTTTGGAATGTTTTACAAATCCATCAAGAAGTGAATTGCAGATGTGTGGGTTAAATTTACATTTCCGACGATCCATCATATTTACAACCCTAGATACTTCATCTAATTTTCCATCTTTGAATAATGCATTAATCAACGTAGAATATGTGAAGGCATCTACATCATCTCCCTTTTGCTCTGCGTCTTCCAATATCTGTAAAGCCTTATTCAGGTAACTATTCTTACACAAACCATGAGTTAAAATTCCATAAGTAGTGGAATCCACAAGACATTCTGTCTCTGGCAAAATTTCCCATAGGTATATGGCGTCATTTACCCTCCTGTTTTCAAGCAACCCCTTGATAAATATGTTATAACTTCTTATGTTTCGAGAACCGAACATTCCCATCTCTTTCCACAACTCAAAACATTCCTCAATCATCCCTGCTTTGCAAAATCCATTAAGCAAAGCATTACATATAACAATGTCTGGGGTTACACCACTCTCAATCATCTCTTTATAGACTCTTTTTGCTCCTTCTAAGTTCCCTGCCTCACTCAACCCATGAATAAGAGTACTGTAAGTAAAGTGGTCATATTGTCGATCATTTTTCTTCATCCGGTCCCATATATCTAAACTCTTATTGAACTTGCCACATTTGCAAAATCCATTAATCATTACATTATAAGTTACAACATTTGGATAAACCAACTTATCCTCCAACAACCTTTCCCACATCTCATTAGCCTTCACAGGATCACCACTTTTGAAGAACCCGTCTATCAGCATGTTATAACACATGACATCAGGATTCACCCCTCTTTCACTCATTTCATCAAACACATCTAATGCATCCAATAAATTTCCACTCTTGGCCAGCGAGCTAACAAGAGTGCCATAACTAAATTTATCAGGTTCCATTCCTTTATCCCACATCCATCTCAACAAATCCTTTGACTTTTCAAACTGCTTTTTCTTACACGATATCTTAATCAAAATATTATAGGTCTGCAAGTTAGGCACCATACCAACCGTCTCAAAATACGCAAAAAATGTCTCAGCCCTATCCCATTGATTGGACTCTATAAATGCGTTAAGCAACGAGTTGAACGATCTTATTCCCGGTTCACAACCAAAAATCTCTCCCATCCTCTGGAACATATTCAACGCTTGATCAGGCATGGAATTTTTCGCATAGGCTTTAATCACCGTCAATGCGACATCTTCAGGGCACTTGGATTTCTGGGATTCGATCATTTCAACGACCCGACCCACATGGCCTATGAACCTCGGTTCAGATAGACGTCGAAGAATGTGGTGAAACACATTCGGGGAGTGCTTATACCGAGGACAACGAGAGGCCTCATCAAAGAGTTGGTGGGCGGCATTATGGTTTTTCTCTACATTGAGCAGCTTCAGAAGTTGCTTTGGAGAAAAAGACTTGGGAAGCTCTACCATGACAGAAATAACTCTTGCCGTTCCTTGGCATTATTTTTAGTGCAAGCTAAGGTTTCTCTGCAAAGGTTTAAAATGCAGCACTTGCTGCATATGGAACAGTGCATTTCATTAAGTGAGCAAGCATCTCCAATATCTATGCAAATTACTACCAAATCTGCACCATCCATTTAAATTATATAAATAACTCATGGCTTGATTCATCTACACCACCCAAATCATGACATTAAGCAAACCTGTAATAGTAGTAGCCAGTGTGTATTCAATCCAACCAACAACAAAATTCAGAATCCAAACTCAAAATTACTAATTACTCCCTCCATTCCTAAATATAAGATCACTATCTAATTTGATTATATTAAGGATTCTAGATAATTTAGTTATTAACACATGATATTACTAATATACCCTAACCATATACTTTTATTCTCACTCTCCTCTCTTGTTTGTTTAATATAGATAAGCATTATTAAACTTTATTTTGGGAAAAAGTTGAGAAAAATTAAAAAGTTGTTAATATTTAGGAACAAATTGAAATTTGAAAGTGATCTTATATTTAGTAACGGAGGGAGTACAACATAGCAAGACTACCACAAGTAATTAGCACAATCAGTATAAACCAAGTCCTAGCATTTGTACCAAATTCATGATAAATGTTCAGAATATGCAGTAACTAAAGTCTGTCATTCATATAAAAAAAATTAAAGAAATTTCTCCATGGTATAGTCAATAAACAAAAAATCAAACACACCCAATTGGAGAAAACACAAAAAGGATGAAAATTACCTAAGAGTAGACAAGAATAGCCATTAAAAATCCAATCTTTGAAGCCCCACCAAAGTGAGCTCCACTATTCTGAAAGCCCCATCATTGTATAAATAATATAATAAATTTGAAGTCCTCTTTCTCCTCCTCCAATGAGAAAGCTGGTGAGAAAACAAGGATGATGAAAAAGGCAGAACTTTAAGAACGAGCTTGAAGGGAAGGTTTAAAGAAACTTTGGAGCAGTTTTTTGAGGAAACCTTCGAGGCATAGAAGACAAAGAAGGAGAGGAATACGAGGTCGTGAAATGAGGAAAGAGATTGGACTCTCACGTGGTTACGACTGCACTGAACATAAACATAAGAGCTAGTTTACTTTTTGAGAAAATCTTAGGGCCGGTTTGTTTCCCTAGAATTGGCAATTGGAATTGAATATGAGAAATGAAAAAGGTAATTATCATATATCATGGGACCCACAAGTTTTCTCTCTCTATCTCACACTTTTCTTGGGTCCCACAAACTTTACTTTCTCATCATTACCTAATTTACCTCTACTTTCCATTTTTACCCCCTTACACTCAATTCCATTTCCATTTCCATTACACACTTTTCATCCAACCAAACGTACCCTTAAGAAAGAACCATTTAATCATAACATATTTTTATATTATTATATCATATGTTAGTTTATAAGTCAAATAAACTAATTTAAAAAAAAATTGGAAAATCAATTTTTAATCACCTCATTTAGCGGAAAAAAAAGTCAACTTACTCTAGTATTTAGAAGAGGGCAGTAAGAACCAATGTAAACTGTATCGGAATTGGGCTTCACTAAATAAGTTCATGATATATGTTATGTTATGAACAAGGAAAAAAGCTTTATTAATCATAAAAAAACAAAGGGTTAAAGATCAATTTTGTCATGTAAGTTTTGGCTTATGATTGATTGTTTTCTTTTTCAAAATTTTCAAGCAATATCTAAACTATTTTTGGTAATAACAGATAGGTGGGGCATTTGGCTCTTAAATATGGATTCACCCGGTATCTAGCGCCTTTTTCTGAGTCCTTGACCTTCTACAATTGGGTCGAGGGCAATCGAATTACAGTAATAATTCATCTTGATATTGACTGTAAATATTTTAAAGGTAAAAGGAAAAATTGCTTCATTTTAATACTGAGATAAAATTGTCAAAAAATTTAGTAAAATTGATCATAAATTAACACTTTTAGGACAAAATTGATCTTCAACCCAAACACAAATCACAAAATATCTTCTTAAGGGTACTAGACCAACCCTCCCCCACCTCAACCCCAAAAACTCTTAGAATTACCTTGAGAACCTATGTCAATCTCTCTCTTTAATGAGGGACCTATTCACCTTTGACATCTAAACACGTTAATCCAGCCTAAGAAGAAACCTTTATTTAGAGCCTCCACTTACTAACAAAGTTGAATCTCTTGAAGATAAATACAAGGAAGGTGACTAAAGGTCTCTTCTAGCACGAAAGATTAGTTTCACGTGACATGACGAAATAAGATTAAAATCACCATTGGAATGTGAGTCCATAACTATGATGGTGATTTAAATAGAATTTGACCTTACGAGATGATACCTATAAGGTGTAGTTAAGCAAGGGTTTGACATGATAACAAATCAATCAATTAATGGGAAAATATTGTCAGTGGAGGCTACAAGCTAGCAAAGAAGCCAAGTAAAACCCATAATCAAAGTAAGACTAATATAGCATAAATATTAAGGATGGCCCTTAAACAAGTAAAACCCATAATCAAAGTAAAACTAATATAGCATAAATATTAAGGATGGCCCTTAAACAAGTGGGTGTAAAAGAAATGTAACAACATGGTGGGAGATAAATTCACTTTTTGTAAAATGCAAATGGGACTTTTAGGATTGGGTCAAGATATATTTCACTGGAGCCATCATCAGCTCCAAACATACTAATATGCAAGGCGGAAATTGAAGGGAAAAAGAGAAGATGCTTGTAATCGTTAGTGCACCACAAAATATAGTCCTACTTCCGCTGAACCCATCTGATGATATGCTTCAAAGTATTTGATCTTCAAAAGGTTTTTTAAGTCTTTTGTTAGATTTTTATATAGGATTAGATAACATTCTACTTGCACAGATAAGCCCATGAGAAAAGGCCCAAACTTAATGAGTTCAAGTCCTTTTGACAAACTTTAGAAGACTAACCTAAAGCAGCGATACTTCCCATCTACTACTAACGTTTTTGTGCACTAATGTTTGGGCGGTTGCAATGCTTCCATGATTTATTAAAAAATTCACTCATAATGCTTGGAGCCCAAACTTATTTGCTTGGTAAAGCATTACAGATGTGTTTGGTGTAAGTTGACCTATAGGACCCGAAAATACTAAGTTTGAGTTATGATTGCATATATGATGGTTGGAAAATAGAAAGGAAACATTTGAATATGTTTTTGGCGTAAAATGGGTGAGTGATATAGAGGTTCAAGTGAACAATTAAAATAAAAATGGACACAACACAGATAGTCAAAACTGAGAGAGAGACATGGGCATGGAATAACGAGCCCGTTTTGTAGGCATCATTTGATCTCTTTTTGATGAATTTGTACATTGGAGCAACTTGTGCTCTTGCCCTTTTTGACTTTTGGGGAAAGCTTAGGGTGGTGTGAAGAAGTCTTTGTGACAATGGAGCCCTTTTGCCCTCCAAAATATGAATATATTTTTATTGATTGTTTGTGATTGTGAGGCTTGGTAATTGAAATGGATGGTATGGTTCATTACATTTGATTTGTTTTTTGGATTCCTTTTATATTCAAGTGGGACACCATAATCATGTTTAGTCTTCACCTCTTCATCATTACCTTTTAATTCCTGTCTTTGCCAACCCCTTTTCTCTCCTTCCTCTCCCTCTTCTTTCTCTATTCACACACACATTTTGACAAACTTCCACATTCACTATACTTCCCACCTCCTCCAGCACATTTTTATGACTCTCTTTCTTAAAAAAAACAATAAAAGCTCAAGTGAGAAGAGCATCGAGTTGCACTATGATTATATCATGCCTTCCTTGAAACTCTAAAAATGTTCATAAAGGCATGCAAATCGTACATGGATAAGATCCTCAACTTCAAATAAGATTTTAACTTGTAAACTTGTAAGTTATAAGTCAACTCTTCACAAGATTAGACTAGCTTTTTGTTGGCCATCAGATGTATTTCTTAATCCTAAATGTAGACTTCATCGTGTCTTTAATACTAGCATTAGAATCTGACCATTTTGTTTTGTTCTAATCTAGATCTTTTGTGTATGGTCATTTAATAATTTTTTCATGCATTTCGGTTTTTTTATACATAAGAGTGATATTGTTCCTCCTATTATGTCAGATCATATTTTTTTACATGGATTCATATTTTGCCTTCGTTTGTTAGTGTGCAAACCTTTTTGCTTAGCTTTGAGTTGAGGATATAGTAACGGTTAATTATGTGAGTCCACATTTAGTGTGTCTGATTAATACCTTAAATAGCATTATCCACAATTAGAAGATACATTTGCTTAAAAAAGAAATTATATGATTATATTACATTCGTTAATTTCATGCTCTCTGTTTTCTCATTTAGTTGCAAGTTAAATGGAGATTTTCAACATAAAACAAAAAATAAGATTTCAGAAAAAGTAACCCACCCATACATTTTAGAATATGTAATCAACTTAATATTTTCAATCACTACCAATTAATTAAATGGAGGTTCTATCTATTGACTATTATTTAACATGAGATTCACGTCATGGCCATAAGCCAATAATATGAACTAAATGTCAATAGAGAGAATGTATCTTCAAAGAAAAATATTGGCGGTAAGAGGACTTTTGAAGGACTACTCTACTTAGACAATAATATATATCAAAATTGCAATTTTTTACATTGGTACATTATACTACTTTCCTTGAAAAATACGAGGTCTTTAAAAACAATGAATATGTTCCAAATATACAAGATATTTCATGAAAATATAAGAATATATGTTAAAAATTAGGGGTATCAAAGAGCAAATATGGGCATGCCCAAACCCATGATGAGCCATATATGGATAAACTCTAAATGAGCAAATTGCAGGTGCTTGTGAGCAGGTTTGATGGGTATTGGCCTACTTAGACACCCTAACCAAAACAATTACAACACTCTCATTGAAAACAAACAAGTAATGATTTCCCTCACTAAAATGTGAAATGCTTCACATATTGAAATATATGAAGTATAATCTTCACAATAACCCTACATATTAATGTATTATAAAATATTGAGTAGAGTACTCTAACTTCTTTTTAAAGGGTTGAGTTCTTGTAACTCAATAATGGATAATGAGGTGTGTAATTTTTTTTAAAAAAAAGTTCAAATAGATGAATCATGCACATGGAGAATTGAGTAGGGCAACACAAAAACCCGAAAACTTGGCCCGGTCCGGACATGGAGAATTCATCACTTGCAAAATGCAATGATATAATTAATAATTTTGTATTCTTAAAGCAAAGAAACAAAACTGAAAGGACGGATCATGGAGTTGTACCGACAAATCTCTTTTACGTTATTCTTTAATTAAGTATTAAATAGATATGAGACCGACCCATTTGCCTTTCTATTGCTCATCAACAATAATTTAAATGATAAAAAAAAAACAATAATTTAAATGAAAAACAAAAGTAAAAATGAGAACACTGTTCAATTTTGACAAAAAGAAAACAAGGAAACTTACCGTGCTAAATAGAAATTTACTTTGAACTTTTTAAAAACAATTATGGAGTAAATCCAACTACTACATTACAACATACTCTCTCCGGTCCTAAATATAAGACCCAATTGACTTTTTCTAGAAAATCCTTAAAAAGGAAAATAAGTTAATTATAAATTGATTTACCTAATTTTTTCCTTAAACTAGTTTATTTTACCTCTAAACTAATGGATAATCTAAAAAATATCAAATATGTCATCATTTAATAACCTATTTCGCAACCTTAATCTCTTCAAAAAAAAAGTCAATTAGGTCCTATATTTAGGATCGGAGGTAGTATATCACATGTAATTAGATTGTATCTTAATTTAGAAGCAGAAGTAATCAGTTTTGAAGAAAAATATACTTATAGATAATTTGAAGTGATTACTTTTACACCTTTAAATTCTTGAAAAAAGTGAAAGTGATCCTATAATTAGGACTAGAGAGAATATAAATGAATTTAATGTCTAATTAAATCCATTTTATATGATCAATAGTTCCCCTTAAATTCAAAGAATTGCTTTTTATTATTATATAACTTTCTTAAAAAATCATGCAAGCACATGTGGTTGAAATTAATTAAACAATTTAATAAGAAAATTCAGCTTACGATCAATCACGAATTTGATTACTCCTACCGATGCATTAAAAAAATCTTCTAAATTTGAAATAGAAGGAAACAACGCATGTTTAGTTTGCTATTCGGTCGCATTGAAATCTGAAGGTGGGCAGTTTCAAATTATTTGGTTTACACTCGAATGGAGGCTTTGCATTGAGTCCACCACTCCACCGTTTTATTGATTTTTTAAGAAAAAAACCGTGAGAATAAAAATATGAAAGTCAAATTCAAATGAAGGAAATCCAAATATAGTCCATCAAACCTGTTTTATAGTTACATTTTTCTCAAAAGGAAAATATGAGACCAGCATCCCAATTAATTTGGGAAATTTCTGCCAATACCTTATAAACTTGCTTATAAAGAAAATCATCTAAAAAAATTGAAAAATGATTTTAGATAATGCATTCTGGAAATAGTTTCTGAAGTTGTTGAAAAAATATATTCTAGCAAATCATATAGGTTATGTGTCCCAAACTTGGGTTTTCAAGCAAAAAACCTACTCCTTCCGTTCCTAAATATAAGATCACTTTGGGGAACTGGATAAGTTTCTAAATATAAGATCACTTCCTATTTTATCTTAAGTTTTGCCCAAACTATCCTTATACTCTCTCTTTTCATTGAAAACCCCTCCTCCTTTTAAAGTTAAGTAATTGAGGGGATTTTGGGAAGATCATGTAATTTTATTGTCTTCCTTAATCTCTCCAAATTAAGCAAAGTGATCTTATATTTAGGAACGGAGGGAGTATTATAAAGAAACTATAGTGATTATATGCTTTAATTTTTTTTGAGCCAAGTTATATGCTTTAATTGAAACATATATTTTATGGTAAAAAAATAGAAACATATATTTTGACAGAAAAAAGCACTAAAAAAATTGAGAATGTTTATCTATCCCAATTTTAAAATTTTCAAAAGCTTTGCCTAACAAGAAAGCTCTCATACATATGAAAGGTTGTCTGTTCACTTGTTTGCTTGTAACATCATACTATTAGGACATGCAGATACCAACAAAACGAAGAAGTTATATTGTTCACTTGTTGGCCAAAAAAATATATTGTTTCTTGGTTAAAAGAGATATTTTATGTCACTGTTTTACAAGTTTATTAAGTCCTTATCTTCAATCATATGAACCAGCTTGGTAAGGAAGGAGAGAATTGGAAGAGGGAAAAGAAGGAGGAAGGTGAAGAAGATGATGGTGACAGAACAAGGGGTGGTAGGAAGGAAAGAATCTGCAAGAAATGTAGTTTCTTTTACAAACATGGAGGGACCAACTCTCTGCACTCTCTCTATTAGATTCTCTTTACTTTTGTATCATCTCTCTATTTCCCCACTCCACTCTACCATCCACTCATCACTCCTTTTTTTCTTTAAAGTTTTTTACCTTCCTATTTAGATCTCTGTTCATCTGAATAAAAAATTTACTTGGAATTGGGAATTGGCATATTCATTTTTCACTTTATTTTAAAGATGGATCACACTTTTTTCCACAAATGTTCTCAAAATAAAATTATTAAGACATTTTTACTCTATACATTAATGTAATTTTTAGCAAATGATTCAATAGAGTATTCTAAAAAAACCAACATATTTCTTACAAATAATCAACTGAACTAAAACCCGGGAAAGAATAAAATTTATAACAGGTTTAACTTGCAATATACTACATCCTATTTCCATATATAAAGTACTTCTTTTGCCAGGACTGAACATTTAACAAACATGACAAAAAAAAAACAATTTATGTAATTGATTGGACTTTTTTATGAAGTGAAATAATTGATTGAAAAAAAAAAACTCCCGTGTACTAGAGGTAAATACAAGATTATAAATTAGTTAAATTAAGTTGAGGGAAATGACAAGTTTAAGAAAAAAACATTGTAAAATTTTTTCTTCAGAATTCAATCCAATCTTTTGACTAATTCAACTTTAGCGTTTGAGTGAGCATCACCAAGTCATATAATTAAAAAGTAGAGAAAAATGTGTATAATTTGCATGCAATTCAAACAAATAAGCCAACAGCAGTCTCTGAAGAACAAGAATAAAAGTTTAAGCCTTGAACGTGTCTGCAATGAACACATCAAATGTGATGATAAAGTAAGCGAATGTAATGTTTTGTTGGGACCTAGATCCAGAGAATGTCACATGTAATAAAGTTTGGTTCATTGATGCCGACGAGAAAACAACAGAACTCAACAAAATACAAATTATGACAAGCAGCAAAACCAGGTGGAATGAACCCACCTTGCTACACTTTTTAAGGAATATATGCATATACCATTCCAAAATATTCCACTAAATATTGCTCCAATTACTAGTATTCACAACCCTCACACATTCTTATACCAATCCACTATCCTTTTGCAGCATAAAAGACAGAAAAAGACCCCCACTATAGTAACCAAAGCCAAAACATTATTCAGTGTTTCCATATCAACTGTCCCATCCTTCAATAGAGGCCAAAAACACACTAACTGGATCATCAAGCCATGAACAAATAGTATCTATCTACCAATCACAACATGCAGCTTAAGAACATGAAAGCTCAAGTTCCGCATAAGTGGAAGGTCGCGAGTTTGATCCTAATTATCGCCTCAATCCATCAGGCGTCATCCAAACAAATAAAGAGAAGCTGTTTGATCTAGTGACATCCAAGTCACATACATGTTAATGTGAGGCTCACCATCTTAGTGTATGCATCTCTAATTCAAGGGGATAAAATAAATGGTATATCTGTTTTTAAACATGTGCAAGCATTCATTCATGAGCAAATTATTAAAACAAACACTGAAAATTCGTGTTATTAAGATGAAAAACTATAGAAGTATGCAGTGTGAAAGATAAATGCAAGGTGCAGCTTAAACCAACCAACCAATAACCAACTGAATAAGCATCATCAAGGTAGAATACAAAGGGCATCATCAAGTGTGAGGATTTTACACAACAAATGCAGCAACATTCATTGACAACATCAAAACCAAAAAGAACAAGCTCATGGATGATGAGACCTTAGCTTCAATTTCTCTCAGTACAATCGAAGAACGCTTCTTGCAATAGACTGTGCCTGGCTCGACCTTGCTTTACCTGAAGACCCAATATTTCTCCACCCACCTCCTGGTGTCAAGTAAAATCTCCATAACCCATTGTTATCAGCATCACTAGTTGAATATCTAGCACTTCTATTCCTCTCCAACACAAACTCATCCCTATTATTATTATTATTATCATTATTATTATCCCTCCCCTTATGAAACCCATTCTTCCTCATACTACCACCAAATGATCCATTCATACTCTGACCATTTCTCCAGCTCACACTACTATTACTCCTCATTAACTTTGGATTAAACACATTCCTTGCATTTGCATTATCTCTAATCCTTTCACTTCCCAAATCATGCCATGACTCTGAAAATGAACGTTCAGTCCCATTGGTATTTGACCTACTATATCTATCTTCCTCCTCTTTGTTCCCACCTTTCCTATTAATCAAACCAAATATGTTCCACCCTTTACTCCACCTACGTGACTTCTTCCCAGACCCTTTCTGATTATGATCACCACACACATTCATGACATTATCCCCAAATCCCAACTCAAATGTCCCCTCCAAACATTCATCCCTAATCAAATTCGAGTTTGAATCTCTCAAAACCCTATCATTATTATTATTATTATTATTATTACACTCTCCGGTCGAATTCGCCACCTTAGGGTTCGAATTCGCCAACTTGAGCTCATCCATCTCGGCCACCACGGCCGCAGCGATCTTCCTAGCGGAATTGGACCGATCTAGGCTCTTCCTGCGGCGAGAGGACGAATCGGAGTAATACTCCCTAGTCTGCATTGTGCCACCAGGCATTGTTTGATCATCTAATACAATTGAGTTTGATACAATTGAATTCGATTTCCTAGGTGGTTGTTGTTCTTCAATTGGGATATGAGTGTCACTTCTTTGAACAACAGGAACATCATCCTCAACAACATTAGACAACATTGGAGGCATCATCATCGTCATCATCCTAGGAACATTATTATTATTTCCTATTCTTCCACCAATCAAATATCCATCCCACGAAGCGCGTGGCTCGTCGATCGAGTACCGCGGGTCGTTGTCGAGGGAGACCCGGCCGGCGTCGAGCGACATCCGGCCGATGTCGAGCGAAAACCGCGGGTCGGTGTCGCACGACCGCCGCCCGAACCCGTAGTCCGCCACCTCCGACTGCGTCTCCCGGAACTGCCTCCCCATCGGCTTCTCCACCGGCAGCGCCGCCGCCCGTCCGCCGCCGTCGCCGCCGCCGCCGGAGATTCCCTTTTCATGCTTATTCTTCTTCTTTTGTTGCTTGTTCCTCCACTTCTGTAACTTCTTGCTGAACACCGACGCCGCCGACCAGAAAGTCCCCGCGATTTCCTTCAAATGCTTCCCACCCGATGAAGATCCCCCCGCCGTCGCCGCCGCCGGAGTTTTCTTAGCCTGTGAATCAAGATCTATGTGGGTCTTCATTGTCTTGAGTTCTCCTTCTTCTTCTTCTTCAACGATTTCTCCAAATCTCTTACTCTCAGTTACATTACCCAAAACGTGAACTTCTGCGTCGTTGATTTCTGTGGCTTGTTCTTCTTTTTCTTCTTGTTGTTGTTGTTGTTGTTGTTGAATGTTGTGTTGTTGTATGGGTTGTTCTATAAGAGTGTTGTTGTGGAGAGAAGAAGAAGAAGAGGAGGGTGGTAAGATGTTGTTGTGAGTGTTGACGTCACAGGATTTTCTGCGAGGCTCGAAGGAGGAGCGGCCGGAGAGGGAGAAGCGGCCGTCGGAGAAGGACTTGGTTCGCCGGAGCTCAGGGAAAAGGGAGGAGGAAGAGGAAGAGGAAGGCTTGAAGATATTTTTGAGGAGAGGGGGCTTACGGGAGGAGTTGGAGGGAGGGGTATTTTGGGGATTTGGGAGAGAGGAGAGGCGCTCGCAGAGGCATGTGGGGCAGAAGGAGGTGAATGACTCTTCAGGGTGGCGCTCGCAGGAGGAGGAGGTGGTGACGGTGGTGGGAATGGTGGGGGGATTCATAACAGGAGGAGAGAGAAAATGGGAGTGGGGGTTTCAAGTGTACTTATTATTAATGTTGTTGCTCTTATCATGTTATCTTATGTTGTGTTGTGGAGGAAGGAAGTGGAGAAGAGAGAAGTGGAGGAATGAGAGTGTGTTGTGTTGTGTTGTGTTGTGTTGTGTTGTGAGTGTTCAGTGCTTCTCTTTTTGAGAGAGAGAGAGAGGGGGACAGGACAATGTAAATATGTAATGTTATGTTACTAGTACCAGGTTGAACTAGTAAGAGGTTGTAATTAGAGTTCTTGAGTTCGAGTTATGGGAATGTATTAGTGTTAAATATTTGGTGGTAGAGCTTTGTTGCCCTTGTGGGGTTCTACCATACTCAATCTGAATTAGTTTGGGCCTCTGATAAATCCTCTGAGCTAAAAGGAGGTAGGTCCAGGATATCGGATGAAGCAAGTCAAATAAATGGTATGTTACCAAGGGTCTCGTAGCCTAGTGGTATGACATCTCCCCTTTAGGTGGGAGGTTGTGGGTTCGATCCCGCTTGTAACCTCAAGCCGTTAGTGCTTACCCCTTTAAATAAAAATAAATAAATGTTTTGTTACTACTTCATTAATTAACTTGAGGTCTCACTCAACACATATAATATAGAAAAAGTACCACAAAATAACAAACTTAAAGTATTATAAGGCATCAACTACTCATTTCTCACAAATTAAGGAATGATAATTGAGTTTTAAAATTTGTTAAATTTGCCACTTTTCCAACTCTTCCATTCACTAAATGATATGTTTCACATTTTCAATTTTTAATCTTCATTAATGACAGGGGTAAACTGGGAAAAAACATGTAATGTGGCGGCTGATGCCTTATATTAAGGATCAAATATTTTAGATAGTTAGTGACTTATAATAAGGATCAGAGGAAGTATTTTTTCATGTCGAGAAAACATTTTTGTCCTCATTTTATAATTCAATAGATAATAAGTGTTGAGGTGGTGAATAACAATGTTTTGATCGTGCGTAACAAGTTATTGGACGTCAACCACAAGATTTTACATTTTAACTAATAACAAGTGTTTGGGTAGTGGACAAAAACGTTCTGACCACTCTTAAAAGATTGTGAGACAATTGCACTTAGATCCCAAATAAGTGGTCCTAAGGAATTTTTAATAATCACTAGTAATAAGTGCAATAGACTTCATTAACAAGTGGTAACAATTTCTTGGGACCTCATTGAAATTAAATCCCTTTTTTGGGACCTAGATGCAATTGTCTCAAAAATTATTGGGCACCAGTCACAAAATTTTGGCTCAGAATAACAAGGAGAACAAAAATGTATTCTTGGTTTGGAAAATAATTGAAGCAATACCCCTCGCAAAACCTACTTTAATATCACCGTTTCGTTGCATCTTTTTTATATTATGTGTTGGGTGGGATCTTAAATTAATTATTCCTATAAAAAAGTCTCACGAAATAGCGAAATCTTCCATATCTAAAAGAGACTTTTGCCCTCCTTATTATTGTGGGTCTAATATTGTGACTATGATCACATGATGGTATAAGAGATTTATTAGTTAAGTGATATGAACGCATGATGGTATAAGAAATTTATTATTTTGTCATATGCGAACTCGAAACAAAAAATATATATGGAAAATGACATTTGTTTTAGCAATGTAGTTTTTTGGCCGAAATTGTATTGTGTTTGAGGGCCCGTTTGGAAGCAGGAAACTTAGCCTCTGAATCTGAAAGTTGTGAAATGATTTCACTTTACCAAGAAAGCAAATCACATGCGGCTGTTTGGTTGGCATATTGAAGAATATGAAAGTGAAGCACATAAATGACAGTAATGCCCCTTCTTATTGTAACATTCCCAAAAAGCCCTTGATTAAAAAAAGAAACCCCACTACTACTCATCTCTTTGTTCCGTGAAGCTTGCTTGTCTTTAGCTTCAAACCAAAAAAAAAAAGCGTGTGTCCAGCAAGCAGGAGCCGTGTTGAGGACCAAGGTGGCCAGCTGGAGAATGGAAGACAGTAACTTGGGGACTGAGTTGTGGGAGACGAAATTTGGGAGGTTGACAGGTTTGGGGTTCAAACTTTTCGTTGTTATTTGTGAAAAAATAGTGTGAAAATATATCTTATTATACATAACTCATGGAGAATCACGTCACAAATATTTCTGCGATTTGGGGTGAGATTAGAGTGAAGGCTAACTGAAACATGGGGTTCTGTTTGTTTGATAGGTAAAGATTGAAACTATAGATTTTATTCTTATTGTTCATAATGAGAAATTTAAGTTTGATTGAAGTTTAAAGTAGTTATGTAAAACCTTAATTTTTGGGCTTAAGGGCCAACGGTTTATGGTCACTTTTATTCCTCTCTTGTTCCTCCTTGGATGCTGTTTGACTTTCTTTTCTTTGATTCTTCATTGAAATGAAGGTAATAAATGTATCGATGATGTTTTGGCCTTGTATGTGAACCTGATTTGCTTTGTTTGGTGGTTTTGATGCTCAGATTTTGTCATTATACTTTATTGTTTAGTTTGGACTGATTGTAGTTGGACTTTGATGTCTCATGGTATTTTGTTTGGTGTAACCATAAGGAGGTATAAGTATTAACTTTTTGTCATTGTACTCTATTGTTTAGTTAAATCTGTTGTTAGAAAATGACAAGTTGGTAAACATTGGACTGACATGCAGCCATGCTTAAGGAGAAGCCTTTTGCTTTGTTTGGGAGGTTAGACGACATTTTCAGACGTCATGGACAGAACATTGGATAGGGGAAGACAGTGGGCATCCAGATGTCATGGAGTTGGAGATGATGAATTCAATTTGTTTTGGGTTATTTGTTTGTGTTGTGAGGACGAGTGAAGTTGTACTGTTTGTGGAATGCATTAGGCATAGAACATATCTGTTGCACTCTGTGTAATGTTGTTGTTGTAAGTGTGAATGACAAAACATTGACAATGTATAGTATGCATGTATGTTTTAATTGCGAAATGTCTCACTATTGTGCCTTGCATTAGTTAGAATGTAAAATCTGGAATTTTTGAATTGAGTGGTTAAAAAGAATCCATGTCACTTGGTAAACAGGTTGAATAGAAAGCAAGTTGCTGCACTGGTGCTGCATAGGTTAAAATCGAGTTTGAGAGGATAAAATCGATTTTACCTGAACAAACTCGAGTTTGAGAGGATAAAATCGATTTTACCTAAACAAACTCGAGTTTGAGAGGATAAACTCGAGTTTACCTGAACAAAATCGATTTTGAGAGGTCAAAATCGAGTTTACCTGAACGAAATCGAATTTTAGAAGTTAAAATCGATTTCAA
Source organism: Mimosa pudica (assembly GCA_029929735.1). Lineage (NCBI taxonomy): Eukaryota > Viridiplantae > Streptophyta > Magnoliopsida > Fabales > Fabaceae > Mimosa > Mimosa pudica. Next base: position 12,429,506 of record JAKELP010000030.1, on the reverse strand, counting down.
CAATGAGAACTCTTTAATATGACACAACACATTTGAAAATATGTTCCACATGTCAGAACGCCAATTGAACCTATTGTCGAGAGTGGGTGCCTGTGCAAGGCTTCAGCTGATACAAATGGCAATAAAGAGGGAAAGATGTAAAATATGTCATACAATTTACGTTCTGATACAAAATTCACCGAATCCACATTACAACATTAGCAACTAACTATGAAGACAAAATCAAAAGTCTTGAGAAACAAATATTGACATAGTGATACCCATTTGAAATCCTTGCCTAAAACTAACAAAACAACAATCATGAGCAAGTTTGTTATGTTCTTAGCGTCCAGCCTGGCCTGTTGGGCGTGATTGGATATCTTGTCTCCCAAGCTCTCAATGGCAGTCACAATCATCTGGTCAAGTGAACCTATTGTTTCACGCAACACCTCGGCGAACATTGTAGCATTATTCGGCCTCTTTCTCTTTCTTGATGTGGAGGACATGTTGGATGCATTGGTGGTTGCTGCGCCATCAACTTCATCATCGCCGTTCTCTAGGTTGATAATGCATTTGAGCATGTATTTCATCCATCACCTACAAAAAATGACCTCACACTATAGCTGGGACTTTCAGCCCGGTTTGTCGGGCTGAGCCCGACCCGCCACAAAAAAAACGAGTCGGGCTGGAAAAACTGAGCCCATTTCATTCGGGCTGGAAACAAGCTTTGAGCCCGATAATGCGGGCTACATTCGGGCCAGCTTGCTTTTAATTCGGGCTGGCCCGAATGTTTTTATAAAGAAAAAACTGAAAGTCTAGCTCTGTCTTCTCCACTTCTTCACACTCCCTTACTTCGTTGAACTCTCCTCCTCTCTCTTTTGATTTTCTTCTACTTGAGCTCAGCCACCAACAGCGACGGCCGAAGCCAGATCCGGCGAACTCGAGCTCCTTGGTTCTCGTCCTCTACTTCTTTGCCACTTCCAATGACGATTCCGACAATGGTGAGCTTCCATTGGAGCCTGAAGCTCTTTATTTGGCTTGGGGTGAATTTCCTCTCTTTTTCTCAATGATTTTATCAATTCGTTTGAGGAGTGAAGGGGAAAACAAATGGGGTTTGTTATTTTGGGGTTAAATAACTGATTTAAAATCAAATTTAAACTTCAACCCATGGTGTTTGGGGAAGGAATTTAAGGTTTATTTTGTGGCCAACGAAATCTGACAAGTTGGAGTTTTTAAAGCTCAAAACTTTTAAGTAATTCATTTACATGTTCGTTGGAGCTGTGACTTAGTTTTGGAAGTTGTTTTGTGTGAATTTGGTTGTTATTTTACTATGTGAAATTTTTATTCCCTTCTCTGAAATTTTATTTTACAGTGTTTTGTGTTCGCTTTTTTGGATTCTGGCTTCTGAGTTTTGAGTTAAAATCTGTAAGAATAAAAGAATGAAGCTACTGCATGTTTAATTGGTCAAGTTTAGTTGAATGTCAGTTAGCGAATTCTTCCCTTTTTCTCTCATATATATCCTTTCTTCTTCCATTCATTAAGCTGGGATTTTCTGTTTAGAATACATGGATTCCTTTGTTGTAATTGTGGAAGAGTATACATGGATTCACTTTACAAGTTTGTTTTAAAATGCGGGTTGGCGAGCCCGCGGGCTGGCCCAATTTCACCCCAATTCGGGTTGGGTTGAGAAATCCCAAACCGAATTGTTTCGGGTTGGAAGCGGGCCAGCCCGCTTAGACGTCGGGTCGGGTTGGGCCAGCCCGTTTAAATTGGGCTGGCCCGAAATCCCAGCTCTACCTCACACCCCTTTCCTATATCAACAAGACGTACAACAAAATGCATCATACCCACCCACACACATGTTGAAAAACTTAATTGATTTTAGACTTTGCCTACGAAACTCGAGTTTGTCATCCTAAAATCGATTTCGCAAAAAATAAATAGATTTAAAATCGATTTGGCCATTGTAAACTCGATTTTGCCGTCATCAGTTTACTCAAGTTGGACCTTTTCAACTGACGTCACCCCCAAATTTTTCCCAACAATGTAGCTAAACACAAGCACCTAGACAACAACTTCAAACAACACCCAGACAGATTTTTACTATGTAACTATAGTTTGGAAACCAATAATTGCTAACCCATCAATTTTAAAGTTCAAAACAATTCATTTAAGCAAAAACCACGCATCACACACAAAAAACACTTCAAAAGAAACACAAACAGGGTCATGAAGAAGAAATGCAAACATGTTTGGTTTCACCATCAATGCCTAAGACAAAAATAAAACTACTCCACCAATATGAAACTACATTAATCACCCTTACCTTTGTCTCCTTACTTGCACAATGTGAAGCTAGCTAATTTGAGTTAAATGTCACCCACGACAACCCACACCTCCTCAGTGACAAATTCGTGTCTTGCCTGAAGCTCCCAACGTTGTGATGTATTTGGTTAAAGTAAATGAAGGGCAATGTGGTATTTAGCACATGGGCCCACACTCAATTTTGGTGGGAAGCCAAATTTGTATTTCTATTTTTAATTTTGGAGGGAAACTGAAAATACAAACTTTCTAATTCAGAGCAAATGATTCTGCCTTCCAAACTGCATGTGAAAGTGAATTACTTTCACTTTCAGATTCAGAGCCTTTGTTTCATGCTTCCAAACGGGCCCTGAGTGAGGTTGCATGTGTTCCGTTGAAAATTTTTTGTTCTATAGGCTCGGAGTTGTGATTATTTACAGATATAACACTTTCCCTAACACTAAATGGTGTCATTCCCTGATTTGACAGTCTCGTCCTCAGTTCATGTGTATGATTTTCGTACTTCATATTCTTTTTTTTTCTTGGCAATAACTTTTACCCCAACTATATTTACACCCTGGGTTTTTGTACGAAGATTTTAATAGTTTTAGTTAATAACAAACTACAAGAATTATACTTGTGATATTAATCATTTTACAATCTAATTATATCAAAGCTTACTGAGGTTGGTGATATTTTTTTTAAAAAAAGGTAGGTACTAGAGAATTACATTTAGCATCTCATTTATCCGAAAAATACCAAGCATTTATTAGCTGAGGTTATTTTTTGTTATAATTATAAATTGCTTTTACTTTATTTCATGAAATTATCCTTTTTCCGCTAAATTAATTAATCTGCCAAGTTAGTCAATTAACTTAATAGGAAAACGTATTTTTTCCAAATGATTTTAATTTGTAAATTGTGAATTTGAGGGTTTGATGAAGATGGCTCCAAATTTTAAAAGATTCTTTGTTTGTCTATCAGAGAGTGTGAGAGAGTCTGATAAAAAAAAGAGAGTGTGAGAGAGAGCTTCCTTCTCACATTTCGCTTTCTTGCTTTTTCTTTTTCTTTTCTGTCTGTCTTTTACTTTTTTTCTTTTTTTTTTTTTAATTTTTTGTTTACTTTTCTCCACAATCTCAGTTCTCTTTTCTATTCTTTTCTATTCAAGCTTTCTATTCCTTCTTCTCAATGTTCATCCTTCATCATCCCTCTCATCACCTCCACACATTTCACGTACCATTGGATTTTAATATATTCTACTTAATATCACCATAAAATCACCAATAAAGGATTTAGCACAAGGCATTGAATTTAAATATAAGTGACAATGGTTTTAAAGTTGCCTCTCTCTTTTTAAAAATGTTTTGAACATAGCCTCTTTTTTTCTTTATGAAAACATAGTCTCTCCGATCATACTCAATCATGCTGATTCTTGTTTAGTCATATAGTCATATAGAATTTACCATAAAACAACTAATTTTACATCAAAACCTAATCTAAGAATGTAATGAAAATCCCTCCACCCTTTATATTTGATCACAAGTACTCCCTTCGTTCCTAAATATAAGACCACTTTCCCTAATTTGAGTAGATTAAGAAAATTAATTATATTAGAGATTTACACATGATATTACCAATTTATCCCAACTATATAATTTTATCCTAACTCTCTCTCTCTTTTGCTTGTAATTATAAATAAACATTGTACGATAGGGTTAATTTTGGAAAAAGTTGGGAAAAGTTAGAAAGTGATCTTATAATTAGGAACAAGTTGAATTTCAAAAGTGATCTTATATTTAGTAATGAAGGGAGTATCCAATATCTCAAGTATACAGTTTTTGTAATAACAATCCGCACCATAATTGGGTTAGTTTAACATAATTTTAAATTGAAACAGTTGGCAGTAGCACGAACAAAATGAAATTAATCTGAACAAATAAAATTAATTTGAGTAGCGTCCTGGAGGGATATTGTTCTATAAAGTTATTCCGTGATCACTAGTAAGAACGGAAGCGACACTCCCCAAGATTAAACAGATCCTTCTTGTAATAGCAAGGTAATAGAACAACAGAAGATATAAAATCCAACAGAAAAATATAACAAAGGAGGAGGAGAGAATAAGCTTGACAACTTAGAGCTTGGTGCTATAAAACCACTCGCAGACACTACATTTTTATAGACTTAAAATATTCATAGACGATATATAGGCACAACCGAAGCAATGTGAGACTTTCTTATTTAATTTGATGATGTTGATATGTTTTTCATTAAAACTCCAAAAGAAGCATCCAATATTTCCAACTATCTAATGCAAGATCACATTTTCTATTACTTTAAGACAATTGATCACATGCATGTTTAGACTATTCAATTGTTATATGACTTTTTCATAAAGGTTAGTGATTTATAAATATATAGTTGAAGAATATTGACAGATACACCTACTTTATTTTTGGCATGTTTATTTATTTTACAATTATTATTGCATCACATCAGTAGGTCCCATACTTGTAAGAGTATGTAAAGAGAATAACAGTTTTGGAAAGTGCAAAGACATATACACGAATGCCCAAATTGAAGGTTTTATTTTATATAATCCATCTAGATTTATAATGTATTCACTTTAAACTCCTTTATCATCGTAAGACTAGAGAAAAAAAAATGTTTTCCAACTACTTAAGAAAGGGCATTCATAAAGACTAGAGAATATAAATCCCTACTTACTAAAAATAAGAAAAATAAACAAAAAAAGGTAAAGATTAAGAAATTACAAATAAAAATTTGTGAGGAAAACATTGTTAAAAGTATTATATATCTTATCCCTAATCCTTTTTTAAAAATTTGGTGTAAGTGAAGCTTTGCCAACTGAGAGATTATCCATGAAATACAAATTTAAAAATCAGTGTTTGACAAAATAAAAGAATAAGTGCAAAGATGGTTTTGGGGTTTGTCTTTTTTGACGGCCAAAGATTTGGTTTGCATTATCTGAATCGCATCATTTTTCCATATGCAAACTTGACACTTCAGGTAAAAAAAATCAGTTAAAAAAAACTTGACACGACTTTATTGTATTATGGTGGGTGTTTTGTGAGGGTGTTCAATTTCAACCACTAAAAATAGACAATTTAAATACACACTTATGTTATATAGTAGTAATTATTTTCAGTCCAATTGAAGCTTATTTTTTTGCCTAACACTCCTAATATCTGGCCTCTTTGAGAACCAACTAGCTTGGAGTTGCTCATGCCCCTGGGACTAAAGGAACTTTCCATTGATTGAGCTTGGGCGCATTTGGCAAATGACAGGAAAAACACCTTACTAACCCACTTTAAATCATTTGAGCAACACTCCTAATCAATAACACTTATGTATTTTGTTGAGAAATGATAGTATGTGATAAAAGAATTAATATATGAAATGCTTAGAAATATTCACTAATTTTAATTTGATATGATTATCATTGTGCCAATAGTACTATATGGAGGATGAAACGTGCTGTTGATAAAAAAACATGTGCTAAGAAATTATTGCGTATTATTTAATTTAATTATTACGAAACCAAAATGTTGCACATTATTTAATTATTATTTCTAAATAACAACACATGAAGCAATAATCATGAAAGTTCACTATTTTTTGGTGAAATATCTTAAACATAAGATTTATTTTAATAAAGAAATTTAGTCATAAACCAAAGATTGAGTTGATGTATTTCCTTAAAAACTTAGAGATGGTTTTTATTATAGACTCCAAAATATTTTTTAAGTTAAAAAGTTATTTGAAAAAAAGCTAAAGTCTTAAACGTATTTTTCAGTAAAATTCACTACGTACCGAAACCCCACAAATCAGACCAGGCGTGCCATTTTTTAAAATGACGTGGAAAGGTTTTGATGTGTCCTATTCTCGCATGCAAACTAAGACTCTAAGAAATCAAATACTATAATTAATTTAAGAAGGAAGATCACACTTTGGAAGGATTAATTTTTAATTCCACCTATTTATTTATTGATTAAATTTGTTCTTTAGTGAAGAAAATCTTTAGTCAGACTAATTGTTTTGTCTCACTTCCAAACTTTTATGCGGTGGGAATAAGCTTCTTCTTTTTTAAATTCTTAACGTTTTTTTCTTTTTATTTTTAATGAGAGAAAAGCCTGAAATTCATAACGTTTTGATACTAAAAACCACAAAAATATAATAACTCATTGAAACGTATAAGATTTTTAAAATATCATATAAAAAAGAAGAAGAAAATAAAAAAAAGAAACGTATAAGATGTCATAACCCTTACGTTAATATCATAGAATTGTTTTTCGTAAAGCAAAAAATTGAGCAGTTGATTAAATGATCTTCTTTTATCTTTAGCCAGAAAAGGAGATAATAACTAGCTAGAGAATCACAAATTAACAAAAATTGATCATATTGTACAATTGCGCAGATGCAACTCGATGTGTACTATATATATATATATATATATATATATATATATATATATATAAAGTTGTTTAATTAAGGGCAATGGCCCTATTCTCCAGTTGTTTAATAACTAGAGAATCACAAATTAACAAAAATTGATCACAGGGGGGAAAACTATTTAGTCACCAGTAATATATATTACCACCTCAGTGAGTTGACCCCTTTCACAAATGTTTAAATCAAGAATAATCTAAGTGATTAAAAGGTTACTTAATCATAGCCTCGTGGGTTTGTTCCTTTTGAATTTTGACTATAAAATCATTTAACCTAGGTTGAAACTTGAGACCAATACTCTCAAAAGAAGATAATTACCTAGGTTGAAATCTTATTATAGCAACTCTTATGAGTGGTCGCAAATAATCCGGTAATTGAACCATATCTGGGATTTTGAAGCCTGCTTTTTCTAGATGAATCGTGTGTGTGTGTGTGTGTGTGTGAATTTCTGAATGATGATTATATATTAGTAGCTTTTTGTATAACGTAAATGTTGATCAATAATATGCCATCCACTCCTTCCATGAAAGATGATCAAAGGGGTCGCTTGTTCCTATCTATAAGAAACTGTCATGAACATTTATTTTCATCCCATTAATTATTTATGAACGTGTTTTAGTTATTAATATTTTTTTGTTGTAAGAGATAAAAGTAATTGTAGTTGTTAGTATACGACTATATTCATCATTTTATATCCTATATTTATTATTTTCCTTCAACATAATTTAACTTATAAATCTATACATATATACATTTTTTTATAAATATATAAACATTTTACAAAGATCAAATTTCATGTGTTATTCTGATCAAAAAAATTTCATGTGTTATGATTGAATGTTTTATTTAACTTCTTTAATATAACCAAATTAATAAGCTAACTCTTAATTAGGAAATAGTATAACATTTTTTTTTCAATTTCATCCATGCATGTTTCAAATTTTCGCGTTGGATTATTTATGTCTTTTATATATATTAAAAGTGATGAGACTAATACTAATTATGAATGAAATAACATATTTGTGGGAAAATGTAGGGAGAAACATGCGCATTTTGTATAAGATTCCACCTATGTTTGGGGAAGCTATTATTATCAACAATAATAGTTGTCCAAAAATACGTTTGGATCATTATTGACCATAATAATTACACTCGCCTTCGTCACCAAAAAGAAGTGATTCTTTTATAAAAAAACAAAGAAGTGATTCCAGAGTAGCACATTTTCAATTAGTAATGCCTTCGCTAATTACTCGTCAATAGTACTTTCTTATAAAATAAAAGAAAAAGATTTTAATCCTACGGAGACAATGTCATTATTAATTTGATTTGTGGATGTTATAACTTGGGAATCTATGCACCTTCCACAATATAAACAAATAATTGAAAACAAGAATATTTCATATCTCAAATCATAATTGTTCATCATTTTAGGAAACATATTTGACTCACCGGTAATTTAAGGGCAGGATTCCTAAATCATTATCTGTTAAGACATGTTCTTGTGAGATCTGGAGAATGACAAACAAGTCCTTTAATTCTGTCCACACAAGTAGGTTGTGTTCAACATCACTTAGCTATGAAAATGTCTCCCCAAACACTACGACTAAAACCACAACTAAGTGGTAGTCCTTAGGAAATGAACATTTTTCAAGATAATCAAATGTTCAACCATCTAACCAACTAAACCAATGGACTATGAGTAAAATTATGAGTTCTAACTATATATTGAAAAGAGGCCCTATAGAAGAGATGTTTGATATAATTGGGCTACAAGGTTTGTTTTGAATCATAAATGAAAAGGCACTTATAATATCAATAAAAAAGAGAAAAATGTTTTGGGGTACTACAATAGTATGATAAATTTATATAATAAAGTAAGAATAAACTTAAATTTTCTCCAAATTTAAACATTTTCCCTTTCGGCTGTAATTAATTATGCAAAAAAATTTCTTATGCCATTTTGCATAAATAATTAATACCAGAACATACTTGTGTGTTATGGGGGCAAAGAATGGAGCGGAAAAAAACAAGAACAATGATTGCAAAAGAAAAAATGATGGAAGAGGACAATGTAATTGAGAGGATAATGGCCCCACAAAGATATAGGGCACATATAAATCAGAGGCTTTATTGTTTTTGGGACATAAAGATCCAAATATGAGAATGATATGCCTAAGACTTTTTATTTTAAAGTCTAAACAAAGCCTCCACCTTGGACCCAATAAGTGTCTCCTCCTAAAACCTTATCTCACATTTTGTTCCCTCTTGATGGGACTCATTATCTTGGCACCATTTGCTTCTAATCATTAATTATATATTAAAATTAATCTCAATTAATTAATCAATATGTTTTTCTCTTCCTTATTATTCATTTTTACCATCCCCTGTTTTCAAATGCATGTGTGACATAATTAGAATGAAACCCCTTTTTGGCCGCTAATCACGCCATATGGCACCCTATCTAAATAATGAATGGAAGCACCTCCTCTTGATCTTAATCGATTCAAATTCTAATTAAGATTATATTCATATATCCATTATTAATATTAATATAGTAATAAGTTTGATTGGGACTTGCGTTCATTGACTACGAGCAAACACAACTTTCATGTTATTAGAATGTGGAGTGAGCTATGTGGAATGTAGACGAAATTAAGGTTGGAGCTTTAATATAACACATATGATGATGTAGTAACGAATGAGATCATATATGAAGATAAGATTCATAGTGCACATATATATGTAAAAAGCAAAAGTTGAAATACGTTAGTACTCCATATTCGTTTGAAAGAAATGGGAAACTAAAAATATTTCTTGATGAAGTTATTTAATGAAAATCTTTTGTCAATTAATTATTTCAAGACTTGGTATTGATGGAGTATAATAATGTCTTGTTATCAATGTAGCTAGTGATTTGATCCTATTGTTGTATTCATGATTGTATTATTATCAAAAAGTGTATCTGATCTTTAATTACATTACTTTTCACTTTATTCTTACTATTTTGATATAATGCACCAAAAGTTTAACAAATTTTGCACCATTCACAGGTTTCACACTTAAAAAATGGCAAGGCACAATTGTAATATATATATATATATATATATATATATATATATATATATATATATATATATCAACAAATGTAAAAAATGAAACAAAAACAAAATAATTGTAGTGACAAACTAAAAGTATACCTTATATTTCCTTCATTCCATTATATTTCCTTCATTCCATGGGGCCGTAAACATAAGGCAGTGCCTAAATCAGGCTTTAATGATGACACATTAATCTTATGAGTAATTAGACTATTCATACATTAGCCATTAAGCCTCTCTATCTATCAGGCTATAATGTCCTACAGCCACACCTCAAACACACGAGTTGCATACCTACTTTTTGTTTATATAAGTGTGTGTATAATTATAATATAATTATCAATACATTTTCGCCACGTGTTATATAGTACTCCCTCAGTCCTAAATATAAGAATGACTTGACTTTTTTTGAAAAATCCTAAAAAAACAAAATAAGTTAATTATAAATTGATTTACCTAATTTTTTCCCTTAAATTAGTTTATTTTACCTAAAAACTAATGGATAATCTAAAAATATATCAAATGTATCATAATTTAATAATATTTCGCAAACTTAATTTCTGCAAAAATAGGTAACTAGGTCTTATATTTAGGACCGGAGGTAGTAGTAGTTTTAAGAAATAAATCACTTTATTTTTAAATATGTGTGTGTCCACATACACACGTTGTAATTTGTTATAACTCTTATTATGTTATACATATATATCCAGATGCTCCCTCATGCATGTTTTATTTGTCACTTCCATTTTTTAAATGAAATGTAATTGTTTCTAGACTTTCCCTTCTTTCATTAGTAAAGATTTTTATTGACATAAAAAAAATTAGTAAAGATCTTACTAGTTATTATTAAAATAATTGCTGTTTCATATGTTTGTCTAGAAATAAAAAAAAAAGTGAATAAAAAACTTAAGTTACATGAATAAAGACTAAGAAATTTAACTATGTTCAAAGCTATTTAATAGCTTTCCTAATCTATATGCATTATTACACAAATAATTTTAAATTGGAGTAGCAGATTACAGCTACACTAATGTGATAAATGAATGTTAATTGTTAGCACCTAAAGTTCGTGGCTAGTGGGTCATATTCTTAATTGTATTCTTAATGTAGGTATTACTTTGTGAAAGAGCAAGATAGTTTGACAGCAAACTTTGAAAAACCAGAAAAAAAAGGCCGAAAGAAGATTGTTAAAGGAGAGTGGTAGGTGCTCACTTGTCACTTCTATCCTTTTAATTTGTGGTTTAAAATTTTAACATTCAAGTTAATAATTAATGTCATCCATATATTTTTAAAATTTTTAATATTCTATAAGTTGATTAATAGCCACGTTTTTGATAAGCAAGGGTTGAAGTAAGCAAATATAAGTGTGTGTGTGTGTACATTTTTTATAAATCATACTATTTTGTATTTTAAAATAAGAGATAACTATTTTTCAGAAATAATTATTAGACGGAAGCGAAGTGAATGGGGATCTACATCACAGTGTTAGTATTACCTCCGGTGGACCTAATTGACTTTTTTTTGAAGAGATTAAGGTTGCGAAACAGGTTATTAAATGATGACATATTTGATATATTTTTAGATTATCCATTAGTTTATAGGTAAAATAAACTAGTTTAAGAGAAAAATTAGGTAAATCAATTTATAATTAACTTATTTTGTTTTTTTAAGGATTTTCTAGAAAAAGTCAATTAGGTCTTATAGGACCGGAGGGAGTATTCAAAATGTGTGGAAATAATCAGTAAAAATTAGTTTCTTCTGCTGAAAGAAAGGATTGAAGGAAGAAAAGACGAAACTTTCTTTCGCAACTCTTTAATCTTTTTGAATGATAAAGTGGCGAAAGTAATGAAATTATCTATGAAATGTTGCATACTTATTATAAGAGAGGGTTAGTTGAACTCCTTTTAAAAATAATTTCTTTTATTATTTGACATTTATAATTAGTATATATATATATATATATATATATATATATATATATATATATATATAGCTAATTCGATCTACTAAGATAAGGTTGATAGTTGTTGTGTTCCAAGACTTTTTATTTCTTAAAAATACAACCATAAAGTTTATTTTTCTAACTTGAATATTACTTTTATAGTCAAAACTGTTACTTTAATATATATTTTGATATGTATTATAAATGATCTATAAATAATTTTACATGAAAGAATGTAATTTTCAGTTAACTCTAAAATTCAGAGATTAGCTCAAATTATTCTTGTATCTTAACAAATAATAAGTTCGGCTTTATAAGTTAAACATCGAATGAGTTCTACATTTAAAAAAGGTAAAGGACCTTATTTCCCCATATAGTAACTAATTTGAATTATTGGGCACTCTGAACTAATAATTGGTACATTTCCGCCCTTGAAGTAACTAAATGGACTAATTTTACACTGAACCAACCACTTTGATTATTCTAAGGGTGAAAATATACAGGTTGTTAGTTCAGGGTGCTTAATGGTCTAGAATAATTACTTTAGGGTCCTTACTCTTAAAAAAATTATCACAAAATACTTATATACTACCTCCGGTCCTAAATATAGGACCTAATTGACTTTTTTTTTGAGAGATTAATGTTGCGAAATAGGTTATTACATGATGACATATTTGATATATTTTTAGATTATCCATTAGTTTATAGGTAAAATAAACTAGTTTAAGGGAAAAAAATTAGGTAAATCAATTTATAATTAACTTATTTTTGCTTTTTTAGGATTTTCCAGAAAAAGTCAATTAGGTCTTATATTTAGGATCGGAGGGAGTATTACTTATTAGTTATTACTTTTAAAGTTTTTGTTCAATTTGAGCCTCTTTTTCTTAATCTCTTGCACAAGCAATAAATGAGGAGCTCTCTCTCCCTCTCTCCTCTCTTTCTCTTTAGTCTTCCCTAACACATTTCAACTTTGTAAGTAAAGAAATCAAGGCTAAAGTGATAGAAATGGGAAGAGCTTTCCTCATTTAGGAAACGCTTTTGCCATCCTTTAATGCAATAAGTGCTGCTAATTTGCTTTGCTTTTTGGTCATGTTATGCTCATAGGGTAGACTATGCCCATTGCCACTTTTCCTTTTAGGTACTTCAAACAAAGTAAACAAAGAGAGTTTGACTAAGTCAATTAAAAATGTGACTAGACAAAAAGGTGGTCAAGAATGAATTTCACCTTAGTTCCTGATTTGTCCTTTATTTTTTAAGGATATGCAATATAATTCACAGAGTAATTCTCCACTATTTTTCCACTATGGTAATTAGAACAAATTTACCATTACTATGTCTTTAAAGAATGCTTTTATTATTTAATCTGCCTTCTAACAAATTTTGTTCCTTACAATTGAAGCAATGTTGAATCAAACAAATCATTCTTCCTACTTCTAATTAGTCTAGCTACTGCATTAACTTTCTCAATGATTGAAGGAAGAAGCTCAGCTGCTTCATTATATAACTGAGCTCCATTGTTTTTTACATTCTCATCTCCACAACTACTAAATTCTAATCTTGAAAATAACTGCACAGCACTCTCAGCTGCCAAATCCAATCTATTTAATGCATCCTTGCATGCAATTATGGTTTCCTCCGGTTTACTCTCTTCATGGAAACTTTCTTTTATATCCATGTCCTTGGTAAGATCATTGTGATCCATATTTTCTTGTACTGTGCATCTAGCTAATGCACATTCTGAATTTGCTGAGATTTGTGTTGATGAATCCATGAGGTCCTATAGAAAAAGATAAATGTAAACAAGTAATGAAATTTTTGAGGAATATAACATAAAGGAAACATAGTAAACGTTACAGATGACTAGCATATTCACTTGTGAAAATGCTTAATGAACTAAATGATCCAGTGAAAGTAACTATATATTTATTCCCAATCAACTAATTCTATGAAATTACTACCCCATTCCAAAATATAATATCACTTTCCTAATTTGATTAGATTAAGGATGCTACTTTAAGTTAATTATTATCACATGATATTACCAATCTATCCTTACCATATACTTTGATCCTCACTCTCCATTTCTTGTTTATTTTTGACAAGTACTATGAGGTTAATTTGGAAAAAAGCTAGGAAAAATTAGAAAGTGATCTTATATTTAGGAACAAATTAAAATATGAAAGTGATCTTATATTTAGAAACGGAGGGAGCATTTTCATCAAATTTGAAAGCTAAAAGGTAAGGAATAGGTATGTGGGTGTGTCATATGCTCCTCAATGTACCTGTTCCAAAGAGTTTTTTACTTGATCAATTTCCATCATCCGAGAGGATCCATTTTCCAACATTCTATGAGTCGTGGCATCTCCCTTACAGTTGCTAGTTTTATCAATTAAATTCCTGACTGGAGTGCCAAATAGCCTCTTGCAGTCCCCAGGGCCATTATGTTTCACAACAAATCTTGCAGAGTACCTATGCATCAATGATTTTCGTGTTTCCATCTGTAAAATAACACGTTGAAGAAATTATGATACCTTAAAGCTGTAGCTTAAACCAATTAGAGGATGTCATGTTTTGCAAATATAACTGATATATTTGTTACAAATCATATTTTAGTGCTTCAATTCTCAAGTTGGGAAATTGATAGTTAAAGGAGCACCGATATATGCTGAGATTGCTAGTAATGCATCTAAGAAGTTTAAGATAAACTTTCATCTAATAATACAAACAAGTGTATTGACATAAAATTTATTCTTAGTAGATAGTTTTTTATATGAGGCTATTTGAAGTACTGGACACAGGACTTTTCTTGATCATGATTAAATTTCATCCTTACCCGACCTTCCTAGAAATAGTCTAGTAATACATATTGCAAAACGAGATGCAGAAGGACTAACCTTTTTTGCACTTGATAAACTGCCAAAATGTTGCTTAAATAGTTCACTATCTTCTTCAGGATGCATATTGTGTAAGTTAGACCCAGTAGTTGCTTTTGAATCACTTTCATATTCATCTGTATGTGATTGCTCTGTTGTTCTGCCAGAAATTTCTTCTGGATATTCATACATTGATCCATTGCTATTGTTGCAACCCGCAAGTTGGTCTGAGAAAAGATCCCGCTTTCCTTGTGTAATATGGTTACTGCACGCGGAAGAGATTTGGTCATTTCCAATATCAGCCCCATCTTGTCCTGTAAAAAGCCACCATTTGCAAAATGTTAGAAATTATGAAAATAATGTTAACATTTCCTATTTTGTATTAGTAGAATATTTGTATATCTTACTCATAATTATGAATTATTGTATGAGAATTAAGTTATTAGGGGATTATAGTAGGTAAACTTGTAGGAGAAGTTTATTATCTTTTAGGAAACTTTTGTATTATAAATATCATATCATATCAATGAAATAATTATCAAACTATTCACTCATATTTGTTTCCACACAAAACAAGAATGCTTTATAAGCTCGTAGGTCACATGAATTCACAATTTTTTTTCTTTTAGCTTTAGAGTTTGGCATGATTCCAAAATCAGGAAACTATCAAGCCAGCCATGCATGCTCCAATCATAAATACGTAAACAATGCAACAGATCTTGCAGGTGACAATAAATTAGCACCACGTTTCAACAGAAAATATTACAAGTAAATTGAGGTCCTTTCTAGAAATAATTAACTGCTTCGACCTTAGATTTTTATTTAACAAGGTTAGTCTTATTTTTTGCTTCAACAAGAAGAGTGGGAGAAAAAATAGTGTAAGCAGAAAAGATAATCCTTACTTAAACTCGAGGAAAGCTGTGACATCTTTGTATCTATTAAAATTTGCATCTCTGGTGAAGACAAAGCATCCATGCAAACAGTATAAACGGAGAGCCATTGCCTGTCCAAAGCAAAGTTGTTGAAATTATGGTGAATCCATGAGCAAATTTACTCATGCCATCAGAAGTTAATGATTGAGGTTCAATGCTCACCTGAAAGTTCCCACAGGCCTTGAAAGACATTGAGTTTTAGTATACTCTAGTGATGAAGGAGACTGATCATCTGGCACAAGAACTTCTGGGGATAGGGAACAGGCCTGATCATCATCAATGAAACAGTTAAGGTAAAGTATAGCTCTGAAACCAGATATAGAAACCATGGCATTAGAATCCATATATTTCAGGAATCAGGATTCTCATTGTCTATCTGGACTTTGGATAGAGTAATTCAAGAGAGGAAAGTGCTTTTGCATAAATTCAATAATGTAAATATAAAAATCCTTTAGATTTATATAGGATGGAGTTTTAAATTACCTAGATAATTTTAATCAAGTAAATTTCAAAGAATTTTCCATACCATTCCACCAAAAAAGGAGGAATTTGAGAATGGTCTCCGCCTTCATTTATTTTGTAATAACATGGCCATGATCAAAACTGCCTCATAGACTCCTCCTTCATTTTTTTAGAATTTCTCTCCTCTCTCTCACTCACACACACACACACACAGATCATGCACAATTGCAAATTTTGATATTAATATTATACACACAAATAATTTGAAATTGCAACATTAGATGTTCACTTTATACATTTCCATTTTCTTGATATAGTTAACTTATCTGTTTTGTTTTCTAGTATTTTTCTTAACTTTTAAATTTCAAAGATTATCTTTTCACTGTGCTTATATTTTATTAATAAAGAAAGTTGTTCTGGTTTTGTAGCATAAACAAAAAAGTTTAAAAATCTACCACTGATTTTACATCAAACAATAAGGACACAAACCAAGATAGAAACATGAGTGGGATTCTAAAAGGGTCCAGAAAGAATCTATAGCATATATACCTCTGATAAAGTGTTGTTTATATTCCCACAGACAATATTGGAGCCTCTCACTTTGGCTTGTGCCCATTTTGGAAGTCTTGAAACACTAAATTTAAAATCTTTTGCTCTCCTACCACTGCTACCTGGATAAGACATTCTCCTACTACTTTGGCAGTTGTTCTCCAATGAGAAGACATCCTCAGGATTAATCTTTGATTGCTGAAACTGCTCTCCAAAGGGTGGTAGATGGCAAAAGGTGGCAGGTCGGGGTATGCTTCTTGGAGACAAGGGATTGCTTTTTCCCATTATAGTCTCCAGTATTTTAGAAGACACAGAAGCAGGCAATTTCCACAGAAAAATACAACCATCACCATCTACCTGAACACATCAAAAAAAATGTGTAGGTGGTTACAAAAAGATATTTACAACCTTCTTTTTCTATCACGGCAACAAAAAGCTATTTTAGAGTCTAATTCCTAGTTGCACTCAAGTTTTATTACATCAATTTTAAGGAAGACTATTTTTGGGGAATTCATCAAAGATGAAATATTAATCATATTGGAAGTGATATCCATAAGTCTGAGTACATCTTTCTCTTTCCTTCACCATATACTTTGGTAAGTGATTGAACTCAACATTTAGGTTGGGACATGTTAGGGGTATTAAGAAACCATCCTACCATCCTCATTTTTTGGATTTTTTTCAAATGAATTATCCCTTTTCTTCTTTGTTAATATCAACCATGGATTGACTAGAAGTCTTTTAAAGTGCATGTTTTCTCTGGCAATGTGATACTATAGTGTTGTAGAAAATTGAAACCCTTTTGTTGAAAATTGAAAATAAACAACTCTCAAAAATTGCATATAGTTTTCTAAAATGAGAGTAAAAGAAACAAAAGTCCAGCATGAAGGAATCTCACAGAAACTATATGCTTGCAATCAGGCAAGAAGATGATTCCAGTAATAATTTCAGCATGTCCCATGGCATTTGCAACCATTTGTCCCGTCAAAACGTCATACATACAGATGGACTTGTTAGAGCATGAGCACACCACATAAGTGCCACTTGGATCCATTGTTACCTGTAAACATTATTAACTCCCAGCAAACAGCATTTCAACATTTTGTAATCTTTTTGTGACCATATAGCTCACCTTTATAGGGTCTCCACATTCTTTACCTTGCCTGTACGACCTTATTAGCTTTCTCTCAGTAATGTCAAATGTGTTTATCTTCTTACCCTATGATTAGAAAAACAAAATCAGTTACTTCAAGCAGAAGCAGTCTGGAATTATGGTCAATATTTTTTTCTCTCAAAAACAAAGGAAAGAATAGTATGTTCAAATACAAATAGGTGGGCTGGACATTTGTGTTTTTTGGATCATCTTTTAAGTCAGTTGAGCACAAATAATCCTTTCTGTAAACCATTACCTAGATTACCTGCCCAACAGTAATAACAGTCCCCAATCTTGAATCTACATCCATGTCATAAACAGTTCCATGTGAAGCCTTTAAACAATGTTGCTGCAAAATTTTATATCCAGCATCCCCGGTCCTAATGTCACGAATCACCAGCAAACTAAAAGTATGAAACAAAGGGTTAAGTTAATAAAAAGGGAGCCATTTCAGCCAAAAAAAAAATATAATGGGAACACTTATTATCAAAAAATAAAAAGTTAGTGCCTGCCTCTTTAACTAAGAAAAAAATGGAAAAGTCGGGCTGAACTTGTACCATAGCAACATTCTAAAACACCACAAGTCACAAATTTATCCATAGGAAAGAAAATGATATGATGTTAGTTCTTTCAAAATTCATGGTAAAAAATACAAAATAATGGATTAGAAATATTTTTCCAAATCCATCAAGGGGAACTTAAAGGGATGAAACTGTTTGATATGATTCAACACAAATAAAGCATAAAATTTCTTTCACTTCAGTCTAATTGACCACATTAACGCCTTATTACATTTTGATATGTTTCATAAACAAATGATGTTAAGAAAAGTATAAACAAAATTTCTTTTTCAGTTCATAGTTCATACTGATGCAAAGGTTACATCAAATGTTGACTATAACAGTATTTTACACCAACAAAAGTACAAACCTGTACCACAGTACCAGCATACCTATCAGCACTACAACTGACGATCTTGCGGTTGTTGCTTGTAATTCTTATGGATGTCACTGCAGCCGAATGATCATGCACACTGTCAATGAGATTGAAATTTCTGCCACATGAAAAATACAGTCAGTCATTGAATGATCATCGACCTCTAAGATAGCTAAAGCATTAACAAGACATACCTTTCTACATCATAGAGATTTATTATACAATCCCTTCCCCCTGAAGCAAGATAGTAACCGTTTTTGGCAATTCTTTTACATGCGCCTGGGTCGCATGAAGTAAAGCTCAGTGTAAGAATCTCTGCACCATGAGCACTCTGAAAGAACAGGCAACCTTTAGTCTTTAAAAAATTACATAAATGACAATTAACAGAAGGGAGGAAGGGAACGCCCTCCATATAGCATTTTACTGCTCAGTAGTTATTAAAAGCACTTGGTCGCATCAGTTCACCTGAATGCATGTGTAATCTGATGTTTCAAGGTTGTATATATGAAGGTTTCCTTTGCAATCCCCAGCAGCAAGATACTTTCCATCTGAACTAGTGGCAAGAGACCGAAACCCTTGCCTGCCAACATCTGCTTCAACTGCTTCACGCTCATAAGTCCCGGTAGTTACTGCAACAAGAAACAGGAAAGATGCAACATGAATACAAAGATTTAAAACATATTGCAGGTAGTGATCACTGTGAGAACCTAAACAGGCTAGTGGATTGGCCACATTACCTAAACTTGAACTCATTAGCTCAGTCTTTATAGAGCAATGCTCTGCAGGATCTTTTAGTTCATCGGATTGCAACGCAAGATCCCATAGCCTTATTGTACCATCATCAGAGCATGTTGCAAATGAAATTCCACCTGAGCAACCTCTAGCAACACACGCAAGAGATGGATTATGAATGTATTCACAACATAGATTTTTGACATCCCATATACAAGCCGAATGTGAAACTAGCACACAACATCTTGCAGCCTGTAAAATATGGAAATGTTTCGTTGCATCAATTGCTATTTCTCAATCAATTTATATATAATGGTTTAAGTATCTCATAACTAGATACCTGGTTCCTATCTTGGATGCTCCAAATGTATAGACTATGATCCCCATATATAACCACTGTAGTGAAATGTGGAGAATATTCTAAGGCACAAGATTATGCCACGTGCAATCATCAAAACATAGTAAAATTTTGAACACTCACCAAGCTTTTCTAAGGATGAAAACTGACAAGCTATTGCATCTGGCAGGGCAGGTGACTGTTGTGAGTCCTGTTCAAGAACTTCAGCATTGCTAACTAAATATTTTTCATCATGGAACCTTTTTGCCTGAGAATATAATATGCTTCCTGCATGTTCTAGAGACTCGGGGTAATAGAATTGAACAACTCCATTATTACAAGCACAAGCAATTAGCTTCCTTGACAATGATAATGCAAAAGCCTTTTTAACCTGTAATACATAGTAGACTTAGTAATAGAAAAAGAAGAAAAAATAGCAAAAGTGATTCCTTGACTTGGAATAATTTTATATCAAGTACAATTGACAATGACAAGAACTTCACTTCACCATAATCATTTATTTTCAAGTCTATCCAAAAGAAAAAATAGCTTAACATCTTATCTTTCAAAATTTTCACATTGGAAAGACACAAAAAAACGTGCTTAATTTTATGAAAATGATAACAGTTGAAATACCTTTAAATCCACTGACTTTTTGACGGCCACCCCAGAATCTATTAGGTGCAAAATCCCTGTGAGCAGAGAGAATCATTAGATCTTCTGCAATACATAATAATCTTTAAAAGTCAAAAGTACAACACATGTCAATTTCGAAGGGGTTATGAACCAAATCGAACCTGCATCAGTCAATGCATATATGGGAAAATTGTCACCCTCTTGTTTGAAATTATTACTCCATACAGAAGAAGCAATAGATTTAAATGAACTTCTTCTTTGAATAGCAAGGTTGGCAGGCTTTCCATGTATTGCCAGTGATGTTGTCCTGTCCCTCCCTCCATTCAGTTGAGTCCTTCTACATGATCCAAGTGTCCAGAATTTCAGGTGCCTCGTCCCAGCAGTAACTATAACTTTTGCATCCAAAGAAAAGGCAACACTTGTGATACTAGAACAAGATGAAGTTGCTTGAACCTTTGTAACCATCTCACCACTTCTGAAGTCCCAAAGGTATATATATACCCCAACGGATACTAGATGTTTACCTGGGAAAGATATTATAGAATAGGTAAGATATAGGAAAATTATATACAAAAAGAAGAATGCATCAAAGGGCCAACCCATTTCTAGTCCGCACTTGGTGAAGGTGTTGAGGAAGGGAATATACTATGCAGTATTACCTCTGCTTTATATAAAGAGGCTGATTCAATCTCACGACCTCGGACCCCACAGCAAGTAGGCTTACTGCTGAGCCAAGTCGGCCTTTCAAGAAACTCCATATAGATAAAAGAGATGTAAAAAAGGAGAATGCATAAATTCCAAAATTGTAACTAACCATTAGGTGAGAAAGAGATGCAAGAAACTCCATAAAGATGACCTTTCAATTCAGAGATAATGGATAGGTTAACAGAATCCCATACTATTACTGAGGAATGGCGTCCTACCTGCAGAACCAGTAAAATTGTTGTAGGACCATAGTGTCATAATAAAATTCACCAATTATTAGTCAGAAAGTTTACCTTTACCGTAACCATTAATATGGAAAAGGAAACGATTTGTAACATCAAATTGGATAATAAATCAGGGAGACAATGTCATATCTAACTTTCATAAGATGCAAGCATGTAAATGCAAAATAGCTAAAAGGTTCCCATTACACAATTTGTTTCTTATGAAGTTACTGACATTAATGGACATGACTGTTCAAGTGTAATTGTGTAATATTTCCTCCATTCCTAAATATAAGATCTTGTTGAGTTTTTTAAAGAGATTAAGGAAACAAAATTAGCTCTTCCTCACCGTATCATTAGGGAAGCTCTAGTTTTTTTGAACCATATTGTACAAGCCAAAGTGGTAACTGATACCCTGCGGCTGACTAGTTAAACTGTAACCTTTATCTCTTTTTGAACATTCCACCGATGTACAGATTGCATAAAGTAATATATAATCCCTTTTTACTCAAAAGGAAACAAAATTAGCTACTCAAAAATAGCGTATTTCATGTATTATTAGATCATATGTTATCTTATAAGTCAAATAAACTAGTTTAGAGGAAAACAATTAGTCATACCATCAATTTATAAGTAACTTATACAACTTTCTTACAATTTTGAAACAAAAGTTAACTACATCATATATACACACACAGAAATGGAGGGGAGTACTTGGCAATTTCATCCCTTAGTTATCAATACACAGAAATGGAGGAACCACACAAGATTGATTCAATGTAGATGTGGTTAGTACTTAATTTCTCCGAAAAAGTCAACTCCTAAGTACTTAAAAATACCACCTCCTTCCCTGAATATAAGATCACTTTCAAATTTCAATTTGTTCCTAAATATAAGATCATTTTCTAACTTTTCCAAAATTAACCCTAACAATACTTATCTATAATAACAAGCAAGCGACATAAAGTGAAAATAAAGGTATATAGTTAGGATAAATTGACAATATCACGTGTTAATAACTAACCTAACTAACATCTTTAATCTTATCAAATTATAGGAAAACGTTCAGAGTAGATTAATACCTCTCCAGCTGCAACAAAGTGGCCATCTTGAGATAAACACACACAGCTCAAACGCTTTGGTGGTCGATGAGACACCAAGAGAGGACACTGAGTACCCAAATTGACATCATAAACAACCACCACACAGCCAGCAATATAGGCAATTCTAGATGACGTCACACTTGAAGCCAATCCATTACTATCCTTAGTAGTCAGTCCAATAATCTCCTTCAAAATCAGCTACAAATAACAAAACCCAAAAACATAAACATAAACAAACAAAAAAAATCTTTTTTTGAAGCTGAATATCAATAAAGAACTAATCTTTTTGCCAAACTCGAAATACCCAGAAAAAATTAAGTAATGGGGTTTAAGGATTTGAATGAAATGTGCAAAATTATGATTGAAAATCTCACCTTTGATGAATTATTTTGGTCTTTCTTGATTTTTCGATTTGGTGGTTTCATTGAGATGGAACCCATTTTGAGAAATGGATGGAAAGATTGAGATGTTTTTGAAGTTCAAAATTTGATGTTTGTTTGTGAATAGTGATTATAGAGTGAGTTTGAGAAGAAGAAAAAGAAGAAGAAGCGGGAAAATGTGGAAATGGGAGTGATAGGATTTAACACTTCAAACTTCAAACGGCTGTTATATTCTCAAAACGTAAGGTGGCTTAATAATCACATCAATTTTTAATATCTTCTGTTTCTAAATATAAGATCACTTTTTATAATTTGAGTAGATTAAGGAAATTAGTTAATGACAAATCCTTGGATTTGTATATTTTTAGTGTGCTAAATTGAAGTTATTAACATTTGAAAGATGCAATATTGAATTAAAATGAATTGATTATACTTTAGTTGAATTAAAAATGATTTTTAGTAAAAAGGGTCAAATAAGGGCATAATCGTCACATTTAATTGTTTATCTTAAGTGACTAATTTTTGAGATGAAAGGTATTATGTTGTTGTAATTTTTCCCTTGCAGAAAATGACAAAAATGGGCTGAAATGATGATTCTGGACATTTGGCAGAAATTACAGAAACGGCTCAGAATCCTGAAAACACTGCAGACAGTTCTGGGCAAATTACAGAAGTTGACCCAAAACTTTCAGAAATTGCAGAACAGTCCCTGCGCGAACTGCAGAATTCCAGACTCGTTTTTTGCTGATTTTTTGACTATTTTGACACCAATTTGGACCCAAATTGAAGCCCAATCATTGACCCAACTTCCATTTGATATTAATTGAAGAATTAGGCTTAGAAAACATAAGTTTTGGGGGTTGGGTGCTCCCCAAAACCCTAGTTCCCTCCATTCCCTTCATCCTCTTCTCTTCACTTATCATCCCATTTCTTCAATCTTCCACCTTCCTTCCTCTTCCATGCCTCAATAAAGTTCCTCCTTGCTCTTGGAGTTGATGGGAAGTGGCTTGAGCTTTAGTTCTACAAAGGGGAGTCCCAATTCCTTTACTTTCTCTTTATATTTTTGATTGTCTA
The DNA here is from genome assembly GCA_029929735.1 of Mimosa pudica. NCBI lineage: Eukaryota > Viridiplantae > Streptophyta > Magnoliopsida > Fabales > Fabaceae > Mimosa > Mimosa pudica. The sequence continues at coordinate 12,405,623 of JAKELP010000030.1, read as the reverse complement.
GGTTTAGGTTAGCATTTATGTTTTGAGATTGGACTGGATTTGGTTGATATTGTGGGTGTTTGTGATTTTGACTTGTAATGGGGAATTTGGACTCAACAATATGTATGGTCATACATATGTTCTTTATAATTCATTAGATATTTCTATTTACTCATGGTATTGGTAGATAGTTTATTGAATTGAATTGTAATTGAACCATGCATTACAAATCACTAATCACACTCTAGGGTAATTAATAATGTCTATTTGAATGGGTTCATGAGACTAGACATTAGACTTACCGATTAGTGAGGTTTGGTATTTTAGAAAACCTAGAGAAACTCAAAGTGAACCTATTAATTGCTTAAGTAACATTGGACTTCAATCCTTAGATTTTATTTTATTATGTGGGGTTCCAATAGTGAATTAAAATCATAGGATTAATTAAGTGGCGATTCGGGGTCCCGGTCGTAGGATTAATAGTTCCTTGCAAGTAATAGGTCCACAAACACTAAAGAGCTTAACAATGCCTAATTGGATGAGGTCTCAACATTTAGGTATTGGACTCATGGGTTCATGAGGTTTGGTAAATTAGGAAATTAGTGCATTCAACTCCCCAAAAATCCTTAGAGAGCTATGATAGCCATTGAAATTCATTTCCAAGAGCAACTCACTTCCATCACACCCTTTTATTAAAAATACAAAAAAAAATATTTATTTGTTTTGCACCCATCATTCCATCATTAAAAAATCAACAAAACATATTTTCTTTACTTAAATTCATCTTGCATTGCATTAAATTTATTAGGGTAGTTTAATTAAACAAGGCTCCCTTGAGAACGATACCCGGGGTAACTTCTGCGTACCTTGAGGTTCTAAAATATTCTTGAAGGACTAGACCCAAGGCACACTACACCGACCGTAAAATCGGTGTCCTCCAGTTAAGTTAGTTATTTACACATGATATTACCAATTTATCCCTACTATATACATTTGTCATCACTCTCATTCTCCTACTTGTTATTATAGATATTTCGGCCAAAAAAAGTTATAGATATAAGCATTATTAGGGTTAATTTGGGAAAAATTGCAAAAAGTTAGCAAGTGATCTTATAATTACGAACAAATTGAATTTCAATACTGATTTTATATTTAGGAATGAGGGAGTATTAAAGTTCAAAACCTGGAATTGATTGAACCAGAGTCAATGGGTCAAGAGTTAGTGGTTTAATTGGGGTGAGACTCGAGGTCAACACTCTATTTCATATTACTCATTAGTGCAACAATGCTCCTACTTATATCCTAAATATATTACTCATTCATAGTGAAAATCTCCCTTTCACTTTCAATTTCATTCTCATTTCTATCACATCAATTCTACCATGGGCACTTAGATTTGAAGAGCAAATATTTAAAAACTAACGAAAAATATTGGTTTATACAAATGCAATTATTATCATTTTATAAATGAGAATTTATGTGAGAATTGATGATGTATAAAACGTTAAAAAATCCTTACATCAATTTTTATTAACTGAAAAAATCCTTATATTAAAGGAAATCACAATTATAATAACCAATGGTCAATTATAAGTCATAATTGCATATCACATCACATAAAGTATACTTTTTCGATACTATCATGAATAGAAAACTTACATTCATTGTTTGTATCAAAAATAAAATAGAAAACTTACAATACATTCATTGTATTTCTATTATTTACCATATCTTTAAAACCGATTTATCTAACTAATAAATTTAGGGTAAAAGTGTAAAAATAGTCACCGTAATTTTTAAAATGGACACTTATAACTCTCGTAAATTTAAGAGGCCAAAATCATACACTGTAAACAAAAACGGGGCAAAACCGTACATTGTAAACAAAAATGGGGTAAAAGTAACCTCTCTGTTAGGCCGACTTAAACAGACATTTTCCAGACGATCCACAATCAGTAAATGATGTGTCAATTCCAAAATCCACTGTGGAAGCTGAAATGCATCCAGTTGAACCCTAAATCACTTGAAACGAACCATAAACCCCCAAATCATTTCAATAAAAAACTAAATAGAACCCCAAATCATGTGAAATTCACCTTACTTCTTCGTGATCATCTAAAATATAAAGTCCCATCTGAAAAAATAAAGCCTCATCAACATATTGCACCTTTAAATGTATGACATGTCATTTACTGATGGTGGGGCCACGTGTGGAAAACATCTGTTTAACTTTGCCTAATAGAGAGGTTACTTTTGCCCCATTTTACTTTACAGTGTACAGTTTTGCCCCCTTAAATTTACAAGAGTTATAAGTGCCCATTTTTAAATTTACGGTGTCTACTTTTGCACATTTGCCCAATAAATTTATGTTTACTTTAATAGCATATATAGTCATTTCAAAGATACCGAATCAAGCTTATTGCTACCAACTAATTTGACTAGTCTTCGTAATTTATTTAAGCTAATACAGTAGTAATTCTTGAATTTATAATCAGGGGAGTAGGATTTTATTGAATGGTAAGATTCGTTCTCATATCGAGTGTATTTGGATTATTTTTAGCAAGAATGCAAGAATAGTTTTACCTCAACTAAGAACACTTATGGGAAGCTCGTCCAAAAAAGTTGACAAAATCCGAATTACTGGTGGATTGTTGAAGAAGGCTTTATCCACAAAAATGGTCTGACTGCGTAGTGCTTACGTTCTGCAGACTAGCATAGTTTGTTGCCCATATACTCAAGTGTGATGTTAGTTGGCTCAAGTAAACAAATCTATGAGTTTAGACATTGCCATGAAACCAAATAAGAAAAAAATTACGAAAGTATCTTTCAAATCTGAAAATCTAAAAGAGAAGATTTTAAGAGTACCATTGATAGATAGTAATACTGATAAAGTAGGACATATAGAGGTATAAAGTGAGGATATTACAAGTGGAGAAGTCAAAATCCTAACCAAAAACGCAAATTACCATGGATAGTAATTTTGTTTTTCGAAAACTATACTCCCTCCGGTCCTAAATATAAGACTTAATTGACTTTTTCTAAAAAAATCCTAAAAAAACAAAATAAGTTAATTATAAATTGATTTACCTAACTTTTTCCCTTAAACTAGTTTATTTTACCTCTAAACTAATGGATAATCTAAAAATATATCAAATATGTCATCATTTGATAACCTATTTCGCAACCTTAATCTCTCCAAAAAAAAGTCAATTAGGTCCTATATTTAGGACTGGATGTAGTAGATAGTAATTGTGAGGATAGGATCCAGTACAGTTTTAAAATGAAGTTTGTCACCTAGTTAGTATTTCCTCCCAGCTAAAATATAAGACTTCTTTGGCCTTTAGGAAAAATTAAATATGATAAATTAATCACTTTAAATAATTTATAGTTATCTTTTTTCCTCAAAATAATTTATGTTACTTATAAACTAACGTATAATCTAATTACAGACATGTTATACTTATTATTTTGTTGTTTGATTTGTTTCCTTATTTTCCACAAGAAAATCAAAGTGGTCTTATATTTATATTTAGGAGTAGAGAGTGTACGTCATAGAGATTATATTTCAACTTGACATTTTTTCATAGATTTCAACTTGAATTTACTACAGTTTTCCCATCAAATTTAAGAAAATGTCATGATTTATAAAACTGACAGTTTTTAACTGACTGTCAATTATAACATAAATGTCATACAATTAATTTTGCGTATATTTTTACTCTCATATTCCTTTAAAATATACATTGCAGTAAACTTTTTGAATCGTTTTTTTTTTTTTTTGAACTTTTTTTAAACGTTTGAGTGTATAGTTTGCCATCATTATATTATTCATTAGCTTGGTCTTATAAATTCTTTAGCGCTCTCTGTTTTACCACCAACCTAGAACCAGAATGAGAAAAGAAACAACTTCCTGTTGCTTTCAATCTAAAGTGGAAAGCGATCATTCAATAAAAAAACTCACCTACATATATACTCTTTTTTCTTTTTTTGATAAAACTCATCACCTACCTACTCAACATTCTCTAAATATTCATTTTCTAAACTAGATTAGCCTCCCCCGCGATGCGCGTGTATTAACACTACAATTGAAATCGTAGATAAAATCAGTTCCATTGGAAATTTTTATTCGACATCAAAGTCGAATACAAATGTAACTATCAACAACAATTTCAAGACTACAACCGAATCTTGGCACAGTTGGTATACTTTCTTTGAAGAAAGCAATTCATACGTGGTTGAAGAAGAAACATGTTAACATTAGTGGGTAAGCGTCATGGCTGCTATTATAAAACTCACCTACCTATTCTTTTTTATTTCTTTTTTTTAAAAAAAAAACTCACCTACATATTCAATATTCTCTAAATATTCATTTTCCAAACTAAATTAGCCTCCCGCGCTATGCACATGTGATAACACTATAATTGAAATCAAAGAGTGAATCAGTTCAATTTCAAAGCTTTATTCACCTTCAAAGTTGCATTCAAAGAAACAACAATTTCAAGACTACAACAAAGGTTGTCAAACTCGTGATTTAATTAAACTCGTAGAGATAAGGTAAACTCAGATCGTAGACTTAGCTTGAATCGTAAACTCGTAAGAGTTTACATTTATTAAAAAACATGTATTTCTTTTATATAATTAAATAAGAATACAAAAATAATAATAAATTGACTTGAATTTGTTTTAAATATAGATAATAAATTTAAATATATCAATATTCATACTATATCAACCTCAATAGATAAATTTCTTTGAAATCCATATTTAAATTCATTGAATTTTGTCAATTAAAAATAATTAAAATGAGTTTAGTAGCAAGTTAACACAATTTTCTGTAAGGTAGAAACGTAAAAACGGTGAATTCACAATGTAAGCACGTAAATTTCTACCGAATTTTTAAAGACTAAAAATTTAGGTGACTCATGACACGTTTTGTTTAGGTAGTGTTGTAAAAACGGTAAAATCGGAGTGTCAACTCGCGAGTTTGACAACAATGACTACAATTGAATCCAATGGCACAATAGGTATACTTTCTTCGAAGAAAGCAAATCATACGTTGTTGAAGAAGAAACAGATTAACATTAATACGTAGGTCAACATCATGACTGCTGATACATTAGTAATTTTCCTAATTCAAGTGGAGGACTAAACTTGCGGGCTATGACCCCCTACTTTCATGGCGGGCTATGATGACCCCCACATTCTTCCTATCACATTTTCATTTCAGATATTTATTACAATATTTTTAAAACCGATGCATGTAACTAATAATGTCATACATGAATATTTTAAAGATATCGAGGCACACTTAGGAATTGGCAAGTAATTTAATTAGCTTACTTAGTTTACTCAAGCTAATGAAGTAGTAATTCATGAATTGGGAATGAGGGAGTACGATTTTGTTGTTGAATGGTAAGGTTCATAGTCATATCAAGTGCGTTTGTGTTAGCTAGTTTAACAAGAATGCAGGAACCATTTACGTCAGCTTACCCTATATGCTTGTGGTTGTGGGAAACTCATCCAAAATAAGATTTCATCCAAGAAAATGGTCCTGACTGCTTAGTGTTTAAGTTCTCCAGACTGCCTTTTTTGCTCCTATACTCCATCATAATGTTAGCTGGATCCAGCGAATCATTACTATGAAATAAAAAGATAAGATAAAATATGCTTGAAAATTAATCTACACATCAAATCCTATAATCGTATAAGTCATAATAGTACTAAAATTTCATCATACCAAAAAACGAAACTCATTTAAAGTAGGGAAAATAACCGTAGAATACCTTTTGCTTTTAAAATTATTATATATGAGACTTGTAGATATACTCGTGTGGTCCTATTTATGAGGCATGGAGAGAATTAAATGTCTTATTTTGGTCTTATATATAAGTCACCTCATTAAATATTTCATGTGAATGTACAACTTTATCATTTATTTATCATATATTGACTTTATTTTTATGTGGTATAGTGATTAAATATACGTAGAGTGTAAGAATTTATTAGACTTTAGTGAAAAATTAATGGAGTTTATGTGTTTTACTTAGTATATGTCTCATGCTAAAATGAGTTATAAAAAGGACCAATGGATTAAAACTCAAGAAAATTATATGTCGAAATTTAGATTTTAAAATCCTAACAAAATAGACAATTATACCACGCTGAGAGTATGATTCACAATATTTTTTTATTAATGATCGAGGTGCTCTCTACCCGACACGTGATAATTAATCCGCTGATTGTACACACAAAAAAGGTAGGACAGCTAACTCGAGAAATCCAATGTTTTTTCGATCCACACCCAACAACAAAGATTGAACCCTTAACAATTGGTTAATAATGAATCTTTGTCATTCAATTAGACACTCTGAGTTATCTGATTTACAATTTAATATAACGTCTGTAAAATACTCTTATAACCATGTTCTATAGGTTGCCTATTTCATTTAATATATTGTCATAAAGCCCAGTGGGGATTAATTAGCACATTGGTTGAAAGGAGAAAGACACTGAGTACCTGTCAAGTCTTGCATTCCAACCCTAGGAAGTCTTAAACCAAGGGACAACTCCGTATTAGTCTGCACTCAAAGAGTGTGAACATCAGGGCTCTATGCAAAAAAAAAATAATGTCATAAATGTCTTTGCTATTCTCAATTCAAATGGAACAAACTGACCCTTAAGAATTTCATGACTCAGAATCCACATCACTGCTATTCTCAATTCATTGTCATAAATGTCATTTAATGAATTTTGAGTATACTATTATACTACCTCTGGTCTTAAATATAAGACCTAGATAACTTTTTTTTGGAAATGTTAAGGTTGTGAAATAGGTTATTAAATCATGACATATTTGATATCTTTTTAGATTGTTCACTAGCTTATAGGTAAAATAAACTAGTTTAAGAGAAAAAATTAGGTAAAATAGTTTATAATTAAGTTATTTTTTCTTTTTTAGGATTTTTCAAAAAAAGTCATCTAGGTCCTATATTTAGGACCGGAGGGAGTAGTATTTTATATGATCTGGATCTTAATATACTGTGATGGTCAAATTTTGTAACCATATCAATAAAATACGTTAGAGAATAGTTTATACTAGTAAACCAAGTTTTAATAAGTTTTTAATTTTGACCCTAATTCATTTATTATACACATACGACTATAAGTGTGCTCATTTAATCAATTTTGTTTTTTAATGTTTCAAGTGTATATAATATTTCATATTTGTCATCATTTGCTTTAGCTTGGTCTTATAAATTCTTTAGCACCCCCTGTTTTCCCACCAACCCAGAACCAGAAGGAGAGAAGAAACACACATCTTCTTTCTTCTTCCTTCACAATTCAACAATCTAAAGCGGTCACCGATCATCCAATAAAAAAAACCAAAAAAAAAACTGATTTTTCCAAAATCTCCATTATTCTTTCATGGCGGCCATAACCTCCAAAATTTTCCTACCACATTCATCATCATCATCATCATCATCATCATCATCATCATCATCATCATCATCATCTTCTAAGTCAGATTTAGCCCATTTCAAAAATACCCACTTCAAATTTACGTCCAAATTTTCAGGAAAGCCTTTGTACATAAGATGTACAGGAAAAAACATAGAAGATGTGACATGTTGTACGGAGAGGCGGCGGAGATGGGCGGCGCCGGCGAGGTGTACGGCGGAGGGGATAGAAGGGGGAAGAGTGAGAACAAGTACGATGATACCTGAGAGGTACAAAGTGGTATGTTTGGTTGCATGTGTGATGTGTTTGTGTAATGCAGATAGAGTGGTCATGTCTGTGGCTGTTGTACCTCTTGCTGCCAAATATGGATGGTCTAGTTCTTTCCTTGGAGTTGTACAAGTATGTGTACTTTATGAATGAGCCTATGAGTTACTTTTTGTTTTTTGATTTTTGTCTATGTACTTTTGTTTTTGTACTTTGTTTTTTGTTTGGTTTTGGTTTGGTTTCTTGTGGTTGTTTGTTTTTTCTCATTATGAATATCCGAGCTGAGTGGACAAATCTCAGCCGAACTGACCAAAAATATAAAGATTGTGAAATTAGTTGGGTTAGCTTTTGGTAAAATAAAAATGAGTTGGGTTAGTAGGACCCACTTTGGATGTTTTCTTTTTGCCAGCTAGTTTTGAGGCAAATTAAGAGTGACACCTAAACTCATCTTATAATAATCCCAGTTCAAGTTTTTTTTTGGATTATTTTCTCCTCATCTTCCTTAGTTATATTTATTCATCAATCTGAGGCTGAAAAATAAACTAGAAAATAATAGAGGGAATAATACAGAGATAATGTAGAAGAGATAGTTGGGGGGGGGGGGGGGGGAGGAACTAGTGATCCCATGTTTCTATTTGTTCAATTATCAAATTTGATAGATGGCTAGAATTAGGGTGGATGAGATGATTTTTATGTAAAAAATATAAATCCCAATAAGAATTTGATATTTGAGATTATTTTTATATTTATATGCCAATCATGATAATTATTTCAAATTTTTTTAAAAAAATTAAATGAAGTTGGTGATCCAATCTAACAAGTTTGGGGTTGGTGAGCAAGGCAAATTATGACTTTTAGAAAATTGAGATTCACACTATTATTTAAAGTTTTATGCACCTTTGTCAATGGTGTCTCAATTCTCAACTCTTGGCTTTAGAAGTCCATATCTTCCTAATAAGATGATGACAGGTGAATGCCTCCTAAAGTCAACGGACTGGATCAGAAGATGAAAAGGATAAAGATATTGCTATGAAAAGTGAAAAAATAATGTACTAAGTTGAGTAAAAAAAATTGAGGGCCGAATTGAGTTACAAAATTTAAATGTTGAAGGACAATTAAATCAATTTGTTCTATTTGTATTTCCTCAATGATTGTTAATATTTTATAAACCTTTTAAGCTAATGATGAAAATAACTTTTAAAATGTATGGTCTTATTTATAACTTGTGAATATGAGACTTGATATAGATTAAGATCATGCATGTGACATTGATGTATTGATTGATTTTATTCATTCTTAAGAATTTACTATTCTGCAGACCAAGTATCACCATCAATTAGCTTATTTCTTGATTTATTTCTTCCATTATCGTTGCATTCCTTTGAAATAACTTTGCCGTTTGAACAATGCAATGTTGAGCTTTATTAGTAGCTAACATAAAAACACAAAATAAACGAATGTACCAGTCATCATTCCTATGGGGATACATATTTTCATCAGTGATAGGAGGAGCATTGGTAGACAGACATGGAGGAAAGAAAGTGATGGGTTGGGGAGTGGCTTTGTGGTCTTTGGCCACTCTTATTACTCCTTGGGCTGCCAACCACTCGACGTTTGCCTTGTTAATGGCTCGAGCTTTCTTCGGACTTGCTGAAGGAGTTGCTCTTCCCTCCATGACCACTCTCTTATCAAGGTAATGATGCCTCCTTTATCATCTTCCTCATTCCACTTTGACTTCAAAATTCATAACCACACATTGCTTCAGCATATGAATTGTATAAGGTGAGTTTCGACACGACTTTAAGGTTGTTGTCACATGACTTACTTAAAGGTTATAGGTTCAAATCTTAGAAATAACTTCTTTGCTAGTTGGAGTAAGATTGCATACATTTATCTCTCCCTTGGCGTTACCTAGTGGGAGCCTTGTGCATTGGACTACCCTTTATTATGAGTTGTTGTGCATGCATTTGTATGTTCACCCTCCAATTTCTTACAAATTGAAAGATGGCTTGATCTTTGAATGTGACTAGGTGGTTCCCAAGTGATGAAAGGGCAAGTGCAGTAGGGATATCAATGGCTGGATTTCATCTTGGAAATGTTGTTGGCTTGTTGCTAACACCAGTTATGTTATCTACCATTGGGATTTCTGGTCCCTTTCTTTTGTTCTCATCTATTGGTTTTCTATGGGTCTTAACATGGGCTTACCAAGTCACTAATGATCCTCAAGACAGTCATTTCATCAGTAGATCAGAGCTAAGACTAATCCAAGCTGGGAAAACCATTGATTCTTCCAAACAAACCACCAAATTCCCTCCCTTGCGCCTTTTGCTATCTAAAGTACCATCTTGGGCCATCATTTTTGCCAATGCAATGAACAACTGGGTGAGTTCTTATTATTTTTCCTTTTAAGGTGAACAAAAATATGTGTTCCCATGTATCAAAAACATAAAGTGGCATTACTAATGTTGGCCAGCTTACTTGCAGGGATACTTTGTTCTCCTCTCATGGATGCCAGTTTATTTCAAAAGCGTACTTATCTCCTTAATCTTCTGCCATTAGTTTTTTCCCCTCTTTTTTAAAACGTATTTAGCATCATCTACCAAAGATACATAGCTAATCTGTTTATACATATAGGTATATAATGTAAACTTGAAGCAGGCGGCCTGGTTTAGTGCAGTTCCATGGGCAACAATGGCTATTTCAGGCTATATAGCTGGTGCAACATCAGACTCCTTAATCAAGGAAGGCTACCCTTTAACATTTGTCCGAAAGTTCATGCAGGTGATTCTTCAGCATCATCATACTTGTTCTTTCTAGTTCTATCAGTTTTACATGGAAACTGTAATGATAAGTTCAGCATTGGGAAAACCATTCCATATGATTTCTCTCAATTTTTAATTTGGTATGTGTGTGTGTGTGTCTTTTTAATTCTTGATTGGATCCTTCAGTTTTACTATATTAGCTCAGGTAGCCTGTGTAAATTTATTGTGTTAACATCGTTATCATTACCCCTTGTACATTTAGGACCGGAGTTAGTACATTTTTTCTATTTTTTAAAGCAATTAGAGAACATGAATACATTAAGAATTCATTTTGAGGGATGTTTTGTGCTGATCTTTTCTGGGTTCAAAATTACAGTCCATTGGATTCATTGGACCTGGTGTCTCATTGCTCTGTCTAAACTATGCCAATACACCGGCAACTGCTGCTATTCTCATAACTGCAGCTTTGAGCTTGAGTTCTTTCAGTCAGGCTGGCTTTATGCTCAATATTCAAGTAAGTTTAAACATGGATTCTTGGGAAGAATTGATCATTCAAATATTACCAAACCAAACCAACATTAACAATTAAAGAGGGAATGGATGTATATGTTAAGTTTGTTATTTCTTAGAAATGTGTTGAACATATATTAATATACTTTGTTTTTGAGAGAATCACTATGAGGGCCAAAAGAAGGAATGTAATCACCCAAATGCCCCACAACAAGTGAGCAACATGTAATAATAAGTTCTGACATAGAAAACGACAACACCATGCTGCATACTCTTTATTAGTATTTTTGTGTGATTACATTTCTTTTTTGAGCCCTCAGTGATTCTTTGTGCACTGACTTCACCTATTTGTCTTCTGGATTCTGTATGCTGCGGAACATTTCTTCATTAGAAAAAAAGTTCCACATATTTAGATTTTTTCTATTGATTTCGTTAGGTTCGTCAATGGGATGTATGCACATTGTTTCAAATGAACTTACATTGGCATATATAAAGGTACTAAAAACTCACACATTGTATGTTCACTTATTAGGATATAGCTCCTCAGTATGCTGGATTCCTACATGGTAAGTCTTTCCTTTCTGTTGTTTTTCACCTTTCAGCAATCTATGTTTAGATATTATCACAATCTTCAGTGAAAAATGTTATGAAAATATAGTTCATAATGCAGTATGTTTTGATTTTCACTTGTGTTTCTAATATCACTGTAGGAATCTCAAACTCTGCTGGAACTCTAGCAGCTATCATAAGCACAATTGGAACAGGTTATTTTGTTGAATGGTTGGGATCTTTTCAAGCAATCTTAACTGTAACAGCAGCTCTCTATTTTGTGAGCACCATTTTTTGGAATCTGTTTGCCACTGGCGATCGAGTTTTTTGACATTGATTAGTTCATATTTTTAATTAATTTATTTTAAGTGATTTTGCCTTGTACAAGAAAAACATGTGAAAGTTATTTAGTCATTTAAAATGCAAAAACACTTAAATTTAAGTGTAGGAAGATCCATGTGAGAGTAATTAAGTTTTATTGTTTATCTTAAAAGTGGAAGTGGCTTTCTTTTAGCTCATGCAAATTCCACCAAGACCATAAGATTTTATTTTCCCCCTAAATCAAAATCTCTTTTTGATATATGTCTATGTTGGATCATTTAAATATCAATTACATACATATCTGTTTTTCATCTATCATATGAAGATATCTCTTCACTCTTATATATATAATGGACTAGCTGCTCAATACCATCAACATAAACATAAACTTTACGTAAACTAGACTGTTTTAAGGCGGTAAACATAAGGTTCTCAGTTTCTTCAAAAGATTAAAGTCAGATTTTAATTGAAAATTACGGTTACACTCTTGGCCAGTGTATTTTTGGATAGGTGAAAAGTGATTTTGAATAATAGAATGTCTGAAAAAGCCAATCAACCCCAACAGTTCATGATATAAGAGGTGAGAAAAGAATCTTCTGGATCCACAATGTAAGAGGTAACATATAAAAGTCAAGATATTAAAAATATTATTTGCATATCACATAAAAAAGATAGTGAGTTAATAATTGTAAATGATATAAGGATAGAAATCCACATTAAGCTTATCTTATTAAATGATTACACTATGTTTATGTTTTTGGAATAAATACCTTTTATAAAAAAAATAGTTGACTACCTCTTATATTATACTCCCTCCGTTCCTAAATATAGGACCTAGATGACTTTTTTGAAAAATCCTAAAAAAAGCAAAAAATAAGTTAATTATAAATTGATTTACCTAATTTTTTCTCTTAAACTAGTTTATTTTACCTATAAGCTAATGGATAATCTAAAAATATATCAAATATATCATCATTTAATAACCTATTTCGCAACCTTAATCTTTCCAAAAAAAAGTTATCTAGGTCTTATATTTAGGAACGGAGGGACAGATCAAATTTGTATAAAAAAAAATTAATACGGATCAAATAAAGTATAAGAGAACTTACATCTTACACCATTGGAGGCAGACAAAATATTTAAACTTCCGAAACACAACTACAACCCTAAAGAAGCCACCCAGATTAACTAGAGCATAAAACCATAGACACAAAGTAGAGACTCTGACATGAAGACATGACACATGAGTAAGTAATACACTACTCCATGATGGTTATTCATGAAAGAAAAGGCAGTAAACTTTACGAAAATTCATATACAAAAAAAAATCCTTGTAGTTAAGTGCCCCATGTGAAGAAATCATCAACCAGAAGTCATTAAAAATTATACCACTAATAATCTCATCCTCTGAAGAGGAAACCAGGCATCTTCTCATCACTTCTGTGTCAATGGAAAAAACGTCTTCTGTTACATTCACACTCAATCTTGGGAAGCCTTTGCGAACTCGCAATAGTCATGAACGTAATGTTTTGTGCTATCTCATATTATTATTTGGTTTTAAAGATATTATCGTTATTTAATATTTCATATAAAACGCGATGAAAGAAATATCTACAGACAAATTAATATGAAATATGAGATTGATACATTTTTTTAATAGATTTGGCAAAACAAAAGTAATATAAACTTTGAATATTAGCATTAGCATTCATTTAAAAGCTAAAAAACAGTGAATAGAACTCATTACTTGGTTTATATATATATATATATATATATATATATATATATATATATATATATATATATATATATATATATATATATATATATATAACTCACTTGGTTTTGCGTATCATTATATTCTCGCATGCACGGACCAATATCCTTATATTATTAAAGTTATCGATTATCGATTATATATTTGATAGTTTGTTCAGGCTAAGGTAAGCAACAAATCATTGCATCAGGTGTAGCGAAGAAAAAACGAAGTTCAAGTAGTAAATGGATAATTATGAATTAAAAATGTAAATTTGTAAATGGAGCAAATTCATGAGCTGTTTATCCCTAAATGAGATTTTAGAACAATGAGGATACCCTAGTGAAATAAAAAAAATGTTGCAAATTTGATAATGTCATTAAATTAGTTTAAACTCCATTACTTATACTTACTTTGATTTAGCTACATTAGCAAACTTGCGACGTTATAAATTCATTATATCCTCATTTGCAACTTGAAATTGATTTTGTTTTTTGTCAGTGCACTTGATCGCTGGTGCTATAGTTTGTTACCAAATGAGCACCTTTGCTCTTCAAGGTATATTACCAGTTACTACTGATTGTAGATAAGATAAAATTAATAACTTTCTTTTTTTTTATTGGACTGAAAATTACTTTCTCAATATACAGATTAGACATTTTATTTTTGTGGAACCAAAATATGTGGATCAAGTCATCAAACAACTCTATTGATCAGTTCAAAAAAAAAACAACTCTATTGATCAAGCATAATGTTTAATTATAAAAGCACCCTTTATATATGTTTAGTCACTATTTTCCCTAAAATAAAACTAAAATGACAATTAATTCAAATAAGAAGAATTCAAAGTATACTTCAACCTTATTAATTATATCTACTAAGTATGAAAAAATATAAAAGTTACGTTTTCGAAAGAAATACTATACAATCAATTCTTGTATTACGCTCTTAATAAACAACAAAGAGGCAAAACACTGAAACTTGAAAACGATTATATTCACATTCTAGATTTCCAGCTCACAAAAAGTGACCATTTATGCATTTATTTAAATAATTCTTAAGAAGAAAATGCCAATATATTATTAGCTTTTATTTTTGAATTTTGATTATCCGCAAGGGTACGCGTGGCTCCGGCTGACGGACCACATATTGGACATTATTATATGGCACTAAATCTTATTTTAAAGGTTAAATTATATTATATTGTTGATATTTTATATTTATATTTACAGCTAGTTCCATTTTGCCTACTTAAATTTGAAAATATATTTTTCAGTCCTTTTATATCATACTAGAAAAATCTAACTCAAAAAATGTAAATTAAATAGTAAATTATAATTAAATAATGACAAAATATACTTTTAGTTGAAATTTTTGTATAATTAACTTTAAAGTAGACATTTTGACTTCATTTATACAATTGACAATGTTAGCAAAAAAAAATGAAGTGTGCAATTTTCAATTTTTCAAATTTAAAGAACAAAGAAATATAATGAATTTTGATATATGGGTAAAAAACAAAAGAAATGAATTTTTTCTCGAATAAAACTGAATATTATTCATCTAAATCTACCTTTCTTCAACTGGACAAATGAAAGGTGGTGAATGATCAAACCTAACAAAGTTAGCATCTAAACTATGAGAATGTTTAGCTAGATCTATCTAAGATACTCCACATATACATATACAAAATCTAACTTTCAATCCAATGGTCAAACAAGGTAACCTAACATCATCCACTAATTCCTTGAAAATGTAAGTCATTTCACTGCCTCTCAATATAAAGTTTAGAGCTTCCATAAAATAAGATAATATAACAATGTTTTAAAGCCCTATTGATCCTTCGGCCGAAAAGAAAAAGAAGCCCTATTGATCCAAACAAGTGCAATCCAAGCCAAGAAAATGTATAAGAATGAAACTTATTACAAATATAAAGCACTAAAAGCATTTTCGGCCAAAAAAAAGTACTAAAAACATACTTCAACATATTTATAAACTATTCCAATCTTAAATATAATTTTTTTTGTAGAGATTAAAGTTTCATAATAGGTTATTAAATTATGATATATTTAATATGTTTTTAGATTATCCATTAGTTTATATGTCAAATAGACTAGTATAAAAAATTGAGTAAATCAATTTACTTTTTATAATTTTCCAAAAAAATCAACTAGGTCTTATATTTATGAATTATGACTGAAAAACTTTTTTTTGCGAAAAATCATATGATCCATTTTAATTTACTACCTCCGGTCTTAAATATAAGACTCAGTTGACTTTTTTTTGAGAGATTAAGGTTGCAAAATAGGTTATTAAATTATGACATATTTGATATTTTTTTTAGATTATCCATTAGGTTATAGGTAAAATAAACTAGTCTAAGAGAAAAAAATAGGTAAATCAATTTTTAATTAACTTATTTTGCTTTTTTAGGATTTTCCATAAAAGTCAACTAGGTTTTATATTTAGGACCGGAGGGAGTATAAGTAAAAGTTGAACCGTAATTATTTTTAATAAATCAATATTTAATAATGCTAAATATGTAATCTTATCCTTATCAAAACAAATGTTCTATTTTTATAAAAAAAAAAAAAAACAAATGTTCTATCTAAAGTCTAAACTTATCCATTACTAAGAATTTTAGTCACAAAATTTGCCGTAATTTTTAGAATTAACCTTCAAAAATTGAATGTTGTCTTATCCCTAACCAGTGCTTGACATTGAAGTCTCATCATCTCATCAATAAATTCTCAATTCCTCCACACAATTCAGAAATCCCATTTCAAGATTCTTCCTTTTCATCGTTGATTTAATTTCAACACTCACCAAAATAAACCCTCTCTGAAAATTCTTCATTTTCATACCCTCCTTTCAATCTTTGAGCTTAATTCCCATCTGGGATTTCATTTTTTTCAATCAAACCCAAGTGGGTTTTCTTATGAGATCATAAAGTCATCACCTTTTCAATCTTTGAGCTTAATTCTTATCTGGGGTTTCATTTTTTCAATCAAATTGAAGTGGGTTTTCCTATGAGATTATAAAGTTATCATCTTTTCAATCTTTGAGGTTTATTCTCATCTGGGGTTTCAATTTTTCAATAAAATTGAAGTGGGTTTTTTTGTGAGATCATAAAGTCATCGTCTTTTCAATCTTTGAGGTTAATTTTCATCTGGGGTTCCAGTTTTTCAATTAAATTGAAGTGGGTTTTCTTATGAGATTATAAAATCATGAACTTTAGGAGCTTGGAAGATTTCTGGGCTTTCTATATGAACCAACATTCAAAGCCATCAACAAGGCGTTGGCACTTTGTGGGGACACTCTTTAGTATTATATTCTTTCTGTGTTCTCTTTTGTTTAGTTGGTGGTTCTTGATTTTGGTGCCTATTTCTGGATATGGATGTGCTTGGTATAGTCATTTCTTTGTTGAAGGAAATATTCCTGCCACTTTTGGCCATCCATTTTGGTCACTCTTTTGTGATTTCAAAATGTTTGGGTTAATGCTTACTGGTGGAATGGATAGAGAGATCAAAAGGCTTGGGAAAAGACCTGTTCTTCAAGTGTTCTGATTTCTATGTAAGCAAGTTTATAGATTTTTAGTTTTTAATTGCATCTTGAGTAAAATAATCTGCTTCTTGATTTATTTTATCAGGAAACTAGGTGTTTAAAGAAATTGTGGAATGCTTGTTATAGACTTGATATTTGATATGTAGTAGTAATTGTTGGCCATATATGTGATTGTAATGATTTTTATGTTAGCAACTTTATGGCTTTTTAATTGCATCTTGAGTAAAAGAGTTTGTTTCTTGATTTATTTTATTAGGAATTTAGGTGTTCCCTGCATTTGAAAGAAATTGAGGAATACTTGTTATAGTTTTGATATTTGATATGTTGTAGTAATTGTTGATTTGTTGGACATATACTTGATTGTAATGAGTTCATTGGCATTTATGCTATGAACTATTCTGCAGGTGTTCTTATTTCTGTGTAAGCAGATTTAGGTCTTTTTAATTGCATCGGTAGCAAAATGTCTGTTTCTTGAGTTATTTTAGGAAACTAGGTGTCCCGTGCATTTTATAGAGATTGAGGAACGCTTGTTATACATATGATATTTGATATTGATATGTAGTAGTGATTATTGGCCATATACTTGTTTGTAATGAGTTTGGTGGCTTTAATGCTATGGCCTGTTATTAGGATGAGATGATTTTGTTTAAATTTTTAAGTTAAGCGTGTTTAATGTGTATAGTTTATGTCAATAACTTTATTATCATGTATCCACATGTGAAATACTCCTACCAGTTGTACAAAAAGATATCTTGTAGCTAGACCTGACATTGCAAATTCTTTGTCATCAATTAACCATTGGCTTTGATTTGATTCCTGTTAAGGGATTGTATTGTTTTAATGAGTTGTTAGGATTAGGACATTTGCGGTCCAAATATCCCTTATAACCATTCACTTTAATTTATTTTCCTATCATTTTTATTAAATCTTGTTTACCTGAGAATTTTCCCACAAGTGTTTGTTAACTTATTTTTTTTATATGGGCATATCTTCTCAGGTTTATGAATTCACAGACTTGAGGTGTCAACACCAAAATACTACCTGTATGACTGCGTGAGAAATATGGATAAACAAATGCATGTTACAGTGTTGAGTGGGGAAGACGAGTTCATATCTTTGATTGGGAAGGCTGTGTTGTTAAAGATCAAAATCATTTTACAAATTTCAAGTCTTACTAGACCACAATCACAATCAAGTTGACTCCACATACCTGGGAGACTGTGACAGTTTAAATTTTTTAGTGGTATTATGGTATTTTACGGTTTTATGTCCATTGAAGCATTAGTTGCTACTTGCTTGCTATTGTTGAGGCCTTATTCAATAAATACTATTCTCTGTGAAATAAGATATATTCTGCACTTTAATCAAAACAAGCATATTAGTTTGGACGTAGAATATCAAAATCATTCTTCCCTCGAAATCGAAATTATTATATAACATTGACTAATCTCTCACTGTTCTGAAATTCCATATAAGGGGTAAACAATTGACCTATAAATTTGCTCTATTCGCAAGAGTTAGGGATAATAACATTTAACATGCAAGCAATGATGATAAGATCCTAAGTAGGATTTCCGTTTCCGAGGACATTGAAAATTAAGGGGAAAGATAGCAAGAGAGAAATGTGCAAAAGAGAAATTCATACACTCCCAAAAGTGAAAGCCAGATTGGTATAAACCAAAGCCTCGTTAAACACAACCCTTATATAGTTGGAATGAGCTGGAATGAGCTGCTAGCATAATTTTCATGGAAAAATAGGAGTTAGTATTTTCTTAGGCACAGATGAGAACTTCACCTGTACAAGAGTGCTGGAACCAAACCCAAAGAAAAGGATAGGCAATGAAAGGATCTTTTGTACTAATATTCACATAATTAAAATTTAACTCATGTAATGGAAGCAGAATCTAGTAACAGCTACCTTTTTGAACGGCTTGTAATCACTACATGAGAAGAAAACTGATGCTTTACATTGTGATCCTAACCCTAATTCTCTTGATCTCAATACTCAGGCCTCATCTTCAACTATGCAAACTGGATAATAGGCCTAGCTAATTACAAAATAGAAATAGAGGCAGCCTATATCTGTGATGGACAAATCATAGTCAAATCCAATTACACAACTAAATTAATCCCACAGACAAACATCAATAGATGTTGATGATCTTGTTTTTTCTGATCCAATGCACTTCTGACATCTTATTTTTACCAACAGAGAAAACATCATGAACACCAAAACCCCCCTCTCAACAATCACCTCCGGCGCGCTGCACCGGTATGATGGTGGGCTTTGCTGTCATTTTTTATCCTGTCAGCATACATCGGAAGGCGAATTATCTCATAAATCTCGTTCAACAAGACATCCTGTGTGATGTTGTCTTTTATACTCCGCATAACCTGCAGTATTTTTTTAATAAAAGAAGAAAAGATGAGCTAAAGTACAGTATAAGAAAAGTAGAAGAATACAAGTATACAACTAAGAATGAGAGGATCAGAGTAGGAACTGGGACCTTCTTGTAAGTATTGAAATCATTTGGAGTTGATTTATCTGTCCTAGTTCGCATGTATACCCATTCCAGTTCATTCAAATCCCAAGAACACTCTATAATCTTCCCTGAATAAAGCAAGGGATCTGAACCATCTGCAAATAGGGCTATGAGTGAGCAATTGCAATGAAACCAATCAAAAAAGTAATGATCAGTCATAAGCTAAACAGACTTCACATCAAAGCATTAAATCAAAGCAGATATTTTTTCTAAATTGATCTCATGACATTGATAGCAAAGTTTTGACTTGCAAGTATACCAAGCAAGATCACATAATATATTATCAAATTGAACGAGTTGGACGGCCTTTTAGCAGAAAAGGATCTAATCTGACTAACCTCTGAATGCAACCCTATTCCCTTCCATAAGTTTCTTCTTTCCTCGTTCATTAAGGAAGAGTGACTCACGATCATCATCAACCTGTCCAAGGCAATAAAAATTAGGAAGTTCACCGATAACAAACTGCAACTGACCAAAAGTGAAAATGGAAAGGAAACTAAACGCAATATCCCAACATTATATGCTATAAGCTGATGATAATATACCTCAAACAGAAAATCTACTGAATTCATCTCAGGATATTTCCACTTTAGGAGGCCTTCATGAGTGCGGGGTACATAAGGGTCATCCCAACCCTGAAAATCAGTAACATCATCAGTTACGATCTAAATTCAATTAAAAAACATCAAGGAAAGAAAAGTAGAACACTATAAGCCCTAAAGATATCCATCCTCATGCAGTAGAATGCATGTCCAGATGTGACAGCCAATGAAAGCGAAGACCCTAAAAGGTTCGCATTGACATAGAAACAGCTTATAACCATGACAGATAAGAGGGGAAGCTAGTTCTTTTGTTAAAGAACATTGACACTGACCCAAAACCCACCTGAAATATGAGGCCATCAGCATCGTGTGAGAGTTTCTTGATGAACTCATTTAAAAGCTTTGTTACGGTGGAGAGCAACCAAAAATCTTTCCTCCTCACCTAATTAAAAATACAAACATAGACTAGATTACATAGAAAAGAAAATGACATGAAGTTAAAATACTGTTCAATCTAAGGCCAGTGATACCTACCCTGAAAGGTTCCAGGTCATATCTGTAATAAGGATTTCTGCTCTGGTACGTATTATGCCGCTCCTGATTTCTAGGTTCAATCACCTCTTTCTCAAGCATCTTCCACCGCTCATAGAATGGACGCTGGACCAAAATTCAAAATTTTGAACACAATGAGCAGGGTACAGTTTTTTTAGACAATCTAGAGGGAGATCATTAAGAATCCATCTACAGGTTATCAGTTGACAATGAGAACATCATCATGAATAAACTGGAAATTAAGGAGATTAGATGCACTACAAATCTAGTATATCAAATGGATCACATAATTAGAGATAACATGTGGAAAACACATTTTTCCTTCGTGAGAAGTATGAACCAATATTAGAAAAAGGCAAAACGGGAGCATTGAGCTGTATAATGGGATGAGTTATGAACCAAACCTCTATTACTGATACATGGTTAATCGCTATCATATCATATATGAGATATCTCCTCTCCTGCTTATGTGAATCAGGCAATGTATCAATGATCATCTCACCATCAAGTAATGTGTAGTGGTGGGTCTTCTCAGCCAAACCCTTCAAGACAAAGGTAACAAATGTCAATTGGAGCATCAATAAATTAAAACATCTGTGATATCCACTCCCAGGAACTTCCAGTACAAAGTTGCACACATACATCATTTGAGCCTCTGCATGGAAACCTCATTTGCACTCTTCGGAAATTGAAACTTCTATCAATCAAGTAGCACCCATCCATAGTTATTAACATCATATATCTTGTTCCATCAGCTTTCCATGTTGCATAATAATACCGCTGTCGCAATAATTGTAAATTGTCCCTGCAATTTCAACACAGTCAAATCTAATAAAAAGACCAGGAACAAGGCATTAGAAAAAAAAATCGATGTATACAAATAGATGATGAATCTACAGGAGAATAAATGCGTGTAAAGACGTGGGCATTCCTTTCCAACAAGCAACCACATATTCTCATAAACTGCGCCTTACCACAAAGTCAAACCCAATCTTATTAGGAACGCCCTTTCAAAGAATTAGTTGGCACTGATACAAACTGCAGGGACAAGCACAACATTATCTAGAATACCAAAGAGCCTGTTTCAAGGGCAACTCAATGAAGGAAAAAACTAGGGCGAAGTCTCTAAATCAGATTTTAACATGACACAAATCAAAAGAAATGGTTATACGGGGCCATCAGAGCAGCATATCATCATTGTTTATCCTTCTAACTATTGCAATCTAAAAATGAATGATATCCAGGGGGGCTTTAGATTTGCAATTTTTCTTATCAATTACATTATATCTGAAGTAATTTCTCCCCAAGGAAGAATGGCTACAACCATTTCCTCTATAGCCTGATTCTTCGTGGAATATATTAATTAGCAACAAATATAGAATTCAACAGATTAAACTTCAGATAGGAGTAATGCCCACGTAGATAGGGTTCTCATCATCACAGGGGTGAGCCCACTTACCAGCTCAACCAACAACTCATTGGTCAATTAAAATGGACTTTGAACGCATAAATTTAGCATAAAAAATAAAACAAGTGAAATAATCAAAACGTCAAGTTGTCTACATACCTATTAAGAGAAACTGGGTGTGAACCTGGAAAATGAGTGTGTCCTCTAGCCTGCACACAAAGAATTAGTAAAAGTGGCTCATAATTAGCATAATCAGTACATGAAAATCATCAAACAAAAGGGATTCACAGGTGGGGGCAAAACAAGTTGCTGGCTGCAGTCTTAGAATCTAGATATCTATCTATATATAATGAAATATAAATAAACAGGTACTGCTCACAAGTCATTAACAGTATAACTCAACTTAAACTTGTGTAAAGCATGAAACCCACATCATTACTTTTGTAAATATAACATCACAAATCATACAATGCAGATACGGATATCTGATTAGTTCATCATTGTCATGAATATCAGATGTCCATAGAGAAGAACATAAAATACTGGAGGCTTCTGTCACCAAAATTTCACAAATTATTCACACACAAAATGTCTTCCTGAGTATTGGTCCCCACGCCATAATTGCCTACCAACATATCTCTATTGATATATACACCACCATAGCATGAACAGCTAAAACATAATTAAAATCATGCATGCAGAGAAGATACTGCCGACAAATCAGTAATGCAATCATCTTAAAGTAAAACACTTTACTCAACATGAATGATTATGAAAAGTTCTCACATGAAAACCAACGGTTCAAAAGGCTTACCCCAAAATTCAATTTAAGAGATTGATAACAGAACTGTCTAAAACCATCTTGCTGATCAATAGGTATTTCATCTCCCAAAACATCATCGTTTGTCATGATGGCATCTGCCTCATGGTTCTCCTGATATCATTGAACCAAAGTTAAAATTATTCAAAGCCATGTGCTAGCTTTTTACCCTGAAAGTTTCCATAAGATGAACAAGCATTTTAAACATGAAACAAACTGACAACTAAGTATAGAAAAATATTGAAGTAGCATAATGTACACTCGGAGAGCCAGAAAATGTTAATTATTGTTGGGCCTTAGTCCATTAGAGTTTTATTTTCACCAGCTGTTATCAATTTTTTATTAATCTGTTCAAATATGTAGGAGCGATTCTTTCAGTTATGATTATTTGCTTAGATTCCTGAATTTTAGCAAAAATTTAAGTCTGACTGCTGCCAACCTACAGGGGCCTCACACGCTTCACTAATTGAGTTGAATGGGGAATCATCTACTGGTTTTGAACAGATAATACAGACTGAAAATGAGCTTCACACTCAAAATATGATTAACAATCATAAAAATAGTACATTAGATATCTTAGATGACCCTTTACTTGCTAAGACTTGGAATCCCTCCTCCCACCTTTTCCCCCTCCTACTCTTC
This sequence comes from Mimosa pudica, assembly GCA_029929735.1. NCBI lineage: Eukaryota > Viridiplantae > Streptophyta > Magnoliopsida > Fabales > Fabaceae > Mimosa > Mimosa pudica. The sequence continues at coordinate 12,381,953 of JAKELP010000030.1, read as the reverse complement.
TCCAACCTTCGCCACCTTGAGAATTAATATTCAACAACTGATATTTAATATTTTATAAATAATAAACAATTTAAAGTATTAAAATCTAGCTGAACAGTTAAGAATAGCACTGAAAAATGAAGGAAAAAATTCACTTCATAAAATATTTTTCATCACTACAATTATGAACTATTCATATCAAATTTCAATAGTTTGAATTAATTTATATAATGTTTATTAATATTTAATAATAATCTTTTAATGTATTAAATCTAAGCCATTTTAAATTAACTGGGCAGAAGGCAGATAGAGGGTAGGAGGAGGCAAGGGTGGGAGAGAAGTCAACTCCTGCTTGCTACAGCCTATAGCTATGTCGCTAGTGCTTAGAGGAACGATTAAAAATGAACAAGTGGAAAATGAGGAGATGGAAGGCAATGTATGTAATGAATTTCCAAGAAATTATCATCATCACTCACTTGCCTTGGTTTAAGGAGGCATTTAAAAGGATCAGCAGATAATAGTACAAGCTACTCCCTCCGTTCTAAATATAAGATCACTTTGGGTAAGTGGATAAGTTCCTAAATATAAGATCACTTCCTATTTTATCTCAAGTTTTGCCCAAACTACCCTTATACTCCCTCTTCTCATTGAAAACCCCTCCTCCTTTCAAAGTTAAGTAATTGAGGAGATTTTGAGAAGATCATGTAACTTTATTGTCTTCCTTAATCTCCCCAAATTAACCAAAGTGATCTTATATTTAGGAACGGAGGGAGTAAAATATAATAAATTCAGTTTGTAAGTCATCCGTACATGAGGAGGTTCTGGCACTCCATCATCGTCGTCGTCGTCTGGCATTGCTTCACCATTAAGATCAAATTCAGAGGATCTCTTCCACTCTGGAATAGGAGGACAGACTACCATTTCAGGCTTTTTTTCATGATAAAAAGCGTACAAAGCATCAATATAATCAGGTTTATAGATTCCTGGGGGCCGTGCATCAGAAAATACTTTAATTGCCTGCAAAACAATCAGATTAACAAAAAACTTCAAACATCTGTGTAAGCTGTTTGTGTGCGTGCGTGAGATAGAGAGAACCATAAATAGTTACAAACCTGAGTGACAGACATAGACATGGAGCGCATAAGATAATGAACAATCATGTACCCAGTACGATTATGTCCATGTGTACAATGGACGAGAATATACTTCTTTGCTTGTTTTTGACGTGATAGAAATTGAGTAACCTAAAATTGTAGATAACACATGATTAAAGAATTGTAAACAATATTTTGATCATCAAAAAGGAGAAAGTCACTAACTGAGGTTTTCCCCACAGTCAAACAAAGATCTGAAGAAATTTGATTTTTCTTATTGGAAATAAACAAAAAAGAAATCCAATTTTTCTACTCTATGATTTTCACACATTAAAAATGCAAGCATAAATATAATTAAAAAATAGAAATAGGCCGCACAATTTTATATAAATGTATAAATAAAGTGTACTTAATAAATAATGGAGATTCTAGAAAGGAAAGAAGTATGTACCAGTTTAACTTTTTAGCATAAAAAATAATTGTAGATTAAATTTATCTTCTAACATGAGTCAATTTAAAAAATAACACTAACACAAATTGTTTACACATCAACCATTTAAAAATAAAAACCCAAAACAAAATGTATTGAATGTTGAAACTATTATGAAAGCACTTCCAGGGTACATTGATGAGGTAATAATAGATATATGTTTCTACGAGCAATGAACGACATGTCTAGCTTACAGATAAAAAAATTATTCACATTCTAGAAAATAAATCAGGGAAACAAGAATATAAGAATGAAACAAACCTCGTGGACAAACTGATTAACTGACAAATTATCGGGTACAGAATCACGCCCCTTGCATTGAATCTACACCATGAAAATTATCTTAGAGTATCAGGACCAGAAAAAGGTACTTTCTGAGACATAATTTAGAAAGCTCAGTAAAGGAAAATCGCCTACTAGAAACCTTAATATGCTTGATACCCTCTTTCTTCAGATCAGAAACTGGATAGTAACGAGAAGTATTCGTAAGATCAATCACCAAACCAAGCTGCAAATCATAAGATAATTAAAAAGGCAATCAGGAAATGACCAAACAGTGTCAGCAAACCAAGAAAATTAATGCTAAAGACAGAAGTACAAATAGCAACTCAATGAACAAATAATTCCAGAGATCTTTTTGGCCTCTGCTTCCCCTTTCATAATTTTATTAGTAAAAATTGAATGAAAAATCCAATTATGCCCTATGAGAGAAGATGGGTAGGACCAACAGTGAACAAGAAACAGTTTAGTTAATGAATCACACAATTTTCATTTTCTAATTACTTTTCTTCCTAGAACTCTTTGTTGATGTATCACTTGTTTGAATGAGTATCTTCGACCGGGAGCAATACAGTCATTGAATGATTCACCAAGCGGAACCTTGGAAGGTATCATGCAATATATTTCCTGACCAACTGAAGGGCAATCCAACCACCCTGCAGGTGAACAAAAAATGATAATTCAGGATCACCTATCAACTTACACAAACTGTTATGTGTCACATAAGACACATTCCAGTGATCACCAATACCATATGTAAAACATATATGATTGAGACTGGCCCTGTTATGTTTGGTTGGGTAGTTATGTTCTGTTTGGTTGTTACACTTTCTGCTTGAGAACTATGCTGACTAGGATAGGTTTTAAGCATTCCTGCACTTCTGTTCTTTTGTAAATTAAATGGTAATTATCTCAGTTTCGTAGTTCAGAAAACAGAAGTGCTGTTATCCAATTCTGGGAGGATATATGATCGCAATCAAATTAAAATTACCACGATCAAAGCAGCAATTTACCTGGAGGGAGCCTGCTTTTATCATATGACTTGAGAGACTTTGCATGAAAGGTCTGGTCATAACGAGTTGTTGACTGTGATACATGTGCAGGTCTATCGTCAGTCCGTTCTCTTTTCAACCGCTTTTTCCTTTCTTCACGCTCCTGAAAAGAAGCAGGAAAAATCCATTTACATTTGAAATGTGAATTCTTATGAATATTTTTTGCATGAATGCTTTTTAACAACTTTTATCCAAAAATAAAAAGGAGTCGGCTATGATTAGATGCCCAATGACAAAATTCTTATAAAGGATCTTGGGAATTTGAATAATATTGATACTTTATTTGATAACTAGGGGATCAGTTCCACCTCTGTAGTATGGAATGGAGAGAGGAAAATCACAGAAGGAACTAACTAAACAAGCTATGGCTGGTAATAGTAAGAAAACAACACTCATGATTACTGAAAACAGATAGAGTAAAGACAGACTCACAGTTCATAATCCTGACTTTTGAGAGGTCAGATCCTCTCTAGACCAAGCAAGTGAATAAGCAATTGTACTACCACAACCTACTTGCACAATACAACAAGCTTTATTGATTGCACAACACCATTGTGATCTATTTGCAACCAACCCTTTTGATATATTATTCACAACTCTCAAGAATGTCATTTTTGTCTCCTTCAATCTCAATCAACTGACAAAACCCCCCTAAAAACATACTGCCTACCCACACACTCTAACATACTGCCTACCCTCGTGGGCTTCTTCCTGATGTACACATGACCCCATTTTCTCAAGGATGGGACTTGGACACCTTTCCTAACATGCAGTTGACCCATTGTTTTATCAGATTCATTAGAAATGCAATGAGTTTTCATTTAATTAAATGTGAAATATGAAAAGCCAATTGCTGAGATTTAATGTTCGCCCTTTATTTTCATTATGCACTCTATCAATACAACAAATCAGGCACGAGCTCAATATCTGATAACATTTCAGGGCAAGTATCAGAATGGCTTCCAGCTAAAGTTACCTCAAGTACATGGAATTGCATAGATACATGAAAGTTTCAATAAAGTCTGTTTATTATATGCATTTACTGCAACTGTCGTATTATGTTATAGTTAATTATTATCGCTGGGGTTTCCAATTGAAGCAGGATATGTAATAATTGAGTTCATTCCATTTCCATCAGTTGTTGCAAAATTACAACATTAAAACTTGATATTTTTCCAAGCCAACCACTGATAACTACCAAATGTACAATATTATGTACTATGTGTTCGCCAATCCAATATTTGGAAGTGAAATAAGACCATATTTCCAACAAAACTATTTCTTCCCATAATCATGGATACAGTAAAAGTAAGCACTAACATTGCCTCCATTTAAAAATAATAAATAATACAGGTTCCAAATAGAGCGAAATACTTGCAATAGCAACATTCCAAATTCTGGTGAATCAAGCATGAGAACCAGCTTAGAAACTGTCATAGGAGAGGAAGAAATCCTACCCGACGTGCTATATCAACTGCAGTTTCAATGCGTTCTTCTGGTTGGATATACTGTTCTATATGTCTCTCAAAAATATCCTCATCTTCCTCTGGCACTGGAGAGGCATTCAAGTCCATAGCAACAATCATCAAGTGCCACGCAACATTCCCAGCAGTAGAATACTTACATCCCACGATCACCTACACATGTCAGAAATTACAATCCTTTTGCCTGCATCATTAAAATAGCCAACAATCACATCCACGTGTCCAGCAAAAACTAAATGTTACAGACGTATAGTGCAAACATCAATTCAACAAAGAGCCAAACCAGTTCTAGTTCCTACCTGGTGAGGGTGTCGGGGTAGGAAATATACTAGGAAACCTTACCTATGTATACATAGAGGCTGATTCAAACTCACAACCTCAGACCTCGCAGCAAGCGAGCTTACCGTTGAGTCAGGCTAGCCCTTAACAAACATCAATTCAACAACATGACCAAAATTTCCACTTTCTTTACAACCATACATAGCACACTAGATAAAGCAGTTTTTTAGTCCCAATTGAAATCAGTGTTCTCTTCACAATCCAATTAACAAAAATCCAACAAATACAACCCTTTTGCCTGCCTCATTTAAATTTCCAGCATAGACTTAATGCCACCAACAACATTTAGTCCAAACATCAGTGCAACAAAATAACAAAACAAAACAATGTGTATATAAATCAATTTTCCAGTCCTCCTACCAACCTAGAACAAACCCAATTGAAACCAATGCTCTCTTCAAAAACCCAATGAACAAAACCACACAAATACAGCTAAAAGTTTCCACATTTCATTTCCTTGCATCATACCCACTTCCCAAAAAACAACACATTAGCAAAATCACAACAAAAAATCACCACCTAGGTTAAAAAGAACAAAAAAAGCTGAAGCCTTTAACATAGCAGAGAATGAAAAAGCTCAAACCTAGGAGTCCTCGCAAATCCTCGTACCAGATCGAAAAATGAGGATGGGTTTGATGAGAGGAAATGTAAAGAAGTATGAATAAGGAGGAAAAAGTAAAAGGGTGAAAAAAAACCCTACAAAAAAAAAAGGAATTGTGGTGAGAAGTGATGGTTGTTTGTGATTGTGAGAGGTGAGAATTGAAAAGAGGAAAAGGAGGGATTTGATTTGAGAGAAGTGAAAAAGTAGTTGTTAAGGTTTTGCTTTGTTACATGAATGAATGAATAGTGAATCATAGGCATGTGAATAAGAGAGAGAGGAAGACAACAACGAGTGTAGCAGGCATAGGTAGACGAGGTATTTTTTTGATGAAATTTATATTTAAACCACGTGGTATTAAATTTGTTTTTTTGAAAAACTAAATTAATAAATGTGCATATGACATCTTATTAAAATCTTTGGTGCAAGAGGGAACCACATAGTGCTTAGATCAACTTAATTGATTAGTGGTTTAGAGTTTGAGCTGTAAGTATGACAATGCGTTAATTACTTAAAGTTAGTGAGGTTCTTTCCATGTGGGTTTATGTTTACTCCTCAGTTGATTGTAGTGTTGGATACTTATGGATAAATCTAAAAAAAAAATCATGTGCATAAATAACCATAAAATGGTGTGGGGACCCACATTCTAGGATAACGTGGCCCTTTCTATTTTTTCGATCGAGACGTCATACCAGCGATTGGGTTCATAGCACTTCAATCGACGCTTCATTCAACCTTCGTTTGGTCGATCATTCTAGTCAGAACCTTTATAGATAACCATTTTCATTTCGTCGTCTCTCAATGAAAGCACAACACCATTGTAATGAGCACACGTTCTTAGGAGAATCACACTCAAAAGTTAGTTGTTGGGATTGGGGAGCTAATGGCTCGTAAGGTCTCCCTTTTGAGAAAACTTCCCCAATGTAAAACTTGTAGCAACATGTTAACTCAATTATTTAATGGAAGAAATTTCATACCACCCTTTTGAAATTACTAAGGGTATTTGTGTACGAAGGTTTTTATATGGTGATTTTGCACCTTCACCATTCTAAATATGTACTCATTTTGATCTTTAGTATAATGTTGATCCTTAAATTAAGTTTGGCTATGATTTTTTTTTTTCGAACATGTTTAGTACAACTTATTAAACAATGGTTTGAAGTCAAAACTAAGGTTTTTTTAGGCTATTTAGGCCATAAGATGAGATTTGATTATTGCATCCCTTGAATCCCAAAAAGTTGTTTTCTACCATAAAGTTTTATAGCTGTTTAGTCACCAAAGCTATTTATTAATGCAAAATAATGTGTCTAGTAAAATCAATGTCTTGCTTTCTTTGCGATGTATAAAAAAAAAATCAATGTCTTGCTTAAAACTATTTTTTTTTTTTGAGAATTTGCTTAAAACTATTTACTGCTCTACTAACGACACTTACAACAATTCCACCGCGTTTCATCATTTCAGAATAAAATATTGTAACTTCATCAGTCCGTCTACAATTCTAACATTTGGGAAAAGAAATTAATGATGATCATGCTTTTTTATCTTGTCACACTACCGTTGTATTTCAGTAGTATTTCACAATACTTTTATTGAATTTCACAATTTTATCAACGGCATTCACCATAAAATTTTTAAAGTTTCATCATTTGAAAAGAAAAATTGCAAGTAAGATGGTCATTGTTTAAATCAATTACATCACTAGAAGTATTTACAACACTTCCACCCAATTCTACCATTTCATCAACCTCATTTATAACAATTTTACAATTCAAACCTTTTTTAAAAGTCATTCCATACCTCCACTGAGTCTCACCAACTTTTGAGAATGCACTAAATTTTCTATGTCGCTATTACATTGCATAATACAAATTGTCTGTTTCATAGGTATTTTACTTATTATGAAAACTTCATTGATCAAATAAAGTTTTTACTTAATCATGAATCCATTTCTTATTTACCTAATACAGTTGTATTAATGATATTGTGTTTATACCACACTCTTTTTTTTAAAAAAAAATACCCATAATTTTTCTTAATTGCATTCTCCTCTCTATGAGTTAATTATCAGTGAAGATTATTAACAGAGGTAATATAAAAGTAAAAAAAAATTAAAAATATGCATTATATTTACTGTCATTACAAACTTCCAAGTTATGTTATAAACTATTTGTTAAAGACTCATAAAGTCAATAAAGTATTATTGAAAAAAAAAACTAATTAGTTATCACCACGAGATGTGCCTTCCCAACTGAAAACATATTGTGAGAAGAGCATTCAATTGTACAAATAATATGGGGTGAAGTAATGAACAAATGTTGACTTTCTATGGTTTAAGGCTTTTAGCCCTCACATATTGCTTGTAGATCCCCCTTCTTAAATTAGCATACACATTCATTGAATTTAAGGATAAGATCCATTTTTTGTCCTGGAAGTAACTGCAAAGAAATATCAATCTAAGTAACTTGAGGAGCATATTTACTTTGGAAGTGTCAAAATATAGTAGCAAATCAAAATGAAATGGATAAGCTATAAGTTATAACAAAATTTAACATAAAATTGAGTTATACAAAATCAGAGGATATATTCTTACAATTGAATAAAAAATAAAAGAAATATGAAATTAATTTTTATGAGAATTTCTCTCACATTCCAAGGAAGAGAGTTGATATTAGACGGGTCGCATATCCTTGATTACCCTTGGACCTGTTTGATATTAACTCTCTTTCTTGAAATTTTAATACAATTCTCGGTTAATTTTACCATTTTTATAAAAACAATAATTATCCTTAGTAATCCTTGTAAATTACTAAGTGTAGGTCCTAAAAAAACTTCAAACCTTAACAGGTCATCTTGCAAGCCATTAACCCCTTGATTCAAGTAACCTGGTTGGTTGCACCTGCGTTGCTACTAAAGATGATTGGCCCATCATCTACTTGGGACTATATGGACGATGTGAACATGCACATGAAAAGACAAAGACATCAAGTCAACCCTTTCTAAGATGTATGTAAGCTAATGGGCTGCGAGTAGAATCGTAACATGTACCCTGCTGCAATGAGCATACATGGTATATGCTCTACCATAATACTAAAGCATTCATAGTGTTTCAATCTACACATTCCAAATTTTATAGTCAGACTAGCTCAGCGGTTTAATATGAAGTGATTGGCTGATTAATTTGAAAATTTGCTTCTTTAAATTTGGATTAAGTAGCATTTTGATCAATAAACAATTATTGAACTTGTTAAGAAGTTAATTAAGATGAGATTCTACTAAATCATATAACCAGTCTAAGTCTCTGAGATCCCTGTTAAGAAGTTGTTGTCGCCTAGTCATTATGATTAAGGGGATACTTTTGAAGCTTAACCCTTTTTAAAGGGAAAATAATTACATGTCTCGTGTAAGCATTGTTGGTAAACCTGTGAGTTGACATTCCAATTTTATCATTTTTACAGGTCTACCTAAGCAAAATGTATCATGAGTTACTAAAATTTTAGTGGTTGTAAATTCGGTAGAAACTCACGACTTTACATGCTAAATAGACTGTTTTTTTGTTTTTACCTTACAAAATATCATATTAACTTGCTCTAAAACTCAATTTAATTATTTTTATATAATCTTATTCAAATTCAATGATTTATATTTAATTTTTATAGAAATAATTTTTTATCGAGATTGATAAAGTATGAATGTTGATGTAGTTAACGTCAACATATTTAATTATCGTGAAACGCTCTCATTGAGAGATGACAACCTTACATATATGAGTAATACTCCTACCCCTCAAATCCAGATTAGTCTGTTATCAATAGGCGCTGGATTACTGGGCGGTGTTTAACAAAAAGAACAGCAACATATTTATATTTTTTTAATTAATTATATAAAGAAAACACAAGTTTATTAATAAACGTAACTCTTACAAAATTACTATCCAAATTTACCTTCTTTTCACGAGTTTACCTAAAATGAGTTTAACAACCTTCCATACATGTGAGGAACTTAATTAAGATATCCCACAAAAAAACGCAATCAATCGAAAGCAATGCAAGGAAATTGTTGTCGTTGAGTCATTCAGTAGTTACTATCCCAAAATTAAATTCTCCCAATCACCAACAACTTTTAACCATACAATAACAACATTTTACTTTTAGCCAAATGTTAAAAACCTCGTCCCGACAATCACAACTTTTTAACTCCATCCCTAACACTTTTTTGACCCGCCACTAACAATTTAATAACCATTTAATAACAATTTCACTCATCTTCCTAAAATCGTACCTCCAATTAATTGTCTTCCTTGTGTCGTGGCCATATATAATATAATAATAATACTCCAAATCTCACACTTTTCTCAGTGAACCTCCAAACAAATCAACAACAACAATGGAAGACCAAACTCTCTTCCATTACTCTCTCATCACACTCTTCCTCATTGCCCCTCCAACCTACATAGGCCTCAGATTCCTGCAAGCCCCATATGGAAAGCACCACAGATCTGGGTGGGGCCCAAATATATCACCACCCCTAGCATGGTTTCTCATGGAAAGCCCAACACTATGGCTCACTCTCATTCTCTTCCCTCATGGAAAACACTCCTCAAACCCCAAATCTCTTTTCCTCATTTGCCCTTTCCTCTTTCACTATTTCAACCGCACAATCATATACCCTTTTAGTCTTTTCAACTCCCAGAACAAAAAAAAACCCACCTTTGGCTTTCCCCTTATCATTGCTTTGATGGCTTTTATGTTTAATATGTTGAATTCTTATGTTCAGACAAGATGGGTTTCTCACTATAGGGATTATGAGGATGGTGGGTGGGTAAAGTTTGGATCTTGGGTGGGATTTGGATGTGGGGTGTTTGTGATGGGTGTTTGGGTGAATGTGTGGAGTGATAGGGAGTTGTTGAGGTTGAAGGGGGAGGGTAGGGGGTATGTGATTCCTAGGGGGGGTGTTTTTGAGTATGTGAGTTGTCCTAATTATTTTGGGGAGATTTTGGAGTGGTTTGGTTGGGCTCTTATGAATTGGTCTTGGAGTGGATTTGGGTTCTTTGTTTATACTTGTGCTAATTTGGTGCCTAGGGCTAGGGCTAATCATGAGTGGTATTTGGTTAAGTTTGGGGAGGAGTATCCTAGAAATAGGAAAGCTGCTATCCCCTTCTTGTACTAGTTTGTTTGATTGATCAATGGTGTGGTGGAAATTTGGCATGGAAAATAAATGGCTTAATTTTGACTCTGACTATGTGATCCATGTATTCGACTCTATATATATAGTGGGATAATGTTTTGTTTTTGTTGTTGTATGCCTTGTGTATTTTAAATGTATGATCTATTTGGGAATTTATCAGAGTTTTATGCATAGGACTTATTTATAATTTTTATCACTTCTTCTAACATTATCTTGTTGATGCATGCTCAGCAATGATCAAGAGAGGGATTAAAGAATATGAATAGGGTGAAGTAGACATAACGAATCGTATTAACTAAGTTTAAATTAGGCTAATGGGTCAAATGGAAGAGGAAGTCATATCTGATATTACAAAATTTATCACGCAAACACGTTTTACTAGGCTTGAGGATTCATGTCTTTATCAATGGTAGATAACTTAAGAAATACTGAATCGGAACAAATTAAACAAGAAAACAAATGAGAGAGATAAAATTGAGATAAAGTTTTGTTTTATATTAATGTAAAAATTAATTCGACTTATGGTTTCTTGTCAAATTGAAAGTTTCAATCAAACTAAACTACTTTAACAATTTTTATATCCTCAATATTTAGCTAAAGCCTAAACAATCCAACATATTTTGAGTTGTGAATATTCATTGACAGTGATTTCATTATCCTGAAAATATTTTGAGGCATAATATGATAATTTGATTGATATATATGTTACGTGAAGAAAGGGGTGGCGAGAAGTTTCTTTTATCCATTTTTTAAGTTGCATGTAATTTAGGGCTGTAAGGCAATGAGGCTTGGCATGTCACCTTAACTCAATTAGATAAACTAACTTGTGATTATTTAGACGGTAAATTTGGAGGTAACATTGCTCTAAATTTTATACTTTTGGGACAACATTATACTTTAAAAAAGTTCTGGAACAAGGTCATATCAAGAAAAACTTTCAGGATAGCCCTAATCCAAACTACATCCAAACTACAATTGAAGCCTAGTAGGTCTGTATGTTTCATTACTTTGATCATTATTTTGTATACAAAGAGTCTAATTGTCTATTGACTAAATTAATTGTACATATTGATATTTACACAATCATTTATTGACAAAATGATTATTAACTCTTTCTTTTGTGTACAAAGAGTTTAGGTGAAATAGTCCCAAGGCTCTCACTATGTGAGAATAGCCGAATAGGTACCCTACTCAGTTAGATTAAGTTGATCTTTCTACTAAAACAAAACCAAACCAAGCTATTATATTTCATTTCGCCACGTACCTCCAATTTGAGAGAAATAATAGCTCGAGTTTACAGTACAGCCCATATCAGTATCACTTCATTTTACTAAATACACACATCACATAAACATTAAACATTTCTTTCAGCATATTTTAGGCAGTCCACATGATTGTAGCAATATAGTGGCAGAAAATATCAAACAACAAATCGCCCCCTCAAGAAAAGACAATAGTTGCAGATAACTAATATGAAATACCATAAATTCATATTATTACTGTCCTGAGACTCATGAAATCTATACAATGTGCATTCAAGTATATCAAGGGAGAAAAACCAACATTAAAAAAAATCTGAATATCAAAACAAAACAGAAGGGTAAACAAGAAGCTGAGAAATAATTATTGATTATTCTAAAGAGAGAACTTAAACCTCCTTTACTCAAATCCTAGTACACAATCGTTTCTGATTTGCTCACCCTTACAATGACACAAAAACACATCAGTCACACATTCCCAAGAATCTCCGTGTTGTTCCCTTGAATTCCTAAACTCATGCACAACAAAGATTGTTATGATGCCTAGTAGTGTATCAGGCAGGCACTGGCCCATTTTCCACAGCTTCATTCATGTACTTATCTCAAGACTGCAACATATCCACCACCACTATTTAGCACAGCCTGACAGAGACATCATGTATACTGCACAATATAAGTTTAAATATAGCGAAATTAAATACAAATCTACAGTCAGTAAAACTTTTACAATATATTGACAGTAAAAGAAACGAAAATCACATTCTAAGGTCCTTTAAATATGCTAATTTTGACAAAATCTATTACGCAATGTATTAAGATATTGAACAATTTCTTTAACAAATATCTCGAACAAATTCCGACCACACCCTATGACTACAAACAACAACAACAACCAAGCCTTATCACACTAGGTGGCATCAACTATATGGATTGCATGGCACCATCGAACTCTAACTCTATCGGTAACAATCATAGTAATAGCTTTCTAACATTATCTGCTAGTTTAGGATACCAGTGAGACATTGAACTTGTCCATTTTAACAACCAATAGATTTATTCTGGGAAGTAGACAGAAAGTGCCACTAGTGGTTAAGCAATAACAAAACATCACAAAGCTGAATGACACACTTAAACACAGCCAAACAACATGGGGGAAATTATGCTTGACCCAAAGGAAAATCCACATCTCCCTCGTGAAGGTAACAGGAAATACCAATACTCTAGTAAAAAGGTAATCAGAGGCAATGAACTCACATCAAGAATAGGTGCGGTTTGCACCAACTTTCTCTCTCAACTCATCATAGGTAAGACCATCTGCTTCTGTATCTTCATCTGATTCTCCAGAAGATTTATTGATGCTGGAAGTCTCAGATGTAATATTCTCAAACTTCTCTTTTAAGCTAGAAGTAGACATGGCCTCTGCAAGGCCTTGCTTTATTTGTTGCTCCAAAGAAATTATTCTACTTTTCAAGGTCGAATCAGGATTGTTTCCTGCTTTGGCGACCTCCATTTTCAGCAGCTCTATCTTGCTTTTAAGAACTGGTGAATTCATGGCATTTTCTATTCCCTGGTAGATGTCTTTGTTTAGTTCTTCTATCAATGGAAGTGATGACTCCCCAATATTGTCCTGTGGCTTTGCTTTAACAATCTCAACCTCTAAGCCCTTTGACTTCATAGCATCAAGCAACTGCAACTCAATTTCTTTCTTGAACTCAGTGAGTTTCTCTTTTAATTTATCATCCAAATCCCTTGGTGAGGATGCACCAGAACCTTTAACTTCAGCCTTCAGTGTTTCATACTTTTCCTTCATATTGGGGCTGGTAATAATATCGTCTAATTTACTTGTGAGTTCTTGCTTCAATGTGGCTATCTGCTTATTTTGATCTGCCACAGATTTTACTTCAGACAAGTTTTTCAACATGTCAAGCTTATTCTGAAGCCTTTCATAATTTGGAGCTGCTGGTAATCCCTTATTAAACTCCTCCTCTAGCTTTTCGATCTTATCCTTCAGAGCTGGATTAATAGATTGGTCTTTTGAACTTGTTTTTGAAAATTCCTCCCGTAGTTTCACCAACTTGTCCAATAAGCCCATGGATTTCAATGCCTGTGCATATTCTTGATCAACCTCTTCCTGTACTTGCTGTATCATCCTATTCACATCCGACACCTGAGGCTTGGTGGTGGAAGTTTTGGCTTTTAAAATTTGCTCCTTCAGTTTCTCAACCTCACCCTCTAATTCAGCATCAGGAATTTTTGGAGGCTTGGGTTCTTCCTTCTTCTTCATGTTGAAAGTCTTCTTGGGATCCAAAACAATGTCTTCCTCCCATCCACCAATTTTTCGGAACTTGAGTGTACGATGCCTGAGTAGCTCTTCTGTATCCATCTTAGTGAGCTCCTATACATTAGACAAGCCAAAGATTCAAATTGATGGATCATTAAATATAACTAAATTTGCTAGAAAATTTGCTAACTGAAAACTTACATCCATGGCTTCATTGATAGCAATTTTTATCTGTTGAGATGCCCAGGATGGATTTGCATGTGCACCACCCAGTGGCTCCTATTAAATAAGAAAAAGAATAAAAACATGAAACTCCACATAGATGCCATGGAATGAATAATCTCTCTCTAACACACACAAAGTATCTAAATATTTCCTGATAACTAGTAGCAACAATTTCATTTGTCCACATGTCCAATGATGTCGTCTACAATTAACTCAATAATTGGTCCAAGTGTTTACATAATCCAAAATTATAATGGAAAGTTCTATTCTTAATTTGAATTTGTAAACCAATAATAAATCATTACTCGTCAATATATCTCTACTTATGGGAAAATATTCTTTTGAATTTTGAAAGTTATATAAGAATGAACAATGATTAATTGCATTAACCATGTTTTTCTGTAAATTACATATCTCAATGTATAACATTAACATATATTTGATTTATGATCTCATTTTTATGTTTTATAACTCACAAATTTGCAATCAAGACTTATAAAAATAATTCATATTTTGTTTTTTATTCAAATGACTGCATTCAACGATCTAGATTTATATCCATATTAAATCAGCTTTTGCTTTTTTCAAGTAACTTTCTTAACCATAAAAATATTTACTCAAAAAAGTTGAATTCTTAAGTTCATTTCTATTTTATATTTTTAACTTTTGTGCACCACACAGGGGAGGAAATCTAGTTCCATAGAGAGAGAGAGAGAGAGAGACAGCAAATAAAAGCTGGGGGAATCACTAAGTTGCCTCTAGAGTAATATTGGTTTCATAAGCCTTTTCTTAAAGATAACTTTTGATTGGATACTCCTAAACCTAATGAACATAACATAAAGTAAATTGCATTGAAAAGGGCACTTAAAGACATAAGTAGGAAACTGAAGACAAGATGATTGATAGGATTATTACAGGAATAACACCATCTGCAACTTGCAATCTGCACAACTCTTTGGCCGTTATTTTCAATTTCTCAGCAGCCTGCAATAGGCCAATAAAGAACATTATTTAAAACTAAACATAAATTATAGTGAGAATTATAATCTACCCACACGTTTATAAAAATTTCAAGGACTTGAATGTTTTGAAAATTGCATGCACCTCCCATATCTTATACATTTCATTCATATTACTCCCCCCCCCCCCCCCAAAAAAAAAACACACACACACACACACACACACAAAGTGTTAATTTCAATAATATGAAGTATGGGCTTCATTAAATTACTCAACATATGCGCCCCCCCCCCCTCCCAAAAAAAAAAAAAATACAGCATGCAAGTCATGTGCTATAAAGAATTTTGAACCTGAGGAGAAGCTTTAGCAGTCTTCCACAAGATTGCCGCACATGCCTCGGGACTGAATCATGGCAACAATGTACAGAAACCAGCAAAAATGAGTCAGACCAAAGATTTTTTTACAATGAGAAATATTCCAAAATTACGAAATATTCATGCAAATGCAAAACCATATTTTCATTTGAAATATATGTTAAATGAATCTAATCATGTAATTACACATTAAATATCTAGAATCATAATCACATAAGCACATAGATATACAATGAAAAGCATTCACATGAATGACAAAAATGGAAAGACACATGAATGATAGAACAATTGCAATATAATAGAATTTAGAGAGCGAAAAATCTATTTCACCTAGCTACGTATAACACTGCATTTTCAAGCATAAGTAATTTATTAGCACAGCCAATGGCAAGGGCACCACCAGAACCGCCTTCCCCAATAACTATAGACACAATTGGCACCTTCAGTCCAAACATGGTCCTCAAATTGTGAGCAATGGATTCACCCTGCATGCATGTAAAGCAGTCAAATATGTTAACCTTCCGCTTTGACAGAACCAAAGTACAATCATATATTTATAAGGCATAGTTTGATCAGCTAAATACTTGGCCTAGTTCCTCTGATTTAAGGTCAGCATATGCTCCAGGCGTATCTATGAAAGTGACTATGGGAAACCCATGGTGATCAGCATAGTACATCATGCGGAGAGCCTTCCTGTAACTGTAAGAATTGAAAACAACATTATCAGAAATAGATGTAGAGAAATTTGATAATACCTCAACTTAATTGAGCATGTCAGGTGGATCATTATATTAAATCTAGTTAATTCCTCAATAATTCCCAACATACCCATGGGGAGTAGGCATTCCGAAATTCCGCTTAATATTTTCTTTGGTATTCCTACCCTTTTGATGACCTATGAACATGTATCTTCTACCATCTATAGTTCCTATACCAGTAACAATAGCAGGATCATTGTAACCTGCCCGATCACCATGGAGTTCAATAAACTGCAACATTAGAAAAAGTAAGACTTCTATGTCAGATTTGTTTGAAAACTACTAAACTAATAATGCTCAAAGGAGTCTGCAAAATTACTGTAAAAGAATGATGAAATGTAGCGGACCTTTTCAGTTATGTTAAAGACATGATCAAGGAAAGTAGGTCTATTAGGATGCCGTGCAATGCCAACCCGCTGAATAGGAGTCAGACGAGAGTATAAATCTTTCAAAGCCTGAAATAACAATGTCATATGTCAGAAAAATAAAGAGGAAACATAATATTAAATGGTTGTCACTTAAATATGAAGGAAAACCACAGTGCTTCCAACATATATACAATACCCCTTAATAAAGTAAAACGTGAATCCAAACAGTCCAATCAATATTTTATATAAACAAGTGAGAAGTAGCTTAACTTGCCAAGAAGGGAATCATGGGATGTGAAACAAGGGACTCTCAAAGTGAAGAATAGGTTAAATTCAGTGAATTCATCCAGAGTATAAATAAATGGAATACATGCTGCAACCCTATTTGTAAGTCCACGCCACAAAGAAAGATTTATAAAGAGAAATGAAACATGGGTCAAAAAGTAATTGGAATGTAATGCTATCCATCAATTGTTATTTTTTAGTACTATACAGCAACAATAACAAAGCCTTATCCCACTACGTGAGGTCGGCTACATGGATCATACGGCACTACTGTGCTCTATTATTCACCAACTCTTATTTTTTAGTACTATAAGCACATTTAAATACTTTGTTTTCGATCTACCATCAGTATTACAAATATTCAAAATTTTCAAGAATAAAGTCAATGACAATCAAACCTGCTGGTACTTAGACTCTAATAAGCTAATCTGGTCACTGAAGTCTAGGCCAGTATCTTTTGCCATCTTCCGCACCTGTTTGGAAGCAAAACAGCAAAATCTCAATGAGGCACACTTTTACAAATAAATCTCGCTTAAAAGGAAAAAACAAAGGGAAAATCACAACCATCTCCCTAATAAGGGAGCTAATCACGATGAAGTTCCCTTGAATTGTCAATCCAGCTCCTTGAATTGTCATGAGACTTGATTGTGATTAATTCCCTTAGCAGGAATCTGGTTGTGATTTCCTAAACAACTAAGCCAATAAATTCCAAATTACATCGTTGATCTTCTTTTCCAGTTCAACAAGTGGTCTTTCAAAATCCAGTGTGACAGGCTTTTGCTTCTCTTTCAGTGGCTTGAAATGAGAAAGATGAGTTAGCACTCCTCCTTTCACATTGGGGTCTGGGTTATCCGGCCAGGGATATTCACGCTTCTTCACCTTCCTTATCCTCGCAGTTATCGTTAAATCCCTTCTATTCAATTTAAGAGGCAGTCGTCCTAAAGTTCTTAAAGGGACACCATAAACACCGTTCGTCGAACTTCTTAGAAGATCCGAAGCTGAAGTCCCAGCAAACCCAACAGCACCATGAGATACAGAAGCCATTCTCTGCAACCAATTCTGCTACAACTCCTCAGTCAATTTCTCCCCAAACTATCTAACCAAAGACAAAAAGAAAACCAAATGAAGTGAAAATCATATTTCATAAAAAAAAAAGAGCTTAATTCACCTATACCCAAAAGGCTAAAATCAACTATAAGTAAACACTGATGAAAAAGGAGAACACTAGTCAACATTCTATCCAGTACTACACTCCACAGAAAATGTCTTCCCAAACTATCCAATCTAGAAGGGCCAACCCAGTCTTATTCATCACTTAGTGAGTGAGAGTGCTGGGAAAAGGAATATACTAGGCAGCCTAATTGCAAAGTGACTGATTCGAACCCACGACCTCAGACCCCATGGCAAACTAGCTTACCGTTAAGCCAAGTCCGCCTTCAAACTATCCAATCCAAATCATCAAAAATATTGAAAAACCAAAATGAAGTGAAAAGCATATTTCTTTATTAAAAAGAAGCTAACTTTACCATACCCAAAAAGCTAAACTTAACAATACTTAACCAATGATATCAAAGCAAAACAACTAGTCAGCATACAACCTAGATTATTCAACTCAATTAAGCTCCATGTTCAAAACAATGAAAGCAAATTTATACACAAGAGCTAATCTTCAATTCATTCCACCATTGATTAATCAAAACACAAAAAGAAAAGCAAATTCAACAAAGAACAGAGAAAAGCAAAGCTAGTAACACATACATACACACTAATGAGTAAGCAGATTTGAGTAAACAAGCAGAGAAAGCTAAATATGATAAGAAAAGAAGTAAAGGAAGCACGTTTAGTGGAAATTAAGGCAAGAGAAATAATGGGTATGGAGAGAAATTACAGGAAGATGAAGATCTCAAGAGGAAATAAAGCAAGGGATCTCCAAATAGATAGGAGAAATATTGGAGGATGACAAAAAAAGAGGAGAGAGAAAGAGAGATCTTAAGGAATGAGGAGAATAAGAGGAGAGAGAAGGTGTTGTTAACTTTGGAGAGATCGTCAATGAAGTGTTGGGTTCGTAGGTAAGCTTTGTTTTGGAGGCCAACTGGCGATACTTACGATGTCAAGTGTTAACTGTGAATGAAGAGGAAGGAGTTGGGCGAGTTATTGTGTGTGGGTGTGCCCATTGTTGTTACAGTAGCCTTTCATTCTTCATAAATATAAGATTGATTTACCTAAATTTGATTTGATTAGATTAATGATGTTAAGTAAATTAGTTATTAGTATTACATGACATTATCATTGGTCATTGCAACCTAATATGGTTATCGTATGTAATATAAGAGACCATTTGCTAAAACATGTTAGTAAAGAGAACATGTGAAAGTTACTCCCCCCTGGTTTGTAATGTAAGGGACCAGCGACTAAAACACTATGTGAAACTTAGTAAGTCGTCGTCATCATCATCATCAACGTAAACCTTATCCCACTCAAAGTGGGGTCGGTTACATGGATCACACGACGCCATATTGCTATGTCCCTATTCTTTCCTTAAGATAAACCTTTCACTAACATATTTTTTGAATAATTTCATCAAGAGTTCTCTTTGGTCTCCCTCTATTTCTTATATACATCTCCCTTACCATCTACTCCACTATTTTTACTATCACATCTAATTCTCTTCTTTGAACATGCTCATACCACCTTAAACGATAATCTCTCATTTTCTCTAAAATTGATGTTACCCCAACTCTTTCACTAATGTGATCATTACTAATCCTATCTTTTAATATATACCCACTTATCCTTCTCAACATTTTCATCTCTGTCACATCCATCTTATGTCTTGTTGTTTTGTTTAACTGTCAATCATTCACAGTTTACATTAACTGTTTCCTCCTCAATTACCTAGTAAGTGTTTGAACTTACTAATTTATAGCTTATTAATTTTCATAACAATTTAAAATTAATAAGCTATGTGAAACTTAGTAAGTGTTTGAACTTAATGTCTTTTTCCAATTTATTATGATATTATATTTTTATGAGAGAAAAATACATAAGTATTAATAAATATGAAAGAGAGTTAGGGACAAAGTAGGAAAAAAAGACATTAAATAAGGAGAAAATATGAGATGAACTCTTATATTTTGAACAAAAATCTTTCAAACTTTGGGTTCTTATATTACGGACTGAAGGGAGTAATATATTGTCAGAGTTGATTCGGGAAAAGTTGGGAACAATTAGAGGGTGATCTTATATTTAGAAACAAATTGAAATTTAAAAGTGGTCTTATATTTAGGAACAAAAGGAGTAATATTATTCTTGTGATAGTGCTATATGAAAGATAGATCTAGTTATCCAATTTAATTAAGTTGAATATAACTAATGTATTGGAACTATATGCATTTATTCTTGTTCTTCCTCTTATTTATTCAACATTGAGAAGCATTCCTAAGGATGATTTAGGGAAAGTTAAGAACAATTTAAAAGATATTTTATATATGTACCTAGATGTATATAGTTAAGCAAGTTTTATATTTAGCATAGGAACAATCACATAGAGAGGCGAGGGATATTTATTTGTCTTAAGGTTATGTAAACGTTGGTTTTTTTTTCTGCTTGCAAGAGGAGATGAGAATGTAAATGGGGTCTTGATTTTATAACAAAAAAATTGGAATCTTGATTTTTTTCCTCTTATACAAGAGAGAGTTATTTTGACAACAAAAGGTAGAGTGCTATACTAAAACTTTCCAAATCTAAGGACATTTTTAGGTCAACCAATTTATCATGTCATTTATATTGTCCAATTATAAACCCATAACTATTTTCACAAGATTCCAATCATTTAATGTAACGTGGCAGTTGTGTGGAAAGGGAAAAAAATCAACTTTCCATTTACTTTTTTTTCTTTTTCATGTGTGAGGGAAAAATTTAGGTCATATGATAGTATATTAAATGAAATCACTTTTGAAATAAGATTATTCATCTATGAATTTCTAAGATTTATAATTATTATTCATTTTACATTTTACCCCGAATAACATCATAAACCAACTTAGTATAACAAATTCTCTCTTTTTTAAGTTTGCATTAAAGCCCGCCTCTTTGAGAAGCGACTAGTCTGGAGCCGCCTCATGTTTAAATTCTCTTATTTTCTTTTATAAGGAATGAGCTCTCTATACTTTTTCCGTTTGGTCGTTAAACAAGAAAGGCGCCGCCTAGATGCTTCTACTTCGTTCCCTCTTGCCTCTACTAACCCCCAAAGCCAATCACGTGCAGTCCACGTGCGTCATATGGCCTGCTGAGTAATCACTAATTACAGGCACAGCACAATGCCTCTTTTTCAGATTTATTCTTGCACGAATAAATTTGGTGTCAGAAAATTTGTAGGCAATGCAGAATTAAGAATCAAAGTGAAAAATAAAGCATCAATATTAAATAGTCATTCTTCAGTTAAAAAAAATATATGAAGCTTGTTTACAATAAATAGTCATTCTAATGAGTTTTTTTTTTTGTAATAACCAATGTCAATTCATTGATGTATCTCTTAAAACCTTATAAATCACTGATAGAGATAGGAAGGGAAGGAAAAAAATCAAGAATTGGAAAATTGAAGACGACATATAAGTGCATAGATTGTTTTTAGTAATTGTAATTTGGTTGTCATCGGTCATTATTTTCACGTAATTTAAGATCTCAAGGTACTCAGCATTTTATTTCACTGCCGTTGATAGCTTTCAACCAATGTTATTCTATTCCTATGTGAATTGGAGTGGGTTTTTCTCTATTCTCTCTAAATTTTAAATTAAACCAACACATGCTAATGACATGAGGTTACAACCAATGCTGTAAGAGATGGACTAGAAGCGGCTCAAGGGTCATATGGTCTGACTTGTATCATGTAAGAGTATCAAAAGCATAAGCATAATCAGACGGCATGAACCATTATTTATGGAGAGAATCGGATAGACCAATGGTCAGACCAATGACAAAATAATTAAGGAAAAATACATGACACTTTGATATATCTCTTGGTCTTAATTATAAGACCACTCTGACTTTTTTCAAAAAAATTAAAGATACAAAATTAATCACAGTAAAATGTGTATCACTATCTTTTAACCTTAAAATTAATTTATTCTATTTATAAACTAAGTTATAATATAATTATAATTTAATTGTCTAGTTTGCTACTTTGACTTCCACAACAAAGTAATAGGAACCTTATATTTAAGGATTTAAGTTCTTTTTTGTTAGTGCGGGGGAGTAACTTATTGGCCTTGATTTTATTTTATTTTTGTTAGATTTCTTTTGATTCAAATTGGGCCGATCAGTTTTTACAAAACCATTCTTCAATAATGGGAGAATCATAACTTCAAAGGTCCCACCAGCTCGAACCCATGTCCCCATGAGTCTCCGCTAAAGCATCAAACCCACGAGGCAAGGGTTTTAGGTCCAAACGACGGCTAGAAGCGGCCCAATCAGACTATAATTATAAATGGTCAGACCATGACATACGAGCCAATGTCGACAATGGTTGATATTTGTTCCAGCTTGACTTTTCGGCTTAGTCTGATTCTTACAACATTGATTACAGATCAGGAGAATATGTGACAGCTCACTTATATTATGTGATTGAGCTATAAGACCTTTGATTATCTCTCTCTCTCTTCTCTCTGTCAGTCTTTTTGTGTTGATTTGTTTTGCTTCCTCATTTATGTTTTTTCTTCGCCCATGCATTCTCTTCTTCTCCATTTCTTCATGAGAGTTGTGGCTGATATTACCTATGACATTTTTGGATTACATTAACAAAATTGCCGGATGCTTGGTGAAGAAGCCACACGAGTGATTCCAAAACATGTTTAGCGTTCGCTGCCTCGTAAAAGAAGGGGATAGTTAAACATAACCTTATGATCACGTCACTGCCTATCTTTTTTTATTTATCCATATGTATTTGATGTTACTAACAATTGACCATTCTAATTTATAAGAATGTAATAAGCTATATAGGTAGGTAAACTTGATCATAAATATGAAATAATATTTCATCATAGTATTCCTACTAATCATATTTAATACTCATTTGGCCCATAAAAATAAAGTCATTTTACCTAATTTGAGAAATTAAGGAAAGTAGTTAATTTAAGTAATTTTATGCGCATATCCAATAATGTCCACTACCACAGATTACCCCATTTACATGCGCTTATTTTGGCCTTTACATGCGCTTATAAAGCGCATGTAGAGGGGGGCACTGGTAAAGGCTCTACATGCGCTTTTAAAAAGCGCATGAAGAGGGGGGCTATACATGCGCTTAAAGCGCATGTAGAGGTATGTACCTCTACATGCGCTTTAAGCGCATACCTCTACATGCGCTTTAAGCGCATGTACATCTACATGCGCTTTAAGCGCATGTATAGAATGTTTTTTTTTAAAAAAATTATTATAAATTTACATTATTTCCCAATATAACCACCAATACTAGCTGTAGTTCATAGAACCAACTAGCATTATATCAAAAGAACTTACCAGAAAACTAGAGAAGATCCACAAATTCTAAAATCAAACTCAATCATTCAAGCTCAACAAAACATCAGTCCAATCAACTCAAAAAGTCCTCAAGTAATGAACCATCAGAAAAGCTTAAAGTTTACTCTATTGGAGAAGGGAGGAAGCCCGTTTATTTGGTGGATCCAATCTCCATGTGCGAATCCATTTCAGTCTTTCTGAAATGGAGTTGTGAGACCAAATGATCGGGACTCGGACACCTAAATTGAATTCAGTTTTTTTTTTTTTGGAATTAGAGACTTACACATGAACTTGATGTTACAAACTAGTATCATAAGTTCATCACATCCAATTTTGTGGGGCCGACAATAAAACAACCAAGCACCCTAAGTCCCTAACGGGATAAATATCTAAGCTCAAATCGTGTTCTTTTAGAAATAAATCATAACAATAATCATGATCTAACCAAAATGTCGTTTAAACAATTTTTTGAAGGTAAAGGCGTCGGCTGATATGCAAAGAACCCGACAAGTCACAAACACTTGAAAATATATACAAGATAATAAATAGAAAATGCAGAATAAACATATTTCCAAGAGGAATAGGAGAGAAGGGAAAGAAGAAAGGATATTGAAAGGAAATATTTAAAAGTAAATTAAACCTGGACTCAATTAAGCTTTAACCAGCTCTACATGTATCATAACATATGACTATGCACAATAAGAATCCTCGGAATCACATGCCAGCTGTCAGAACTTACAATCAGCTTAGCATAGTTGGATGGCCAGTCTGGAGCATTCGCTTTATCATGTCCTTCCCAAATGCAGAATCTGATGAACTGGTCAGTGGCAGCATAATATTAAATCAGCAGTCTAATTTATGAGCTACACAAAAATTAAGAAACTAGAGCAAGCCCACCAGATCGGTGGCATCAAGAGACAGTAAAAAAGGCCTCTGAATCAATTAATAATGGGGCACGACAAGCTAACTTCCCTCCTGAACAACAACTACCCTACTAAAGTGAAGTTGATCAAAGAAACAAAAATGCTCATTCAAGCTATGCAAAATAATGAACTCAACATGGACTATGAGATATAAAGGAAATTGCCAAACCATTATGGAGTATTAAAACATCAGCGAGTGACAGACTTTCAAAGGTCAACAATAGAGTAGGCATCATGAAAGAATTAATCTAGGATGACCCATCAACTCCAAGCTTCTGGATTTGAGGAAAAGTAATGTAATAGTTTTTGTAAACTCAGAATTCGAGTAACAATATGACAATAGAATAGAGATAGAAAGTCTTCAACGTTAGGGTTACCAATGTTCATTACGTAGTCTACCAAGAGACAAATCATCCCTGATTGGATGCAATTTTCCCAATCCTAACCAAGATATAGAGGAAAATGGTAAAAGGAAAAATAAAAAATTAAAGAGCATATAAATATCAGAAAAAAAATATGAAGTGCAAAGTTCATATAACTATTCCACAAAAAACGAAGAAGCTAGATTGCATAGAAAAGGCTAAACCAATAGGCTTCTAGCAGATTTCCGACAACCATACAAAAATAGAATCAAATATAAATCTATTTTCTACAATCAAGCACATTAGGAATTTTGCTTACAATTAAAAAGCCTGTTCTGCACCAACTTTTTTTCTAAATGGTGATGGTAACCGAATATCAGAAAGAAAATACTTAAATAACGACAAACAACATTTTTCTTCATTTAGAATCCAGGAGGCCAGAACAAAGATAGCTTACCTCGGTATAGTGATTTCAAAGGGGAATGAAATGACAACTTCAGCATTTGGTATTGGGGGAACATGATCTTTCTTTTCATTAAGAAAATTAATGATCTGAAATAAAACTTCTCGGAGGGATGTCTCAAGTGCTGCACTTCGCGCATTTCTGTCTTCAAGTGCTCCCTCTAAACATGAGCAAAATCGAAAACATGTAATGAATAGGAAAATACAAAAGGTAGAGTGAAGCAATACTCTAAATAGTAGGAGTAAGACAAGCAGGATAAGTTCAATCACCTCCTGAATCAGCAGCTTTAGAATGGTGAGATGTGTTAGAAGGAGCCTTTGGACGCTGGGCTACATTCAAATTAATATACCATTGCTCCCAATACAAGCGCTCAGACTTATTACTGAACCAAGATATGTGTTTGTTTTTCACTTCATAGAAAGATAAGCATATCTGCACCATAAGATTTCAAAAACCTATTAGAATACGCGTATATTTAATTATTTTTTTATAAGAAAATAAAGGTCCAGTGAATAGACATAGCACTTATTGCAGTAAACTTTTATTGTATTGCAGAAGAGAATATATATATGAAAGATTAAGACCGTGCAAAGCAAGTTGCATAGTTTGCATCCAGCTGATATCTTTAAACCCTAAAAAATAGAACCAATAACAGAAGTCCACTCGTTTTGTTTAGAAGGACTGTTGAGTTATAAATATTGTTGCTCATTGCATATATAGTGTTGTATAACCGAATACCAAACTTTCACAATTGGCAAACAGATGGGCAGCCTGAAATATGGTAAATACCACTCCTAAAGCTTAAGTTCAATCCTGGAAAGCCTAAAAGGAATACACCTAAACAGATAATCACAAACCCCTTTCTAAATAACCTTTTATATAATTAATCTTAACCTCCCATCATCATTTAAATTCAGATTTAATCATGAAGTTAAAGAGAAAGCTTGTAAACAGCATCAACAGTCAAAACAAAACATTCCAAGGCATAGCAAAAAGTATTGCTTCTCTTAGACATTTTCACAAACACCTTGAATGCACTCAAAACCAAATGAAATCATAAACTCTTAAGATTGAACTATGGATTCCATTTTTCACTAATTTAGAACAAACACTCAATTATATGTCTTAATGTTTCACCATCATTAATTAAAACAAATAGGACACTAACAGTAAAAAGGGAAGGAAAAAAACTCAATAAAAATCACAAATCACTAAAACTCAAACAAATCCTATATGCAAATAGTGACAAACAGTTCCAATGATTTCCTAAGCAAGTTAATTAGGAATTTCGAGCCTTAAATCCCCATGAAACTCGTCGGCCATGAAACCCCAAAACTTAGGGTTTTATACAAACTTCATAAAATTTCAATCAATCCTCAAATCATCAACCAAAACACTAAAAGATGAAGATTAAACTTAGTTATTGTTCATTATCATACCCAAAAACCCAAAACCTAACTCGGCCCTTCTCTTAAACTCGCTCAAAACTGACCAAAAACAGTTATGAATAGGTAGAAGAGACTCACCTAAGCTTGTTCTTGACCTTCCACGCCTCGTCGGAGCTCGCCGTAGCCGGACACCGCTGGGCTCGCCGGAAAAACGAAGACAATGATGCTGGACTTTGAAGGGGTAGCAAGAAAGGTAAGGGAACTCAATTTTGGAAGTTTGAGAGGAAGGAATGAAGTGAAAATTCAAGATGGGTGAGATTGAAAGTGGGAAAATGCAATGGGTGTGTGTGTGTGTGTGGAAGGAGAGGAACGAAAATGGTGGGAGGAGGGAGGAGTGTGTTCACCGAAAATCATCATCATCATCATCAACATAAACCTTATCCCAATTAGATTGGGGTCGGCTACATGGTCATTGTGCTCTATCAATAGTCATGCTTGTGAAAGTAATGGATGCACAAGAGGGGGGGGGGTGAATTGTGCTACAAAAATAAATGCTCAAATAAAACCAACACAAGATTTATACTGGTTCGGTCTACCTGACCTACGTCCAGTTCTCAACCACCCAGGCCGAGTTCCACTATATCTCAGGTTTTAAATCGGGTTCACCTGAAACCTTATAACCGCAAGTTTTGGACGGGATCACTTGCAACCTTACAACTACAAGTTTTACACAAGGCTCACTTGTAACCTTTCTAACTAGCTCCCCCTTACACCTAGCAAGGGTTCAACCTTTACAACTAAAGGATTTTTTTTAACTAAGTTCTCTTAAAGAACAGATAGTGTTACACACTTAAGTACAATCAATGCTCTTATAACAGAAAGAGACTTAACAACAAAGAGTATAGAATATGTAGATGAAAAAGATCACTCGATGTGTTAAATGCTCTTTACTTTTCTGGGCAGCTTTGAATGCTTGAAGATGTTCTTAGTTTCTCGCTCTAACTTCTCTCAAGAATATTCAAAGATAATTGTTAGCCTCATAAATGAGGTTGAGCTCCTTTATATACTCTTCAACCATTCTGACTCTTGGTAGGTGAGATAGCCGTTTGAATATGGCCGTTTTTCCCATGTTACCGTTTGCCCAATTAATGCTTCATCAATGCATAGCAGGGTTGACTTGCTTTATCTCTGAAAAGTAGCTCTGACAACTCTGCTCTGACAAAAGCATTCTGACATTGCATTTCTGAACACTCTGATATTCTGATTGCTTGCGGAAGCAGGTTCACATCCGGAAGCAATTCTACTTAGTGTGCTGCACTGAGTGTTAGTCTAACAATATTAACATAAGGTTACATGCAGTGGGAGTGTTCTTAGTCTAAGAGGTCTTCCTTGCATCCGGAAGCACTTCTCCATCCGGAAGTAAATCCGCTGGATGAAGGATTTTGTTCACTATTACTCACTCTCGCTCAGTGTTCATTCAATCCAACAGCCAGCGCTAGTCACTAAGCTATCGGAAGCACTTCTACTGGATGTTGCTCACTTTCACTGACGCTTAGGGATGTCTATTCCAACAGCCAGCGCCAGTCTAAGTCTAACAGGAAGCAAATTCACTTCCGGTTGAATCTTAACTTAGTCTTAGGATTTTGTATATCTAGTGCTCATGGACTAAGTTAATTCCTAAGTGAATTTCTTGCTACCGCTGGGGGATGAGACATTTATCCGCGAGCGCTAGTCCTAGTCTATCCGGAAGTAAGTCCACATCCGGTTGTACTTTTACTTAGGATTCTATGTTCACCTATTGCTTTCTAAGTTCTTTCATATTTTAGTCTTCATCAAAACTTAAGATTCTAACATTCTCCCCCTTTTTGATGATGACAAACTCAGTATTTAACTATTTATCGATTAAGTCCATATGAAAGGGTTAACAGGAAAACAAAAGCAATAGATAAGAACAAGTAACTTGGACAAATATTATTGATAAAAAGAGATTACATGTTAGAGTATACAAGTAAAACATATACAGGTAATCTACACTAAGCATGAATGAGATATGTATGAAAACAAAGAAAAATTCTCTAAGTTAAAAAAAATGTTGGAATGAGGGTGTTCATAGTTTGTGTCTCTTTTTCCTCTCCCTCTCCTTCTGTCTCTCTTCACTCTCTTTCTGAAGCTTGGCGATCTCAGCCTCATGCACATTCTGGTCTATATGGGCAATTATTCGCTGAAGCTCTTCTTCATCCCTCTCTCGTCTGAGTCTTTCTGATTCAATAGACTCCTCGAATGCCCTCTTCATGTTCTCTACTTCTTCATACCCAGGGAACCCTGTAGCATCATCGAAGTAGGCGACCTCTCCATTGGGGTAGTGAACAGCCCGAATCTTTACGTTCCATACAGGGAAGTTGGGATCCTCCTCAACTTCCTGGCCTTTCCTTTTCCCTTTCCCCTTACTCTTCTTCCCTTTGCTCTTGCTAATCGGAGGAGTGGACATGGCACTTGCTCTGTCAGCATCGAGGCAGGCCATCTGACCGAAGGAGAGTTTGTCCGTGAACCCATACTTTTCATATTCCTCAGGAGTCATGTCCTCAATTTCCAACTTGACCTCCTTTAGAATAGGAACTGCTTGAACTACTGGGGTTTCAGGTTCACCTTGGGCAGATGAGGTCTCTTGCTCAGGTTGGTCAGATGGAGTCTCTTCCTCACTCTCAGCAGATTCAGTGGAGGCAATAATTTTCCTGGTCCGCTTCTTGGCAACGGTCTTCTTTCTAGACTCACTGAAGGTGACTGCTGGCTCAGATGAGGGAGGAGGGGCAGATGATTGCTCAGACGAGGGGATCTCAGACTCTTGCCCAGTGGATGAGGGAATAGGCTTGGCTATCACAATAGGAGGGTGATTGATCTTCTTCAGTCCCCACTTCATCATTATCTCCTCAATAACTTTTCTACTTATCTTAGTTGGAGGAGGTTCTGATGAAGATGACTCAGACTGTGAAGGTTGTTCATTTGGCTCAAAGACAACCATCTCCAATTGTGGTCCTTGCTCAGCCGTCCTCTGCTGCTCCATGAATCTTATGGCTTCTCCTCTTATTAGGCTTTCAGCACCACTCAGCCTTTGGGATTCCATGGCGCGGCGAAGGGCAGCCATGATGTCTTCATCAAGCCAGAGGGATGGCTGGCTGAGCACATCCCTTGTGTTCATGGATAGGCGAAGAGCGGTCATCACATTTCTCCCCCTTTTGTCATCATCAACAAGGGCGAGTGCCAGGGATGAAGTAGATGAAGAGGAGGGTGGAGGTTCAGGGCTAAGTGGAGTTTGGGGTGAGGATTCTGGGGAAGAGGCAGGTAAGATATGTTCTGGGGATGTGGGTTGGTTGGGGAACCAGGAAGGATCTACGAATAGACCTTCGAATGGGTAGGTGGAGGAATATTCAGGGAAGGTAGTGGAAGAGTGTGGGGTAAATGGGGTAAAGGGTACGTGAGGATCCTCAGGGATTTGCTGAAGGCGTGGGTAATCTCGTAGATAGATATGGCTGAGGGGGTGAATGGCAGTTTGAAATCCAAGGTGTTCGGCTAAGGGGTTGGTTGGTGTGCGAGTGGATGAGGGAGGTGTAGATGGGGAGTTTTGTGGAGATGGGGAGTTGTTGGAGTGAAGGGGTGATTGGCTAGGAGATTGTTGGTGTGTGTCTTGGGTTTGGTGTTCATGGTTAGGTGAAGGTTGGGATTGGTGAGCATTGTTTGGTGATGGAGGGGATTGATGGTCATTTTGTGGAGGTGGCTGTGGTGGTTGAGTGTTAGGTGGAGGAGGAGGGGGAAGTTGAGGGTGACCTGAGGGAGGAGGAGGAGGAGGATTTTGGGGAGGAGGAGGAGGTGGTGGTAGGTTACCTTGTGATGGTTGGGGAATTTGTAGGTGCTGGAGAATGAGGTCAAGTTTTGCATCCACCCTGGCAATGTGGTTTTCAATCTGGCCTACCCTGTCTTCGAGCCTCTGAATTCGCTCCCCTTGCCGCTGGAAGCCAATGTCACACTCAGCACGGAGAGGGCCTACCAAGGATTCAGGCAGTCTAAAGAGAAGTTCCTCCTTAACTTCCTCGGCAAAGGCTTTGACAGAAGCTGACACTCTTGCAGCACGGCTTGGCCCAGCATGGGAGTCCACTTCCTGATCCCCTGCACCAGATGTCGAGGGGGCTGAAGTCCCAGAAGCACTACCCGCTAGTGATCCTGAGCGAGTGGGCTTAGGGGCCCTCACATACTTGATCCCCATCTTCCCAATGTTGGTTGCTCCCACAGGTTTACACTTGACGTTTTCTTCCTCCACAGCAGATGTGGCCTTGATCAGATGCTTCTCAAGGAGGAAGGCAATGATGGTGGGATAGGGAAGATAGCCAGACTTGTCATTAGTTATCCAGCGCTAAAGCTCAAGACAAATCAACTGGCCGGGATTGATTGGCTGGTGGGAGAGAATTCTGGGGAACCACGGATTGTCGATCAAGGTGAACTCGTTGAAGTTACCCCCTTTGTGTGTCATAATTCGGGAGTAGACATAATACAAGAGTCTGTTTGAGTCAGACATCTTGGACACCTTTTTCCCTGTGGTGCCATACAACTTCTCGAGATCCTCCTTGCTGAACTTTAGTGACTCAGGGTATAGCCACTCATTCATGCTCTCGTCTGTGATCCCCATCAACTCATTCAATGTCCTCCAGTTGAACTTGAAGGTTCTCCCCCTTACAGTGGCAGTGAAGGAGAGTCTGTGGACTTGCTCTTTTCCATCAACCTTCTTGTTCTTGACCTTGCCAGTGAGGGATTGACAGAATACCCACAGGACGTTGACATTGTAGTCCTGGTTGATCCCCAGCCATGGCATGTACTTCTCTAGATAAGGGCGCAGGTGAGAAAACCCTAGTTCATCAATCTTGTCCAGATCAATGAACAGGCCCTGGTTGAAGATTGGAGTGGACGTTTCAAATTTGGCTGCTACTGGCTCTAATGCCCCATCTCTATATACTGTGGGATCATCTTCTTCAACCCTCTGCCTCTTGGAAGAAGGTTCTTCAGCGAACTGAACCTTCTTCTTCTTCCCTTTTCTCTGGGCTTCCCTAGCTTGCTCAGACTCAGAAGCCACTGACTGTTCTGCCACTCGACCAGATGTTCCAGGCTGATTCTGGGTGGGTTCATCCTGTCCCTGGGTTTGCCCAGAAATCCTATGGTGTTCATCGCGGTGTTCATCATTTTTCCCAGATTTTCCAGAATGTTCATGGCGAGATTTCCCAGATTTTGACTTGTGTTTCTTGGAGGAGGAATGTTTCTTTGTTACTGGGTTTGTTTCATGAGATCCTGCCATTTTTGTGTGGGTTGGTGGTGAAAAGAGATGAAATGCAGGATGTGTATGAGGAATGCGAAGAACTCAGATGAAGATGGAATATGTTATGCAGAGAGAATGTGGTGAAAGTAAAAAGTGAAAGTGGAAAAATGACACCCTATTTATAGGCGAAGTAACTAAGGGTAAAATGGTCATGCTTTTTCAGATGAAAACCAAACGTTTGCACATTGGGTAACGTAAAAATTTAATTGAAACGGCGCACCTTATGACATGTGTCGCTTCATCTAGTCAGATAGGGCACACCTTCTTATAGAGGGAGTTGAAACGTTTCTGAAGTGACGTGTCTCTTGGACTGGTGCTGGCGCTCTCTTGGTTTCATCATCCAGTGTCAGCGAATGATCATCCGGAAGTGGTTTTGCTTCCGGTTGCAAAATCTTAAGATTTAACATTGAGGACCTGCAAAAACACGTATTGGCACTCCGATGCCTAAGTTAGTATTGTTGTAAGTTTTAAACAATCAAGTATAATAAATGAAAGGTTACACCTCATTTGGGTTTACCATTCCCAAATCACCTCTTATGAAAGTAAATTGGTCAACCCCTAGAGGCTTGGTGAAGATGTCAGCAAGCTGTTGTTGAGTGGGGACAAATTGCACTTTGACATCCTTCTTTTGAACATGGTCTCTGATGAAGTGATGTCTGACATCAATGTGCTTTGTCCTTGTGTGCTGAACTGGATTCTTGGCGAGGCTGATTGTGCTTGTGTTGTCACAAAGGATGGGTGCCTCAGGGAACTCCAAGCCAAGGTCTCTCAGTTGGTTCTTTAGCCACAGCACTTGTGCACAACAACTTGCAGCCGCAATATATTCTGCCTCAGTGGATGACAAAGACACGCAGGTTTGCTTTTTGCTAGCCCAAGTCACCAGACAACCACCAAGGAAGGCGCATTGTCCACTGGTGCTCTTCCTATCAGTCTTATAACCTGCATGGTCAGAATCAGAGTAAGCCCACAAGAACTCTTGGTTACCTCTGGGATACCAAAGACCAAGTTCTTGTGTTCCCTCAAGGTATCTCAAAATACATTTAACACATGTTAAGTGTGACTCCTTGGGGTTGGCTTGAAATCTTGCACACATGCCTACACTAAATTGAATATCAGGCCTGCTTGCCGTTAAGTATAGGAGGGAACCTATCATTCCCCTGTACATGGGCAGGCTGACAGATTTACCCTTTGCATCAGCATCGAGTGCGGCAGTGGTGCTCATGGGAGTGTCATACTCCTTGCACTCATCTATCCCAAACTTCTTGAGGAGCTCTCTACAATACTTAGTTTGGGAGATGAAAATGTCATCCTTCTTTTGCTTAATTTGCAGGCCTAGGAAGAACATTAGTTCTCCCATCATTGACATTTCAAACTCACCCTGCATAGTCTTAGAGAAATCTTCACAAAGTTTTTCATTAGTTGCCCCAAAAATAATATCATCAACATAAATTTGGACAATTAACATATCTCTATCTTTGTGAAGGATAAACAGTGTATTATCTAATTTGCCCCTTGAGAAACCTTTGCCCAGCAAGAAGCTGCTGAGTCTCTCATACCAAGCTCTAGGAGCTTGTTTTAGGCCATATAAAGCTTTCTTTAGTCTATACACATGTTTGGGATGCTTGTGATCCTCAAAGCCAGGAGGTTGTTCTACATATACCTCTTCTTTAATATACCCATTAAGAAAAACACTCTTTACATCCATTTGATATAATCTAAAGCCTTTCATGGATGCAAAGGCTAGAAGAATTCTTATTGCTTCAAGTCTAGCGACTGGAGCAAAAGTTTCTTCATAGTCAATGCCTTCTTCTTGGTTATATCCTTTAGCTACTAGTCTGGCTTTGTTTCTTGTAATTTGACCTGTCTCATCCAGTTTGTTTTTGAAGACCCACTTGGTCCCCACTATGGATTGATGAGACGGCCTGAGGACAAGTTCCCAGACTTGGCTTCTCTCAAATTGATTTAGCTCTTCCTGCATGGCAATAATCCAGTCGCAGTCCTCAAGAGCTTGTTCAACTGAAGTTGGTTCGATTTGAGATATGAATGCTCCAAATTCAACTTCATTTTGAACTTGCCTTCTGGTTCTGACACCAGAAGAAACATCACCAAGCACTTGATCAAGAGGATGATCTCTGTGATGCCTCCTAGCTGTTGGCAACTGTGCCTCATCAGGCACGGTCTGCACACTAGGTTCATCACTGAGTCCATCTTCTTCCTTAGGATTGCTTGCTGGTGTTTCTTTTGGTGGTGAAGAAGATAATGATAACTTTGGAAGATTCAGTATTTCATCATCTTCTGTGGATTGTCCCCATGTAGGAGTTTCATCGAATACAACATGCATTGATTCTTCTACAATTCTAGTTCTCATGTTGTATACCCTATATGCTTTGCTCCTAAGGGAATATCCTATGAATATACCTACATCAGCTTTTGGATCAAACTTACCCAGATTTACCTTTCCATTGTTATGCACATAGCATTTTGATCCAAAGATTCTGAGGTGGTTGATGTTGGGCTTCCTCCCTTTATACAGCTCGTATGGAGTCTTGTCCAAGCCTTTTCGAACATAGGCTCTGTTAGAGATATAGCAAGCAGTGCTCATAGCGTCCGCCCAGAACACTTGAGAAACCTCTTTCTCATTGAGCATGCTTCTAGCCATCTCTGTTAGAACCCTGTTCTTTCTCTCGACAACTCCGTTCTGTTGAGGGGTCCTAGGAGCTGAGAAGTTGTGTTCTATGCCATTTTGTTCACATAGCTCTGAGAAGCTATGGTTCTCAAATTCTCCTCCATGGTCTGTCCTTATGGCTGTGATTTTGAGCTCTCTCTCATTCTGCACTTTCTTGGCCAGGACAACAAAGGCATCAAAAGTATCTTGCTTAGAGGCAAGAAACATAGTCCAGGTGAACCTTGAATAGTCATCCACCACCACTAGAGCATATAGGTTTCCACCCAAGCTCTTCACTCTTGCTGGCCCAACCAAATCCATGTGGATTAGTTCCAAGGGCCTGCTGGTGGAGACTCTCTTCTTGGTTTTGAACGAGGACTTTGTTTGCTTTCTTCTTTGGCAGAATTCACAGATAAAATCATGCTTTACTTTAAACGATGGAATACCTATAGCTAGCTCCTTTTTAATTAGCATGTCGAGTTGAGTAAAATTAACATGAGCTAGTCTCTTATGCCAAAGCCAACTATTCTCATCACTAGATATTAAACATTTTTCTTCTAGTTGTTGGCACAAGTCTAAAGTATATAAGTTTCCATTTCTATTTGCCTTAAGTTTGCATTTTAAGTTGGCCTTATCTAAATTTAGATCCTGCTTATCAACTATTATGCACTCATGTGAATCAAAAATTACCCAATTTCCTTTGTCTGTGCTCTGGCTGACGCTTAGCAGGTTGTGACAGAGACCGTCCACTAGGTAGACATCTTTTATTGGTCCGACCTCTCCAACTCCAGTGATCTTTCCACTTTGATTTCCTCCAAAGGTTACTGTGGCTCCATCTTTGATCACCAGAGATTTGAACTTGTCTCTGTCTCCAGTCATATGTCTCGAGCATCCGCTGTCAATATACCATTTCTTGTTCTTGGATGCTTTGAGACACACCTGGAAAAATCAAGTGAACTTAGGTACCCAATCTTTCTTGGGTCCTCGATCATTAGTTTTCAATGCCCTTGGTCTAGAGTCATCCTTGACCTTGGGCTTGTGATTATTCAGAGTCTTTGGCCTAGTGCTGGCTCTGGACTCTTGGGTCTTCCCTTTGGAATGATTCCAAGCTCGAGATCCTTGTCCTCTCTTAGTTTCCTTTGCAGGTGGAGGATCCTTTGTTGTCTTGGTTCCTTTAGGGACCCATTTGTAGGAGCTACTTGCTCCATGCTTCTTAGCATTACAGGTGGACGTGGAGTGTCCCTTCCTGTTGCAATAGTTGCAGAAGCTGAAGGGTGAGGAGCTATGACTAGTGGCTTTATGGAAGAACTTTAAGTAGGGCTTTACTTTTGGTTCCACCCACTTCTTCCCTCTAGGAGTATATCCTAAGCCAGTTCTATCCCTATATGCCCTTTGATTCATTAAAATTATATTTAACATTTCTGAGCCATTTGTAAACTTCTGCAGGGCATTTTGCAGCTTGTCTTTCTCAGCTGAGATTTTGCTGCAATTGGGGCAGCTCTCAAGTGTTGAGGCATTGGGTTCTGTTTGGGGAGAGCCCTGGCCATCCACTACCGGAAGCTTCCTAGCTTCCGCTAGCTCTTCACTCAGTGAGTCCACCTTGGACTCAAGTGATTCCTTTTTGGTTTTCAACACTTTATAGGCTTTACACAATCGAGAGAATTCTTCATGAACCTCATTGTAAGCCTCTTGCAGTTCAGAGAAAGTTACCTCATTGTCTTCGTGGGTGAGGTCAAGTTCTGAAGATGCTTCCTCATCATCTTCTCTGGCTACAAGGCAGAGGTTGGCTACCTCTTCCTCATCACTTGCTTCATCATCCGAGCTATTCACCCAGATAGAAGATACAAAGGTCTTCCTTTTGTCTTTGCCTTTTGACTTCTGCAGGCTGGGACACTCAGCCTTGAAGTGGCCAGGCTTCTTACATTCAAAGCACACAGGAGCCTTTCCCTTCTTGTAACCCCTCCTTTGGCTGGAGTCACCCTTTTGAAAGCCTCCTTTCTTTCTGAAGAACTTTCTGAACTTCTTCACCATCATAGCCATCTTCTCATCATCCATTTCCTCCTCATCATCCTCATCATCATCTTCAGTCTCCTTGTTGGGAGCAACAAGGGCAAGATTTTTGGCCTTGGATGAGGCTAGAGGAGCTCTCTGAGCTAGCAGTGTAGGTTCATATTCAGCCAGGGAGCCAAATAAAGCGGTGATGGAACTAGTTGATTCACCCTGGACTTCCTGTAAGATAGTCACTTTGGTGATCCAGTCACCTTTCAAGATCTTTAGAATCTTGCTCACTTGCTCCCTTTCAGGAATGTCCTTACCCAGCGAGGCCAAATTGTTGATGAGATGAGTGAATCTGAGCTCTAGTTCTCTGATAGGCTCAGTGAGGCTAAGCATGGCGAACTTGTGGAATTCTTCCACTAACATCTCAACACGTCTTGCTTTCACTCCCCTGGTTCCAGAATGGGCAGCCTCAAGAGCCTCCCACATATCTTTAGCATTTTTGTGGTGACTGATCCTGTGGAACTCCTTGGGACTGAGAGCACACTGGATGTAGTGCATGGCCCTATAGTTTAGCTGGACTAGGGCATAGTCCTGAGGGGTGTAACTGCTTCTCGCCTTGGCAAAGCCATCATCATCTAAGAGAGTGTGATCCCCACGTTCGATTACATCCCAGAGTCTAATGTCACTTGACTTGATATAAGTCTCCATTCTAAACTTCCAGAATGGATAGTTGTACCCATCAAAGCCTGGAGGCTTGTTGGGCTGAATAGAGACGTCTGGTAAAGAGTAGTCAGTATCCATTACAAGATCTTTGCTTTCTGGACTCGTTGGAATCTAGTGAGAAAGACCCGCTCTGATACCAAATGAAAGTAATGGATGCACAAGAGGGGGGTGAATTGTGCTACAAAAATAAATGCTCAAATAAAACCAACACAAGATTTATACTGGTTCGGTCTACCTGACCTACGTCCAGTTCTCAACCACCCAGGCCGAGTTCCACTATATCTCAGGTTTTAAATCGGGTTCACCTGAAACCTTACAACTGCAAGTTTTGGACGGGATCACTTGCAACCTTACAACTATAAGTTTTACACAAGGCTCACTTGTAACCTTTCTAACTAGCTCCCCCTTACACCTAGCAAGGGTTCAACCTTTACAACTAAAGGATTTTTTTAACTAAGTTCTCTTAAAGAACAGATAGTGTTACACACTTAAGTACAATCAATGCTCTTATAACAGAAAGAGACTTAACAACAAAGAGTATAGAATATGTAGATGAAAAAGATCACTCGATGTGTTAAATGCTCTTTACTTTTCTGGGCAGCTTTGAATGCTTGAAGATGTTCTTAGTTTCTCGCTCTAACTTCTCTCAAGAATATTCAAAGATAATTGTTAGCCTCATAAATGAGATTGAGCTCCTTTATATACTCTTCAACCATTCTGACTCTTGGTAGGTGAGATAGCCGTTTGAATATGGCCGTTTTTCCCATGTTACCGTTTGCCCAATTAATGCTTCATCAATGCATAGCAGGGTTGACTTGCTTTATCTCTGAAAAGTAGCTCTGACAACTCTGCTCTGACAAAAGCATTCTGACATTGCATTTCTGAACACTCTGACATTCTGATTGCTTGCGGAAGCAGGTTCACATCCGGAAGCAATTCTACTTAGTGTGCTGCACTGAGTGTTAGTCTAACAATATTAACATAAGGTTACATGCAGTGGGAGTGTTCTTAGTCTAAGAGGTCTTCCTTGCATCCGGAAGCACTTCTCCATCCGGAAGTAAATCCGCTGGATGAAGGATTTTGTTCACTATTACTCACTCTCGCTCAGTGTTCATTCAATCCAACAGCCAGCGCTAGTCACTAAGCTATCGGAAGCACTTCTACTGGATGTTGCTCACTTTCACTGACGCTTAGGGATGTCTATTCCAACAGCCAGCGCCAGTCTAAGTCTAACAGGAAGCAAATTCACTTCCGGTTGAATCTTAACTTAGTCTTAGGATTTTGTATATCTAGTGCTCATGGACTAAGTTAATTCCTAAGTGAATTTCTTGCTGCCGCTGGGGGATGAGACATTTATCCGCGAGCGCTAGTCCTAGTCTATCCGGAAGTAAGTCCACATCCGGTTGTACTTTTACTTAGGATTCTATGTTCACCTATTGCTTTCTAAGTTCTTTCATATTTTAGTCTTCATCAAAACTTAAGATTCTAACAGCTTGGAGGTAAACATATTTCATCAAAAGATCTCTTTGGTCTTCCTCTCCTTCTTGTGCAGTGATTCCATACCCTTTCTTCAATTATTCTTACTGCTCATCCACTTCTCTTCTTTGAACCTTTTGTTTCTTTATATGCCTCTTCCCATGATAGTATGATAGCCTTTGTGAAGAACCAAGCAATGACATATTGATAGAAACAATGCGTGTGTCCATGCTCAATAGATTCGACATATTTTTACGTTGGCTGCCGAAGCCTAACACAACCCTACTCCTTTATCCGGACTAGGGACCGTCTATAAATATAGGCGGAATATTCCGTGGACACACAGTCACACGGGGGTAAATAACCAAGCGTGACACGAAGTCACAAAAAACAAACGTTATATAATAATGATCCAAAACAATAAAATAGATTTAAATACTAATAATAATGAAGTTGACACAAATAATAACAATAAAATAAAACGATAAAACAATAAAACAATGATCACAATACGATAAAATAATAAAACAATACAATAAAACCATACAACAAAACAACAACAATGCTCAACAATTAAATAAATAAAATAAATAAATAACAAATGAATAAATAAATAAATAAATAATAATATACAATAAAACAAAACAACAACAATGTTCAACAATAAAATAAATAAATGAATGAATGAATGAATAAATAACAATATACAATAAAACAAAACAACAACAATGCTCAACAATAAAATAAATAAATAAATAAATAACAAATAAATAAATGAATAAATAAATAACAATATACAATAAAACAAAACAACAAAAATGCTCACAATATTATTAATACTTAATAAATCAACACCTATAAATATAATATATATAATATGCGTGTATAAAAGAACGGAAGCAACAATTAAAAACTAATCTAATATATCGTGTACATTTTTTTTTTTATCAAAAATATATGGTGTACATGAAAACGTGGAAAACTGTTAAGCAGATAAATATATATATATATATATATATATATATATATATATATATATAGAACAAGTCATAAACCAATTCCTAAATAAGTACAAAGGAAATTTAAGTAATAACCACCAAACGGATTATATCCTAAATAATTAAATAAATAAATAATTAATCAAACTACTTATAAAAGTTGATATTTTCAAAACCACATGTAATTAATAATGCATACATTATAGAGGATGTTGTGGCTAATCCTCAATATTGTACGCTAATCACAAATATCAACTAGTGCACTAAAATTCCATATATGCACATACTTTAATGAGAATTTAATAGCTTGGTCTAATTAATGAAAAGATACTATGTAAGCATATACCAAATTCTTCCACTATTTAT
The DNA here is from genome assembly GCA_029929735.1 of Mimosa pudica. Classification (NCBI taxonomy): domain Eukaryota; kingdom Viridiplantae; phylum Streptophyta; class Magnoliopsida; order Fabales; family Fabaceae; genus Mimosa; species Mimosa pudica. The sequence goes on along the minus strand of JAKELP010000030.1, from coordinate 12,341,707 downwards.
TGCATCTAAAATTGTTTAAATAATTAATGTTCATAATATTTCACACTAACTAAATATTTCTAAATGTGAAAACACAAACATATTAATTTTCCTTATTTTAATGCCGGGAGGGAATTGTGCGACGATTATATAAAAATTAGGAAGTTCAGTTAAAAAAAAAATAATAAAAAAAAAAAATAAAGAAAAAAAAAATTGTTAGCACATAAAAAGGGAATTGTTATAACAAACTTTGACCGGTTATATATTTAAGAAAATTAAAATAATAGAATATATAATAATAATAATAATAATAATAATAATAATAAATAATAAACAATGGTTAAAATAAATAATAAATAAATAACTAAAAAAAAAAGTATATAAATATTGGGGGTAGGGAGCATGAACGGTTATAGTCAAATTAGGGAGCAACAATTATATGTGTATTCAATTTAAAAAAAAAAAAATCTTTGAAGCTATATTTTCTATCCTCATCAAAATGGACCTAAATTTCCTCCCACTTATCATAACTGAATCATCCACTAACTCCTCCACTAACTCCTCCTTTGACTTATTCTCCCAAATCCAAAATTAACTCACTAAATCTTGACTTGTTCTCAGCCTTATTCAAGCCAATTTGGTAAGGAACATTTCCAGAAAACTGATTACAATATATATATTCCATGAAAAAGACGAGCAACACAGATTACGTATACATGTGACACGTGTGTGTACGATGAGATGTAAACGGTTGGAGAAGAAGATGAATAGGTTAGTTTTCTATCTTTAGGTTGGAGTATATTCTTCGATCTTCTTTTCAAGAAATGACATCATCACCGTTTCCAGATTAATCTTTTAACCACTTAAGTCTATCTACACCATACATACATATCCATCATTCTTAATAATCAATCAATTAATAATTAATATTTATAATCAATCAATATCAATGCTTATACACGAAAAACCAGCCTCCATATTCTCCATCATCATCATCATCAACACATCATAATCTTCAACATTATCATTATAAAGAATCTGATAATCGTCTAACATCTCCAATCCCATCACATGATAGATAAAAGCCTCATCATAAAATTCATCACCATCACGTATCAATTATATTTAGATCTAGAGTAACATAATATAATAAAACTTGAGAATATAATCATCATCATGCTTCACAAAGCATGCACATGTATTAAACCTATAACCTAATCCTAAAATACTCTGCTATATAAACAACTATTAAACACAACACAACAACAACAACAACAATAATAATAATGTATCAATTAGAATTAGAGAGAAAGGTAATCATGCATTATAATACTTTGATCAGAAACCTAATCCTAAAATGCTCTCTTAAACATAGTGTAAAACATATGTAATTAAAGAGAATTAAAGAGTGAGATTACGTAGGTATGTACCTGGTCAGAATCACTGTTTTTCTTTGATTTAGAGATGAAAAGATACTAATCAATAATTAACATTAATTACCGGAATTCATCATCAAGAACATTTCTAAAAACCTTCATCTTGCGTTACTACCTCTGTAAAGCTTCCATAATTGAATTTCAGTCCAACAAAAAAACAAAAGACAGTTCCTATAAGTGAATGATATGTACTCTGATGGGAAAAAGTAGATATTGAAATAGATGCCACAAGCGGCTGATGAAAAAGGGAAGTCAAAATAGGGAAAGTTTTTAAAAAACTGAAAATTATGAGTATGAGCGAGGGAAAAAATTTGGGTTAGATGGTTGAAAAAGAATGATAAAGGGAAATGAGAAGGGAGTGTTTGGTTGTGTTTTTATTTAATAGGTTATTGTGACTTTAGTGAAACTTACCATAATGTCCTCTTTTAATTTAAATTCACTAAGTCAAGCATTCAATCTCCATGACTTTCAAAATATTTTAAATTTCTACCAAACACTCCCTTCCTAAATCATTCAATTGATTAAAATATATAACTAATCTCTATAGTATTTTAAATCCCACAAAAAATCTCATAATTTCTAATTTCCTACTTATTTATTTACATTGATCTATAATTTACTAATTACATTGATCTATGATCTAGATTGTAGTGAATTCCATTGAATAACAAGCCTTTACATGCGCTTTAAGCGCATGTATTGGCTTTCCTTTGTTATAATAATATTTTATGGCTTATACATGCGTTTAAAGCGCATGTAAAGACCAATGTCCATTTAATTATATGGATATTCATATGATTTGGTGGTTTTCAACTAAATTGTTTCAATACTTCATCTCAAAATGCTCAAATCTTCTGCTTGACAATGTTATAGTGAATTCCATTGAAGAACAAGCCTTTACATGCGCTTTAAGCGCATGTATTGGCTTTCCTTTGTTATAATAATATTTTATGGCTTATACATGCGTTTAAAGCGCATGTAAAGACCAATGTCCATTTAATTATATGGATATTCATATGATTTGGTGGTTTTCAACTAAATTGTTTCAATACTTCATCTCAAAATGCTCAAATCTTCTGCTTGACAATGTTATGGTGAATTCCATTGAAGAACAAGCCTTTACATGCGCTTTAAGCGCATGTATTGGCTTTCCTTTGTTATAATAATATTTTATGGCTTATACATGCGTTTAAAGCGCATGTAAAGACCAATGTCCATTTAATTATATGGATATTCATATGATTTGGTGGTTTTCAACTAAATTGTTTCAATACTTCATCTCAAAATGCTCAAATCTTCTGCTTGACAATGTTATAGTGAATTCCATTGAAGAACAAGCCTTTACATGCGCTTAAAGCGCATGTAGAGGGGTAGAAACACCCTTTACATGTAGAAACACCCTTACATGCGCTATAAGCGCATGTAAAGGGTGTTTCACCAATTCCATAGCACCCAAAAGTGGTAATGGAACCTTGAAACACTAAGTCCACAAGCAGGGACACCTTATGAGGTCTGAGGAGGACCTCTTATGCATGACTCCATGTTTTGCACTTCAGTAGTGCCTTTAAAGGGTGTTTGTGCCTTTACATGCGCTTAAAGCGCATGTAAAGGGTGTTTCCATATAATTTTGAGCTCTTCACCTAAGTTCATTTTATATTTTATCTCTAAATACTTAAATCCTTTTCTAGTCATTGTTTTAGTGAATTTTAATTGATGCACATTTCTATACATGCGCTTAAAGCGCATGTAGAGATAAGGCCTCTACATGCGCTTTAAGCGCATGTATAGATTCTTACCTGTACATGCGCTTTAAGCGCATGTAAAGGACCCTCTATACATGCGTTTCTTCTAAGCGCATGTAAAGGTGCGCTGGTAGAGGGACAATTTGTAGTAGTGGTCCCTCTTTCAAAATTAGAAATAGGTGAGAATGTGAACGATAATTTGTTTGTAAAAGAATATACATAGGGGTATTTTGGAAAAGATATACAAATATACGAGACAAAACAGATAAATGTCTTATAATTAAGGACAAATTGAATATCAAATGTGATGTTATATTTATGAATGGTAGGAGTTATAAACAAACAACAAAATGAGGGTATTAATAAAGGTACATAATTAGGGTGGTTTGAAAATATCATATTATTTTGACTAGCATCGCGAATACAATTGAATTTGTTAAATATATCCCCTTAAATGTACTGGTTAAGGTGTTTTGGATTATGTCTTTAGTGATGTAGTAGTATTTTTTAATTTTATACCATGATATAAGACTAATATTCTTAAATAGAATCATAGTGATAGAGATCGTCAATTTGGAATTTTATTCTCCTCCTTGGAAAAATGAACTGACAAGTGACTTACCACATCAACGATCAACCGTTCAACTCAATCTAAATAGCTCATGGGGTTTATAAATTTGGGAGAAATTCTTGCATGAACTCAATCTAAATAGCTAATAAAGGTACGTAATTAGGGTGGTTTCTAAATAGATCTTACGTGTAATTTTTAATCCAACTTGACATCATTAAAATATTAACTAACTTATAACATTATTTTTTTTCAATCTCTAAAATAGAATACATTAAAAATATGTCATTTAAATTTTTTTGATGTGTTAGTTAGATTTTTTAGGTATTGGCCATAAAAAAGTTAGATATTTTACGAATCAAGTCAAATTGAATATTGCATAATTTTTACCTATAAATTGAATATTCCATGCAAGACCTTAAATTTTAGTTTTTATTAGTCGGACCACACACGACGACAGTTCACACAGAAATGACTCTATAAACTTGTAACATCCTTATCACACTTGTAACATCCCTATCACATTATTGGGCCTTCAACTAGTCCAAGTTACTTTGCCTATTTTTTTTTATAACTTACCTTGCCTATTTTGAGCCGAACACCTCTCTACAAAAAAGACAACAACATGTGTCACTCGCTCACGCTGACTCATATCATAACATTTTAATCCAAAAAATGGGAAAAACACATATAAATACTTCCGAAATGACCAAAAAGACAAATAGGTGCCTAAATTCTCTAAAGGACAAGGAAGGTCACAGACACCTAATTGACATTTATAAATATGGACAAATGACTCAAAATACCATCAAAAAACTAGTTGAACAGTCAAGCAGAATTATAAATCATAACTTTTATGAAGCAGACAAGTTTTTTAAGGGCATTTTGAGTTAGTCATTTTCCCACATTTGCTAATGTCAATTATGTACATGTGACTTTCTTTGTTCTTTCGGGAATTTAAACACCATATTTATCTTTTTCAGTATTTGGAGTCTTTAACTCTTTTACCAAAAAAAACAAGAGAAAATCCCAAATAAACCCCTCTGAATAAACAAAAGGACAAGTGAGGAACCTAAATTTCCAAAAGGACCATGAAGGAACCAGCACTTATCTGTCATTTTAAAATTTTGCGAAAGACAAAATTGCCCCATCCTAAAACACAAATTCCTACCCACATCCTAAACTTACCCTAACACTCACCCTCTGCTCGCAATTTGAGTTTTAGGATAGAGTCAAATTTGTCTTTTCGCAAAATTTTAAAATGACAGATAGGTGCTGGTTCCTTCATGGTCCTTTTGGAAGTTTAGGTTCCTCACTTATCTTTTTGGGTATTCGAAGGGATTTATTTGAGATTTTTCCCAAAAACAACATGAGAAAAAAAAACCATAATTGTCTCTCCTTTTTTTTTCTGACCATAACCATAATTATCTCTACCGTCATCCATTTTACTCTTTTGCCCCCATCCCAAAATCCAATCCCATACAAGATTCTAGGGTTTCACCACATAAAAATCCCATCTTTCATCAAAATCCAACATTTCTTCACAACAAAACATCATGGAAGGATCCAGCAATGGAGGAATGTTGTACCACGAGGTGCAAGAGTCAAAGTTATGTGCTGTGCATTGTGTGAACACGGTTCTTCAGGGTCCTTTCTTTTCTGAGTTTGATTTGGCTGCTTTGGCCTCAGATCTTGATCACAAGGAACGTCAGGTTATGGTTATGGTTGAAGGTGAAGGTGGTGTTTCTTCTTTGTCTTCTGGGGATTTTCTCTCTGAGGAGTCTCATAATGTTTCTTTGGTTGGGGATTTTAGCATTCAGGTTTGTTAAAAAACCCATCTTTTTTTTTTTGATTAATTGGATTGGATTTGAAATTTAGGGAATTGTGTTTGGTTTTGTTGATTTATTGTTGGATTGGATTGGATTGGATATTTGTTGTGGGATTGATTTAATTATGAATTATTCTGGTTGGTTTTGTTTCAAAAGGTGTTTTTTTTTTCAACCCCTTTTGTCACTTCTTTGTGATAAAGTTCAAATTTTCAAGAAATGTTATTTCTTGTTAATGTTAATTGGGATTGAATTTGAAATGTTGGGGAATTGTGTTTGGTTTTTGTTGATTTGTTTTTGGATTAGATTGGATTGGATTTGGCATTTCTTGTGGAATTGATTCAATTCTGAATTATTCAGGTTGGTTCTGTTTCAAAAGGTGTTATTTTTCAACCCCTTTTGTTACTTGTTTGTGATAGAGTTCTAATTTTCAAGGAAACGTTTTTGGGTTCTGTTGGTTTATTGTTGAATTGAATTAAATGTTTCTTGTGAAATCGATCAATTTCTTCCATACTCAGGTTGGTTCTGTTTGAAAAGGTTTTTTTTTTCAACCGGTTTTCTCACTTCGTTGGGATAGAAAATTTTAAGTATCAAAAAAAATTTTTTGGGTTCAGTTGATTTATTGTGGAATTGAATGAATGTCTCTTGTTATGGAGTCCTCACTAAAGAGGGAGAGGTGGACCGAAGAGGACTCTTAACGAAATTATTTAACAAGTGAACGTCTCTTGAAAATCTCCAAATTCTTTAACGTTATGTTGATCTTAAGGATTGCAGCGGTAGGATTTCAGTCATTGTAGCTATATCCTTTTGCGAAATTATTTTTTGTGCAGTCTGTTTGGCATGAGATGAGTTATTATTTTGTATATGAACTGTAGTTTACTGATTGGATATTTCATTGGAGTTGTTAATGAACATCGAGTTGAAGATGACTATGTTTTCATGTGTAATTGCCTGTTAATTGTTATAGTTAATCAGTGATAGTTGGATGGTTTTGTGAAATAGTTTGAGAAATCATAAATTTGTTGATATCCCATTAAGTCAATTTCTTTATCTCTCGCTTAATTGTAAGTGAAATTTAGATTGTACCTAAGCCATATTCTGTTTGCTGAAGTTCAGTGATAGCCCAATATCCTCTGTGAGGAATTAATACAAGAAAGGTTTTCTTTTCAATCTGATTGTGTGAGAAATAGCGTGTGGTTGATTCTTGTGCAAGATTGAAACAAAGCTTCATTAAGGGCTTTTTCATGCATTTTTATGATTCTTGTTCAAGAATGAAACAAATTTGATATTGTACCTTTTGGCTCTTTTGGAAAAAGCACTTTCAGTTGAAGATGATATTTGCATACCTTTAAGTGTTAATTTTGGTCAAAATTGTCTGAGAAGGGTTGGGTTTATGGCCATGAGAGCTTTTATGGCCAGGCACAGTGCTTTTGCATTTTTAACTTTATCTATATAGAATTGTACCTAAACCTGATTCCTCTAATCCCTGAAGAGGATTCTCAAGGTTTATGGTTTATTTCCAAGAATAATCATGTTTTCTGTTTAATGGATCAGTAGTTACTGCATAATTCCAAGCCTCACCCCTCTATCTTTTATGGCATGATTTATATTGTACATTAGAGGATTCATATTGTTTATTGACTTCTTTCTTGTTATTGTCTAGAGTAAAATCAATATCTTAGTTTGATTTTATCAAGTGCAGTGTCTTTCTGCAACAGAAGTTTAGTTCTCTTTAGTTGGTTAAAGTGTTAAACATTAATTCTCCTCTAAAGATGCATCTTTGCTGACCAAATCAGTACTTGCATCTTTTCCTTTCCTACTCTTCATTACTCATTTCTATGAAATAAAAGATTTGTTTAATTGTGCAAGCACTTTTCTGCAGGTTCTAGAGAAGGCTTTGGAAGTGTGGGATCTCCAAGTTATCCCTCTTGACTCTCCAATTGCTGAGCCTGCCCAGATAGATCCTGAAATGGAAAATGCTTTTATTTGTCATTTGCAAGATCATTGGTTTTGTATACGTAAAGTGAATGGAGAATGGTATAATTTTGATAGTCTCTATGCAGCCCCACAACATCTGTCTAAGTTTTACCTTTCAGCCTATCTTGATTCATTGAAGAGCTGTGGATGGAGCATATTCTTGGTGAGGGGAAACTTCCCAAAAGAGTTCCCCATATCTTCATCAGAAGCTTCTAATGGTTTTGGCCAGTGGTTGTCACCTGAAGATGCTGAGAGGATAACTAAATCCTGTAACTCATTGCAGGCTCCTCCACCTCCGAACCAGGGTCAACAACCTTCGGATCAGTTTCTTTCATATGATGAAGCAGAAATGCTTTCAGACTATGAGGATGAGGATCTAAGGGCTGCAATAGCAGCTAGCCTCATGGATTCATCCTCCGCTGTGACATCTGTCGAAGCTAGTAATCCTTCGAACGATAATCAAATTAGTCAACACGTGGTAAATACTGGACCAAGCACCCCTGCAGATGATCAAAGCGACAAAAAGACGGCGGTGACTTCTGAAGCCAATATCCCTCTAAAGGATCAAAGCAATGAACAAGTGGCAGCTACTGTAGTTGGTGGGCAACTAAATGATCAAAATAATCAAGTTGCTTCTGTGCCAAGTAATACTTGTCAAGATGAAAATAAGAAAACTGTGTGAGATTGTGCTCTTCAAATTTGTTTTCACCATTGGAGACAATAATTGATCCAAATTTTAGTGATGGAAACATGCATCATTTGGTTAAAGTCATGGTGTGCTATGCAGTATTGCACAGTTTACGCCCTGAATTTAAAGTTATTGTTGCTTGAATTGGATGGAAAGTCTTGAAGCATTTCCATCTTACTATGACCATTTTTTGACGGTATGAATATGTATATGTTTTCTTTTAAGAAATGAGAAATGAAAGACGAGGTCTTTGATAAATAGTGGAAGTTCTTTGTTTTTCAAGAAAGCCACATTATAATGTACTAAGCATAATGCTCCTGGTCAAAGAAGTTTTGGCTTGGCCTCTAGTTTCTTTAATGCTCTATATTTTAAATTTTGTTTATTTAAGTAAAATCATTATTTAGTCTAAGGTTAAAGAGAATATTTTATTTGGTCCTATTTATAAGTCATCTTATCAAATTTTTTGAGAAAACATACAATTCTACCTTCATTATAGGTTGACTTTAATTTCATGTGAAATAAGGATAAAGTTGGAAAGTTTTCAAATTTAAAATCATAATTTTTTTGATGAAATTTTAAGTCATAATTAATCAGGTTTAAGGGTTTATTTAGTCCATATAAAATTTGCTAGGAGCGTCTTGTAGGATAAGAGGAGTATCATCAAGTAAAATGTATTGTTTCATTGTAGTTTTCACGTTAAGTCTATATTTTCGTCCCAGAATATTTAATGTAATTGAATGTCTATAGTATAGTAGTTAATATAAAAAAAATATGATTCTCTTTCGGTGGGTCGGTTTTGGCCGGCGCAGGCATAGCAAATTCAAGACTTTGGTTTTTATGGAAAGCCAATTCATAAAGTTATCCTTTTTCGTCATTATCTCATCATCTTTATTTTATCCGCTAACAAGCAAAGCGTGAAGAGCTATACATTTTTATTTTTGGTTTCTATATACGTGATTAAACAATTGTAGTAGTTAATCAAACTAAACCATGTTTTATATGGGCTGAGGCATGGAAGAAATTTTGCATAGAAGATATGTTATTTTATTTGTTCATATAGATAAATTGGATCCTGAAAATTGGACTCTTCTCCCATTGCATCTGACTAGTCCTTGTTTTCCCTCCCACTGCTTCAAGCCATCAAGTTTTACCCACATCAATTCTATCATCAAAATGTGATAACTATTATTATGATAAAATGACCCCTAAATTTTGTTAAAACAAGGATAACACATATATTAGGAAGCATTTATATATATCGGATTAGTTGCCCATTTCTTTTTTTTTTTGGCCTGAATTACCCATTTCTTTTGTTATACGGTATAAAGAAGAAAGCAATAAAATATACAAAAAATATATACACTACATTACACAAAAAAGTATCTTAAGAAACTAAATGAAATTCATAGGTACTACCTTTTAAGCACATTTCTCTTTAGACTTCAATCTTTATTGACATGTTGAAATTCAACCAACCAATTTCCTTTTAGACATTTGATGACTTACAAAGATCAAATGATCCATCTGTTTTTCAGCTCCATATTATGATCCATTCTAAACTTTTTTTTTTGTACAATGCAAATACCATCACACACACCTATTGACAACAAGTTATGGATCTCATGATTTTTATCATGACGTGCCAATTCCACCTATTCTATTTAAAATCATTAAACTCTATTCAACCACACTCTTGGAAAAAAATATTTGCTAGATTCTGTAATTTAAAATAAAGAGGTCCAAGGATAGTCTAGTTTAAACTTTAAACATTTTCCCCATCTATTCCTAAATATAAGATTTAATTGTTTTTTTTTTAGAATTCTAAGAAAATTTAATAAGGTAATTTAAAATTGATTTCCCTAAATTTTTTCTCTTAACTAGTTTATTTGACTTATTAACTAACACATAATCCATAAATATATAAAGTATGTTAGGATTGATGGTTCATTTCCATTTTTCAGAATTCTCCAAAAATGTCAACTACAAATATACATGTGTGTGTATATTATATATTCAATGTAGGCTGATTAATTACAGGTTTGTACTTTGTACTAGCATGAGAGAACAATCAAAACTCAGAAATTCCACCCATGTGGCTATGCTAAGATTGTATCATTACTTTGGGAAGGTCTAAGAGGGAATGAAAAGCAAGAGCATTGTGTAACTTTTAGGCTGGAAGGTGAAGCATAGACCAACAACAAACAACAGCAGCTTTTTTTCCTAGTCATTCCTGTAACTCATCACTTACTTACAGTGTTCAGTTTCACTGTTTATTCTGGGACCACAGTACCAACAAAGCGATATTAAAGGAAGCTAAATATATTAAAACTATAAAAGCCACTCTCCATACTTCTCAGCTTTTCTTTTCACTGTGCATCATCCCAAAGCTGCCAGCTTTTTGGTGTAAGAGTAAGAGATCTTATTAATTGAATTGAGCATTCAAGAGAAGACTTTATTCTTAAAATGGGTTCATCTCAAAATGATCGATTGTTCAATAGGCAAAGAGCTCTTTATGAAATCCTAGGAGGTGGTCTGTGTAAGTCCAATTTTCATTGTTCTTCTTAAAGTTCTCAACTTTAAGTATGTAATTTATTCAATCCCATATCAAAGTTTGATCTTTATGTCTCATTGATATTCATTTTTATTCATTTTGTTGCAACAATACTTATTGGAGGAAATGTTGATGGGACTAATGAAAAGATTTTGATTGATTAAATCTTTGAGCTTACTTAATTTCTTGAATGATTTTCATCCCATTTGTGAATACAGTTGCAGATGTGATACTGTGGAGGAGAAAGAATCTAACTGTGGGGATATTGTTGATTGCTTTGGCTGCTTGGATCGTCTTTGAGAGATCTGGTTATACACTTTTGTCACTTGTTTCTAATGTTCTCCTCCTCCTTATAGTCATTCTTTATCTTTGGGCAAAATCAGCAGCAATTCTTAACAGGTAATACTATCAGAGTATCAGTACTTTTTTGACTAATATACTTGGATCTTTCTTTCTTTGTGCACTTCTTGAGCTTGTAATGTATAATTATTAGACACAAGAAAGAAATGGTAATGGAATATTCAAATCTTTGCAAAACTATTGGTACATAAATATTACTGCAGTTTTTATGAACTTAATTCTTTACTGCTCATTCTGGGCTTTTTTTGGGGGATTTATACGGCTATTGACCTATTCATTTCAAAGAACAATGTTGGTATAAATTTTGTAGTTGAAGTTTGAGTGGCATGTGAATCAGAATTTGTAGATGTACTTTCTATTTGTACATTATTAGTTATGGCAGTATTGTGAAGAATTTTACAAACCTTCATGTGGTTTGCACAATAGTGATGCATGCCTGTTCTTCATGTACAGTTAGATTTACTTGCTTATTATTCTTGGAAACATTGTAATTTGGTGTATGTCTTTAGAGCAGTTTTGTTATTTTCTTATTTGACTAAAGAAGTGTGATCAATTTTATCGGCCACTCATTTTAGCCATTTAAGAAACTTATAGTACCAGAATTCAAAATGTCCTGTTGGGTACCGATAGGTCAATCTTCAACTTATGACCTAATATAGTGGGGGAAATTTAGCATTGTCTTCTGGTTGATTGCCATTCAGGTAGAAGATGAGATGTTATGGTCTTACCTTATTATTTATTTACAATTCATTTGGTGTTGTCAAATAGGATAGATGCATTATATTGTTCTTATTTTTTAGTCTGAATACCAAAGGTCTTTAAACTTTAGTTGTTCAGTCATGATACTTTGTTCCCTGGTGATTAGTTAGCTCGGTTGAATATGGATTTTTTCTTAGAAATTTAGCTCTTGCACTTCAAGACTTTGTGGAGACTGTCACTTCCTGATGCTTCAACTAGATAAATATGTAATTTTGCCACTTTAAGATACTTAAGCTTGTATCTTCTTAAACCTTACCTGCCCTGTAAGCTGTAACTTGGATTCCTAATGCATCTTCTTAAATTGTCCAATGAACAAAAACAAATCTGCTGATGGAGTTGCTAAAACTTCATCTCTGATAACATTTTCCCCTTTCTCTTTGGTATCCACTATATGTGCTCATATATAGTTTGTTTGATTTTACTGCTTTGGTGTTTCTATTCAATTTATCTCAAGTATGACTATTGATCGAACACAATAATGTCGTGTGTTCCTTGTAGTCGACCCCACCTAATTGGGATAAGGCTTTGTTGTAGTTTTTGGTGGTGGTGGTGTTTATGTCCGATTTGTTTGTTGCAGGTTTTTATCGTTTTCTGCTTCCCAAAAGATTTTCCTTCTTTTCTTGGGTTCATCGAATATGGTTTTAAGCCTCATTAGGCTTGAAGGGAGAGAATAGAATGGAAGCAATTTGCTTGATATTTTTAAGTCTATCATCAAATTCATGAAAGCATTCTACTTTGTTTTTTTTTCTTTTGACAGACCAGCTCCACCTCTACCACAGTTGCATCTATCAGAGGAAATGGTAAATGAAGTTGCAACTTTCGTCCGAACTAATGCAAATTATGTGCTTTCAGCTTCCCAGGATATTGCCCTGGGCAAGGACTCAAGATTGTTCTTGAAAGTAGCAGCATGCCTTTGGATTATTTCTGTGGTTGGAGGCTTAACTGATTTTCTCACCCTGTCATATGCCAGTAAGTCTCAAGTGCAATCTGATCATGCTACACTCAGTCTAGTCTGTCATCTGTTCTAAGAAACAAAGTTCCAAACCAGAAAAATGAACAAAAACAAACTTGGGGTGCAAACTCTAGATACTTTCCATCAGCTAATTAAGTTTTACTAAGCATTTGATTGCTGCATTGGAGCACATTTTACTTGAATGTCATGTTTAAGAAAGTTCTTGAATATCAATCTGGTCCTTATTATGAGTTCATTTTGTCTAATTTTTTCATGCAAATGAATGACAATTAACTTCATGAATTATTGAAATTAGTGAAATTTCCCAAGTTTACCCTTATTGAAATTCTCACCATCTACATTTACAAAGTATTCTCACCTCTTATGTTTTTTTCTTTTCCAATGATAATTAAATTAGGCTAAAATTGGAAAGCAATAATTATTAACTGTTTGAATGAACTTATATTTAGGACCGAAAATTTCTTCCATGATGAACTTAAAATAAAGATCAAAGTGTCATAGCTTGTTCATCTAAGTTAGGTGCATCAAATCAATATGATGAATCTATTAGAATCTCTATCATCGAAAGCTATGAAAATAAATCTTGTGTTTTTGTCATGTGGCAGGCCTTTTCATCATTCTCATTGTGCCAGCACTTTATGAAAGATATGAATACTTCATTGACAAATATGTCTTGATGGGCTATCGGAAATCACTCCAATTGTATGTGAAAATAAATGAAGAGTACATCAGCAAAGTGCAAGACTGGATTTTGGAGAAGAAAAAGCTGAGCTGATTTTTTCATTACCATTTTGGTATCTTCTTTCCATTCTTTTTATTAAATCATTGGTAATTGAGTTTTTGCTTTTTGCATCTGATAGGATCAACCATGAAAAGATATAGGTGAGAAAGTTTGAGAGTATCTAGTATCTATATGCACCTCAGGTAATGTGTTGTTTTCAATTGTGAGTATAGATTTCTTGTAAGTTGTAACATATTTGTGTCATTCACACCTGAACCTTAATTTTCTCCATGAAGCTGTTTGTAGAGTTCATGGCTATCAAAATATTGTATTTTCTGTTTTGCTTTGTAAATAGAGGTGCAACTTCTCTTGCCAACTTGGAAATGGTTTTTCTGCTCATCACCTAATTTGGATAGTCAAGATTCTATAATTATTCATTTGTATATTTTTATCAGTTGTGGTGTTAGTGACAGAATATATAATAAAGCAAATATTCCGAATAATATTTTGGTGAAACTAATTTGGAGTCTTATGAAAGACACATAATTATGAAGAGATCTCACAAATTAGATCCCTTAGTACCTTATTTTCATTACGTATTAAAACTAAATTACCCTTTTACTCCTCTATTTGAATCACAACTTTTGGCGTATTTGTAATAAAATCTTGACCTTGTGTAGCTATTTGTGAGTGTTACTCATTAACTTGTTATAAATGGTCAAAACGTTGTGGAGAAGTCAAAAGTTGTTACTACCCAAAATTTTTACACATTGTGGGTGAGACTCAACATGTTACGTAAGGCCAAAATGTTGTAATTAAATAAGTCAGAAGTGAAAATTTATTAACAAATTACAAGACTTGTGAGTGATGCTCATTAACTTGGTACATAAGGCTAAAAGTTACTAGTATACCCCAAAAAAGTTTACACCTTATATGGGTGAGGTTAAGTTGTTAATTTGTTATACAATGACAACATTTCTGAAAAGCAAAAGGTTGATAGATAGATGGGTAAAAGTATAATTTGGCGTTGCCACTTAATATAAATTAGTCTCTATGAACTTAGCTTAAATTTGGCCATTTTGTGGCACAATTTCTTAATTATGTGTCTTCCATGGAAAGCCAAATTAATTTTCCTAATTTTTCAATAATGACTTCATAAATAAAAACTTTAAATTTGAACCATTGAGAACAGATTTAGATGGCTTACATCTTATCGCTATAATTCGGACTGAATTCCTATCAACTTTTTAGGTTGATCTTTTGGGATATGCATGTCAAATATTATATTTACGTTGGTTCGTCCATTTCACAAAAAATATTTTAGCTACTTGATTGCTCAAGCTCACCTGACAAGCGTGAGGATTAAGGGAAAAATCGCACGATTTGATGGAATAAATCGTATATATTTTTGTTGGAGATATCTCAAAAGACAACTAGAATTCACAAATAAATGACTCAAATATACACAAGTCTCTTGATGATGCAGGGGAACATCCAATAAATACTACTACCTCCGGTCCTAAATATAAGACCTAGATGACTTTTTTTTGAGAGATTAAGATTGCGAAATAGGTTATTAAATTATGACATATTTGATATATTTTTAGATTATCCATTACTTTATAGGTAAAATATATTAGTCTAAAGGAAACATTAGGTAAATCATCAATATAATTAACTTATTTTGCTTTTTAGGATTTTTAAAAAAAAGTCAATTAGGTCTTATATTTAGGACCGGAGAGAGTATAAATTATGAATAAAATAAAAACATAACGATAAAAAAACTATATATTGCAAATTTCGTTCCAGTCTAAAATACAAAATTCATTACCAAAAGGCGCATGAGAGATTACCATATTACATCAACAAAACTAAGTGCCCAGTTTTCATTTAACCAAATCATTCTAATGATTTTCCCAAGCAGAGAGACCTAATGAATTGGAGCATACTAGTCCTGACCACCAAAGGCTTCACGCTCATGCTGCCAACCATAACCATGCCCATTGTGTCCAAACTCACCGGAATAGTATTTATTGTTAAAATGGCGCGGCAACGGTGGTGGCGGAGGAGGAGGTGGGAGGGACATAGACTGTGGTGCAAACACACCTTTACCATCTCGCGGATCCATAGCCATACCACCATGTCCTTGTTCAAAAGGTGGGCCACCAGGTCCTCCATTCAAGGACTGGGGATAACCTCCCGGGAAATTAGGGCCCCCTGCAGCGCCCGGTGGAAAACCAAGTAAGGAACTCTGGTCTCCGCCTCCTTCAGAAGCTGAATCCGGCCAGCGCATATCGTAGGGGTTCATAAAAAATGGTGGAGGTCCATCATGTGGCGGGAACGGAGGATAACCAAATGGCCCAGAAGGACTCAACATTGGGTTAACATTACCCGGCACTGGGAAATTGGGTGGCTGGGAGGAATGCATGGGTGGATAATCAGGTATCAGTGTATCTGGTGTAACTCCTCGGTGCCGGTCTGCAAACTGGGAAGGTTCTTGTGGAGGTCGCTGCATGTCGGAACTTTGTTGATAAAATCCCGGGGGAATGCCTCCATTTGAGCCAGACTGAAGATCTGCAGAGTGATTGTGAACTTGACCAAAGGAAGGTGGCTTAGTCAGCCTTGAAGGTGGTTGGTCTCTTGGTAGTTGTTGACGGGCCTTGTCTTCCCGATCATGTAGCTGAGAATTTGAACCAGGAGAGAAGGCAGGCCTTTGAGGAGCTCGAGCAGAAGAATCTGACATCGCAGATTGCCGAACACTTGGTGTCTCTGACTCATTCCCATCTTCTTTATCTACATTGGGCCGGAGAAGGTCAGCATGTACATCTTGGATGTGCATTTCAAATTCCGACTTCTTCAAGAAAGACTTGAAACAGTGAGGAGCTGCACAGATGAATATTCCCTCTAACACTTTAATTGTTTGGATTTTCTGGATTCGTTCATCACACCTGTGTTCCAAGAAGGATGAAAAGCAATACAACAATTTTAAATCGTTAACCTCCATATACAGAATCATAAAAGGAGCTATAAAAAAGGAAAATAGTAAAAGTAGATGGTAAATGGTATAATGAATGAAAAAATCACCCATAAAATATGCATAATTTAATTTTTTGTCTCAATTTTTGCAAACAAGAAGGTTAAAAGTTTTGATCATGCTGTCTGCAATAACAATTCCAAATAAAATCAGACATCATATCAGTCTGTGCCAAAGACTGAATAAAATCCTTTCAGTCATCCAAAATTGTTTCATCTCTCCTGATAAGCACAAGCCTTAAATACAGAGCATCTCTTGCCTGAATTAAACCAGGCTGAATACAACTTCAAGTTGGAAAAATGTGTTAAATACCTGCAAAGACACTCATTTAAGCTTGAAAGGGAATCAATTTGGTTGAGAGCTAAGACCTCAGACCTCCTAGATTTACTTACCAAACAGGAGAGATGACCAAAATCCATTGTTAATCCAAAGGAATCAAAAAGAGACAAAAAAGGGCATAATTGGAAGATGCTCACTACTTTACTATATGAAGAACAGAAGATAAGAAATATCCTTACAGGTAGCAAATTGAATCACTTCTAGCACAATCAAGACAGAAGGCATGCTCACAGGGGCTCTGCAAAACATTAAGCCCGTTAGTTTATATAAACCCCACATCAAGATATCCAACTAATGCAGTGAAAGGAAAATCACATGAAGCCATAAATCAAAACACTGAATAAGCTTGCCTCAGCTGCAATATGAGAACAATACATAAACATAGCAAAATAATTTAAGACAGGTCATATCATTTTACGCCCTTTCAACCAAATTCTATTGCAAAAGTAGTGATAATCAAATGACTACTTTAGAAACTTAACATCAGAGTATTCTGTTTAAATGATATTGAGCTTGCAAGTATACTCTACAAGAAGTCAGAAGAGAATGCGGTTAATAATTTTACACGAAATATTTGTTCGTAGGATTGCAACAAAATGATCATATGTATGAGAATTGAGCTACCACTCAAAACATAAAATTTAAGCATTTTATACAAGTTTTCATTCATATTACTAGTGAAGGAGATTTATACTTTGAATTACAGTTTCCCATGGAGTTCTTGGGTCATTCAAATGCTGGTCCATTTGTTATATGCTTCTTTCAAACATTTTTAATTATCAGAATTCAGGGAAACATTAAGAAATCTAACATGGATAAAGATAGAACCCCAATAAAAATATTGAAAGAGGAAGACATTTAAATTGATACCAGCCGTCCGTAGATTGCAATTGGGAAGTCACAGCGAACACAAAAGTGTACACAGTCACCGCATTGGCGTCGAGATCTACGCCCAAGAGTCTTCACGACTGAAGTAGCAGCTGCTGAGCCTATGCCCTTTGCTACAGGAAGATCAGCAAGGACTAGATGATCAGGACAAGTAACCGTAACAGTCTCAACAGGTGACAGCTTCACCCCTGCTGAACCTTCAGAGGCCGGAACCTTACTAAGCCGAATCTGAAGCATATTGGACCAACAACTTCCCTAACCTCTCAAACTCTTTAAACAAGCAAACAACCAACAACCAACAACCAACAACCCAGAACCTCAAATTGTATTTAACAGATACTCCCTCCTATAAGCAAATCAGGAGGCAAAAAAGACAAATTAGTGAAATTACTAGCGAAGACAAGAAAATCACAAAACAAAACATCTATGGCTAGGAAGTAATCATTAACCAATATCACAAACAGCTGGGTGCATGGATCACACGAAGCCATTTTAATCCGTTAGAAACCATCTCAAGGCAATAATACATTGTATTTACCTACAGCTCAGTTTTAAATTTTTTAAACTATGACAATCCAGTACTTCAAAATGTAATACTACAAGAGCAAACAGATGCTCCCTCCTATAAGTAAATACAACAACAACAAAGCCTTATACTAACTAGAATCAATTACATGGATTGTTCTACAATATCGTCGTTAATCCACGATCATGAGATTTGACAAAGTTTTACATTAGCTGTTAGGGCCTAACACAACCCTCCTATAATTAATAAGGAAAAAAAGAAAAAATTACTAATGAGGACAAAAAAAATCAGTGAACATCTATGCTTACGCATTAATCATTACTCAATATAAAAAACAATAATACTCCCTCTGTTCCTAAATATAAGATCATTTTCCCTAATTTGAGTAGATTAAGAAAGTTAGTTAAGTTAGTTATTTACACATGATATCATCAATTTATCCCAACTATATACCTTTATCCTCACTCTTCCTCTTTTGCTTGTTATTATAAATAAGCATGTAGGGTTAATTTGGGAAAAGGCTGGAAAAACTTATAAAGTGATCTTATCATTAGGAACAAGTTGAGTTTCAAAAGTGATCTTATATTTAGGAATGGAAGAGTACATTGCAACCAAAAAAATCTACATCTCAATTATCAATTTTTAAATCAATGACAATCCTGGAGCCCTAGAATAGGCATTAGCTAAACCCTAAAAAAAACATCACCAACTAATATATCAAAACCAAAACTATGAATTCAGCGCCGAAAAATTAAAATTGAAATTAAGGAAATAGCAAATCAGTCAATTAAACGGAAAGCAATGAAATTTGGGCGTAAGAGATGCGATTAAGCAAAATAGGGTTTTGAAAATGTAGGTTGGAGAATAAAAGGGGAGGGGCAATTGTGGAAATTGAAGATTTGGGAGAAATGGAGAGTTGAAAAAAAGAATACCTAGAAGAAGTAGGAGAGTGAAGAAGGGCACAGTGGATTCATGCCTTCCTCATGCTTCTCGCTGGGGAGGGAGGCATGTCACCCCTAATCAACACTTTTGCTTTTATTAATACTACCTCCGGTCCTAAATATAGGACCTAGATGACTTTTTTTTAGAGATTAAGGTTGCGAAAAATGTTATTAAATGATGACATATTTAATATATTTTTAGATAATCCATTAGTTTAAAAGTAAAATAAACTAGTTTAAGGGAAAAAATTAGGTAAATCAATTTATAATTAACTTATTTTTTGCTTTTTTAGGATTATCCAAAAAAGTCATCTAGGTCTTATATTTAGGACCGGAGGGAGTATTATATATATATATATATATATATAATATATATACAGTATAATATTTAAATTTCAAGCGTACTTTTTAAATATGACATTTTTTAATTAAAAAAAGTTTAGGTGAGTTAAGACGAAGGGTTAAGGATACATCACTCATTAACAAGTCTTTGACGGCATAATTATGAGTGAAAACAGTTTATCAAGTAGACTGACTTTGTTAGCAAATATGACTTTTTTTAGAGAAATTGAAACATTTAATAAGTCATTATGGTAAAAAAAAACATTTTATAAGTTATTTAATTATAATATATTTAGCTTATAGAAATAAAAGTAAGAGAAAAATTGATAAATTAATTTATAGGTAACTTTAGGGTTGGGGTTTGCATTTTTCAGCGTAAAAATGTTAATATAAGAATGTAATAACCTTAATTGCGAATTAAAGGTTATGTTAAGATTAATATCGATGGAGCTACTAGCATTGAGGGAAGTATGACTGCTTGTTCTGGTATCATGCATAATTATAGAGGGAAGTGAGAGGGAGCTTCTTATTCAAGATTGGAAGAGGAAACAACTTTTTAGCTGAAACATAGGTCATTCTAATGGGGTTAAAGTGGAGTTGGTGTTCAAGATGTAGTTGTAAACGAGGAGCAGTTTGCTTTGCATTAGTTTTTGTGCTTTGATTGTAATAAAAAAAAGAATATAATAACTTTCTATCATTTTTCCCTATAAAAAATAGAAATATAAGGAAAATAATTATTTGGTTCATGTAATTTTTCAATTTTAATTGACTTCCCATTAACTTTTGATATTTTTTTCCTATTTTCATCCAAAGGGAGGGTTCATATGAAACTTTTGTTAATCATTGTAGTTATAACTTTCTTTTTTTGAAAAAAGTCTTTCTTTTTTTAATAGACTGCAATTGGTTCCATCAAAATATTATGTCAAAGACTATATGACCTTCATCAATTGGTACCATCTTCAAAAGGTGGAGGTTTATAAAATCTTTAGCAATCTAAGGTCATTTTCAATAATGAATTGCAATTGCTAATATTAGTTATCAACAACTCCTTATAATTTCTTTGAAATTAAATTTCTTGTTTAGTATTAGTATTATGCAATTGTCCCTTCTTAAAAAATGTAACAATTCAATCATTTCTTTATGCTGCTACGTAGCGTTCATTATTGTATTGGTATATTGTTATAAGTCTAACATTAAAGTTATTTTTTGAATTTTGACACAACTCTGGACGCAGCTTACAACCTTGTAGATATAAAGTGATCAAGCAAGATCTATAACTTGGAGCTGTATAGCTAGCAATATTACAGTTTGAACCATAAATTATTGAAAGTTGAAGCAAGTGAAATTTCAAATTACTTATCTATACTTTTATTCTTTTTTTCTTCTGAAAAATGTTCTACAATATCCCCTATGTAACAAAATGAAGGGAAGGGGATGCATTATTTTCTCAGTGGTTTCTATTTCATTTGCAGACAATGCACAAAAATCGTCCCACTGGTATTTGCATGAACTCAAGATGACTCTATACTTCTGACGACCTTTTTAGCCTGTCATGAGAGGATAGTGTGAAATGTGAATCAATAATAATAAGCATGCAAGCACATAAAATATAATGCCAACTAACTCACCAGAATAAAAAATGCTAAATAGTTTCATAACCATAATAAAGAAATGATTGGGAGGTTAAATTTGGTCTTTAATATAAGATCTCAATCAACTTTGTCTCCCCAATTTATGATATTGTCTCCAAATAAAGTATCTCTATTGTTTACATATATTTAAGGGACTTCAAGAATGGTCATGATGGAAATGTGGTACTTGAGGAAAAATCAATTCACATGTGCCAAATAACTAAACTAACTTTTTTATTATATTTAAGTTAGTTAAGTAAATTTTATCTTATGTTGAGTGAATTTGCAGAAAAAAATGTCCATGACTACAAATTTGCATGTTTTGTTATAAATTATAACACAAAGTGAAATTTACCGATCAAGCATCAACATCATATCACATGTTTTTTCTCTTTATAATAGACAAAGTATGTGACCTACCTGTTCTAAGGTTAGAAACATAATCACATTCCAGGATCCCAGCCGTCCAAAATTTGGGATAAAACCCTTATAAAAGGCAAAAGACCCCTGCAAAACAAAACATTTGTGATAAGATCTTATTAAAGATTCCGAATAAATGTACACAAAATTAATAATGATAAAGAGATGGTGTTTATCACTATGGCAAAGTGGTTCAAACTTCAAGATGTTCGATCAGATTATTTGCAAAATGTAAACCATACATCGTTCTTCAAAGTTTTCACAAAGCAGTCAAGAGTGCTTTTGTAAGTAGAATCTCCCATCATTCTAGACTTCACCTGCATATACACCACATGGAACATGTATTAATGGACTAAAAGGATCACATAAGCACGGGGCTCTTTAAATTTTTATCAACCAAATGAGGCAGGAAAGAAGAAAGGAAACTTGTAGCATGTCCAAAATATGGATCCAATGAGATTATAAATTACCACATCAACTGGAGAGCCAATACAAACAGCAAAAAATCCTGCCCCTAGACCAGAAAGGAGATGAGTTACAACATTGTCTGTAAAACCTGGGATTTTCAAGATGGTCTGCAGTAAAGTAAGTCTTATCAGGTAGAGAAATATATTAAAAATAAGGAGATAGTACACAAAAAGAATACAAAGAAAAAAAAAGAGGAGTTGAGAATCTTTTACATCAACTGTTTCACTTGATCATAGCTGGCCAGTTCAGCAGCATTGATGATAGCATTTCTAGCTACATTGGGGCCAAGTCCGGTCCAAAGAGCTCCAACCCCTTCCTGTGTGTTGTATAAAGGTTTATGAACTAAAAAGAAATGATCAATGATATCAAATTAAATCCACAGACCTGTCTCACAATTGTGGAATAAGCATTTAATGATCCAGAGTAGCGTCTTGGTACACCGGGCGGTAACTTTCCTTCAGCCTGAAGTCGAACTTTCACAAGATCGGTTGGATTGGCTATGGTAATTCCCACAGCACCTGCTCATGTGGCAAATGTAAAGGGAAAGATAACTCAATAAAGTTTAAGTGCCACCCCTATTTGTGCTCACTTCAACAGAAAGAGTTCAATCAAATAATAAAAATGAGACTCATTTGCTATTAAATTTGTCAAGCTTGACAGATAATACTGTATGAAGAAGCTCACTCTACTAAGTTGAGCATGCGTAATCTTGCGAAGAGAATGGCGACAATTCAAAGATATCAAACAAATTCATTTATACTCCCATAGAACCTAGAACTGGACTTACCAGTAGTAAGGGCAGCAAGAATTTTCTTTGATAATGGAACATCTCCAACAAAGTCACTTCCCACATAGAAATTCTTAACCTTTTAAAGTCCAACATGGCCAACCAAATGTTATAAATAAATATGAACAACAATTCATTGAACTTATAGCATCCAAAAAATTCAGAACTCACAGGCTCATATAACCCAATTCTTAACCCTCCAAACAAACATTGACAATGCAGTCCTGGCACAATGCCCTTCCAGAGAGCTGAAGCACCTTCTTCTCTTGCAATGGTTGCAACTGTACCAAGCAAGCCCCTATATTTAGGCAAGGTTGCTGCATCACCAGCTACAACTTGTTTTTGAAGCTGGAGCCTAACTTTGGCAGTGTCTAAAGGGATAGTGCATACCTATTTTAATTTTAAACAAAACAGCTTAATAAAATTGAGCAGTGGATCATGAATAAAGTACAGAAGTGCAAACAAGAGCAACATGAAGATTATATCACTGAACACTCAAAAGGGTATAATAAATCAGTAATCGATGGTGTCTCTAGTACTATCTAACAAGCCATATTCAATCTCCACAATGAAATGTAGTACTCTAGAAAAATTCCACATATTTCATCAAGGAAAGTGTTACATTAATTCATTTAGACAATAACTGTTTCATTTGGCCTTGAAAAATAAATGATCACTGTAGCATGTCAAATTGGAAGCTTACAAGATCAAAGTGTCTTTGAAGTGTCAGAGAGAGAGGGTAATACAAATTGATTATGAATGCCAAATCAGTTGTACTAAACACGGTTTGACCTTTCACCATTAATCTGAATTATAAATTTGCAATAGCTGAGAATGCGTACATGAGACAGAGTTGGAACAAAATATTCCCTTTCTCTTTACTCTTAATTATAAGATCAAATTGATTTTATTTTAAGAAATTAAAAATGACAAATAAATTACTTGAAATTATTTATATTTAACTTTTTTCCTTAAAACTGATTTATTTTACTTATGAACTTACGTGTTATCTAATTACATGAAAACTATTGTTTAAATTTAGTCGTATATTATACTTCCTCAATCTCCAACAAAAAGAAAGTCACCTATAATATAAGTAAGTCAGGAGGGAGTGATACAGAAAAGCAGAACAACACTGAGAAACCAGGACTTTACCAAACACTTATCATACAAACAATTGCTACAAAATATAGACAAGTAAAAGAAACTGTGAGTTTCACAGGAGATCATCACAAGGCTTCTAAAAAAAAGACATATCAAAGAAAGAGAAATACCGATGAAGAAATTGAACTACCTCAGCAAGACATGCAGCAAAAGCACTGCTAGCAAAGGTTCCAGCAAAGGAGATATTTGATTTGGACTTGTTATCAGCAACCATGGTTTCTTAGAGTAATGAAGTGATAAGGTTTACAAGGTATTGAGTGAAAAACAAAGAAGGAATCAAAAGGAAAAGGAAGAATGGAACATATTCTTTGTGGGCATTACTGAGAGAGAGAGAGAGCATAAGTACTCTTAAGAAGGCAATTAGTAAGGTGATGGAAAATGGTGTCTTTTGAGAAATGAAATGAGTCAAAGGTCAAAAGTCAAAACAGAAGGTCAAATAATAAATGTGCCTCCCTATCTCTGGCCCCTACTGAAATAAATACTTAAATTGTTGATAGGTGAATTGTGTGTGGCATGCATGTGAATTTGATATAATGTTCATGGCCATTGTGACTATCATAATTTTTATTAGAGGACAAAATATTGCATATGAAAAATGAAAAAAGGTTTATAATGATCAAGTTGTTCCATATTTTCTTGTTTAACAAAGTTGTTACTATTTAATACACCCTCCTCCTCTGTACCTTTTGTAATATAACACATGTTAAAAAAATAGTTGGGGGAACTAATTGGGGGATATAAATATGTCTAAATAAGTTTCTTTTCTATGTTTACCTTTATTTATGAGGTTGTGTAAGAGAAAGAAATATAGAGTAAAAAATGAGGTGAGTCCGCATAAAAATATTTAATAATGATAAGGACAAAATGGGCTAACAGTAATTACATGCTCTTACAATCGCCTGCATGTTCTTATAATGGGGCACAAAACACTTTTTTCCCCGAAGGAAATACTAGTGTAGAGTATCAGCATAGCTTCTTCACAAGGAAAAATGTAGGGTGAAGGTGCAAAAAAGATACTAAACTTTACCCAAAATTGCGTTTCTAATACTAAAGTTTCACAAGTTGCAAAAATAGTAACAAACCTATGATCTAGGTGCAAATATAATATTTTCACGTGGGGAAAATAAAATTTAGATGTGAAAAGACTTTTATGCTCCTCATTAAAGATTTAATGAGAGAGGAATGGAGACATAAAAGTATTTTCATATCTAAATTTTATTTCTCTCATGTGAAAATACTATATTTGCAATTAAACCTCAAGTTGGTACTCTTTTTGCACCTCGTAAAACTTTAGTTTTAGAAACGCAATTTTAGGTAAAGTTTAGTATCATTTTTGCACTTTCGCCCAAAAATGTAAGCAAAGCAATATATTCATCTCTTAATACAAGAACTGCTTAAGTTTTCAATGGCAAGGGTGGTTGTGGATATCACAATTTTGTTGTAGGACACTTATTCTCGATGAAAACGAAGAAATCGTGAAAATATAGTTATTCCATATTTATTATCGTCAAGTGTTAGTATAGTCTTTCATAAAAAATGTAAGTAAAATACTATCCTTAGGCTTTAATATATACGGTTATTTTTATCTGAATATATAAGCAAGTCGAGGAATTGGACTTGGGCAAGAAAATTAAAGGTGTTTGCATACGTGAGGTAATCGTATCTTAAGGGTCTGTTTGGATTCAGCTTCTGGAGAATAGTTTCCAGGAAAATAGCTTTTGGAGAATAGCTTTTGAGTAAAATAACTTTTCTGAAAAATAGCTTTTGATGAAATGAGAGTTTTTGGATAAAACTTTTTGAGAATAGCTTTTAAGAATAATTTTTTAGTAGAATATAACTTTTCTGAAAAATAGTTAGGATGAATAGCTTTTCATGTATCTTTTATTTGAAATAAGTGTTTTTCCACTACAAAAAAAAGGGACCATTTCAGCGTGTGTAACACCAAGCACATTAGCGGTTTCAACCGCTGAAATGGCGCTACAGTGCGCCCAGCAACCGCTAAAATTCAGTGCGTTGAAAACACCACTTTAGCGGGCACACGCGACCGCTGTAGCGTTGGTCAAACCGCTGTTTTGGGGAAGCACGGGGCATATCAGCGCTCAGACCAACCGCTGATGTGGTTGATGAATATTTTCAACATTTTCCTGGCGGGATGATTCGAAATTCAAACATTTCAAACATTTTTTCCTGGCGCGCTTTTCAAACATTTTAACAAATTCCCCCACTTTAGCGGTCACATCGACCGCTAAAGTGGGGGAATTTGTTAAAAATTAAAAAACCACATCAGCGGTTAAAACCGCTGATGTGGTAAAAAAAACAAAAAAAAAAAATAATTACAAACCCAGTTGCCTAAGGAGAGAGTTCGACTGGGTTTGACAATATAATGCTTGAAGTGAGAACAAGTAGTATAATATTTCAAGGACAACTATGAGTTTGAGTTGATGAAACAATAATAGTTTACATAATACTTGAAGAATGAAAAAAAAACTTCAAATTATAAAAACAATGAAACAATAATAACAACAACTATTAGATTAATGTACATATTGCTTGAAGAAGAGCTTTGAGCTTGACTGGAAATTTGGAAGAAAACACCTGGATGTAGATATGAGAGGAGGGAATCTGAGGGAATTGGAGCGAATCAGAGAGAGGAGGAGGGAAGAAAATGAGGAAGATTGCAAATGAATGGGTGGGTGGGTGGTGCTCTATTTATAGGCAGACCGTACACACCAGCGGTTCCAAGCGCGGATGTGTGTATGACGGTTCATTGCAGCGCTTACCAGCGCTGTGATGAAAATGACGGTGCATTTCAGCGGTTGCAACCTCGGCAATGAACCGCTGGAGTGAGGGTTAAAACGGTCAGAAAACTCCCACGCTCCTCTTGGCCTATATATATGCATACATATACCTTCAATGAGGATAAATTCATCTCTGTCTCCATTCTCACTCAAATATATCATATATATGGATAAATCATGGATATCATTGCCACGTTCAACCACCGAATACAAGAACGGTCTCCATCAGTTTTTAGATTTTGCATTTGCGAGGTCAAGTGTGAATGGAGAAATAGCTTGTCCATGTCCCAAATGTAAATTTAAAAGGTGGCAAGTTAGAAGTGTTGTGTATGAACACTGTATAATAAGGCAATTCCCACGCAAATACCTTTTTTGGGCGCAGCACGGTGAATATGATTATGTTGCGAATAATTTTGAAATTGGTTCAAGTTCTCACGTGGGAAGAGATATTGGTGGCACTGACAACAATGTTGAAGAATACCAGACAAATGAGAATGTTCAAGATGACGAGATGTTGGCTATTGAGGCAAATGAGAATGTTGAAGAAGATGTGATCGGGCCAGAGTCGTGTATTCTGCAAAATGATATTGCCAAAAACTTTTTCGATCTAATGAAGGATGATGTGCCATTATATCCAGGTTAATTTAAAATTTTTTTAGGTTTTGGTATATATATATATAATCATTTTTTTAGGTTATATATATATATATGTGTGTGTGTGTAGATATATATATAATGTTGGTTTTTTTATTTTCTTTAATTTGAAATATGTTTTTCTATCTTGAAAACAGGTTGCACTGATTACACTAAATTATCATTTCTGACCAAACTATATAGAATCAAGTGTAAACGTGGTTTTAGTGATGTTGGGATGTCAGATATTTTTGAACTGTTGTCAGATGCATTTTCAAAAATGCAAGTTCAGATCCCGCCTACATTTTATGAGGCAAAGAAAACTATTACCAAATTGGGGTCGAATTACATTAAAATTGATGTGTGCAAATATGATTGTATGTTGTATTGGGGGCAAGATGCGGAGCTGGACAGATGTAAAAGATGCAACACCCGTCGGTACAAGAAGCAAAAAGAGGGTAGCAGTCGGAGCAAGAAATTGTCAAGGAAAAGTATGCGATATTTCCCACTTCGAGGGCGATTGCAATGGTTATTTTTGTCGCGACAAACAGCTGAGCACATGTGTTGGCATCATAGAGAACGCAATAATGATGGGAAGATGAGACATCCTAGGGATGGTGATGCGTGGAAAGCATTCAATAATGAATTTCCCGATTTTGCGGGCGAACCTAGAAATGTGAGATTAGGTCTCGCTTCTGATGGTTTCAATCCATTTGGCGCGTGCAACCAAAAGCACAGCATATGGCCTGTTGTTTTAATACCTTACAACTTGCCTCCGTGGATGTGCATGAAACAAAGTTCATTCATTCTGTCAACAATTATTCCCGGTCCAAAGTCTCCTGGAAATGACATAGACGTTTATCTTCAACCTTTGATAGAGGAGCTGAGAGAACTTTGGACTCACGGTGTAGAGACGTTTGATGCTCAGACCAATTCGCTATTCACACTGCGTGCAGCATTGATGTGGACAATCAGTGATTTCCCCGGGCTTGGTATGTTATCGGGTTGGAATACGCACACAGGAAAGGCGTGCCCATACTGTAATTTTGATCAAGAACCTCTTCGTCTGATACATAGCAAGAAGTCGTGTTTCATGGGTCATCGACGGTTTCTCCCTCCAGGTCATAGGTTCAGGCGTGAGCGAAATAAATTCAACGGAAAGCAGGAGCGCAGAAACCCGCCCCTTTTGTTGAATGGTGTTGACATCTATGAACAAGTGTGCAATTTGGAGGTTGAGTTTGGAAAGGAACCGTCTTCAGATGAAGAAGATGGAGATCGCAACAATGTTGGTCGCAGAAAGCCACGCAAAACTACTGGACCAGCGCAGCATTGGAAGAAGAGAAGCATATTCTTCGATCTACCTTACTGGAAACATAATGAGTTGCGACACTGTTTGGATGTCATGCACATTGAGAAGAATGTGGGAGAGAATGTGTTGTACACAATTTTGAATGAACCTGGAAAGTCAAAAGATCATCTTGCAGCGAGAAAAGATCTTCGAGAAATGAATATACGGTCGGACGCATGGCCAGACGAATTCGATAGAATTGCTCCAGCCATATTTACGCTAACGAGATCGAAAAAGCAAATGTTTCTCTCCACACTTAAGGATATTAAAGTTCCAGATGGTTATGCGAGTAATATCTCTAGATGTGTGGACATGCCTAATATGAAGATTTCTGGTTTCAAAAGTCATGATTATCACGTCTTCCTCCAACAATTCCTTCCGTTGGCAGCTAAACACACGCTCCCGATCGAGGTGACTACAGTTTTGGCTGATCTTAGCTATATATTTAGACAGTTGTGTCGGAAAGTGTTGGATAGGGCCGAACTGGATACTTTACAGGAGAAAGTTGTGATCATGCTCTGTCACATGGAGATGATATTTCCTCCTTCCTTTTTCACTTCACAGGTTCACCTCATTGTCCACCTTATCCATGAAGCGCAAATGGGAGGACCAGTGCACTATCGTTGGATGTATCCAATTGAGAGGTGCCTGGGGAAATTTAAGTCTTATGTGAGGAACACTGCCTCACCGGAGGGATGTATAGCAGAGTGTTACATCGGCGACGAGGTCATGGAATATGTCACACGTTATTTCAATGATATAGAGATGTCCAACAACAATGATGATAATACAACCAATAATGTGTCATCACCGTCCCACACATTGTTCCCTGAAGTTGATGGTAAACCAGTCGGAGCAGGTCGGATTTTTTATCTAGACCCGATCCAAAAGATGCAAGCGCATAGGCATGTACTGACAAGTTATTCTTGTTTAGATACATATCGCGAGTAAGTATTCTATATTTTCAATTATTATTTGATTTTTTTTGGAAATTTTGACCTTCAATAATTATTATTTGATAATTTGATATAGTGAGTACCGGAGACTCATCAGACGATCATTTCTACTCTCATGTCCTTCCATATACTCATCATATTCTTCTTCATTATCATGCCCCGCCATATTCCTTTCAGCATCAACAAACACAGAATCTATTGGAACATCATCATTTGTGCGGTCGATCGGGGGTGTAAATAATCCTGGAACAACAGGCACCTCGTAATTAAACTCGCTATCCTCACTACTACTGCTAGACATGCTATATATAGTGGAAGAAACACTCAGAGGAAAGAAAACGCGCTGGAAAGAAGAGAAAACCACACTGATAACACGCTGAAAAGGCCGCTCTATTTATAAACACCTGAAAGCCATATCAGCGGTTTGATATGCACATTTATGCCATTTATGGCCTTTTAAGTTTCGAGGCAGGCTGAGGACGCAACGGTCTGATTCTAATGGTCACATGCATATCCGCGGTTGCAACCTGCATTTCAGCGCGTGAGAACCGCTGATGTGTCATTTATTTTAATATTAAAATAATGCCATTGTCAGATGCATTTACTGCTCTGACAGGTCCCAGCACATCAGCGGTTTGAACCGCGGAGTTGCAACGTGCTTTTACTTTTTGTTTTTAAAAACAATTATTTAGCTTTTTTTTTCTGAAAATAATGTAGTTACACGTGCACTTCATCGGTTAAAACCGCGCATATGCCCTGTTTTGTCTGAAAAAAAAAGTTGTTGACCGCCATTTTCATTTCAGCGGCCAACCAAGGAACCGCGGAGATGAGAGCCCACTTCAGCGGTTTTTGCCCAACCGCTGAAGTGCAAGCGTCATTTTTACCCCTTTTTTTAGTAGTGTTCCTAAATGAGAGATCAAAACTTTCAGCTAGAAAAGGAGAAAAATATAGTTTTTCTCAAAATAGCTTCTGGAACCCCAAACTAGTTTTTTTTTCTCAAAATAGCTTATCCAAAAAAATTGAGTGTTTGGATGCCTTTGTGTGAAACTTAGGTTTGAGATGTAGAATAACTTTTGAAAATGTATCCAAACAGGCACTAAGTCCTTTCGGACACAAATCTATGCACTCTCAATAGAAATTTGAATATTACTTTGTCCTATTGTAGAAAAACAATGCATTATGTTGATCTAATCCCGATTTATAACTTGATAAAAAAAAATTCCAACTTATAAAAGTATTTGACACACATTATGTTTGAGACGACAACAAAATGGTATAGCGGCCTTTCGGGTTGGTTTTGAGGGGTTAGAAAGAAAAATGATGGGGACCAAAGAATTTTAATTAGGAATTGTTTGCCCACTTGAAAGTGGTGAGGATAAATGGGGTAGTGAGTAAGAAGTAGGAAAGCATAGCAAAACTGCGAAACAAGCGCAAGTATATAACCCACGAGAGTCAAGTGCTTTGTGTCTAGTTTCTCAAAATATATATATATATATATATATATATATATATATATATATATATATAAAATTGTATAATAATGAATAAATTGATTTGAATGATAATAACTCATGTAGAAGAAATAAAACAAAATCTCTTCTCATTATAACTCTGATCTAGTCAATATATTTGTTCAAGAACATTTTCTCATTTAAAGTCAACTCACAAGAGTCACAACCTCTAATAATATATATATATATATATATATATATATATATATATATATATATATATATATATATATATATTCAAAATACCAATGAATAGACTCAAGTCCTCCTAGTTAGGCAAAAAAAACCATAATTTGATTGCACTAACAGATCCGAAACCCTAATTACACGTTGCATACATAATACACCAAACGTATGAATACGCTAGCAAAAGATCAAAATCGTAGTCAATTTGATTGCACTAACAGATCCTAAACCCTAATTGGTCGACTAATAGCGTTCGAGCTTGAAACAATCCTATAAACCATCAGAAAAAAATTGAATGAATTTTCAAAATTTAAGAAATCAGAGTCGAGAATTCAGAGCAGCTAAAATAATTATTAAAAAAAATCGAGAAAAAAAAATAAGTGATAAAAAAAAGTGAAGTTGGTGAAGCTTTTGTAAGTGGAGAGATTGGAGGCTAATTCGTCAAGGTTGACTTCTTCTCCGCCTTGCATAATGAAAAATCTCTCACAGAAATTGAAATTGAAATGTTGAAATTAGGGAAAATCGATGAAGAAAAAACAATGAAAAAAAATCATTATGGACTTCATCACTCATATAATAACTATCAATGTTATGCTCAGTCCAATCATTCTTTTCCTAATGGCGGCAAAGAAGATGATTCCTCGTCCCATCCACAACGATAAATCTCTAAAATCCTCCTTGAAATTAATTATATCATCATAGGAATCAATATTATTATTAGGGTCATATAGGCTTGAAGTACAATGATTTGTAAGATGATCATCATGACAGGCAATTTGTGGACGAACAATGGCAAGTTGTTGAAGGGTAAGATCGAGTTTGTCTCTATAGTATTGTATTTGTACCATGAGTTCTTGGATCATTCTATAACAACCTCCAACAGGGTTGGCAGCAAGCATGTTGGATTCATAAATGATGCTTTTCATGGCATCATTTCTTTCTTCATTGGAAAGTTTTTCTAAGATTTTGATCATGTTACGGACTCCATATAGTTTATGTGCGTTGTGGAATTCGGGTTCGAACCGTGGGGGAAATATGGGGCAAGAATGCAATCAAGAGTACATATCTTATGTTGATATTTGCAAGCAACACAAGTTTTTCGATTATTGTGGTGTTAAAAGGTTTTATTATTGTTGTTGGTGCTTTGAAGGACATTCATGGTCATGTTTGATGTTGGATGGTAGAGAAAGTATGAGATTGTGTAAGCTGGGAGTATTATTTAAGATAAGATTCATTATTATAAATGGGAAAGAAACTTGAATTAGCTAGAAATTAAAAAAAATTATCCATAAAAATCAAACTAAAAAACTTGTAACGTTCAAAAAAGTTGAATCAACGTCTTGAATATTTTAATTGCACAGAGAAATATATCAATAATATTTTTTGATAATAAGAAATATATCATCAATATTATAATTAGGACCTTACTTAGATCAAGTTCCTCCATCCAGGTTCTCCATTTCTCTAATTACTAGCCGTTAGATTGAATGGATGATTGTTATAAAAGGACACATGTCACTCCTATATTAAAAGAACTTGAGAACCTGGAGAAAGGAATTTGATGTAAGTTTTTCCCTTATAATTAATAGCAATTTATAGTAACAAACCCACCAAAAAAAAGCAATTTATAGTAACGAACTGTATTTTGAAAATTAAAATATTGTTATTTGAGCTATTAATATTAATACTCTCTTTTTTTTATACATAAGGAAGTAAAGATACAAACTTAAAAGTAAACTAAAACAAATTTTTTACTATATACAGCTTCATTAATACTCTTTTTTTATCAGAATTAATATTAATACTTTTTTTCGATGAATTGAATTAATATTAATACTCAAACTAATAGTATTGGCCATAAATTAATTTCAAACGCCAAATAAAATTGAATTGTTTTTTAAATTATATTTCAAAATTTCATGCATGTCATTATGTCAACAATTTGACCTACATTATGGGTTAAGTATTTAATTAAATTAGTACCTATAAAATCGGACATATTTAATAAATGCTGATTAGAAAATGATAAGTAATTTTTTTAACGGCGGGTAGATTTGGGAGCTCACCCAAACGGCCAAACCACTATAAATAAAACTCATCTCATCATCTCATTCTTTAATTTCAAAATCACATCTCATAATTATTCCCCAGAAAAAAAATCACCATGCGTCCTCCGATCAAGAAAACCACATATCAAAAAGATCAAAGAGTGGAAGTTTCAATGAAAGAAGATGGGTTACATGGGTCATACTTTGAAGCAAAGGTGGTGTCTCAACTAGATACACTACAAGAAATGACATGGCTAGTCGCACCGTAAATCTGGGGATAGTCACTCCCATGGGGGAGACAAATGTCAGTGGTCGCACCAAGTTCACCCGCGACCAAATCATGTGAAACAAGGGTGGTAGTTGCGTCTGATGAAGGTGCGACGACATGATATTGTCTCTGCCTTGGGGAGAGAAAACGCATATGATATTGTCTCTGCGTAGGGCGAAACAATGGATTATTAAAATATATCTTTTTGTCTCACCCAGTGGAGAGACAAGAGTAATATATTTTAATAAACCTTTGTCTCACCCAGGGGAGAGACACAGTTATATATTATAATATATACTTTGTCTCTCCCCACGGAGAGACAATTTAAGATATTATAAAAAATGTGTTTCTCGCCCTAGGGAGAGACAGAAGGATATATTACCATATTATTTTGTCTCTCCCATGGGCGAGACAGAAATTCATCTAATTAAAAAAAAACAGCTCCAGATTGAATGACAGAGCGGAGACATGTGAGAGCAGAGAGTAGTGATGTAGAGCCATAGATTCTTCAAAAATCAGCCATTGACAGACGTGTGAGAGGTATGAAAAAGAAGTAAAGTGAAAGTGTGAAAAAAGACTTGCAGAAGGGCAGACTTGTGAGAGCAAAAGCAAGCATATTCTCTTGCAGAGAGATTCTTTTTTTGCTCAGCGTGCAGAGAGATTATGAGAAAGACTTGAGAGACAGAATGACTGGAAATAACAATGACAAAACTACATATTCTTCCGTAGACATGTGAGAGCAGAAACGCAGAATGAATGACAAAACGAGAATGAGATCTTCAGAGGACCAAAACGAGAATGACAATACGCAGAATGAAAGCAAACAAATATCATGTAATAACAAATATACAAAAGCAAATAAATTTTGACTCACCAATAAATATAGAAATTTGATGGGGAAAGTTGAGTAGTGCCTGCAAAAAGGAAAAAATAGGATCATAATAACATAATAGAAATGAATGGAGAATGAAAGAGATGAAGAAGAAATGAAGTAAGAGTGAGATTATTTTGGTGATGGTGGGAATATATATAAATCCGAAAATTGAAAATGCTCGCCAAATTGGAAATGAAAAATTTAACTTTTGTTTCGCCTGGAGGGGAGACAATAAAATATGTCTCGGAGAGACAACATATAAAAATATTTTATATGTTGTCTCGCCTGTGGGAGAGACAGTATATTTTTAACATTTAAAAATTAAATTATTTTTATTACCGAAAAATGCAGGTGAGCACATGGTGGGACAAGTTTTACAGTATAAATGGTTGAGCATAGCGTCCAGATCCAATGCTCAACCCTCATTCTTCTCTTTAATTCTCTTCAATACGTATTATCCCTATGGACAGAGCATGGACAACATTACCCCGCACTACTTCAGATTACCTACAGGGCATGGAGGTTTTCTTGAATTTTGCTATTACTCACGGAGCTGTTAATGGACAGATTGTATGTCCATGTCGTAAGTGTAAGCTGAAAAAATGGCATCCCCCAGATACTGTTAAAGAACACCTCGTTATGAAGGGCATTTTGCCTGATTATAAGTTCTGGTATTTACATGGGGAGAGACTAAACATGTATCCGTTTTCAGGAGAAGGCGACGAACAACATGGTGATGAGGTTCATGACCCTATTGTTGATGCGGTGCGCGACGCTTTTTGCGTTCATGATGAGGATCACAACGATGAATCAGAAGGGAATATTCCAGGCTTCAACAACATGAACGAGGCTTATGAGTTCAACATACTCATGGAGCAAGCAGACAAACCATTATATGAAGGGTGTCACCGGTACTCTAAATTGTCTTTCTTATCCAAATTGTATCACATTAAGTGTTTACATAATTTTAGTGACAAGGCTATGTCTATGATACTTGAACTGTTGCACGATGCATTTCCTGCTGCCGAAATACCACCATCATTTTATGAGGCGAAAAAGATAATAAGTAAAATTGGTCTCGACTATGAAAAGATAGACGCATGCCCAAACGACTGCATGTTGTATTGGGGCGAAGATGCAGATAAACAGAGTTGTAAGCGGTGTAATGCATCAAGATATGTTGTTCCGAAAAATGAAGAAGATGAAGTAGAAGAGGGTCCACAACCAAAAATACCAGCCAAAGTTCTCAGATATTTTCCTTTGAAGCCTCGACTGAGGCGATTGTTTATGTCATCCAAAACCGCAGAACACATGAGATGGCATGCTGTTCATAACCATGACGATGGCAAGTTGAGGCATCCGCGTGATGGCGAGGCATGGAAATCCTTCGACCGTGAGTTCCCTGATTTTGCAGCTGATCCTAGAAATGTTCGACTCGCTCTTGCGAGCGATGGGTTTAATCCATATGGGTCACGCAACTCAAAGCACAGCATATGGCCCGTTGTGCTCGTGCCGTACAACCTTCCTCCATGGATGTGTATGAAGCAGGGGTCATTCATGTTATCTCTGATAATTCCAGGAAAAAAAGCACCCGGTAATGACATCGATGTTTACTTGCAACCTTTAGTGCAGGAGCTTGCAGAGCTGTGGAGTGAGGGCATGAAGACTTATGACGTCGTGGAAAAATCTTTCTTCAACTTGCGTGTGGCTTTGATGTGGACAATAAGTGACTTTCTGGGATTAGGCGCACTATCTGGATGGAACACCTACACTCGCTATGCTTGTCCTGTGTGCAACTTTGAAACAGATTCAGTCTGGTTGAAACATAGTAGAAAATGGTGTTTCATGGGCCACAGGCGGTTTTTGGATATGGGACATAGGTTTCGGTTACAGCGTAGACGTTTTAATGGGCAACAAGAGAAAAGAGCATGCCCAACACGCTTATCTGGGGGTGAGATCGTTGAGCAACTTGTACATGTTGACAATGATTATAGGAAGCCAACATCCACTCAGTCAAAACAATGGCGCAAGGTAAGCATATTTTTTTGGCTTCCTTATTGGCACGCGTTGATGCTGCGACACAGTTTTGATCCAATGCACATTGAGAAAAATGTATGTGACAATGTGTTATTTACTCTTATGAATGAGACGGGGAAATCGAAAGATCATCTTCAAGCGAGGAAAGATCTTTGTGAGATGGGAATACGACAAGATGCATGGCCAGATGAACACGACAAATTCCTTCCTGCAAAATTCACTCTTTCGAAGAAAAACAAGGAACTATTTTTGACCACTTTGAAGAATGTCAGAGTGCCCGATGGTTATTCGAGCAACATTTCCAACTGCATTGATGTGGTCAATCGCATGATTGGTGGTCTAAAAAGTCACGATTCTCATGTGCTAATGCAACAACTTTTGCCACTAGCAATGAAATACACACTGCCTGAAGAGGTGTCCGTTGTGTTAGTTGATCTATGCAATTTCTTCCGCCAACTGTGTTCTAAGGTACTAGCAATAGATGAGCTAGATCACCTGCAAAACAAAATTATTCTTACCCTCTGTCATTTGGAAATGATATTTCCTCCATCCTTCTTCACGAGCATGGTGCATGTTACAGCACCACACCCCAATCCTCGCACCCTACCCGGGTGATCCGGCCTGTCAAACGCCTCGCGCATCACCGCAAAAGGGTCACGCGACCCTTGGGATTCCTGCTGTTGAGACAATTCCTCCATGCGTTGCTGCAATATGCGGAAAAACAAAATTTGAGTTATATAAGTAACATCACACTAAAAAACAAAATTTGAGTCCATACAATTTTTCGCTCCGCGCTCTCCGAAATAGAAGTACCATCCCGGTGTCTATGCGTGACGCGATACAGATCCAAAACTGTTGCTTGTGTTCCTTCTTCTTCAGCTGTAACTTCCTGCACGGCCAAAATATGCGTATCACAAAAATACAATTCTCATTTATAGGAATAACATTAATAAATATGTTAGCTACCATCTGACTATATCTAACACTTAGCGACGTTCTCCCTGTGGTGTGGTTTATGTCTTGCTTAGCACGGCTGTCTTTGCAACGCTGTACCACCATCTATACCATAATTTAGGGAATGTCAGTATTTCAATGTATGAGCAATGATAAGTTGTAAACATTAATAAATAGTGACTCACTCTTCCTTCAGGAGATCTCCTGTACCGCACAAACTTTTCCCACGACTCTGGCGTCACGCCTGACGGCACATTACTTATAAGCTCGCCGAGTGTTTTGGTTCCGTCTCCCTCCATCTTTGTATACAAGCGGTTTTTCCCACTCTTCCAACCTTCATTCATTCTCTTATATGCATATAACCTAGCCCCCTCCATGTCCACCCCATC
Organism: Mimosa pudica; assembly: GCA_029929735.1. Classification (NCBI taxonomy): domain Eukaryota; kingdom Viridiplantae; phylum Streptophyta; class Magnoliopsida; order Fabales; family Fabaceae; genus Mimosa; species Mimosa pudica. The sequence goes on along the minus strand of JAKELP010000030.1, from coordinate 12,303,585 downwards.
TGCTACAAACTTAGGCTACAAAAAACAAAATTATTAGTCATACTTTAAGTGCATAATAATTCCAATAGAGGTGATTTTCTATACCACAACATAGTCACGCCACACTGTCATTTTGTTGCCATCTAACACCTTGTCCCACGACCTGGCGTCGACGGGGAAAAATTGCCACATCTTTGAAACCTTTGCTAGGAATTTGTTGAATAGGTCCCCCGCCTCAAGAATTGGTTGTCCCGTGCCACCATTGAAGGGAACAATTACTCTATAACCATGGGCCATGCGCCAAACCTTTTCTAGGTTCGTCTTCACTTTACGCACCTCTCCACTAGGGCCTACAAAAATAAACTAGGTGAACTAATCAAGTAAAAAAATGATGTTCACATATAGTGATAAAAACCAACTATATTTACTTTGTATATCAACCAAGAAAAATGTCCGAGTCTTCTCAATGTTAGGTCTATCACGAGATTGTTGTCTATGAGTTTGCTCTTGTTGTGGGATCTCTTCATTCGTAATCGACCTGTCACGTGAAAGGTGTGTATGTTGTTGCTCGTGCTGTGTGACTTCTTCATTTGCAAATAGTCTAGGCGAGTGTGTATTTTGAACTTGCTCCTCCCGTGGGACTTCTTGATTTGCCATTTGGTCACTAGCTGATGTGTTAGTCCCAAGACAACGTTGAAGCAATGCCGCAGTTTCAGCGTCGAAAAATGTTGGTGGTGACACAACGTGGCGGTAGTTCGGATATGGATTTATTAAGGGCTCCTCCACTTCAGCTGGCTCTTGTGCTACTAATCGTCTCTGCCGGCTTGAATTTTCGCGGTCCCCCTTGGAGTGTGCCTGCGAGTTGCTACTATTATGCCTATGCCTTGACATGAATGCTACTGGTGGTATTTATAGAGACTTGAGTTGGGTAGGAAGAATGTTGTTGCGAAACTTTACAGGAGTGGGACGGCGAAAAATTATTTATGGTGGTCCCTCATGTTTTGAAGATGGGGTGCAGAGAGTTCGAATGAGGTAATGAGGGTATTTATAATATGGTGGTGGAATAAAAAAAATATTATATATAATAGGGGCCGCGCCTAGGGGCGCGACCCCTTTAAATATATTGTATATAATAAGGGGCCGCGCCCAGTGGCGCGACCCCTTTATATATATTATATATAATAGGGGGCCGCGCCCAGGGGCGCGACCCCTTTATATATATATTATAATAGGGGGCCGCGCTCAGGGGCGCGACCCCTTTATGTGTATTATATATAATAAGGGGCCGCGCCTCCTTTATATATATATTATATTTATTGGGTCTCCCCTTGTTGTCTTGTCTTGTCCGCGGGACAAGAGAGAAGGGGGAGGTGTTGTCAAATCTATAATATATATATATATTTATGGGGCTACCCATATCTGCACGCATGGTCACTTCAGAAAATTATTGGGCATTGCGCCGCACAGCCCCATAGGCATATCTATATATATTATAATAAACTAGTATTTTCCTTTTTTTTCCAGATATAATAATACTATCCTATCCTAAATATAAGACTAATTGAGTTTTTTTTATAGGTTAAGGTTGCGAAATAAACTGTTAAATCATGACATATTTGATATAATTTTAGACTATACATTAGTTTATAGGTAAAATAAAGTAATCTAAGGGAAAATATTGGGTGAATCAATTTATAATTAAGTTATTTTACTTTTTTATGAGATTTTTTAATAAAATCAATTAGGTTATTAAAACATAATAATAGTCCTGGCTCTGTGTCACTACTCATGGCGAGACAAATTCATTATGTTTCACTGGAACATATTATAAATAACCCACCACTCTGAGAATGCAATGCTATGTTTTTCACACTTATTCTACACAATTATTTCTTCTCCATGGACGATGCTAACAGAAAAGAGTCTTCTAACTATGTAGACTGGGTGGTAGAAGATACAGAGGACCAAAATATTGATTGGATTGTTGAAGATACAGAGGATCAAGGTCTTCTCCAAGTTGATTACACACCTGTCATTAGGCGTTACAAGGGAGAATCAAGTTCCAGTACCAAGAACACGTTTGGGGGTCAAGCTATGCAAAACATGGGTGCTGTCATGGGTGCTGCAAGCCAAGGTGAAACCACCAAAAGGCAAGCCAACATATTTGATTTAAATGTGTTGCCTCAAGAAGAGGAGGAGCCGGGGGAAGAAAAACTCAGTCAAGTGCATCGTGGTTCTGGAGAAAAAATTACATTGCGTAATGATGGTTATGACTTTGATTTGAATTCAAAGCCATATTTAGGCTTTTATGATGGTCCTGAATATGATAAATGGGATGAAAGGCAGAAGCAATTTTTCTGGGATTTTCAGAAACTCTATTTTCCTCAACTTTTTCGATATCCTCCTTCTTCTTCTTAATTATCCATTCTCTTCCATTGTAAATAACAAAAAAAAATAAAATTATTCATTGTCGCTCCCATAGAAGAGACAAGGGTATTTTGTCATGGAATGGACTTTGTCTCACCCCCAGGCGTGACATTATTTGTGACATGGTGAAAAAAAATTAGAAAATAGCTCACTCATGTTGCGTGTTGCTTTTCCGCGACATAGGCGCCGCGACTAGCCAGGCAATTTCTTGTAGTGATAATGGTCTCTATGTGGTGAAGTATGACACTTTACTTGAAGATCAAGGAACCCAGTTCTTGTATGAGACTGTTAATCCTAATGATCTCCGTCCTCAGCCTCCGAAGATTTCTGTTAAAAGCTTTTCTGTTAATCAGAAAGTTGATGCTTTCGACTTAGATGGTTGGTGGTACGGTGTTATTTCTGGAAATGATGGGGCCGACAAGTATTTTGTGTATTTTTCCTATTGTGATCAGGAGGTTTCGTACCCTATCTCTCAGCTTAGGGTTCATCAAGAATGGATCTATGGCCAGTGGGTTTAGTCCAAGAAAGTTTGTTCTCAATTTTACATTTTTTTTTGTTTTTTGATAACCAGAATATATATATGTGTGTGTGTCTATATATATATATATATATATATATATATATATATATATATATATATATATATATATATATATATATATATATATATATATATATATATATATATATATATATATAAGTTTTGAGAATCTTTTAGGAATGGCGGTGTTCTTGTAATTTTGATAGGGTTCATCTTTGGGTAATGTGTATTCATCTTTTTTTTTTTGAACTGAAATGTGTATTCATCTTTATGAATGGGGGTTATTCTATGTTATATGTGTCGTTCATCTTCGGGCATTCCTTGAAAAAATGTTCTATTCAACTTGAGGAATGAGAATTTTCTTGAAATTTCAACTGTTATATAATAATTCTATTATAGTAGTACTTTCTTGTTATGAATGTGTTCATCTTAAACAATAACTTATATGCTCTTTTCATCTTTAAGATTTTTTTTAACCAAGTTTATCTTTAGGAATGGAATTCAAGGTTGGTGCGTTTTCTTTTAATTTTATTTTGCCAGCGGTTTTCTTGTAATTTCGATCAGGACTTGCTATACTTCTTTTTTTGGTAGTGTAAATTCTTGTTTTAATGTGTGTGTACTTCATCCTAAAGAATCGGGTTTACAAGAAAATCTGTTTTATCTCTTTTTTTATCAAAAAAAAAAAAAAGATTTGGGAGCAATTTATGCAGAAAATATATTAATTATATCTTTTTAAAATTATTATTATTATTTGCAACGGGAAAAAGAGGAGGTTACTAGTATCTCATCCAGTTAATAATTTAGTTCCATCCCGCGCTTTTATCCAGTCTCAATATTTTTGGCATATTTTGGCCGGGATCGATAATTATCATGAATTTATGATAGATATCCATAATCATGTATTATAAATTCTTTTTGTTTTTAAAATTTTAAAATTGAGCATGTCGTTAGATGCATTGGCCTACATCATTCTCATTCAATCGAACAAAAAGAACAATAAGATGTGCAATATTTATAGATCTAAAATGTGCAACCTTTTTTTATCTTTCAACCTAAAATGTGCAATTGAACAATAAGGAAATTTAGTTATCAATATTTATATATCTAAATTGTGCAATCGAACAATAAGGAAATTCAGTTATCAATATTTATAGATTTAAAATGTGCAACCTTGTTTTTTATCTTTCAACCTAAAATGTGCAATCGAACAATAAGGAAGTTTAGTTATCCAAACTGTATTTTTCCACTTTTCGAGGTAAAGTTCCTCTTAAGCGAGGAGAAGTTATTTTGTGGGCTAAGCAGTTATCCAAATGTAGAATTAAATACAGTAATGAAATTGAAAATGGGAAGAAAATATGAGGATTAATAAGAAATTTGTGAAAAATCACTGTAATTTTCTTGTTTAAAAAATTGTTACCTAAAGAGAAATTCATATGTTGTTATGCACAAAAGGTATTGGCACGTGATATTTCTTATACACAAATTGTTAAGACTTGAATTCGGATCCTTCTTGCCAATAAAATCTCTAAACATGATTTTTTACCCATTTTATAGGTAATTCAGTCAAAAATGTATATCTATTACAAAGCTACTCTATCATAGTATAACCTTGGATTTTGGATTGAATCAACAACTTCTGTTTGTGATGGTAATGGCAAAAGTTATCAGCTATATCTCTTCTTGGTTTCACTATAAAGAATAACGCCAAGCACAGTGAGAGCATAGCCCATCATTCCAAAAACTGAAATCGGATTTTTAAATACTAATATTGATACCACCACTGCTACTGCCCCCTTTGCATTTCCTAAAACCTGTCAATATGTTACAGAGTTACTCAATCAAACAATACATAATAACAATAAATTTTCTTAAAGCTCCGCTGAGTGATCAAGATTATAGTATTTCATGCTGAAAAAAATTTGTACATTTTTCAAATTTCTTTGACTAACAAATACCTTCTCTAAAAAGTATGTAATGATGAAAATGTCCTTGTTGTAGATTTCTAAATGGTAAATTCTTGTGAAGTTTGTTGTAAATTTACCACCTATAGAATGTAACTTTGAAGAATAAAAATTGATCTTTTGCACATCAATTGTTAATTTAGTGTACTAATTGTTTTAACCAAATTGAAATTCAATTTAAATACTCTCGTTCATTACTACCCAAACCATATGGTTATAATCAATCAAGCTTTCAACCAATGAACTTCATGAAATATGTAATTTTATTTTCTAAAATACAAAAAAAATTCTTTTAGTTATCAAGATTTGAGTAACCGTTGATGTACATACCTGAAGAGTCAGAGCACTGGTACATTTGGTAACCAAGAAATTGGTCAAGTTGACAAAATAAGCAAGTGAGGAACTGAATAAAAGAAGCCAGACAATTCTGATATCATTTTTAGCCAGATTCATTGTGATCCAAACTACATCCTTTTCCATTATTAATGCAGCTGGGAGCAGCACCATCATTGCTATTGGTGCCATGTACATCAGAAGATTCATCGAATTCAGCTTCTCCCTGAAATCATCATAGCAAGGGATATGGTACAATCAGATTTTTATACTTAGTTTTTATATGGATGTAGAGAAAATCATCCTCATTTTTTTAGCCCTCAAGTGTTTTCATGTTCTAAATATTAGTCAGTACAATTTATGAGAATCTGGACCATTCCATTCATTGACAGATCAAAACTATATGAACCAGATGACAAAAAATCTATATAACCCAAACATTATATCAATCATTTAATTTTCTTTAAGAAAATCGTTGAAATCCTAAGATATAATATACTAATTAATTACTAAAATGCCTCTTAACTGAGCAATTTGATCATTGCATTCATTCTTAAACATCATGTTGTAATTTTGCGCTTTTTCTTGGAACAAAAAACAAAAACAGAGAAGATGGTTACCCCTCTGAAGACAACAAAACGCCTTGCAGCACAGATTTGAATGCTCTAGCAGCAGTTGCAGAAACACATATCAGAAATCCAAAAAGATGGAAACTCGGTTCAGTCTACAACCAAAAATGAGATTAATTATATGACAAAATTCAATATAATGATAACTAAATAATGAAACAATTCAAAACATAAAAACAAGCAACAAAAAATAAAATGAAAATCATATGCTTATTACCCCACTAGCAATAACAACCCCTGAAACAACAGGCAAGAGTGTAGCATAAGTAACCCAAGCCTCCCTTTTCTTATGCACCAAATAAGCAAAAACGGCAGTGAAAAAAGGTGTGGTTGCTCCGATGGCTTGATTAAACGACACAGGAATATACTTAAGCGATATGTTGCCACAAACGACAGAGAAACAGAAAACGACACTAAGGCCACATATTTTCATAAACTGATGCCTCGATTTAATAGTCTGACACGGTACGACGTTCATAACACAAACGGCAATATAGCTGAAGAATGAACATGCCGTCATGTGACATAAAGTTAGGAAAATAGGATATGTGAAACCATAACTGCTTAGCAAGTACTTGTTGAAAAGAAGTACACCTATGTTTGAACTGTACCAACATAGTACTGCACCTATTGTGGGCCATGGGATCTCACGTGAATTTTCCATCAGGGTCATTATATAGTTTCAATCTTTCTATCTCGGGTGTTCTTAAAACAGAAAATATATATGATTATGTGATGGATGGTTAGGACTTAGAACATAGAAGAATGTATCATTTTTTGTGTTCTGTTTCGTTCTGGGGATTTGTTAGAGATGTAGGAGGAGGAGAAGAAGGTGTATAGGAGAGATAATGGTGAGAAGTTATGAGTGAGAGGGAGTGATTGGAAATCAATGGAGAGATGTGAAAAATTGTGGGTCAGCTATAATTTTCAGAGAGGGAAATTGGATGTGAAGTAGGTATACTTTTATAAACGTTTTTGAGATTGGGATGTTAGAGAAATTTTCGTGGGAACCAGTGCACCTAGTTGTTATCACATATGATTTAATGTGGAATTTTAATTTGATGTGTACCCTAAAAAAGTTCAACTATATTTCAATTTTTTATTTACATTAAAAATAAAAAAACATTGAAAATATAATATTTAATTTTTTTTAGGCTAAAGTATGTTTTTAGTCCCTTAACTTTGGAGAAAGTCATGTTTTGATCCCTTAACTTTAAAAAGTGTGTTTTTGGTCCCTTAATTTTGGAGAAAGTGTGTTTTTGGTCCTTAGCTTTGAAAAGTGTGTTTTTAGTCCCTTAATTTTTGACAAAATAATGTTTTTAGTCCTTTCAAAAAATGATAAAGTATGTTTTTAGTCTTTTCCTTTTCAAAATTAAGGGATTAAAACATAATTAAACCGAATTTAAAATGACTAAAAACACACTTTCCAAAGTTAAAGGACTAAAAGATGACTTTCTCCAAAATTAAGGGACCAAAAACACACTTTCCAAAGTTAAGGGACCAAAACATGATTTTCTCCAAAGTTAAGGGACCAAAAACATATTTTAGCCTTTTTTTTATCCACTAGTTCTTATTTTTAGGGTATAATGTGTATAAAGGAATTTTAAATTTTAAATGGCACCCTAAAATTCTTGTATGTATAATGTGTCTACTTGTGATTATTTGTTATATCGCATATAAATGTTATTATTACGAGATATGGAATTGTTACTTTCATATGATTCCTCCCTGGGAGAGAGAGAGGAAGAGGGAAGAGGAGGTTATAGGGTTTTAATATGGTGATTGCAAAATTTTTTGTAGGGTTATCATTTTTATTAAGTCGCTATTGTTATGGACAGATTGGGCTAGGAAAATCCATTTTTTTGGAACTGAAATTATACAGTGTTTTCAACGTATCAATTTAAGGTGAATTTTTTTTGAGCAAGCTAACGGATAAAAATTTTCGTTAACGAGGTAGTGGTGCTAGAAAGATTTATGCAACCTTCTATTTATTATTAATTAATAATTAATAATTAAATTAATGATTAATAATTAATCAAGAATCTGCTTAGGCTTCCTATAAAATAAAAAAAAAATATTTAAATTCATCTTCTTTTTATGTTATTTTATCTTAATCTTCTATAATTTTGTCAGTTAAAAAAAATCTTCTATAATTTTGAATCAATATTTTACGAAAAAAAAAATCTTTATCGGATATAAAAGCAAATTTCCTATTTTCTTGGGTACTTTGGTTTTGTTTATGAAAACAATGATTTTTAAAAGTAGGTAAATATGTAAAACTCTTAAAAATATCCTTAATATTTAAATAATAAATTAGTTTTTTTAAAAATAATAAATTAGTTTAATCACTCAAAAATATCATTATATGCAAAAATTGTTAAATTATAATTTAGATATAAGATTAAATACCAAATCCACCTTAGAAGTATGACAAAATTAAGTCTTCTACCAATAGTTAACATAGCATTCAGAGTATGACACAAATTAACATTCACCCATAACCAATTGTCTGGGGTTTGATCTTTGACGTTGGGTATGGAGAAGCATTAAATCTCCCAGACCAGCTGTCCCACCATCTGAGGTGCCTACAAATCAGCGGGGGATTAGTCTCTCACTTGTCGAGTGAGCGGATACCTTGATAATGGATAAAAAAAAAGTATGACACAAATTAAATCTCAATTCTAATAAAAAAATCTCAATTCTAGCGCAAATTCACCTTGATGAAAGTTCTAAAATGGAATAAAGTTACCGCATTCTGTTGACATAGTTAACTATGATGGTTACTTTTCAATGGAATGATACAGTTACACCATTAATATGTTGATCAAATAGTCAAAACTAACAATGTTAATTAATGTTTTGAAGCGAAATTGAGAATAAAAACTTTCAGAGTGGAATGGACATTGATAACATACTTCCAAAGTGAATTTGATATTGAATAATACAATCAAACATATTTTAGCAATCGGCGAATTGTTGAAATCAACCAATTCAGAAATTCCTAATAATAAAAGTTTGCCATATTTGGTAATTTTTTCAAAAGTACATGCCTCAGCTTGGATTTTAACATCATGTCATGTGAAATTCTCCCCTAAATTTTTCTCATGTTTTTATTATGTATAAGCAAAATCACTTGTATTAAATTGATTTAGATAGATAGAGAGAGAGGCTTGTGGAGATGAGTTCGATGTTGAAGGCAAACAAAGGAATGGACGGACTGTGATTACAAGGGACGACTCTTAACTCCTTGCATATGGCTGCCGGCTGGAAACTTCATGCCTTATATTTTATCCAACAGAAAAAAAATTATATATTGCTTCTACTTGAAGGTATGATGGTGAGAAATTTGTTTTGATCTTATTCATAAACATCTCAATGTATTTGTCTGCCTCAATTAATTTATTTGCTCAATTATCCTTACACATAATATAGTACTAATTGATCCTGAATATAATAAAATCACTTTAACGGTTTTTGTGGAAGTTAAGGAAACACATTAAACCACTAAATTATAATATATACTTCATGTTATTATATTATAAGTTGGCTTATGAGTTGAATAAATTAATTTTGAGGAGAAAAGGTAACTATAGACAATTTGAAGTGATCAACTATGTATCCTTAATTTTTTTCAAAAAGAATCAAAAGTGTTCTTATAATTAAGACCGGAGGGAGCTTAACGTTTTCACTGCACAATAGTAGAGGAAGCTATTAGGAGGGTTATTTTTCTTGACCAAATTAAAAGGAAGGGATATTTGATGAAACGAGGGTTTTAAGACTCGGATTGAGCCAATTAGCCGGACAGTCTAACTGGTTGGAGTGGACTGTGGGTCGCCCAAAAAAAAGGATTGGTTAATTCTTTAGGCCACGACTCTGTTTGAGTGGTTTTGGACAGAAATAAATCCGCTTTTGGGTTGTTACCTACGATTGGGCCGGTGGTTGAACCAGGTCCAACCGTTTTTTTTTCCGATTCCAAGCGGATTATAATAAATATATTTGCATATATAATTTTGTAATTAAATTACTACATCACCGCCTTAACTGAATGTCTTGACCAAATCAACTGTTCAAAACCTTGGATATAACGACCAATGGATAGTTGGTTGAGCTGGTAAGTGGGCTACAACCTCCGTAAGGATGAGAACACGTGTTTGAAATTAAATCCCGGGAAGTGCTCTCATTAGGAGAGGGGACAACCTTGCTTATGTGGGCAACACTCCCATCGAGTCCGGATTAGTCAATTGTCAATAGGCGTCAGATTACCGGGCGGTAATTAACTAAAAAAAAACCTTGGATAAAACATTACTAAGATTATTTGACACATTAATGACAATGATTTAACTTAGTTGATAGTATATTTTAATAGGAAAAAACTTGAAGCCATGACATATTGACATGTACAAGGACTTTCACTTTCAGGTTTAACACTAACATGACACTACTCTTCTTCCTTTTTGTTTCTAAATAGAGGATCTATTTAATTATTTTGATTGAATTAAAAATATTAGTTATATTAATTAATATATTGTGTTTTTTTTGGAAACTATCCCAACCATCTTTCACATATTCTCTTTTCTATCTTTTACTTGATTATTATTGGAGGAACACAAATAGAGATAATTTAGAACAAAATAATAATACTTATGACCAAAGTCAATCTAAAAATGTTCTATATCTTTTTTATAACAAAAAGTTTATGTGAGTTTAAAGAAAGCTTACTGAGGTATTTACAAATTGGTGTATTCGAACTCACAACCACTTAGTTATGAGTCAAACCTCTTTACCAACTCGACCAACCTTTGTTGGTCTAAAAATGTTTTATATTTAGGACTGATTAATGGAGTATAATATTGACTTTAATCTGTTTGAAATTAGTTCATAGTCTCAAACACTTTAATTTAGAGGGATGAATTAATAATGCCTACTCCCTGCATAGTCTTCTCTGTCATTGATTATTTTATGCATTAAGTATCATTATGAGTATGCCAAGATATAACAAGTAATGCATAGATAACTTTATCCCTTATGATATGAAAATTTTTAGTCCAAAAAAATTATATGGAAACTTCTTTATTCAAATGAATTGTTGTAGGTTTGTTCACGCTTAAAATCCTAGATTCATGGTGCCTACCCTCTCATTTTGGAAAAAGATTAACAAAATAAAGACAATTAACTAATTAAACTGTAACTACCTAATCAATTTTTTATTTGTGTTTAGAATAAGCTAAGCTAATCTTTCAAAATAAATAGATTATTTGGGAAAAATAAGTCCAACCAAACACATACAAAATGTAAACAAGTAATAATCTTGTTGGAATGTAATCCTAGAAATGTACTAGCGCCTGGAGGTTTAAGTTTGTAATTACTCAATATAAATCGTGGGACTGTAATGAATTGTATCAATTAAATAAGTTAATAAACACGTTTTAATTATTATTCTCCTTGACTAATTAAGACTGCATTGAAATAAGACATTGATTTGACGCAAAGCGTTTTTTCTTGTTGTTATATATGTCTACATATTCATACAAATGCATCATTATTTACGTGAATTAAAAGATTTTCGTGAATGAAATCACTTTCTAAAAGAAAGCTGATACATAGAAAAGATTATTTAGTTCATGAAAATCATCATGCAGTGTATGGATAGTCATATATAATAACAAGAAAACACATGCGTTAAAAATAAAAGACATACAAACATGAATGAAGTTGCCCATTATTTTTGTAAGATTCAAAATTAATTGATATTTAAGAACGTTCATGTACAAGCTCATTTAAGAATCAAAATTTTCAATAAATTGAGATTTAAGAACGTTCATGTACAAGATCAAGTGTAAATGAGACATAGGTTCTTGAAGTGGAAGGTAGACAAAGTTTTTGGATATATGAAGAGAATGTATGTGAGTTCAAAGGTTCAGATTCATTTTCAACTGCTTTTTACATTGGACAGTATAATATATGTTTGACGTTGATGCTTATTTAAGTCTGTTTTTGAGGATAAGGAAAACACTAGGGGCGATAGATAAGAATACAAAGGATTAATCCAACAAAAAAAAATAAGACAGGCTTAGCCTTCAAAAAACCATTAGTAGGCCAATATTTGGACACATAGCCCTTTCTTTTTTTTTTCTTTTAATATGATCTTGTAGCCCTTTCCGAAAACAGGGTTTATCCCATAGCCTTCTGCAGTCCTAAGAAAACTCGGTTTATGTTTTTGAAGAGGGAAAATTGGATATGGATCTCGAATAGGACAAAATAATAATAATAATAATAATAATACTTTATCTTATTCTAAATATTAGAACCCTTTAATTTATATTTTTAATGAAATTAAGGAAGCAAATTAGACCACAAAATTATAATATATGTCAAATGTAATTTGAAACCACCATTTTGATATACCATAAGCTACTTTAATCTTAATGCACTTTCAGAAAAAAAAAAAGAGTCTGCGTTGAATTCACTGCCTGGCCACAAGATTATGCACAATTCAACAATTACAAAAATCCAGTCGTGGACATGCCTTGCTTTGTGAATTTTTGCATGGAGATTAAATTTTGAATGCATTCTATCATGTAAGAAGGAATATCTATCTTCTCTCAATGAGAACTACATACAAGAGGGCGACTTCGGAAAGAAAGGGGAAGGTAAGGCACCGCGTACCCCACCAGGTCATGAGTTCGAACCCTTGGGAAGTCGTCACCCCCAAAATGGGGAATCCCGGCGGCAACTTCGGATTAGTCGGTTCCCCGAATGGGGGCCGGACACCGAAGGCTCTAAGCAAAAAACTACATACAAGAGGGCAAGGACAATTATAAGAGAGCTAACAATCACCTATCAGCATCCGCAGTCTCTGAATACCAAGACGGCTGATGTTGAAAGGTACAAAAACCATCAACACTTTGCAAATGTGTATCTAATGAATCTGCATATCTATTTGATTCACCATTTAAGTTAAGGATGGAAAAAATGAATTCACATAATCCAAGGGTGGCTTTTAGTTACAGTACATAATTATAAGAGGAAATCATCTCTAATAATCAATCTTCAGCTTGTAGCTCATCATATTTTAATAGCAAATTAGCAACACAAATAAGCATCTTGCAAACAACAATCACGAGACTTCCAGCTGACGAATAACATACAGAGAGTAAGCTGAATTTCATTATAATTATGCCCCTAGTATGTTATATTTAGAAAGGAAACCGTATGCTAACTTCTCTTCAAACACAATCCAATGCAAGGAAACCGTATGCTAACTTCTCTTCAAACACAATCCAATGCAGAGAAAGTTAAGACGACAAGATTAAATGAAACAGCTATCATTTAAAAAAAAAAATTACCAATGAACTTGCATCAATAGAAAAAATGGCATATCATACACTGAATGTGAATCTTCTGATTTAAGGAAAGTAACGCTTAAACTATAGAACTTCCTTCTTACGAGCACAGGATTTTCATAGGATCACATAGTTTTAGGAACTAAGGATTATGAATACACAATTACTCAACTTCAAATGTAAAATTAGACTTTAAAGTGAAAATTTGGACCATTATCCCAAATCAACAAAAATTTAAAATCAAAATTCTAATGCTCCACTGTCGTCACCTGTTGCCATTCCCCATCTACTGCCTCCTTCCATAATGTCACATTATTGTTCCCATCAGACACGGCCAATACATTTCCAGTCAATGACCATGATACCTTCCAAACTGGGGTCTCAAAATCATTCAAAACCTTCCCTTCCCACTGCTCTCCCTCTTTAGCCAAAGTCCATATAATGACTTTACCATCTTGTGATGCACTGGCAATTGTTGACTTAGGGAGCCCCAAATTTGGCGCCCAAGCAACGTCCCGAACCCAATCAGTATGCATCCGAAGAGCAGGAAAGCAGTCCATCTTCCATACCCCATTGTTGAGTTTCCAGACCTTTACAGTATCATCAAGACCACCAGAGCATAGCTTCTGTACAGGGTCAAGCAGGCCAGTGCCAACAATAGTACCAGGTGCCGTTGATGGGGCCCACGAAACAGCTGTAACACCGACAGGATGGGCTTGGTTGATCCTTGAAGTGTTCCAGCCACCATCCGCTCTGGCAGTGAAAACTGAGATATTGCCATCAGATGATCCACAAGCCAAACAAAGGCCTATCTCATGGGGTGCCCAAGAAACTGAATTAACAGATGATTTGTGGTCATCAAAAACATGATCTTGAGTCCATTCATTTGGGTTAACCTCCTTCCATATGATGACTCGCCCATCATAAGAACACGAGGCAAGAAGAGACCCGAATTTATGGTGAGCCCATACAACCTGCCACACTGGCCCTCGATGACCGGTCAGGGTCGCTAGATGTTGAGAGGCCATATTGCTCAAACCAACAATCTTAATGGTGTTGTCAGAAGAGGCTGTAGCCAGCCGTTTACCATAGTGATCCATTGCCACATCATGAACTGTGTCTTGATGACCAGTTTCAACATTCACAGGAGGCATATTTCTGTCAACATACATACAATATCATTAAAAAACTGGGAAATATCCCATAAAAAAATTAAACTGAGCTGTCTGCCCGTCGTTTGAACCGATTTCAAGAAACTTTCCAAGAAAATACAGGAAATTCACAAACATATACTCCCTCCGTTCCTAAATATAATATCACTTTGAGAATGTGGATAAGTTCCTAAATATAAGATCACTTTCTATTTTATCTCAAGTTTTGCCCAAATTACCCCTATACTCATTTTATAAGTATAAATTACTTCCTCAATCTTTTAAATTTAAGTGAGGGGTATTTTGGGAAGATCATGTAACCCTAATTCATTGGAAAGTCTTCCTTAATCTCTCCAAATTAGACAAAATGATCTTATATATAGGAACGCAGGGGTATGCAATACACTACTTGAGGAACATGCATATTTAAACATACATACTGTACAATAATTACATCTATCATCTTTGTTCATACAAATCACATTGCATTCCTCTCATTATATCAGTTGGCTGGTTAAATTAAAATAATGAGAATTAAAAGTTCAAAGATTAACATGCAAGCAAAGCAGCACACCTAATTGAGCTTATTTCATATATCATAAATCAATTAAACTCAAATTTCAAATAAGCAAAGGCCAATATAACCCAATTACCTCACTTAACCATAGAAAACATAGAAAATCCTCAATCACAAGAAAGACAAAAAAAGATACTAAAACAAAAATCCCTATTCCTATTGCACTGCAAAAATCAAATGAAGTTTCAAACTTTAAAGAAAGTTCACAAACTTGGATAAGTATGTTGAAATTACTCACGTGACCTCACTTTAATTCTTCAATTTCATGCCTAGCATAGGCCCAATCGTCCAACGAAAACAGAAATCGTAAGCTTCAAAGAGAAATAGAAAGAAAGGGTTCAAGAATTTGGGAACGAAGGAGCTAGGGTTCAGTGGTGAAATTTACAGTCATGCCCCCATTTATTTGTTATTTACACCTATGCCCCAAACATCCTATACCCTTTCTTTTCCTTTAATCCACTCCCTCTTATCTTATTGACTTCTTTTCAATCAATAAAACTTAGGGTGAAGGTGCAAATTTTTATATAATGAGTCTTTTCAATCAAAAGACTATTATGCCCCTCATTATATAAAAGTTTGATGAAGGTGGAATAAGGGCATGAGAGTCTTTTCATATCTAAATTTTATTTCTCTCAAGTGAAAATACTATATTTGCACCTGAACATCAAGTTGGGTACTCTTTTTTGCACCTCGCAAAACTTTAGTATTAGAAATGCAATTTTAGGTAAAGTTTAGTATCATTTTTGTACCTTCGCCCTAAAACTTATTTTGTCCACAATTTTTCCTTTATTTTATTTTACAAAACTTCAACTTGTACTTTACATTCCCCATTTATTTTTAGTTTGATTTTATTCTAAAATGAAAATTTGAGGTGTCACAATTCCCTCCCCTTAAATAATTTTGTATTTTAAATTAGAAGAGAAATACATATGTGGAGAAAAATTGAGTAGTGTCATTCTTAAAGGGATGACAAATTAAGTTATGACGGAATATCAAGATGAGAAAACTTTCAAATGAAACTTATGGGTTATTCTTTTGCCAGAAAAACTTATGGGTTATTATAATATTACCTAGACATGATGAATGATTGGGGATTTAGTTGAAATCTTTGTGTATATATTCCTATAAAATCATTACACTATTATAAATGCAAATTCATGCGCCCACCACTTGAGTGAACAAATAATTTTTTATTGATGGTAATAAAGGGAATTAACAAACTATAAGTTTGATACATAGTTCAATCACATAATATTGCTACAAGGTTTAAAAGGTATATAGTTAATAATTGGATATCGTATTTTGATCAAAAAAAAATAATTGGATATCGTACGCAAGATTTGAAAACTTTTATAAACATATTGTAATGGATTATTTTTATTTACATTTTCACTACCTGAAGTGGACTTATATAAATATTTGTAACATGGTAAACAATATACCAACACAAGAAGTTTTATTACACTTGATATCATGAATAACACCCCAATAATATATTTGCGTAATGATAAATTACTCCTAATTTATAAGACTTGCACCTTTATTTTAACATCTCGATAATTTGCCTAATGACAAATTACACTTGATATCATGATATGCATAGAAACAAACAAGGCTCAAGGCCCAATGAATTCAATAGTCCACCACGGCCACTACTAAAACAAAAAAGTTCATAGCTCTTTGCTTGTATAATTGGCAATCCCCGCCAAATAATGAATAGCGTAATAATAGCTTAGTTTTGCTTGTCAATGCAAAATACAATTACGCACACATGCCATTGCCCTCGAGAATTAAATACACCCAGCATCCTACTAGTAATCATCCACTAAAAGTGTCACTTGAAAAAGAAAAGAACAAACTTATGGCGTTTTGAAATAATTCAGTGCTCATCACTCACATTGCTCATCACTAGCTATAAATACACACAAAATACATAAGCACATGGTGGGCATTTGAGGCCCACCATGTGCTTATGTATCTGCGTATATTTGTGGTGGTGAAAAGCTGATGAGTAATGTGAATGATGAGCACCGAATCAGAACCTAGACTTATGGAATAAAATTCCAGACTTATGGAATAAAATTGTATGAAACATGCATCTAGATCAAACCAGTTTGGAAGGGGACACCGGTTTGGACCACCCAAGCATCAGCTTGGAGGAAATTATCTGCCGTGAAATTATCAGCATCCGTCTCATTAATCACATGAAAACCCGTCCACTTGACTCTATTTGATGTGTCTGCACTAGGTCCTCTGTTTCCAAATTCAGCATAATACAAAGTATCCAAAGCAAAATTTCCATCCCATTCTCTCCAACCACCACTATCTATCAAACCATCCATGAAATTCTGCAAGTAAACAGTCCTTGAATATTGCTTCCATGGCCTCCCCAAATATGTCTTCACCACAGCACCACTTTGTAGAGCATTCATAAGATCATCAGCAGCTTGTATAGTGGCATTTTGAATGGAAATTCCTGTGTTCTGATTTGGGTCAGTGCGACCTTGTGCTGTGATGGCATTGAATTGTCCACTCATAGGTAAGCGTGGATATATGTTGCAATTTTGTAAAACGACAGCTGCGTTACCGAATATGAAGTCCACGGTGCCATATATGTCACACTCTCTGTAGAATTGTCTCATGGAATGTGTGTACAAAGTGTCTTGGTATGCCTCGAAACTGCAGCTATAGAATACGGACAAGTCTGCTCCACTTCTTAATGCCACTGCTTGCCTTTTGCTTGGCCCTGCCGTGTTTCTCACTGTTATGTTCACTCCCACGAACCCCATTCCCACCACAGCTGCATGCAACAGAATTCAAAATGTTCTTAAAATATACTCAATTGATATCAAATTAAGTATAACATGTATTACTGTATATATGTTGTCAAATATAAAACCTAAAGTTACAAGCTAACATATAAGCTAGATAATACTCATCTAACAAAATGCACTCATTTGGCTTCCTGAACTAAAAAATGTCTTTCATATCTTTTACTTGGTTGCTTAGCATAATTAAGATTAATTGGATTGTTTTAGATGTTAAGGAAGGTAATTAAATTAGTCCATTATTAATCATTATTTAAATTAGATGTTACTCCCTTTGCTCAAATAATTTAGTGATTAATATATTACTATATTATATATTAATCATTATCTATTTTGTATATTATTATATTATCACTTTAAAATTGTCAATAGTTATTTTTTCCATCAAAACTAATTTATTCTATTTATAAACTAGTTACATGTAACATATGTATAATTTAGTTATCTAATATAACCTGTTGCTTCCTCAACTTCTAAAAGAAGTCAAAATAAATGATCTTATATTTAAAATAGGAGAGAGTAAGTTATTGCACTCGTCTTGACATATTTATAAGGAAGAGAGAGAATGCATTTTATTGTTCTATATATAAGTCACTTCATTATGAATATACAGGTCCACTTTTCATTTATTATATGTTGACTTTGTTTTGATGTGTTATATTGGATATTAAATAATATGAATAGAATAGTAAATTTGTTGTTTTTCACTTAGAAGTAAATCTTGATTAGAATTTTCTTTAGATAGTGTGTGAAATATATATGAAATGTGGAGTAGACGAGAATAAGTTAAACAAGTTTGATCAAAAAAAGTCAACTGAAATACTCCCTCCGTTCCTAAATATAAGATTACTTTGGGAAAGTGGATAAGTTCCTAAATATAAGATCACTTTCTATTTTATCTCAAGTTTTGCCCAAACTACCCTTATACTTCCTCTTTTCATTGAAAACTCCTTCTCCTTTTAAATTAAGTAATTGAGGGGATCTTGGGAAGATCATATAATTTTATTGTCTTCCTTAATCTCCCCAAATTAACCAAAGTGATCTTATATTTAGAAAAGCGAGTATATATGTTGCCTTACCGAATGTTGCTGATTCAAATGTTGTCCACCCATCTGCGACACTGCGATTGCCAGTGATGACTGTGCGATTGATTCCATCTCCCAGAATCATCAAGTTCCTTTTGTTTTTATCTATGCTAACGTTTTCTTCATACACACCCTCCGTCACAAAAATCAAGAAATATCCTTCGCTAGAAGACGTTTTATTTGGTGCAGCCCCTACGGCATCATTGATATTTGTAAAATTTCCACTTCCATCCTGACTCACCACCACAATGTCCATTATGTTGACACTTGATATGTAAGTGAGAGTCTGAAGCAACTTTCTTCCGTGTCTTTTTGCATGCTCATATGTGTTACGTGATGGCTTTGACATCTTCATGGGCAAACGTCCTTTAAAAAAGCCTAAGTTTCTTCCATTTCCTCCTTTGTGTGAAGATGATGGTTTGTTTTTCTTTGGTGGGACCCAACCTTCAACAAATAAAGCAAGAGAGGCACTATGAAGGGAAGTGTCGTTTAAGAGTGTGCTAGAGATATAGTCCTTCAGTTTTGGATCGGAAGCTGTAGTTTGAAGGCCATCTAAACAAGTGATTTGGTTAGTGATTATGGCACTGAGCATGGATTGAAGATATTCAGCTTGAGAATAGGGAAGAACATAGCTGGATTGGTTGACAGCGTGGTAGCATGTTGTGAAGTAATCACATGTGATTTGAGAGAGGAATTGGCAATCTTGAAGAGCTCCAATTGTGGATTGAGAATAATTATAGGATGGAGATTTGAGGTAGGAGTCGACTAAGTTGAGAAACTTGTAGGATTGAGATATGGATTTTTCAAAGGATTTTCGTCCATGGTCATATATGTTTTTGTTCTTGCCTTTGCCTTTTTGTGGAGTAGGGACATTTTTATGTTTATAATGAGAAGGGTTTTGTTTGGGGGTATTGCGGGTATTTCCTGTAGGACCATGAGCTTTTTCGTTTTGTTTTTGATGGGGTGCTGCTATAGATAGAGACACATACAAGGTAAGGAATAGGTTAAAGTAAAAGAATAAGAGAACAAGAGGGGGCAAGAGCTTGAAAGCCATTGGTGGTATCTTTGTGAGATGATAGATGGGAGGGAATGGCGGTTTGAGTAGCTTATTATATAGTGGGGCTCTGATGATTCTATGTGAAATATTGATAAATAATATACATGTTTATTATGAGTGAATTGTGCTATAAGCAAGTTTGAGGAAAAGTAGTCAATGCAAGGTGTTGTTTTAGGAATGAAGGGATTCCATATAGCAGAGCAAGTCCACATGTCAAAAGTTAATTTTGCCAAGATACAAGGCTGAGCTTCCTTTAATCACCAAAATGGCGAGTAAGAAGAGTTCACCATATGTAAAATTGATGTCACAAATTTTTATAAAAAAAATTGTCATAAACAAGAGTTATGCATTTAAAATAGATGAAAAAAAATTAGAAGTCACACCATTGTGGTGTGACATAATGAAAAAATTAAAAACTATCTTGTAACGCAAAGTAGTGTGTGCGACATGTGTTGTAAGAATTCAAATAAACTTCATAATCTTTCTCATATCTCTTTCTTTTAATTTTCCTCATTCTCTCTCCTTTCATTTTGCTCACTTCCTTAATTTTCCCCCTGCATACAATTGTTTCTTCATTATTCTTATATTTAACTAATTAATTTTTTCTTCTTTTTGCACGTTATTTGTTTAAACACTATATTTTATGTTCTCTACTATCTTATATATTAGGTGTCCCTCTACTCTTTCTCTATTATATTCAATAACCTCTAAATATTTATGAATTGATAAATATGAAACAATATCATCAAATATTTATTATTTATATATTCAATATAACCCTCTACCCTTTCATATTTTCAAACAGGTACCCTTTCCTATTTTTCCATTATATTAAAAGTTTAAGAAATTTTTTAAAAATGTACAACTTTTGTCGAGTTTCATGGTGCGTGTGACATATAATTTCTGCAAATTTTTTGGGGTAAAGGCCTTAAAATGATACATTGTTATTGGCCAAGGAATCAAACTATAGTACATAACTATTCCAAGGTACAAAAATGATACTCAACTTTTACCATGTGATCAAAAATAATATTTTCACTAATGTGACAAAAATATTAGACATGAAATGTCCAAAATACCCTTATAATTAAATAAACTTTTACCGGGCGGCGATTAATTTATAAGGGCATTTTAGACTTTTCATGTATAATATTATTGTCATATTAGTGAAAATATCATTTTTGATCACATGGTAAAAGTTGAGTATCATTTTTATACCATGGAATAGTTATGTATTATTTTTTTTCTTTGGCCGATAATTATGTATCATTTTTGTGCCTTCGTCCAATTTTTATTTCGCAGTTATATTGTGCAACATATGCCAAAAAAAATTCTTTCCATCCCATACAACATATCGCGGTTATTATTTGTGTATATGTTGTGCTTTTTTATGAACCATGGCATGTAGTCTTATTTCATTGCTTTATATCTCAGTTCCTCAAACCATGATATCTTACTTATGTTGTGGTTAAATCCGTGAATAAATTAAAGGCCTTTACACCCGCGACTACGCCTCTTTTTTCTTGTAGTGAATTAAGATATAGATAGTAGTCTAGATCGATATGTTTAATAACTATATATCTTTTGTCATCTTTTCAAAAATAATGTTGACCAAACGGTACTGTATAATAATTCATTATATTATATTTCGTTTATTTCTTAGTTTAGGAGAAATTCACCTACAAATCAGATGTACGTATCCAAATATTCGCTGGGTTGTATATATATGATTTAATCCTTTTGTCGCTTTAAATAGCCATGCATGATGCAATAGGAGTTTATTACATTACCCGCAAACACATAATATCTCCAGAAAGTGCTATATAAAATCCTATCATTTTGTCGCTTTTTCAATAGCTATATAACTTGATTATATTACCAGCAAACACAAAATATCCGCAAAAACTCAAAGTGAAGTTGTCATTGTGCACCAAATAATGACACGTTGATCGTCGAAGTTAGGTTTCATCTTCCTTGGCTATGTTGAAAAGGTAGTGCGCATCTTGAAGCCTTGTTTGTTGGAGCCATCATGTGGTAATAAGTGACCATGTGAAACTGTTTCAGAGCCAGCCCTCTATAAACCAAATCTAAAGGCTTCCAAGTTCAGCGTATTTTTTGCATTTATGTATACATTCATCAACATATATGTGTTTTAAAAATGACCCTCATCACATGATTGAGAGAGAATTTTTTTTCCATATGCACTGATTTAAAATCATACACCTGCTGTCATACATGATGACAAAAAAAGCCATTATTTTTATGATTGTGGATAATACAGTTGAGAACGATTTACTAGTGCATAGTATTTAACTATATATATATATATATATATATATATATATATATATATATATTGTAAACCATTGTATCACTAAGATTTATACCCTTTCATCTCATCCTTATTATAAGACACTAACTATCAATTCTCACAAACTCATGATTAATAGTTGGATTATTAAATTTAGGAATAAATGTACCATTTATCTAGAGCCGTCAATATGGGCCGAGCCCGTAGGGCCGGCCCGTTTTTGCCTAAGCCCTGTAGGGCCGGGCTTGGGATTTAGAGGGAAAAATAGGGGTGTGGACCCTGAAGGGCCGGCCCTCAAGGACTAGGGCTTTTGAGGGCCGAGCTGAGGGCCGGCCCTGTTAGGCCCGACCCTTTTTCTTAAACTAAAAAAATAAAAAAAATAGAGGTATTCACTCTCAAATCCTTAGTCTCACTATAAGTTTGTAATAGTGTAATGGGCCAAATGTGCCAAGTTGCATCCATTTAATGTTCAGGTTTTTATTTTCACAAGGAATTAATTGCATTGATTTAAATATGATTGTGAGTTTTTTATCAAATACGCTTGAAGGACAATTAATTATTTGCTAATAGATTCAAATATGCTTGAAAGACAATTTATTATTTGCTACTTTTTTTGCAGATGATGGAGGTCATAATGCTTATGGCGTTAAAGAAGAAATGAAAAAACTTATATTTTTGTTAGTGGAGAAGAAGAGGAGGCAACTAACAGCCAAGCACAATCAAATGTTGTCGAATGATATTTATTGAGATTTTCTTTTTATGAGTTGTAATTGTGTCTTGTGGATTATTAGTATTTGAATGTTTTTTACTTCCTTAATGATGTTTTCGTTTATTTATATTAATACTTGAGTTTTATGTAGTGTACTTGTGTATTAAAAGTTAAAACTTGTGTAGTATGTGGTTGAAATTTTAAATTTTTTTATATGGGCCGAAGCCCTGAGGGCCGACCCTGGCCCGATTACTCTAGGGCCGGGCTTTAGAAAACAGAGGTTTTTTTGGAAAAAAGCCCTGATGGGCTTGGCCCGTTTAGCCCTGACCCTTAAGGGCTTGGCCCTTAAGGGCCGGGCCGGCCCGTTTTGACAGCTCTACATTTATCCAATTTTATACTTCATTAAAGGATCTAATTTAACTTTTAAAACTTTCAACATCCAGTAATGACAAAGATAAAGTGAAAAAAGGTAATTAACACAGTGGTTGATGTCTTATAATAAGGACAAAATTCTTTTGATAGTTGATTTCTTATAATAAGAACAAGAACAAGTTTGTTAGTTTAATGTGAAGCATGGAGTTGGTGGGAACACCTATATTGGAAATCAAAGTGATTGGAAACCGTATCCAATATTCGAAAACTTTATTCCTGTGTATTGCGGGGAGAATGGATTATGGTTTTTTATTATCATTTTCAATGCCTGATAGCTGAAACTTGGATGTATGAATTTAAAAAACCACTTTTTTCTTATTCAAGAAATGCATTTTTTCAAAATGCATTCTAGAATAGAATCGGTTGCTAAACAGACTCATCGTTATTTATTATGCGTGTTCGCAGTTAATATTAACCATGACATAATGCTTTGTCGTGATGCTTTATATCGTAGCTGTGAAAACCAGGACAATAGATGATTACCTCAGTTAAAACCTTGACATTTCACTGATTTTAATAGAGAAAAACACAATGCTTTTTTGTAGTATGGTCCTCTATATATCCACGAGGAGAACCTTAACTTCCCAGCTTCTTTGTAATTAGTTGTTTGAGCTCTAATTAATATGAGCTCAAAGTTCTAATGAGAGTCCTCCGCATCTAATTAATAATTGTCATATTTGAACATGTCATAATCACATCAAATAATTTTAATCATTTTCTGCTCTATATATTACTTTGACTTTTCATATATAAGATCATTATGAATCTTATCTTTCTTTATATAACCACATATCTATTTCAACACTCTTTATTTTTTACTGCCCCTACATTAAAACTATGTTGTTTAGAGTTCAAGAGAACATTGCATGCAATAAAAATTCTTTTTACCTAATACAATACTTTTCAGTTGCATATAACGCTCAACAACGGTAGCTTTTTTGCATTTAAACCACTATTAGGTCACATTAAATACTTTCTGGTATTTTTTTATTTATGAAAATATCAATAAAAAATAAATTTTGAAATGAAGGATGAATGAAGATAAAAATAAAACAATTGCATGCATAGTGTACATTTAACTAACAGATAATAAAAGGGGAAAAGGTTCCTTTGAAATGAAGATTCCACGCGTGACATGAAAAAGAAAACAAATTTTGAGTGTCAAGTAAGTGGATAGATGGATCAAAGGAAACTGCATGAAGCTCACTGTTTCACCTTTTAACTTATTGCTCCCAAGCAAAAGAACCAGAAAAGTTTGTCCCTACTGGAAGCTGCATCATACTTTCCTCCCATTTTCACCAGCACTATTAATTATTTTGATTCAGCTATCTATTTCATTATTTTGTAAAAGCAAAATGATCCCTTTTGAGGAATCAAAACTTCCCATATATACCTGATTTCATACTTGTGAATAACTGAGTTATGGCTTCCATGCAAGACCATTCATTTCCTTTGAGACTTTTTATTGACAAAGAAAGGAACAAAGTGGTTTTAGCTGAAGCAAGTGGAGATTTTGTAAACTCTCTCCTCACTTTCTTAACACTTCCTTTGGGAACCATCATTCGCCTTCTTTCCAACAATGAAACACATGATCAATCTGTAGAAGTTGGATGCATCAACAATCTCTACCACAGTGTCCAAAATTCAAACATACAGGTACACAATAGAAATAGCATTAATTTTATTAAATGAATTGTTGATATTATATCCTACATTAATAAATTCTCATATTGTAATCTATCTTAGATTAGATTTTTTCTTAACTTTTGGTTGGCCACTTACTCTTATTTTTTTTCATGTGCTTTTATTTTCCCTCTAATTCAATCCTTCAAATTCCTACATGAATGAAGCGAAATTTGTGTGTGAATAGGTTTTTCGGAATGGTATCTGCAAGAAAATGTTGTTGAGACCACGTAATGCATGTGAAAAGCTTTTCCATAAATTGAAATTGAATGTGGATGACACAGAACCTACCAAGTACTTGATGTGTGGGGCCTGTGGAGGGGGTAATGGAACATTGCTAAGTACTTTTGCAGGAGTGAGCTGCTCAACATGTGGGAAATTGATGAATAAGGAGATGAAGTTGGAAGGGGAGGAACATCATAGTAACTCCAATGGAGATGGTGTTTTTATTAGAGAGGACACTATGTACTTGATCTTTGATGATTTAAGAGTTGTTGAGAACTCTACAGGAAACATTGTTCATCATTTTGTCCAACTTGACTATACAGACTTCACTAAGCTCACTAAAGTCACTCCAAAGGTTAGCTTAAACCAGGTAGTCCTCCAATCCTATATATATAGTAATTAATTCTTGCACATTTTACATGGTTGAAAGAAAAACCTTAAGCTCATTACATATGTCTTAAAATGTAATTACTTTACAATTTTACCCATATTTAATATCCAGTATGATCATGATGACATAGTCAACATATATAGTAACAAACAAAGGTTAGCTCATATATCATACATTTATGTGAAACATTGAATGATATGACTTATAAATATGACCAAAATAAACCTTCTTTCTGTTAAATAAATAGGACTATAGGAGTATGTAAAATTGCCAACCGGAATTTGAATCATACCTTGATTGAACTTGATGATTAATGGTCTTACATTCAAGTGTATGTTATAGATTATGGACTTGTTGAAGCGAGCCTTGATCTCCAAGTCTCCTCTCACTGATGTATTCTGGACTAGTGAAACTGGTGGATATGATAACACCATGTCCTCTTTCAAACCTACACAAGCTCCAGAAAATGAGTCTGTGACTGGTAGTGATTCTCCCTTAATGCTCAAGGTAACCGTCAGCAAATCAACGAACAAAATACTGTATTCAGAAGCAGAGGCAGATTTTGCTGATTTCCTATTTAGCTTCCTCACCATGCCTCTTGGATTAGTTATCAAGATTTTAGGAGGCAATGATTTCAAGTTGGGATCTATGCATAATCTTTACAAAAGTGTCAAGGGTCTAAGCACATGGTACACAAGTTATTGTGGTAATAATTTTAGCTCCACATTATACACTCCTTTACTGGATTTGAAGGTGGCTCCTCAATATGGTTACATAAGGCAGCCATTAATGGTTCAGGAAGAAAAGACTCCTACTTTTTGGTATGGTGCTGGTGTGATCAGAAATATGATGTGTTATGGAAAAAAGAATGGAGTAATTTCTAAAGACCGGCATCATATAACGAATGCATCTGAAATGTGTGTAGTTGATCCAAGATGTGATGGTGGAAGGACAGGACTTGGTGCAGGATTTGTGAAGAGACCATCACTTTTTGCTGTAATGGATGATCTTCATGTCACACCATTGACTTCTGCTTCAAGCATTTCGTTTCTGCAGAAATTGAATGTCCCTTTGAATGATTTGGAACAGCATGCTGTGACAATTGGTCGGAATGAGGTAAAAATATACACTCCTAAGTCCTAACTGATTTTCAGAGAAAAAGATAATGGTCTTATTTTGCCTTTCAAGTAACCACCATGGACCATTGGACACTATAAACTAACACTGGATACAATTTTACCCTTAAAGTACAAGTGGTCGAATCTTAACATCTGGAGAATGTAATGTTGACACGTGTCAACGTTACATTCGCCAGAGGGTAAAATTGTGATCACTTTGGTTATTTCAAGGGTAAAATTGTACCCGATATTAGGCTAAGGTGTCCAGTGGTCCAGAGTGATTAATTGATGGGAAAAATAGGGTCGTTGCCCTAGAAGAAAGTTATTTTCATTTTCACACATGACATCAATTATTTTACATGAATTAGGCTATGAATTTGTTGGGGGCATCTTTGACATCAAAAGTTGCATTGACAAAGGGTCTTTTCTACCTTGTGGAGAAGCCAAAAGAAGAAGCCAAAGCTTGAACATTTTTGTATTTTGTTATAAGGAGAGGCGAATTTTAGAATTTTTGTAATATGTTTGAGTATGAAATCTCTAAATCTTGCCATATTGACTTGAACAATCTTGAAGAATTGTCCTGTTTACAGTGAGATGAAGTTGAAGTCACTGTTGTGATGAAAAATTAATGTTTGGAAGAGAATTTAAAAAATTTGTAATTTGTTTCATCTATTCTTTACAAAGTTAAGTGTTTGATGCTCCTTAGATATCATAACATGTTTTGTTTTTATTGCAGAGAAGAATATGGATATAAAA
Source organism: Mimosa pudica (assembly GCA_029929735.1). NCBI lineage: Eukaryota > Viridiplantae > Streptophyta > Magnoliopsida > Fabales > Fabaceae > Mimosa > Mimosa pudica. Next base: position 12,276,049 of record JAKELP010000030.1, on the reverse strand, counting down.
ATTCATATTCTTGTGTTGGAATAATAGAGTCTAATAGAGGAATCTTTAAAAAAGATTGAATGTAATGTAGCAATTGTGACAAGAATGACACTTCTTCTTTTGGTGGACTGCCTCCAAGTCATGCACTTGACTTGTTGTCCAAACATTGTTACGAATTTTGTTATATTTTCACATGCCATATATATGAGAAGCTATTAGGAACCGTAAAATAATTATAACCACTTTATTAAATTACATGCGCAATTTTTAAAAATTATATATATATATATATATATATATATATATATATATATATTATAAATATATACTAAATATTAAAAATGTACATAATTAATAAAAATATATGTACTTTTTGTTGGTCTTTGTGATTATCCAAGTTGCAAACATTATAGTCAATAAATAGATTTATGAATGAGAAAAGAAAGTTAGGAGTTGTGTGTATAACTCATATTTAAATCTCTCTATCTCAATTATAAAAATCATATTTAACTCATATTTTGCATGTGTATTTGGGGAGTCATTATTTAAATAATTAAGAGTTTTTTATGTGAATTGGGAAAAGAGTGATCTAAGCATTATATAAGTAATTCTTTTAGGTTATTTGATACTCAATTGAAATAAAAAATTGAAAATAGGAAGAGATCTTTTTAAGGGAAGTTTTATGTGATTGATAGATGTATTTATTCCTCTTTCTCTTATATATATATATATATATATATATATATATATATATATATATATATATATAATGTAGATATTTTATTGAAAAAGGAAATAAGAAGGCATGCTGCACACTGATAAGAACTTGGCAAAGGAAGGGAATAAATTAACAAAAAATAGCATCATCACCATCATTAGGGGGTGGGATACCTTGGAAAACAAGAAAAGAAATTGATGAGGGAAAAAGGAAACAAAAGGAGTTGATTGATATTTAAGACAAAAACACGCTGGAATTAGGAAACTAAGGAGAGAAAAAAGAAAATGGTGCTATTGGTGGTAGCTTTGGGGGATTTTTCAATTGCAATATAAATACACAAATACACGCATCAAGAATCACAATTGTACTCCTCACTGGCGATTGAAAAATTATATTCTGCTATGCAAGATCCTTCATTAAGTTTGAGACTTTTTGTGGACAAAGAAAAGAACACATTGGTAGTAGCTGAAACAAGCAGTGACTTTGTAGATATTTTGCTCAGTTTCTTAACCCTTCCACTAGCAACCATCATTCGGCTTGTGTCTCCAGACTTAGGTTGCATCAACAACCTTTACCAAAGTGTGAAAAATTCTGACTCACATGTAAGTTGACTTGAATTACTTAATGTCAATATGTCTAAAAAAGTCAACTGATGAGTCTTGTATTATATTAAAACGTGAAGCTAAATTGGTGTCTATCTAGATTTTCTGGAATGACATTTGCAAGAACTTGTTGCTGTTTCCGCGTAATCCACGCGAAGAGCTTTGCAAGAATCTAAAATTGAATGTGGATGATACAGAGCCCACCAAGTATTTCATTTGTGGTTCCTGTGGTGAGGGTAGTGGAAAATGGCTTAGTACTTTTGCAGGAGCAATTTGTACATGTGGGAAACTGATGAATAAAGAGACCAAGTTGCGGGAGGATCATTTGGAAAAAGATGTTTTTGTTGAACATCATAATCCATATTTGATCTTTGATGATTTGAGGGTTCTTCCAAATTATCATGGCAGCACTATTAAACTACTTAAACAACTTGGCTACCATGACCTCACCAATCTCGTTGATATCTCTCAGAAAGTTGGCTTAAACCAGGTAATAATTGTTCTCTCTTTTCGTTTATTTCATGGCTTACCCTTAATAAGTCTTTATATAAGCGTGTATGAACTTGATTTGTATTTTCTCTCCACATGTTATGTTTTAGATTAAGGACTTGTTGAAGAGGGCTTTGATCTCCAAGTCCCCTCTCACTGATGTATTTTTGGCTCAGAATGAGTGTGGATCTGACCCCATTTCCTATTTTAGACATACATTGACCATGGCATCTTCACAGTCCACTAGTGATCATTCATTGAAGGCCAAGTTAATGATGAGCAAGTCAACCAACAAAATAATGTTTACTGAAGTAGAGGAAGATTTTTGTGATTTTCTATTCAGCTTTCTGACTATGCCTCTTGGGTCTATACTGAAGCTGTTACATCCAAATGTAACTTTGGGTTGTATTGAAAATCTGTACGGAAGTGTGATTAATCTTTGTAGCAACATCACATATGCTAGATTACTTAATTTGAAGGTGGCCTTTCAACATGGTTTTGTGAAGCAGCCCCTAGAGCTTATTGAAGAAGAAATTCCTGACTACTTGTCACGGTTCTTGAATAGCTTTAAAAATTACCAAATGAAGAACAGACTTAGTCAAAGTGAACCAATGAATCTTGATGACCCAAGATCGGTTGATGGATGGAGGGAATCTGCTGAGGGATTTGTGAGTAGACCATTACATTTTGTTGTAATGGATGATCTTCAAGTCTTGCCATTGCCTTCTTCTGCGTCAATCATCTTGTTTCTCCAGAAATTGAATACTTCTATGGACGATTTGGAAGAGCATGAGGTGACAATTGGCAAGATTGAGGTAAAAAAAAATCTATTCTTTTCTGATATACTACCTCCGGTCCTAAATATAAGATCTAGATAACTTTTTTTTTGGAATGATTAAGGTTGCGAAATAGATTATTAAATCATGACATATTTGATATCTTTTTAGATTATCCATTAGCTTATAGGTAAAATAAACTAGTTTAAGAGAAAAAATTAGGTAAATCAATTAGGTAAATCAATTTATCAATTTATAATTAACTTATTTTTTTTGGCTTTTTTAGGATTTTTAAAAAAAGTCATCTAGGTCCTATATCTATATTTAGGACCGGAGGGAGTATAACGAAATACTTTATTTATAGTGCAAGCTGACACAATTTTTTGAATTATTATTATGTACATGTGGTTCAGGCGCTGAATATATTAGGAGCATCTTTAACATCAAAATCTGCATTGACGACTGGTCTTTCCTACCTTGTGAAGAAGCCAAAGCAAGGAGCCAATAATTAAAATTGAACATGTGGTATTTTAAGTTTACATGGGAATGAACATTTTAATTGAGGCTTCTAGGTGTGTGTTGTAAGAGAAGAAGCCTTGTCATTTGCGTGCACGTGTTTGTGTAATTGGAGTATGGAATTTTCACATAACTGGTTTAATATTTTCATTTATCCAACAATACAATGTGCTAATTTTTTTCCTAAAGGTTCTAATCAATGTTGTAAAAGCCGGACCGGAAAGCGAGCCGGAAAAGGCTTCGGGTCATGGTTTAACACGGTCTAACCGCTCAAACCGATGGTTGGACGACCGGATAACTGTTGAGACGGAATGTGAAGCTGTCGACAGTTGGACCGGTCCAACCGTCCGGTCCGGTCCGATTCTTACAACACTGGTTCTAATGCAAGTTTAATTTTGGTAATGATAGTTTAGTGACATTCTAGCTACTTCCATTATTTGATGGAAAAAATTATTATTCCTACCGGTCATATAAGATCTAGTTGACTTTTTTCTTTTAGAGATTAAGAAGCAAAATAGATTATTTAACTATGATATATATATTTGATATATTTTTAGATTATGTATAGGTAATAAACTAGTTCAAGAGTAAACATTATTTTGTTTTCTTAGGATTTTTTGAAAAAGTAGAGTATTTATTAGGATCCAAGATAGATGTCAGATGATAATGATGATTCGCTTAGATTGATGGAGAGAACAAAAGTCACATACACGTGTTTAAATACCTCTTTGACTTATGGTTCAATAGCTTTGATATATAATTAAGTTGAATGTTATTAGAACATGTGTCTCTTAGTTGGAAGATACCTACATATTTCTGTATATGGTACTCAGAATTAGCAATATATATAATCTTCCTATGACTATGTAACTAACATTTTGGAGTTCTAAGTTGAACCAAAATGATTTCTCCATCAGAGCTTTTTCTTCACCTCTAGTGCTCTCATGGATGCTCTATTTTCCTTTTATCAAACATGCATATGGTATTTGAAGATTATTTTGAGGTGTTCAAAGGACCTTAGCTTCCTCAAGAAAACACTTGAGAAACAAGTGAATCACTAAAAATACTCCTGCCTTTTCAAATTCTCACAATATATATTTACTATGATATTTAAATTTTACCATTTACATACCAAGCAAAGATATTCAAAATAGGTTTGTCGCTTTCTAAAATTAGTGAAAATTAACATAGAAACACAACAATGCATTAAGAAATCCTACTTGCCATGATAATTTGCACAAATTTACAACTTTCTTAGAGTTTAACCATTTTATAATTTCGTTTCTGCAATAATTGAATGTCCCTTTGAATGATTTGGAACAATATGATGTGACAATTGGTCCAAATGAGGTAAAAGTATATACTCCTAACTGATTTTTGGAGAATAATTTATTTTCATTTTATGGAAATAAAATTTAGATATGAAAAGATTCTATGTTCCTCATTAAAATTTATTTATGAATGAGGGCACAAGAGTCATTTCATATCTACAAAACTTAAGTATTAGAAGCGCAATTTTTGGTAAGGTTTAGTATTAATTTTGCACTTTCGCCTTTTGTTATAATTAATGAACTCTCTAAATCTTGCCGTATTATTGACTTGAAGAATCCGGAAGAATTGTCCTGTTTATAGTGAGATGCAGTTGAAGTCACTGTTGTGATGAAAAACTAATGTTTGGTGGAGAATTCAAACAATTTGTTTCATCTATTTGTTATGGAGTTAAGTGTTTAGTCCTCCTTAGATATAACATGTTTTGTTTTTATTGCAGAAAATAATATAGATATATAATTCCGTATTCTTATTTTGGAATAAGAAAGTTTGATGGAGGAATCTTTTAATAAAAAAAGAATGTAATATAGGCATTCTGAGAAGAATAACACTTCTTATTTTGGTGGGTGGTTTGTCTTCAAGTCATGCACTTGACTTCTTGTCTAGGCATTATTACTGTCTCATACAAATAAGAACTCTTGTATGAAAAATCACAACTCTTAACAACATGGATATGAGATTTCTTAGGCAAATATCTCTCCTATTGGAATAAAATAATTTGATTTAGAATTTGTGAGGTGCTGGATACAATCAAGCAAACATTTTGGTGAATTGCCTTCTAGTAGTCATGCAGTTGACGTAATGTACAATCAAGCAAACATTTTCTTCTTCTAGACAGTTGGAGATTGAAAAAACAATCTAGTCATTACTGACTCAATTAAGTTTATTTATGATAAAGTTTCAAGATAATTGTATCTATACATAAACTATTAAAAAATGTGAAGAGACATAAAATATTACTACTATAACTACAACTATTATATCAATTACTTGTTTTATCACATGCACATTTTTCAAAATTATACTCCTGTATTTGTAAGAAACTAAGCATGATAAAGATTAGATAGATTCATGAATGTGAAAAGAAACGGAAGAGTTAGTTGTCAAACTCACTGGTGATTGGCAAATAGAGAACTCTTGATTGAAAAATTACATTCTGCTTGAAAACTATGGCGACTTCTATGGAAGAGCCTTCATTAAGTTTGAGACTTTTTGTGGACAAAGAAAAGAACAAAGTGGTTGTAGCCAAAACAAGCTAAGCAGTGAGTTGGTAGATATTTTGCTCAGTTTCTTAACCCTTCCACTGGGAACCATCATTCGTTGTGTGTCACCAGACATTGGTTGCATCAACAACCTCTACCAAAGTGTGAAGAATTCTGACTCAGAGGTAAGTTGACTTGAATTACTTAATGTCAATATGTTTAAAAAAGTCAACTGATGAGTATCAACTTTTTTCACGAGAAGCTAAATTCATGCCTGCATAGGTTTTCTGAAATGAAATCTGCAAGGACATGTTGCTGTGTCCACGTAATCCATTGGAAAAGCTTTGCAAGAAACTAAGATTTAATGTGGATGATACAGAACACACCAAGTATTTCATTTGTGCTACTTGTGGTGCAAGTTGTGGAAAATGGCTAATTGGTTTCGCAGGAGTAAATTGTCCATGTGGGAAACTGATGGCTAAAGAGACCATGTTGGGGGAGAGTCATTTCAAAAATGATGTTTTTGTTAAACATCATAATCATTTACCTAATTTTTTCAATTAGACTAGTTTATTTTACCTATACGCTAATGAATAATCTAAAAAGATATTAAATATGTCATGATTTAATAACTTATTTCGCAACCTTAATCTTTCCAAAAAAAAAGTTATCTAGGTCTTATATTTAGGACCGGAGGTAGTATTTATTAAGTAATCAAAGTATAGAGCGAAATAACTAGTTTATAATTTTCATAAATTATTTTTCACATGGTTCAGGCACTGAATATGTTGGGAGCATCTTTGACATCAAAAACTGCTTTGACTGATAGTCTTTATTACTTGGTGAAGAAGCCAAAGAAAGAAGCCGACTAAGCTTGAACCTTTTGTATTTAGTTATATGGGAATGTACACATTTGAAGGCTTCTAGGTTTTGTATAACATGGAAGCCTTCTCATTATCATATATATGGATGTTTAAAATATAGGATCAGTTATTATGCGTTCTCGTGTTGGATCGGGTAAGAAGATTATTGAATCAAGGGACAGCCTATCAAACACACAACTGATTTTGGCAGTTAAATGTCCAACAGAACAATGGCTAATTTGTCTTTAGAATAGTAATATGGGTTTGAATTGCATAGCAAACTGAAGTTTGGTGAGGATTAACATTTTTAATGACAAACTAGCTACTTCTCCAAGATTTTCCATGAACGAAACATGTTTTACAAAGCTTTTTTTTAATCCCAAATGAGAAATGCATAAACATTAATAAATATGAAAGAGAGTTAGATGTAAAGTAGTAAAAAACACATTAAATGAGAAGAGAATGTAAGATGAACTCTTATATTAGGGACAAAAATCATTCAAATTTTGGGCTTTTATATTAGGGGGCTTTTATATTAGGGACCAGAGGGAGTAGATGTTAGTTGGAATAGTTTCTATGGGTTAAGTAAACGAGGTTTAGTAGGGAGTTTAAAATCAAAACCAAAATGATTTCTCCAATTCTCCACAGAAATTTTTTATTTGCCCCTGATGGTCTACAATTCTAATTTCCCAAATTTTTTGTTACCTTAATCTTTCTCAAAACATGTACTTATCTGGATTTTCCAGTTTTAACATTTTCACATATGTTACCCCTACTTTATACTCTCACCAATCATCAACTAAGAAAAGGGCTCTATTTTTTTTTAAAAAAATTGTTATGATGTTAAAAAAATGCGTATATTATTGAGTAACTACAAGCCACATTAATTTATCAAACATAGAAATCTAGGTAGAACCAACAAAGCGCTAAAATAATTGTACGTCGAGTCCTCATAGTCACCACTCATCAGGAAACGGGAAACCACAAGATAAGTTAGTTTGTTGGTTCATCTTTCATTTGCTTTAGACCGTTCGGTTTCACCAAGCATGGTAAATTTTATAAATTATTGTGAGTTATAAAATAGTAATACTTCATCTGATCTTAAATGTAAGTACATTTTGATTTTTGTTTAGAAGTTAAAGAAATAAATCAGAGCACTATAAAATTATTAGTTATAAAGTACTACCTCGCTCCGGTCCTAAATATAGGACCTAGATGACTTTTTTTTGGAGAGGTTAAAGTTGCAAAATACTCTATTAAATCATGACATATTTGATATATTTTTAGATTATCTATTAGTATATAAGTAAAATAAACTAGTTTAAGGGAAAAAATTAGGTAAATCAATTTATAATTAACTTATTTTGCTTTTTTTAGGATTTCTCAAAAAAGTCAATTAGGTCTTATATTTAGGACCGGTGGGAGTATTAATATTCTCTCTAGTCCTAATAATAAGATTATAGGTTACTTTATTAGAATAAAGTATAAATTAGTTTTGCGAGAAGAAAAGACAATTATAAACATTTAAAGTGATTAATATCTATAAAAAGGTCAAATAATCTTATAATTAGACCCGAGAGAGTCCAACCATTATTATTATTATTAATTTACTAATTACTAATCACATGCACATTAAAGTTATATACTTATAGTATTTGTTTTTTATGTTGAAAAATGATGCACGTCTGGTTTTCCGTATTTGTTTTTGATATTAAAGTTGATGCACCTCTGGTATTCTTCATAATTATCCATACAGTAAGCATGATATATAAATAATAGATAGACTCATGAATGTGAAAAAAAAGGTGAAGAATGGTCTAACTCATTGTTCACACTCCCCACTGCTCTATGCTATAAATCACAACTCCTAGTTAGCAATTAACAATGAATTAAAATTTGATTGCAAACTATATGGCAGCTTCCATGCACGACCATTCATTTATACTTTGAAACTTTTTGTGGACAAAGAAAATAACAAAGTGGTTATAGCCGAAACAACCAAAGACTTTGTAGATGTTCTGTTCAGTTTCCTCACCCTTCCACTTGGAACCATCATTCGGCTTGGGTTATCAAACATAGGTTGCATCAACAACCTCTACAAAAGTGTGAAAAATTGTGATACACAGGTACGTTGACTAAAATAACATAATGTTATTAATATGTACTTCAAAAAGTCAATTTTTTTAAAAGGAGTTGAATTGTGTCATTGTATCAATATAGGTTTTCTGGAACGAAATCTGCAAGAACATGTTGCTATGTCCACGTAATCCATGCGAAAAACTTTGCAAGAAACTAAGATTTAATGTGGATAATACAGAACCCACCAAATATTTCATTTGTGATTCCTGTGGTGAGGGAAGTGGAAAATTTCTAAGTACTTTTGCAGGAGCAACTTGTTCATGTGGGAAACTGATGGTTAAAGAAACCAAGTTGGAGCAAGGTCATTTCAAAGGAGATGATGTTTTTGTTAAAATGCATTTTAAGTATTTGATCTTTGACGATTTAAGGGTTCTTCAAAATTCTCCTGGCAACACTTGTAAACTACTTGTCCAACTTGGCTACAAAGAAATACCCAAGCTCATTGAAATCTCCCCAAAAGTTAGCTTAAAGCAGGTGCTTCCTCATGCTTTCATTCATTTCATTTTTCCTTTAATTATAGGTTCCAAATTTTTTGGAAATTTTATACTCCCTCTGGTCCTAAATATAATATAAGACCTAATTGACTTTTTTTTTTGAGATGTTAAGGTTACAAAATAAGTTATTAAATTATGATATACTACCTCCGGTCCTAAATATAGGATCTAGATAACTTTTTTTTGGAGAGGTTAAGGTTGCAAAATGGTCTATTAAATCATGACATATTTGATATATTTTTAGATTATCCATTAGTTTATAAGTTAAATAAACTAGTTTAAGGAAAAAAATTAGGTAAATCAATTTATAATTAACTTATTTTGCTTTTTTTAATGATTTTTTAAAAAGTCAATTGGGTCTTATATTTAGGACCGGAGGGAGTATTTGATATATTTTTATATTAGTCATTAGTTTATAGGTTAAATAAACTAGTTTAAGGGGGAAAAATTAGGTAAATCAATTTATAATTGACTTATATTTTGCTTTTTTATGATTTTTAAAAAAGTAAACTAGATATTATATTTAGCACCGGAGCGAGTATAAAAAGCAAGTATTTAGAAGAGGGTGGGATATAATTCCTTGGATGATCTGGATTTGTGCTTTCTTTCCACATGTTTATGTTTTAGATTAAGGACTTGTTGAAGAGGGCCTTGGTATCCAAATCTCCTCTCACTGATGTGTTGTTGGCTCCAAAAGAGGGACTAGTTGAACCCATTTCATCTTCTAGACACGTGGCTGTGTCACAGAATTTGGAATTTTGTATATTAAAGCTCAAGTTAACAATGAGCAAGTCAACCAATAAAATATTGTTTGCTGAAGCAGATGAAGACTTTTGTGATTTTCTTTTCAGCTTTCTCACAATGCCTCTTGGCTCTATTCTTAAGCATTTACATCATCGAAATATAACTCTTGGATGTATTGAAAATTTGTACAAAAGTGTGATGGGCCTTCGTAGTGACATCACAGATACTGGACTACTTGATTTTAAGGTGGCCTTTCAATATGGTTATGTGAATCAGCCACTAGAGCCTGTTGAAGAAGGAATTCCTATGTACTTGTCAGAGTTCTTGAATAGTTTTGTAATGTATGGGAGGGGACCCATGAAACTTTTTGAGCCAAGATCTGTTGATGGAAGGAGGGAAGTTGCTATAGGATATGTGAGGAGACCATCACGTTTTGTTATAATGGACGATCTTCAAGTCTTGCCATTGACTTCTACATCAAGCATCTTGTTTCTGCAGCAGTTGGATACTTCTTTGGACGATTTGGAAGAGCATGAGGTGAAAATTGGCAGGAATGAGGTAAACAAATACTCCCTCCGTTCCTAAATATAAGATCACTTTGGCTAATTTGGAGAGATTAAGGAAGGCTTTCCAATGAATTGGGATTACATGATTTTCCCAAAATACCCCTTACTTAAATTTAAAAGACAAATAGGGATTTGAGAGAGAAGTGAGGGAGCTAAGAAATATAGGGGTAATTTAGACCAAAATTGAGACAAAATAGAAAGTGATCTTATATTTAGGAACTTATCCACTTCCCCAAAGTGATCTTATATTTAGGAACGGAGGGAGTATATCTTTCATTATCTATGGAATATAGAGCAATCTGGTTCAAGTTTATTGTTTTCATGAATTGTTCTTTTACTGAATATATTGGGAGCATCTTTGACATCAAAAGCTGCATTGACTAGTCTTTCCTACCTCATGATGAAGCCGTAGAAAGAAGACAATAATCAAACTTGAATTTTTGTATCTTAAAGTTATATGGGATCAGAGTGGACATTTTAATGAAGGCTTCTAGATGTTGTATAACAAAGAAGCATCATTTGTGTGTTTCAATATAGGTTAGTTATTATGTATGCATGCATGTGTTTGTGTAAGAAGAGCATTGAATGTACATACAAAATTGGTTTTAGTAGATCAATAGCTAGTTAGTTGAGCTGATAAATGAGCTACAAGATGATAACTACTCATGTTCGATTCCAGTAAAATGCTCTCATTGTAACTGTAAGAGAGGACAACCTTGTCTGTGTGGCAACACTCTTACCCCTCGAGTCTGAATTAAACCGGACAGTGATTAATAAAAAATAATGGTTTTAGCAAGAGTACATTTATCCAATAGAACTAGAACTGTAACATACTCTTTCTTGGAGAATATGTGTTAAACCGGGCAGTGATTAAAAGATAGTGTTTCTAAAATTTAATAAGCATAAAATTTAAGAGGTTCATAAATAAAAGATAGTGTTTCTAAAATTTAGTAAAAAATTAACATAAAATCAAATGAATGCAACAAGTCTACTTGACAGAGTAAATTTGCACAAATTTATAACTCTTTTGAGACTAACAATTTCACCATTTTATAATTTAGTCATCAACTCATGTTTTAAAACATAACCAAATATTCCAAGCCTATAGCATAACTTACTTCAGGTTTAGCTTATTGGCCTATTTAGTAACTAGTCAAAGCTAATATTCAGGTCCAATAAACCAATTTGAGTAAATAGGCCACCCCTTTTTTAAGGCCTAATTAACCTACAAGTCTTTAGCTATGGCCTTTTTTTTAACTTAGACAGTGATATATGGGATGAAATATATAATTTATTAATAAATTAATAACATTATCAACTTACTTTAATTCTAAAATTTACACTTTATTTTTATTTATAAATCCAACATTTTTTTAAATCACTCCCTAATTTATATGATTTACTATGACCATATAAAAAATCACAAGTCTCAACGACATGGATATGAGATCGATTTTTTAGCCAAATATCTCTCCCATTAGAATAAAATAATTTGATTTAGGATTTGTGAGATGCTAGACACTTCCTATTTTGGTGCATTGCCTTCTAGTCATGCAGTTGTCATAATGTATGATCAAGCAAGTATTTTCTTCTAGTAGATACTGAAAGTACCATTGACTATAAGAGATGGAAAAAATAATCCAGTCATTAGCGACTCAACTGAATTTATTTATGATAAAGTTTCAAGATAATTGTAATTACACATAAAATATTGAAAAAAGTGAAGAGTCATAAAATATTACTATAACTATTATTAATTACTTAAATTAATCACATGCTCATTTTTCAAAATTATACTCATGTACGTGTACTTAATATTGGAAGTTGATGCACCTCTTGATATTCTTGATGATTATCCATTTAGTAAGCTTGATAAACATTAGATAGATTCATGAATGTTGAAAGAAAAGGAAGAGTTGTCAAACGAACTCATTTGTATGTACTCCCCACTATCCTCCGAATGCTAATCACAACTCTACTCCTCACTGGCCATTGGAAAATTCTGTTCTTCTCGTAAATTATGGCGACTTCCATGCAAGAGCCTTCATTAAGTTTGAGACTTTTTGTGGACAAAGAAAAGAACAAAGTGGTTGTAGCTGAAACAAGCTGTGACTTTGTAGATATTTTGTTCAGTTTTTTAACCCTTCCACTAGGAACCATCATTAGGCTTGTGTCACCAGACATTGGTTGCATCAACAACCTCTACCAAAGTGTGAAGAATTCTGACTCACAGGTAAGTTGACCTTTTCTATTACCATAACAGGTAAGTTGACTTGAATTACTTAAAATGTCAATATGTCTAAAAAAGTCAACAGATCATGAGTATCAACTTTTTTCACGTAGGTTTTCTGGAATGAAATCTGCAAGAACATGTTGCTATGTCCACGTAATCCATGTGAAAAGCTTTGCAAGAAACTAAGATTTAATGTGGATGATACAGAACCCACCAAGTATTTCCTTTGTGCTACTTGTGGTGCAAGTTGGGGAGATTTGCTAAGTGGTTTCACAGGAGTAACTTGTTCATGTGGGAGACTTATGGAATGTGATATCAAGTTGGGGGAGGATCATTTCCAAGAAGATGTTTTTGTTAAACAAGATATTCAATATTTGATCTTTGATGATTTGAGGATTTTTCAAAATTCTTCTGGCAACACTATTAAACAACTCAACCAACTTGGCTACAAAGATCTCACTAATTTGATTGAAATATCTCAAAAAGTTGACTTACACCAAGTAATTGCTCTCTCTTTTTATCTATTATTTCACTTACCCTTAATTAGTCCGTAGGACAAAAAAATCATTTTACTATGAACTTGATTTGTTTTCTTTCCCACATGTTTATGTTTTAGATTAAGCACTTGTTGAAGAGGGCCTTGGTCTCCAAATCCCCTCTTACTGATGTATTCTTGGCTCAGAAAGATGGTGGATCCGACCCTATTTCATATTTCAGACATGTACTGACCATGCCACCATCACAGTCCACTAGTGATTCTTCATTAAAACTCAAGATAATATTGAACAAGTCAACCAACAAAATAATGTATGCTGAAGCAGAGGAAGATTTTTGTGATTTTCTATTCAGCTTTCTGACTATGCCTCTGGGGTCTATTCTTAAGCTGTTACATCCAAATGTAACTCTGGGATGTATTGAAAATCTCTATGGAACTGTGATTGATCTTTGTAGCAACATCAAAGATGCTAGATTACTTGATTTGAAGGTGGCCTTTCAATATGGTTTTGTGAAGCAACCATTAGAGCTTACTGAAGAAGCAATTCCTGCCTACTTGTCATTGTTCTTGAATAGGCTTATTGAAGAAGATATTCCTGCCTCCTTGTCATTGTTCTTGAATAGGCTTATTGATGAAGATATTCCAGCCTACTTGTCATTGTTCTTGAATAGGCATATTGAAGAAGGAATTCCTTCCTGCTTGTCATTGCTCTTGGATAGCTGTAGAATTGACCAAGTGAAGAACAGAATTAGACAAAGTGAACCCATAAAACTTTTTGACCCAAGATCTGTTGATGGAAGGAGGGAAGCTGCTATAGGATTTGTGAGGAGACCATCACATTTTATTGTAATGGATGATCTTCAAGTCTTGCCTTTGACTTCTTCTGCGTTAATCATTATGTTTCTGCAGAAATTGAATACTTCTTTGGACGATTTGGAAGAGCATGAGGTGACAATTGGCAAGATTGAGGTAAAAAAATCTATTCTTTACTGATATATGGAAATACTTTATTTATTAGCATATAGTGCAAGCTAACACAGGTTTGTTAATTTCATGAATTATTATGGTACATATGGTTCAGGCGCTGAATTTGCTAGGAGCATCTTTAACATCAAAAGCTGCATTGACAACTAGTCTTTCCTATCTCGTGAAGAAGCCAAAGGGGAAGCCAACTAAAATTGAACCTCTATTATTCTAAGTTTTCATGGGAATGGACATTTTAATTAAGGCTTCTAGGAGTTGTAATATAACAAAGAAACATTATCATTTGCGCTTGTGGATGTTTGAAATATAGGCCATTTATTATTCATGCACGTGTTTTTGTAATTAGAGTATTGTATTTACACACAGGTGGTTTCAGTATTTTCATCTATCCAACATAACAAATGTGCTAATCTTTTTTGCTGAAGGTTCTAATGCAAGCTTAATTTTGGTGAGGATAAATGTGTTTAGTGACATCCGAGCTACTTCCAATATTTGAAGGAAACATTTTCATTATTAGACCGTTTGGTTGCGCGAGGCCACAAGCATGGTACATTTTAGGAGTATTTGTTATAGGTTGCGCGAGGCCACAAGCATGATACATTTTACTATTTTAGGAGTATTTGTTATATTCTAATAATTATAACATGAGGGATGAAATTTAACTCTTCTATTGGTATTATAAATGGGCGAGTTTGATTCTCCGTCAAGTGATTAATAGATGCTATCAGGTGAGTGAACTTTTGAATGGAGATGTAACCAGGGAAATTTGTTTTTTTTTTGGGGATTGTATGGAAAAAGTTGAGGGATTTGACTCTTCATTTGTTTTTATGTATGAGTGAGTTTGATTTTTACTCAAATTAAAAATATTACATATAATATGAAATTATTTGGAAAGTTAAACTATAATTAAAATTTAGTCATAGTGAACTTTCGTATGGAGGAGGTTTCTAAGGGAAACTTGGTTTTTTTTGTGGGGTGGGGGTTTGGAACTTTGGAAGGGAGGTTGTGGGCGGAGTTTGACTCTTCTTTTGTTTTTATACACAAGTGAATTTAATTCTCGGTTAAGTTGAAAATATTAAAAGTAATCTAAATTTATATTTTTAAAAACAATTCATTGGTAGCAATAATAGTACTTTAAATATTTATAGTTTAGATTCTCTTTAATTTAATCTTTTAAAATATCTCATTCTCAAATAATTTTACCAAAATACCTTCATACTAATTTGGTGGGGGGGGGGATTTGGTTCCTTTTTTTTTTTTGAGTGAGAGGAGGCACGAGAATGAAAGGGGATTTTCGATAATTTAATTCCCATATTTTTATTATCTTTTTAATTTATAAAAAACAATAACTTAATTGTAACGTTTTAAATAAAATACCTTGAAAGATAAGTGTCAATTATTTCATTCAATATGTCTCAATTTGTCCTCATATATGACCATATTTTCCACCTTTTAAGAGACAAATAAAAAAGGGAGACAAATTATATATAAATATTTATGAAAGAACGGCTTAAAATATTCAAATTTCAAGTAGGAGTATTTTATATATATATGATAGACAATATTTTTCATGTTGAGATTCTTCAAATTTCATAACAAATAATTTTATACCCATCGTTTGTATTTAAAAAATTTGAATTCACTACTTTTTTAATGACAAATTTATTTTTGAAAAAAATTTATAGTTATCAAATTAAACTTAATTTTGATTTTGTTTACAATAAAATAAAAAATTATTAAAAACGTTATAGTTAATTAGATTAAAACATGAATAATTTAAATAAATATGAATTACTATATAAAAAATAAAAATAAATTATCCTCAATAAAATGAGAAACAGAATAATAGCTAGAAGGTGTCAGTTCTATTCTATTGAGGCAAAAATGTAACTTATGTAAATAAAATTTAAATTCGCACAGACTCTGATATCAAACGTTATAAATGGAATGCAAACTGTTAAGCGAAAAACTTAAAATGGTATCAAGCACAATTTCAATTCCTAACTTTGAACATCTAAGACCTTCATATTACCACATTTCGTGCATCGCACGGGTAAAATTCTTGTTTTATACATATAGATAAGCTCATGAGCACGTGATGATAACACATGAAACCAACTCCAAGTGTGATAGATAGATACAATAAACTTTGAGTCTTCCAAACAGAACAGCTAGCATAAGGGGAGATCAGCGGAGGAGTTGGCACTGAAGTTGCAGGGGTTGGGCCATTTTGAACCTCAAAGGCCATTACAAGCCCATGGCAAGTGGTCTTCAATATGACAATGAACATACCATATACCTGCATGCACAATATCAATCCTATAACATTATTTACATGTATCAATCCCTACAACATTATTTCCATATATTAGTAATTATTTATTTGACATTTTGTTTTTTTATAAAAGACAATATTCATTAAAAATAAAGTAAGAAACATAATACATGCATCATTACAGAAATTTGAATAAAAAACAAAGAATGAGCATTGTTTATTGAAAGTTTCTTAATACAACTAGAAAGCTTGCATCATTCTACACTAATGCATGAGAATATGCTAGATATCCACACCAACATCATCTAATTGCAAAGGAGACAGACTCAAAAGCCAATTATTTGATCTGAAGAAACAACTATACGGGCTTGGTGTTTGAATTGTGATTCAAGTGTTATATGACAGAATAGAGTTATTTTTCAAGCTTACATGTTTATTATATGCTCCGAATGTAGGATTTGATCTTTGCTTCCTTCCCTATTTTGGTTTGCAGTTCTGTTATGAAGAAAAGAAATATTAAGGTGTTGGAATTTAAGTGGAACCATCACCATTCATGTTATATTTATGTTGTTAATTAAATGTGAGTTTTGAAGGTGTTCAAAATTTTTTATATACTCCTAATGTTTTTGTTTGCATTGGTGGAAATTCCATTTGCATATACCCTAAACTATTTTATTTAAATAATGTCAATGTCAATGTCAATTACTCTTTATGTTTTTGTTTGCATTGGTGGAAATTCCATTTGCATATACCCTAAGTTCTGAACTTCTGATATAGACTATTTTATTTAAATAATGTCAATGTCAATTACTCATATAGTGGCGATCTATATGCCTCTTGGCTGATTCCAGTGTTGGATAGGCCCAAAATGAGCACCTGTATAGGCGTTTTGTATTGTAGTGGTACAATTTAATTTTTTGTGTCAAGACATTTTATTACCCGAAATCAAAGTGTTTTTCATGTACCAAAGCTTGGAGTCTAAGGATTTGTTTGAGGTCATACGAAATCATACTTAAAGGTTTTTTCTTATCTCTAGTAATAGAAGATATATAGTTATATCATTTTAAATGTTTGCTTATTACTCTGTTTTGCAGGAAACATGGCAACACTATGCTTCTGATATATAGAAGGTTACTACTACTATATATCTCATTGTACTAATATTGATTGGGGAATTGATATTGATCATAAATGTGATACTTAATTCTTATATTTGTGCATATTTCCCTATCAACAAAAATAATTATTTTAAAATACGGCTATTGTAATGCAAATTAGGTGGCATTTTGTGAATTAAAAAAAAGCTATAGGAAAAGAAAATCTACTTAACGTCGCAGTTTTTTTCTAATAAAAATGGCACAAGAAATAACTTAAAACTTTAAGGAAGAATAAACGCATCATGTCAATTTGTCAAATAAGCGCCATAGTAGGTCAGCTTTTCTTGAACTAAAACTTTTAAAACCTTTGATCCCATTTTTAAGGAAAAAAAACAGCCCGATAAGTATAAAAATTTATTTTTTTAAAAAAAATTAAACCTATCATGCCATTTGTTTATGTAAATGACACAAATAAATGGGCAACTCAATCTAGTTTTCACTTAGTGAAAGTGATGGGAAAAATATATTAGACGGTCTTACTCCTTATTTATATAGATAAATTGATTCAACTCACGACCTCAGATCTCACAGTAAGCAAATTTACCATTGAACTAACTTTGCCATTCTTTTGTTTTTTAATCATCACCCAGTAATCTGGCGCCTATTGACAACCGACTAATCCGAACTCAAGGGATAGAAGTGTTGCCTACATAGGCAAGATTGTCTCCTCTCTTAATGAGAACATTTCCCGAGATTTGAACACATGTTCTCATCCTTACGGGGTTGCAGCCCACTTATTAGTTCAACCAACTTAACTGGTCCTTGTAAAAGACAAATAAGTTCCAGAAAACAGCCCCCAACATCTAGTCATTCCTCCCTTGCCCTAACTAATCTCTCTAAATACACGCACCACTCTTCTTTCAAGACTCACTCACTAAGCTCTACCTTAATTAACTCTCTTTGATAAACCCCATCAAAGAACTATTAACTTTCTACCTTTTGCCATTGACCACAACATGGTGTTTGCTGACTTCCGATCCATTCACTCCTCCCCAAATCACTCCTTTTCGCTGTTTATTGTGCTCCAATTCGCTATTGTCGTGTATAAACTTTGGACTTGTAAGTTTCTCTTCACTCAGTTTCTTCTCTACTTCAAATTAGAGCTTTAATTCTTTAATGGAGATCAATTAAACAAGCACACGTATATATTAGCACACACTTACTCTCACACAATACATGTCGAACCATTGACCTCTCCCCCATTGGCCCCCATAGGGAGTAAGGGAGGGAGAGGTGGGATACCATAGTGACCAATAACTATAGATTAACCCTTATTATCACACCTGTTGGTAAAAAGTAAGCCCCACACCCAACAAATCTGCTGGTCCCAAAACCAAATTCAGCGACTTACACTCTCTTTGGAATGTTAGTTACAAATATATACAAAATGGAAAGTTTGTCCTTTTTATATTGTCATAAACAGGATAAAATATAAAATTTTACAAAACCCACGTCATACAAAATGGTCAACACAATATAAAACCCAACTTTGATTGTTAGTTACAAATATATATGTATGTATACACATTTGACAATGTCAAAACATTTCATTATTAAAAAGATCATATTCATCACCTCGTACTCTTATTCTGTCGTCCAAAAAAAATCACCTGATAACTCTACGTACAATACCTATACATTTTTTTTTATTCATCACCTCGTACTCTTATATATATTATATTCAATAATCATAATGCCGAATTTGAGCTATAGATGGTCCCAATATTGGAGTCCAAGGTTTTATCCCATGTCATGCTTATTCATACTTGCTGGACGAATACTTCTTATTGATTAAAAATGTGGAGGATATACAATTTTGGCATTCTTATTGATTAAAAAAGTGGAGGATATACAATTTTGGCATTCTTAAAATGGAGGATATACAATTTTGGCTTCTCTTTCTTCTGGTCGCAACACGGCAACACTATGCTTGATCCAAGGCTCAACAAATTATTCATACAACCACTTAAATTAGTATACATATATTATTCAGATAAATACAAGTTTTTTGTCACATTCTGAAAATTAATTTAGGTTTTAATATTTTATTTAGAATTTCAATATATGAAATATTGCTATCTTTTTTATATGTATAGTGGATTAGTATTTTCCGTATTTAAGAAAGATAATTAATTATTTAATTTGAATGGGAGGATTCAATTTGAATTTGTGGATTTGATTTGGATGGGGATTTGATTTGGGTTTCATTTTATTTGGATATAAAGGATTTAATTTGAAATTTAGGGTTTTATATGGATAAGTTGGAGTCATTTAGGTGAAGGAGAGAATTTCTATGTGAATTAAGATATATTGATAAGGATTATTTTTGTAGAGTATATAGGATAAAAATAATTAGGTGACCATGTTGAAAATTTAATTGAAAATAGCAAAACTAAAAGACATCTTTAATCTTTAAATAATAATATATGATTAGATAGGGAAGAAATTTAATTAAGTGTCTATATTCTAGGAGTTTATAAATTATTAAATATGAGATGTGTGTGTGTGTGTAACAATACAAAATCGGAGCAGAAATTTAAAATAACAACAATAATGATAACAATGATAATAATTAAATAACAATAAACTCCTAGAATAATTAAGTTATTGTGTGTGTCTATACACACACTAACTCCGGTCCTAAATATAAGACCTAAATTACTTTTTTTTTAGAGATTAAGGTTGCGAAATATGTTATTAAATTATGACATATTTTGATATATTTTTAGATTATCCATTAGTTTATAAGTAAAACATACTAGTCTAAGGGAAAAATTAGGTAAACCATCGATTTATAATTAACTTATTTTACTTTTTCAGGATTTTCTAAAAAAGTCAATTAGGTCTTATATTTAGGACCGGATGGAGTATATATATATATGAAAAGACTCTTATGCTCCTCATTAAATTTTATTTAATGAGAGAGGAATGGGGGTATAAGAGTAATTTCATATCTAAATTTTATTTCCATCAAGTGAAAATACTATATTTGCACTTGAACCCAAACTGGGTACTCTTTATGTACCTTGCGAAACTTTAGTATTAGAAACGCAATTTTGGTTAAGGTTTAGTATCATTTTTGCACCATCACTCTATATAAATATATAAACATATGTCATCAATCACCGTTAGGTTATTGTATGTGCCTATAGACACACATATATTCCTGAGCAAAAAAAATAGACACACATATATTATTGTAATGAATAGAGTATTTATTTACTGCCCCCATTTTACGGTTGATACAAGTACGAATACAATGTGTCATCCAAACAAAATTCAAAGTCCAACCCAGCTAATATTTTTGTGAGTAACCTGCACATAATGGCATTCCATTGCAATACACATATCATGTTATTGCCTTTTGAAAAAAAAAATTCATGCTATTACAATCTCAACCACCAAAATGGTATATAAAGAGTATTGAACAAAAGAGTAAATCAGAAAAGGTTGTACATACAATTCCTGTCTTGATATTTTTGTGTATGTTAAAGAAAGAGTTTTACATTCACCTAGTAGTTGATTTAGTTAATAAGTGAGTTTCAGCCCGTAAGAATGAAGACACGTGTTCGAATTTCAAGAAGAGTTCTCATTGGGAGAGGGGACAAACTTCCCTATGTGAACAGTACTCCTACCCCTCGATGCCAAATTAATCGGTTGTCAATAGGCACCTGATAAACGAGAGGCGTTTTTTAGCTAAAAAGAAAAAAGAAAAAGTTTAACGTTGTGTTAAAAAAAACAGAGTTTCACATTTCTTGAGAATATCAGGATGAGAGCCCAACAAGTGAACCCTCGTTTTTAAGATCCTGGACCGTTTTTAAGATCCTGGACCCCACCCTAGTTACCTGTTCCTCTTTCATTCGGTAGACCGTTCGGTTGCACGAGGCCACAAGCATGGTACATTATTGTATAATGTACCTGGAGTATTGTTATATTCTTATTATAACATGAGAGGTTATCTTTAAATTATAGAAATTAGATAAACAAATTATATCATTGAATTTTTACATATGGGCATATAATCATACTATATTTAATTAATTCTTTTTTTAAAAAAGTAAATATAAAAAGTTCAAGGTGATATATTTTATTCCTCTTGTCCTATTTATAGGGTCGAGGGAGAAGATTTTACTTGTCCAATATAAGTCACTTCATTAATGTCTCATGTAAATATACAAATTTATCTTTCATTTCTTATATAATGACTTTGTTTTTCATGTTTAGATATTAAATATAGATAGAATAAGAAACTATTTAGATTTTTATGAAAGATTAATGTTATTCATTTTCATTACACGGAATGAAATACATCGGATTAAAATACCACAAAATTCATTTTTATTATATATTATTTGTTGATTCTAATTATAACATGATGTTAGGTTTAAATTATAGAAATTACACAAATAAAGTATACCATTAAATTTTAATATATGCGTGTATAATTACACTATATTGTAATTGATTATTTTCTTTGAAAAGATAAATATATAAAGTTCAAAGTGATATGTTTTACTCCTCTTGTCCTATTTATAGGGCAGAGTGAGAAGATTTTTTGTATCCTATAGATGTCATTTGATTAATATCTCATGTAAACATATGAACTTACACTTATTTTTTATATGTTGACTTTATTTTTGATCTTTTATGGTAGAATAATAAATTTTTTAGATTTTAGCAAAATATTAAGGTTAGGTGTAAAACATATTGGAAATGACTTATAGATATGATTAGAATACCTTAAATCACTCCTCAAAAAATCAACATCATCCTAGGATCAAAATCGTTATATGTTATGTACACACACAGAGTTGACTTATCTGTAGTTCAACTTCCTTAGTGGCAAAGGAAAACAAACACCTTCCATGAAAATGGTTCATACCCATTAAAATCCCTGCCTCTAATTTCTCTAAGAACTCATAATTATCAAATATGGAGCAACCTTTGCTATCAGGTATACAATTTTCACTAGCAAGTTTCATTCTTTTTATCTTAATTCATGATTTCCAATGCTTCTCATGTGTTTTTTAATTCTGGGGTGTCTTTTTTGTATGTGATTGTGATTTGATAGAGACAAAAAGTGAAGCTTGTGGTAGAGAGAGTGGAAAATGGAGTGCTGATCAATATGCAGGAAGGACAGGTGGTGGTTCTGTGATTCCTTATTCAGCTTCATCATATGTTGGGAGTGAAGTTAGTGTTGATGAAATTCGTTCTGCTGCTGCTGCTTCTTCTAATTACTATCCTCCTTCCATTCATGGTGCTTTGGTTGGCTCTCCTGATCCCTATCCTCCAGGTGGGTTATGAGCTCATAATTTTGTTCCTGTTGTTTTCAATGTTAGTTTTAATTGTGTTATGTTTTATGGGGTTGATGTTCTAGGAAGCATATGAACATGTTGATTTTAAGTTTCTTCACTTTCATGTTGTATACTTTCAGGTGCCTCGTTTTGATTCTTCTGATTTTCATTAATAAATTGACTGATTCATGGTAGTGATCAGGAGTTTATGCTAATGATAGGGGTCAACTAAATTGATTACACAACGTCGTTATCAAATACTATCTCCGTTCTTAATATAAGATCGATTTCCCTAATTTGATTAGATTTATGATGATAGTTAAGTTAGTTATTAACCCATGATATTACCAATTTATCCTAACTATACACCTTTATCCTCACTCTCCCACTCTTGCTTGTTATTATATTTATATATAAGCATTATCAGAGTTAGTCTAGGAAAAAGTTGAGAAAAACCAGAAAATGATCTTATATTTAGGAACAAATCGAAATTCAAAAGTGATCCTATAATTAGGAAGGAAAAAGGTACCAAATTTTGGATAAGTGATTAATTTTGAACTGTCTGACCATGGGAGAATTGGTTTTAGATTAACAATACTTGCTTGAAATGTGTGATGGTTTATTGTTCTTTTCTGACATCTGCTGTTTTTACAACTTTTTAAGTTTTCTTGCTTTAAGTTTATATTTTCAAAATTGCTATTGCATTTTAGAAGCCTGGATGTTAAATAGTGCAAATCTATGTTTCAGAGCAAGCTATTGTTCCCCAAGGAGGATATGCTGGAGATTACAGTGGAACCAGAGCTGAATACCGGAGGTATGACTGATATGGGAGTGGAACAAGTTTTTTCCCTCCATAAGTGTTCATATTAAGATTAGTGTCTTCTCTTTCAGAAAAGTGTGGCTATATTTTAGATTTCTCTCTATTACTGCCAAATTTAAAGTCATAAGATAAAAGTCTGTTGTAAATCATGGATAATTTAAGTGCATATTTATACAAATTGTTGGTGAAAGGCACTGATGATTTAACTCTTGAAGCTGTATATTTCAATGGTAATTACCATTTATTCAGAAGTTCAACATACAATAGTATATCCCATCAACATCATATCATTAAATGTGAAACATTTTAAAAGTATACAGCGTGGAGGAATATTATAATCTTAGAGGTTGAGTCAATATTGTAAAAGGGCCATTGTTTATGTTTAAGATAGACTATAATAAGTGCTTAATGGTATGGGTTTGAATTTTGTGAGAAAAGATTATTAGATTTTACTTTTGAATCATGTCGTAGGATCCAATACTAGAATGTTTTGTTGTCAAGGCTGTGTGTGTATGCTAAATAGCAAGTCATTGTAGTATCTAAGTTTGAGCATAACTTTACAATGTTGACACACATCTTGTAAAAGAAAGTATCTTCTTTCAGGGGAATGTTGGATGAAGTAGAGATACGAGCATTGCTCATTGATCATGTAGGTCATCGCCATTGTTGGGGTAGCCGTCCTGCTCGAACATGGAAAATTCATGCTGTCGAAGACTGCAATGTTTATGTGGGAACTCTGGATACTTTTATTGAAGAAAGAGAGACTAAAAAAGAGATTGAACCATATACTGGCGGCAACATTGATGGAAAGAATAATGGGCCTGAACTTGGTGTCTGGGAATTGGATTTAAGGTCTCAATTCCCTGTTCTATTCGTGCCACAAAAAGAAGTGCGGGAAAAGATTCCTCATTCTGATGTTATTGAGAAATGCACTGGTTAGGATTTGGGATTTTCTCCAGTTTTCACAATCCAAAGCTTATTTAGCATCTAACTATGTTGTTTATGTCTGTTTTTACAAAATCATGGAAAATAAATGCAGCTTGTGAAGGACGGGGTAGTATTGTCTGCTCAGTATGTAATGCTGACCAAGAACCTGGATATTATAAAGAAAATCAGATGGCTAAGTGCCTTGCTTGTCATGGAAGGGGTTTAATTGCTCATAAAGATGGATCTGATACTATGTGAGTAGTTCAATTGCTCAAGTGGAGATTAGTTTATTATTTGAAGCCATAATACATATGATATTTATGCTTGAAGCCCAACCTTTTATTCATTGCATGGATGGCCTAGTAAAACTAATATTGTTTATATATATATATATATGTATATATGTATACACACACACACACACACACACATACTGTTGCAAGAACTTACAAAGGCACAAGATTGGGAATTTTCTTTTTTCACTGAAAATTGAGAATTTTCATTATGAATTCAAGCTTGAGATTTCAATGCTGCACTAGTTTCTATCAAGGCATCTGTTTATACATGTGGTTCACTTAAATAAATTTTTCTTCCAGATGTGTTAAATGCAATGGTAAGGGAACAATTCCTTGTTCAAGCTGTGGATCTCGTGGACTAATCAAGTGTGTAAACTGCAAAGGAAGTGGCTCCCTTTTAGCACGCAGCCTGGCAGTTGTTAAATGGTATATCACTTAGCTTATGAGCTTGCTATCATGTTTGCCTAATTCTAATATTTTTCAAAAAGACTATCATGTTGTCCTGAAACTCTGCCTTATGAAAATTGAGGACTAAGGTTCAATAATATTTCTTCAGTATAAATGAAGTCTGATCAATTTCCTGGGGCTGTGAAGGCTCATTTTTGGAAGAATGAACCACATGAATGGAAAAATATGTTGCTTAATTAGCAGATTCACGGGGCTGAGTTTAAATTTGGAACTGACTACTGCGTCATGGTTTCTTGTATGATTATCAACAATTCTGACCTTTTATATATGTGATAAGTTCATGGGACAATTACATCTAGGTCCTAAGTGAGAGATTCAATATTAGATGGCTGTTTCATTTGTTAAAAGTGGACATTAATAGCTCATTGGAACGTCTATGAAAATCAAATCTCTTACTTGAGATCTTGAGTGCAAATGTCCCTAAGATCATTGCTCAGAATAGTGTAATTTATGTTCTTAAAATTTGCTTGTGGCAAGTTCACTGTCTTCATATTATGCCCTTTTTTCTAGGAAATCGTAAATTGAGAGCTAATTTATGTTACAGGAAAACACTATCGACTCGAAAAGTAAATGCAAATAGTGGAGCAGCATCAGTTCCAGATGAGGTTTTCCACAAATCCAAAGGGGTTCAATTGTGCAACACTCAGGCACAGCAATGCACTCCAGCATTCTTTGCTGATTCTTTCTTCCTCAACAAGTTTTCATCCGATGTCATCGCAGATAGAGCTGCAGTACCCATCGCTGCGAGGGTCATCTGCGAGAGGCACACCATCTCGGTTGTACCAGTGACTCGGGTCACCATGGCTCATGGACGGCGATCTTTCAGCTTTTATATCATAGGACAGGACAAGGAGGTGTACATGAAGGACTATTACCCAGCTAGATTTTGCTGGGGCTTATGTCCTTGCATGGAATGGTTAAAGTTTTGATCAGAAAAATATTCATCTCATGAGCATTTTGGACCATGTTTTCCCTTTCTCCACATTTGAGAGTGTGTTTTTTCTGATTGTTTTACACAATGCAGAAACAAGGGATTTTTAAATGGAGCACAGCACCAAGTGAACTCTCTAGTGTTATATTCATTTTGTGTTTGTATTATATTTTATATAAACTTTGTATGTTTATTTTATTGCTACTTTAATAAATATCACTAATAAAATTAGCCTGTGAAGATCATGTACTATTTTCTTTCTGGTGACTAGGAACCTTAGTTTGTGGTTTCCTTTTCAAATGTCTTGTATTTTTAAGTATTGGTCCTTATTACACTTTGTGAATGGGAAAGAACATTCTATATCGTGATTAGAGGCATAATTACTGCTCAACAAATTTAGAACGTTTAAAGAGATTGATGACTATTTCTTAAAGCGAAATGTGCATTATTGTTTAGCTTTTTAATAAAGTGATGTGTAGAATTATGTAGCAACTGAAAGAATCTCAATCATGAATGCAAAATAGAGATGTTGTTAGGAATAGGGTGAGCATTATGATGATGGCAGGTTGGTCTTGTTTTGCTGTCAACCCTCATATGCTTCAACAAGATGTATTTTTGGATTGTATATTCTAATAATTTCTTGACTTGATGTTTATTTTATTTCAAAAGAAGTAAACATTAATTGTGCAACTACTTGATAAAATGCAACTCATTTTCATTCCAATTCTTGTTCAAATGTGTGCAACAAAGTTTTAGTTGTGTATAAATGTCTTCTGATTTAATTGTTTTAATTAAAAATTAAGTGGCATGAAGGTACAGTAGAGTTGCATAATTTGAAATGAGTCCACATCTGAATTTTTAAATAAATTTTTTGGTATTTTTATACTCCCTCCGTTGCTAAATATAAGATGACTCTGGGGAAGTGGATAAGTTCCTAAATACAAGATCACTTCCTATTTTATCTCAAGTTTTGCCCAAACTATCCTCATACTCCCTCTTTTCATTGAAAAACACTCCTCCTTTTAAAGTTAAGTAATTAAGGGGAATTTGAGAAGATCATGTAATTTTATTGTCTTCCTTAATCTCCCCAAATTAATCAATGTGATCTTATATTTAGGAACAGAGGGAGTACAATAAACTATTTTAATGTAAATGCCAACGGCGAATAGGCCACATACGTGTAGCCATTTCATGGAAGGACAGCTCAAAAACTCTTTCTTTTTAGTGACAAACTCAGGAACTTGATTAAGGAGCCTTCAATGATTGATAATTTGATATCTTAATTAATTAATCCACTTTGATTTGTCTTAAATCCAACTAACATCTATAATTAAAACCACTGTAATATGCCCCCTCCATACTAAAAATACTGATCATGTTTACCCTATTTATGTATGTGTAATGTATTTTGCTCAAAATTATCTCAATCAGTCAGATAAATATATATAAAAAAGGTCAAATATTAAAAATAAAAGAGTGAAAAAACTATGAAATTACAATATTAAATCTTGTTTGTATTTAATTGATTTTTTATTGATGTATTTACCTAATGCATTCTTCTCTCTTAATTAAATTGTTAACTTTGCTGTATCAAAAAAAAATTGTTAACTTTGTTTTGTTGGCACAATTTACTAGCATAACAAAGTCGCAGGGGTTGATGATTCAAGTAGAGTAAAATTTAAAGGATTTAATTAAGAAAAACATAGATTTAAATTTAAAACTGTAGAAAAGTATATGTAGTTATGCACTCCGCGAGAAGGTTTAATTTACCCGGTTTTAAAAATTGTTTGTAACTTTTTAAATTTAAAAATTAAAACTTAGATTGAGTTGCTTTTATCGTTAATTCAGCCTCATTATATTGCTGATCAAATAAATGGATAGCCAGAAAAAAGATGTGGAAATTCGTCTTAGAGGATATCATATGTGGTTTTTATCTCTTTTTACTTGTTTAGATGTGGCTGATCGTTATGTTCATTACTTTCCATCTTCATTGTTGCCTTCTACCTTACGCTTGTGATGGTGAATTGGAAGTCGAAAAGGAAGAAGATGAGAAGGAATGATCATTTCTTTTGGATTTTTCATTTAGGTTGATGAGTTGTGTATCCATGTGTCAAATATCAATATCTATATGTCACTTAACTTTAAAAATTAATGGAATTAATAGGATCTTAATTGAATGGTCATTTTTGTCTCATTTTCCCAACAATGAGGTTACTTTTGTCCTAAAAACTAAGGGTGATAGGTATACCTTGAGACAAACTACAAGATCATTTTTGTACCTTTAATTTGCCCTATTTATATATATTTATATATAAACTTATAAGTTCATATACATAATTTAACAATGGACAATAACAAACTATCCCCTAGCTCCTAATGTAAGAAGTGTTTGAGGAATTGATCTTTGCTTTAATTTAGATGAATTTTAACTTATGTCAATTTTTTATCAATCTACTCCTATATATTGATATTTCATCAATAATAATTACGTAAGAATGGGAATAGATGATAGGGTGTTTTTGAAAAAAAAAACATGTCATATTAACTATCTTAACTAATATATTTACTTTGATCAAATTAGCTAGGTAGCATGTAATATATTTGAGAATAGAAGGAATAACAAATAATAATATCCATGTAAATTTTACAAAGAACTCTTATAAAAGTCTTGCATATTATAGTTTACATTATACACTAAAAAACAACCGATATATATATCGATAGAATTAGCCACAAAAATCATCTTAAAATGTGTGGTTACTTCAAATTTCGTATTAAACCACGGGATTTTGTTTTTACATGTGGAATTTCATTACTAAATTCCATCACTAATGCACCAATTCTTTTTGTAGAAATAGATTTTGCCCCTGTAATTATGGCTATACTTATAAGTTATAACTACATACAAATAATAAGTGAAAATGGAAAAGTTAAAATAGAAAAAACTAATTATTTTCCTTAAAAAATATAATCTAAATACAGTTGTTTGTTAACACGTATTTCTTTAATTCTTATTTTTACAAACAGAAAATCGAAATTTCCATTCACAGATAGAACCAACTACCTAATTACATGGTTTCATTTTCAAACTAAATTACATTTTTATCAAAGTGTCATTCAGAATCAGAGTTGAGATTGATTTAGATTACTTCCTTACTTTTTATTTATACGTTTTCCGAATGGTATCATCAATTTAGTGCTAAAACATCTTATAAAATGAAACGGAGGGAGAAGCAGCTCTCTTGAGATGATATTTTATTTTATTTCGTTGTGGAACGATATTTTAATTTCTAAAATTTGGATCCTCAACCCTATCAATTTTTCGTTTATATTTATCATTTTTCTTCACACTAATTTGCATAACTTAGAAAATGATATACAATCTAATAACTTTAAGAATACTTAAAAATGATTATATATCATATACTATAACTTATTAATTTATGTGACTCATTACTATTTTGAAACTAGTCAAATAATTTTTTGCTTTGACTAACTGAGAGAGTAGTTGAACTTTTAAGAAAATCATAAGAAAACTAAATTTGCTACATAAAAATTGATTTTCATGGATTCTTTTCTAAACTATTTTATTGACTACTCATATAAGTTAACATATATAATAATATACAAAATATTTTATGATAAGTGACATTTTGTTTCATTCATAATTCTTTAAAAAAAAGTCAACTAACTCTTATATTTAGTAACGAGAGAGTAGTATATTTATACCTTGCAATCCACTCAACACATCATAATTCGGTGTAAAAAGTTTAAAGCGCAATATTACACTTAAGAAACTCTTGGTGGGTGTTTGAAATCGATAGTAGTATTGATTAGTCCGTCATGTATACTTAACGAGAAAAACAGCTTTATATATTTGTTTTTTATCCAAGAGAAAAACAACTTTATATATATTACTACATGGTAAGAAGGATTATGGCTTTGGCCAAAAAAAAAAAAAAAAGAAGGATTATGGCGAACCGCAACGGTCGAATTGAAAAATGGACCGATCAATGGTGAGAAACCGACAGGGAAAAAGACGGCGATTTTGTACAGAGGTTAGAATGGGAATTCCAAGAAAGAACACGTGTCACCACTGTTTAGTCACAAAGTTACTATAAAAAGGTTTGAGTCAGACAGCTACCATTGCGTTGTTCTCTTGCTCTCATACTGTCATACAATGCCACCATGGACCCCACATACCATGCTTTGGTGCAATTCCATTATTGTCCTTCCATGCAATTCCATTATTACCCTTAAGCTCAATATTTAAATTTGGGAAGATGACAAAAAAATGACACTTGAATTTGAGTTGGACAAAATGGGGTCTCTAATTTCAACTTAGACAAATAAGGGAAAGTCCTCAATTTATCCTAAATGAAATTTGTGACTTTTGTCAAAAAAGTAGTTAATAGCGATACTTGGGTAGTTAATTGTGATACATGAGTAGTTAATTGTTAACTAGTCAAGTATCGCAATTAACTACCCAAGTATCGCTATTAACTACCCTTTTCATTAACTAGTCAAGTATCGCAATTAACTACTCATTGTATCGGTATTAACTACCTTTTTGACACAAAGTCACAAATTTCATTTAGGACAAAGTGGGGACTGTCCCTTATTTGTCTAAGTTGGAATCGGAGACCCCATTTTGTCCAACTCAAATTCAAGTGTCATTTTTTGTCATTTTCTCTTAAATTTTCGCATAAAATGATGAGTTTACACATCAAGCTTACCATTTCTACATTTTGATCATACAAGTTATGTTGTTGTTTGACAAATACAATAGAATATTGATATTGGTATATTTTTTGTTTTTGATACAGATTGATATTGGTATATTTGATGTCAACTATTTATAGTATATTCAAATCCATTTTTTCTCAAGTTTATTATATACTTTTTGTATATATGTTTATTTATAAACATTTAGATCAATATAAATTATAGTCCTTTGACTTTCATTTAATTTTGATTTTAATTCATTAACTTTAAAATTGTTGATTTTGTTCCTCAAACTTTCACTCATTTTATGTTTTGGTCTCTGAACTTTAAAATTAGTGGTTTTAGTGCCTGAACTTCTCATCAATTTTGGTAATAGTCATTAAAATTCATAAAAAACTTTAAAACTCAATAACTAAATTGATTTTAAGTCTAGGGACTAAGACTAAAATTGATCAAAAGTTCAAAAACTGAAAATCACCAATTTTAAATTTTAGGGATCAAAACTAAAATTGATCGAAACTCCAAGAAATAAAACCACCGATTTTTAAGTTCAAGGGTCTAAACAAAAATTCAGTGATAGTTTAGAAACCAAAATTTATATTAACTCTAAAAGTTTACTATATGAGTTTACATTCTTATTTAGAGTTTATTTAACACCACAAGTTTAACAACCTTTGATAAAAAGTAAACATGTATGAATAAATCTAGTTAACTTCTAGCTATAAGCGAGAGCAAGTATCATCAAAAGGCTAATGGCACTTAAGTCATCCGCTTTACTTCGAGTAACATTGCGTTAGGTTTAGTCTTTCATGAGACTCAGTTTTCTCTACACTCAAATCACGTTTGATTAAAATAATTTCAGTTGATAATTTAAAATAGCTCGGTTTTAGAAAGAATCAATTGATATATATATATGTGTATAGTGGTTTATGGCTACACTTGTATAATAAAGTAAGCAAGTCTCATCAATAAGCTAATCGCACTGAAGTCGTCCCTTTTACTTTGAGTAACGTTGGGTTAGGTTTAGTCTTTCATTAGTCGCAGTTAATAAAATAGCTCGGTTTAAAAACAAAAATTAATTCATAATTGTGTAGTAGTTTATGGCTATTTTTGTATAATGAATATAAAGTTTTATTAAGATAAAAAAATCGGACAAAAGCACGTGGTTTTGAAAAATAGAAAAACAATATAAAATACACAAACGACTGAATCATATAGATCAAATATTTAGTTAAAAGACAATAAATAGTAAAGAAATAGTATTATGAATATTTGAATTCTCTAAACTTTATACTCCATCCATCCTATAATGTAAGGTGAAATTAATTAAGTAAGGGGTTGCCAACAATTTGTTAAATTTGGTTAAAATATAATGATTATATAGGTGACAAAATTTTCTTTCCAATGTCCTTATTTATTTAAGTAGGAGGAAAGAAAATGGTGAGGCGGGGAATAAATTAACCATGTGAGATGTGAGAGAGAAAGATGGAGGGAATAATATTGGAAAAATACGTTTATTATTTTGATCAACTCAAATATCACCTTATATTTTGAGATAAAATTATTCAAAAAACTTCATCTTATATTATGAAATGATCTTATAATATCAAATGGAGGGAATATTACTTAAGTTCAACAATAATTTGTTTTCATAAAAGATCAGTGGGACTATGAAAAAATCAATAGCAATACAGTAAACACAATTTAGATAATTTATAATTAAACATTAAATAATTAAATAATGATGCTTAAAACACCAAGTGATGTATGGCTTCTCTTCTTTTAATTTAAACAAGATTAATACATAATTGAGAAAATAAAATAATCTAATCCAATTAAACAATATATATACTCTCTCACATTGAACTTGGCTTAGTTGATTGACTTGATTCCACTAATTAATTATTAAACGCAATACTATTTCAAGTCATAATGAAGATAGTAGTAATTACCCATACGTTACTCTATGGAGCAAGTCAGATTATGTGATCGCATACCAAAAGTTCCAACAGTGAATGCATTTATGGTAAAAAAAACAGTGAATGCATTAGGGCCTTAATTAACAAAAATGTTACTTTTTTTTTTATACAGTACAAAAATGTTACTTTTTGTACTGCAAGGAACGTGACTCTGGAATGGTGTCAAACGAACATGTTTTTAATTGGAACACACAACATATAACCAGTTTTTTTTAGAGTAATTATTATATGATCAAATATTAAAAATGATTTCCCAAATAAAGCTAAATGTGTATTGCAAAATGTATACTTCAAAGAAAAAATGTAAATGACCATAATTATAAATCACTAGCTTTATTTGATTATGAAATGCTTTTACTATACGCTATAATATCACTACAAAAAAAACTGCGCTTTTCGGCGTACACCTTCCGGCGTTTTCTAAAAAACGCCTAAAAGAAACGCCGCAAAATTTGGCGCGCGCTTCCCGCCTTCTTTCCCGCGCACACATACCGGCGTTTGTGGACACAAAAACGCTGGTATGTATATTTTAATCAAAAAAATTTGTTATTTGCTTTTCTTTTTCTTTTTTTTTTGAAAAAAATAACACATATCGGCGTTTTCGTTCTTAAAAACGCCGGTAAGTATAAAATAATATTTTTTAAAAAAAACCATGCATACCGGCGTTTCCTGGAAACGCCGATAAGCGTAAGAAAAACGCCGGTAAGTATTAAATAATATTTTTTTAAAAAAACATGCATACCGGCGTTTCCGGGAAATGCCGATAAGCGTAAGAAAAACGCCGGTAAGTATTAAATATTATTTTTTGAAAAAACATGCATACCGGCGTTTCCTGAAAACGCCGATAAGCGTAAGAAAAACGCCGGTAAGTATTAAATATTATTTTTTTAAAAAAAAACATGCATACCGGCGTTTCCTGGAAATGCCGATAAGTGTAAAAAAAACGCCGGTAAGTATTAAATAATATTTTTTAAAAAAACCATGCATATCGGCGTTTGCGAAATCGCCGGTAAAATAATAATTCAATATCACTTTCCGGCGTTCCCATCATAAACGCCGGTATGCTCCACATTCCCTATTAAATAGCGATGCTCCCCCCTCATTTTCCCTTGCTCATTCGTTTCTTGCTCCTTCCTACTTCTTTTTATTTGTTTCTTAGCGATCATTATAAATAGCGGTGCTCCCCCCTCATTGCACATTTGGTGGTTGCTTATTTTTATATCTCTTTTTATTTATATTTGCTTCATTTTTGTTTATTTTTATGTAATTGTTAATTTTTATATTTGATATACTTTAGTTGCTCTTATAGGTATTATTTTCTTTTAATGTGTGTAATATGATTTTTCTGTCATTATTATTTATTAATATTTTTTATTTATATCTATAATACTAAATTTTCGTCCCAATTTAATGTTAAATTGGGACGAAAATTATTTTTTTTAATAATTTTTAAACACTTTTCGGCGTTTCTGCAAACGCCGAAAAAATTTATATTAAATAATAGCATACCGGCGTTTCATCAAAACGCCGATGTGCTACTTTTCCACGTTTTTTTTTCGGCGATTTGCAAAAACGCCGTAGCGTTGTTTCGCCGGAAAAAAACGCCGGAAAGAGGCAAAAATAAACGCCGGTAAGCGGCAAGTGTTTTGTAGTGTATACATATCATAATCTAACTTGACAAATCACTAGTTTTATAGCAAAACGAAAAACACACAATTAAGGGAAATGGTCTGATCTAGTTCAAAATTTCTTCAATGTTATTAACAATAATATACTAGTTTTGTTTCCATTCGCATCTTTTTTTCTTAAGCATCATATATATTTAGTACTCCCTCCGGTCCCTAATGTAAGAGCCCAAAATTTGAATGGTTTTGGTCCCTAATGTAAGAGCTCACCCCATATTCTCTCCTCAATTAATGCATTTTTTCCTACTTTACCCCTAATTCTCTTTCATATTTATTAATGCTTATGTATTTCTCTCTCTTAAAAGTACCATAATAAATATGGGCAATTTTGGAAAAGAAGCATTAACTTCAGACACCCAACTAACATTCACATGTTTTCTTAAAAAGCGTTTTTTTGACGGCTAGCTCTTACATTAGGGACCGGAGGGAATATATTTCTTTAGGAGACAGTCTTACTTGAGATACTAATCGAACACTAATTAAATGTGGACATACAGCTCTTCTAATGGAAATTCAAATCTTAATTCATTATATTGTAGTGACCTAAACCTTTATTCCCCCTTTATCCAACTAACCCTTAATGAATAATGATCTCTCATACTTTCAAGTTTCAAGTACAATTTTGGATGAATTTTGTGTGATGTACGAAATTTACACACTACACACACAATATATAAATATATAAGAACATGTCAACTACTTAACGTGGAGAATTAGGTTGCATTGAAGTTGAATTTAATAATGTAGTTTTCAGAAGTGAGAACTAAATGTTGTGTCCCTTTTCCTGCAAAAAGTCACCCAATGTCACGAATAAACTTTAAATGTAAAAGTACAGCTTCTTCAAAAATTCATGAACTTATTCTTTTTTGCTACACAATCCATGAATGTATTCGTGATACATTGTATGAAAGCGCTATACATCACTAGCTAATTTTTTAGAGAAAACTGCAATGAAAAATAGCTATCTAAAGACTGGAATCATAGAATTAGTAAACCACTTCTGTCATACAGGCGTCTTTTGCTCTCATATACAGTATTTAAACTGAAGAAATACAACACAAAATTTAAAAAGAGTTGCAAAGGAGCTCTTCAATAGATTTCAGGTGGGATTAAACGACAAATTTTGTAACAATTACTTTTTAAATTTTTTAAATACCTTTTTCTATTTTTCCCATTATAAAAAAGTTAGATACGCAATTTAACCAAATAACGTATTGCAATATAAGTGTTTACACAAAAGAAATTCTTAAATAATCTTAGTCACCAATAAAACTTTTAAAACTAAGCAATCCATCTAATTTCATTACCCAACACTAAAACTCCCATCATATACTCCATCCATCCTATTGTACACAAATGGAGACACACAAATTCCAGTTGGCAATGTTCAACATTTTTCAACTGCTCAATTTTAATTTTTAAAGTCTATTGGCAATCAAGTTTCCTTCAATACTTCATAGTCTTTGGCCAAAAAAAAAAAAATACTTCGTAGTCCAAATTACAACTTTACCCTTATGCTCTATTTGGTTCAAGTGAGGGGAAGAGAAATTTCATTTAAGAGTGAAGGAAAGGTTTATTAAAGATATTGATTCACACTCCTCCCAAAAAAACCCACTTTTGGGTGTGGGAGGGAGGGAGAGAGTACTAGGCTTGTTTGGCTGTGGGAATTAAAGTTATCCAAAGAATTAAAAATGGAAAGTGGGGTGGCCCAATTCTGTAAAAAGTTGTCTGATGTGACACACTTCTGACAGGGATAATTACACTACTACTTTCACCTAAAATTGATTTTGATGGCTTAAAATCAATTTTAAGTGAATTCCATTTTTAATTCTTTGGATAACTTTCTCACAGCCAAACGGGACCTAAGGGACCACAAATAGACAAAATTTTTCCCTACTCCACTCAAACAAGAAGGTATTTTGTCTTTTATATATCACTCCATTCTATCACCTCCCCTCTAAAACTCCCAACCAAATAATGTCTTATAGAATTAACATCCAAAACTCGAGTCAACAAAAATAATTTTTGGAAGAACATGTTGACAATAAAAAATGGAACAAGAAATTAATTAAAGCCAAATTTCGTATAAAACCAAGTTCTCGTTGAAGGAAATTACAGATATATATTAATTTTTTTGGAACAAGAAATTCCATAGTGGCAAATAGGTCATTTCGTATAAAACCAAGTTCCCATTGAAGGAGATTAAAGTTGGCGCCTATATAAAATTATAAATACACACACGTACATGACACAATAATGCAGACAATCAAAAATGGAAGTAAATGGCTCATATCATCCTCTGTCATTCCCCTCCTATTTCGGACTCTCTCCTTCCCACCGCCAAATCTAACCAAAAACAATATACACACAACACAACACATCTTTCTTTCCACAAATATCCTCTCTTTCTTCTCAATCCTCTCCTTTCAAAAAAAAACTCATTCATTCATTCTTTCATTCATTCATTGACTCATCGCCGCCGTTGACCGGCGACACCTCCCGGCGCCGCCATGTCATCCTCCGTCGGGATCACCGTCTCCTCCTCCGCCGTGACCAGCCCAAGAAACAATCTTGTGGGCCCCACCGCCACCACCACGACCAGACGACGTGTCCCCGACAACAACAACAACCTTAATAACATCCTCGACAACACCGAAACAACCAACACTCCCAAACAACAACAACAAAACGACAACAACGAAACCGAGCAGCAAAACGACCCAGTTTACGTGAACAACGTTGGTTCTGTTGTTCCCATTATGCCTTCTTCTCCTCCTGATGGGCCCCACCACCGCCACGTCATACACCACCACCACCACGTGGTGCATTGTCATCATCATTATAATCAGGTGTTGGGTGTGAGGTTGATGAGGTTGTTTGTGTGGGTGTCATGGGTGGTGCAAGTGATGAGGTGTAAGGTGGTGATGGGGAGGAAGGTGTTGGGGATGTTGGGGTTGGTCATGGTGGTGTTGCCTCTTGTGGTGAAGCTTTCTTTGATTGGTGAGTTGATTATGGAGGGTAAGGGAGGTGGAGGAGGGAGGAGTTTTGGAGATAATGGTCATTTGATCTTGAAGAGGTTTAGGCAAGATTATTGGGGTTCTGGTCAAAGGGTCCTCTCTGAGGCTCAGCTTCATGCTTCCATGCCTAAACGTGTTCTTGAGAGGTTTCCCGTAAGTTCATCAACTTTTCTTTGATTCTTTTGTTTCTAAAGATTTCATTGATAATAGTAAATGTAAAGATTTGGATACTGATAGAGCACGATGACTTCCTATAAGTTAATGAATTTTTCTTTAATTGTTTTGTATCTAAAGATTTCATTGATAATAATATATGTATGTGAAGATTTGGATACTGATAGAGTACAATGCTTCTTATATAAGTTAATGAATTTTTCTTTT
This sequence comes from Mimosa pudica, assembly GCA_029929735.1. Taxonomy (NCBI): domain Eukaryota; kingdom Viridiplantae; phylum Streptophyta; class Magnoliopsida; order Fabales; family Fabaceae; genus Mimosa; species Mimosa pudica. The sequence goes on along the minus strand of JAKELP010000030.1, from coordinate 12,237,964 downwards.
GATTCTTTTGCATCTAAAGATTTGATTAATAATATATGTAAAGATTTGGATACTACTAGAGCAGAGTCTTTCCTATATATAAGTTAATGAATTTTACTTTTAATTCTTTTGTATCTAAAGATTTGATTAATACTATATGTAAAGATTTGGATACTGATAGAGCACAATGACTTCCTACAAGTTAATGAATATTTTTCTCATCTGATAAGGCTTGGTTGTTGTTGTAATGAATCTGCTGAAGTTGACTCCACACAGTGGGATAGATCTTTTTTGTTGTTGTTGTTGTGAATCTGTTTGTTTGCTTTGAAATTTCCTAGTTGATTATTCATGCTGAATTCAGGGTCTACTTCTTAGGTTTGATTAACTTTGTTTTTTTAGAAGATTTTGTAAGTTGATTTTCACTTGTTTTCTAAGGATTTGGTTTTTCATAAAAAGCAATGGCGTTGTTGTATATTCCATGTTGATGACTCTACGAGATAAGGTTTTGTTGGTGTTATTTTATATATTGAGAATATATTGCTTTACTATGAAAAGAATGAGAGTTTTAACATCTTTAGAAAGAATTAGCTCATTGTGGATAGTCCCTTTTAAGAGTTTTTTATGTAAAGAATCGAGGTACAGGATTTTGTTACTTTGAGGGATAAAGAATTATGGGAATCAGGAGGCCGACCACTTTCTTGTGTAATTCACGGGAAAGTAAAAAGGCTGAATTCAGTGATGGAACTCAACTTTTTTAAAATTGCTTTTTTTTTTCTCTTTCTTGTTTTCATGTGCCTATTAATTCGAGGTTTGATTTGTTGTCTTGCTTTTTCTTTGGATTCTTTTTGGAGGGGTGGGGTCAGACGTTGGATCTTTAATTATGTTGTTTCATTCTTAATTTCTGCCTTTTTGAGGTGTGAGTTTTGGTCTAAGACATTGGTGATGCTTAGCTGTAATGTTATGAGCAAAATTGGTCTTGACTATTGAGTTTTGCCTTTTTGATTCTTTGACTTATTGGGTGGAGGCAGAAACGTGGCCTGCTTTTTGTGACTTCTTGGATTCCTGCTTTGTGTTTATATCAAGCTTTGTGTTTATTTCAATCTGTCATGTGCCAGCAGCTCATGCTGTTGACATGATTGATAATATTTGGATGTTCTTTAATTTCTTGGCTTTTAATGTTATTCTTGGTAATAACTAGTAGCTCCTGCCTGAATATGACGGAGAATTATCAAAATTATGTAGGGTGTCTTTAAATTCAGTTCACTTAATCCACTTGACCAATTTTAGATTGATTTGGACTCATCTTTTATTTTACTTTGCTCTGTTATTTTCAATAGGTTCCTGAGATATGGATGAAGCCCAACAGTGACATCTACCATAAATGCATTTCTCGGTCTGGGAATACAACTGGTTTGTATAATAAATACTCTTTTTCAAGAACATGGCTGCTATGAATTCTAAATAAATGATTGACTGAATTCTCTTTCTTTACACTTTTATGTTCTTCAGGCATAAAAAGAAATGGTTATATGCTTATTCATGCTAATGGCGGCTTGAATCAAATGAGAACAGGAGTAAGCTTTCCATTCATTTCAATGATTTTTTCTTGCCTCAATGTTATTTTCTCAGCTAATTCTTAACAAATTTCACTGTCTTTACAGATATGTGATATGGTTGCTGTGGCAAAGATTTTGAATGCCACCCTTGTTCTTCCATCTCTTGATCATGATTCCTTTTGGACTGATCCAAGGTCAGTAAATTTTATTTCATAAGTTTGGTTCTTGAAAGTAATCTTGTCATATCTTTTCCAACAAAGTGTAACGTGAATAATATTTTTCAGTGGATTTAAAGATATTTTTGACTGGAAGCACTTCATCGAAGTTTTAAAACCAGATGTTGAGATAGTTGAGTATCTGCCAGTCAAGTATCAATCTTTGAAACCTTTTGTGAAAGCTCCTGTTTCTTGGTCAAAGGTGTGAAATGCAATCTGGATGGATTACTGAATTTAAACAATTATCTTACTGGAGTAGTGTCTTTAATCATGTATGTTTCATTTGCAGGGTTTTTACTACAGACATGATATTCTTCCATTATTAAAGCAACATAAGGTCATTCAATTTACCCACACAGATTCCCGAATCGCCAACAACGGCCTTGCTTCCTCCCTCCAAAAGCTTAGATGCCGAGCCAACTATGAAGCTCTTAGGTACTCACCTGAGATTGAGGAGCTAGGGAGAACTTTGGTTAATAGGCTAAGAACTTATGATGATCCATATATTGCTCTCCATTTAAGGTATTGTATAATTATATTAGTATTTTCTTGTTATCATTTGATATGCATGTAATACATTAAAACTAACCTTTTCTTGTTTTATTTCATTCAAACTAGATATGAGAAAGATATGCTATCTTTTACCGGCTGCAGTCACAAACTCACTGCTGAGGAGGATGAGGAGCTTAGAACAATGAGGAATGGAGTTCAGCATTGGAAGGAAAAAGATATTGATGGTGTACAACGAAGACTAGAAGGAGGTTGCCCTATGTCTCCTAGAGAGGCAGCAATATTTCTTAAGGCCATGGGGTACCCTTCCACCACAACTATTTACATAGTTGCAGGGCCTATATATGGTCACAAGGGCTTGTCTGATCTTACTGCTGAGTATCCTAATGTGGTCACACATTCCACCCTTGCGACCGAAGAAGAGTTAGAACCCTTCAAGCCATACCAAAACCGCCTTGCTGCCTTGGACTACATCGTGGCCCTGGAGAGCGATGTCTTCGTGTACACTTATGATGGAAATATGGCTAAGGCAGTGCAGGGCCATAGGATGTTTGAAGGATTCAGGAAAACAATTAATCCTGACAGGTAATATATGATGTCAAATTATCATCATGATTGTATACAGTTTAGTGTTCAATGGTTTGCTTTAAAATCACATTGCCCGCCTAGAATTTGAGGGATGTTCTATATTTCAATGAAGGAAAGTCTGTTGAACTTGTATTTTTCATCATCCTAAGATTCACATGATAGGGGGCTAACTTATTTTGAACCAAACCACATACTATAAACTGTGATTAGTCCCTTTTCTTTTTTAAGTTTTAGCTGGCATGGTGTAATTGAGATGCACATATTTCTTTATTTCAGAATGAGTTTTGTTAGATTGATTGATCAGCTTGATGAGGGTGTCATGTCATGGGAAGAATTTTCATCCGAAGTTAAAAGTCTGCATTCCAATCGACTTGGCGGGCCTTATCGTCGGCAGGCAGGAGAGTTACCTAGGATGGAGGAAAATTTCTATGCCAACCCCTTTCCTGGTTGTATCTGTAAAAAGTCTCCAGAACTCAGAAGAAGCCAGAAACTTTTTCGCAGATTAAATGCTGCCGACGAGTCACAAAGATAGTATCTTCTATGTTATGACCATCCAATACACATGGTGTTCATGATAGATTGTGAATTATGAATTTATGCTGTCACTTCCTAAGAGGCAGCTCATTCGGTTTGTGGTGGAGAAATGTACTTCATTTCACAATGGCCTGGTATATGGTACATGCTATGAATGATCAGGAAACTTTAGAGTTTCTGTAAAGGTAACATATATACCTTGAGAAGGTCAAAAGGAGGAGGCCAAGTTAAGGTATAGTAAGGAAATATAGAAGGTTGTCTATATTTTTGAAGGTCAGTCAAGAGTTAGTTTATACTAGGAGATTGATTGAGATTGGACAGAATATACGCCAAGGGATATGAGAGTTATACCATTAATTAATTCATTCATTTTTTGATTCTCCTTTCTTTGATCATAAGTTGCTGCATGGAGCTTCTTTTGATAATTTTGTATGTAACATTTGATACAGTCGAGCAGTAGTTTAGTTTCACAGGTTTCCATAGGTGTATTGTTAATGATGTATTATGTGACATGGTGATGCCAGTGTACAATTATTACTCCCATGTATTGAAAAAGTTGTGATTTATAAAGAATTTAGTGTAGGGATGTTTAGTTCATTGTTGAAGCAAATAATACATACTTCCAAAAAAGATTTACATTTTGGGCCTGTAAGTACTTGAGTCTAGTTATGGGTCAATTGTTTTTCTTAACATAAAAATGGCATGCACCAATAGCTCAAACTATAAATATAAATAGGGTAAAGGTGCAAAAATGGGTTCAAACTATTACTCCAAGAGCACATAGGGGTAACAAATATTTCCGGGCTCAATTATGGTACTGAAGAATAAATATCGGTGCAATATAGGGAACGCCGTTTATGTTGACCGACGTTGACCGTTAAACGCTGACGTGACGTTCTTATGTGGCAATTTTTGCTGACATGGCGCTCTTATGTGGCATTTTTTTCTTACGTGACGCGCTTATGTAGCGTGCCACGTCAGCAAAAAATATTTTCCCCCGCCACGTCAGCTTTTAACGGTCAACGTTGGTCAACATAAACGACGTTCCCTATATTGCACCGATATTTATTCTTCAATCCCAAAATTGAGCTCAGAAATACTTGTTACCCTTATGTGCTGTTGGCGTAATAGCTTGAACCCATTTTTGCACCTTTACCCATATAAATACGATGGAACCTGCAATATCCCATTTGTACAAGAAATTCATCTGTCGAAGAAACAATTTATAGAAGAGATGCTTATACATATTAAAAATCCTTAATCATTCCTCTAGATAATCAACTTAGTCTTAGTAGCATACATGGAAAATTGGAAATTAATGATTGCCATTACGGACCAAGTTTCTGACATTCTAAAAGTTAATACATCAAAAGATATATAATGAAGAGTTATCTACTTGATCTTCATTTCTCATTCTCCAAGCTCCGGATCAATGATTGCTTATATTTTGATTTAGCACATTATGGGGGAAATATCCTTAAAACGAGGGACTTAGTACAATTAGATTCAATTGAAGGATTTGATCTATTTTTTCAGGTATACCTTCATTCTATTTTGATTTTGGTGCCAATATGTTGTTATCTCCTAATTATATCATCTACCAAAATGGAAAGGGAAAGGAGGTTGTGGGGGTATTATTAAAGATCGAAGGGTTACATAATTGAAGCAGTCATACTTAATTTTCAAAGTAATGACCCATCATCAGCTAAACTTCGGACATGTATAATTGGTCTTTGAAGCGCATGGGATGAAAATCATAAACATATTATCTGAAGAAATTACTCTACCTGACGCGGGTAAGTTAGTAGTTGGTTGACCTGGTAAGTGGGCTACAACCATGTAAGGAGGAACACACGTGTTCGAATCCCGGGAAGCGCTCTCATTGGGAGAGTGGACAACTTTGCCGATGTGGGTAACACTTCTACCCCTCGAGTCTGAATTAAATCGGGTCGTGATTAAAAAAGAAAAAAGAAATGACACTAGTAAAATCAAGGGAAAATGTCATTTAAATCCCTCCGAATATACAAAAGGACAATTCAGGAACTCAAACTTCCAAAAGGACCATGAAGGAACTTTAATGATGGCCGTGATTAAAAAAAAAAAAAGAAATGACACCTGTTAACAATGGAACTTGGTGCATTAACAACGGAACTTTAATGATGGGGGTAATTTTGTCCTTTCACACAAATTTAAAATGTGAACTAGGTCCTAGTTCCTTCATGGTCCTTTTGGAAGTTTGAGTTCCTGAATTGTCCTTTTGTATATTCGGAGGGATTTAAATGACATTTTCCCATATTTTATTAGAGAAAATAACTATGACGCTGCTTTGCAAATTGCTGTTGAATCAAAACTTGAATGAAAATATAGGTAAAAATTTTTTTCCTTTTGATGAGAAGAATTTGACCAATAATGAGATAAAATCATGAACATCAAGAAGGCATAAGTAACATCCAACATATATTTCCCATCGTCCTTGGTTCAACAGTGAGGGGTTGAATTTAAAGTGACTAGTTTTTCACTTTAACACGAGTTTGATTCTTGGAAGGGACATTTAGTTATACCTCTATCACGACGTTTGAAGAGACATCAGACATCTATGTAACAAGGGGAGAACCGGCAAGGGAGTTAATAATTAGCTTTATTCTCAATCCGCCTGTGAGTAGTCCTGTTTAGGTGCCCTGCTCTTAGAATGTGTGCACAACCCCAGCCGGTTCTCCCCTGATTACATAGATGTTTGATGTCTCCCCAAGCACCATGATGAAGACATAACTAAATGTCACTCCCAAGAATCAAACTCATGCCAAAGTGAACAACTAGTCAATTTAAATCCAACCCCTCCCCATTGAACCCAAGGAGGATGGGTAATATCTGCCGGATGTTACTTATGCCTTTTTGGTGTTCATGACTTGGTAGGTTGACACGAGTGGTAATCACTTTCGTCCCTTAAGCAAGTGGTTGAGGGTTCGATCCCTAACACTTGTAAATGGAGCAAATTCATTGGTCAGCTGTCTAACCCTATATTAAGAACCGGGAGAGATTAGTCTTACTTAACACTCGGGGTGAGGATACCCTTGGGTAATAAAAAGACTCACATCTAATTGGATGCTCAGTCATGTGTCTTAATTGAATTTGAAATCATAGTAACAATTAAGACATGTCAACTATCTACTCCTATATGGGATTTCACAACAACGACAGATTAGTCCCACTTGATATGCGGGTGGATGTAGAGATTGGAAATGAACTCTCCAAAGTGGGATTTTTTAATTTCTACATTCCTTCCTCATCTTTTTTATTTATCTCTTCTTTCTTTAGTCCATTTTTTTTATTATTATCATTATCTTTTGTCCTGCTGTTTTTTTTTTGTTTTTTTTTTGTGGATTATGGATGCAGGTATAGGTTCTCCTAGTTCTTCTTCCATGAAAATGAAGACCCAATCCCATTGCCCTCTTCAGGAGCAGTATATTCATAGCAAGAATTCTCGAGAGATTTACAAGGAAAAATGTCTGTGACGTCTCGAATACTCCGCCTATATTTGTAGTCGGTCCCAAGTCCGGATAAAGGAGTAGAGTTGTGTTAGGCCTCGGTAGTCAACGTAAAAATATGTCGAATCTATTGGACGTGGACACACGCAATAGCGCCGTGTGATCCATGTAGCCGACCCCACTTAGTTGGGATAAGACTTTGTTGTTGTTGTTCTCGTTGATATGCGGGTGGATACCCTTGAGAAGCAAAAATATTTTGTTACCAAAAACAACATCCAACGGATATCAACTAAAGCTACACAAGCAAAGTCATTATCTACCGTCAGATCACAACGCAGACAAATAATGAAATTGGCAAAACGTAGAATCTCCCAAATTCCAAACTCATCTTCTTCATCGTTCGCTGGAATTCAATCTCGCGGTGTCCGTACAGTTTCGTATCTGAATTCATCATCGTTTTCTTAGGTGAGATCTAAAGTCCCTTTTCGTTCTGTTCCTTTGACCATGCTTTCACTCACACTTCGTTCGTTGATCACTGCAAAAATTTGTAATTTTTTGTTTTTCTTAATTCATCTTATTATATGTGATCTTCGTGTTTCATAGTAATATTAATTAAGTAAATAGTTTAGTTTGTTGACAAAAAAGTTATTCTATAGAAACTGATTTTGGATTATGATTAACTATAATATGAAGGCAGAGGATTATTTTGGAATAATTTTGTTTGGTCAGAGGATTATATTTCAACAATCTTTCAAGTCAGAGGATTGTTTAGACTATAGAAACTGATTTTGGGTTGACTATAATTTGAAGTATCATGTCATATCTGGCAAGAAATAACCTAAATTGTTCAAAATTCTTCCCTTTTCCTACTGAGTATTGTTTTATGATTTTTTTTTTAAAAACTAAAACATAAATCTAGCCTCTCTAATAAGGGCAATGTTGAGGAAATTCATGAGTTAATAACCTCAGAGGATTGATTTCCCCTGCCAGATATGACATGATACTTCAAACTATAGTCAACCATCCATTTCTTATGTGGTCTTGTATTATCTCAGCACACCAACATAAATGTTCAAGACATGTATTATGTAATCTCTCATGGGCTTGAAAGATTGTTGAGAAACATAATCTAGTCACAACTTTCTTTTCACCTTTCAATGCCCAAAGAAGAAAGGATGGTAGGAATACAAGGAACTCAGAAATTCCACACCCATAGGTAGATTAACATCTATGCATCTTACACCTAGTAGATTCTTAGTTACCATCAATGGCCTTGTAGTTGTAGCTTAGTGATTTGAATGCTTTTGGTAATTGGTAGCTTTCGGATTTCATCATATGCTTGTAAATTTCAGCCGTTAGTGTCTTTCCCTTAATTCCAACAAGGATTTTTAGTTACAAATTTACAATCAATAATGATCCTGTGGATGTTTGGTAGCTCCATGGTAAAACATCCAAACGCCCCCTGACTAATCCTTTGTGTTGTGTCCATGATTAAGCATATGGTTGCCAGTTCCAAGTCTATATTTATGTTGTTGGTAAAGTTTGTATCTATTTGGTTTATAAATAATCCTTTGAAGACTGTTATTTGGTGGGCAGAAAATGGGATTTTGGACCTTGTTAGAAGGGTTTTTACTCTTTGCAAATGCAATGGCAATTCTGAACGAAGAACGGTTTCTTGCTCCCAGAGGATGGACAATAGCAGAAGCAACTGGACCTAGAAGAAGTACCCTCAAAGGGCAGATTATAGGACTCATACATGCCTGTCAATTCCTGAGACTTCCCCTTATACTATTCAATATTGTTACAATAATTGTGAAGTTATTCACTGGATAAGTTGAAAAGCCAGATTGAAAAGTCTGTGCCCTTTTGTGTGTATTGTGTAACGAAATAGACTAAAATGAGCTGAACTGATAAGGTTTTATCAGAATCAGAAGTATCTTCTTAACATTTTAAATTCCTACCTGCATGTTTTTTTAAGGTTTGCTTTGAATGTGGGGTAATTTGTCTTCTTTGAGTCTTTGGAAACCATGTATAGGTACGACAAATCAAAGAAAGATGTGAAATATGTGCGGCATAAAAGATTTAAACTAATGCTTAACGGTATATGTCTGGGCAAGTGCAAGAGGTAGAGAGTAGAAAAATGAAAGTATGAAGGTTTGAATTTGAGCTCATAAACCCCTATTCTTGATGTCATCGATCTATTTCTTTTCTTTTTTTATTGGGCTGAGTGTCATCTATCTATCTAAATCACATCTTGAAGGGTTACAGGTTGAAAAAACAAGAGAAAAGAAAGGTTCAATTTTCTCAGATCTAAACACACATTGGTTGGTAAATTCAATCCGGCTACTATAAGAAAATAAAGCCACCCCAATGACTTGTTCAAACCCATTTGTTTTTCTCGAGGGAAACTGCCCAAAGAAGTCTCATAAGGCCCATAATAGTGATGAAGACAAAGGCAGTACTGTTGAGTGTTGAGTCAACTATAAAGAAGGTCATATTTCTTTTAATATTATTTTTATTTGATTGATTCTGGGTAATAGACAAACTCATGAGGATGATTAATTGGTGGTAAAGAGGTTTTTCCACTATGGACCTATATTCACGTGAATCAGAATATTCGGTAGCTAGTAGCGCCAGATATCTATGGATAAATCTAAAAAAAGAAGTCAACTTGGGAGAGCAGTTTATACCAGAGATGAACAAGTTTATATATTTTGGATCAATTATACAAAAAGACTGTGACATTGATGACACTGTTAATAATATAATTCAAGCTGAACCATTTAAATGGAGAGAAGCTATTAAATTCATTTTGTGATCATAAAGTCCAAGATAAGGTAAAAGAGAAGTTTTATTAGACAGTCATTAGACCAACAATATTTTATGGTAGTGAATGTTTGACTTTTAAAAGAAGACATGAACATGAGATGAGTAGTGGAAATGAGAATGTTGAGATGGATATATCATGCGTGGTCATATGATAAAAGTTAATTCACGATGATTATATTCGAAAAAGACAATCGAACTAAGGGTGACTGATCAAATGATGTGAAGTACTTCCAGAGTGTAAAAACGAAGAGAACCCTAAACAAAGTTATCAAAAGAGATCTTTTGGTCAATAGTATATTGTTAAACATGATTATTAATAAAAAACAATGACATCGTGTGATCAATGTAATCGACTTCACTTAAATGAGAAAAAAAAACTTTGTTATTGCGGTTGATTCTACAATGCAAAACAACAAATATTCTTAAATAAAAAAAGTTTACTTTTTTTTTAAAAAAATACATAAAATAGTTATTTATGTTCTTCAATATTCTTGTATGTGTTGTTCAACATTTACTTGACCCTTTGTGGGGCACGTTTTTGTTCAGTTATTTTCTTTCACGTTTATAGAAAATGGCTAACAATGAACAAATGTGGGCTCCAACCAATCAATATAAATCCAGTTCATTAAAAAAGCAATCAACTTAAATTGATGCGATTTACAATTCAGACAATTTTGCATTTAAATATATTTTTTTTTTGTTAAAAAATTTTTAGGAAGGGGTTTGGGTTCAACCCAATCCAAGGGCAGGACACCATCCACTGAGGCTGTCCTTGTGGGCTCAACCCTTTGTGGGGCCACGTTTTTGTTCAGTTATTTTCTTTCACGTTTATAGAAAATGTCTAACAATCAAATGTGGGCTCCAAAGTCCAACAGATCAATATAAATCCAGTTCTTTTAAAGCAATCAACTTAAATTGATGTCATTTACAAGTGAGACATTTTTGCATTTAAATATATATTTTTTATACAAAATTTTTAGGAAGGGGTTTGGGCTCAACCCAATCCAAGGGCATGACACCTAACTCATGATTCACTGGGGCCTGTCCCTGTGGGCTTTGGAGCATGACCAGCAAGCTCATTCTTACTGCCTACACAGGTAGGTTACTCTCAGTTTCACTAAGCTATGAAGATGCCTCCCAAGCATCGCGATGGAGACATAACAAAGTGTCACTTCTAGGAATCGAACTCACGAGTAGGTGGACAACTAAATCGTTCATTATTCAATCCTTTCGTCACTGAACCCACGAAAGATGACTATATTTTCTTTTTTATATTATAGACTTATAGTCAATGGGGGCAATGCCAATGACATGGTTAATTGCTTTGTTATGAATTAGTAGGCAACGTTAATTTCTAATGGGTTGTGTTAAAAAAAAATAATTCTTGTGGTCATGATATCAATTCCTTTTCAAGTCTGAGGTTTGCAGAGCAACAGCTAATCCGTGATCTTGATTCTGGAATATCTCAATCAATTTATCATCTACAGTAGTTTGGAACGGTGAAATAATTAACAAAAATGAAATTAATAGTTTCGGGCGGGAAATAATATTTGTTTCATAATATTTTCTTATTATAATAAACAATTTAGCTTACTGGCCAAAAAAAAAATAAACAATTTAGCTGAACCTGATAATAAACAATTTACCATGGCAAAAAAAAAGGGGATAATATTCAATTTAGAATACAGTCTACAGTCAACATATAACGGAAACTCTCTTCCGATTTTGAAATATCATTTTTTTATGGTAAGATATTTGTCAAATGTCTAAATATGTTCAACGACAATGAAGGAAAAAAGCATCTAATAATTATCTTCTAATTTTGAAATATCTTACATACTTGAGAACAAAGCGGGAAAAAACCAAACAAATAGCTTTAATTTTTATTTGGAGCTTTCCACATTTTTTTGTCAAAAAAGAGCTTTCGACATTTTTTGACCTTCATAATAGAAGAAAATAATACTAGTACATATACTATTTTATATAAAACAGACACTAATATTTTTTTCAACTGAAAAAAAGACAATATAATTGATAGAAAATCTTTTTCCAACCTCGTTCTCCGCTACTAGATTTTCAATCCAATTCTTGTTAGGTGTAATTGAAAATTGAAAAATAGCATAAATAACGTTTTGTATGTTAACATTTAAAAATTTAACTGCAAATTTCCATCTAAGAAAAAATAATAGACAACAAAAAAACAACAATATTCTAAAATACTACCACTTCAACACAACTAAGCTCCAACGGATTCTTTGTCCCAAAAATACAATGATTTTCAATCCAATTCTCATCCTCAATTGAAAAATTAAAAAAAACATATATTTCACCTTTTTTCTATATATAAGACAAAAAATATTATTGTCTGGATAGTCACGCCACCAGCTAATAATTCCCATTTTTTTAATCCTCAAATAAGAAATAAAAAAAAGACAAGCAGAGAGAGGGGAAATCCAAAAATAGTACACACCCTCCCCACATAGACACATAATTTCAAAATTCAAATTCAAATTTCAAAAACCCTCCCGTTACACCAACCAATCACACCCCTCCATTCACACACCTCACAAAAAAAAAAAAAAACCAAATTCAAACAATTTCCAAAATTACTAAATTCCCTTTTTCTCCCTCCCTAACCGTTGTGTCCCAACCACACTTCCCTATAAAAAACACACCTTTCGTCCCCACACAAACAAAAAATCCCAAATCTCAAACCCTAACCCTAATTTTCTCTCTCTAAAATCCTCCCTCTCTCTCTAGAAATTCTCTCTCATTTCACCATTTCAAGATGCGAGAGATTCTCCACATCCAGGGGGGCCAATGCGGGAACCAAATCGGTGCCAAATTCTGGGAAGTGGTGTGTGCAGAACATGGAATAGATTCCACGGGAAGGTACCATGGGGACTCAGAATTGCAATTGGAGAGGATTAACGTGTACTACAATGAGGCGTCGTGTGGGAGATATGTTCCCAGGGGTGTTCTCATGGATCTGGAGCCTGGAACTATGGATAGCATCAGATCTGGACCGTACGGTCAGATTTTCCGGCCTGATAACTTTGTTTTTGGGCAGAGTGGGGCCGGGAATAATTGGGCTAAAGGGCATTATACTGAAGGGGCTGAACTTATTGATGCTGTTCTTGATGTTGTCAGAAAGGAGGCTGAGAATTGTGACTGCTTGCAGGGTAAGGATTTTGAATGATTTTGTTTTTTTTATGTTTTTGGATTTTTTTTGTTTGGTTTGATTTGAAATGGGTTTGACTTATTTTGACTGGGGTTTTTGATATTTTTTGTTTTTCATTTTGAGAAATGTTTGTGGTGTTTTTTTATTACAATGGTTGTGGTGTTTTATGAGTTTTTTATTTTTTATATTTTGTTTTTTTTTAGTTTGAAATGGATTTGAAATTTTACTGTGGATATTGGTTTTTATGTTTTTGTTGTTGACAAAAGTGTGTTGTTTTTTTTCAATTAATAATGTTTGATTTGTGTTTTCATTTTTGAAATGGGTTTGATTTTTTACTGGGTTTCAGATCTTTGTTCTTACTTTTATTTTTAATTTTTGTTGTTTAGATTTGGAGAAATGAGTGTGTTGTTTTTTTTAGTTTAGTTTGTTTTTTGCGGGGATTTTTGTTTCGTTTGAAATGAAGTTGACTTTCTCCGGTGTTTATGGATCTTTGTTTTTTTGTTTTATAGATTTTTGTATCGTGTTTTTTTATTTGTTTAATGAAGTTTAAATGGTTTAGTTTGTTTTATCTACATACGTTTTTTGTATTGTTTCTTCGGTTTGAAATGGAGTTGAATTTTTCCGTGTTTTATGGATCTTTGTCTTTACGGATTTTTTCGTTACTTTTTCGTTCATCGTAACGTATTCTTAATAATTTTGATTCCGTGAATAAAAATATACAATTAATCTCATGTTTTTGTTTCATTGTCTAGAAAATACTAAGTGTTCATTTCAACTCAATGTTTTTCCAGATCTCATGTCCTGCTAAAAATTGAAATTAAATTATTTCCTTAACAATTATTTGCCTCATCTAATTAATATAGTCATGTCGTTTTCCCCCGAGTCCAGATTCGCTTTCAGAATATGACGTTCAATATATATTACAGAATATGTCAGTGTAGATATTTAGAGTTCAGCGTTCATTTCAATTTGATTTGTTCTTTATTTGGAGATATTAGATATATATGAAATTCTGCTTCTTTTTCTGTTGGTGCTAACTTTGGATTTGGTGTGATTGACAGGATTCCAAGTATGTCATTCTCTTGGAGGAGGAACGGGATCTGGGATGGGTACTCTCTTGATCTCAAAGATCAGAGAGGAATACCCAGACAGAATGATGCTCACTTTCTCAGTCTTCCCTTCTCCCAAGGTCTCTGACACTGTTGTTGAGCCCTACAACGCCACCCTCTCTGTCCACCAACTTGTTGAAAACGCCGATGAGTGCATGGTCCTTGACAATGAAGCCCTCTATGACATTTGCTTCCGCACATTGAAGCTCACCACCCCAAGCTGTAAGACCTTGTTTCAACCTGTTGTCTCAATGAAAGTTTACATCTTTTTATCATTATGCAGATCTAACCCTTGTGTTTTTCTGTTGGGCGTTATAACATATGATTTTAACTAATTTATCTTACATGCTTAATCTTTTGAAGTATTATTGTATGTACAAAACGTTATGTCTTTTGATGGTTGATTAATTAGTCTTATATTTGGGAATTGTGGGAGTACATATTTTGATGGTTTTAATGCATATCTGACTCTTGTTTTGTATTGGGCAGTTGGTGATTTGAATCATTTGATTTCTGCAACCATGTCTGGTGTGACATGTTGTTTGAGGTTCCCTGGTCAGTTGAACTCTGATCTAAGGAAGTTGGCTGTCAATCTTATCCCATTCCCTCGTCTTCACTTCTTCATGGTTGGTTTTGCTCCTCTGACCTCAAGAGGATCTCAGCAATACAGAGCTCTCAGTGTGCCTGAACTAACCCAGCAAATGTGGGATGCCAAGAACATGATGTGTGCTGCTGACCCAAGACACGGTCGCTACCTCACGGCCTCTGCTATGTTCCGAGGGAAGATGAGCACGAAGGAGGTGGATGAGCAGATGATCAATGTCCAGAACAAGAACTCATCCTACTTTGTGGAATGGATTCCTAACAATGTGAAATCAACTGTTTGTGACATTCCCCCAACTGGGTTGAAGATGGCTTCCACCTTCATTGGTAACTCCACATCCATCCAGGAGATGTTTAGGAGAGTGAGTGAGCAATTCACTGCCATGTTCAGGAGAAAGGCTTTCTTGCATTGGTACACTGGGGAAGGAATGGATGAGATGGAGTTCACTGAGGCTGAGAGTAACATGAATGATCTTGTGTCTGAGTATCAGCAATACCAGGATGCAACTGCTGATGATGAGGAATATGAAGATGAGGAGGAACTTCAGGAGTATGATGAGTAATAGTGTCAATTCTGCTGCTACTGCAACTTCCTGTTGCCGGTTCATTGTTGGTTCCGGCTGGCTGGCTTTTGGCTTACATTTTATATATCATATTCAAAAAAAGACTTGGTTTAAATTTGTATTCTGTTTTTTTATGTACCTGTTGGTTGGTAGTTACTATTCTGTAGGCATATTAATGACAATTATGGTTTAAACAAATGCAGTCCCCCTATATTGTTCGATTTCTTTGAGTTTTTGGGCACTATGGCTAGTTTGGTCTGACTCCTAAAAAATGAGATTCCTCAGTTAAGTCCAAAGTAGTCTCGAAAAATTGAGTGTTATTTTTTTAACTTTATGTTGACGTTTTATGAAGCAATTATTATTGGGGAAACACAAATTGTTGGGATATTATTTTTGACAGAAAATGTCGGTATATTGTGGTTTATGCGCCTTTATTGTGGATGTCTATTTTTAGGGAACTTGATTTCAAGATATTTTAGTATCAAATAATATTTTCTCTCTTTGAGTGAAGTTATTTTTTTTCCCTTGTTCATACGAATAAATGAGTTGGGTCCAATGATGATAACGAATGTTGTATTATGTAGGTGGAGGTAGCCCAATCCTTAAACCAAATAGTACTGATCAAATTGATAGTGGTCGTTAACTGGATCAGTGGATTATATTGATGTGATAAATATACTCACAAAAGATAACACTGGCAACGGGCAAAGGGGCTTTACATTGAAAGTTTCTCTCCTTCCCTTAGTTTAGATCTATTGGTTTTTATTCATCAACTATTTTAAACTTACAACTTTCATGGATATTATAAATAGAGTATCATTTAGCCTTTTATACAAACAAACTAACAACTTCCGATAGAAGATTAAATACATATTTTTATGATACCGGATCAAAATTGAAGATAAATATAGAAATAGAGGGAAATGGAGACAGCCCTTCATCCTTTTGAGACATCATAGAGCATGCTAGATTTTGGTAACAAAGAAGTTGTCGCCCAACTTCACAGGAGGAGTTTGAGATATCATAGAGAATGCTAGACTTAAATCAACAAAAAAGTCGGCACCATACTGAGGCATCATAAAAAATGATAGACTTTGATCAACAAATGAGTGTCAAGTGCCGATTCATTAAGTGCCTAGCGAGAATAACACACTTGGTTGATTATAGATTCAGCTAAGATGACTCATAATTATGTGTTCGTAATGCTTTCATGACCTAATGCATTACTATCCTTATTCCTTATGCTCTGATCTGTCCAAAGCCTCAAGGGACATCACTCAATATTAAGTTCTTATATTAAAATGTCGCTCAAACTTTATTTTTAAATACTCCAATAAGATGTTAACTCTAAGAACAATTGCAAACATAGCTATTCAAATCATAGATTTTACAGGATTGAATGGGAAAAACTGCACAGGATCACGGATAAGATCTATTCACCTATTTTCTCCAACATTGAAAAGCAAGACTAAAGAACACAAGAAAGACTACATAAACTAAAAGCATAGCAAAAACATATATTTAAATTGATTTTAGAAGTGGCACAGGATCAATTTTCTGAATCCATTCCTCTAGATAAATCAGTCCTTCCAAATATGCAACTACTACAGCAAGCTTAAGCATAGAGTTTAGTTACAGCCATGTTTATGATTATAGGACTAATTTACATAGACAAATAAATCCAACTTAAAGACATAATAATCACCATCTACTTTTTCATTCCATTACCATTCATGATGGCACTTTGATCTGCAACTATGTTCACTTTCTTGTACTCAAACTCTTATCCACACATTCCTCAGGCACCACTAGTTTTCTATTCCCAATCCTGTTCTTCCAAAACAACACAATGAAACCAAATAATACTCCAAATCCAGCCCCAATCAGCATTGCAGAAACTGCTCCAAATAAGCAATCACACTTTGGTTCTCCAATTCTCACATCATCACTACTCTTCTTATCGACAGCATATGGATCTAGAGGATCTGAATGAATCCAAAATGGAAATACCCTTGAGGTGAAATTCCATGAATGAAGAAAACAAGATCCATATGTGTAGTTTTGCTTCATTGTCCTAAACCCCACAAACATTTCCTTCTTCTCTTTGATGGCTAACAAGTTGATTTTGTGCCATAAAAGTGGATGAAGTGGCCTTGAATTGCCATTATGACTCAACCTTACTTCTAATCTTGAAAAACTTACCTTGTAATCAATCCAAACATGAAGCTTTTGCTCATTTTTCAAACCCACTTTCACAGTTGAAGCAGTGCCATTAATCTTAGCCACAACAAAAGTACCATTTCTTGAAATGCTTACTTCAAGAGCATTAGAACCCAAAAAAAAAGTTCCATTTTTTAGTCCAGAAGAAAACCCAGATAAGCTATCATTAACAAACTCCATAACAAAAGCCACACCATTATTCTCTTCCTCAAAAGGCATGGAAATCACAAAGTAAGTAGAAAAAGACACAATTTTTCTTGATTTACCTTCCAAAAGCTTGATGGGTTTTCCATACATGACTTGTCCAGTGCCAAAAATCTGAATTGCAGATCCATTGTGAAACTCAACAATCTTTGCATTCCCAAAAAGGGTCACAGTAGTGTTGAATTCCATGATGTCATGCTGAAAATCAGTGAAAGAAAAGGAAGAAACTGGGTTGGAAGCTAAGGCTTTGTGGAAGAAGAAGAAGAAAAGGGATAAAGCTAGAAACTTTAAACAAAGGGAAGCAAAAAATGAGGCCATAGTGAGATTCAGATGTAATGGGTAGTCTCAGTTTTTCATTAAAGGTGAAAAATTTATGGCTTTTTTTTTTTTGGGGTGCGAGGGTGAAGACTGAAGAAAGAAGAAGATAAAGAAATGGTGAGAATGGAGAAGAGACGTTGGGTAATGTAATGAAATGTTATGTATTGTGTATGTATTAGTATTAGTAAGAAGGTACTTGCTTTTGTGTAAGGGCGTGGCTTACTTTTTGGTTAGTGGCAGCTGATGAAGAAGCAGGAGGGGACATGTGAGTGAGTGGGCTAGTCTTTGTGAAAAAGCTCAACTTTTCAAGAATCGTGTTTGACCTCTTTACTCTCCCCTCATTATATTTCAGATCCTTGTACATACCCTTCGTTAGTGTTTTATGAGTTAGACCAGATACTCAGAGTGATCCAACATTTTACCACTTCATATTTTGGTTCAACACTTACCAGTTTGAATGTCGGTCTAAACATCAGTTTGAGTAATCCGATCCTATTGAACCATGACATGAAACTTTGTTCGGCTTACTTTCCAGTTAGGCTTTTACAAAACTTCTCCATGTTGATCTCACTTAGCAATTAATCCTATACTAAGTATGCAATCGGTTTAATGCTCATCAAACCATTGGATATTAGTATCTACACGGTCTAGATTTGATTTAAATTATGCATCATTTTAATAGATACGTGCACAATTTAAATCGCGTAGATGAGATACAAAAAAATACAATTTAAATCGCTTAGATGAGATACAGAAAGATACAATTTAAATGGTTTTATGAATAAGGAAACCCGTTTCTTACATAATACTAAATGGAGTATAATGTTAATTTAATTTTTATTTGTATACTTCTTATTCTGAATCAAGAGGCAATGGAGGAATTAAAGGAGATTAGTAAAGTGTTTTAGAACAAACATGTCATGTAATATGAATTAACTAACACTTTAAATATAATCCAATTACTTTTACAACTCCTACATTTAGGATTAAATGGAGTAATGTTTTAGTTTGATCATGCTTACTTATAATTTGGATCCTTAACTAAGATTAAAAATTGGATCAATTGGCTAGGTGACATGTGACTTCAAAGTTTTTTTTTTTTCTCAAAGACTACTAGAAAATAGTAATCCCTTGTTGGATGCTATTTTGCATGAGACTTTGTCAATGAGGTATATGGACACTTCTCTCAGCAAAAAATTAAATATTGGTTCATTATAATCAGAGATCAATTAGTGGTTCGGTTATGTTAGACTCAATCTAATGGTTTTTTGGGTCAAACAGAAGTCCGTGTCAATTATTATCCCACAAAAACTTCTCTGGGGTTGGATATACTCATACAATCATTGTACAGTAAATCTACAAGCTCCTCTAGAGCATTACACAATAGAATAATGCTAAAATAAAAAAACAGACTCTTTTTTGCCGGACAATATATCAGCTACTACTTTATTGCCTTCCATGTAGGTATGATAAAGCATAATAGCTCATTCACCTTTTAATTCTTCAGCAGACCACCAGCTCTAAAGAAGACAGACCCTTTTTTGCCTCTTGTATACCAGCAGCATAGAAATAACAGCTCTTGAATCACCTTAATAATTAATCTTCTCATCCACATACCTTTCCAATTCTCAGACCCCATATAACTCCCATAATTCAGTAGCAAACACACTACATGCACCAATCTTCTTTCATAAATCCCTTCATCCATTTCCCCTATAATCCCTTAAAACTCCCCCACAACCTGCCAATCCCATAACAATCTAATGTTTGATTGAGCCTCCTTATTTCTTATTATAGCTAGTAAAGCACTCGTCTCCCAAATTACTACACTTCTCTTACCAGAACAATTTTTTCAACCACGCACATTTTTCAACCACCTCATGAGTCATGACTCATGACTCATGACGATGACACATGAGTAGGACTAATAATGAATTTTTATTATCAAATCATATATCTCTAATTGAAAGTTTACAAGAACATTTATGAATTGTTTGCAAATAATATTCTTACACTAAAGTACTTTTTCTTTTTAAAAAATATATATTATCATAGCTTACATCCAGAACTCACAAAAGAAAGCCTGAAAAGAGATGTACTTGATGTTATAATATGTGGTACTCATTTTCAGAGAAAGTGTTTCAGTCCAAAAATTAAATTGCTAATAATAAGTAGTAAGTGCCTTGTAATGACATGATGAAGGGGTAACTGTGGCTAGCAAAATACAGTAAAATAGATATAGACGTCTGCAGTCGATTGTAATGACATGATGAAGGGGTAACTGTGATATGAGAATGATAAAATCAATTATTATTCCATGAGCGTCAAAATGATCCTCCGCCCAATAAATTTATAGAAAAAGGAGGCACCTTAGTTCTATATTAAACATATTATTGTCATTGAAAAAATACCAAAGAAATACTCCTGATAGAAGCTAAGTGTGTGAGTAAATGCTAGTATGAAGTGGGTCTTTATAAAAAAACAAGAAGTTGCATGCGGGTCATTACTTTATTGAGCATTGTCCTCATAGATGTGTAATAGTAAATGCTTTTTTTTATTTCATGTAATATAAATGCTACTATGAAGAACAAGCATTTAATTTGTTTTCTTGGTACGATATGATAGACTACTATAAAATCCCATGAACTAGCCACCTCATTAAATATTGCCAATCAATGATGTTCTATATATATTTTTATAATTCACTAATTATATATTGACGGTATATCTTAAAAAAAGCTTTGGCTAAAATGTTATTAATTGAAGCTGATTATTTATAAACGTATGGATATGGGAGACAAGTATCAAATAAGATGTAGTATTAATATCTTATTTTTATGAGATTCTCTTCGTGATTGATTTTATTCAGTTGCAATGGAGCATCCCCAACAAAAGTCAGCCTAAAGTTCTATGGTTTTGGAGCCACAATTCTTGTGCTTAGATAGCTTTTGTATTGCTTTTGAAAAAGAGACTTTTGGTGAGATACAAAATAATATTGAGTCGCCAGTGCAAATCAGTACTTCTCTCTATTCATTCAAGAGTAGTCATTTACAACTAATTGATACTGGACATACCTATAAGAACCATTATAATGGTTTGGAATTTTAGTGTTACTATTAACTATAGCAGACTTAAATATTATTTTAATGATGTCTAACATCTTTACATCCTTCTATATTTATTAAATATCTGCATATATATGAACAAAAAAAATTTCTATTCCCTCAAATTACTAATTTTTATTCCTTGTAATGAAGGTGCTATGATGTTATATGTGTTGAAGAGTGCTATATATGATGTATCTTCAAGTTCAAAAAGTATTCACAGATATACCAATATATTGCCCACCATAAGATTCTCATATCAATAATATTTAACTACATTGTGTCATGCAAAACAACAAAGATTTAAATTTAAATGAGTTACTTAGAAGATACTCGCTCCATTCTTTAATAAAAGAGCAAAAAAGTTTGAATTGTTTAGTTTTGTTCTTTATTATATCGTATGACTTTTTGTCGATTTTATCAACCATCATTCTAATATATTTCATACTAATTGCTAATTTGTTACTCTATATTTTTCTCTCTTACACATTCTAATTTAAACTTGGGAGAAGACAGAATTTCTGACACACTTATCTCTCCCAACCACTTTTCTAAAATATTATACTCTCTATGTTCCTAAATATAATATCATTTTTCTTAATTTGATTAGATTAATAATCATATACATTTCTTCTCACTCTCTAACTCTTACTTATTAGGGTTTATTTGGAAAAAAATTGAGAAAAACTATAAAATTGTTCATATTTAGGAATAAATTGAAATTTAAAAGTGATATTATATTTAGGATTGCTATATTTTGTATTATTGGCTCTTATAATAAGCCTGGGAGAAAATACAACTAAATTAGTGCTAATAGTGCTCGTATGACAAGATGAAAAGAATAAAAAAAAGAGGGAAGAGTTTTACGTGGAAAAGAGAGAAACCGAATGGATCATAAAGGATAAGTAGCTCACACTAGTCTCTCCATCACAAGAACCTTTGGGACATGACTATGGAGAATATCAAAGTAGTGGGATCTTTGAGAATAGCGAGAAGTAAGAGCATTAGAGAAAAGAAAGAGTCCCAAGAAATTCTCAATATCGTGACATTCAAGTTAAGATATTTTTCCATGTGTTTGGGGAAGTTGGCACTATTTAATGTATAGTGGAGGGCACATGAATATTGTCCCAAACTCAAAACTATGAATTTATGAGTGATGGATCACTCAAGAAGATGAGGAGAGAGTAATAACTAAGCCTCACGTGAAGAGGATGTCCCTCCAATGCGTCTTCACCTTCTATATTCTACCATTATCCACATTGAATCGATCGAATGAATTATCAATTATCATTTCTTAAAATGAGATGAGTCTAAGAGACTATAATGCTATTACTACTAATATTTGCCTCTCTTGCTTCTCTTTTAACTTTCTCGTGAACTTCTCCGACAAGCAACTATATGTTGACTACTTCCACCTTAGTCAAAGTCTATCATTTTTCAACTTTGACATTTCATTATTTTAGCGAGGCATGGGACCAACAACATCTTTGTTACATTTCTTTCGTTTCTATGTGCAAGAGCTTAATCCATATGTAGCAAATAGAACTTAGATTTTTCAATTCCTTCATCACGGATAAGAGAAATTATCATAGCTTGAATTTATCGTTAATTTCTAGTGAGAGAAGAAGCTGTGCAATATTAATATAGGTGAATTGGTAAGATGTGGACTAATACAACCTTAGACTTCTAACTTAACAGTTTTGAATGTCTAGTCGTGGATAAGCATGGGTTCATATCTGAATAGTCTAAGCTCAAATTTAGTAATCATTTGTCTTTGGTCGCACAAACTCATAAAAAATGATTAATCCCTAAGAAAATAATCAAAACTCTAAGTAAAATATTTGCATTAATAAGGAGATGATGCCATTCACATATATGATGTGCTTAGGGTTTGAATGGAATAGAACAAACGCATGGTGGTTTTAACATGTTGGCAATAGAAATTTGTAATAACTTGGATTTTTCTAATCAATAGTCAACTAATATGAATTTACCTTTTCCCCAGAAATAAAATCAGTAAAATGTGCAACCACACGTTTTTTCAGTTCAGAAAATGTATGTGTAGTTGGTAGTTTTTTTTATTTTTGGATACAGGTATCGAAGTCCCTCTAATTTTTTTTTTTGAACTGAAACCTCTAGTTCTTTGAAAAGTGCTAATGATTGAGAAAGAAGTTCCACCAAATTACATAGTCAATCTGAATATGCTCAAAAGATATGGAATTGGAAGCTTAATTTTTTTGAATAAAATTAGTTATGGATTTTATTTGTTTTTGGTGACATAGATTATAGGTGGATATCATATATACATATTCTTGTGTACTTGCATGTGTATTATTTAAAAAAATTCTTATGCAGCCAGATTATTTATTTATTTTATTCCTAAAAGCAATTACTTAGTGCCTTTGTAGCAAAGGAAAGTTATGACTGGTTGTCAGAACTACTTCACTAATTCTTCATGGCTACTTACATGCTGGTGCTCAAACAGGGATTAACGCTATTTCTCATCAACTATCAGTTTTAATTCTTAGCTTATGGTTTAATTTTAAATATAATTTATATAATTTGGATATTAGTAAACCTTTGCAATAGCTACTTATGGTGTATCATTTTTCCTTTTATCAAAAAAAGGGAAAGTTATGACTTTGTATCATTGATGCATGAAACATTCAATACAAATCCAGATAAAATATATATATATATATATATATATATATATATATATATATATATATATATATATATATATATATATATATATATATGAAACAACAAATGAATCCATATATTTATTAATTTATATTTTTGAATTTGAACCTTTAAGATTAAAAGCCAACGAAAAATCACAATATAAAACGCGCAATTTGAGACTCAACCTAAATGCTCAAATATATATCTATGTGTGTGTGTTTACTTTCATCTCATAACCCTATTTATGTTTCATACTACACACACATCCAACTTTGCTTATGCTGGGTGAAAACAGAAATATAATTATAATAGGTTAAAACTCTCCTAATTAACAGGTTGGGGTAACATTTGATGCATGATCGACTATTTATGATAATATATTGAATTGATAATTTGTCTTATGTGCAACCTAGCTGTATGTTAAAGGATATGATTGACATGAAGAAGTATGTAGCAAGACTCGTAAAAGTTGTATTTAGAATGAGTCTATTTGATGAGTTTCCAATAAATAGATTCATTAATTAACATCAAGAAATTAGCATCAATTCTTCTTGTTGCACCTTTAGTGAATAATTAAACATATTTTAATTTTTTATACTACCTCCGGTCCTAAATATAGGACCTAGATAACTTTTTTTTGGAGAGATTAAGGTTGCAAAATATGTTATTAAATGATGACATATTTAATATATTTTTAGATAATCCATTAGTTTATAGGTAAAATAAACTAGTTTAAGGGAAAAAATTAGGTAAATCAATTTATAATTAACTTATTTTTTGTTTTTTTAGGATTTTTCAAAAAAGTCATCTAGGTCTTATATTTAGGACCGGAGGGAGTATTATACAAATATAAATAATATGATAATATTATATACAAAGTGTATATTAACATTTAATAATTCTAAATAAAAAAGGGCGAAGGCCCAAAATGATACATACCAAGGAACAAAAATATCACATAACTATTTCAAGGTACAAAAATAGCACATAGCTATTCCAAGGCACATAACTATGCCCAAAAATGTATAGGGGCATTTGTAAAAAAAATAAAAAAAATCATCGCACGAGCATCGCACGAGCATTGCACGGGTAGAACGCTTGTTTATTTTATAGGGGAGATTAAGAGAAATGAGCTTAGTCACCTAAAGAAATTAGTAAAAAAAAAAGCATACGGGAGAGCAGAAGTCAAATCCACTTCTAGTGGTCCATACTATAGGGGAGAGCAGAAGTCAATACCCCTGTTGTTGTATTGTCAAAGGGTATGCCTTATGTATTGAAGACATTGTTAAGATCATCTGAGGATTTTCAAATTAAAGTTCATCCTATGCAGGGCTGAGTTGAACACCCCAAAGCTTTGAGCCAAAATATACATGTCAAATCCATGCAGATGTATAGGGTGGTTCTCCTTCCCCAAGAACACGACATTCTGAAGGACAATATGCACCACTAAACCAAATTTCAGAGTCTTGACCTTGGTTCCTTTGGGAGCGAAAATTATTGATTGGTCAAATGTCGTATTTGTCGCCACGAAATCAAAGAACTCTGGTGGATTATTGGGGAAATCTCTATTGTACACCCCTGCCTTCTTCTTGTAAAACGCCTCTAGCAGCATGGACGACCCACTTTTTCTCGGAACAACGAAGGAGACATTGTTCATACTGGCTGATAATTTCTGCCCTTGTCGGCCCACACATGTGCTGTTCTCAGGGCAAGATTCCAGGTTGAGCCCGAATGTTATGAACATGTGTTCATCCACGTGTGTGGGGCAATCAAGCCAGTGGGGCCCACATTCAAGCCCGGTCATATTTGTATAGAAGGTGTGTGCTGCGGCAGTGTCATTGAATTCTGGCATTAGAGGCATCACTGGATGATGGGCATCTTGTGAGGCATAAAGAACAATAGTCCTTGCTGTTGAATTATCGAATGGTATGCCTTCTGCACTCACATAGGCAGAGGCAGCCATGTAATAAGATCCCAGCGACTGGTCAGCTTTGAGTAGCACATCCACGGTTTGGCCAGGCGCAATGACAACAAGCTCAGTGATGTACGGGTTGGTGTAGCCCGCATCAACCGCCACCACCGTGAACATATGCTTTGCTACCTTGATAAACATCTGGGATATAAGGTTTGCATTCACAATCCGCAAGAGATATATTTTTCCTTGCTCCACCCTCAACTCAAACATGGCTGTATTATCAAAATTAAAATCATGAAACAAAATATATATGAGGAACAGAGATATATAAATGCCTGGATGACTTACAATCATTAGCACAGTCATGTAGATCACCGGGCATGTCGTTGATCGTATACGCTGTAGAGGGAGGAATAGCACCATCTGTAACTTGTATGTCCTGGAAGACTTTGTTCAGATCATCTGAACCCCACTTGGTGAAGGTACTGGGGAAAGAAATATACTAGGCAGTCTAACCTATGTTTTTTTTGCACGCTTTTTGCACAGTGGCTGAGTTGAAAACGTGAATGACGAGAGTGTCATTCTCACGGAACTCGATCATGTGACCAAGAACTATTCCATTGACTGTCGTGACAGTTTGAGTGTGGCAAAGACGAGTCAGGTTCAAATCACTCACCTGCAATTGACAAACATTCAACACTCAATAAACTTATTTCTTATATCTTAAGACAAAGCAACATGTATTGTTTGAAAAAAAACAATAGAAAATAAAGTCTTGCACGCACTGATCAGAATTCAGTAAACAAAATAGAAAGGAATGTGTGGCTAACATGCACATGTAGATACATGTAATTTGTTAAACTGTGAAAAAAAAAATATTTTGAAATGTGTTATGAATAATCATCCAGGAAAAAGGCAAGAACTAGCATGTAGCCTGTAGGGAGGCAGTGTGTTTTCAGGGGTGGGTCCATTCTCCACCTCCAACACCATAGCTAGCCCGTATGGCATGTGCATATCAATATGGCAGTGCACAAATCATATCCATGTCATCATCAACAAAAGTAATCTCTTATATCAATAACATGAACTTCAATTTATTTTAAATATAATAGTGCCTCTGCTATTTAATATAACAGTTAATTGGATCAATTAATGAAGAATACTAATTGAAACAAATTAAATGTGGCAGGGTCCCTTTAAACATATACTTCTAGGTGGCAGTAGATTATATATACATCAATTCATAAATTAGTTGATCAAATAAGTTAATATAAAATTATAGATATACGTATTGTCCTATATATTACATATATGTGTGTATTTCAATGGATGAAACTCTTGTGATTAGTAATAAGTATAGAGCTAAATATAATTCATAAACTAACTCTTATATTGAAGACAAGATACTATATAAAATGAGACAAACAATTATATATTTCAAAGGGGCAATGTAAACACCTATTTAGTCCGGACCCCACCAAATTAAAAAATAAATAAAAATGGAAATAAAATGAAAATAAAAAAATAAAATAAAATAAGATATGCTCTTCTGATTTTTTCTGGCCAGCACAATTCGAATTGTGTAAAAGTCAAATATGATATGATGATTAGAATGAGAAAATAAAATGGAAACAATTATAGAGATTTGTCATAATAGGAAATATTGATGAGAATAGACTAAGACAAAAGAATGATCACTATCATGTGGAGCAATTCATTTGGGTGTAAGTTTAGAGATTTGATTTTGAACAAAAGAAATCCAAATTTGGTATTTTTATAAAAAAAAGGAAATTAATGTCATTCACCCCTTAGCCATCATTTTCAAAGAATCAATAATCATCACGGTAATCATCATGTTAATTTGATTGAGTAGGGAAAGGAAGTAATGAATATATTAAAAAAAAGGAATTGAGGCGCACCAACTAAAAGGGATGGTCTTGCTTGCAAGAAAAGAATCTCAAATAGACATAATAATAATGATAATAGGAATGAGGGTTGAAACAAACAATTTATTTTCTCTTCTCAAAACATTATACATCAAAAGCATCCATTTCTAATTGTAAAAATGGGGAGGAAGGAAAATCAACCTTACATATTTTATATTTGTTAATTAAGAATTAGAAATATTAAATCATCAAATAAACGGTAATAGAATAGATTAATATAATTAACTTTTTTGGCCAATAATATAATCAAATACTCCCTCCGGTCCTAAATATAAAGCCTAATTGACTTTTTATAAAAAATCCTTAAAAAAGCAAAATAAGTTAATTATAAATTGATTTACCTAATTTTTCCCTTTAACTAATTTATTTTACCTATAAAATAACCTATTTCGCAACCTTAATCTCTCTAAAAAAGTCAATTAAGCCTTATATTTAGGACCGGAGGTAGTATTAAACATATGGACGATGACATTTTTTATAAAAGAGATGTGAACTTAACATAATTAAACTTAGGTCTTCCATGCAATGCGCGGGCTCGAAAGTCTTGTTATATTACTGTTTTTCTAGCATAAGCAAAGTTGGTACTTGATATATATATGAAACATAAATAGGAGTATGAGATGAAAGTAAAGAAAGAAGATGATGTCGCGTGTGTGATGTCCAAATAGGGTGAAGTTTTTTGCTCAGGACAAATAGGGCGAAGTTGAGTTGTGAACAATCCAATATTTGATAAATTCTAATAAAAAATTGTAAAATGTGTTTGCATATTTATGAAGAGTACATCTAGCAAGTTAATCCCCACCATTCAACAATGAGTGTGTTTGGCTCGACTTGTGGAAAAGTGGTAAACTGTCTTATTTTTAAGTCAGTTAGAAAATAAGCTCTAGGTTGACTTTTTTTATATTTGGATGAACTTTGAAAAAAAATGACTTATTTACCATTTGACTTATAAACATGTTTGGATGACTTTTTGTTTAAAAGGGGCTTATTTTGAAGTCACGAAGAAAAATAAGCTCGTTTATTTTCTGAAATAAGCTACCTTGAGTGACTTATAAATAAGCTGACTTATTTTAAATAAGTTGAGTGAAAAATAAGTCCAGCCAAATATAGAAAAAAGCCACATTCCCAAAATTAACTAGCTTATTTCTTAAAATAAGCCAAGCTACACCAACCAGTACAATATATGTACTGGTTATAGGCGGCATCAACTGAGACCACGGTGAACTTATGGTTGGCTACTTTGAAGAACATCTGTAAGATAATATTGGTGTTGATAATACGCAACAGATAGATCTTTCCATGCTCCACCTTCAACTCGAACATTACTGTATCATTAAAATTAAAATTAAAATTAAAATCACGCATGTGAAACAAAATATATGAGGAACATAGATTAATTAATGGATCAAAAGATTATATAGTAGTGGGATATAAATTGAGGAAGATAGATATATAAATATGCATGGATGACTTACAGTCATTAGCACAACCATATAGATCACTGGGCATGTCGTTGATCCTATAAGCAGTAGACAGAGGATAGAGCCACCTTTAACTTGTATGTTCTTGAAGACATTGTTCAAATCATCTGATCCCCACCACTCTCCTGCAATTGCATTTAGCAAAGGTAAACAAAGTTATTTTTTTAAAAACAAAAATGACTATGTTCCTTCCTCTTGGTTGTCTAAACGTGAGAACATATATTCTAAATGATGATGAAAACCATTCACTTTTTTTTTACTAAAACCGATTAAATTCAGTACCTAGCACAATAGGAACTTCCATGGCAGGCTCAGGAAATGGAAAGGTAGAGGGAAGCCGAGGTCGGATGATGAGCGCCTCATGGACATAGGCGCGAAGCAGACTGGTGTGGGAATGCCACCACAAGGTCCCTTCCTGCCCTTTCACAGTAAATTTGTATGTGTAGTTTTCGGCCTTCTTGTATGGGGCATTGCGTAATATATTCGGGGCCATCTGCTCACTAACTCCTCTGATATACCCCATGCCTGCATGCATAATGATTCTTTAGTCTCTACTCTTATATATATTGGGCAAATGTGCAAAAATAACCATCGTAAATTTAAAAATGGGCAACTATAACTCTATTAAATTGAAGGGAGCAAAACTGTACATTGTAAACCAAAATGAGGCAAAAGTAACCTCTCTGTTAGGCTGAGTTAAACGTAAGTTTTTCAGACGTGACCCCATCAGTAAATGATGTGTCATACATTTAAGGGTGTAATATGTTGATGGGGCTTTATTTTTTTAGATGAGACTTCATTTTTTCATATGATTACGAAGAAGTAAGGTGAATTTGACATGATTTTGGTTTCTATTTGGTTTCTTATCGAAATGATTTGGGGGTTTAGAGTTCGTTTTAAGTGATTTAGGGTTCAACTGGATGCATTTTAGCTATCCTTAGAGTTTGGAAAAGACATGTCATTTACTGATGGTGGAGCCCACGTCTAGAAAATGTCTGTTTAACTCGGCTCAACTGAGAGGTTACTTTGGCCCCATTTTGGTTTACAATGTATGGTTTTGCTCCATTTTAATTTATAGTGTATAGTTTTACCCCCTTAAATTTACAAGAATTATAGTTGCTCATTTTTAAATTTACGGTGGCTAATTTTGCACCTTTACCCTATATATATTTTCTTTGTAAAAGTTAAGAATCAAATCAAATCAGACCTCTAAGTAGAATTAGTTTTGATTTGATGAAAAGTATATAGTTATAAAAGTTTGATAAAGAATTGATATATATATATATATATATATATATATATATATATATATATATATATATATATATATAGGCTAAACTATTCATTTGGTCCCTTATGTTTGCATCAAGTTTCAATTTAGTCCTTTATGTTTGGAAAGTACACTTTTAGTCCTTTTTTGTTAACACCGTTAGTTTAACTTAACGGAAAATGTTAAATTAACAATTTTAAATGATTATTAAATACTGAAAAAATGTTCAGATTAAAATATTTGAGTGTAAATATTCTTATATTTTCAAAATTTATCATTTTTCATCCAATTTCAGTATAAAATAATCATTTAAAATTGTTAAGTTAGCATTTTCCGTTAAGTTAAACTAACGGTGTTAACAAATAAGGACTAAAAGTGTACTTTCCAAACATAAAGGACTAAATTGAAACTTGATGCAAACATAAGGGACCAAATGAATACTTTAGCCTATATATATATTAGTTAGTCTATATTTATATATAAAGGAATCAATTTGATAAAGGAATTATAAAAATTGATAACTTTGATAACTTTTATATAAAAGTAATATTAAAGAATTATAAAATCAAAACTAAAAATCTTGTTCATGCTCACAGAGAATCTTGACCCCCTTGGGCCTGCTCACGTGGCGTTCTTAGCACAAGAGTCTAAGCCCAGCCCAAATGTCATGAAAATATGTTCGTCTATTTCCTTCGGGCAATGCTCACCCGCAAGCCCAGTTAGATTTGTATAAAATTTGTGGGCCGACTCAATATCATTGAAGGTCGGGATTGCATGAAGACTAGAGCCGGTAATATGGGTTGGCCGGCCCGTGGGTTATGGTTTGGCCTGTCCCAACCCAAGGGTCAGATGGACAGGGTCAGAACGGCCCGTTTTAAATGGGATGAAATTTGGTCAACCCTAATCCGGCCTGCAGGGTTATAGGGTCAACCCGTCTAACCCGTCACTTTTAAAAAAATTCTACACCAAAAATATATGAGCGACTTAGTCACTCACTGCCCATGTGATAGGGCGATGCGATGCATATAAAAAATATGAAAATAATAAATTCTAATTCTAATAATATTAACACCGACTAAAAATTATCATAAATAAAACAAAGCCAAATTCAATCAAATAATACAAGTCTAGTGCACCAAAAATACAAAATACAAAGGTCAAATAAAGCAAACTAAAACCTCATCATTAGGCAATCAAAACTTTAATATCTTCCTCCTCCTCAACTCCATTTGTCACAAACAAAAAAAATAAGGGAGAGATTTATAAGGAAAACAAACATTTTAGAGATCGAAGAAATTGAGAATTGATGAAATTGTTTGGGGAGCGAAAGGATTGAAGAGAGATTTAGAAGGAGAACAAATGGTTTAGAGAGGAAGAACAAAGTGTTAAGGTTTGAGGGAAGAGTAGAGGTTTGGTGTATAGTAAGGGTTAGAGTTTACTTAATATGTATATAATTATGTTTTTTTAAAAGAAAATTAAAAAAGCAGGGTTGGCTCGTCAACCCGCCGGGCTAACCCATGTTAACCAGCGGGTTGGATGGGCTGGGCCAAAACGGCCCGTTTTAAATGGGCTGAGATTTTACCAACTCTAACCCTGTTCAAACCCGCGGGTTGCCGGGCTCAACCCGTGGGTTCGACCCATATTACCGGTTCTAATGAAGACATTAATGTAAAATAAAAGCATTTCATTTTTTTTAATATGAATAAAGTAGTTCAGATGAGTTGGTTTCTTTGTGTCGAAGAATGCTATGATGTATCTTCTAGTTAAAAAAGTATTCACAGATATACCAATATATTGCCCACCGTAAGATTCTCATATCGATAATACTTACTCTACTTTACTACATTGTGTCATGCAAAACAACAAAGATTTAAGTTTAAATGAGTTAGAAGATACTCTCTCCATTCTTTATAATAAAAGAGCAAAAAAGTTTGAATTGTTTAATTTTGTTCTTTGTTATATTTAATGAATTTTTATCCATTTTATCTGCCATCATTCTTATATATTTCATACTAATTGCTATCATGATTACTCTATATTTGTCTCTCGTACGCATCCTAATGTAAACTTGGGGAAAAAACTATATTTCTGACATACTTATCTCTCCCAACCACGTTCTTAATATATTACTTCATATGTTCCTAAATATAATATCACTTTTCTTAATTTAAATAAATTAAGGATACTAGTTTAGTTAGTTATTAACACATTATATTATTAATAATCTACCCTAACTATATATGTTTATTCTCACTCTCACTCTCACTATTGCTAGTTTATTATAGATAAGAATTATTAGGGTTTATTTGGAAAAAAAGTTGAGAAAAACTATAAAGTTGTTTATATTTAAGTATAAATTGAAATTTAAAAGTGATCTTATATTTAGAAAGGATGAGAGTACTATATTTTGTATTATTGGCTCTTATAACAAGCCGGGGAGAAAATACAACTAAAGTAGTGCTAATAGTGCTCGTATGATGAAAATAAAATAAGAGGGGAAGAGTTTTGCATGTGGAAAACAGATAAACCGAATGGATATCATAAAGGATGTGTAGCTCACACTAGTCTCTCCATTACAAGAACTTTTGGGACATGGCTATGGAGAATATCAAAGTCATTTTGGCTAGTGGGATCTTTGAGAATTAGCATGTACTAAGAGCATCATCATCAATCAATATATAATAGAAATGTGTTCCACCAAAAAAACACTGTTCATAGCACTGTTCATGAACAGTGCTATGTGAGTGCATGAACAGTGTTTTTGGTGGAATATAATATTATTTTTTTTGTTTTTTAAATTTTTTTTTTAAAAAATAAAAAAATAAAAAAATTTGTTTTTAACTTTTTTTTCTTTACTTTCTTAGACTAATTTATTTGAGTCACATATTTGTTTAGCACTTTTCATGAATAGTGATTAGGTAGAATATAATATATTATTTTTTTTTTCAAAAATTTGTTCAAGAGCAAATTTAGTGTAGTGATTGACATTCTCTATTACTATTGCATGTGATTGCTTTCTTGTGCGAATTTATTTGGGCTACATATTCTTTACTTTCTTGGGCTAATTTATTTGGGTTTATAATATATTATTATTATTATTATTATTTTAAAAAAAATAATTATTATATGATTTTTTACACTCGATATTTTGCACTAAAAAAATTTGTCATATATTGTTTTAGTGCAAATTTGTTAAAAAAAATTAGAAAATTTGTTCATGAGCAATTTTTTTTTAACTTTTTTTTCTTTACTTTGTTAGGCTAATTTATTTGAGTCACATATTTTTTTAACACTGTTCACGAATAGTGATTTGGTAGAATATAATATATTATTTATTTTTTTTCCTTTTTTTAAAAAAACAAAAATTTACGTTATTATATGAATTTTTTCACCTGATATTTTAGCTAAAAAAATTGTCATATATTTTTTAGTTTAAATTTGTTAAGAAAAGTTAAAAAAATTAAAAAATTAATTCATGAGCAAATTTTTAGTGCAGTGATCAACATTCTCTATTACGTATTCTTTACTTTCTTTGGCTAATTTATTTGGGTCTATAATATATGTTTTATTTTTTTAATTTTTTTTTTAATAAAATAAATTTTAGTTATTGTATGATTTTTTCACCCGATATTTTAGCTAAATTGTCATATATTTTTTTAGTGCAAATTTGTTAAAAAAGGTAAAAAAAAGTTAAAAGAAAATTTGTCATATATTTTGTTAGTGCAAATTTGTTAAAATAAAAAGTTAAAAAAAAATAAAAAATTTTTTCATGAGTAAATTATTTAATATTTATATTTATTATTATATTTATTATTTATTATTATTATTTATATTTATTAATTGGCAATTTTTTAATTATTTAATTATTAATTATTTAATATATTTATTATATTTATTATTTATTATTTATTTATTTGGCCCACGTATTCTTTACTTTCTTGGGCTAATTTATTTGGGTCACATATTTTTTTTTTGTGAATTTGCCTTAAATATTTATATCTTTAGTGTCACCATTATGATGATCTTTTTGGCCTAATATATATGCAAATGTTTTATTGTGTCTTTTTATTTGCCTATCTTTCATGTGCAAACTAAAAGTTGTTCCATGTAGATATAGAACACAAAAGGAAGAGTTGTTTCTTCACATAGGGAAGATGTGTTCAGTTAGATTTAATTTCGATTTTCATTACAACTTACAGAAAAATGGTCATTTGATAATGTAAACTAGAAGTTGTCATTGAAATTTTCTTCCTTTTAAGGTTAAGGTTAGATAATAGTTTTTTTTGTTAATGCTAATGTTTAAACAAAACCGCGCGGAGCGCGGGAAACCACGTGCAACGCACAGGAGATACCGCTAGTTAGAAAAAAAAGAGAGTCCCAAGAAATTCTCAATATCGTGCCATACAAGTTAAGATATCTTCACCTTCTATATTCCACCATTATCCACGTTGAATTGATAGAATGAATTATCAATTTTCATTTCTTTAAAACTAGATGAGTCTAAGAGACTATACTGCTATTACTACTATAATATTTGCCTCTCTTGCTTCTCTTCTAACTATCTCGTGAACTCCTCCGACAAGCAGCTATATGTTGTCTACTTCCACCTTAGTCAAAGTCTATCATCTTTCAACTTTGACGTTTCATTATTTCAGCGAGGCATGGGACCAACAACATCTTTGTTACATTTTTTTCGATTCTATGTGCAATAGTTAATTAATGAGTTTGTTTTAGTCCTAAGTTTAATAGTTAATCCATTTTGATTTTAAATATAAATAAATCAATGCGATATAACTCCTTAATTTATAATTTTCGTCAAAAGGATCCCTATCCTATTGACCGTATTAGGAGAATTTCCATAAATTAAAGGATGTACACAATCTCAAGTTACAAGTTTGATTGAATTAGCAATTTCTCACTTACAAGGAAGTTTCTATGCCACTCAGCTACACTGTCATATGGTTATTACCTTTAGCAAGTGATAAACTATGTACAAGATAAGATAAAATAGACCCACTAAATAAAAGAAAGAAAGAACACATGGGAGGTCAGAAAAGAAGTGAGGAAGGAAATGGCCAGTTGGCCATACAAGTAATTCCAAAGATCGTTGGCCTCACTTTATCACTTTTACTTTGTTATTTCGCTTTTGACAGTGGCTTGTAGACCTTTTGCTTCATCTTTTGCATATGCTATATAAGCCAAGTATTGGAAACACTATTTATCAAAAAAAAAAATATTAAGAACACTATCATGAACTTTTTTTGGGTAAAGGAGAAAAACAAGAATTTAGTCCAAAAGCCGAAGCTCTTAGCATTTGAAAAGAATTAGAGCTCCTAGGGAAAGAGCTGTACATATAAGTGGAATAAAAGTTTCATTAATATTCAACTCTTTCTTAATTATTGGACGGATTCAACCTCAACTTTATCCTTTACTCTCATTAAACCCAACAAGATAAAAAGTACACCAAAGTATGATAACGACAATAATAGAACCAGCTTTTGTTGCCAGGCCAGCTTTTGAAATTTGGGGCCTTGTTATTTAAATGAATATGTGGAGTGGGACATCATCAACCAACGGATGAACTTCCCCAATAATTGAGAGAACATACTGAAAATGGGGGGAGAATATCATTTCACCATTTACCTTTTGCAAGTGAAATGAATGCTCCTTGTGAGTAATGATCTCACAAGTTTGATCTCCCTCATAACCTCAAAGGAAAGTTCATATCACTTGAATTTATAAAAGAACAAAGCGTAGCATTCCCTTTTTTTTTGCAATTTTTCTTTCATTCCCTATAATGATTATTCAATAGTTACATTAATAAAAAAAATACTTTTATTGTTTACATTATTTTTGACAATGGGACATAAATTAAATCCGTTCTCTTATATTCAATTTTTTACGTGCAGGTATCACAAGTTTGCCCCCCTAAATTCAAAGTCTTGCATTAAATAGTTTTTATATTTTTCTTGCTCAGAATTAAATTGTTTTTATATTCAATTTTTTAAAATGGGACACAAAATAGGATTTCCTTACTCAAAAATAAAAGAGAAGAGTAAAAAGAAATATAAATCTCATGAATGTCCTACATCACACCAAACATTTGTCACTTCCTAATTTATTGTTTTGTCTTAGGTTTGCCTTTTCAAATTATAGTTGTTCTTTAATACTCCCTCCGGTCCCTAATATAAGAGCCCAAAATTTGAATGATTTTGGTCCCTAATATAAGAGCTCATCTCACATTCTCTCCTCATTTAATGTGATTTCCCTACTTTGCCCCAACTCTATCATATTTATTAATGTTTATACATTTCTCTCCCTTAAAAGTGTCATAATAAATATAGACAATATTAAAAGAGAATCATTAACTCTATTTTTTCTAAACCAACACTATTCATTTAAAAGGTTCATTCATACTTTTAAAATACAATGATTTATTTGATTTGAACTAGTTTTTTTTTAAAAAAAATGGTTCATTTAAAAGGGCATTTAAGTATTTTCCAATGCGCTATTGGCCAAATGAACCGCTTTTATTGACTTTGGCTAGAATAAGTTCTTTTATTGTTCATTGGCCAATTTGACTCTTTCAAAATAGTTTGTTGGCTAGAATGATATTTAATTCTAAATTAAGTTATTTTTAAACCAATACTATTCAATACTTCTAAGCTACTTCTATATAAGAGTCTAAATGGGCAACAAAAGATTGTTTTTGCGATCACAACTGCGAGAATA
Organism: Mimosa pudica; assembly: GCA_029929735.1. Lineage (NCBI taxonomy): Eukaryota > Viridiplantae > Streptophyta > Magnoliopsida > Fabales > Fabaceae > Mimosa > Mimosa pudica. Next base: position 12,200,934 of record JAKELP010000030.1, on the reverse strand, counting down.
AGACTGTGAGTTTGAATCTCGCAGATGCAAGAACCTTAATGTGCATAATATTTTAGTATCTTTGTAAGCGCTCTTTGATCTTGAAGGCTTGTCTGACCATGATGAGCCCCCGAAACCCAACTAGCATAAACTTTTTTCAATTGAAAATAAATATTTTGTTTTCTTGAATTTGCCCTTATTTATATGCTAGAATGCTTAGGAGTGAGAAATGTAATAAGAGTTATATATAAGGATGAGAGAGAAATGTGATCCTAGTAATCAAAATAAGTATGATAGGTTTTTTTTTTCAAATATATTCAAACTGTTGAGCTCTTATAAATATGAACAAAGGGAGTGTTGCATACATTTAATTCGATTAATCCATCGAGATATTTGATGTTATATATGATGTATATATAGGCCTACAGTGGGGGAGCCATTTTTTGTTAAATAATGTTCATTAATGTAATGTCTGCAACTGCCGTAGAAATGATGCCCACATAGAGGAGGCTTATCTCAACTCCCAAGATGAATCATCTCCTTTGCCGCACAATGGCCTCAGTCTAAAACGCTTCCTCGAGTCCATCATAGGATAAAAATTGTACTAATAAATGGGCAAAGACCAAAAAATGATACATAACTATTGACCAAGGAACAAAAATAGTACATAACTATTCCAAGTTACAAAAATGATACCCAAATTTTACTATTTGATCAAAAATGATAGTTTCACTAATATGACAATAATCTTAGACATGAAAATCCAAAATGTCCCTATAAATTAATCGCCGCCATGTAAAAGTTTGCTTAATGATAAGGGCATTTTGGACATTATATCATGTCTAACATTATTGTCATTTTAGTGAAAATATCATTTTTGATCACATGGTAAAAGTTGGGTATCATTTTTGGACCTTGGAATAATTACTTCATATTTTTGTTCCTTAACAAATAGTTATGTATCATTTTTGGGCTTTCACCCATAATTAAATGTGTTTGAAAGAGCTTCTTTGTGAATCATCAATTAAACATCTACTACCAAGAAGTAGGTTGAAGACCTTGAAGTGTTTTCAACTGCCTTTGCTTTTATGATGATATGTGCGGTTGTACTCACAAGCCCACTCCTCCTGTTAAGCCCATTCATTAGATGAAGGTGATTTGTTAGTATTGATGCGCATTTGGACTCTCGCCCTGATATTCTCAAGAAATGTGAAACTCTTTTTTTTTTAAACAGAAGTGAAACTTTTCTTTTTAGCTAAACAACGCCTCTCGGTGATCCAGCGTCTATTAACAACCGACTAATTTGGCCTCGAGGGGTAGAAATACTGCTCATATTGGCAAGGTTGTCCTCTCTCACAATGAGAATTATTCTTGGAATTTGAACACGTCTCTTCACCCTTACGGGGCTGAAACCCACTTATTAGCTAAATCAACTACCTAGGTAATGTAAAACTCTTTCTTTTAACATACACAAAAATATCAAGACAGGAATTGTATGTACAACTTTTTCTGATTTACTCTATTGTTCAAAACTCATTATATACCATTTTGATGGTTGAGATTGCAATAGCATGGATTTTTTTTGTAAAAGGCAATAGCATGATATGTGTATTGCAATGGAATGCCATTATGTGCGGGTTACTCACAAAATATTAGCTGGGTTGGACCTTGAATTTTGTTTGGATGACACATTATATTCCTACTTGTATCAATAGCAAAATGGGGGCAGTAAATAAATATTTTATCCATTACAATAATATATGTGTGTGTAGACACACGCAATAACCTAATGGTGACTGATGACATATGTTTATATATTTATATAGGGTGAAGGTACAAAAATGATATTAAACCGTATCTAAAATTGTATTTCTAAAGATTACCTAGCTTGAGGTTCAGGTGTAAATATAGTATTTTCATTTAATGGAAATAAAATTTAGATATGAAAAGACTCTTATACCCTCATTCCTCCCTCATTAAATAAAATTTAATGAGGGGTATAAGAGTCTTTTCATATATATATATATATATATATATATATATATATATATATATTGACACACACAATAACCTAATTATTCTAGGAGTTTATTGTTATTTAATTAGTATCATTGTTATCATTATTGTTGTTATTTTCAATCTCTGCTCCGTTTTGTATTATTACACACACACACACCCACATCTCATATTTAATAATTTATAAACTCCTAGAATATAGACACTTAATTAAATTTCTTCCTTACCCAATCATATATTATTATTTAAAGATCAAAGATGTCTTTTAGTTTTTCTATTTTCAATTAAATTTTCAACATGGTCACCTAACTATTTTTATCCTATATACTCTACAAAATTAATCTTATCAATATATCTTAATTCACATAGAAATTCTCTCCTTCACCTAAATGACTCCAACTAATCCATATAAAACCCTAAATTTCAAATTAAATCCTTTATATCCAAATAAAAATAAAACCCAAATTAAATAAATCAAATTCCACAAATTTAAATTGAATCCTCCCATTCAAATTAAATAACTATTATCTTTCTGAAATACGGAAAATACTAATCTACTATACATATAAAAAAGATAGCAATATTTCATAAATTCCATATTGAAATTCACTAAACCCTAAATTAATTTTCAGGATGTTACAAAAAAAACTTGTATTTATCCGAATAATATATGTATACTAATTTAAGTGGTTGCATGAATAATGTGTTGAGCCTTGGATCGAGCATAGTGTTGCCGTGTTGCGTCCAGAAGAAAGAGAAGCAAACAACAATTTAAGAATGCCAAAATTGTATATCCACTTTTTTAATCAATAAGAAGTAATCGTCCAGCAAGTATGAATAAGCATGACATGGGATAAAACCTTGGACTCCAATATTTGGACCATGTATAGCTCAAATTCAGCATTATGATTATTGAATATAATATATAAGATCCCCAAGAAGAATAATAAAAAAAAATATAGGTATTGTACGTAGAGTTATCAGGTGATTTTTTTTTTGGACTGAATAAGAGTACCAGGTGAGGGAATATGATCTTTTTAATAATGAAATGTTTTGACTTTTGACTTTGTCAAATGTGTATACACACATTTGTAACTAACAATCAAAGCTGGGTTTTATGTTGTGTTGACCATTTTCTATGACGTGGGTTTTGTAAAATTTTATATTTTATCCTGTCTATGACAATATAAAAAGGACAAACTTTCCATTTTGTATATATTTGTAAGTAACATTTCAAAGAGAGTGTAAGTCGCCGCATTTGGTTTTGGGACTAGCTGATTTGTTGGGTGTGGGGTTTACTATTTACCAACAGGTGTGATAATAAGGGTTAATCTAAAGTTATTTAAAGCTTTGAACAAGTTTGAATAACCACTAATCACCTTATTGTTCACTATGGTATGCCACCTCTCCCTCCCTTACTCCCTATGGGGGAGAGGTCAATGGTGGTTCGACATGTATTTCCAGACTCAATTCTGTTACGCCTAAAATGGATTCAAACTATTACGCCTAAAGCACATAGGGGTAACAAGTATTTCCGGGCTCAATTCTGGGACTGAAGAATAAATATTGGTGCAATATAGGGAACACCGTTTATGTTGACCGACGTTGACCGTTAAAAGCTGACGTGGCAGGGGAAATTAATTGTTTTGCTGATGTGGTTCGTTACATAAGAGCGCCATGTCAGCAAAAAATGTCACATAAACGCGTCACGTCAGCAAAAATTGCCACATAAAAACACCACGTCAGCAAAAATTGTCACATAAGCGTGCCATGTCAGCAAAAAAAATCATTTCCTCCGCCACGTCAGCGTTTAATGGTCAACGTCGGTCAACATTAACGGTGTGCCCTATATTGCACCAATATTTATTCTTCAGTCCCACAATTGAGCCCAGAAATACTTGTTACTCATATGTGCTCCTGGCGTAATAGTTTGAACTCATTTTTGCACCTTTACCCTAATATTTATTCTTTGTTTATTCCCCCAATATCTCTCGCCTATTTGGGAAATCAAATAATTGTATTTCACTAAAACTAATGATAATAATAAATTATTTTCACAAGGATTCGAAAACCTATTTCTTTAAGCATGATCTATTAAACTATAAAATCTCTCCCTTCCCTCCCTCTCTTATGGACAAACACTGACTCAGATCGTTGTTCCTTTCATCTCCCCTGTAAATTCAAATTTCAACCTCAAATTGAAATTCAAAGTTCCCATCATTAAATTTAAACAAAATCAATCATTGTGTTATTGATCATTATTATTTTTTTTTTGATACAAATTGATCATTATTATTGATTGATGCAATACAAAAATCAATAATAATGATCAATAATCAAAATCAATAATAATATTTATTCTCTATTTATTCGTCCAATATTTACTTACTATCTGGGAAATCAAATCATTTTATTTCAAAAAAACTAATAATAAATAATTTTAACAAGGATTTGAAAATCTATTTCTTTAATTAATAGAATAAAATTATGTCAGTGTTCTCCTGCAACATCTGAAGGAACTTTCTTTTCAAGAAAATATACAAAATTGAACCAAATATATCTTCTTAGATTGCCTAAAGAATTATGACTACGTTTCAGATTTCTCAACAATCTTACACAACATAGCTTCATTTCCAATCATATGATCACTTGCAATCTTACAGCATTGGTGCAAATAAAATACCCACGATCTGGTGTATAAATAACCGCCGGAATGTGATAATTACTTTTTTTAAAAAAATTAAAATCACGTTCCGACATCAAATTAAACGCTGGGACATTAGAAAAACATAATTTAAAATAAATATAAAATATTTTTTTAAAATAACTAAAAATAAATATTAATGTATTAAAAAATTTAAAACAATATATAAACATGCCGGCGTAAAGCTTTATGCCGGCATATTTAGCGATTTTTTTAAGACAATTAACATTCCGGCGGTCTTATAACAAGACTTTCAAGCCTGTGCATTACACGGAAGACCTAAATTAAATTATGTTAAACTCACATCTCTTCTATAAAAAATGTCATCATCCATATGTTTAATATTTGATTATATTATTAGCCAAAAGAGTTGTTTATATTAATCTATCATATTACCATTTAGTTGATGATTTAATATTTCTAATTCTTAATTAACAAATATCCAAAATATATGTTAGTATTATGGTGTCAAACAAAATATGTAAGATTGATTTTCCGTCCTCCCCCATTTTTATAATAAGAAATGGATTATTTTAATGTAATGTTTTGAAAAGAGAAAATGAATTGTCTATTTCAACCCTCATTCCAACCCATCATATATATTGTTAGTAAATCATCTACTCGTGATTAGGAAAAAGATTGAGCTATAGGATTTAATATTGATTTTTGTCAATTTTAACCAATTTACCCCTATCAATTAAAGAAAAATATTGAGCTATTTATTTCTTCAAAAAAAACACATCATAGTAACTAAAAGTTATAATTCAATTAAATTAGTTGAAAATGTCTTATACTTCCCAAACAGAGTGCTCTTGTTCTAATTAAAATCAATTGCTTTCAAGCCAAGAAAAAGGGGGGAAATGGTTGGAAGTCCTATGAAAGACATATTATTAAGGTTAAGGTCTACAAATGTTTCAATTAAAGTGAGAATTGAATTTAATTATATGTAAAATTATCACTTCTTTATTTCCATTTTTTTATTTCCCCATTATGAGTTTAAAATTTATGAATTTGTTGTCATTCTTTTTTCCCGTTACTTACATTATATGTAAAATAATTGAAAAAAAAAAAGAATCACCTTTCATTTTGATGAACATTACCAGGTGAACAAAAGTATATAGCCTATACAAACATTACCAGGTGAACAAAAGTCTATAGCCAATACATTATTAGATTAAAAGCAACAAAACCAGGTTCACATCATGTTATGCCTTGCACTCTATTTATAACAAAATTGCACACACGCGTATGTATATATTAGCTCAATGACCTAATAATTTAATAGCTTAACAACTTTATTGATAATTGGGAAGCCACATATTTAATCAATATTGTAACAATAGAACTTTAAATCTTCAATCATATATTATATGCATTTATAAAAAAAAAAGAATGGACATATCTATCTCGTGTTTTCATTCATGTTACCCCCTTGAAGTATATAATTGTTTGTTTCATTTCATATCAGATCTCATCTTCAATATAAGACTTAGTTGATAAATTATATTTAGCCCTATATTTCATACTAAACACTAGAATTTCATCCATTGAAATATATATATATATATATATATATATATATATATATATATATATATAATTTTATATTAACTTATTTGATCAACTAATTGATGAATTGATGTATATATAATCTACTGCCACCTAGAAGTATATGTTTAAAGGGACCCTGCCACATTTAATTTGTTTCAATTAGTATTCTTCCATAATAGATCTAATTAACTTTTATACTCCCTCCGATCCTAAATATAAGACCTAATTGACTTTTTTAGAAAATCCTATAAAAAACAAAATAAATCAATTTTAAATTGATTTACCAAATTTTTTCCCTTAAATTAGTTTATTTTACATATAAACTAATGTATAATCTAAAAATATATCAAATATGTCATGATTTGATAGTCTATTTCGCAACCTTAATCTCTCCAAAAAAAGTCAATTAGGTCTTATATTTAGGACCGGAGGTAGTATTAAATAGCAGAGGCAGTATTATATTCAAAATAAATTGAAGTTCATGTTATTGATAAAAAGAGATTACTTTTGTTGATAATGACAGGGAGCCATATTGATGTGCACATGCCTTACTAGCTATTGGTGATAAATGATGAAAAACGTAAGGTAAAAATGGGGCAAAAGTAAGAAGAGGAAGGGGTATACAAGGAAAGAAGCATAGAGAAGAACATAAATGCGGGAGCTGTGCCATTCCTAAACAACCAGGACAACCTCACTAATTGTGTCCTTTTCATCTTAAATTTTTGCAGCATGTCACATTCACATTGACCCCTCGTTTCTCTATTTCATCTCATTGCCCCATCCTTATTTAATTTTGTTGGTGATGACACCTTTTTCTATTTCATCTCATTGCCCCATCCTTATTTAATTTTGTTGCTGATGACAGGTATATGGTTTGTTCACTGCCCTACTAATGTACACATGCCATATGGGCTAGCTATGATGTTTGAGGTGGAGAATGGACCCACTCCTGAAACCACACTGCCTCCACCACCATCTAACCTCCCTAGCTACATGCTAGATCTTGCCTTTTTCCTGGATGATTATTCATAATACACTTCAAAATATTCTTTTTTTCATAGTTTAACAAATTATATGTATCTACATGTGCATGTTAGCGACAGATTCCTTTTTATTTTTTTTCCTGAATTCTCAGTATGCGTGCAATACTTTTTTCCCTACTTTATTTTCTATTTTTTTTTTGAAACAATACATGTTGCATTTTAAATATATAGGCCTATAGGGTATATGTTGTAGGTGCATAAATATTTTTGTGAACTATTAAATGTTAGAGGTGATGGATGGGGCCATGGGGGAAATATAAATTTAAGGAGAGAAACCAAATTTTTTAACTTGCCCATGCAAAAGTGCAATTCTCAAGAAGTGTTTCCTTCGTTCATAAATTAACTTTTTAGTGGATAATGGTTTGAATTATTGATTCACAAGACTAAAGCGTATTGAAATAAATTTAAAAACTTTACCACTTTGATTTTGTCATAATTGCATTATTTTAACTTATTATATAATCCTACATATTAGTTTTTATAATTTTAACCATTTGAAACTTTCACAGCTACAATTGAAAAAATTCATATAATTTTTCCTAAAATAGAGTGACTTATATTTAAAATGGTTAAACTATAAGAATCAAATTTTATCAAATTAAAGTTTAGAACGAAATAGTTGCAATTGATTCAAATATTTTAGAGATGAGTAAAGTTAAGATTAAATATTAGTAATCTACAAAAAATTCAACATTATTTAAATATAAATATTGATTTACTTTTAAATATACACGTGAGATGGCAATCCATAATATATGAAATTGGAAAAGCATAATTTTTTTTCAAAAAAAAATATATTTGAACATTAAGTTTTCGGGGAAAATTCAAACACTCAAATATCCTTTATAGTACAATGATTATAAGTCGTAGAACTAATAAATGTAAAGGATAGGTTGGCCAAAATAAATGTAAAGGACAGGGTAATTTTCATAGCTAAAATCATTATTTCAAATGAAAGTGACAGCTATTAAATTATCCAAATGGAGAAGTCCTAATCCCACATTTGAGACTAAACCCAAATGCTATAAATGTGTGTGTGTGTTTACTTTCATCTCATACTCCTATTTATGTTTCATACTACACACACACCAACTTTGCTTATCCAGAGTGAAAACAGAAATATAATTATATAATAGGTTCAAACTCTCCTAATTAATAGGATGGGGTAACATTTGATGCATGATCAGCTATTTAAGATAATGTATTGAATTGATAATTTGTCTTTTGTGCAACCTAGCTGTATGTTAAAGGATATGATTGGCATGAAGAAGTATGTAGCAAGCCTCGTAAAAGTTGTATTTAGAATGAGTCTATTTGATGTGTTTCCTATAAATAGATTCATTAATTAGCATCAAGAAATTAGCATAAATTCTTCTTTTTTTTGATACATCTGAAATAAAGCATCAATTCTTCTTGTTGCACCCATTAGTGAATAATTAAACAAATTTTAATTTTTTATATTATATAAATATAAATAATATGATAATATTATATACAAAGTGTATATTAACATTTAATTATTCTAAATAAAAAATAACATACACATTAATGTCTGTTAGAACTTTTACTATGTATAAGTAACATATTATATGCCTTTTTTAGTGGAAAGGGAAATTATTGAAAATCTGATATGCAAAAGGGTAGAAGAATGTAGATAGCATCAGATTAATTGGTGAGCAAGCAAGAAAAAAATAAATAAAAATTGGTGGACAAACAAAGTGGATGGTAGCCATTTATTTTATAGGGTAGATTAATTAAGAGAAATGGGTTTAGTCACCTAAAGAAATTAGTCAAAAAAAAAAAGCATAGAGGAGAGCAGAAGTAAAATCCTTCAAGAATATATATACATGATTCTTGGTGTATACTTTCAGGTATACGTCACTCTCAACCCTTTCTGAATTTGTGTTTTCCTTACGTTTGGGCTTTGAATTATTCCACTATTTCATACCTATGGATGTTATACTAATTACAAGTGCTATTTAATGAAACGTGTCTTCCACTCTTCCCAGATTATCAATGAGCTGATGTGATCACGTGAGTATTACCCAAAAAAGGAAATAAAAGAAAACAGTGTCGAGAGATGTTTTAAGCAACATCCAAATTCATTATTGTCTCCTTGTTACTTATAAAAGAGAGAGAAATGTTTGAGCAGCTCCTATATTCAATTCAATTCATTATCACCTGCTATAAAACCCCAACTCAAACTAAAGAATGTTGATTTTGCATTGCTCAGTTGAATTAGGCTCAGATTTAGAAGTCTGGGCCTATTTTACAATTTCACATTACTTTTTTTTTTTTTTGTGACAATCTACTCTACACTTCTCCTAGACCAAGTAAGGTCTGAGTTATAAACATCCAGTAGCCTTGTAATACTAGTGGGGGGTGACTCCCAGATCACCAACTTTTCCAATTGCAATTTGCTCAATTGTGCTAGTTGGTGAGCACATTGATTGCATTCCCTGTAGATGTGATCAAATTTAATTTGCCACTTCCTTTTGCTCAGCTCTTTAATGTTCTGCAGTACTCCTCTATTTCCTCTTATCTCTATTTCACCTTTAATTGCCTCAATTGCTAGCTTAGCATCCGACTCCACTTCCACCTTCCTGAGGCCAAGATCCCAGCACAAACTAAGGCCCTCCTCAAAATCCCTGTAGCCATTCTCCACGGCCTGATGGCAGATCTCACACTGAGTACTAGAGTCATCCCATTTTGCAGTCAAATTCTTTGTGGCAAGTCTTTGAAGGGAGCTTAACCACATGAATTCCTACCCGCACTCTCTCAGGGACATGTTACTTCCACATTATTTTCCAGATGTTATGCCTACTACCATCTACATTCTGAAGCAGGGCATTGTAGGCACTGGCCACAGTGAATTGACCTGAACTGGAAGGATTCCATATTAGCTCTTGATCATGCTGACTCACAAAAGGTTCCATTCACTCCTCTATTCTACTCAGATCTTTCCATAGCTTTGAATCCCTTTGCTTTTCTTCTATCCTTGAGCCACCTTGCTCTCCTCTACTGTACTTCCCCTTGAGGACCTTCATCCCCCCAAAGATACTTGTTTCTCAAGTATCATTCAATTTGAAATATTGGTCCCTATAAACATAAATTTGGACTATTTTGCTTCTTAAGGGACAAACCTATGGTTTAAAATTTGAGGGACCGAAAATTGTATTAACTCTTTATAATCTACCACTTTGTTATTTGGAAGGATATTGTGATCTGCTCCTTCATACTCTTTTATTTTGATTTTAAGAAAGAAAGATCTCTTTTACTGTAACTTTGGTCAATCAAGTTGCGACTAATATGCAAGTGTGGTTAAGAATATGATAATTTCTCAATGAAATCTAGGTCAACCAAATTTACAGGGCAGGTAGGCGCCCTGTGTTAGCATTCCCACACCGGTCTGCTTCGCGCCTATGTCCATGGGGCGCAAATCATCCGACCTCAGCTTGCCTCTAGCTATCCATTTCCTGAGTCTGCCATGGAAGTTCCCATTGTCCTAGGTACTGAATTGAATCGGTTTTAGTAAAAAAAAAAAAGTTTATGGTTTTCATCATTTAGAATATTTGTGCTAAAATAAAGGTTATCTCTTTGTTTTAAAGTGGAGCAGGAAAGAATCAATATTAAAAAGTAGGAGTATTCCTTTCAAAACAGTTTTTGTCCTGTACTTTTTCATATACAACAATGTTGTTCCATTGTATTATTGATGCTTATTCTTGGGTTTATTTATTTGCTGTTCACTACATCATTTGCATTGCTAAAATTTGGGTATAACATATATAATATCTCCCTTTCTTTTTGGCACAACTTCCATTCTAGTAAAGTGTGTTAACACTTCTAAATTTTGCCTTTCTTGACAATTTTGCTTTTCAATATAGTTGTACCTTTTTATGCTTTGAATAATTACTCTATTTTATGTTCTCTTAAAGAGATACACATGAGAAGTTTTAGTCTTGTGCTTATTTCTTTGTATTCCCTTGATTTCATTTGTCTTATTACAATTGTTGGCTCTGCCTTTTTTCCCTGCATCTTTTTAGTTACAATCTTTTCTGCTTATCAATGTAACCTAAGTGGTATTTTGATTTATACTTGCCAAATGTTTACAAGTGCTAGCATTTGAATTCTTCCACTCTCAATCTATTGTAGGACCGCGCTCCCACATTTTCTACACCTTTACAGCAATATCTACCTTCTCCTTTCATTTCAATCCATCCAATTTCTTTTGTTTTCATTGTCGTTTGTCAATTACATATTTCGCGCATCGTGCGAGCAATCCTGCTTGTTGAATGCTTGTTAATTGCTTGCAGGTGAGTGATTTGAACCTGACTTGTCTTTGCCACAATCGAACCGTAACGGCAGTCAATGGAATAGTTCTCGGTCCCATGATCGAGGTCCTGGAGAATGACACTCTCGTCATTGACGTGTTCAACTCATCTCCCCATAACCTCACCCTCCCATTGGTAAACTAAACTCATTTCTTTTTCTTTTTTTCCAAAAGAAAAAATTTATGTTATCAATTCTAATTAAAACGTCTTTTTTTATAAATTATTGGCCTGAATCAAAATTGAATATATTATTTATTGAGACTAATTAATGTATTTCTTAACAAGAGACTAATTTTTTGATTTTGTCAGAGAAACATGAGACTAACTAATATATATATCAAATTTTTATAAGTATATTTTTTCATCATATCAAAACAAATTCTACTTAGAGGTCTGATTTGATTTGATTCTTAACTTTTACAAAGAAAAGCGAAGCCAAAAATCTTATATTTACAAAAGAATAATTCTGAGATACTCATTGTGGGTAATACTTGCCTGTTTTTGTTGGAACTGTTTATCTTGAAGTTCACTATATGAGTGTTAGTGTGCATCTATGTTGCTACTAAAACTTTGTTTTATTTTGATTTTTTTTATGTTGACATTAATTCTTGTAGTTGGATGGTATTTGTTTTAAATGAATAATTACCAACCTTATCAATTTTAAATCCAAGGAAGAAAACTCTTGTTATATATTAATTTATATATTGTTGAATTTGAAAATGCTTTGCTCTTGGAGTGGTAGTTACTTTTCATTTTCATTTGACTTAGAATTCTATATTATAATTTTTTTTCCTAATTGTGAAAATTGGATTCAGTGAATATAACAACTAGAACACTAGTTAAGATATTATTTTCTTAAAAAAAACATTAGAAAGAAGAAAGAAGTAGCAGCCTTTGGAAACTAGAAAATTTTAGTGATTTATGGAGTTAAGATTGATTCCTATTTAAAAGGGTGAATATGCATATCTACTATCTATCTCTCTGTCTTACCCCTTCTATCGCTCTTCTCTTAGTGTCTTCTTCTCAAGTCCGTTGTATCATGAGTGTTATAATCTATATTTCCTTCTTACTCATATCCTCTTGTAACACAAATGTTCTATATATGAAGTATCATATACAATTCTTGTTTCCTTGCATGGAGTATTTCTCATCAGAACAAAAGTTGTACCTTTTTATTCGTTTTACTTAAATTTACCTTTTCTTGATATCAAAGAACTTCCAAAGTTATCTTTATTGACAAACCTTCATGTCCAGATTTCTCACCCTTGTGATATGATTGAAAGTCATAGGAATTGATTCCTTTATATATAAGTATAAACTAACTAATAATAATTATAAAAATTTGATAACTTTTATATATAATTCTTTAATTATATTAGTTTTGATTTTATAATTCTAAATGTAAGAATTATATATATATATATATATATATATATATATATATATATATATATATATATATATATATATATATATATATATATATATATATTATCAAAGATATTACTCCTTCCGTTCTTAAATATAAGATCACTTCTTATTTCATCTTAAGTTTTGCCCAAACTACTCTTATACTCCCTCTTTTCATTGAAAACCCCTCCTCCTTTTAAAGTTAATTAATTGAGGGGATTTTGGGAAAATCATGTAATTTTATTGTCTTTCTTAATCTCCCCAAATCAACTAAAGTGATCTTATATTTAGAAACTGAGGGAGTACTTTATAATTCTAAATGTAATATTAGTTTTGATTTTATGATTAATATTACTTTTATATAAAAGTTATCAAATTTTATAATTCCTTTATCAAAGTTATCAAATTGATTCCTTTATATATAAGTATAGACTAACTAATATATATATATATATATATATATATAATATCAATTCTTTATCAAATTTTTATAAGCATATATTTTTCATCAAATCAAAACTAATTCTAATTCTATTAGAGGTTTTATAAGAATATATATATAAGAGTAGAGACTAAAAAATCATGCATGTTGCAGGCATGGGGTATATCAGAGAAGCAGTCAGTGGGCCAATGGCTCAGAATATATCACCCAATGCCCCATTCAAGAAGGAAAGAGTTACACGTACAAATATACTGTGAAAGGGCAGGAAGGGACATTGTGGTGACATTCCCACACTGGTCTCCTTGGCGCCTATGTCCATGCAGCGCTCATCATCCGACGTCGGCTTCCCTCTACCTATCCATTTCCTGAGCCCTGACATGGAGGTTCTTATTGTGCTAGGTACTGAATTTAATCGGTTTTAGTAAAAATAAAAGTTTATGATTTTCATCATCATTTAGAATATATGTGCTCACGTTTAGACAACCAATAGGAAGGAACAGAGTCATTTTTGCTTTTAAAAAATCTAACTTTGTTTACCTTTGCTAAATGCAATTGCAGGAGAGTGGTGGGGTTCAGATGATTTGAACAAAGTATTCCAGGACATACAAGTTACAAGCGGTGCTATTTCTCCCTCCACTGCGTATACGATCAACGGCATGACCGGTGATCTGCACGGCTGTGCCAATGACTTTAAGTCATCCAGGCATTTATATATCTATGTTCCTCATATATATTTTGTTTCATGATATTAATTTTAATTTTGATGAAACAGTTATGTTTGAGTTGAGGGTGGAGCAGGAAAAAGTATATCTCTCGCGGATTGTGAATGCAAACCTTATCTCCCAGATGTTCATGAAGGTAGCAAAGCATATGTTCACTGTGGTGGCGGTTTATGCGGGTACACCAACCCGTACATCACTGAGGTTGTTGTTATTGCGCCTGGCCAAACCGTGGATGTGCTACTCAAAGCTGACCAGCCCGTGGGATCTTATTACATGGCTGTCTCTGCCTACATGAGTGCTGAAGGCATACCATTTGATAATTCAACAGCAAGGGCATTGTTCTTTATGCCTCACAAGATGTTCATCATCCGGTGATGCCTCTAATGTCAGAATTCAACGACACTGCTTCTGCACACACCTCAGTACTCACCGGATGATGGGCATCTTGTGAGGCATAAAGAACAATAGTCCTTGCTGTTGAATTATCAAATGGTATGCCTTCAGCATTCACGTAGGCAGAGGCAGCCATGTAATAAGATCCCACGGGCTGATCAGCTTTGAGTAGCACATCCACGGTTTGGCTAGGCGCAATGACAACAAGCTCAGTGATGTACGGGTTGGTGTAGCCCGCATCAACCGCCACCACCGTGAACATATGTTTTGCTACCTTCATGAACATCTGGGAGATAAGGTTTGCATTCACAATCCGCAAGAAATATATTTTTTCCTGCTCCACCCTCAACTCAAACATAGCTGTATTATCAAAATTAAAATTAATATCATGGAACAAAATATATATATATGAGGAATAGAGATATATAAATGTCTGGATGACTTACAGTCATTGGCACGGCCATGCAGATCACCGGCCATGCCGTTGATCGTATACGCAGTGGAGGGAGGAATTACTCAATAAGGCTCTAAACAACGAGTGGTTAGGTAGAATCCTTAACAAGAATTGTTTTTTTGTGAACAGAAGACCAATGGAGATAATGTGCAACTATGAGATGCAGACATATTAGAGATCAAAACATGTGGACTATATTACATACGAAAATCCACTTTCCCACCACCCTCATCTTTATTGATTTTCCTTTTTGGGAATTTATATGAACCTCTCCTTGTATGAGTAGAATGAACTGGGTGATTCGACTAGTATTATCAACTTTGCGATTCTAGCATATAGAAATTCTATACATCACTGCTGAGAAATAAAATTGAATGTAACACTCAATTTTTCATATGAAGCCCCAAACTTTATACAACATTCAAACAGCTGCTTGCATCCATGTACAATCGAATATTTTAATGTACTGTGATTTCTTTAACTTTTACAAGAGTGATAATTCACATTTGAGCACTTAAAATTCGTTTAAATACAAAAATAAAACTCTAATACTAAAATGCCATTCAAAATTGTTCAAATAATGTACTGTAAGTAGGCATTTTACCTTAAATTATATGCAAAATTTTTCACCGAATATCTGTTGCCTAATCGAAATCTCCTATGTTCCTGTAGTCTAAAAATCATGGCTGCACTACTATGCAGGCATTGAATGTTTAGAACAATCATTGATATTAGACACTAAAAAGGTACAAAATTGTGAAGCATAGCATTTCAGAGAATCTACAAGCATCAGCTTATCTCGGGAGCAATTTCACTGACTTCTATGTCAACAATATTCTCCTTACCAAATAGAGTAAAAGCCACAGTTGCCTGCAAGAAAATGATGCATTAGCTTACATACATATAGTTATAGAAGAAAGATAAAGGCATGAAATTCAAATTTCACAAAATTTGGAACCTGTGTTCTCACTAAGTTACACATTAAAACAAACTTTACAGACATTTGGAACAATATATTGGTCCATTTTTTTTCATTAGATCAATCTACTTTTGTCAATTTTGTAAAGAAGTAACTCACTATTTTTGTTTTGCGATTCAACTTCTTAAGAGTGCCTGTGAATCCTGCAAATGATCCAGCAAGAACACGGACAGTTGAACCTGTCTTAAGAGTAGATGATTTTGCAATGGTCAGAACAGAAGCTTTGCTTGATTTCCTTTTTGGCTTAGAGTCAACTTCCAATTTTGAATCACTATCTGATTCTAACTCTGTTTTAAGGACCTCAGAGTTCAAGACTGCCTTTTTCTCTTCTTCCTCAAATGCTTGGTCAGCCTTTTCTTGTTCCTCTTTTGCTTGCCTATAGATTGCTTCCATATCATCAGCAGATACTGGCTTAGGCCTGTTAATCTGCCTCTTTCTGCAATATGAATGATAATATCATTGCTCCGATTCAGCCTAATAATGGAATCTGATATTTGTTATAGAATTGGTGAATGCTGGAAGTGGTGCTAAATAGACATTTGATATAAGGCTTCTTAAACAAAGGTGCACATGTGGAATCTAAGGTCATCTATACAAACATTTAGATAATAGAGGTAATAAATCTTAGGTTGCTAAGGTGAAACACCCACACTTAAATAGCTAAGGTAATAGCATTCTAGACAGTGATGGATTTTATCATTTTAAACTAAAGCCTATTGAAAACTTGAATGTCTAACAGCTTCTTGGCTTCTTCCTTCACACGATAGCTCTCAATATAACCTATGCAAAAAAATTCTAACAGGCACAAGATATCAACTATTTCATTTGCCTCGGTTATTACTTTTAAGAGAATAGCAATAAATCTAACGAAGATTGTATACTTACGTGCTTCCAACCTTAGAACCAAGAAAGCCTCCGATACCATCATAATCTCTTATGAAGTCGTGCAGCTCTTTGTTCATTACACATCTAAAAAATATACAACCAGGGAACAGGGGCTTTGGTGAAGTCGTATATGAACCATTCTTTATTTTCCTCTTAACATGGACGGCAGGAGTATAGAGCTGGAAACAAAAATTACACATTTAAGAAAATTGAGACAGATAGATAGATAGAAGAAGAAATATAACAGCATTGCTTAATTTTGTATCTTCCATGTATTTCTCACCAGCCATAAGGGGTATTTGGCATGTTAAGTTCAACAAAAAAAAAAGACATAAACTCTTATTCTTCACAATTCACTTAGATAATCAAATAAATCCACAAGATACCAGCTTTACATCACCAATGAAGCCAACCAGATATGGAAAAAGCTTAAGGTTAACTCAGAACCCAAGAAAACTTTGTCATAACATTGAACTAGCCTAGAAGTTACTCAAACAACCCAATAGAGTGAAAGTATGAATCATAAACTCAAAATCATAAAAAATTGAACTACCCTAGAAGTGACTTGATTCACATCTCAAATCAATGCACTAAGATCCTAAGATGAAAAATTAAAATTAGTTGAGAACCCAAAATAGGAATCACTTTATTAGAGTTCCCAAAAGAAAAGAAACACCTCTTTATCATAATTATCCGGTATATTTCATTTCCTCATCACATGAACAGGAAGGGGTGTTGTTATTGTCAATTCAACAAAAAATAAAAGGCTTTCAAATCTTCACAAGTCATTCAGACCAGCAAGAAGATTGAATAATATAGTCTCAAACTTAAGCCAGCTCACAAAATAATTCATCTAGGATGGAAGACAAGAAATCAAATTAAACAGAGAACTCAGAACAAAAACTTATATCCATAGCACCTAAAAGGACCAGTTCATTAACTTTTCTCAGTCAATCAATTCAATAATCTAAACATATTTATCTCTACAATCCATCCATGCCAAATATAGAATAAAGGCAATGACCATGAAATAAAAGTAGCATTCAAAGTCCACCATATCAAACTCGAAGCAAAACACTCAAAATTACCTCAAACTCAAACTTGGGCCAGCTCACAAAACAATTCATCTAGGATGGAACACAGGAATTGAGCCAAGCAGAGAACTCAGAACAACAATTTCTATACATAGCACCAAAGTGGACCAGTTCATTAACATTTCTCATTTAACATGTTTATCTCTACAATCCATCCATGCCAAAATTAGAATGAAGGCAATATTCATGAAAAGGAAGCAGCCTCCAACACATCAAATTCAAAGCAAAACACTCAAAATCACTTCCCCCTTCCTAAATATGATACCGCATTGCTTTTTGTTTTTCTAGAAATTTAAGGAAGCTAAATAAGTCACTTATTTTATGTAACATTAGATTATACATTAGGCCTCCAATAAAATTGGAATGATACAGATAAAATTACCATGACCCCTACACAACATAAGATGACACCCACAAATAAAAAGATTACACGTTAACTGGTAAGTCAAATAAACTAATTTCGAGAAAAAAATACTAGTTCAAATCAAATAAAACTAACTTATTAACTTTCCTATGAGTCTCCCAAAAAAAGGCATCTTCTTCCTGTATATTTAATCAAATTACTAGCATGGCCCCTAAAGAATATAACATGACACAGAAATATACAGATAATATGTTACCTCATAAGTCAAAAAAACTAATTCCGAGAAATAATTATTCAAATCAAATAATAACTAACTTATCCAACTTTCCTAGGATTTTCCAAAAAAAAAAAAGTACACTTTTTTTTCCTATATCATAAATTTAGGAACTGAGTTCATACCTTAAACTCAACATTAGGGAAGTTTCTAGCAAGAGAGCGAGCAAGAAGGTGAGCAGTGTCCTGACCTCTAACACGAGATCCTCTAATGACCCACCATTGGGGGCCTAAGTTGGAGAGATTATCAAGGTTGAGTTGTTCAGTCCAAGAAGTCTTCTTTTTCTTTGGCTTCTTAATCAGTCTCTCTTCCACTTCCTCCCTCCAATTCAAACTGCCTTTCCTCTCTCTTCTCTCATTCCTCAGTTGCCTTCTCTCCTTCGCTGTTAGCTCCTCAGTAGTAGTGGGAGGGTCCAGGGAAGAAGCAGAAATGGTGAAGTTTGGTTTTTTGAGAGAAGAGAGAGAGGGTTGTGGTGGAAGAAAATGGAAGGATGGATTCCATAGAAGAAGAGCTTGCTTCATCATCTTCTTCTTCTTCTATAGATTATGGGCTCAGTGGATGATGGAATGATAAGTAGGAGTAGTAGATTTGATTTGTCATATGTTTTTTGTCATTTTTGCGCATGAAGTGTAATCTTTTTGGGCTCTAAGTTCCTTTTTTTTAATCATTGTACGGTTCAATCCGGATATGAGGGTTAAGATTGTTTCCCACATAGATTGTCCCCTCTTCCAATGAAAGTGTTTCCCGAGATTCGACGTGAGTTCCTTTGAATTACCTTAGTGATTATATAGGGTTATGATTGCATTTGTGGGTGAAACAAAATGATTTATTTCTTTTAAAAAAGTATAAAATTAAAAATAGTGATAAATTAAGAGGTTAAATATCATTTTGGCCATCAAACTATTTTGAAAGGGTTAAATTGGCCAATGAACAATAAAAGAGGTTTATTTTGGCAAAAGAAAACAATAAAAATAGTTCATTTTGGCCAATACATCATTAGAAAATACTAAAATGCCCCTACTAGATGTGGAGCCCACACCTTCAGTATAAATGTTTTTTTTTGTATTTTAAAAGGGCATTTAAGTATTTTCCAATGCGCTATTGGCCAAATGAACCGCTTTTATTGACTTTGGCTAGAATAAGTTCTTTTATTGTTCATTGGCCAATTTGACTCTTTCAAAATAGTTTGTTGGCTAGAATGATATTTAATTCTAAATTAAGTTATTTTTAAACCAATACTATTCAATACTTCTAAGCTACTTCTATATAAGAGTCTAAATGGGCAACAAAAGATTGTTTTTGCGATCACAACTGCGAGAATAAGACTGTGAGTTTGAATCTCGCAGATGCAAGAACCTTAATGTGCATAATATTTTAGTATCTTTGTAAGCGCTCTTTGATCTTGAAGGCTTGTCTGACCATGATGAGCCCCCGAAACCCAACTAGCATAAACTTTTTTCAATTGAAAATAAATATTTTGTTTTCTTGAATTTGCCCTTATTTATGCTAGAATGCTTAGGAGTGAGAAATGCAATAAGAGTTATATATAAGCATGAGAGAGAAATGTGATCGTAGTCATCAAAATAAGTATGATAGGTTTTTTTTTCAAATATATTCAAACTATTGAGCTCTAATAAATATGAACAAAGGGAGTGTTGCATAAATTCATTTCAATTAATCCATCGATATTTGATGTTATGATGTATATATAGGCCTACAATGAGGGAGCCTTTTTTTGTCAAATATCGTCCGTTAATGTAATGTCTGCAACCAAGCTTTTAAAAGCCGGACCGAGCCGGACGGTCCGACCGGTCGGACCGTCGGCCGGTGGCTAAAACGGCCCGATCCCCTCGATCGGGCCGTTTTACTGTGCGACCCGGTTCGACCCGGAGTTGACCCGGGTCGACCGCTGTTGACCCGGGGTTGACCCGGGTTGAACCGCTTTTGACCCGCTTTTGACCCGGCCAGAAATTGACAACTGCAAAAAAAAATATATCAACAGAAAAAAAATGAACTTGATTAAAAAAATATCTTCATCCTAATTATATTAAGTTATTAAGTATTAACAATATTTATATATTTAATTTTCATTAAATTATTACGTCACCGGTTCGACCGAACGGTCCAACCGTTTCAACCGTTTCAACCATGACCCGCTCAGTTTTCCGGCTCGACGTCCGGCTCGGGTTTTAAAACCTTGTCTGCAACTGCCTAATTTGGATCAATGGTAGAAATGATGCCCACATAAGAGGGTTGTCTCAACTCCCAAGATGAATGAATCATCCATTCGCCGCACAATGGCCTCATTCTAAAACGCTTCCTTTAGTCCATCATAGGATAAAAATTGTATTAATAAATGGGTAAAGGCCAAAAAATGATACATAATTATTGACCAAGAAACAAAAATAGCACATAACTATTCCAAGTTACAAAAATGATACCAAAATTTACCATGTGATCAAAAATGATATATTCACTAATATGACAATAATCTTATACATGAAAATCCAAAATGCCCTATAAATTAATCGCCGCCAGGTAAAAGTATGCTTAATTATAAGGGCATTTTGGACTTTTCATGTCTAACATTATTGTCATATTAGTGAAAATATCATTTTTCATCTAACATTATTGTCATATTAGTGAAAATATCATTTTTTATCACATGGTAAAAGTTAAGTATCATTTTTGTACTTTGAAATAGCTACTTAATATTTTTGTTCCTTAATCAATAGTCACGTATCATATTTGGGCTTTCACCCATAATTAAATGTGTTTGAAAGTGTGAATCATCATTTAAACATCCACTACCAAGAAGTAGGTTGAAGACCCTAGAGTGTTTTAAACTGCCTTTGCTTTTATGATGATATGTGCGGTTGTACTCACAAGCCCACTCCTCCTGTTAAGCCCATTCATTAGATGAAGGTCATTTGTTAATATTGATGCGCATTTGGGCTCTCACCCCGATATTCTCAAGAAATGTGAAACTCTGTTTTTTTTAACAGAACGTGAAACTTTATCTTTTTCCTTTTTAGCTAAACAACGCCTCTGAGTGATCTAACGCCTATTGACAGCCGACTAACTTGGCTTCGAGGGGTAGGATACTGCCCACATAGACAAGTTTGTCCTCTCTCCCAATGAGAACTCTTCTTGGCATTTGAACATGTGTCTTCATCTTTACGGGCTGAAATCCACTTATTAGCTAAATCAACTACCTAGGTGAATGTAAAACTCTTTCTTTAGCATACACAAAAATATCAAGACAGGAATTGTATGTACAACCTTTTCTGATTTACTCTGTTGTTCAAAACTCATTATATACCATTTTGATAGTTGAGATTGCAATAGCATGATTTTTTTTTTTTTGGAAAAAGGCAATAGCTTGATATGTGTATTGCAATGGAATGCCATTATGTGCAGGTTACTCACAAAATATTAGCTGGGTTGGACCTTGAATTTTGTTTGGATGAGACATTATATTCCTACTTTTTTCAATCGCAAAATGGTGCAGTAAATAAATACTCTATCCATTACAATAATGTGTGTGTGTAGATAGACACACACAATAACCTAATGGTGACTGATGACATATGTTTATATATTTATATAGGGTGAAGGTGTAAAAATGAAACTAAACCTTACCCAAAATTGTGTTTATAATTCTAAAGTTTCGCGAGGTACAAAAAGAGTACGTATCTTGGGTTCAAGTGCAAATATAGTATTTTCACTTGATGGAAATAAAATTTAGATATGAAAAGACTCTTACCCGCATAAGAGTCTTTTCATATATATATATATATATATATATATATATATATATATATATATATATATATATAGACATACAATAACCTAATTATTCTAGGAGTTTATTGATAAACAAACAAACAAGTAAATGTTTTAGAATAAATAAGCCGTTTCATGCGTTTGATATCTATACATTTGCATTTTTGATTGGTTGCGATTAACTTCCTAGCTGCACTCTTCATAAATACACTACATATACAAATAACACGTTTGTATGATTTTGTTTTATTCAACTTTATCAAACATTGGATTGTTCACAACTCACTTTCACCCTATTTGGACATCTCACATGTGACCTCCTCTTCTTTCTTTACTCTCATCTCATACTCCTATTTATGTTTCATACTACACACACACACACACCATTGTTTATGCTGGGTGAAAACAGAAATATAATCATAATAGGTTAAAACTCTCCTAATTAACATGATGGGGTAACATTTGATGCATGATCATCTATTTATGATAATGTATTGAATTGATAATTTTTCTTACGTGCAACCTAGCTGTACGTTAAAGGATATGATTGGCATGAAGAAGTATGTATGTAGCAAGCCTCGTAAAAGTTGTATTTTTTTTTTATCAAAGTAAAAGTTGTATTTGGAATGAGTCTTTTTGATGTGTTTCCTATAAATATATTCATTAATTAGCATCAATTCTTCTTGTTGCACCCTTTTGGTGAATGATTAAACAAATTTTAATTTTTTATATTATATATAAATACAAATAATATGATAATATTATATACAAAGTGTATATTAACATTTAATAATTCTAAATAAAAAAATAACATATACATTAATGTCTGCTAGAACTTTTACTATGTATAAGTAACATATTATATGCCTTTTTTTAGTGGAAAGGGAAATTATTGACAATCTTATATGCACAAGGTTAGAAGAATGTAGATAGCATCAGATTAATTGGTGAGCAAGCAATAAAAAAAATAAATAAAAATTGGTGGACAAACAAAGTGGATGGTAGCCAATCTTATATGCACAAGGTTAGAAGAATGTAGATAGAATCAGATTAATTGGTGAGCAAGCAATAAAAAAAATAAATAAAAATTGGTGGACAAACAAAGTGGATGGTAGCCATTTATTTTATAGGGAAGATTAAGAGAAATGGGCTTAGTCACCTAAAGAAATTATTCAAAAAAAAAAACATAGGGGAGAGCAGAAGTAAAATCCTTCAAAAATATATACACATAATATATATACAATTTAGACAAGTGAACTTTTAGTTGAAGACGATACTTGGGGAGAAATTTGGTTTATTTTTTTGATTTTGATTTTGTTTACAATAAAATAAACAATTATTAAAAACGCTATAGTTAATTAAATTAAAAACAATTTAAATAAATATGAATTACTATATAAAAAATAAAAATAAATTATCCTTATTAAAATGAGAAACAAAATAATAGCTAGAATGTGGTGTCAGTTCTATTCTTGAGGAAAAATGTAACTTGGTGTAAATGAAATTTAAATTCGCACAGATTCTGATATCAAACGTTATAAATGAAACGCAAACTGTTAAGCGAAAAACTTAAAATGGTATCAAACACGATTTCAATTTAGCATGGGTAAAATTAGTATAAATAGCATAGGGGAGAGATTAAGTTATTTCATGCCACATGCCCTAAACTTGTACTCAAATCAGTCTCCGTGTTCTTTTTTCGTTTCTTCTTATAGCTCTCTCAACATCCTCATTCACATCTTCTTCTGTATTCCACTATTATTTCACAATAAGCTTCTAAAATGCAGGGTTGAGTTGAACACCCCAAAACCTTGAGCCAAAATATACATGTCAAATCCATGCAGATGTATAGGGTGGTTCTCCTTCCCCAAGAACACGACATTCTGAAGGACAATATGCACCACTGAACCAAATTTCAGAGTCTTGACCTTGGTTTCTTTGGGAGCGAAAATTCTTGACTGGTCAAATGTCGTGTTTGTCCCCACAAAATCAAAGAACTCTGGTGGATTATTGGGGAAATCTCTGCTGTACACCCCTGCCTTCTTCTTGTAAAACGCCTCCAGCATGGACGACCCACTTTTTCTCGGAACAATGAAGGAGACGTTGTTCATACTGGCTGATAATTTCTGCCCTTGTCGGTCCACACATGTGCTGTTCTCAGGGCAAGATTCCAGGTTGAGCCCGAATGTTATGAACATGTGTTCATCCACGTGTGTGGGGCAATCAAGCCAGTGGGGCCCACCTTCAAGCCCGGTCAGATTTGTATAGAAGGTGTGTGCTGTGGCAGCGTCGTTGAATTCTTGCATTAGAGGCATCACCGGATGATGGGCATCTTGTGAGGCATAAAGAACAATAGCCCTTGCTGTTGAATTATCGAATGGTATGCTTCTGCACTCACATAGGAAGAGACAGCCATGTAATAAGATCCCAGCGGCTGGTCAGCTTTGAGTAGCACATCCACGGTTTGGCCAGGTGCAATGACAACAAGCTCAGTGATGTACGAGTTGGTGTAGCCGTCATCAACCGCCACCACCGGGAACATATGCTTTGCTACCTTGATAAACATCTCGGATATAAGGTTTGCATTCACAATCCGCAAGATATATATTTTTCCCTGCTCCACCCTCAACTCAAACATGGCTGTATCATCAAAATTAACATGAAACAAAATATATATATGAGGAATAGAGATATATAATTGCCTGGATGACTTACAGTCATTAGCACAGCCATGTAGATCACCGGGCATGTCGTTGATCGTATACGCTGTAGAGGGAGGAATAGCACCACCTGTAACTTGTATGTCCTGGAAGACTTTGTTCAGATCATCAGAACCCACTTGGTGAAGGTACTGGGGAAAGAAATATACTAGGTTGTCTAACCTATGTTTTTTGCACGCTTTTTGCACAGTGGCTAAGTTGAAAACGTGAATGACGAGAGTGTCATTCTCTCGGACCTCGATCATGTGACCAAGAACTATTCCATTGACTGTCGTGACAGTTCGAATGTGGCAAAGACGAGTCAGGTTCAAATCACTCACCTGCAATTGACAAACATTCAACACTCAGTAAACTTATTTCTTATATCTTAAGACAAAGCAACATGCAACATGTATTGTTTCAAAAAAAAACAATAGAAAATAAAGTATTGCACGCACTGATCAGAATTCAGTAAACAAAATAGAAAGGAATATGTGGCTAACATGCACATGTAGATACATGTAATTTGTTAAACTGTGAAAAAAAAATATTTTGAAATGTGTTATGAATAATCATCCAGGAAAAAGGCAAGAACTAGCATGTAGCCTGTAGGGAGGCCGTGTGTTTTCAGGGGTGGGTCCATTCTCCACCTCAAACACCATAGCTAGCCCGTATGTCATGTGCATATCAATATGGCAGTGAACAAATCATATCCCTGTCATCATCAACAAAAGTAATCTCTTTTATCAATAACATGAACTTCACTTTATTTTAAATATAATAGTGCCTCTGCTATTTAATATAACAGTTAATTAGATCTATTAATGAAGAATACTAATTGAAACAAATTAAATGTGGCAGGGTCCCTTTAAACATATACTTCTAGGTGGCAGTAGATTAGATATACATCAATTCATAAATTAGTTGGTCAAATAAGTTAATATAAAATTATAGATATACGTATTGTCCTATATATTACATATATGTGTGTATTTCAATGGATGAAAGTCTTGTGTTTAGTAAGAAGTATAGAGCTAAATATAATTCATAAACTAACTCTTATATTGAAGACAAGATACGATATAAAATGAGACAAACAATTATATATTTCAAAGGGGCAATGTAAACACCTATTTAGTCCGGACCCCACCAAATTAAAAAAATAAATAAAAAATGGAAATAAAATGAAAAAAAAAAAGATATGTTCTCCTGATTCTTTCGCAAGCACAATTTAAGTGTAAGAGTCAAATATGATATGATGATTAGAACGAGAAAATAAAATGGAAACAATTATAGAGATTTGATTATGATCATAATAGGAAATATTGATGAGAATATACTAAGACGATCACTATCATGTGGAGCAATTAATTTGGGTGTAAGTTTAGAGATTTGATTTTGAACAAGAGAAATCCAAATTTGGTATTTTTATAAAAAAAGGAAATTAATGTCATGCACCCCTTAGCCATCATTTTCAAAGATTCAATAATCATCATGGTAATCATCATGTTATTTGATTGAGTAGAGGAAGTAATGAATATATTAAAAAAAAGGAATTGAGGTGCACCAACTAAAAGGGATGGTCTTGCTTGCAAGAAAAGATTCTCAAATAGACATAATAATAATGATAATAGGAATGAGGGTTGAAACAAACAATTTATTTTCTCTTCTCAAAACATTACATCAAAATCATCATTTCTAATTGTAAAACTGGGGAGGAAGGAAAATCAACCTTACATATTTTATATTTGTTAATTAAGAATTAGAAATATTAAATCATCAAATAAATGGTAATACAAGACATTGATCGTATAAGCAGTAGACGGAGGATAGAGCCACCTTTAACTTATATGTTCTTGAAGACATTGTTCAAATCATCTCATCCCCACCACTCTCCTGCAATTGCATTTAGCAAAGGTAAACAAAGTTAGTTTTTTTAAAAACAAAAATGACTTTGTTCCTTCCTATTGGTTGTCTAAACGTGAGCACATATATTCTAAATGATGATGAAAACCATAAACTTTTTTTTTATTAAAACTGATTAAATTCAGTACTTAGCACAATAGGAACTTCCATGGCAGGCTCAGGAAATGGAAAGGTAGAGGGAAGCCGAGGTCGGATGATGAGCGCCCCATGGACATAGGCGCGAAGCATACTGGTGTGGGAATGCCACCACAAGGTCCCTTCCTGCTCTTTCACACTAAATTTGTATGTGTAGTTTCAGCCTTCTTGTATGGGGCATTGCGTAATATATTCGGGGCCATCTGCCCACTAACTCCTCTGATATACCCCATGCCTGCATGCATAATGATTCTTTAGTCTCTACTCTTATATATATTGGGCAAATGTGCAAAAAATAGCTATAGTAAATTTAAAAAATGACAACTATAACTCTAGTAAATTGAAGGGGGCAAAACTGTACACTGTAAACCAAAATGAGGCAAAAGTAACCTCTCTGTTAGGCTGAGTTAAACGTAAGTTTTACAGACGTGACCCCACCATCAGTAAATGATGTGTCATACATTTAAGGGTGTAATATGTTGACGGGCTTTATTTTTTTAGATGAGACTTCATTTTTTCATATGATTACGAAGAAGTAAGGTGAATTTGACATGATTTTGGTTTCTATTTGGTTTCTTATCGAAATGATTTGGGGGTTTAGAGTTCGTTTTAAGTGATTTAGGGTTCAACTGGATGCATTTTAGCTTTCACGTTAGAGTTTGGAACCGACATGTTATTTACTGATGGTGGAGCCCACGTCTGGAAAATGTCTGTTTAACTCGGCTCAACAGAGAGGTTACTTTGGCCACATTTTGGTTTACAATGTATGATTTTGCCCCATTTTAATTTATAGTGTACAGTTTTGCCCCCTTAAATTTACAAGAGTTATAGTTGCTCATATTTAAATTTACGGTGGCTATTTTTGCACCTTTATCCTATATATATTTTCTTTTTAAAAGTTAAGAATCAAATCAAATCAGACCTTTAAGTAGAATTAGTTTTGATTTGATGAAAAGTATATACTTATTAAAAATTTGATAAATCTCGATAAAAAAAATAAAAATTTGATAAAGAATTATATATATATATATATATATATATATATATTAGTTAGTCTATATTTATATATAAAGGAATCAATTTGATAAATTTGATAAAGGAATTATAAAAATTGATAACTTTGATAACTTTTATATAAAAGTAATATTAAAGAATTATAAAATCAAAAGTAAAAATCTTGTTCATGCTCACAGAGAATCTTGACCCCATTGGGCCTGCACACGTGGCGTTCTTAGCACAAGAGTCTAAGCCCAGCTCAAATGTCATGAAAATATGTTCGTCTATTTCCTTCAAGCAATGCTCACCCGCAAGCCCAGTTAGATTTGTATAAAATTTGTGGGCCGACTCAATATCATTGAAGGTCGGGATTGCATGAAGACATTGATGTAAAAAAATAGCATTTCATTTTTTTTTAATATGAATAAAGTAGTTCAGATGAGTTGGTTTCTTTGTGTCGAAGAATGCTATGATGTATCTTCTAGTTCAAAAAGCATTCACAGATATACCAATATATTGTCCACCGTAAGATTCTCATATCGATAATACTACATTGTGTCATGTAAAACAACAAAGATTTAAGTTTAAATGAGTTAGAAGATACTCGCTCCATTCTTTATAATAAAAGAGCAAAAAAGTTTGAATTGTTTAATTTTGTTCTTTGTTATATTTAATGAATTTTTATCCATTTTATCTGCCATCATTCTTATATATTCCATACTAATTGCTATCATGATTACTCTATATTTGTCTCTCTTACCCATGCTAATGTAAACTTGGGGAAAAAACTATATTTCTGACATACTTATCTCTCCCAACCACTTTCTTAATATATTACTTCATATTTCCTAAATATAATACTCCCTCCGTTCCTAAATATAGGACCTAGATAGAGAGTTTATTTTGTTCCTAAATATAAGACCTAGATACATTTTTTTGCCACATTTTTTCCTAAATTACCCTTCTTCTTCCTCTTCCTCTTCTTCCTCAAACCCGGGAAACACCACAAACAAAACATGCCTCCACCGCGGCGAAAATGCGAACCGCGCACTATAACCCGGGAACAACACCGACGCCGGCGACGTCATCAACGCATCACCACTCACAGTCAAATCCTTCTCCAGCCTACTCAACTCACCACCATCAGTCCCAATTCTAAAATCTCTCACCACAAAGCCTCTCTCACTCTCACTCTCACCATCACCATGAACCACAACACTCAACAACAATCCCCTCAACCCTAGCACACAAACATGGCGAGAATCGAACGGATCGCGCCTCAAGCAGGATAAAAACTCCGGCGAGGCGTCGTACTTCCAAACGCACCGTCCAGTGGTGGTGTTATAAATTGAAATCACGGACGGTCCGTTGATGGCAACAAGTAAGTAAAAATCATTCTTCGCTTGGACCCAAGCGAGGTCCTGGATCCCTAATTTTGGTGGGAGGAGGATATTTTGTTCCTAAATTTTGTTATCGGAATCGGCCATGAAAAGGATAGGGTGGGGATTTTTGGGGAATGTGAAAATAATTAAAGAGGGGTATTATTGGAAAGAAACTAACTTAATTGCCTTCCTTAATCTCCCCAAAAAAAGTCATCTAGGTCCTATATTTAGGAACGGAGGGAGTATCACTTTTCTTAATTTGATTAAATTAATGATACTATTTTAGTTAGTTATTAACACATTATATTATTAATAATCTACCCTAACTATATATGTTTATTCTCACTCTCACTCTCACTATTGCTGGTTTATCATTGATAAGAATTATTAGGGTTTATTTGGAAAAAAAAGTTGAGAAAAACTATAAAGTTGTTTATATTTAAGAATAAATTGAAATTTAAAAGTGATATTATATTTAGAAAGGATGAAAGTACTATATTTTGTATTATTGGCTCTTATAACAAGCCCGGGAGAAAATACAAAAAGAAAATGCGTGAGGAAAAAATATGTGAGGATATATGATAAAAAAGAAAATACGTGAGGAAAACATTATTTTGTCCCCTTAATATTTCCCATATTTAGAAGTCATATCAACTACTCCATATTGTTTTTTTATAGAAAGACAAAATAATATTAATTAGCAAAAAATATTACATAGTTCTAATAATGTCTTTAAAAATAAAATTAAAAGTCGTTCACAGATTAACCGAAAGTAAATGAATGGAAATATAAGAAAAAAATTGTAGAATTAATGTTTTATCAGTACTGATTATGTGCTTTTAAAAAAAAAAGTACTGATTATGTGCTTCACTAAAGACACCCATCTAAGTACTCCATATTGTTTATCCTAACGTATAAAACTATAAATGCATATGCAGGCTTCTCCCAATCGATTTCCTTTTTAAAAAAAGGGAAAATTAAATACAAGTCCCTGTTAAGGGACATAATACTGGAAAAGTCCTAAAAATTGAAAAAATTAAAATAGAGTCCCTTGGGACCTCACTTTAATTATTTCTGAATGTGTGGGTCCCACGTTTAATAAGAAAAAAATCCACCAACATTTTCTCTCTCCTCTCTTCTTCTCTCCTTCTTCTCCATTCTCCTTTTTTTATTATTAAACGTGGGACCCACACATTCAGAAATAATTAAAGTGAAGTTTCAATGGACTTTACTTTAATTTTTTGAATTTTGAGACTTTTCCAGTATTATGTCCCTTACAAGGGACATGTACCTTTTAAAAAATCACTAGTTCCCCCTAATAAAAATTCAAAATGACATTTTTACCCTTACCACAAAGCGGGTATTCGTTTTTAGGTGTTTGCCGCGAAAACACCAAAAAACACTCACAATTCAGCTTCGCACATTCACTCCCAAATTTTTCAAAATCCTCCCGCGTTTCTTCTCCCTCCTCCATCCTTTTACTTTCCCACATGCATTTCTTTGTACACAAACCCAGAATCAGAGAAATTCCCATTTCTCTCTCTCCCATTTCTTCTTCTGAGAAAACCCATTTTTTCTTAACATGGGTAAGCAAAGCAAACCCAAAAAAACCGAATCTTTCGGCAAGGGAAAAGTCACTCCAAATCAAATTGCATTCATTGTTGATAGATACTTATGTGATAATAAATACTCAGAAACTCGAAATACTTTCAGAGTTGAAGCTTCTTCCTTACTTGCCAATTCTCCATTACAAGAGGTATCATCTACTTTCATAAAGTTTTCAACTTTCCTATCTTTTAAATCTTACTACCCATTTTTACGAATTGGGTCTTCATTTTTTCATGTGGGTTTTGATTTTTTCTTGTTGGTTCTTTTTCTTTTTATGTAGGTGTTGATTTTTTTCATGCGGGTTTTGATTTTTTCTTGTGGGTTCATTATTTTTTAAGTAGGTTTTGATTTTTTTTCATGTGGGTTCTTTATTTTTGACGTGAGTCTTGATTTTTTCCATGTGGGTTTTGATTTTTCCTATGTGGGTTTTGATTTTTTCATGTGGGTTCTTTATTTTTTTTATGTAGGTTTTGATTTTTCATGTGGGTTCTTTATTTTTTTATATGAGTCTTGATTTTTTATGTGGCTTTTGATTTTTTTCATGTGGGTGTTGATTTTTTTTGTGGGTTTTTTTTTTGTTTTATAGGCACCTAAGAGATTGTTGAGCTTGGGGGAGATGTTGGATGAGTATATTTGTTTGAAGGAGCAGAAGGTTATTTTGGACCAAGAAAAAGTGCGTATGGATCAAGAGAAGTATAGAGTTCAGATGTTATTGCAAGGAATGCAGAATGCTATGAATGCTTATACTGCAAGTGGGAATCTAAATCTTCCACCACTTTCTGTTAAATCTGTGGTTACTCAGCCTCAGATTACTACAGGTAATATTCTTTGATTTCTAGTAACTAATCTGAATTGCGTTCAAGGATTCTGTGGATTGTTTTGAAGTTCAATGATTTAAATGTTTCCTTTGATTTGTATGTGCATTTCCCGGCTGGTCATTACAGTTATTTCATATTTCAAGGTGGTATTAGAGTCATTTGATTAGTGGTATGTCAAAAAGAGTACGGATATTGGACAAAAGATTCATAATTCAATGTGGTGAGAATTTGATGTTTACTTTTCGATTGTGTTAGAAGAAATGGTGGATATTTATTAATAAAGTCTCACTCAGTAGCTCAATTTCTTTGATTGAATTGCATGTGTTGTGGATGTGTTGATTGTTGAAGTTGGTGTTTTCTTTTAGGCATACTTCATTAATGACAGTTTTAACAACAACAACCGAACCTTATTACACTACATGGTGTTGTTTGCATGGACCATACGACGCCATTGTGCTCTATCGGTAACTGATTCTTTGAGTATATCATTCTCCAGTAGAGCTTTCTATTAGTTCACCAATTGTTTGCCTTGGTCTTCCCCCCCTCTCTATTAATTAGACTTCAAGTTGTTTGTTTCATCTTCCTCACTTACTCATCTATAGGCCTTTTTTGGATATGTCCAAATCACCTTAGGCGATTTCCACCGATTTCTCATTAATAGGAGTCACTCCAACCCGTCTGTTCTGGTATATGATTATTTTGAATTTTATCCTTTCCAGTATGACCACACATTCATCCCAACATCCTTGTTTATGACATTTAATGGTAACAAATTAGTAGGCGTCTTTGTGAATATTGAGTCTTTACCTAGATTTTGGTTCTTCATGGCAAATGAAAATTTGTATATAACTTTGACTTGTTTAAGGGGGGAAGAGGGATTGATTACGTAGATAAAATACTACATTGAGAGATTAAAAAATAAAAAAAATATATATACTGTTTAGGAGAGTCCACTCATATTTAATAAACTTTTGAGATTGAAAGGCATGATTTTGACATTGATAATTAGAAATATCTTGCTTATTTGGTTGTGGTGTAGTCTCTAAATTATGTCAACTTGATTGTTTACATTCAACTGGGACTGAAGGGTGTCATTTCCTTTTATTGTTCATACATTTGTTTTGTTCCAACAATGCTAAAACTTTGCTAAGTTATGATCCTCTTTGCTCGTTAATTAGGTATTCCTACTCCAATGCAAAGCACAATGAATGTACAACCTCGACCTCAGTCTACCAACACCCAAGCAGAGGTAACACCCATGATGAATCCCTCTGAAAAAAAGAGAAAGGATGCTAAAGCCAAGGATACTTCTTTAGCTGCAAAGAAAATGCGTAGTAATGCTGCTGCCCAAAAAGTTCCTAGTTTAGGTATACTTTTCTCATTAGTACTAACTCAGAATGTAAGAGTCATATATTTACTATATGCTATTATTTTGATTGACTAATACATTTCTGGTACCACTTTATTTGCAGGTCCAAATGCAATACCCCAATCTGAGAATGCTGTGTATAATCAAGAAGTTGCTCTGACTTCTTGTGCAGTTCAATCATCATTTGACAATTTCATGCCCAATGGGGCACAAGTTCAAGGATCCTCTGTAGCTAAATGTTTATTCAATGAGCCTTCACCTTCCATGCCCTCCAATTCACCTATTTTAGATACACCTCCCAGAGCAAATTCATCTCACAGTAACACATACGTATCTCCACCTGAGATTTCTTCATCTGCAAATGGCAACACAAGGCACGCTTCTCGGGAGATTAATCCGACTCGCTGCACCGTGATTTCAACCAAAAGAGTAATGGTCAGCCCCGCGAAACAGATGGCTTACATAGAAAGACGCCACTGCATTTCTCCTCT
The DNA here is from genome assembly GCA_029929735.1 of Mimosa pudica. Taxonomy (NCBI): domain Eukaryota; kingdom Viridiplantae; phylum Streptophyta; class Magnoliopsida; order Fabales; family Fabaceae; genus Mimosa; species Mimosa pudica. The sequence continues at coordinate 12,167,083 of JAKELP010000030.1, read as the reverse complement.
TAGACCAAGATCAGAAAAGACTAGTAAAAGGGAGCATGTAAGGAGCAGGTTGGACTTTGATGGCTCTGATATGCCAGAGAGCTTGGAAAGGCCATTAGCATCTAATGACGTGTCTGCTTCTGAGTCTGACAATGTCATGGATTTATTTAACGATGACGTTCCTAACTTTGAAGCATTGGGAATTGATTTATCGTTTTCTGAAATGTTAGATCAATTAGACTTCCAATGTGATGCCATGTACAGGGATAATGCTTCAGGGTATTGTTCTATTCAAAGCTGTGATCCTCTCTTATTGTTTACCCAAGTTTTCTATCTGATGTTTTCTCATTATATGAACAGGCCATCTGATCAACTCGATCAGACTAATCAAGTCATGTCAGGGAAGGAAATGAGTATCCCAGGTACTGATAAATGAAACTCATTTGTGTCTTAACCTAACAATTTTTGTATGTGCCGGAGTTTACTAAATCTTCTATTTCTGCAGGTCCTGATTGTGTGACTACAATGGAATCTGTCACAAAATGCATAACAATTTTAAGCCCTGGTAATTTCATTCTACACATCTTCTGTGATTTATGAGTGAATTCAAACATCAAGTATTCCCAGCATCATAATACATGAAAAATCAAAGTGTGACTGAAAATGATAAGTTCTGTATTTGTTAGCAATATTCCATTATTAACAATTTGCATTATGCCTACAGCGAAAAATCAACAGCACTTTTCGGATCAAGAGGACCCTAAGAGAGACTGAAGGTGTAAAGAATAACTCAAGCTGACTTGGCACCTGTGGTTGCTGCAGGAGATTCTTTTGTTCATTCTTTTGAAGGATGGTTCCCTGCAGTTGCTCTCGATGATAACTCATTCATTCACTCCTAAGCTTAGGAGATCAGCCTAATTTTGATTAAATATATTTAGGTGGTAATTATGACAAGCCCAACCAGTATATTTAGATTATTCGAAGTAGGTAATTTAAGGTAAATATTGTATACTGTGTGGTAGGAAAGGGATAATGAGAAATACATGAGGTGCATTCCTATACACCCTATGGTGTTGTATAATCAAAATTTATTACTGAAGTCCACTCAAAATGTTGGTTTAGGATTTTTTTCCTCTTCTATTCTCCAAGAAATTCTAATATTTGGAAGGAATCTGTTTGCAAGTAAAATTTTCTACTTCCTTTGGTTCTACATATAAGATCTATTCATGGAGATTATTTTGGTCTTAAATGTAAGGCCTCTTTTAATTTGTGTGCATTTTTTTCAGTATTACCCCATTGATTCCCCTCATTAGTAATGAAGTAAGAGAAGAGAGTGTAAGTTGAGGTATAGTATGATTGAAGTGTTTTGGGAAAATATGTCAAATCATTTAACTTAACTAACATTTTTAATCTACTTAAATTTGGTAAATAAGTCTTATATTTAAGACTAGAAACCATTTGCATGTATCAATGCTATCAAGACTCACTTGATGATGAAAGGCAAATTCATCATTACTCAAATTTTCTATAGTTTGAAAGTTGATGTTTGTTTGTAACCAAAAAAAAAAGTTGATGTTTGTTATATTTCGAAATTTGAAGATTATTGAATATTTTACTAAAAGCTTTTATGGAGATATTTATAGATTTTGATATGAGATATGGTGTCTAACACTCTTGTTTTGATAGATTAGATTACTTGAGTTAGAAATGCACACACTCATACACATTTATATAGATTGAGTTTTCATTAAAAAATCATAACTAGCTAAATTCCCAGTTCTTTGGATGAATCTTGTTCTAATATGAAACAAAAAGGTTGATTGCAACATAGGAGTATTAAAGTTCAGTTGACAGTGACATTCCTTTAACTTTTCTTCGAATGAACATTCCTTTATCTTTATTCATTTGCTATAGTATCACACATCCACACATATATCAAGTATTATGTATGGTAGATACTCTCACTATCTTTTTTAAGATGCTTTTTGGATATTCCATAATTCCATTTACATGATTCTGATGAGATTGTATACACAGTTGTGCCCAGAATAAATAAAAGATCTGGATTCATTTGAATATACTAAAGATGAGCTATGATCAATGTTTCATCTAATGACATATTCAAGGAAGAAATGTAAAATTATCCCTTCAAAAAACACTTTTGATTGAATATTGCTTTACAGGATTGGATTCGGCATATTTAATTTTGATAAACAAGTGTCTTTATGGATGATCAACATATGAATTAAGCTAAATACTTTTCCACCTTCTCCACCTCCTCTGTGCTCCCAATGTACAGTGGAACACGCTGATGGATCTGTTCCAGGAAAAAAAGTACAATAAGTAAAAAAGTCCGTAAGAATATTTACCAAGAAAACTTGTAGACTGCTGATCAAAAAAAGAAAAGTTGTTAGATTCAACTGTTAATTTTTATGCCAATTATTAATATTTTGAATGATCAAACCTAATAAATAAATAACAATTTAAAAAGTTAAGTTGCATCAATCACTTTAAAAAATTTTGTCAGCTGCACTCAATATCATAAACTAACTTTCATGCATTCGATATCCTTGAGTAATTTATGGTGCAATTGTATCCTTTAAGTATTTTTCTCAAAAGTTACGATCACTCTAAACTTATTATAAAAAATGCTACTATAAAAGTATATTAGGGTGTCAAATACACCACAAATTACTTTTGGACATTTCAGAGTGTTGGATGTATAAAAAATTAGTTCAAAATAGCGAGTGCTATTGGAAAAATAGTTTAGGATGTATATTGGATGCTTATCAATCACAGAAAAATGTCAAATTTCTTTGGTTAATGAAACTGATGTTGAGTGTTAGGATACTAAAGTATAAAAAAAAAGCACTTGACAAAATCAACTGTGCACAAAGTTCAGAAACTTACTTCATGGGGTTGAATGTCAAGTATTCTTTGGTGACCATCAGAGCCTTTGCCACCAGCCTGCTCTACAATGAAGCTCATAGGAGCACACTCATAAAGAAGTCTCAACTTTCCATTCTTGCTCTTCTTATCTCTTGGATATCCATATATTCCTCCATATAACAATGTCCTATGGAAATCCCCTACCAAGCTTCCAATGTACCTTGCTGAATATGGCTTCCCTGAAGGCCCTGGATCCTTCAAATCATCTATGTACTTCTTCAACTTATCATCCCACAATTGGTAATTCCCTTCATTGAAAGCATAGATTTTGCCTGCTTTTGGGATCTGAATGTTCTCCTGTGTTAGAACAAATTCTCCATACATGGGATCCAATGTGAAACCAAACACTCCTTGTCCCAATGTTAGGACAAAGATTATGGAACTTGAATACATGCAGTATCCTGCTGCTAGCAGGTTACTTCCTGGTTGGCACACATTCACCACACACCTTTGCTCTTCTTTGTCTAGCTGCAAAGTGAACTCAAATCAAATACATTGACAAAGATAACTATTATTCCAACCAACCTTTTGAACTCAAGTTGAGGTGAACTTTAATTAATATGATCAATGTCTATATGGGATTTCATAAATGATTACAAATGGGAACAAACTTGTTTGAATGTTACAATGAAAATTTAATTTTAGAAGGGTAAAATTGCAAATTCATTAACGAACTATAGCGCAAGGTGCACTAAATAGAAAAATGATTTTTGAGCAGCAAATAGGGATGATGAATAAAAAAATTGCAAATTTGGTAATGTCATTAAATAAGCCCATACTTTTGATAAAAAAAAATTAAATAAGCCCATACTCCATTAAAAATTTGGGAAGTGGGGCCATGGATTTCAGAGTAAATATTTAACGGAGTTTAGGCTGATTTAACAGCACCAAATTTACAACATTTTTATTTCATAATTACCAAATTTGCTACTCACATTTTGCACTTGGCACAATATTTTTTTTTTACCAAATTTGCACCTTTACCCATGGTTAAATTTAAAGAAAAGGCATAAATAAGAAAAATTCACTTCAACTTTAAAGTGTTTGCCCCTGAAACAGTATTTAACTATGTTTTTTCATCCAACTAACGTTTATTTGTCATAACTGACTTATGGCCATTGATAAATGCTAGTATATCACAAACAAGATGTATCAAAAGTTAAAAATCTTAAGGCGAGTTTCATTTATGATGGGAGGTGGAAGAAACTAACGTTGGAATCTCCCTCAATTTCAGCGAGGCACTCATCATTGGGGCTGTAGATACCAAAGATGGAGCCAGTGGAGACAGCAGCATCAATGTTGGAAGAACCATCAAGAGGGTCAAACACAACAATGTAGTTTCCTGAGTAGCTCTCTTCCACTGCCACTGGCACATCCTCTTCCTCTGATGCTATTATCCCTGTCCTCCCACTTGATCTCAAGCAGTTTGAGAACACCTGACATTCCCAACATCAACATTAATATATTCAAACATATCATATGTACACAAAGAATTATATCATTCAATTGTTCTGTTTCCTTGACTTCATTATATGTTAACTTATTCTCATATTCAAAAACTGAAATCAACCATTATCATTTACTATAGCATTATGTAAACTAACAATTTGATCCTTGCATCGTTATGTTCCCAAGACTTTACTCTCAAAAAAATGTACAAGCATATACTAATTTCCCATTTAAAATAAAAAATTCACCCTACATTACTCATTTCAATATTTTTTATGACTTTATAAAAACAGTCTTGTTAAATACTACCTCCGGTCCTAAATATAGGACCTACTTAACTTTTTTTTAGAGAGATTAAGGTTGCGAGATAGGTTATTAAATAATGACATATTTTATATATATTTAGATCATCCATTAGTTTATAGGTAAAATAAACTAGTTTAAGGGAAAAATTAGGTAAATCAATTTATAATTAACTTATTTTTCTTTTTAAGGATTTTTCAGAAAAATTCAATTAGGTCTTATATTTAGGACCGGAGGGAGTATTTTACACCATCGAAATTTTATTTTAAAAATAATCTATACATTACCAAGTAGTTCATTCATTTTTCTTGGTTAAGGTAGATGAAAAATAAATCGAGAACACAATCAACAATCCGTTGTAGTCTAGTTGGTTAGGATACTCGGCTCTCACCCGAGAGACCCGGGTTCAAGTCCCGGCAACGGAAAATATTTTTATTATTTTCTTTTCTTTTCATTTTCCCAGTTTCACAATTAAATCCCATTTTTTCTATTGCAAAAGAACTTAGAAAAACAAACCTCATTGGAGACAACATCCAACTTCTTCTGATCTTCACCTTGTATATTAGTAGCACCTTGAACTCCTGTTAAGTTTGATATATTAGCTCTTTGGACCAAAGATGCTATTTGCTTACATGCCATTGATATACTTGAAAGCACTATAGTCAACTCTGCATCTATCACTCCTGCCACTTCCTGCTTCAATAACCACCCTGTTAGTGTTTCTATTTCATATCCACTTCTCTTCTTTGTCCCCGCCGTCGTTTCCGCCGTGGACCCCACCGCGGCACACCTGAATAATCCTCCACTGCCCACTTGCCTTTTTTTGTTGCTCATGTGGCTTGTGGCACAAACATCTGTTTTTGAGTCCACTAGGCATAGTTGTAGTGGGCAGATACGTGAGGAAGAAGAATAAGTTGTTTGGGATTTTGAGAAAACTAAGTGTGAATATGCTGTTGCTGCTGCCACTGCAACCATTGTTATGGCTTCTTCAGATTCTTCTTCTTGTGTGAGATTATGTTTTTTTTTGGGGGTGGTCTAGTGGTGAGTGTGTGGGGATTTTTGTTTGTGTAGATGTTATGAGTGGGAGGGGATTGAGATTTGTGAGGTGGTGGGTGAGGATTTGTGGTGGTTAGGGTCCCACTTATCATCAACATATCATTTTCATGGATTTGTGATTAGTATTGGTTCAAGGGGAATTCTCATTGCCACGAGGGATTTGTCAATTTATTCATTTTCATTCGTACTATATATATGTATTTAATTAATTAGTGAGTTGAGCTGACTCAATTTATTGTGCGAGGTTGTTTATGTGAAGTTTAGTTCAATTTAATATGAGTTCAAAATTTAGTGACTGTGTGAAGAAAGATTCTAATATTTGGTTAAAACAAAGGAAATATTTTAGTATTATGTTTGTTAGTGCTTTCTTAAAATTTATTTAGAGTAGCTAGACCTACTTTTTTTTCTAACAAGTCAGAAGAACTTAATTCACCACTTCCTCTGTTTATAAAATATAGGAAAGAGTCGACTTTTTTTTTTCAGAAATTAAGACAAATGACTTGATTATAATATATTATTTTTATCATTTGATTGTTTACAATGTAATAAGTCAAATAATTGAGGGAAAAAACTATAAATCGATTTATAAATAACTTATTTAATTTTATTAGAACACTCTAAAAAAGTCAATTAAGTGGAATATTTAGGAAATGAAGGAGCACTTCTATCATTCTTGAGAATAATTCAATCAATCCCAAATAATGCAGTTTCAGCTCTTTCACTAATAATGATGAGTGATAATGAGGCAGAATTCGTTGAAAGGAGTAAGAGGATGAGCAAGAACACTCCACTCATTGCTGGGATATTCTTTTGTTACTTCTGAATTCTGATCTTGTTGTAGCTGAGCGGCATCTAGACTCAGTAGAATTTAGTTTTTGCATTGATCACAGTTTTTGCATTAATCCCTTGTTTTCTTGGGCTTTGTAAGCTGCATTATGGTGGCCAGAGGAGCTACAAGAATTCAGATTGGCAAATAGTCTCCTGAAATTAACATGACAATATTTATCTGCAACAAGAGGGTTATTATAACCAGATTTTCAAATTCATTATAATACATTATTTAGTATTATTCAAGGCAGAGACGCACATATTGGCTGATTAAACACTATATAAATGTACGCCCACAAACATACCAATACCAATATTAAAATCAAGGACTTCAACTAAAAACATGATGGTGACTAATTTGCCAACTAGCCATTAACCAACAACCGATATATATGCCATGAACATTTATAGTATTTTGATATCAAATGGCAACCGAGTGCTTTGGAAGTATGCTCAAGCTCTAATTATGACCTGCTCAAGACTGGGCCTGAAGGAAACTAAAATATATGGATAAGTACGAACGGCCCAAATTAGAAGTTGCAGGTAGTTCTTAACTTTTATGACCAAACAAATAACCTTCAATTTTTTTTATTTTCAGAGAACGTTAACGACTTAATTAACTAAATCTCCTTACTTTGATAAACATTTTAGACATACCAAATAAAAACCATTTAGGTACCAAATATTATGGGGACTTCTTTATAAGGCATAGGGAAAGGGTAAGAGTGTCCCAAGCGAGGGCGAATGATAAGGGCTCCATGAACCCAAGCACGGAGGAAAGCATTGCGAGCATACCACCACATAGTTCCTTCTTGTGTTGTTAACTTGTTATATTAAATCTATAAGTATATTTTTCTCTTGGCAGAATTGGACATTGTGTTACATAGTTAGGACCATTAGCCCATTGACTCGTCAATTGAAATACTCCATACCAGCATTATTATGTTAAAAAATCTCATCCAATTTTGTAATAACATGGAAATCCAAATTTATGTTTACTCATTTGATATTATATTATTCATATGATAAAACTATTACATTGATTAACGACTTCCTACAATTCTAACGGTAGAAAGACAAGAATGAAACTCTTTTTTTTTCTGGTCACTTTAATTTTATATTTTTCCAACTGGTATATTAATGATTTTTGAGGATAACAATTTTTAGAGAAATTAAATATTGATTTCTTAAATTATTCGACTATCAATAAATGACTATATATGGGTGACTTGGAAAGAGGGAAATTTTAGAACAATAACGAAAAATGATAATTCATGAAAATCATATATGCCTAGCAGGGAAAATGTTATAAGTGAACTACAAATAATTAATTAGCCTATTCTTAAGGTCAAACTATGTAAAAATATGAAGTCAATATTTCTCTGACATGTAACTTCTAATCATTAGTATGTAACAAAATATTAGATCTCGATCATCGGATCATGTTGGCCGGTCAAGGATATGCGATCTTTAGAGAAAGGGTAGAAATAATCAAACACATTATATATTTATTTATTTCACTTAATTAAGCCTTAAAAACAGAAAAAAAAAGTTATATACCAGTGAAGAGTGAGATTGTAGGGTGACTTATTGATGACATGAACAATAAGGTTGTCACCCTCTCGAATGGTAATTATTGGCCCCGACAACTTTTCAATAACTACAACTATTACCGTTTCTTTGCAGAGCTTCTTTATTATCACGACAACTTTTCATTAACTGCAACTATTACCGTTTCTTTGCAGAACTTCTTCATTTTCACGTTCGCTACCTTCATGCACCCAAAGGCACTTATCATATTAATGATCTTGTTTATTTTTGTTGTAAGTTATGACATTTATGGTGAACGAAAGAGATAAGAAAATGATTTCGTTTTAAGACTTACTTCGAACGTATGTTCCACTACACGAGCTGAAACTAAAGAGGAAGAGGAAGCTAAAAGAGCATGAGCCGCCCATGCCAAACATAGGAACGTTCGCATAGCTGATGAAGACCACAAGAGATAAATGATATGAAATTTTGTCTTTTAAGAATCTACACACTTTGCTTCCTTAAACTCTAAAAAATAGTGCGAAAATAGTGCAAAAATAGTGCAAAAATATGTCTTATTAAGGGTTCATTTTTCTGCAAATGGACCAACATACAATAGTATTACGAATTTAAGGATTTTCAAAATTGAACTTGGATTCATCTCTTGAGGCATTATAAGTTCCGGTCCCTTGAGCCAAATCATGGAAGTTGAACCCATGAATGTGCATAAGATGGTTCTCCGAAGCAATTAGGGCTATGTTCGGAAACACAATTTGCACCGTAGAGTTAAACTTCAAAGTCTTCACCTTGATTTTAGAACAAAGGCTAAAGTACGATTATTATTAAGCCTTGGATCAGTGTAATCATCAAACACAAAAGGAGGTTGATTAGGAAAATCTCTTGTATAAACTTCAACTGTAGCATTTCTATAGAATGCATCCAACATAGAGAATCTTCGCCCAACGGGTAACACACATGATTCGTTGTTCATGCTTGCAGACAATCTTAAACCCTCAAGACCTCGACACATGTCCTCAAGACCTCGACACGTGTCGTTTCGCAATGTACAAAAGTCAAGGACAATCCTACAATGATGAACATTATTTGTTCGTCTACAACTTAAGGATTTGGGACCTAGTGGGGCTCACCTGCTAACCATGTGATGTTGGGTAGAAATTATTGGTTGTTTGCGTGTCGTTGCATTGTGTGTTGTTAAGGTTGGCATTAGGGGTGTCTTTGAGGTGGATGCTTTGTAAATGACAATCCCTGTGGTGGATGTTTTATCCAATGAGGCATTCATGGTTTGGTAAGGAGTTGCAGTCGTGAAGTATGTTCCCCTCCTTTGGTTGGCCCTAAGGTGGGCGTCAACGGCTTCACCCGTCGCCACCACAATGATGTCGGCGTGACATGGATTCGTATACGAGGCGTCCACGGCAACCACAGGTGCTATCCTAAAGAAAGTTGTTCATTCAGTGCAACATTGATGATTTCCATCAAGTAGGTTTTTCTACGTTCAACATTAAGTTTGAATGTCCCTGTAAATATAGTATGAAAACCAATTAATATCCTGGTGTGTGTATATATATAAGGAAAATAAACATGCTTCTATGACTGAAATAATCATAACACTGGTCAATCTGCCTATGTTCCACAAGGTCAATAGAACTTTACCTCGTAAAAAACAGCGTTTTAGCCACATGAATTGTTTTGAAGTGGCGTATTACTAAAAAATTTAGTAGTACAGTCCGCTAATTAATGTGTCTAATTAGTATATCTTTACAATATACTTCATCAAAAAATCAAAATAATAGTAAATGAAGAATGGTATGATTGTATATTTATATCATTAATTTGTACGATTTTGAGAGCAGTTGCAGAGAGCTCTGGGTAAGCCATTAATGGTGAAAGCATAAGATATATTTGGAGGGCTGCCATATTGTGATGCTTCCTCCTCACAACTTCTACGACATTAGCATTCCACCACTCACCTGCAATGAATCAGTCTTCTCTTCAATGCAAACGTCACATATCTTTTCAAAAGATTTTTGGGCGAAGGTGCCAAAATAGCCACCGTAAATTTAAAAATGGGCACTTATAACTCTCTTAAATTTAAGGGGGTAAAACTATACACTGTAAATCAAAATGGGGCAATACCGTACATTGTAAACCAAAATGAGGAAAAAGTAACTTCTCTGGTAGGCCGAATTAAATAGACATTTTCTAGAGGTGGGCTCCACTATCAGTAAATATAATGACGTGTCAATTCCAAAATTCACTATGCAAGCTGAAATGCATCAAGTTGAACCCTAAATCACTTGAAATGAATCATAAACCCCCGAATCATTTTGATAAGATACCAAATAGAACCCCAAATCATGTGAAATCTGCCTTACTTCTTCATAATCATCTAAAAAAATAAAGTCACATCTGATAAAATAAAGCCCATCAATATATTGCTCCTTTAAGTGTATGACATGTAATTTACTGATGGTGGGACCATGTTTGAAAAACGTCCGTTTAACTCTGCTTAACATAGAGGTTAATTTTGCCCCATTTGGTTTACAATGGTTTACAATGTACAATTTTGCCCCCTTAAATTTACCATTGTTATAAGCACCCATTTTAAAATTTACGGTGGCTGCTTTTGCACATTTACCCAAGATTTTTTTTAAGAAACTAAAAATTATTACTACCTCCCCCTATTAAAGAGTAATCCTACGCACTAATCGTACATTTTATGGGTTTCATCAAAGAGTAATTATATCACAAGTGACTACCTAACATTATTATTGTAGTACAATTGATACGAATCAATTACATAGAACTAATTTAACTAATTTTTTCAATATTTATCGAATAAGTTATCTACCTTTCATATTAAGTACATGAGATAATATTATTTACAAACATAACATATACCAATACTATGAGGACTTCTAGATATTAAATACATGGGTTAATTTAAAACTTCAATTTTTTTTACTTTCAGAGAAGGTTAATGACTTAATTAACTGAATCTCCTTATTACTTTGATAAAAATTTTAGACATGCCTAATTAATAAGAACCATTTACGTAATTCTTTGTAAGGCGTAGGGAGAGGGTAAGAGTGTCCCAAGGGAGGGCGAATGATAAGGGCTCCATGAACCCAAGCACGGAGGAAAACATTGTTAGCATGTGACCACAGAGTTCCTTCTTGCATTGTTATATTAAATCTCTAAGTATATCTTTCTCTTGGCAGAACTGGACATTGCGTTATATAGTCAGGACCATCTGCCCATTGGCTTATCAATTGAAATACTCTATGCCTGCATTATTATGTTAAAAAATCCCATCCAATTTCATAATAACATGGAAATCCAAATTTATGTTTACTCATTTAATACTATATTATTGATATGATAAAACTGTTCCACTGAATAACCACTTCATACAATTCTAAAGGTAGAAAGACAAGAATGAAACTCTTTTTTTTTTCTGGTCAGTTAAATTTCATATTTTTCCAATTGGTATTAATGATTTTTGATGATAACCCTTTCTAGAGAAATTAAATATTGATTTCTTGAGTTATTCGACTATCAATAAACGACTATATATGTGTGTGCTTTGGAATGAGGGAAAGTTTAGAACAATAACAAAAAATGATAATTCATGAAAATGATACTCCATATGCCTAGCAGGGAAAACATTATGAGTGAACGGCAAATAATTAATTAGCCTATTCTTAAGGTCAAACTATATAAAATATATATGAAGTCAATATTTCTCTAACATGTAACTTCTAATCATTAGTAGGTTATAAAATATTAGATCTCGATCATGTTGGCAGGTCAAGGATATGCGATCTTTAGAGAAAGGGTAGAAATAATCAAAGGGATTATATATTTGTTTATTTTTTTACTTAATTAAGCCTTAAAACACCAAAAAAAGTTATATACTAGTGAAGTGTGGGATTGTAGGTGACTTATAGATGACATGAACAATAAGGGTGTCATGTCACCCTCTCGAATGGTAATTATTGGCCCCGATAGCTTTTTGTTAACTGCAACTATATTACTGTTTCTTTGCAGAGCTTTCACTGCCTTCATGCACCCAAAAACACAATTCATAGTAATAATGATCTTGTTTATTTTTGAGGACTTACTTCGAACATATGTTCCACCACACGAGTTGAAACTAAAGAGGAAGAGGAAGCTAAAAGAGCAAGAGTCGCCCATGCCAAACATAGGAACGTTCGCATAGCTGATGAAGGCCACAAGAGATAGGTGATATGAAATTTTGTCTTTTAAGAATCTATGCATTTGGCTTCCTTAAACTCTAAAAAATAGTGCAATAATAGTGCAAAAATAGTGCAAAAATATGTCATAATATTAAGGGCTCATTTTGCTTCCTTATAAACTCTCAAAAATAGTTAACTAGATAAAGTATTAAATAATCTCCAGAGAATCAGAAAACATTGATAAAAATACTAAAATAGTACTCAAAGTGTTTGACTAGAAAGATTTTATCGGTAGGAAGTATGAATGGAAGTCATGAAAGAATAAAATTGTGCGGATCCATTAAATCTGAGTGGGTCTGGAGCCACCTGGCCTCCATTATTACAAGTGAATATTATAGGAAATAACGTACATCAACATATAATCAAATATCCATATACAGGTGGTTAATTGCATTGTTTCACAGAAAGATTTATTTATTTATTTAATAACTGTTGACAAATACACCAAATATGAGAACAAAGTCAAAATCCCAATCTAATCACATTTTATATATCATTTTATGACAAAAAAGTATTTGGAGTTTCTTGGAGTAGTATACAAATTTTCCCCCAAATCTGAAGTTTTTCTTAAGGAGAGTTAAAGAAGATCGAATAAGATGATCATGAAAATCTAGCGCTCTAAAATGAAGTGTGTAAATAAAATAGGGAATAAGTGTATATATAATCGCATGCATGCATGTATGTATTTCCATGATTTTATCCGTAAAGAGAATTTGATATTACATCCAATATTAAAATATAGGGCATAATTTACTTTATTTAAAAAAGTATTAAAACAGTAAATTACTTATAATTGACTTATGCTCAGAATTTTCTTCTAAGCGAAATTGTTTGGATGTATTTGAATTACTAATTACGGAGTTGACAACTCATTAACAAGCCCAGTGAGTTTAGAATAAAACTTGTGGGCCGTTTGAGTGTCGTTGTACACAGAATATTGGCATCAAAGGTTGTTTCCTTGAAAGGTCTAAGTTCATAAACGGCAATCCCTCTCCTTGTTATTTTGTCACGCCCTACAACTTTTACGGCCACATACAAAGAAGCAGCCATTTAGTAAGAGAACAACGGCTGGTCAGCCTTAAGAAAGATGTCGGCGGTATGGCCAGGGTATCCGGCATCAACCGCGACAACCATAAACTTGTGATTGGCCACCTTGAAGAAATTTCTGCGATGAGATTGCTGTTGACTATCCATAACAACTATGCCTTTCCTTTCTTCACCTTCAACTTGAAAGTACCTACATTATCTCCAAAACATTGATGAACAATGACTAGGCATATGCATGCGTTACACTCGCACAGATACACAGTATTAATGTATGGTCTTTTTATATATATATATTACGTATACCTTTTATCCTTATTATAAGATTCAATCTTCACAGAATATCTACTCCCTCTTATCCTTAGTAAAATAATCAATTTATTTTTGTTTTAGATCAAAGAATCCAATAAAACTGTATAATCATATGACAAATTTATTGTGTCGTTGAATCATACTTCCTTTGGTCTGAAATATAAGCTCCATTGACTTTTATATGGATGTCAAGGAAGAAAATTATATCACTAAATTATAACATGTCACATGTAATTAGATAATAACTTAGTTTATAAGTGAAATAAATTAGTTTTGAAGAGAAAAAATAATCATAGACAATTTAAAGTAATTAATTTTGTATCATTAATTTCTCCAAAAAAAAAATCAAAATGGTCTTATAATTAGGATAAAGGAAAATACTAATTTATATGATTTAAATATATCTTTATGTTTTTGGTCAAAAAAAAAATATCTTTATGTGAAAATTCCATGCGTGCAGATATGTATAATTCCATATAGAATTTTAAGAATTATGCGCTGATTGTAACTAATAAACGATTAGTTTTATGTCTCATCATAAAGATGATTCCTCCACTAAGCCATCTGATCAATCTAATACTCCCTCCGGTCTTAAATATAGGACCTAGATAACTTTTTTTGGAGAGATTAAAGAAGGCTTAATTTTAGATGTCTTTCCAGTACAACCCCTCCTTAATTAGTTTGATTAACTTAGTAGCCCTTCCTCCTCTATTATTAAGGAGTTGTTAAGAAAAAGAAGGGTAATTTAGAAAAAAATGTTACAAAAAATGTATCTAGGTCTTATATTTAGGACCAAAATGAAGTCTCTATTTAGGTCCTATATTTAGGACTGGAGGGTGTATTTATTAAGGACATTGTATTATAATTTATACAGTCTATTTCAATCGTGGGTTAAGGGCTTAAGCCTCTCAAATCCCAATGTTATTTTCCCCGATGAGGTACCAACATTTGGCATTTGTTTTGAATCTTAAATGTCCTGAAACTATTAGTTGATCACTTCAACTGACTGATAAAAGGGAGGCTTACCACGTCTGATTAAATGTCACATCAAGATCAAAAGGTAATTACATGTTTTCAAACTGATGTTTTTATTATTAAATGTCCCAATATAAGTTTTTTCCAATGAACACTCAATACCAAGATGTTTTTATTTTAGATCTTAAATGTCATGGAAGTCTTATTTAATTTCTTAGCTTTGTTAATGCGTGTTAACTCGTCACTAATAAAAATGGACAATAAAACTAATTAAAAAACAATACTTTCAACGCATTTAAGATCACTATTATTGGTCCCAAAAAAAAACGCATTTAAGATCACCCATGCTTGTTATCTCACAGAATTCAAAAATTTTGAAAATATAAGTTTAATGTTTGATCTAATACTATCTCTATGTAAAAGAATAAAATTTTTATACTTACAAAGAAGCAGAGTGCCTTGATATAAGATGAGATCAGTTGATTAACTTGGAAGATTATGGGAACAATTTACTAAAGTACTTATATTTCAGGTATTTTTTTTTCATTTCACCAAACTAGTTTACCTGATTTAAGAAAATGATATATAAACTAATAATACATATAAGTACTCAATATATATAGTCCAAATTAATCAAATGCATCTTATGTTAAGAATAGGAGAAAATATTAAACTATTAATCATTATATGTATGAAGGTTTTGGTACACTTAGTTTTGAGGAGAGGAGAGAAGAAAAAATTGAGTTTTGAGAGAATAAAGTGTACTAGCTCCTCTCATGAATGTAGAAATTAAGATTCAGTTATACCAAGAAAAAAAAGAGAGAAATTGAGTATATTCCAGTTTAACTTCCTACATATATACTCCCTCCGGTCCCTAATGTAAGAGCTCACCCCATATTTTCTCCTCATTTAATGCATTTTTACCTACTTTACCCCTAACTCTCTTTCATATTTATTAATGTTTATGTATTTCTCTCTCTTAAAAGTACCATAATAAATATGGGCAATTTTGGAAAAGAAGCATTAACTCCAGACACCCAACTAACATTCACATGTTTTCTTAAGAAACGTTTTTTTGACGGCTAGCTCTTACATTAGGGACCGGAGGGAGTACATTGGAAGAGATTCACAACCATTTCTTAATTTTAGAGAATATGAGTAGTTGGTTTTCTTTTTATTAAAAAAAATGAATTGGCGACTTCACCAAGTTATTAGAGATGTGGAGGGGTTTGAATTTGATACAGAGAAGCAAAAGATATTTATTCCATAGCCTTTATTTCATTGTATAATATGAGAGGGGTGGAAAAGCTTAAGGTTTGGTATAGATGGATTCCAGGGGTTTGGTGTAATATTTTTTTTTCTCTGAAGGGCGCCTGAATGTCTTAACTTTCATTCATTTTAAATTTTCAAAAGCAGTTTAATTCTAAATATAGAAAAGTTTCAGTCTATTTTCTTAATTTTTAAAATGTATGTTTGGCCTTTTAATCTTAAAACAGTTAATTTATTTAACAAGAAATAGTGTTGACTTAAAAACTCTAATTTAAAGGGTGACTTAACAATTAAATGAGTAAACATGCTTATATAGTTTTTATTACTATTAAGTTTATTTTCATTTTAATCTTTCAATATGACCATTTCCATAATTAAAATTAAATAGAAACTTGATACATTGTACAAAATGAAAGCAATTATTATCTTTTGTCAACATTTATTATTATACTATACTCCTTTGAATTAAATAAGTAGTGGTAATTCTTAATAAATAATACAATACTTTCATTTAAAAAAACACTATTTTATAAACTTAAATAAGTAAACTAAAACTTGATCTAAACTTAAGGTATTAAATGAAAACTGAGAATATCATTTGTGTATGTGTAAACCAATAACTCTTTATGCTTGAATCGTGTGTTTCCAAGCTGGAAATTGGAAAATGAACGCGTCTCTCGGGCCAAAGAAACAGAAGGAAAGGAAAGTGTA
Organism: Mimosa pudica; assembly: GCA_029929735.1. Classification (NCBI taxonomy): domain Eukaryota; kingdom Viridiplantae; phylum Streptophyta; class Magnoliopsida; order Fabales; family Fabaceae; genus Mimosa; species Mimosa pudica. Next base: position 12,150,401 of record JAKELP010000030.1, on the reverse strand, counting down.
AGAAACTGAAAAGTAAGAAGGTGCAAAAATGATACTAAATGTTACCAAAAATTGTGTTTTTTATACTAAAGTTTCGCGATGAGCAAAAATAGTAACCAACTTGGGCTCCGGGTGCAAATATAATATTATTGAAAGGAGTGGATGCACAAGAGGGGGGTGAATTGTGCTACCAAATAAAAAACAAATAATAAAAACACACAAGGTTTTACACTGGTTCGGTCTACCTGACCTACGTCCAGTTCTCAACCACCCAGGTTGAGTTCCACTATCCCCAGGTTTTACAAACAGGTTCACCTGGAACCTTTACAACCGCAAGTTTTAACACGGGATCACTTGCAACCTTACAGACTCACTCCCCCTTACAACCTGTAAGGGTTCAACCTTTCAATTAAAGGATTTTCTAAAACTAAGTTCTCTCTAAGAACAGATAATGTTACACACTTAAATACAATAAATGCTCTCACTAAATGAAGAGACTTAACTACAAAGAGTACAAGACGAGTAGTTGAAAAGAACTCTCAATGTATTAAAGTCTCTCTTGCTTTTCTGGGCAGCTTTGAATGCTTGAAGGGTATTCTCAGTTTCTCTCTCTAAATTTCTCCAAGTTGTCAAAGTTATCTTCATAAATGAAGATGAGCTTCTTTATATAGTCTTCAAGTATTCTCACTCTTGGCAGGTAACATAGCCGTTGGAATATAGCCGTTTATCCCATGTTACCGTTTGCTCATTAATGCTCCATTAATGCTCAGCAGGGTTGACTTGCTTTATCTCTGAAAAGCAATTCTGACAACTCTGCTCTGCCAAAAAGCACTCTGACATTGCACTGCTTTACGTTCTGACATTCTGATTGCTACTGGAAGCAAATCCACAACCGGAAGCAACATCACTCAGTGTGCTGCACTTGAACGTTAGTCTAGCAATATTAACACATAATCACATGCAGTGGGAGTTCATTTAGTCTAAGGGAGCTCTCTTACTTCCGGAAGCAATTCCACATCCGGAAGCACTCCTACTGGACGTTGAGTTATGGCTTGGAGTTATACTCACTGACGCTCGGTGTTGCCTAAGCCAACAGACAGCGCTAGTCACTAAGCATCCGGAAGCATTCCTGCATCCGGTTGCATCCTAACTTAGTCTCAAGGATTTTATATTCCCAATGTTCCTAGACTGAGTTATGACTTAGTGAATCACTTGCTTCCGCTGGAGGATGAGACGTTCATCCGCGAGCGCTAGTCCTAGTCCATCCGGAAGTAAATCCACATCCGGTTGTACTCTTACTTATGGTTCTATTTTAACCTAATTTTGTCTAAGTGTTTAACTTGTTCTTTCATATTTTAGTCTTCATCAAAACTTAAGATTCTAACAATTATCACTTGAGGAAAATAAAATTTAGATACGAAAAGACTCTTATGCCCCATGAATGATTTTAAGATGATTTTAATTATTAATGAAAGAAAATTAAATTGATTAAACGTGGATCAATCGTGACTAGTATTTATACTGATAAGGATAAAGGAAAATAAATTATTAAATGATTCCAATAATGTGAACCGGTCAAGTAATTAATATGGCAGAAGCAAGAGCAAACTCTTTGGTCTTTTTTACTCCCTCCGGTTCTAATATAAGAGTCAGCCGCTAAAGAAACGCTTCTTAAGAAAACATGTGAATGTTAGTTGGATGTCTGGAGTTAATGCTTCTTTTCCAATATTATTGCCCATATTTATTATGATACTTTTAAGAAATAGGAATACATAAGCATTAATAAATATGAAAGAGAGTGAGGGGTAAAGTAGGAAAAAACTCATTAAATGAGGAGAGAATGTAAGATGAGCTCTTATATTAGGGACCAAAACTATTCAAATTTTGGGCTCTTATATTAGGGACCGGAGGTAGTACTTTACTATTGAGTATATCTCTTTCCAATCAAACAAATCAAAGGAACCTATATTACGATACAAATTTGCGAATGAAAACACAAAAAATCTTGGTTATTCATTTTTCTCTGACTTTCAACACATGGAAAAAATTGTGTATAATTGATAGACTCAATATCAACACTAAGTAGGAAGATCAGGTGGAGGAAGAGGTAGCGTAGTTTCAGGTGTTGGTCTATTCTCAACCTCAAAAGCCATGGATAGCCCCCACATCAAGTGATCCTCAACATGGCAATGCACAAACCACAAGGCTGCAAATATGTCGAACAAAAAAAGTAGTAAAAAAATAATTAACTTTGTTCTCTACATTACATTATTCTTAATTAAGAGTATTCTGTCATATATAACATAAAATATGACAACTCTGTAAGGTAATATAACCAGAAAAATATAAAAACAAAGTAATGTAGAGATCACTTTGATTTAGAATAATTTGGTGTGTGTTCTGATTTAGAATAATTCATCGGTTCATAAATACTCCCTCCGTTCCTAAATGTAAGATCACTTTGATGCAATACTATTGATTTGGGTTTCAAAATTATGTACTCACACCTTAAGGAGATGCGATCTTTGGAGAAAATGTAGAAATAATCAAACAGATTACACACACACACACTTAATTAAGCCTTAAAACACAAAAAAAAGTTACTGTATATGCCAATGAAGAGCGGGATTGTAGCTAGGGTGACTTATTGACGGTGTAAACAATAAGAGTGTCAGCCTCTCGAATGTTAATGGTTAGCCTGGCAACTTTCCGTTAACTGCAGCCTCTTCATTTTCACATTCGCTACCTTCATGCAACCCGAAAGCACGTGTCATATTAGTGATCTTGTTTATTTTTGTTATAAATTATGACATTTTTGGTGAACGAAAGAGATAAGAAAATGATTTCTTTTAAGGACTTCAAACGTATGTTCTGTAAAACCCGAATTTTTTTCATGCTAAATAAATAATGGAATGATATATAGATAAATGCAACAGCTTGTAAATAAACATAGTACTTTATTTATGACAAGTCACAATCTATTTAGCAAATAACATTACATGAGCTAGAGCCTGTCTAGAGGCTTTATTTTTCATATTCCTTTTTATTATGCTTGCATATATAGGCTTCATATATAAAATGACTAATCGACTAAGTTTTTGGTAGACTCAGAGTTTATTGTAATATCATACACTAGGATGCTAGTACTTTTTGTAGAGGCGGATGGTTCCATCACTTTCAAGTTTTCTACGTAGTTGTTGTAAATTTCATAGAAGTTGGGCTCTACTTCTGGAGGGGGCTATGGCGGGGCAAAGTCGGGAGCGTTACTAAAGAACTGAATGTTATGTATAATTTGGAAACCTCCTATCCAATACCACTAAATAACTACTCTTATTAATTTTCGAGATTGACATCTCAAATATTACGAAACATGAGTACTAACTAATTTTAACAAATAATATATCCGCTGCTTGATTTAATTAAACAAAAAATTATATTTTACTAAAAAAACTTTTATGAAAAATTGCAACTGGAAATAATTCAATAAATTCATTCTTAATATGAAAATAATTAGGGCGTCCCCTAATGTGCATCCACAATTATCTTACCACATAGATAAATTATTTTTCCATATCCACATATAGTAGCCACACAGGACATTGCAAATTCTCATAAAATCAACTTCTTGTGAAGTAAAAGTAGATTTTTAACACGTTTTCTTTAATAAGTAGATAATAACTAACACAAAATACAAGATTAAAAAGGACAAATGAATTAAAACAAAATGATACACACACACACTTATAAGGAAACATAAAGGAATCAAAAGAAACTCTACTCAACTATAAAAATAAGACAAGGGAGGAGCATATTATAATAGATTACCCAAAAGCAAGTATATCACATACAAAACACATATATCACATACAAGGAATTGAATGTGTAGTAAGAATAAAGCACCTACGGAAAAATATAAATAAATTTATATACACACATTTAAGAAAAGACAAAAAATAACATCTTGAAGTATGTAATAAGAACTAATCCCACGGTAAATATGTTTGCGTGTGTGGAGGGATGAACATGTGTGTTTATACAGATAACTTGTATTCTTGCATGATTATTATATAGATAACTTGTATGCTTTGCATGATTATATACACAATATTCTTGCATGTGTGTGTACATGTATGTCAGTGATGAAGACGTACGCGTGCAGATAGTTTTTCTTCTTTTCTTTTCTTTTTAACCGAAAATGAGAAAAGATGTTTATCCTTTTTTTTGGCCAACAGATCGAAAAGATGTTTATATGATGATTATATAATGTGTATGTGTATATGAGTATGATAAGATAAATGGGTCCCACATGGTTATGAAGACATGACATATCTCCTTCAAATACTCCATCCGGTCCCTAATGTAAGAGCTAGCCGCAAAAAAAATGTTTCTTATGAAAACATGTTAATGTTAGTTAAGTGTCTGAAATTAGTGTTTCTTTTTCAATATTATCCATATTTATTATAATACTTTTAAGAGAGACAAATACATAAGAAGTAATAAATATGAAAGAGAGTTAGGGGCAAAGTAGGAAAAAACACATTAAATATGAGGAGAGAATATGAGATGAACTCTTATATTAGGACTAAAACTATTCAAATTTTGGGCTCTTATATTAAGGATAGGAGGGAGTACAAGCTAACAAAGTATGAGAGAAGTTAGAGTGACCCCACATGGTGATATAAAAGTAAAAAAGCATTCCTCTTACATAATTTGAGATGAAAACAAGAGTTGGTGTGTGGCAGAGGGAGGGATGCAATTGAAGAGAACTCATGTACAAACCATGAAACCAATATGTAGAAATAGAAAGAGAGTGTACAATAAACATAAATTTCACATGGTGGAGTCCTCCATGACGTACTTTATGTGTGTTTGTCATATGAAAAAAGGAAATAAAAAATATGAGACAGAAACATAGTACTACTACTCATACATAGTACTACTACTCATTAAGAAAGTTTCTTACTTTGTTCTTACTTTCTTTTGACAGATTGATCAAAATGTATTATTAAGACTTTCTGATGTCTTTTGTTTTCAGTATACATTCTACTCCCTCCAGTTCTAAATATAAGACCTAATTGTCTTTTTAGAAAATCCAATAAAAAAGCAAAATAAGTTAATTATAAATTAATTTACCTAATTTTTTTCTCTTAGATGATTAGTTTCTTTTCCCTATAGCCTAATGTATAATATAAAAAAATATCAAATATGTCATGATTTAATAGTTTTTTTCACAACCTTAACCTCTCCAAAAAAAAGTCAATTAGCTCTTATATTTAGGACCGGAGGTAGTATTATAGTAAAATTAGATTGATTATCTCATTTATTTCAACATAAATGCTTCATTTAAGTTCATTTAATTTTATCCTTTTTTACTTACTTACTCTTTAAGTCAGACGGTCTATTCATCTATCTTTGTCCTTTTAATTTTACTTCTTCAGATACAATTGTTAATGCCTAGTCATTGTTATTCTTAATCTATTCTAAAAATTCAAATGATCTTTTTTACTTACTCTTTTCTTTTGTATAATATTTTTTACTACAGAAATTAAACTCGAGATCTTTTGAAAAAAGTCTTCTCTTCTGCTACTACTATCTTGAAATTATAAAACATGGGTTTCTAGATCCCCAAACTTTAAGATGATTTTAACTATTAATGAAAGAAAAATAAATTGATTAAACGTGGATCAAACGTGACTAGTATTTATACTGATAAGGATAAAGGAAAATAAATTATTAATTGATTCCAATAATGTGAACCGGTCAAGTAATTAATATGGCAGAAGCAAGACAAACTCTTTGGTCTTTTTTACTCCCTCCAGTCTTAATATAAGAGTCATCCGCTAAAAAAACGCTTCTTAAGAAAACATGTGATTGTTAGTTGGATGTCTGGAGTTAATGTTTCTTTTCCAATATTGCCATATTTGTTATGATAAGAGAGAAATAGATAAGCATTAATAAATATGAAAGAGAGTGAGGGGCAAAGGAGGAAAAAACTCATTAAATGAGAAGAGAATGTAAGATGAGCTCTTATATTAGGGATCAAAACCATTCAAATTTTGGGTTCTTATATTAGGGACAGGGGGAGTATTTTACTATAAGTATATCTCTTCCCAATCAATCAAATCAAAGGAACCTATATTACGATACAAATTTGCGAATGAAAACACAAAAAATCTTAGTTATTCATTTTTCTTTGACTTTCAACACATGGAAAAATTGTGTATAATCGATAGACTCAATATCAACACTACTGAGTAGGAAGATCAGGTGGAGGAGGAGGTAGCGTCGTTTCAGGTGTTGGTTCATTCTCAACCTAAAAAGCCATGGATGGCCCCCACACCAAGTGATCCTCAACATGGCAATGCACAAACCACAAGCCTGCAAATATGTCGAACAAAAAAGTAGTAAAAAATAATTGACTTTGTTCTCTACATTACATTATCCTTAATTAAGAGTATTCTGTCATATATAACATAAAATATGACAACTCTGTAAGGTAATATAACCAGAAAAATATAAAAACAAAGTGGAGGGGAGAAAACCTCGAAAACACAATAGGTCTGTGTAATATAATAGTAAGGGTTGTTATATGCACCAAACACTTTTCTTATTGGCACAATGATCACTTGACCTCTTTTTTAATTTTATGATATCACAAACTCTTGTGAAAATAAGTGATGTGAAACTTAATTAATATGTGTGTATTAATAGGAGTTGCAACCATGAAGTATGCTATCCTGAAGAAAAGCTGTTCATTCAATGCAGCATTGATGATTCGTAACAAGTAGGTTTTTCTAGGTTGAACATGAAATTTGAATGTCTCTTTAAATATAGTATGAAAGCCAATTAATATCTTGGTGTATAAATAAGGAAAAATAAACATGCTTCTCTGACTGAAATATTTATATCATTAATTCATACGATTTTGAGAGCTGTTGTAGAGAGCTCCGGGTAAGCCATTAATGGTGAAAGCATCTGATATATTTGGAGGGCTGCCATATCGTGATGCTTCCTCCTCAACTTCTACGAGATTATCATTCCACCACTCACCTGCAATGATACATACTTCTCTTCAATGCAAACATCAGATATTTTTTCGATTTTTTTTTGTCAAGAAACTAAATATTAATATTTAGTTTATGGGTAGTAATATTACTACCTCTGGCTATTAATACCAGTTTATGGGTAGTAATATTTAGAGGTACTATATGGGTAGTAATATTACTAGTGATATTTAATACTAGCTCCGGTCCCTAATGTAAGAGCTAGCCGCCAAAAAAACGCTTCTTAAGAAAACATGTGAATGTTAGTTGGTTGTCTGGAGTTAATGCTTCTTTTCCAAAATTGCCCATATTTATTATGGTACTTTAATTTTAAGAGAGAGAAATACATAATCATTAATAAATATGAAAGAGAGTTAGGGGTAAAGTAGGAAAAAATGCATTAAATGAGGAGAGAAAGTGGGGTGAGCTCTTACATTAGGGACCAAAACCATTCAAATTTTGGGCTCTTACATTAGGGACCGGAGGGAGTACCACTTTATGGGTAGTAATATTTAGAGGTAGTAATATGGGTAGTAATATTTTGTCAAGAAACTTAATATTTATACCAGTTTATGGGTAGTATTTAGAGGTAGTAATATTACTACCTCTGGCTATTACATAGTACTCTTACTAATGGTACATTTTACGGGTACCATCAAAGATTAATTATATTACAAGTTACTCACTAACATTATTATTGTAGTACAATCGATATACATCAATTACATAGAACTAATTTAACTAATTTTGTTAACTTCATATTAAGTACATGAGATAATATTATTCACAAAAACATACTAATACTATGAGGACTTCTTGATATTAAATATATATGGGTTAATTTTTTTTTGAACGAAATATATGGGTTTATTTAGAACTTCAATTTTTTTACTTTCAGAGAACGTTGACGACTTAATTAACTAAATCTCCTTACTTTAATAAACATTTTAGACATACCTAATTAGAATCATTTACATACCAAATATTATGGGGACTTCTTTGTAAGGCATAGGGAAAGGGTAAGAGTGTCCCAAGCGAGGGCGAATAATAAGAGCTCCATAAACCCAAGCACGGAGGAAAGCATTGTGAGCATGCCACCACAAAGTTCCTTCTTGTGTTGTTATATTAAATCTATAAGTATATTTTTCTCCAGGCAGAATTGGACATTGTGTTACATAGTCAGAACTATCTGTCCATTGACTCATCAATTGAAATACTCCATGCCTGCATTATTATGATATGAAATCTCATCCAATTTTATAATAACATGGAAATCCAATTTTATGTTTACTCATTTAATACTATATTATTGATATGACAAAACTATTACAATTCTTAAGGTAGTAAGACAAGAATGAAACTCTTTTTTCTGGCAACTTTGATTTTATATTTTTCCAACTGGTATTAATGATTTTTGAGGATAACCTAAAAAATTGTATTTGTAATTAAGTACACAACAACATGAAGAGTAACAGGCCGATGTATATATTACAATTGGGAAGGATAAACCCCCCATAAAGTTAAAATAAATTATATAAAATGAAAATCAAATACCATAATCTCAAATAATATATGGGCAGTATAATTATGCAACCAAAAAATAATACATGGTGTGTGAATAATAATCCAGGAAAAAGGCAAGAACTAGCAGGTAGGGAGATCAGGAGGTGGCAGGGGCAGTGTGGTTTCAGGAGTGGGTCCATTATCCACCACAAACGCCGTAACTAGCCCATATGGCATGTGTACATCAATTATGGCAGTGAACAAACCATATGCCTGTCATCATCAACAAAATTAATCTCTTTATTATGAACTTCAATTTATTTTAAACATAACGAGTTTTTCCTAAATGTATGTTGACTATATCATGTAATTGTCTATAAGTATTTAATAACTAATAATCAAACAGTTTGAATTGCTTGACAATAACATGTTCAACAAAGCTATCAAATTAAATAACACAATAATACTAATTTCATGCAGCTTTGGTTTGTTGAATGCTCTTGAATATCTCCTTGTAAACGACATTCTTTGTTGTGTTGAATCCCTGAACATCATATTGTGCAATGACAATCCTCAAGCCGTCAATACTACGAACTCGTGATAGAGCAACATACAACTGACCATGAGTAAAAACCGGTTTACACAGATATAAACTAACTTTTTTCAATGATTGACCTTGACTTTTATTAATGGTCATTGCAAAAGATAAAGTAATAGGAAACTGTCTGCGTTGTAGTTTGAAAGGCCACCTTGATTCAGACGGATTCATGTCCATCCTATGCAGGAGGACCTTTTCATTTGGCCTAGAACCATTTAGTGTAATAGCCTCAATCACCGTTTGCCCAAGTTTCGACACACGGAGTCTTGTACCGTTGTAGAGATAAGCTTCTTGGTCTATGTTACGAAGTAACATAAAGGGGGTAACAACTTCAGGCACAACTTATGAGGTGGAAGGCCAGATGCAGAAATAGTGTTCAAAAATTCAGTGGTATACAGATCATCAACAGTGGCAGCATCGTTTGATGATTTACAAACATAGTCACAACTAAAAAATTCATTCAACTCACCAGGAAGCTGATCACATAAACGATTGTTAATTTGATCTACCATTTCAATTGTTGGTGCTAGAATTGCCCGATCATTGAAATAAATGTTGTCCTCTAAATGCAGTAACAAATTATCATAAGTTGCACCAACAATTGCAGCAATTGGATCATCAGCTCCATCAACCAATAGGTTTTGTGGTATATCAATATCACATACACCATCCATAGTGTCATTAAATCTTCCATCACCAACATCTAGAAGCCATTGAGAAAATGACTGAATCTTTTCATTGACTAAGGGATCATTTGAGGAGCCAAGACACATGTTCTTGTGTAGTTGAAACAATTTACAATGTCTCCAATTGATGTGTGAATGACACCGTAGGAAGAGTTAGATATTTAAATTAGTTTATATAAACAAATGGACGGGGTAAATAGCTGAATTTAACCGCTTGTGGCTCGTTGTTCAATGAGTTAACTCTTCTCTTTACACATATAAGAAAGCCTGTTTGGTTTACTTGAATTTGGAAATGGAATTGAGAAATAAAATGAGAAAGATAATTTCCATATATCATGTGACCCCACAAGGTTCATCTCTCCATTTCCCACTTTTCCCGGCTCTACAAACTTTACTTTCCCATTATTACCAATTTACTTCTACTTTCCATCTTTACCCCTATACAATCATATCCATTTCCATTTCGATCATACACTTTTTGTTCAATCAAATGGGCTCTCATAATTTGGTCGCAATCGCTAAGAATTCAGGACTAGTTCCTTATGACACCAAACAATATTTCTAACTACACGAATGACTCATTAGTCATGCTCGCAGAGTAACGAAACCCAAATGGACCAAAAAAAAAATTTGGTTCTTTGCATAAAAGTCCAAATTCAGCCCAATAGTGATAAACATACCCTCATCCACTTCGTTCGGACATTTGATCCAATGAGGCCCACCAACAGGCCCACTAAATTTTGAATAAAAGTTTTGGGCACCTCAGGTTTCATTGAACGCAGGTAATATGGGCATTGAAGGATAGCTATCATTGGGATTTGGGAGCACCTTCATAAATGACAACCCCTCTTTTTTTTTTTATAAAAAGGAAAAATGACATTAATTAAAATCTAACTATTACTTTATTAATATCCAAACCAAATAAAATATATTTGAAATCAAACCATAAACTGAGAAATAAAACTGATAGTAGAGAGACAACCCTCTTGTTGTATGTGATGTATCACGAAAAAAAAAATTCTTATATACTCATTGATTTGTTCATGCAGATTTGTAGTGATCCATGGATTGACATCTAAGTTTGTCATTGTTTTTTTTTCTATCTCCAATTTCCAATTTAATTTCTTTTTCTATTACCAGCTATAAATCAATTCATAATTTTCAGAGTGAAAATGAGATTCATATGAAAAACAATAAAAGCACTAGAATAAATTTCTGGTAGTGATTATTAGGTTGTCTTCTCCCTCTTTCAAATATAAATAAGCTCATGAAGCTCATTATTCCTGTGAGAAATATATTAATACTCCCTCCGTTCCTAAATATAGGACCTAGATGACTTTTTTGAAAAATCCTAAAAAAAACAAAAAATAAGTTAATTATAAATTGATTTACCTAATTTTTTCTCTTAAACTAGTTTATTTTACCTATAAGCTAATGGATAATCTAAAAAGATATCAAATATGTCATCATTTAATAACCTATTTCGCAACCTTAATCTTTCCAAAAGAAAAGTTATCTAGGTCTTATATTTAGGAACGGAGGGAGTAGTATCTTTTGTCTCAATTTGTGCACAAACATACGAGTGTATTATATATGTATTGCAATAGGAAATGATTGACATACATACATGTATAGAAGATAAACTTTGAGCACATTATTTGATTTACCTATACTTTCTATCTTTACCCCTTACACTCATTTTCATTTCCATTTACATTATTCACTTTTCGTCCAACCAAACGGGCTAAAGAAAACATAACAACTAGCATATGGGGAGATCAAGTGGAAGAGGCACTGAAGTCGCAGAAGTTGGGCCATTTTTTACCTCGCAAGCCTAGTTAGATTTGTATAGAACTTGTGGGCCGACTCAGTTTCATTGAAGGTCGACATTATGGGCATCAAAGGATAGACTTCATGATCATGGGAGGCCCATTTGTAAACTACAATGCCTCTTGTTGTTGTATTGTCATTTGGGATACCTACTGTACTAACATATGCGGAGGAGGCCATGTAGTAAGAGCTTGCCTGCTGGTTTGCTTTGAGGAAGATGTCAGTGGTTTGGCCAAGGGCGATGACAAATTGACAATGACATCGGTGATGTAGGGAGTAATGTACTCCCTCCGTTCCTAAATATAAGATCACTTTGGGGAAGTGGATAAGTTCTAAATATAAGATCACTTCCCATTTTATCTCAAAGTTTTGCCCAAACTACCCTTAGACTTCATTTTTCATTGAAAACCCCTCCTCCTTTTAGAGTTAAGTAATTGAGGGGATTTTGGGAAGATCATGTAATTTTATTGTCTTCCTTAATCTCTCCAGATTAATCAAAGTGAACTTATATTTAGGAACGGAGGAGTATGTGGCATCAATTGCAACAACGGTTAATTTGTGATTGGCCACATTGAAGAACACTTGTATGAAATTGGCATTGATCATGCGTAACAAATATATCTTTCTTTGCTTCACCTTCAACTTAAACGTTGCTGTATCAATTAAGATACAGAAGTTGAGCCATTTTATACTCTGCAAACCCAGTTAGATTTGTATAGATCTTGTGGGCTGACTCAGTATCATCGAAGGTCGACATTATGGGCATCAAAGGATAGGCTTCATGATCATGGGAGGCCCATTTGTTAACTACAATGTCTCTTGTTGTATTGTCATATGAGATACTTACTGCATTAACATATGCGGAGGAGACCACGTAGCAAGAGTCTGTCGGCTTTGAGGAGGATGTTGGTGGTTTGACCAGAGACGATGACAATGACATCGGTGATGTAGGGAGTGGTGTACGCGGCGTCAATTGTGACCATGGTGAACTTGTGATTGGCCACTTTGAAGAACACTTGTGATATGTGATTGGCATTGATCATGGGTAACAAATGTCTTGCCTTGCTTCACGTTCAACTTGAAGATTGTTGCATTAGTTATGATTATACATGCGCGGCCCAGGAACGCCTCCTTTTTTCCCCCTCCTTTTTCCCCTCACTTTCCCAAATCATAGTCATTCATCTCATCTAATGGTCATAATATCTCACTTATCCCACAACTCATTCCTTCTTTGATACACACAATCCCACCTCTTCTCTCTCTCACCATTTTAGATTAAGAAAAGTTTGCCAAGAAAATTTGGAATTATTTTTCTTAATTAATCATAAACTGCTATTTTATTCAAAAAATAAATTATATTATTATAATTAAATAATATAAAAAAAATAGTAAGACAATTCATGTCTTAGTATTTTAACAAAACTTCCTATTTCACTTCAATTTCCTGTTTCAGAACGGTATTTTATCAAAATAATATACTGCTATTTTGATAATCAATAATGATTTGGGTGGGACAATTTATGTCGTAACAAAAATAATATATAATATAACAATGCACTTTTGATAGCAATAAGTGTATGAACTTGATGGGAAGATACCTATGCAAAAACATTTCTGACGATAATGCACTTTTGATAAGACAAGTGATATATTTGCTTTTTTATTACAATATTTTTATTTTTCAACAACAATAAGTTTTTCAATTACTTCATGTGAGAGATGTTGTTATAAGAAATAATAGGTTGTTTACAAAAATGATACTTTGACAATGAGAAAATCATGGGGGAGAGATTAATTGTTATTGTTAATAAGATAATAAAGGGGGAAAATCAATGATTGATTATCATGGGGGAGAGATTAATTGTTATTGTTAATAAGATAATAAAGGGGGAAAATCAATGATTGATTATCATGGGGAATGTGGGAGATTCTTTTCTTAATCTAGAATGATGAGAGAGAAGAGGGTGAGATTGTGTGTATTAAAGGAGGCATGAGTTGTGAGATAAGTGAGATATTATGGCCATTAGATGAGATGAATGACTACGATTGGGGAAAGTGAGGGAGAAAAGGAGGGAGAGAAAAGGAGGCGTTCCTGAGAAAAGGAGGCGTTCCTGACCGGTTATTGTTTACTCACATGAGAAACTTTATAGTAATGAAACAAAATATTTGAGAGACCAATATTAATTAATGGATCAAAAGATATAGTAGTGAGAAATAAATGGAAATGAGTGTAAAGGGTAAAGATGGAAAGATAAATTAGGAAATGATGGAAAAATAAAGTTTGTGGGACCCACAAAAAGTGTGAGATGGAGATTACCATTTTCATTTTTCATATACAATTCCATTTCTCATTTACTTTACACCAAACAGTCCCTTTACAAATGAATCCATGGAAATGGAATTAAGTTGGGGATGTTCGGGATGGATTGGGTAAAAGAGTAAGAATAAAGTTTTTGAGATATTATGAGTTGCAATATAATTTCCCTATGTATGTATTAATTCTCAAATTTATTCCTTAAATTTTTTAAATATTAAACAAGCAATACCCAACATTCTAAATATTGTCTTATTTATTGTTTAAGAATTTTTGGGGTGTTACATTAATTAGGAGAAGTTTGAACCTATTGAAATTATATTACTCCTTCCGGTCTCTTATATAAGAGTCAGCTGCAAAGAAAACACTTTTTAATAAAACATGTGAATGTTAGTTGAGTGTCTGGGGTTAATGCTTATTTTTTCAATATTACACATATTTATGATGATGCTTGTGTTAAATATCATTCTGACCAATAAACAATTTTGAAAGGGTCAAATTGGCCAAAGAACAATAAAATGACTCATTTTAGCCAAAAAAACAATTAAAATGGTTCATTTTGGCCAATGAGCTACTTGAAAATACTAAAATAACCCTTGAAATTCACATTTAAAATTTTTTTAATTAGGTCCCAAGGGTTATTTTGGTATTCTCAAGTAGCTTTTTTTTTGAACTGTTATTCTCAAGTAGCTCATTGGCCAAAATAAACCATTTTTATTATTATTTAGCAAGAATGAGCCATTTTATTATTTTTTGGTCAATTTGACCCTTTCAAATTGTTTATTGTCCAGAATGATATTTAACCATGATACTTTTAAGAGAGAGAAATACATAAACATTAATGAATATGAAACAAAGTTAGAAGTAAAGTAGGAAAAACACATTAAATAAGGAGAGAAGTGAGATAACCTCTTATATTTTGAACCAAAATAATTTAAATTTTGGCTCTTATATCAAGGGTCGGAGAGAGTATTGTTTTCTAGCATAAGCAAAGTTGGTATATACTGTATATATAGATAGAAAGAAATAGGACTATGTGACATGAGGGTGAAGTTGAGTTGTGAACAATCCAATATTTGATAAAGTTGAATTTAAAAAATTGGAAAAGGTGTTTTTATATTTATGAAGAGTACAACTAGCAAGTTAATCCAGACCAATCAACAATGCAACTGTATAGATATCAGGCAGATGAAGCAACTTATTCATTCTAAAATAATATGATTAAAAATAGGGTAAGGGACCTAATCTGCCCCCGAAGTAACCACCAAGGAGCGCTGAGCACCCTGAACTAACAACAGGCTCATATCTGCACTCCAAGTAACTAAGGTGTTTAAAAACTACCCCGGTTTGACGGTCAACAACGTTTGACCGTTAGTATGCATATGTGGACGCCACGTGGAGACCTGTTTTGCCACCCGGCGCCTTGTCATCGCCACGTAGGATAAGTTAATGTGGGTCCCACATTAAATAAAAAAAATTCTCCCTCCCTCTTCACCTCCCACCCACCGCCCCCACCCCGCCTTCACCTCCCTTCCCCCACCGCCCGCCCCACCCCTTCACCTCCCCCCCACCGCCCGCCCCACCCCTTCACCTCCCCCCACCGCCCGCCCCACCCCTTCACCTCCCCCCACCGCCCGCCCCACCCCTTCACCTCCCCCCCACCTCCCGCCCCACCCCCCCTTCACCTCCCTCCCTCCCTTCACCACCAGCCCCACCCCCCTTCACCTCCCTCCCTCCCTTCACCACCAGCCCCACCCCCCCTTCACCTCCCTCCCTCCCTTCACCACCCGCCCCACCCCTTCACCCCCCGCCCCAGAAACGGTATTTACAAAAAACCCAAATGGGAAGCTCAGAAAAAATACGGTGGGCATGTGGGGTTGCTATTTTTCTGCAATTTCCTCTCTCTCTCTCTCTCTCTTACTTTCTCTCTTCTTTCTTTCAAATTTTTAATGAGCAAAATCTGGGGAGGGAGGTGAGGGGGTGGGGTTGGTGGTGAAGGGAGGGAGGGAGGTGAAGGGGGGTGGGGCGGGTGGTGGGGGAGAGGTAGGGCGGGTGGTGAAGTGAGGGAGGGAGGTGAAGGGGGGGTGGGGCGGGTGGTGGGGGGGAGGTGAAGGGGGTGTGGGGCAGACATAATATCTGCACTCTGTAGAGCCCCGCTGGATTGGACACTGATAAATCACAAGATAATATCAGCAATATCATAGTAGTTTGGGTATGGCTAAAAGCAATATACATGAAAATGAATATAAAAATTGCGTTTACCTTTACGTTTATAACTTGAATCGAAGTCTGACTATACAAACATATATCAATAACATTGTTAATAAAGGTCAATTCATAGACAACTTTAGTACCTTTGGGAGAAGAATTGGTGGTTGAGCTTCTTGAGCAGCATCGAACACAAGCCTTTTAGTCCCTTTTTCATTCAGTAATGGCAGTAAGGAGTAACAATAATTTCCAATGTATATTATCAATGTACACTATCAATACATCACTATCTATACACAAAGATTTACTATTCAAATCATTCATTTCTAATTCTAATCAAACAATAACAGTGAACAACATGCTGAAAAAACAAAGTTGCAATTTAAAGACTAATAAGTAAAAGAGTCAAAGGGAAATGAAAAGTTTATATTGTTTAGAGAATCAACAGTTTTATCATAAGCAAACACAAGAATCTATTACACAAGAATGACATTCATAAAGATTTGGAAGCAAATAAAAAAAATAAAAAATAAAAAATAAAAAAAATAATGACCTACTCACCTGAAGTGAGTGGTGGCGGAGTGAGAGAGTAATAGAGGCGGCGGCGGCCGAGAGTGAAGGGGAAGGCGGAGGCGGAGTGAAGGGGAAGGCGGAGGCGGAGTGAAGAGAGAGGCGGCCGAGTGAAGGGGGCCGAGAGTGAAGGGGAAGGCGGCGGCCGAGTGAAGGGGGCCGAGAGTGAAGGGGATGGCGGCGGCGGAGTGAGGCGAAGATGAAGATGGCGGGAAGAAAGGGAGGCGGCGGCGGAAGGAGAGGGCGGAGAGTTGAGGGAACAACTCGCGAGAGGGAAGGAGACGGCGCGAGAGGGCGGAGGCGCGAAAGGGAAGGAGACGGCGGCGAGTTGAGGCGCGCGAGGGCGGAGGAGAGAGGGCGGAGGCGCGAGAGGGAAGGAGACGGCGGCGAGTGAAGAGAGAAAGTGAGTGAAGAGTCGAAGAAGAGAGAAAGTGTTGGAGGGAAATAAAAAGGGATATCGCGCCAGAAATTTTCCCACTTTCCACGACCACACTCTTGTAAGTGCTGACCCTTCCACGACCACAATATTCAAATTGTGGTCGTGGAAGGGTCAGCAGCCTTCCACGACCACACTCACAAGAGTGTGGTCGTGGAAGGTGCACTTTCCACGACCACATATGAAAGTGTGGTCGTGGAAAGGCTCCGCCTGAACAGTTATTTACATGTTATGCCACCGCGTTTTTTATCAACGACCAACATTGGCTTTTTACGTGTTACTTATGGTCGTGAAAAGCCTATTTTCTAGTAGTACGTGGCGATGACAAGGCGCCGGGTGGCAAAACAGGTCTCCACGTGGCGTCCACATATGCATACTAACGGTCAAACGTTGTTGACCGTCAAACCGAGGTAGTTTTTTAACACCTTGGTTACTTGGAGTGCAGATACGGGCCTGTTGTTAGTTTAGGGTGTTCAGCGCTCCTTGGTGGTTACTTCGGGGGCAGATTAGGTCCCTTACCCTTAAAAATATAATAATTAAATGTGACATGTGTGAGGATTAAAAGAAATATGGGTGGAACAAAACTCTTTTTACCCGAGCGTTGCGCGGAACCAATTTAATAAAATCTCATTATTCATTAATGTTGATTAAGAATAAATTTTGCAGCTTTAATAGATAATTAAGCGGAAAGAAAACTGATAACTCAAACAGCTTATTTTATTCATGAAAACAAATAATGTAAAATACAAGAAATCAATGATTCTTTAAATATCGGGAAACCTCTCTGTAAACTACATTTAATGTCTTGTTTGTGCTTCTTTTTTCTTCGTCTACTATCAGAATCTTCAATCCACTAATCATCTTCACACGTGACAAAGCCACATACAACTATCAATGTGAGAAAACATGGCTTGGCAAATATAAACCTATGGTAGATATTGATTGTCCATAACTTTTGTTAATGGTCATTGCAAATGAAATGGTAACAGGGAATTGTTGTCTTGTCATGTTGAAAGGTAACTTAATCTCTGATGGATTCATGTCCATACGGTGTATAAGTACTTTTTCCCCTAACAACTTCCGTTAAGAGCAATTGCTTGCCAATTAAACTGTAAATGAAGATATTATACAAACAATGCAATTTGACTGTTTAAACGTGTAAAGTACGCAATGAAAATTCACCTCTCTATTAGTGTATGTGAACTTGCAAATAACTTGAGGATCACAACAAAAATGGGATACTCCAATACTTGAAGACCTATGATTTATGTTGTTTCCCTTAATATTTAGCTTAACCGAAAATTCCCTTTTCAGATACTTTGTGCATGTCCGGGTGAAATGATTTGGGATAACCATCCTAATAATAAGAATTGCAAATTCAATATAATGATATAAAACACAGGGAAATATATAATTATTCACATAATTAATTTTAAAATAGATTGCTCATAAGAACTAAAATACATGGAAAAACATAGGAATCCAACGACATCTATAACGGGAAACATATAATTAGTCCGAATATTAAAAGTAAAAAACAGCTACGATATGTATTAATAATATATGCTGAATTAATAAATTTATAAAGTAATAAAATGGACTGTGGTACCTACTAAATCTTGTGTAAGTGCATTTCCACAAAATATAGATTATATAGGAATAAGGGATGAAGTTCCTGTAGGAAAATCAATGCCGGAGTCTTTACAGAGAGTATGACTGTGAAATTTCAGCATCCAAGGGTGACTTGACACTTTGTATTGATCAACATTCTTCTCTAATTCAAAGTTAAGTTGTAAACAATGTTCTCTTGAGGTTCTTCCTGGAAACGTGGCAAAGCTTGTTTCTATATTACTGCTACCTCAACTCGAGTGAGGTCTTTGTCTACCAAAATCATTCCTACCTTTCAAACTGGATGAGGCGCGCTGCTTTTCTTCTTATCACCTACTTTCGTAAGACTTTTGCATGAACTAACCAAGCATCACTCGTGTCATCGATAGTCGAAAACATATCCATTTGTGAAGCCTCAATTTGAAATTTGTTTGATGACTTTTGGAATTTAAAAAATGTATGAATCACTCAATTCACAATGTATTGTCGTTTTTTATATTACGCTTTTGTATTAACAAAGTGAAGTGTTTATTTTTGTACGGGGGTTTCAATTTAAAGCTGAATTCATTCCTAAATGGATTTACACCCCGCAATCACTGAATTTTGAATTTTAAAATTTTGAAATAGTTTCAAAATATGATGTTTATTATGATTTATAATGTAGTAGAATGTGTCTGTAAATTATATTTAAGTTTTTTTAGAAATCACCATAATTTGTGGTGTTTTGTAATTTTAAAAATATTTTATACATTAAATATGATTGATTGTGATTTCAAAATCACCAAAAAATGAATCAATTTTTTTTTGAAAATGGAAATTGAATTTTGTAGACGTTTAAATTGTTATTTGTGAAAAATCATTATTGTATGCTTATTTCTAAATTAAGAGACATTCATTTCGAAAATTTCCAAATAGGTTTATTCTAAGTTCTATGAGAATTACATGTTAAAAATGATATAATTTTGAAGTAAGCATGAATTTCTACAAATTTTCCCTACACATAAGGGTAATTGGTGATTTCGTATTTTTTTTTAATAAAAAAGCGACCATAAATTATATTGTATTCTCCATGATTGAATAAATGACTATCAGTTCTAATTTTGGGTAGATTTGACTTATGACAAAATTCAAGAATTATTGATTGATCGTGAGATTAAAATCAGGCATAAATTCATTCAATTTGCAAGCATATTTTATCTTTTGAATTTGTTTCCTATGTAGTTGATTTCCAAATGATAACCAAATTTGAATCTATGCTCAAAATCACCTGAATTGTTTGCACGTTTAAATCCTGTGATTGGGCCAAAATTTCGTTTATGTTTTCTTCCATTTACAGATTTTTTTTGCGAGTGAATTTCCCAAATCAGGTGAGCCCAAATTAAAGAACAATTACTTGGTAGAAAAAAAATAAAAGAATTTGAATCATTCTTAAGTCTCTTTAATTATATCATACCCAAATTTATTGTTGTGTTTGTAAAGTGTTTTTTGAGTAAATTATTCCACAATTTGCATAAATTTTCATGATTGACTATTTGTTTTAATCCCGATTTTGGACAGCTCCAACCGCTTCTACTATTGTAATAAATCTAAGATTGATTGTGAGAATCAAATAAAGCATATTAATTTTTTTGAATTCGAACTATGGCAACTTTGAAAAAGTCAATTTTGTAAATCAAATCAAGAAGAACATAAATTCATGTTACAGAAGATAATTATTTACAAATATAAATTTTTTAATGTCGAGTTTTCCAAATTAGTCATCATCTTATGACTAAATAAGACTTGTTTGTCCGATAATTAAAGTTGTGTTTGAAATCATATGAATTTATATTAGTTATCTCCATTTTTCCTTATTTTGGTGATGTCGAACAGATATTATTTTTAATTAAAATTAATTAGTCTGAAATTATGTTTATATCAAAATGATTGACCATATAGTCTTCATACCAGATTTTGCACAACTTAAACATTCGCCATTTCAAAAGAATGTTTAGGTTGACTTTGAGAACCCAATAAGGCTACATAAATTTCAAATTGCTACCATATTTTCAGAATTGGTTTTATGCGAAGGTGACTGAATATACATTCTTCCCAAATTGCTACCTTATACATTTATCCCAAATTTTAAATATAATTGCCAAAAAATCTTGAAAAGGAAGTTATTTCATTCTCAATTTGATTTAGCTCTATATGATTACCATCATTAAGTATCAATTTGAGAAGTTGACATTGTGATTGATTGATTGGAATCAAAAGAACCAATTTGAATATATTATAAATGGAATTGACATTTCTTATATATATATATATATATATATATATATATATATATATATAGTAAGCCTTTCATTCACCAATCAAAATGGCCAAAAAAGTGGGTGTTATATTGACATGTGTACCAATAGGATTTGAGGGTTGACATTTAGAGGTATATATATTGGATGGATTGGATAGGAAGGAAAAATCAACATATGTCAGAAAATTATGTAGATTATACCTTTCAAAAAACATTAAGTAATAATTTTAAAAAGCAAACGTAAAAGGAAACTAAAGGTTTATTTTCTTTTTTTTACTCATAATTTATCATATAAGGAATTCTAGACATATTGGTTTTTGGCCAATGATGAATTCTAGACATATTAATATATTATACAATATACAGTTGTATCAATTTAGATGGACATCACGGCTTGACTGGTGGGTGATTGGTTCGGAGAAGTCCCAGACATCTTATATCCATTATATACCTCTACACCTTATACCCTCAAAATACACAACAAACTTCTGAATATAATCAATGCATTCATTGGGAAATTAAGAGTCAAACAATCAATAAAAACAAAAAATCCCAGATTTAAGTGGGAGTCATGTAAATATGAGAGGGAAACAAACTTTCCATGAAACAAAATTACATAAAAAAATCATGTAAATCATAGAGAAATAAACTTTCAATCAAACAAAATTTCATAAAAATTATATTATTGTTTTATGTTGTAATGCATTTCAGGAATTTATTTCATTCTCAATTTGATTTTGATAAAAAAAAATTATTGCGGAAAAACTCTTCATTGATTCATTTGTTTGCTTTTATAATACATATAAAAAAGGCAACCATAAATCCTTTTTTTCCTTTTGTTTTTTTAATACTTATCCAATAAAATCATACCCTTATATTGAGCTCTTTAATATGATTCGAAGTGAATAATTAAACTCTGCAAACAAAAAAGTACTTAAGGAAAAATTTTCAAAATAACTAATTACTTTGTTCCCTATTTTAATTTTTTTTGAAAAAAATATTTTTTTAATCCAAACTCTACTATACGGCTATAAAGGCACATTATATTTCTTTGTATTAAAAAAGGAAGTTATTTCGATAAAAAAAGGAAGTTATTACAAAAAAATCATGTGAGGACAAATTTTCAAAAAAATAATTCCTTTGCTTACTTATTTAATATTTTTTAAAAAAATATTCCTTCAACCCAAACTTTTACTATACGGCTGTAAAGGCATACTGCATTTCTTTGTACTCAAAAAAGGATGTAATAAGGAAAAAATGATCTTTGGAAGATTAATATGAGTATTAAAAATCTATTGGGGCAGTCTATATATATAAAGGAGCTATTCAGCATCATCTAATAATTTTCATAGTTCATCCGTACATCCTCTTCCTCATCATATCATTTCTCACCTTGAATATTGAAGATTGACTATTGAGTCCATTTAAGATTTAATCCCTTTTTGTCTATTTCACGCAGATATGGAGATTCACACCTCAAATAAGTATATTTCTATTTCCTTTCTCTGATCTCCTTTTGGATACATTTCACTTTTTATCCTTTTATCTTTTGTGTAATTCTTAGATATTTTAATATTTAAAGTTTACCATATATTCATTTTGATTTTTTTATAAAGTTAGATATTTGGGAAGGAGTTAATGGATATGTATCTTAGAAGTGGTAGTGTGAATAATCGAATAAGTAATAGTGTGATAAAAAAATAACCATAAAGGTCGAAATTCTTTAAAGATAATGTGAGATGAAAATATCAACAATTTTGGGGAGACTTAACAAAACAAAAGTTAATATCTTTGTATTGTTGTTTGAGATTTTTGTTGATGCACTATTTCGAATAAAATTTTTTTAGGAAGTTGTATTAATTCAAAAAAGAATTGAAATTTCAATTTTCAATTAAAATGGGTAACAATACAGTAGAGAATATCATTAATAACGCATCCATAAAATATATACTCATATATTGCTTAAACAAAATAGTCATCAATTCTAACCATAAATGCCCATCTTCAATGGGTATTTCTTTCAAACGTTCATATCATACTTATATTAATGTATTAAATGTCTCCATTACATGGATTACATTTTCATCAATTCAAACCATAAATGATCAATCAATAATAATGAGTATTGTTTTTTCAAAGTTTCAAATTATGCTAATATTAATACATTAAATGTCTCAATTACGCGAAAGAATTTCCTTCATTATTTCAAATAAAAAATTTTGGGGAGTTGTATTAATTCAAAAAAGAGTTGAAATTTCAATTTTCAATTAAAATGGGTAATAATGCAATGAATAATATCATTAATAGCGCACGTATATAATATGGCTAAAGTATACTTTTGGTCCTTATATTTGCTTCAAGTTTCAATTTAGTCCTTTATGTTTAGAAAGTACTTTTAGTTCATTTTTGTTAACACCGTTAGTTTAACTCCACGGAAAATGCTAATTTAACAATTTTAAATGATTATTTTATAATGAAATTGGACAAAAAATGATAAATTTTGAAAATATAAGAATATTTACACTCAAATTTTTTAATCTGAACATTTTTTCAGTATTTAATAACCATTTAAAAATGTTAAGTTAACATTTTCCGTTGAATTAAACTAACAATGTTAACAAAAAAATATTAAAAGTATAATTTTCAAACATAAATGGATAAATTGAAACTTGATACAAATATAAGGGATCAAAAGTATACTTTATCCTATAAAATATATTCCCATATATTGTTTAAACAAAAAAGTCATCAATTCTGACCATTAATGTTCATATGTAATGGGTATTTTTTTTGTAAATTTGCAAATCATACTTATCTTAATGCATTGAATTTCTCAATTACATTGATTACATTTTCATCAATTCAAGCCATAAATTCTCAATCAATGATTCAATCAATAATAATGAGTAATTTTTTCAAGTTTTCAAATTATCCTTATATTAATAAATTCAATGTTTCAATTCAATGTTTCAAGTTTTATTAAATCTCTCATTTTTTATTTTTATGAGAGCCATATCTGAACAAAAAATAATATCAAGTGGTTGTGTTTTAATTATATTAAAGGCTAAAGTATACTTTTGGTCCCTTATATTTGCATCAAGTTTCAATTTAGTCATTTATGTTTGGAAAGTACACTTTTAGTCCTTTTTTGTTAACACCGTTAGTTTAACTTAACGGAAAATGTTAACTTAACAATTTTAAATGATTATTTTATAATGAAATTAGACAAAAAATGATAAATTTTGAAAATATAAGAATATTTACACTCAAGTATTTTAATATGAACATTTTTTCAGTATTTAATAATCATTTAAAATTTTTAAATTAACATTTTCCGTTAAGTTAAAACTGACGGTGTTAATAAAAAAGGACTAAAAGTGTACTTTTAAAACATAAAGGACTAAATTGAAACTTGATGCAAATATAAGGGACCAAAAGTATACTTTAACCTATATTAAATTAATAATAGAAAGTGGATAAAGTCCATCTTATTGGAAGGTTTGTGGTTTGTATGAGAGCATCATTGGAGAAACAAAAGTATGAAGAGGTGCTCGGAAAACAAAAGTTAATAGTTTAGATTATTGTTATTTTGTTGATCAATTATTTCGAATAAAAAATTGAAAGAAAGTTGTACTTATTTTAAAAAAGTGTTACAATTGTATTTTTCAAATAAAATGGATGACAATGCAATGGAGAATATAATTAATATCACAAAAATCATCAATTCTGACTATAAATGCTCAACTTTAATGGATATTTCTTTCAAACTATCAAATCATTTTTATGCATTGAATGTCTCCATTGCATTGATTACATTTTAATTAATTCTGACTACAAATACTTGATCAATAGTAATAGGTATTTCTTTTTTTTATCGGGAAGCATAAATTTTTATTAAACTAGAGAATTAAAATACAAAATAGGTCTGCAAAAAAGAAAATTAAAATGATAACAAATAGAAAACCTAAAAAGGTAAATATGGATAGGAGTGAACCGTCGCCATCGCATAAACTCTGTCATCTTCCTCATCTTTCTTTCATAAGAATTTATGGGTATAAAAGAACCGTCACCGGTAGAAACGTCATTGAGTAGTGATTGTTCTCCATTACTCTAAAGAATTTCTCCCAAAGGATCCACACCTCTTATCGACAATAAATCAATTAATTTGGTTTTCAAGGAAGCTACATGAGTAGATCTCACAGAAACAAACGCACCCACAAAACTAATATATAAGATGAAGATTAGGTAGATGAAATTCCTCTTGTCGTCGAAATTCCTTGACCAATTTATTTAAAAATAAAAGAAACATAAAAGCAGACCAATGAAAGTGATAGACATCTCCTTCCCCGGCATGAACCGGGGAAGGAGACACCGATAAAAAAACTCGTACAAATACGAGAGAAGAGATCCCACCACCACCTAGAAAGTTTGAGAGGAGGAGGAGAGAGGATAGAGCCAACTCGTAATAGGTATTTCTTTCAAAGTTTCAAATTATGCTTATGTTAATACAATAAATATCTCCATTACTTTAAAGAATTTCTCTTAACAGAATGAACAAAGAATTGTATATTGCTCTTAATAGGAGTTGTCAAGGAAAAGAAGTACATATACATCGTATGAACATGATCCCATCATAGAATAAGTTACCTTTCAACATGACAAAACGACAATTCCACCCTAAAATTCAAAATATTGCCTTATTTATTTCTTTAGAAATTTCGGATGTTACACAAGGTAACTTAAACATGCTCTTTATTTCATCCATACAAGATACATGACATCATCCTACACATGATACTCAAAATTTATGAGAATTACCAAAAATAAGGAGGCAAAGAATCAAAGAAAATCAAAGTAAACGAAGCACAAATGGAAATGGACCACACAAAGGGCGCAAAGTCAAACAGCCTAGAGCAGATGGACCAATATCAACCCTCAAACTCAAACAATGTGTGTTTGGGAGCAGCTTTTTTAACCAACAAAGCTGGTTTGAACTGGATAAGTTGTTTTCAACTTTTAGTGTATGTTTGGGTCTTACTTATTTTTTACCGAACTTTTGGGCTAAATCAGCTTATTTTAAGAAGCTACAATTTGGAGCTTATGTGTGTGTTTGGGAGAAGTGGTGGAGAAGCGGATTTTTTTCAACTTAGCCTTTTCATATGTAAGTTTGGATAAAAGTCAGTTTGTATAAACTAGTTTATGTTTGGATCTCTAGTTGTAGAAGTGGCTTTTTTTAAACTGACTTTTACAAACATGTTTGGATGATTATTTTGAGAAATCAGTTTAGATAAAAACATTATTTTTACTGAATAATACACAATTACAATATTAATATATTTTCAATAATTTAAAATTACAAAAATTAATAGATTAAATTGCATAAAATTTTCAATAATTGAAAATAAGAAAAAATTAATAGATTGAAGTGCATATAAATTATAGGTCATGTCACATTATATTTGGATAGTTGAATTACATAATTTGTTATATCAAAGATCCCGTACAATTTGTAAGCCTCCGAATATCAAATGAAGGGAAAAAAAAACACCAACCTGTTTGTAAGCGGCGGTGGTGGCAAGCTATAGGGTGAGAACCATTTGGCTCCAAATTCTTTTATATATGATGTTGTGTGAAGGAGGTGAGAAAGGTGAGATGCAATGAAAAAGGAAATTTGGTGGTGTGTGATATGAGAGATGTGATGAGTATAATCATCACAAATATTATAATTATCATAAATGTACAGAAGCTCCAATGGAAAAGCTAGTCATGGAAGCCAAAAGCTCCAAATTGTAGCTTCTTAAAATAAGCTGATTTAACCCATAAGTTCAGTGAAAAATAAGTAAGACCCAAACATGCACTAAAAGCTGAAAACAACTTACTCAGTCCAAACCAGCTTTTTTGGGTCTAAAAGCTGCTCCCAAACACACACTATGGCGTTCATGACTATATCAATGGAGTTTTTGTCCATTTATGATAATTATAGCATTTATGATGATTATTATACTCATCACATTCACATCTTTCATATCACACATCATTAAATTTCCTTTTTCATTGCATCTCACCTTTCTCATCTACTTCACACAACACCATATATAAAAGAATTTGGTCTTCATTTCATCCATACATGATACATGTCATCATTGTTGTCAACCTCGCAAGTTGACTCTCCGATTTTATCGTTTTTGAGTCACTACCTAACCAAAATATGTCACGAGTCACCTAAATTTTTAGTCTTTGAAAATACGGTAGAAACTTACGTTTTTTACATTGTGAATTTCACCGTTTTTACGTTTTTAACTTACAAAAAAATTGCGTTAACTTGCCACTAAACTTTTTTTTAATTATTTTTAAATGATAAAATTTAATGAATTTATATATGGATTTCATAGAAATTTATCTATCGATATTAATATAGTATGGATATTGATATATTAAAATTTATTATCTATATTTAAAATGAATTGAAGTCAATTTATTGTTATATAAAAGAAATACATGTTGTTTTATAAATTCGAGTTTACTATCCGAGTTTACCTTATCTCTACTAGTTTATTTAAACTCACGAGTTTGATAACCAAATTTATCCCCACGTTTTCAAATCAAAACACCACCTCTTCCTTTGCTTAAATAAAAAGCACCATACATGTTATCTTTTAATTACTTCACAAAATCAATTGCACAAAAGAAATGACATTCATGAAAAGCTTCCTTAGCTTCTCCTTCCTTCTTGCTCTTGCCTTCACTTGCACCAACGCTGCCAGGTTTGATGTCACCAACAAGTGCCCCACACATTGTGGGCGGCCGCCGTGCCAGCAGGTGGCGGCAAGCAGTTAAACTCCGGTGAGACATGGAGCTTTGATGTGCCAGCCGGAACCAATGATGGTCGAATTTGGGCCCGAACCAACTGCACATTCGACGGGTCAGGCCGAGGGCATTGTGAAACGGGTGATTGTGGAGGCTTACTCCAATGTCAAGTCCATGGAACACCACCCAACACACTTGCGGAATTTTCCCTCAACTTTCGTAATATAGATTTCTTTGATATTTCATTGATGGAAGGATTTAATGTTCCCATGGAGTTTAGTCCCACATCTAACGGTTGCACGAAACCCATAAAATGTAGCGCAGACATCATTGGAGAATGTCCTAGCCAGTTGAAAACTCAAGGAGGCTGCAATGGTCCATGCACTGTGTTTAAAAATGATCGCTCTTGTTGTAGCTCTGACATTTGTGGACCCAGTAATTATTCTAATTTCTTTAAGGATAGGTGTCCTCATGCTTTTACTTACGTTAACGATGTTCCTACCGGCCTTTTCGCTTGCCCTGGTGGAACAGACTATAGGGTTGTTTTTTGCCCTTGAATGTTTAGTCTTACCTCTGCAGTATTGATTGTTGATTTGGCACATAATAAAATCAAATGAGATGATTATTACATGTACAACCTATCTTACACAGTACAGTGGAGTAAGGTTTGCTGTTATTAGTTTAAAGTTAATTTCGGAAAATGCCACAACATCATGATTTAATTTTTTAATGATCGATTCAATTTTGCGCATAAACAGTTTCTCATCTTTATTGTGTTGCCAATTGCATGTATTAAATGATGATTTTCATACCTTTGCATTAAATTTGATATACGTTCAACATTTGCTAACAAAGAGGAAATTATTTTCTTGCCTCTTTGGTGTGATTGTATCAGAATTAGATGAGATTTTGTTGATTTGCTGCAGTGGCTAATAAAAATAATATTTAAATCTATATTTTTGCATTTTTCATATTTTAATTTGGATAACGGTCCCATTTTCTTTCAAAAAATGCAACCAATCTTTGTTATTTTTCTCAGCTACAAATAAATTCCAATCCCTGAATGTTATTTGTAAACTACAATTGCTTGAGAGAAGTTTGTTGTTAAGTCTTCAATTTTGACAAGGCATGAGTAAATTTATTGGATTGGGTTATCTTCAAAATGATCATTACATTGAGAATTATACGCTTAAGGAGTATAGTGGCCAAAGCCCAGAAAACAATCCTAAGGATGATCATTATTAGAAGAATAACCCCGAGAATGATCATAGATTGGAAATGAAGCTATATTGTGTAAGATTGTTGAGAAATTTGAAACATAGTCATAATTCTTTAGGGACTCTAAGAAAATATATTTGGTTCAATTTTGTATTTATCTTTTCTTGAAAAGAAAGTTCCTTTGGATGTAGCAGGAGAACACAGACATAATTTTATTCTATTAATTAAAGAAATAGGTTTTCAAATCCTTGTGAAAATGATTCATTATTATCATTAGTTTTAGTGAAATAAAATGATTTGATTTCCCAAACAGTCAGTAGATATTGGAGGAGTAAATAGAAAATAAATATTATTATTGATTTTGATTATTGATCATTAGTTCATTACTATTGATATATATATTGCATCAATCACTAATAATGATCAATAATCAAAATCAACCAATATCTCTTAACTACTTGGGAAATCAAATCATTATTGTATTTCACTAAAACTAATGATAATAATAAATCATTTTCACCAGGATTTCAAAACCTATTTCTTTAATCATGATTTAATTAATAGAATAAACAAAATCAATGTATGTCTAATCCAAAATTATTTTTAAAGCCTTTTTCAAAATTTATAAGTTTAATCCAAAAAATGCATTTTTTCCATGTTAAAGAAGAGAGGAATAAAAGCATAGTTTTTTACAAGAAAAAATATATCTAAAATATGAAAAATGAAAAATGAGCAATATATAACTTCAACTCCTGGTGAATTAATTTCAACTCCCATATTGATGACAATATGAATTTGATTCACAGGAAGTGCTCTAATTTTTTTGAACACATTTTTCGGACCAAACACAACAGCAAAACCAACTAACGCGGTTGGCAAGTTGAAGTGCGAATGTCCTACTTATATACTCACACACACACACATTCCTGGTCATATGAGCAACACTCCCATGTCCAATTCCATCCTGTAATTAGTGCTGCGTTGGTTTGGGCAATAGGTTAATTAAATGGGAACATCTTATTATTGGAACAAATAAACTACTACTACTCCCTCCGGTCCCTAATGTAAGAGTTAGCCGCCAAAAAAACGCTTCTTAAGAAAACATGTGAATGTTAGTTGGATGTCTAGAGTTAATGCTTCTTTTCCAAAATTGCCCATATTTATTATGGTTGTTAGAATCTTAAGTTTTGATGGTGACTAAGGTATGATATGGTCTAGTACTTAAGAGAACATAATCAGCACTTAGGAAGGATTAGATGACATGGTTAGAATCCTGAGTTAGATCACTTGAGAATGTAAGATCACTTCCGGATAGATTAGGACTTGCGCATGCGGATGAATGCTTTCATCCCCCAGCGTCAGCAAGTAAATAACTAGGGATTTAACTTAATCCATGAACCTTAGGTGCACAAACCCTAAGACTAAGCTATGGTTCAATCGGAAGCGAAGTTGCTTCCTGTTAGACTTAGACTGGCGCAGAGCGATAGAATAGATATTACTCCAAGCGACAGTGAGTCTACTTCCCCAAGTGAAAGCGCTTCCTGTTAGAATTAGACTGGCGCAGAGCGACAGAATAGATATTACCCCAAGCGTCAGTGAGTCTACTTTCCCAAGTGAAAGCGCTTCCTGTTAGACTTAGACTGGCGCAGAGCAATAGAATAGTTATTACCCCAAGCGTCAGTAAGTCTACTTCGCCGAGTGAAAGCACTTCCTATTAGATTTAGACTGGCGCAGGTTGATAGACTAGATATAACCCCGAGCGTCAGCGGAAATGCAACATCAAGTGAAGTTGCTTCCTGTTGGATCTTGACTGGCGCAGACTGATAGAATAGATTTCACCCTAAGCGTCAGTGAGTTCACTACGTCAAGTAAAAGTGCTTCCGATAGCTTAGTGACTAGCGCTGAGTGTTGGGATGAAATACACTAAGTGAGAGTGAGTTATAGTGAACCAAGATCCTTCATCTAGTAGTTTTACTTCCGGATGTAAAAATGCTTCCGGATACATCATAGACCAGATCAGAACATAGTCTAAGTAAGACTACTTCCCATAGCAAATTTCCCACAACATGTATAGTTTTTACTATATCTGATTATATATATTGCTATGTTGGACTAACCAGTATGTGCAGAACTTAGTTACACTTGCGGATGCAAATGAGCTTCCGGATGGAAAGACTCTTGGCATTGGATTTCAGAGACTAACCCTTGCAGAGCAAGATTGCCACTTCCGGATGAACGATGATCATCCGTCAGCAAGAGTACAAGAGTAAATGTCACATACTCGGAAGTCAGAATGCTTTGTCAGAGCAGAGGTGTCAGGACTACTTTTCAGAGATAAAGCAAGTCAACCCTGCTGAGCATTTAAGAAGATGTTCCTTCCAACGGTAACAAGAGGATAACAGACACATTCAAACAACATTGTTACCTACCAAGCATGAGGAGTATGAGAACATAATCTGAAGATTCACTCAAGGTGTCAAAGCTCATACTGCCCACAAAAGTCAGAGTCCATAAGAGAGCTTCTGATAGCAAGAGAGGATCCAATAGCAAAGCACTCTTATCATTCATGGACAAGTGCTTGGAAGACAAAGTTCCTCTATGTGATAGCAAGCAAAATGTTAGAGTCCACGAGCTTCAGATAGCAAGAGAGCTTCCGATAATGAGTCTCTTAACATCCTGGACTTATGCTTGAGGAACGAAGTCCTCTCTGACAGCAAGCAAGAGTCGGACCGTACAAAATGTTCAGATGTCAGAACGACTTTTGTCAGAATAGTATTGCCAGAACAGTGTTGACAGAACAGCTTGGTCAGAGCACCTTTTTAGATAAAGCAAAGTCAACCCTGCTGTGCACTAATGAGGACAACGTAAACAAGGTCCCAACGTCTATAATCAAACGGTCTTATTGCCTCTCCAACGGTTAGATATTCAGAGGCTGGTATAAAAGGGATGTTCTTCATTTCTGAAGAAGCGGGCTTGAAAAAGACAGAGAGAACGGAGCTTATTATCTGAAACACTATTCTACATTCCTCTCATCTTCTACTCTCGGACTTTGATATGTAATATTCTTAGAGAGTGATTCATTTGTACTTAAGTGAGTAACATCATCCACTCTTAGAGAGAGTTAGTTTTGAGCCTAAGTGTTTAGCACAATCAGTTCATAGAGTGAACATAGTGTAAACTTACAATTTGTAAGGGGGAGCATTTAGAGGTTGTCTAAATCTCCATAGGTTGCAAGTTAGCCCGTAAAACTTGCATTTGTAAGGTTTGCAGGTGAACCCGGTGTAAAACCTGTGGGTTGTTAGGTGAACCCGTGCTCGTAAAACCTAAAGTGTAAAGGCTTCTCTTGTGCCCGGTTTAAACAAGAATAGTGGATTGGAAATCTCAGGTGTAGCCTGAGGACTGGATGTAGGTCTGGGTGACCGAACCAGGATAAATTTATGTGTGCATATATTTATACTTGATCATTCTATTTTGCATCACATAGCATACTGACTTGTGCATAGCATTATTTATTATCATCATCACCGAGCACAAGCAGTCTTCCGAAAAGAGTTTAAGTTTTATTCCCTCACCCAATTCACCCCCCCCTCTTGGGTGACAGCCACGTTTATCATTTGGTATCAGAGCAGGTCACTTGTTTAAAGGATCAAACGATCTCAAGTGCAAAGACCTTGGCTGATTTGGGTTAAAATGTTTTCCAAAGGCTTTGATCATACCATTCCACCTGTGTTAGAAAATATTGATTTTTGTTGGTGGAAAGCAAGAATGGAAAGTTTTATAAAATCCACTAGTTTGAAAATGTGGGATATTTTTGTAAATGATTTTGATTTCAAACCAAGAGGAAACTGGACTGAAAAGGAGAAAAATTTGTTTTCCTTAAACATTCGAGCAATGCAAATTTTATACAAAGGCTTAACTGAAAATGATTTCCAGAAAATCAAACATTGCTCTAGTGCTAGAGATATTTGGAATACTCTTGATATGATATATGCTTCTAACCCATCTCTTGAAAGCACAGCTGTCCAAAGCTCAACTCGTGCTCTTTGTGGATCATCTACTGATGAGCTTCTGGAAGCTGATATTGAGGAAGCAGGCTTCAGTGAAGAGAGTATCCATTTCTGCCTAGAAGATTCAGAAAGTGAGGTATCTGAATCTGAACTTGAACTCTCTGAATTGCAAGATGCATACAATGAGTTATATACCGAATATTGTAAACTTGCAAAAGAACTTCTAGGCTTAAAAGAAAAAGATAGGAAACTTGAAAAACTAATTTCTTCTTCTACGTCTAAAGTTTCCGAGGTTTCTTTTAAAGAACTAGTGGTTCCGATAGCTAGCCCACTATCGGCAGAGAAAACTTCAACATGTCTTGAAAAATGTTTTGATTGTAAACACGTGTTGAAGGAACAAGAAAAGTCTTCAAAAGAAACTGAGATTTCAAAGGAACAAAAAGCTTTTCTAAAGAAAACTAATCATGATAATGATAGAAAATCTCATTTTGATTATCATTCCATTATCTGTCATTATTGTGGTAGATTAGGACATATTTCTCACACATGCAGTCTTAGAAGAAATACAAATGTGAGAAATAAGTTTGTATGGATTCCTAAAGGACAAGTAAGGTCCAGTGCTAACCATGTAGGACCCAAGTACAAATGGGTACCAAAACATCCTCCTAGTGCCTTACTTGTGCAGGAAAGATCAAGAGTTCCTCTTATCCCAAAGAAGAGAACTCGTGGTGATGCAACTGCTGAAATCCACTGGTACAATCATAAGAAGCTGTCGGCCACCACAAGAGCCAATGGTTTTGTCTCAAGGATGAGCTATCACAAAGTTCCATTCAACTATCCTGAGAAGAACAAGAGAGAGTGGATTCCTCGATCAACATTGAAAAGGCTCTTGAATCCTACCTCTCAGAAGAAAGTGCTTCGAACCAAGGATAAGTATAGAAGATCTCCTTGGGTAAGCAAGGGATCACTTAGCAACGAAGCATTTGATAGTAAAATCTCCTATGCTAATATTAGATGGACTTATTGAGATTTTACATTAAGCTTCCTAAGATGTGAACATTATATTCATCATTGAAGAAAGCTTAAAGAAATAAGTAATGTTCATAATCTACATGAGATCCATGACTATCTTGATCAAAAACCTTGTATATCCTTGTGCATATAGTCATGATAGATTCACCATGCCATACACATAGCAAGTAATCTCTAAGTGCATGTGAATTACATATAGCCTACAAACTGACCTTCAGATCCAGACTTGGATACAAAAGGAAGGAACTATCTGATATTTTGTAGGAAAGGCAATCCGGAGGTTCAGCAAGACAAGGGTGAAGATGAGTTATGGGCTAAAATGAACAAGGAACATGAACAAAATCAGAGAGAGATAGGCTAAGATAGCCACCCCTCGAACTTGACCAGGATGTCACTGCTGCCCTCAGAAGGGAAATTGAAATGAAGCGGATTGCCCAAGCAGGAAGGCTCGCCCTTGGGGAAGCCATCTGTTTCATGTGCCCCCAACAGTCTGCTGGCACAGAGGCAAGCTTGAGATAGCACTGAGTGATCAACCTGCGGAGATACCCTCTGCTGAACCTGTGTCTCTCTCTGCGCCAGCACCTAATCTGAGTGAAGAGCTGTGTAAGAAGTATGGGTTCAAGAGGCGAGAGATGCGAGTAGTAGTGATCACCAAGTGAATTCATCCCTCTGCACCAGCTCCAATTCATCCTATTAGCCTCAACAGGACTCAGGACTGTACCTCATCTGAACAATTAGTCAAGTCTTGATAAGCATTCGTCACGCATAGATTTTGGTGCTGCTCTGAAAATAGAATCCTTGCATTGTCAACCAAAATCAAGCGAGCTACTGCTTGATGCGAATGGAGCTATGGTGATATCATTCTTACCCTCCTCTTTACTTGAATAATCTTTTGGGTAGTAAATGCATGATGAGCTTAACAGATTTTATTTCTCTGAAATTGATATGATTTCCCTTATCTGTGATAACCTTATTTTCTGTAAAAATGATCCTATCATATCAAATTCATTTTCTGATATAATGCATACTGATTTTACAGATTCAAGAAGTCTGACACTTTGAAACTGAACCTTCTTCAAAACCTACTAAATTTGTGCATGCTGAATCATTGTGTTCCAAGATTTCTGACATTGTTAAGAAGATTCAGAACTAGTTTCAGAATTTTGACACAAACAAAAAAAAAAAAACCTTCTTCAGAGTTTTTCATATGGTGTCTAAATCGTTTTACTCATATATGCTTAGCAATTTTTTTTTTTTGGGCGCCGCTCAGAAAAGAAAACAGTTTATACATTCACCTTGATTTTTGAAAGATCCTTTTTGAAATGCAAACTTTCAAAACAGATTCCGATCCTCTTTAAACTTACATGACAACCGTACCTCATGATAGCACTCAAAAGCTATTTCTGATTTTCCATTTCATGTGGTATCTCTTGCATCAACTTTTTCAATGCATAAGCAGCTATGGTTTCGAGAACAATACATCCCTCTTAATTACATCTTTAAGTTCTCAATCTACTAATGATCTCAGTTCAAGTTTGTGGTTTAAGAATGTTGACACAGATCATTGAAGCTTGAACAATGAATATAACCAAGAGAGAATGGCAACGAAAATGTCTCTTATCAAGATGTGTGGAATGGCTATACCAAACCTGAGAAACTCTCGCCAATACACATGAGCATTTCTATCCCTTACATATTCTGTTGTGAAATTAAATGGATAGTCTCTCTCTTGTCTGACATGCATTAGAAATCTTAGGAAATGCCTTGAATTAAACTCTGCTAGATCTGTAAAACATGGCATAGTATCACAAGCATGCTATAATCTGTATTAATTTCAAGCTTGTTGATGTCCTAAGAACAATGAGATCACACTGAGCATATCTAGAAGAACTTGGGCTAAAATTTGGAAATTATTCTCGTAATCATATGCTGAAATTTGGTTGTTTTTGTAAAACGAATTCAATCCTAATCAAATTATTTTGTGAGGATGAAGATTCTCTTTTTCAAAATCTCATTATGTTATTAATTCACATGTCTTCATGATCTAACATGAACATCCTTGAGGCATATGTATTGAACTATACTTGCTTATGAAACTCTGAAAATATGCCACCTGTTTAATATTCTCTGTACTATCACATTGATATTTATCCATGAGAGTATAAATAGAGTTCATGTCTTGATAGTGAAACTATGTGAATGTATAGATAATTTCAAAATTAGTTTTCACATAATCATTGCTCATATCTTCTTAAACCAATTAGCAAGCATGATTTCTTAAAATTATTAGCTTGTGCTGATTAACACAGATTGACTTGAATGTCCTGAGGATGGTCTTCAATGTTAAATCTTAAGTTCTTTCACTGACCATCAGAAAGCATTTGTTTCCTCAAGCATATGCAGGACCAATCATCAAGTTTGAGCAAGGTTGCTTTCACAACAATCAGCGCCTTCGATAGCAGGCCAACTATTGAACCATGGGAAGAGTAGAGTGACTGCCCAGTCATGTCTACTTGTGGTTGTAGCTCAGCTTGCCGAAGCGAATCATCAAAGCACTTGCGCTAGGGGTTTCCACTTGAGATAGCACACCTCTTGAAGATGTCAGGAAGCATGCTTATCTGCGTATGATTCAGATTCCTGAGTCTAATAGAGTATGAGTACCCCTCATCTGTGGTAACATCTACACCTTACCATCTCTTACATATGATGCATACATGGCATTGGTAAGGGTGTCAACTTAGGATGTTTCTCTCAATCTGCATTGACTTCAAAATCATTCACTGTCTTAGAAAATCATCCTAGCTCACACATCTGTATCCTCTAAATGACATGCTGGAAAGTAATTGATAACATACCTCTCTTATATGCTTCCTTTCTTGATTTAATGATGATTAATCTTAATATAGAAGAGAAGTAAGTGGACATTACCTGTTAATGATCCCTTGAAAATAGAGAGTCACATGCTGTCATCGATAATAAACTCTTAAGATGCTGTGATGCAATTTGTTTGGAAAATATTTTTGGCACTTTTAAAAACACAAATTTCATTTGATTTGATTTCATTTCATATGGTATCACAAATTTCATTTGGCATTCAATCATTTCCTTTGATACCACAGGTTCAAACTCACAGATCTCATTTGATTACATTTGGTATCAGATTTCATCTCATTTGAATTTAAAATCACATATTTCATTTGATATCATAATCACCATTTTTAAACATATCAAAAGTAATTTTGATCCTCTCGATTTGATGATTAGGGCGAATACAATCAATCACCATTTTGTATGCTTTGCTCTTGACTTAATCCTTGAAAAACATGTTTAGCTATCCCACATAATGATTAGGGCGAATACAATCATTTAGGATCATGAATCATTATTGTTTTTCTTGATAATTCTCGTACGTTGTATTGAATAAGTCTAGAACAAATCCTTATTAACGATACATAGGGAGAAATATTAGGTAGAAAGCCCATTCCGAGGAGAACGATAAAAGTATCCCCATCCCTAAGGCTAGCTTGCACCTGTTGGAATTTGATGAAGCCAAAAGGGGGAGAGAGATAGAGATGAGATGTCTAGAGATGGAGATGAGATGTCTAGAGATGAGATATAAGATGTCTAGCGAGAGATGAGACATGAGATGTCTAGAGCTGAGAGATAGATAAGATATCTAAGTTTAATTATAGCTCTGGGAGTGCTCTGGGAGTGATCTAAGTTTAATTATGTTCTCTAGTCATCTATGGGTTTGTCATCATCAAAAAGGGGGAGAATGTTAGAATCTTAAGTTTTGATGGTGACTAAGGTATGATATGGTCTAGTACTTAAGAGAACATAATCAGCACTTAGGAAGGATTAGATGACATGGTTAGAATCCTGAGTTAGATCACTTGAGAATGTAAGATCACTTCCGGATAGATTAGGACTTGCGCATGCGGATGAATGCTTTCATCCCCCAGCGTCAGCAAGTAAATAACTAGGGATTTAACTTAATCCATGAACCTTAGGTGCACAAACCCTAAGACTAAGCTATGGTTCAATCGGAAGCGAAGTTGCTTCCTGTTAGACTTAGACTGGCGCAGAGCGATAGAATAGATATTACTCCAAGCGACAGTGAGTCTACTTCCCCAAGTGAAAGCGCTTCCTGTTAGAATTAGACTGGCGCAGAGCGACAGAATAGATATTACCCCAAGCGTCAGTGAGTCTACTTTCCCAAGTGAAAGCTCTTCCTGTTAGACTTAGACTGGCGCAGAGCAATAGAATAGTTATTACCCCAAGCGTCAGTAAGTCTACTTCGCCGAGTGAAAGCACTTCCTATTAGATTTAGACTGGCGCAGGTTGATAGACTAGATATAACCCCGAGCGTCAGCGGAAATGCAACATCAAGTGAAGTTGCTTCCTGTTGGATCTTGACTGGCGCAGACTGATAGAATAGATTTCACCCTAAGCGTCAGTGAGTTCACTACGTCAAGTAAAAGTGCTTCCGATAGCTTAGTGACTAGCGCTGAGTGTTGGGATGAAATACACTAAGTGAGAGTGAGTTATAGTGAACCAAGATCCTTCATCTAGTAGTTTTACTTCCGGATGTAAAAATGCTTCCGGATACATCATAGACCAGATCAGAACATAGTCTAAGTAAGACTACTTCCCATAGCAAATTTCCCACAACATGTATAGTTTTTACTATATCTGATTATATATATTGCTATGTTGGACTAACCAGTATGTGCAGAACTTAGTTACACTTGCGGATGCAAATGAGCTTCCGGATGGAAAGACTCTTGGCATTGGATTTCAGAGACTAACCCTTGCAGAGCAAGATTGCCACTTCCGGATGAACGATGATCATCCGTCAGCAAGAGTACAAGAGTAAATGTCACATACTCGGAAGTCAGAATGCTTTGTCAGAGCAGAGGTGTCAGGACTACTTTTCAGAGATAAAGCAAGTCAACCCTGCTGAGCATTTAAGAAGATGTTCCTTCCAACGGTAACAAGAGGATAACAGACACATTCAAACAACATTGTTACCTACCAAGCATGAGGAGTATGAGAACATAATCTGAAGATTCACTCAAGGTGTCAAAGCTCATACTGCCCACAAAAGTCAGAGTCCATAAGAGAGCTTCTGATAGCAAGAGAGGATCCAATAGCAAAGCACTCTTATCATTCATGGACAAGTGCTTGGAAGACAAAGTTCCTCTATGTGATAGCAAGCAAAATGTTAGAGTCCACGAGCTTCAGATAGCAAGAGAGCTTCCGATAATGAGTCTCTTAACATCCTGGACTTATGCTTGAGGAACGAAGTCCTCTCTGACAGCAAGCAAGAGTCGGACCGTACAAAATGTTCAGATGTCAGAACGACTTTTGTCAGAATAGTATTGCCAGAACAGTGTTGACAGAACAGCTTGGTCAGAGCACCTTTTTAGATAAAGCAAAGTCAACCCTGCTGTGCACTAATGAGGACAACGTAAACAAGGTCCCAACGTCTATAATCAAACGGTCTTATTGCCTCTCCAACGGTTAGATATTCAGAGGCTGGTATAAAAGGGATGTTCTTCATTTCTGAAGAAGCGGGCTTGAAAAAGACAGAGAGAACGGAGCTTATTATCTGAAACACTATTCTACATTCCTCTCATCTTCTACTCTCGGACTTTGATATGTAATATTCTTAGAGAGTGATTCATTTGTACTTAAGTGAGTAACATCATCCACTCTTAGAGAGAGTTAGTTTTGAGCCTAAGTGTTTAGCACAATCAGTTCATAGAGTGAACATAGTGTAAACTTACAATTTGTAAGGGGGAGCATTTAGAGGTTGTCTAAATCTCCATAGGTTGCAAGTTAGCCCGTAAAACTTGCATTTGTAAGGTTTGCAGGTGAACCCGGTGTAAAACCTGTGGGTTGTTAGGTGAACCCGTGCTCGTAAAACCTAAAGTGTAAAGGCTTCTCTTGTGCCCGGTTTAAACAAGAATAGTGGATTGGAAATCTCAGGTGTAGCCTGAGGACTGGATGTAGGTCTGGGTGACCGAACCAGGATAAATTTATGTGTGCATATATTTATACTTGATCATTCTATTTTGCATCACATAGCATACTGACTTGTGCATAGCATTATTTATTATCATCATCACCGAGCACAAGCAGTCTTCCGAAAAGAGTTTAAGTTTTATTCCCTCACCCAATTCACCCCCCCCCCTCTTGGGTGACAGCCACGTTTATCAATGGTACTTTTAAGAGAGAGAAATATATAACCATTAATAAATATGAAAGAGAGTTGGAGGGTAAAGTAGGAAAAAGTGCATTAAATGAGGAGAGAATGTGGGGTGAGCTCTTACATTAGGGACCAAAACCATTCAAAGTTTGGGCTCTTACATTAGGGACCGGAGGGAGTATTACAGTACATGAACATATCTAAATTTGCAATTGGCACACCTAACTTAATCAGTTATATGTTACCTTTCACATGGGAATCAAAAATTTGTTTTCAATATCATTGATCCAACCAACAGCTCTCTTAGTGATAAGCTAAGTAGGTTCTTGGCAAATTACACAACACGTGAGTTACACAGCAGATTAGTTTCATTCACTGTCTACTACCACATCCATATATTCCATGGAAGCAAAGAGATATATTCCATGGAAGCAAAGAGAGCAAGAAAATTATTAAAGCAAATAGAGCAAGAAGAGTTAGTACAATTAAAACCAATCTTATATAGAGAAGACGAGTTTATTTGCACAATGGAAGCAACAGACATTAGAGACGGTGAACTTGAATAAATTTCCCTAGAAGCCTGTTACATAGAAGGAATAAATTTGCAATGGAGTTTATGGCAGAAACCTGTCACATAGCAATGAAGGAAGAAATTTGCAATGGAGTTTGTCGTATAAATTAAATTTATTTGTTACAATTCTGAGTGGTAATTTATTATCAGCATTGTACTCTGGCATTGTAACAATTAACATTGTGCGCTACTCTTATTAACATTGTGCGCTACTCCTATTAATTAACATTGCAAACTAACAATTTTGATTCAAGATCTATTTCCCAAGACAGTGAAAATTGTTTCAGATGGTACTCCATAATTAATGAGACCGTTGGAGTGAAGTGTCATTGATCTGAGTATTACATTCTCTGACATGCATTTGACTTTGGGAATATATGTGGGCTATAAATGAACTACTCTTTGACCTTTTTAACATTGTGAATATATGAGGGTGCATAATTGAACTCTTCTCTGATAAGCGCTTGACATTGGGAAAGTATGAGGGATAGATAAGTTAATTCAATGCAAAGGATAGAGAATCGAACACATGTTTGATATGACTATGTAAACAAAACCACATTACTAAGGTCATTATATAATTACCGATATCATTTCATAACAATTGACCATTGGAAGAAGACACATTAGCGAGAAAAACTAGTGGAGAGACTGGATAGTGGATACACAGTTTTAAGGTATTTAGATTTGCATGAATTAGAACCAATGCAAACAAACACAAGTCGCAATCCCTATAAGTAGAAAAGTAATTATGCTTTGATCAAAAAGAAAAGTAATTATGCCACTGTTTGTAGACTTGATATCCTTGGGCAACGGGATGATAAATTCCAATGGAAGAAATAATTCTTATTGGATGAAGTAGTTAGAATCATACATGTACAATTAATACCATGTTCCTTTAATGAATAGGCTAATATGTAGAAAATTGGGCACCCCACTATTCTAGATTTAACTCTCAAAATGTAGTTATTTCATGGCCAAATATGTATATGCCCTGCTTGATCATGCTAATGGCAATTCCTATAAAATATAACATGCTCATATAAACACACTATAATGGTCACACGCTTTGTAAAAAAACAAGTCATACAACCCTAACAACGAGAGTTGGAATTTACATTCTTCAGTATTATATGCACTAGCTCTACATTAGTTAATTCAACTTCATATACACTCAATGGCAAAAAATATCTAATATTAGTGATTATCTCTCCATAGAGGTTTCCCTCATTTCCAAATGAACTTATGGGGAGGAGCCTGAAGGATATTTTTTTGGGGGGGGGGGCGGGTTTTGGATGGAGAAGGTTTGAGATAGAGTTTGACTATTCTTTTGTTTTGATAAACGGGTGAATCTGATTATTGGTCAAGTTAAAAATATTATATAATCTATATCAAAATCATTTGATCAACTACCAAAAAAATTTAGACCATGTAAACTTTTAGATGGGTAGGTGGCCATGGACAATTTGGTATATTTTGAAGGGGTTAGATGGGGGCGTGTGATAAGGTTTGACTCTTCTTTTGTTTTTATATATAATTGAGTTTAATTATTGGGCAAGTTAAAAATAACTTATGTAAATTGAAATAATTTTGAAGTATTTATAGTTATTTTTCCACCACTAATTTAATTTATTTGATCTTTCCAAGTATATATTGCATTTTTTAATTTAATTTGTTTTTTTATTAATAAGAAGTTCCAAATAAAATAGTTAGAATAAGAGTAAAAAGACTTAATTAAGAATATTTATATAATATGAGAACCTTAAAAATTGAAATTACTTGGAAAAGTTAACTACTAAAAAATTTTTATCAAAGTGAATGGTTGAGATAGAGTTTGTCTCTTTTATTTTTATAAATTATAAAAGGGCAATTTTGATTCTTCGTCAAGTTAGAAAATATATTACAAGTAATCTAAGTTAAAATTAATTGGAAAGATCAACTTCCAAAAAACATTAGGTCAAGTGAACTTTTGGATGGGTGAGGCGCTAGGAGGACATATGAAGTCTTTTTACATCACTAATTTGATGGGGCTGACGATGGAGTTTAACTCTTCTTGGTCAACTTAAAAATAACCCATGTAATGTAAATTGAAATTATTTTGAAGTATTTAGTTATTTTTTCCGTCACTAATTTAATTTACCTTGATCTTTCTAAGTATTTATGTCTTTTCTTAATTTAATTTATTTATTTTTCATAATAAGAAGTTCTAAATAAAATAAGGAAAGTTATAGTAAAAGACTTAATTTTGAATATTTATATAGTATGAGAATCTTAAAAATTGAAATTACTTGGAAAGATCAACTCCCAAAAAATATTTTGTCCAAGTGAAGGTTGGAGATAAAATTTGACTCTTCATTTTTTTATACATGAACGAGTTTGATTCTTGGCCGAGTAAAAAATATACTGCATGTAGTTTAAATTGAAATTATTTGAAAATATCTAGTAAAAAATTAGACCAAGCAAACTTTGATGGGGAGGTGCTCAGGGATATTTGGTTTAATTTAGGGGAGGGGTTGAATGAGGGAAGTTAGAGATGAAGTTTGACTTTTCTTTTATTTTTACATATAGGCGAATCTAATTCTTGACCAAGTTAAAAAATATTACATGTAATCTAATTTGAAATTATTTGGAAAATTCATCTGATTCCTCAACAT
Organism: Mimosa pudica; assembly: GCA_029929735.1. Classification (NCBI taxonomy): domain Eukaryota; kingdom Viridiplantae; phylum Streptophyta; class Magnoliopsida; order Fabales; family Fabaceae; genus Mimosa; species Mimosa pudica. The sequence continues at coordinate 12,106,830 of JAKELP010000030.1, read as the reverse complement.
GTTTACATGTAAGCTGCTTCAATTCCTCAGCCACCTTAAAGTCAGGATCCCCTTTCTCCACCCAACGAAAAGTTATCTTTCTATGAGGTTTTTTTGGGCGATCATCAAACATTTCTGCTTTTGCGTGAAATGCCCTTACAGACCTTGACATCCCAGATATCATGAAAGGATGTTGCTAAATTGCTGAATCATTGATACAATTTCATTGACTTTCTTAGGAAAATCCAATTCCACTAATGCACATTGTGCCACATTATTTGGTTCAAGATAGTTGGGAATGAGCTTGACACTTTTTACATTTGCAAACTGATCAAAAGCAGTTCTCCTCAGCATGGATTCAGTGACATAAGGTGCAAGGTTATCAAGGTACATTGTTCGTTTAACTTTCTCTTTGAATTCAGCATAGTTATTCTCTGCTGTAAAACCCATGTTTTACAGTGACTCATTTATATGTTCGCACGACAAGTGCACGGGTCGTGCCCAGCTTCGCACAGCAAGTGCACTGGTCGCGCCAGTAATAAATTGATAAGAAAAGTATCGTTCCCACGAGGATTTGGTTTCAAAACCCGGTCAAGTACAGATTATCGCACTCTCGCTCAATTTGAGTGATTCAAATATCAAGATGTGAAGGAGTTTGTCTTTTTACTCCTCAGATTATTTCCCCCCTTTATATTTCATAAACTTAAGTGAAAGAGGGAGTGGAGGAGGGGAGGAGGAGGGAGGAGCTGTGGAAGTGGAGGACAAGAGGGAGCTTGTGGCAGCGGTGGGGAGTGTTGTGGGGGAGGAAGAGACAGGTGGAGATGGTGGAATGAGGGAGGAGGGTGATGTCTCTGGAGGAAACGGCGCCGTTTGTGGTGGTGAAGGTGGTGGATAATTCCATGATGGGAGTGTTAAGATAAGGTTGGAGTGATAAGGATGATGTTAGCTGGTGTGCAAGACTTGGACTACTTGGAGGTTGTAAATGAGGAACAATAGGCGATAGATGTGGAGGTTTGAGCATGGCATGTCAATCATTTTGGCTGAGCATGGCATGTCAGTCTTTAAAGAATTCAGAATTAAATTAAGAGTTTAGAATTAACAACTTTAAATCAGATCCTCTGTAATAATTATCTTTATTCTTAAAATGTAATTTATTTTACATAGAAAATAACTTATGTTACAATTTCATGTTCTAATTTACTTTTTTAATAAAAATAAAATGGTTTTATATTTAGGATCAAATAAAGTATCTCTATATTTAATTTACCAATTTTATAGTATTTTCATCTCACATCAGCATTAATTTTCTTTTTGTTTTTTAATAGAATTTATTACCCCTCATTTTACTGAATTTTACCATATTTGTATTTACAAGGGAAATTTAATTTCAGGTCACACTCCAGACATATAATATTTGAAAGATCCCATCAATTGACCAAATTAAAGTAAGGTCCCAAGGGACCTTACTTAATTATATTACAACACAAAAAGACTCTTATACCCTCTTTGTGACCTTTCAAATATTATGTGTCTTGAGGGGTCTCTCTATTTAAGGCCTCTCTTTATTTCCATCCATTTAGATTTAACCATATACATCATATCACACTACAAATTTTATGTTTTTTTTATATACAAACTAACTTGACTTATGAATTGGTATAGTATAAAATAAAAAATAATTAAGTCGTTTGTTTTCTTTAATCTTCTTAAATATATTAAGAGTTCTATGTGAGTATTTATGTCAATGTACATTACAAAGTTATGTATTTATAATCTATGATGTAAAGTAAAACAACTATATGTTTTGCGCGGGGTCCATTCTAGTTTTCTTAGAAGTTGATCTTCCTAAATAATTGGGATTTTTAAGGTCCTTATACTATATAAATATTCACAAATAAGTCTTTTAATCCATTTCCCCCTATTTTATTTGCAACTTCTTATTAGTCAAAACAAATAAACGCGCGCGCGTGTGTGTATATATATATATATATATATATATATATATATATATATATATATATATATACTTTTTTGTGCCTCTAATTTTATGCATTTATATCTGATAATAACTTAAGTATATTTAAATAGTTTAAATATATCTTGATAGCATCGAATAATCAGAGAAGATAAAGTGTCAAAAGCAAATTTGATATCATCGTTAGTGGTTCAACATAAGGTTCGACATTCTATAAATAAAAAGGAGTGGGTTATTGTAGATTAATATAGCATTTTTATTTTTGAGGGCATATTCTAGTTTTTTGCCATGAGTTTTGTAACATCCCGAATTTTGAATTAGGAATAATAAAGAATTTATTAAGGTTTTGAGGTGTCATTTTATAAAATTTAAAGTTTTAGGGAGAAATTTTAGGATACTTTGGACAATTTACGAATATTGAATTTTATTTAGTTTAGAATTTAAAGAAATATAGCTAAAAGAATTAATTGGGGATAGAAACTTCCATGAAAAGTAAATTGGAATTTATAACATATTATGGTGAAAAGAAAGAGATATGGTAATATATACAAACTTTTGGGCTAAAAATATAATTCAGAATGAATGATAGGGTACTTAGTGGTAATTTTCACACACATACATATATAAATACTCAACTCCTTCTTTCTCCTTCTTCATTCGACCCCTCCGTCCTGTCCGCCGACCCTCCCCCTTCCCAAAAATCTTCGACCCCTCTCCCATCCTTCACCCTCCTCCGTGTCCTCTCCTCCGGCGACAGCGGGCTCCGACGGCGGAGCAGTGGCGTGGTTCCCCTTCCCAAACATCATCTTCGTTCTCTTCCTTCATCCCTCACACTTCTCTGTTCTTCTTTTCAGGCAAGACCACGGCGGCTGTGGCGGCGACGGTTCGCGGTGGACGGCGGCGAGTGCAAGTACCCCTGAAATCGCGTGGGTCTTCTTTATTCTTCTTTTCTTCTCGCGGCCTTCACTCCTCATCTTCAGTTTCCTTTGTCTTCGTCGTGTTCTGCGTTTCCGGCGAAGCAGTGGCAAGTTCGTCGGAGTATGATGGTGAGAAAGAGGTAAAGCTTCGGCCTTTATGGTGTTCTTGAGCTATGTTCTTCTGAATGTTGATTTCTAATGTTTGTTTTCCTTTCCCTTTTGTTTCCTTCGACCTCCACTCGCCTTTTTCATTTTTCTGCCGAGCTTAGCGACGGTTTCCGGCGACGACAAGCCCCTCTAAAGCCTGCGTATTAGGATTCAAGTTTTGGTGAGTCATCCTAACTCCTTTATACTCTCTCTTGCTTCTGTGATTTGGCTGAGAAGGAGTGAGGGTCCGATTTGATTTTTGGGACTTTGGGGTTTGAAATTGATTGAGCTTGATTGCTTTGATGACCTTATACTCAATTTGAAACTGAACGGTTCTCTGTTATTTCTCTGTTAGGGAATGTGAGATTTGAGTTTAACTTTCATTGCTTTGTTTGATTGCAAGTTACGAGTAAATTTATCCTAGTTATGTGCTGATTCTGGATGTTTTATCTATTTCTCTGCCATAGTCTTATCATAGAAGATATGGTGTAGTTTTCACTTTGATTTGTATGATTAGGTTTTTGCTCATGAGGTTAGGAGTATATGTAAGAGAATTTTAATTTTTCTATGTTGAAAATTTGAAGAAGATTTTGGATTAGGAGATATTGTAATAGTTTAACTTGGGGTTTGTATAGGTGATTTTCAAAAGAGGTGTTAGAAAGAGGAGGAAAAAGTTATTAATTGTTGAATTCCATTGTATTAAAAAGAATTTGGATGAGTGGTAGTTGGTAGTTTAGTAGTGAATAAATTATGGTGATGTTTTAGGAATATTTTGTAATCTTGATGAGGTTTAGATTGAGTTGAAAGCTTGAAGTAATAATGGATTTGATTATGGTTTGAAGCCTTCAAAAATTTGATACAAATAGTGTAGGTGGTAAGTGTGTGCGGGAAACAATAATGAGGGAGTAGATAGTAAAGAAAATGATTGCCAATGTGATAAGGTGCTGCTAGTTAGCTTAAATTTTTGTTGGGTTAAATGTGTCATCAATGTTAGCACTCTTTGGTAGAATTTCTTATGTCTGGAGTTAAAGTTTGATGGAAATGCTAATGTATTCAAAGCTAAGTGGGAAACTTGGGAAACATTATAAATTTTAGAAGGTATAACATTAATTATGAAATTTCATTAATTAAAGAAGTAAATATGTTATGCTTATGTCGAAGGTGGGATGCTGAAATGTGTTGGTACACCTAGGGAAGGTGATTGTTCCTTTTATGATACAGGATGACAGTTAACATAAAATGGGATAATAAGATTTATAAGAAGATTTTATGATGATTTTGAAGTAGAAACAAGAGGGTATATGCTTGCTTATTTTTGGTATACTCTTAATGGCTATTGAAATGGTGGTAGTAAGTTAATCTTTACTGGATGATTCGCTGTTAGTAGTATTGTTTTAAGATAGGATGGGTATAAGTTTCCTAGAAGTGAATTGTAGTTTAATGATTTTTAGGATTTGATTAAAGTGATAACGATGACTGATTACATATTCAATTATTGTAAATTTCATCACTTATGATTTGAGGATACAAGTGTTCTTGCTTAATTTGACAGAGTTTTTGTTCGGTTTATGACTTGAGAAATAAAATGATGTATGCTCGTATATATATTCATTCAGGTGTTCTGTTTTGTTTTCTCTTATGTGTCCTATAGTATGATCAAGTATCTTGAAGTCAGAATTTGATAGTTTTGAGGTGTTTATGAACTTTGTTTTGGATTGAAAATAGACTTCTAGAATAGAGATTATAAACAAGGATTGGGTAGTAACATTAGAACCGAGAGAGAGACGTTAAATTATTATTAGGATGTGGAAAAGATATTGATTTATCAATTGTATGATCATTATAGGAGTACATAGTGGTGATGATACTTGAAGGAAAATCTACAAGGAAACGGTAAGGAAAGGAAGTGGAATGCTAAAGGGCGACAGGTAATCACACTTAACCTTACTATAACATTGAGGGTGATGTTAGCTAGGATTTTGTAAAATCTTTTCTCACCCTCTATATATATATTATCTTTGAAAGGTTATTTTTATACAAAACAGGCTATCGGGTGCCTTTCAAACACGATTATTTTCGTACAAAGAATTTGACTTACTATATGTAGTACCCTGGCTGGTGGTATTGTGGAATTGAGTATGTGAGTGTATAGATATTGAAATGTTTATACTTTGACAGAGATATTGAGAGGTATCATGGATTGGATGTATCATAGGTTATGAGATGTTGAATTGGAGATTGTGGGGAGAATTATTAGGGAAAACATGTAATATTGTGGATGATGGATTGAAAGGTGATGTGAGAGTGCATGATGTTGATTATTGTGGATGTGATATTGATAGGGATATGGTGAGGTTTGCATGACACTGATATTTATGTACCATCGCGCGATGATAACTGTCGATTGGCCAATCGACAGTTATTTGTACTAAGGATCCTTTTTAGATTGATTGGATCGGGGTTCATAGGTCGACTTATTGAGAGAAGTGACCTTCGGTTGTTTTGGCATTGAAGAGCCCAACCGCCCCTACGGTTGTTTGGCAGTGGAGAGCCCAACCGTTCCCGTTCTGTAATGGAAACAGAACTGGGGTTCCCTCTCTGGAGATTGCCAGAGAGGGAAATTGTCCCCTCATTATGGAGAGGGACACAGTGTCAAATCATATAGTGAAGAATAGATGCTTGAATGCACCGTGGTGGCACAATGCATCTGTAGGTGAGTGTGAGAGTTGTCGTGGTAGTATTAGTTGATTGGAGTATGGAGATGTTGAATTGATTTGGTTTGAAGATGATTGTTGGACTTGAGTGATGAATGGAAGAAGATTTGATAGATATATATGTATATATTACTGGTTTTAATATGTGGTACCCTTTAGACGCCCTCGCTACCGCACATCTCACTGTTATAGTGAGTCAAGCGGTGATTACTGGGACAAATTGTCTCATTCCACGATTACTGACATTTTTGCAGGTATTCATGTACAGGCGCAAGCATCAGGAAAGGGAATTAGGTTTCAAAGGTTATTTAGATTAGTTAGTTGTGTATATTGCCAATTTGTATAGGCCTGCATTCGTTTCCGCATGTATATATCTATTTATTGTTTAATATCAATTAGTTTTGTTTATTAACCATGTTAGGCAAATCCTTTCTAACATGGTTAGCAATAAATTATCCATGATAGTAGTTGTGTTGTATTAGTTCATTCTTTTCTATCATGGATAATATTTTAACAATTAGGATATTCTTTTTCTAACTATGATAGAGATATTGATATTATCGAAATTCCTTTTTCTATCATAGTTAGTAAAGATATTATTGAACTAAAAGAGATGTCACAGGTTAATTAGGAAATTAGTAACACTATGTTACAAGTTTTAGAAAATATGTATTACTTTATGAAAATTCTACGGACCAAAAAAAATTGTTTCTAAATTGAATCCTAATTAAGAGATGATGAAGGAAATTGAACTGACAAAGGAGAACAAAACATGGAAGATAGTGTTCTTAATTCTTTCTTAACTCCAGCCCCCTAGTGGCCGACCCCATGTGATGCGCAGATGCCTATTTTTGGAACAAATTATTATATAAAATTTGTAATATTATTATTATGTTGTTTACATGTTTAAATCGCACTGCCTTATGAATTTGAAATAATATCATTGTTTTGAAATTTAATTAATTAATTAATATCACATATGTTATTGAACTTGAAGAAGAACTAGAATTTATATGTTTGTGTAAAAAAAAATTATATGTTTGATTTATATTTGTTTAATATTCATAAATAAGCAAATTTTATTATATGTAAACCCGTGTGATGCATGGCAAAAAAAACCCATGTGATGCACAAGATGCTTGTTGTTACTACTGAATTTAAGTGTATAGCATAAATTTAAGAAGTTTCAAAGACAAAGAAATGGGCAGTTGCATAATGTATTAAGATTGAAGAATAAAGAAAACATTTGCACATCATCAAAGTAAATTAAATTATTCTAGTAAGAGTCATATATATTATTTGTGAAGGTTTTATCATTTAATATAGGACAAAGAGGGGACGAAAACTAATAAAAAGTGGCATTGATGTGCAAAAGAATACAGGGCACACTGATATGTTTTCAGTAAAGGAGCTGATTGGAACATTATATAACCTCTACTTAATATGAATTGTTAGAAATGGAGATGACTGTTTTATCAATAAAAAAAAAGAAATGGAGATGACTGACTCCAAATTGAGCAGCAATATAAGTTATATAATAAGACCAAATCAATATTGTCGTTGAAGTTAAATTTACACTGTACATTTAAATAAGTTTACACTGTTGGACATGCATTGAGAATGAGAAAAAGGAGACCATCGTCGAAATAATGCCCTCTCACTCCCCCTTTTCTTTATTCCATTTGATGATAAGACATGAACAACTTGCAAATACCACTGAGTTTCCATAGTTGGTTGCCTCATTCGGCACCTCATCTATGTCTCATAATAACTTGTTGTGTCCATTAGTGATACCTTCTTATTATTACGACGAGCCATTAAAATGTTACTATAATCAGTAGCAATGATAAAAATATCTAGTAATTCAATGAATACGTTTAGGGTGGAACGAATGCTTAATTTAGGGTAATTTAATGCAGACATTGGACAGCACACCCAGAAACGCACCATGCCGCATGAAATGTTGTAACATATAACATTAAATTATTTTACTTCAAACAAATAACATTGCACACCATGAAGTTAATACTTAAAGTAAATTAAAATCTTAATAATGATTTCTTTCCGAGTGCATTTCACCATCAACCATATTATACTCCCTCTGGTCCTAAATATAAGACCTAATTGAGTATTTTTAGAAAATCCTATAAAAAAGCAAAATAAGTCAATTATAAATTGATTTACCTAATGTTTTCCTTTAAACTAGTTTATTTTACCTATAAACTAATATATATTCTAAAAATATATCAAATTTGTCATGATTTAATAGCCTATTTCGAAATCTTAACCCCTCCAAAAAAAAAGTCAATTAGGTCTTATATTTAGGATCGGAGGTAGTATATTACAAGTGGTCAGACAAATAACCATTCAAAATATCTAGTAGTAAACAATTTAAACATGGACTGAATGAAATTAGCACTATCTTGACAATGTTAGAGTTCCAATAATCATTGGCAAACCAATACAGTATAGCAGTGGTCTTGTGTTAGGAGGAAATAAGTAGTCATGCTTTAGTAAGGCACATTTCTGTTAGAATGAGAATTTTTACTAAAAAAACCTAGATAATTGTAATCATATCATATACATATAAAAATGATAGCAATTAAATGTCAATCTTGGGGCAAAGTGTTTGATCAGGGGATTCATTCATGTAATGGATTAGATAGGAAGCTTGTTATGGCTATGAATTTCCAAAACAATAGAATAAGGAAATAAAATCTATAACAAAGTTATGTAATTTCCATCAGATGCTGCAACCATCGACTACACATAAACCTAAGACTGTCAACAAACTAACGAGCTAACTGTGAAATCAGCACAATATTCAGTCATCACACAGCAAGTAAAAATAATAATGAAAAATAAAAAACTAAAAAGAAAAGGATATGCTAGATTTGGTCCAATATTAGATATGCACACTATTTTCTTCAATTTGGTCCAATATTAGTGTTAACTCTGAGATATTCATGACAGTTTAGTAAGTTTACTTAATTTTTGGGCCCTAATTTGCATATTGGTGCATGTTTTGGGTTTTGAATGAATAATTTGTGCATTTGATTTTGGAGTGCACTTTCTTGCTCAAATATATATATTTTGATTACATTTTAGTGTTAGAATTATTTTTTGTTGAAAGAGTAGGGAAAAAGCAAGTGGACATAAGATGCATTAGGAAGGATGACAAAAGAAGCTTCTTGGTGCCTGGGCTAAATTCTGAAGCCTAGGCTAAATCACTTCCATGATTCAGAACAAGACACATGGCCTGGGCTAAATTCTGAAGCCCAGGCGAAATCACTTACTGGAGCCAGAGGAAAATCACGAAGGTTATATAGCCTAGGCTAAAATTTGAAGCCTAGGCGAAATTACTCTCTGGAGCAGAAGAGCAGATTTGCGAACATCCAAGGCCTGGGCTACATTTTGTGGCCTGGGCGAAATTCCATCAGATTTGCAAAACGCATAGTTTTGTTAAAATTAAAGGTTGGAGGTATTTAAGGTGGAAAAATGCAACCTTGAAGGGTGCTTCGACTTGGGACTGGAGTGGGGCAATTCTTAGGGCACAAAAACACTCTTCCTTGGGTTCTTTGGTGTTACACTCTGTTACTAACTACTTAATTAACCAATGATATCCATTTTTGATCTAATAACCTCTTTACTAACTATGATAGAAAAGGGATTTCCATAATCTCAAAGTCCTATCATAGTTAGGAAAGAAATTTCCTAATGATTAAATACTATCCATGATAGAAAAGAATTGCCTAATACAATACAAGTACTATCATGGATAATTAGTAGCTAACCATGTTAGAAAGGATTCTCCTAACATGGTTAGAAAAGAAACAACCTAATATTAGATTATAATGCCCTGTCACTATGACCGATTAACTAATATTATCAATTATAATCATTATTAATTATCTAACTATGATAGAAAAGACCTTTCATATTATTACAAACCTATCATAGTTAGAAAAGTACTTTACTTATATTACATCCCTGAATCTATTTTTCAATTTCATAAGAAAATACGCGGAAGCGAATGCAGACCTATAAATTGGCAATATACATGACTAATTAATCTAAATAACCTTTGAAACCTAATTTCCTTTCCTGTATTCCGAGCCTGTGCATGATCACCTGCAAAAATGTGAGTAATCATGGGATGAGACAAAATTGTCCCAGTAATCACCACTTAACTCACTATAACAGTGAGATGTGCGGTAGTAAGGGCGTCTAAAGGGTACCACAGTTTTAAAATCAATAATACATATATATATCAAGTTTTCTCCCAGACGTCATTCAAATCTCTGTCACTTCTCAACAATAATCTCATCATCTCTATCTCCAATCCATGCGTATTACTACCCCAACTCTCACACTCACCTATAGATGCATCGTGCCATCAAGGGGCATTTATCTCCAGCATCCAATCTTCACTATATGATTTGACACTGTGCCTCTCTTTACAAGGAGGAGGCAAATTTCCCTCTCTGGCAATCTCCAAAGAGAGAACCCCAATTCTGTTTCCATTGCAGAACGGGAACGGTTGGACTCTTCAATGCCAAACAACCGTAGGTCACTTTCTCTCAATAAGTTGACCTATGATCCCCGGTCTAATCAATCCGAAAAGGATCATCAGTACAAATAACTGTCGATTGGCCTATCGACAGTTATCATTGCGCGATGGTACATAAAAAGCAGTGTCATGCAATGCTCACCATATTCCTGTCAACATCATGTCCACAATATTCAATATTTCAATCACAATTCTCTTCCATATCCATATCGATCCATTTCAATATCTCAACTATTTCACTCATTCCCTCTAACCATCAATATCCCTAACAGATTACTATATAAATCTCTCACATCATACCCAGTACTGAACCAATCCAGAACCACCATCTACACCAGACAGGATAGTATTTATAATGTTTCAAATTTCTTTTATACGAAAATAATCGTGTTTGAAAGGCACCCGATAGCCTGTTTTGTATAAAAATACCCTTTTAAAGATAATATATATATATATATAGAGGGTGAGAAGGGATTTTACAAAATCCCTAACTAACGTCACCCTCAATGTTATAGCAAGGTTAAGTGTGATTACCTGTCGCCCTTTAGCACTCTTTTGTTCTTCATTTTCCTTACCATACTTTGAGAAATCTATGCATATCGCATCCTTTCCTATTATTACACCTGTAGTAATAGGGGTTAAGAATCACTCTAAGTCATAAACAACTAACGTCTCTCTCGTTCTATATAATGCTACCCAATCTCTTTTCTTATATGTTTAATTCTAAGGTAAACATCTTCAATCAATCAAAGCCAAAGCCAATAACTAAATTCACATTCATGAACAAAAAGCCAAGGAACAACAAGCATACATTTCCATTTAAAACACTATACAAATCAACACAGATAAATTCACCCAAATACAACCATGATCAATCACAGGTTCACCAAATCAATACCTTATTAGGTAGAATCAAAACTTCAAATAGAAATTCGGATTTTATTCATGTACTCCCTAAATAATTTCATTAAACAACATTTTAAAACTTTTAAACACATATTCAGTCACAATGCACCACAAATCATCCCAATCCTCTTTTTAGCCTTTAATTTAAACATCCATCCAAATCATATTTCATACACACACACATATATCTAGAACATGTTGTAAAGGAAATTATAGACTTTCACACATACATGTATAGCAAACACGTCTACACTTCAAGAATTCTTTAATAACTTGAACCAACATGTCTCATTGGTTACAAGAAAGCAATAAAGCTTGTTTGCACTTGAAAATCATGAAATAAGATATTAAAATCAGATTTAAATTCTGATTTCAAACCTTAAAGGCACACCAGAATGTTGTTTAACATATATATAGCATACTGTACTTTTGCACTACCATTTGAAACTCAAACTTGTTACTCATAATTATATTGACAATAAATTAAAGAATGACTACGGCTTTTGAATTCCTAAAAATTCCATTCCTTCACACCTTGTAACATCAAGATTCCTTTTCAATCTCCACAATATAAGAACCACTCCTACACCATTAAATCAAACCATTGGAGCTCAAATTTCCCTGAATTTGGCATACAAGCATTCAATGCATCAGAAAATAGTTTGGTCAAAACAGAGACAATAAGCTAACTCACTTAAATACAAGAATTCTACATATATATCAAAGAAGTCAATTAATAACCAAACAACCTATTTTGTAAATATGCCTCCACAAGCCAAGTATCTAGTTAACACAATGTTACTACTACCTGCATTAACTTTTATCTAGCAATAGCTATCATCTACCTTCAACCTTTAACTCAATCCGTCCAAGAATAGAAATCAATGACCCTTCAATCCTTCTTTTAACTTTGTCACATTAAATTTCACTTTTAATTCACTAAGAACAGAATGGTAAAGCCACAACCCATAACACTAGAGTTAGTGAACGGAAATCCTATATACTCCTCCCACAAGACTACATCAACTCCCTTATAATTTTAGATTTCTATATCATAGCTAAAATCATGTTAATGTTATTCATAGCTTTAGTATTCCAATAATACCACCCAATGTCATAATCATTTTTTTTTAAAACTTGGAAAAGCTTAAGATCAATTATTAGTATTCTATTTCCATGTACCCTTCATGACCAACCAGAATAGAATTAGTCAAATAACTCCTAATGCTCAACTTAATACCAAAACTAGGATATACACACACACACACACAACAGTGCTTCTACACCTCACACATAAACACATCAAAACTCATTAATCATCTACACACTTCCATAATTCTGCATAGTTCAAGCTGTAAACCTTATTGCAACACAAGTTTTCTTCTAAAAATATAATGACTTCAATTACTCCTTTATAAAACTCTAACCATAATCATTACATTATCACATCTTATGATTCAACAAGTCCAAACCGCTCAAACAGAAACAACGGAAATAATCACATACCCTAAATCATACCAAACAGCTCCATTACACAATCATTATTAAGTAAAATCAGTCATCAACAATCATTGAGTGCATTCCCAAATTTTCCCTAAAGTGCTGAACCTAATATAACAAGAAGAATAATCCAAGAAAGTTAAAATTCATCCTCAAGCCGATCACAATTCAGAAATAATTTCAAACACTAGAAATTCAACATATATCTACAAAATTCAACTCTACATTACTCCTATATAGATTAATCAAAGATTTTCACTCCATTAACCCCCAGAAAACTCGTCAGCCTTAAGGCACCAAGTCAAGGGTTTGCGAAATATCAACTAAAATCTCAAATTTGCCTTTGATTCCTCACTTATACATGACGAATTGATGATTAATAGTTGTTTGGTTCATTATATGACTCAAGCCTAAGAACCCTAATTCAGATCCCTCTCAATCTCGCAGAGAAAGTAAAGAAGTAGACGGGTTTGGAGAAGTAGAAGGAGGAGATAAGTATATAAGTTAGGGTTTATGAGTATATATATTTTAAATAGAGAAAATTCTAAATATCTACCCATTTTCTTATTCTTAATTATACTTATAGCCCAAAAGTTTGCATATGACACTACTCTTTCTCCCCATCATAATATTATCTAAATTTCACAATACTTTCCACAAAAGTTTTTATTTTCAAATAACTCTCTATTTCTTTAAATTCTAAAGTGAATCAGATTGAATATTAATAATTATCCTAAATATCATGAATTACTCTCTAAGACTTAGAATTTCCTAAATAACACCTCAATAATTTTATTATCCTTAATTAAAAATTTGGGATGTTACATTTGGCATTGGGGTTGTTTGGGGATTGGAGATTGAAGGTTGGGAAGTTGGTGAAAGCATTGAAGGACACTTAAAGCTCCCTCCTTTTGGTGTCCTCTTCATCTCTCTTTACTTGTAAGCATTTATGATTATGAATTCCTTTTGGGGTTGTAGTTTATATTTGATTATGAGTAGCTAAACCTATTTATCTAGGATTATTTTGAACCCTTGTATGGAGTAACTCTTTAAAACTCCCATCCTTTTGTGATTAATGTATATATATGTGTTTATTTTACTCTAGCCCTAATACCTCTAAGTGATTGATCATCATTTAGTTGATATGTTCATTTGACTTATGACTCGAGAGAGCTAAGTTGAGTGTAGAACTTGAGTAAAATAGTGTGAGAACTTGAAGTTTGCATGACAAATGAATGGTTTTGTTAATAAGATAGACATATACTTATTAGCCTCACATAGCCACATTAGGGTTGAAGCTTAAAAATTGGGTTTTATTAATTGTGACAAGACATTGCATGATTAATGGAATTAAACACTTGTTCTTGACTCGACGGAGCATTTATAAGTATTCTAGAACCCTAGGTTAACACATATATAGACATAAAAGTAATTAGGAGAGGAGTTAACTAAATGTTACAAGATACAAGGGGGATAAATAATCCTAGGTGCCAATTAATCCTTGAAAAGAGCAATTTGTCATTATTGTCCAATTTTAATTTTAGAAAATAGTTTTTACTTGTTTAACCCTCAAATCATTTTATGGATAGCTCAACTTAATTTAATCACTAAGCCTCTTGCTTGACCGGATTTGTATCCTAATCCTCGTGGGAACGATCTTTACTTATCATTTTATTACTTGGCTCGACCCGTGCACTTGCGGTGCGAACAAGTTTTTGGCGCCGTTGCCGGGGATTTGGAAACAAATCCCTTGGTCAACCCCAGGCTTGGTTATTAAATTTCGATTGAGCATAATATATATAATTAATTTTTCTTTTCTTTGTCTACTAATACTTTTGTTAGTGCAATACTTGCTTTGTGTTGTTCTTCATCTAGTTTTCTTACACAAGGCTCACTTGTAACCTTTCTAACTAGCTCCCCCTCACACCGAGCAAGGGGTTAACCTTTACACTTAAAGGATTTTACCAACTAAGTTCTCTCAAAGAACAGATAGTGTGTAACACTTAAGTACAATCAATGCTCTTATAACAGAAAGGGACTTAACTACAATGAGTACAGAATAAGTAGATGAAAAGATCACTCAAAGTGTTAAATGCTCTTTACTTTTCTGGACAGCTTTGAATGCTTGAAGATGTTCTTAGTTTCTCGTTCTAACTTGTCTCAAGAATATTCAAAGATAATTGTTCTGCTCATAAATGAAGTTTGAGCTCCTTTATATAGTCTTCAGGCAATTTGACTCTTGGTAGGTGGGAGAGGCGTTTGAATATGGTCGTTTTTCCCACGTTACCGTTTGCCCAATAAATGCTTCATTAATGCATAGCAGGGTTGACTTGCTTTATCTCTGAAAAGTAGCCCTGACACCTCTGCTCTGACATAAGCATTCTGACACTGCATCTTCTGACATTCTGATTGCTTGCGGAAGCAGATTCTCATCCGGAAGCAATTCTACTGAGTGTGCTGCACTGAGTGTTAGTCTAACAGTATAAACATATAGTCACATGCAGTGGGAGTGTTCTTAGTCTAAGAGACCTTCCTTGTATCCGGAAGCACTTCTACATCCGGAAGTAAATCCACTGGATGAAGGATTTTGTTCATTGTTACTTACTCTCTCTCAGTGTTAAGTCAATCCAACAGCCAGCGCTAGTCACTAAGCTATCGGAAGCACTTCTACTGGACGTTGCTTATATTCACTGACGCTTAAGGTTATTCATTCTATCAGTCTGCGCTAGTGAAAGTTTATCAGGAAGTGATTCTACTGGATGTGGCTTATGTTCACTGACGCTTAGTGTTATCTTGTTCCAACAGCCAGCGCCAGCCAAAATCTAACAGGAAGCATATTCACTTCCGGTTGAATCTTAGCTTAGTCTTAAGGTTTTGTATATCTAGTGCTCATGGACTAAGTTATTTCCCTAATGAATTACTTGCTCTCGCTGGGGAATGAATCACACATCCGCGAGCGCTAGTCCTAGTCTATCCGGAAGTAAGTCCTCATCCGGTTGCACTTTTACTTGGGGTTCTATGTTCACTTATTGCTTTCTAAGTTCTTTCATATTTTAGTCTTCATCAAAACTTAAGATTCTAACATTCTCCCCCTTTTTGATGATGACAAACTTAGTTTTATCGATTAAGTTAATATGAAAGGATTAGTAGAAAAATAAGAGCAAGTAACTTAGACAAATATTATTGATAAAGCAGAGATTACAAGTCAGAGTAAGCAAGTAAACAACACATACAAGTAATCTACACTAAGCAAGAAAGAGATATGCATGTAAATAAAGAAAAATTTTCTAAGTTAAAAAAGATAAGTTGGAATGGGTTTTCATGGGTTGTGTTTCTTTTTCTTTTCCCTCTCCTTCTGTCTCTCTTCACTCTCTTTCTGGAGCTTAGCTAACTCGGCCTCATGAACATTCCGGTCTATCTGGGCAATTATCCGCTGAAGCTCTTCTTCATCCCTCTCTCTTCTGAGTCTCTCAGACTCAATGGATTCCTCAAATGCCCTCTTCATGTTCTCTACCTCTTCATACCCAGGGAACCCTGTTGCGTCATCGAAGGGAATGACCACTCCATCGGGATAGTGAACCGCCCGGATTTTCACATTCCAAACAGGGTAGTTGGGATCATCCTCCTCAACTTCCTGGGCTTTCCTCTTTCCCTTTCCTTTGCCCTTGGGTACTGGCTGAGGAGGTTTGGCTTTTGCTCTGTCAGCATCCAGGCAACCCAGTTGTCCAAAAGTGATCTTGTCCGTGTATCCATATTTTTCAAATTCCTCAGGAGTCATATCTTCTATCTCTAATTTGATCTCCTTCAGAATAGGAACAGCTTGTACTGCTGGGATCTCTTGTTCAACACGGGCAGATGAAGATTCTTGCACAGGCTGGCCAGAGGGAGTCTCTTCTTCCTCACTCTCAGCAGATTCAGTGGAGTCAATAATATGCTTGGCACGCTTCCTAGCAACGGCCTTCTTTCTAGATTCACTGAATGTGACTGCTGGCTCAGATGAGGGAGGAGGGGC
Organism: Mimosa pudica; assembly: GCA_029929735.1. Lineage (NCBI taxonomy): Eukaryota > Viridiplantae > Streptophyta > Magnoliopsida > Fabales > Fabaceae > Mimosa > Mimosa pudica. Next base: position 12,090,110 of record JAKELP010000030.1, on the reverse strand, counting down.
AAATGATTGCTCAGACGAGGGGATCTCAGACTCTTGCCCAGAGGATGCAGGGATTGGCTTTGCTATCACAATAGGGGGATGGTTGATCTTCTTCAGTCCCCATCTCATCATAATCTCCTCTAGAATATTTTCACTTGACTTAGTTGGAGGAGGCTCTGATGAAGATGACTCAGGCTGTGAAGGATGTTCATTTGGCTCAAAGACAACCACATCCAATTGTGGTCCTTGCTCAGCCGCTCTCTGCTGCTGCATGAACTGGATGGCTTCTCCCCTTATTAGGCTCTCAGCTCCACCCAGCCTTTGGGATTCCATAGCACGGCGGAGGGCAGCCGCGATGTCTTCATCAATCCAGAGTGATGGCTGGCTGAGAACGTCACTGGTGTCCATGGCCAGGCGAAGCGCAGACATAGCATTTCTCCCCCTTTTGTCATCATCAACAAGGGTGAGTGCCAGGGATGGAGTGGGTGAGGAGGGTGGTGGAGGTTCAGGACCAAATCTCTTTTGGGGTGATGATTCTGGGGAGGAAGTAGAGAGGGTAGATTCTGGGGATGAGGCAGGGTTGGGAAACCAATTGGGAGTGACAAAGAGACCTTCGAAGGGATAAGTGGAGGAATATTCAGTGTAAGAAGTGGTAATGTGTGGGGTAAATGGTAATTGATCATCAGAAAGTGGTTGGAGGCGGGGGTAGTCTCTTAAATAGAGGGAACTGAGGGGGTGAATGGCAGTGTTAAATCCAAGGTGTTCGGCCAAGGGGTTGGATCTGGGTCTAGAGCTTGGATGGGTAGGGTTGGAATGGGAGGAAGGTTCGGCGGAGAGGTGGAGTGGAGAGCGAGTAGGAGCGTTAGGTCGTGTGAGAATGGGTGAGGGAGGTGTAGATGGGGAGTTTTGAGGGGATTGGCGAGGAGAGTGTTGAGGCGAGTCTTGGGTTTGCTGGTCATGGGTAGGTGAAGGTTGGGATTGGTGGTCATTGTTTGGTGATGGAGGGGATTGCTGGTCATTCTGTGGTGGTGGCTGTGGTTGTTGAGTGTTGGGAGGAGGAGGAGGGGGAAGTTGAGGGTGACCAGAAGGAGGAGGAGGTGGGTTTTGGGGAGGAGGAGGAGGAGGTGGTAGGTTACCTTGTTGTGGTTGAGGAATTTGTAGGTGTTGGAGGATGAGATCTAATTTGGCATCCACCCTGGCAAGCTGATGTTCGACCTGGCCAACTCTGTCCTCAAGCCGCTGGATCCGCTCCCTTTGCTGCTGGAACCCAGCATCACAATCAAGCCTTAGAGGGGCCACCAATGACTCAGACAGTTGAAGAAGAATCTCAGCCTTCATCTCTTGAGCAAATGCCCTCACAGTCGCCGGCTGATAAACTCCATAATTTCACAGATTTTCATCTCTATTTTCCTCTAGTTCACACTCTTTTTGATGATACATAGACAACAAAACACACAAATACCAATAGAAAGTGATGCAAATAGGAAATCATTCATTTGTGTGAAATTTGGAGTTTAATGATTGTATATGTGAGACATAGAAACTCTTCAACCCTCTTTCTAGCTTGTGTAGGAAGAGGTGGACAGGTGTTAGAAGCTCTATGAAACCCAAGTGCTACAACAAAAGAGGAAAAAGGAGCAAGGAAAAGCCAATTTTCAATCTTAGGGAAGCTGCACGCCAGTGGCGCGCCAACTGGCGAGCCGCTGGCGAGCCACAAAGCCAACTGGCAAGCCAGCGGCATGTAGTCTCTGGAATCTCACCAGTGGCACGCCAGCTGGCGAGCAACTGGCGAGAGCATGTCACTGCTGCGCGTTTTAGCCAAAATTCTCAGCATATAAAAGGGAAAACTTAGGGCATTTGGAGAGGACTGGAAAACTCGATTGGGCACACCTCTAGGGCACTTTTGAGAGGCTTGAAGAGCTTGAAGAACATTGGGATCTCTTGGGAATCAAGTGGGGAGGCTTGGAGAGATTTGGGTACTCCTCATTTGTGGTTGTAATTTCTTCTCCCTATTCTTCACCACTCTTCAATGCACTCTTTCATAGTTTTAGGGTTTGTTTTATTTGCATTTATGTGTAACTAAAACCCTAATCTAGGGTTGTTATGAACCTATTTATGGATTGAACCATCTACTCTCTCTTTCTTTAAGTAATTAATGAAGTATATGTGTAGTTTTTATCTTGCTCTCTATTTATTTTAAGTGCTTGATCACCACTTAATTAGTTAAATGAAATATGACTTGGGAAAGTGTATTTTGTTTTAGAACTTGGATAAGAACATGTTAGACTTGAAGTTTATGGTTTTAAATGGAAGGTTTGTTGATAACATAGGGATATAGTTATTAACCTAACATAGTCATAATTAGGGTGGTTAAGGAAAAGAGCTAGCATTTATTGTGACAAGAGATTGTGCAATAAATGCTAGCATAAATTTGATCTTGACTTGGGAAAGCTTTTTCAAATGATTTTGAACCCTAGACTTGCACATATTTTCATTTAATCACTTAAAGAAAAGAGAGAGAAACCTTGGTTCATGAAGTAAATAGGGGATTAGCAACCCTAGGTCTTAATTATCATTGTTAAATCGTGTTTGAACTCCAACTCTTTTTACACTTATTTTCCAAACTCTTTTCTTAATTGAACAACAACTCTCAATATGTTTTTACTTACGGTAATTGGGCATGCAATTAGCGCTAATCACTTTGATTAAACTATAATCTCTGCGGAACGACACTTTTTTCTATACTACACTTGACGACCCGTATGCTTACGGAAGCGCACAAAGTCCGCGATAAGTCAATGGCGCTGCCGCCGGGGATTGTAGTTTAAGCAAAAGTTTATTCTCTTGTGTTGATTAGCTTGATTGTGTGATTAATTGCTTTTAAGTAACCTCTTTTCTTATCTTGTGGTAACTTGGTGTTTGGGTGTTTCTAGCTACCTTCGGTGTTAGAAATATCTTTACCTTGGTTGCCTTGCTATTTTCACTTTTGTTTATTGTGATACGTGTGATCTAGTGGTGCTTGTAGGTACTCTTTTCTTAGTGTATGCAAAACATTGAGTTTGGAGACTTGGAAGTAGTACTTGAAGGGTTAGTGGATCTTGAGCAAGAGGTTGAGGTTGAAACTACAGTTATGGCGGAGGATGAGTATGATCGTGCTACAGTTAATGATTTTGCTACTCGGAACATGGGAGGAACTCAATCTTGCATCCGAATTCCGGATGTGCAAGCAAGGAACTTTGAGATCAAGCCGGTGATGATCACAATGCTTCAAATGCATGGGATGTTTCATGGTCTTTACAATGAGGATGCCAACAAACACTTGATGTATTTCTTGGAAGTATGTGATTCATTCAAGCAGAATGGGGTTCCAGCTGATGTTCTTCGACTGCGTTTGTTGCCTTTCTCTCTGCAAGGAAAGGCTAGGGAGTGGTTCAACAACTTACCGGAAGGGTCTATTTCCTCTTGGAATGAGCTTGAAGCTAAGTTCCGGGCTCGGTTTTTCTCTGATGACAAATCTGTTGAGGCTAGGGACGAGTTCTTGAGTTTCAGGCAACATGATGATGAGACTCTCTATGCTGCTTGGGAAAGGTATAAGATGTTGATGAAACAATGCCCTAATCATGGGGTGGACAAGTGGGTAATTGTTCAAATTTTCTGCACCCGCCTTAATCCTCAGTCTAAGGCAATGGTCGACTCTATGACAAATGGTGGATATCGGAATGTGCCAGTGAATGAAGTATTCCGGTTGTTAGATCAGCTATCGGCCAACAATTCTCAAGGGACAGATAGGAGGATTCCTCATTCTTCCACTGCTCTTAAGGAGGATACCGCTACTGCCCAGTTTGCTTCTATGCTATCTGCACTCAACAAGCGGTTTGATGTCTTGGAAACTCAGATTAGGAAGAGTAGTGCTCAAGAGGTGCAAGCAATTCAGTCTACTCCAGTTGTATGTGAACAGTGTTATGATGTGCATCTACCGGATCATTGTCCTCTCTACGCCACTCCAGAATCTGTGAATTATATGGGAAGAGGACAGAATGCTCAGAACAATCCTTACTCTCAGACTTACAATCCGGGGTGGAGAAATCATCCCAACTTTTCCTGGAACCAAGGGCAAAATGTGAATGCATCATCATCTTCTGGTACAAAGGCCCCTTACCCACTTGGTTTTCAAAATCAACCTAGACAAATACCTCCTAAAGAGGAAGAATCTAAGGTGGAGAAAATGTTTGCTCAGATCATGGCCGGACAAGAAGCGCAAAGGGTGTATAATGCTAAAAATGATGCCAAAACGGCCAGTCATGAGACTTCTATCCGGAACATTGAAATACAAATAGGCCAACTCGCCTCTCAAATGAATGCCTCACAAAGAGGAAACCTACCGAGTGACACCATTCCTAATCCAAGACGGGATGGGAAGGAAGAGTGTAAGGCAATCAACTTGAGGAGTGGAAAGCAACTTCCGGATATTCCTCAACTTAGTGGGGTGGAAAAAGATGTTCAAGATGAAGTTGTTATTGATGCAAGTGAAAAGGAACCTCTTGTTGCTAATGATGGTGGAAAGAAGGACGATCAAGTCCAAGAGGCTACCAATGATGTGGTTGAAGAGCAAGTGGGTAATCCGAATGGTGGTGATGACAAGAAAAAGACCAAGGTCTCACCACCCAAGTATTTGCCACCACCACCATTCCCTCAAAGGCTTAAGAAGAATCAAGAGGACAAACAATTCCGGCAATTTATTGACATGTTCAAGCAACTCCATGTGAATATTCCTTTTGCCGAAGCTCTTGAGCAAATGCCTAAGTATGCAAAGTTTATGAAGGATGTGTTGACTAAGAAGAGGCGCTTTAATGAGTTTGAAACTGTTGCCGTGACAAAGAGTTTCACCGATGTGATCAAGCCACTACCTCCAAAGTTAAAGGATCCTGGGAGCTTTTCTATCCCTTGTCACATAGGGGATAAGTTCTTGGGTAAGGGTTTGTGCGATTTGGGTGCTAGTGTCAACTTGATGCCATCCTCCATCTTTAACACTTTGGGGTTGGGAGAAGCTCGCCCGACTACTGTCACTCTCCAACTTGCCGATAGGAGTATCTCTTATCCCCGAGGGATTATTGAGGATGTGCTAGTGAAGGTGGATAAGTTCATTTTTCCAGCCGATTTCATTGTCTTAGATTTTGAAGCGGATAAGGAGATGCCTATGCTCTTAGGGAGACCTTTCTTAGCAACTGCTAGAACTTTGATTGATGTTGAAAAAGGTGAGTTAACTTTGAGGGTAGCCGATGAGGAAGTCACTTTTAACATGAGCCAATTGATGAGAACCCCACTTGCACGCGAAGACTGTTTCTCCATTAATGTGATTGACCATGTGGTTCAAGAAGAGTTTGATTCGTCTTGTGTTAGTGATCTAGTTGAAGCAGCTTTGGTGGGTGTGAATATCGAGAATTTTGAAGTGGAAGATTGTATGGCTATCATGGATGCATCATTACGCTTTCCTAAGTCTTATTCTCAATTTGAGACTCTTGACATTGCTTCAAGCGATAGACCTAGACTCCAACCATCTCTAGTAGAGCCACCCTCTTTGGAGTTGAAGCCGTTGCCATCTCATTTGCGATATGTATTCTTGGGTTCGAATGAAACACTTCCGGTTATCATTGCTTCTGACTTGACTTCTCAACAAGAGGAGAAACTAGTGGAGGTGTTGAAAGCTCACAAAAGGGCCATTGGGTGGACAATTGCCGATATCAAAGGCATTAGTCCGTCTATGTGCATGCATAAGATTTTGCTTGAGGATGATCACAAGACTTCAATTGAGCATCAGAGAAGGCTTAATCCGAACATGAAAGAGGTTGTGAAGAAGGAAATTCTCAAGTGGCTTGATGCGGGTATCATTTACCCAATCTCCGATAGCTCATGGGTGAGCCCAGTTCAATGCGTGCCCAAGAAGGGTGGCATGACTGTAGTGGCTAACACCCAGAATGAGCTCATTCCTACTCGGACTGTTACTGGATGGAGGGTATGTATGGACTACCGCAAGTTGAATACTGCGACTAGTAAGGATCATTTCCCTCTCCCTTTCATTGATCAGATGCTTGACAAGTTAGCGGGTAGAGAGTATTTCTGCTTCTTGGATGGGTATTCGGGTTATAATCAGAATGTTATTGCTCCGGAAGACCAGGAGAAAACCACTTTCACATGCCCTTATGGTACTTTTGCTTTCAAACGCATGCCCTTTGGGTTGTGCAATGCTCCAGCCACATTCCAGCGGTGTATGATGGCTATCTTTGCAGATATGATTGAGCACACCATGGAGGTGTTTATGGATGACTTCACGGTGTTTGGTGACTCCTATGATGAGTGTTTAAGTCACTTGGCACAAGTGTTGAAACGGTGTGAGGAAACCAATCTTGTCCTTAATTGGGAAAAATGTCATTTCATGGTAAAGGAAGGTATTGTCTTGGGTCATAGAGTCTCAAAGAGTGGCTTAGAGGTTGACAAGGCCAAGATTTCGATTATTGAGCAACTTCCTCCACCTATCAATGCTAAGGGTGTGAGGAGCTTTTTGGGTCATGCCGGCTTCTACCGTCGCTTCATTAAAGATTTCTCCAAGATAACTAAGCCTCTCTGTGTTTTACTTGAGAAAGATGTTGTGTTTGACTTCAATGATGCTTGTTTGAAGGCATTTGAGGAGTTGAAACAGCGCCTAGTCACTGCTCCGATTATTGTCGCTCCGGATTGGTCTCTTCCTTTCATTCTTATGTGTGATGCTAGTGATTATGCAGTGGGAGCCGTTTTGGGGCAGAAAAGGGAAAAGCTCTTCCATCCGATTTACTATGCAAGCAAGACTCTAGATAGCGCTCAAGAGAACTACACCACCACTGAAAAGGAGCTCTTAGCTGTTGTGTATGCTTTTGGCAAATTTAGATCTTACTTAATTGGTTCGAAGGTGGTAGTCCACACTGATCATTCAGCTTTGCGGTACTTGTTTAGTAAGAAAGATTCCAAGGCAAGGTTGATCCGATGGGTTTTGCTACTTCAAGAGTTTGATTTGGAGATTGTTGATAGGAAAGGTTGTGAGAACCAAGTTGCGGATCATCTATCTCGATTGAGTACTGATGCTCAGGGTGATGAGGGCTCTGCAATCCATGAGGTGTTTCCCGATGAGCAGTTATTTATGGTGATGGTTACAGAAGTACCTTGGTATGCAGACATTGTGAATTTTCTGGTTAGTGAGATTGTGCCCGAAGACTTGAATCATCATCAGAAGAAGAAGTTCCTTCATGATGTTAAGTATTACCATTGGGAGGAACCATTCTTGTTTCGTTATTGTGCCGATCAGGTGATACGCCGATGTATACCGGAATGTGAGCAGTGGGAGATTCTCTCTTGTTGTCATGCTTCTGAGTATGGGGGTCATTTTGGTGGAAACAAGACTGCTGCAAAGGTGTTACAATCAGGTTTCTTTTGGCCTACTCTCTTCAAGGATGCTCAAGGTTTTGCTATGAGTTGTGACCGATGTCAAAGGTTGGGAAATCTTTCTATGAGGGATGAGATGCCTCTCAATAATATGCTTGAGGTGGAGATATTTGATGTTTGGGGGATTGACTTCATGGGACCATTCCCTAATTCCTTCAATAATCAATATATCTTGGTAGCAGTGGACTATGTATCCAAGTGGGTTGAAGCAATCGCTACTCCAGCTAGTGATGCTAAGACGGTGATTAAGTTCCTTAGGAAGAATATTTTCAACCGTTTTGGAGCACCGAGGGCTATTGTTAGTGATGGAGGCACTCATTTTTGTAATCAAAAATTTCGTGCTCTTTTGGAGAAGTATGGGGTGAGTCATAGGGTAGCTCTAGCCTACCATCCTCAAACTAACGGTCAAGCCGAGGTTTCTAACCGGGAAATTAAGAAAATCCTTGAGAAGACTGTGAATACTACCAGGAAGGATTGGGCAATGAAACTTGATGATGCCTTGTGGGCCTACCGTACTGCTTATAAGACTCCGATTGGTATGTCGCCATATCGGCTAGTCTTTGGTAAGGCCTGCCACCTTCCCGTGGAGATTGAGCATAGTGCATTTTGGGCTATCAAGAAGCTAAATTTTGATGAAAGTGCTGTGGGTGCTAAGAGACTATTGCAATTGAATGAATTAGAAGAGTTCCGCTACCATGCTTATGACAGTGCTATGAGCTACAAGGAAAGAACTAAGAGGTGGCATGATCGGCACATCAAGCCGAAGACTTTTGAGCCGGGGCAACAAGTCCTATTGTACAACTCTAAGTTGAAGCTTTTCCCGGGCAAGCTCAAGTCTAAGTGGTCTGGTCCGTTCATAGTGGTGAAAGCTTATGACAAGGGTCAAGTGGAACTTGAAGGCAAGAGTGGGGAGAAGTTTAAGGTTAATGGACACCGGATCAAGCATTATTGGGGTGGTGAGATTGATCGCCAAGCTACCTCAATTTCAGTCCCTCAGTCCACATGATACTGCCAACAGTCGAGCTAAGGACTATAAACTAAGCGCTTCTTGGGAGGCAACCCAAGTTCTTAACTCTAATCCTTCATTTTGATATTTTACCTAACTTTAGGTTGTTTTTGGTAGTTTTGGTCTTGTTTCTCTTGTGTGTAGGGAGAAAGGTCCTCACTGATACTTGAACCACCACCTGATGGGGAGAGCTGGAGCTTACGTTTTGGAGGGCAGGAAGAGGTCTACAAGGGGGAGTAGATCTAAATTTCAAACTTCATGCAATTTTGAGCATCATTTTTGGTTATTGCATGGAAACATCTTGATGAACTGAAATCTGATGTTAATGTGCCACTTGACCAATTTGAACTTGATGAGCTGAATTGTGATGGAATGAATGCTTGTTTGTGTAGAAATAATCTTTGGTGTTTTTGTGAGTACTTGTAGTTGTGAGAATTAAGTAGCATGTGATTGAATCTATGTCTGTGGTGTTTGGACTTTGTGTTGATGTGTTGAAAGCAAGTTTCCTTGGTGTACTAAAAGCACCTTGCATTGTCTAGTAATTGAAAAGTCTGTTATGTGATGAAATTCCTGTGATTATGTGCTGCTTGTTTGATTTTTGGGATATGGCATGGAGTGTTAGTGATTATTGGTTATGTCATGCGATTGAGGGTTGATGTCAAAATGTGATCTTTTTAGATCCAAAGTCAATTGGGAGTTTGATATGATGTTTTTGATTGATCATAGGGATGATTTAAGGGCTTATAAGCTAGTTGAAATAGGCATAGGGCATGTTGACAAAATTCTGCAGACAAAATGATATTGCTGTCAAATTCTCGCCAGTCTGGCGAGCAGCTGGCGAGCAAAGGCATGGAGCCTCTGGAAACTCGCCGGTCGCTCGCCAATTGGCAAGCGACTGGCGAGCCTCTTAAAAAAAAAAAAAGAAATTTGAAAGCACCAACAAAAAAACCTAACCTAGGCTCCCCTTCCCATTCCTCGCCGTCAGCCCCCTCCCCACTCTGAACACACACACACAAGACAACCACCCGCCCCACCGCCATCCCTCTCTCGGATCCGTCGCCCTCACCCATCTCACCGGCCGCCACCCATCACCACCACTCGTCTTCTCTCTCTCTTTCTCACGTCACGACCACCCTCCCCACCACCAGTCCTCGTCGTCGCTCCCCCCTCCTCCGTCGGCGCCGTCGAGCCCGACGGCGGCCCTCTCTCTCTCTCTCTCTCTCACCTATTCACCGCTCATTTTGCATCTCCTTCTCTCCCTCATACACACTACAAATCCGCGACAGACCTCTCTCTCACTTCGTCCTACTCTACAAGCCGCCACTGCTCGCCGGTGACACCCCTCACCGCCGCCGTCTCTCCCTCTCTTGCCTTCACCACCACCATTTTCTCTATTTCTTCCACCTAGGTAACTTTCAGGGCTCTTGACTTTCCTTAGTTTTATGTTGAGTTTTGATTAGCCTAGGTTAAATTTCAATAAAGTAGAGGCTTTTGAAATATCTTGAAGGGATTAGAGCTGGTGAACAATAAAGTGGATTTGTATCACTGTCAGGATGAAATTTTTGTGACTATAGTGGTTATGACTTGTGATTGGACTGAGCATGTGAGAGTAGGAATGAGTATGAGCACAAGAGTTGATTGATTTGCTTGGTGTAATATAGTTGAGAAGGTGCATTTTGGAATAAGAGGTGCTACACCGTTTTTGCTGTTGATTTAGCATATCTGGGGCTCTTCACTGATTTCATGACAAGTGTTTTAGCATCAAATTTGGGCTTTAAGCTTGTACTCAACTTTTGAAGTTTTAGTATGTGATCTTTGTGGAAGTTTAAACTGCTTTTGTTAATCATAAATCACTTTAAACCCAAATTTATGCTAAAGCACATGTTTTGAACACATTCATCACTTGAGACAAATTTTGGAGTGGAAAGTTTGAGGTGTAATTGGCTAAAATAGATCCATGAAAGTTTAATTAGCATTGAAAGTGAGCTACACACTACTTACATCTTTGAGGGTTGTTTTGGTTTGCCCTTGAAATTTTTGAAAGTCATTTTGACCTTAATAACTTTACCATACTTTAAATAAAGTGTGAAGATCAATTTCAATGCTAATGAAAACCATGATTGGATATTCTATGTCACATGAAGTTCTGGACTGGATGGTTGTTTGGTTTAAGCCTAGTTGGGGAATTGTTGAGAAGTTTGAGGCTTAGTATAGTTTGAGTTTGGGGGGTTTAGTTATGAGGCCTTTCTCCATAGGTTTTCTTTCTTAAGCACTTTTTAGGTTAGGTAGTCCCTTTTCTAGGATTGAACTTAGATTATTCATAGGTTAGTGTTTGAGTTTGTTTGTGCTAAATGTTGTTGTGTGCTTGTTGGTTTGTTTTGATGTTCATACAGATCATGCCAGTCAGAAGCACTCGGTCATCCACCAAGGGGGTAGAGAAACGAAAAGGCAAAAGAGTTGCCTTATCTGAGAAAGGAAAAGGTAAACAGCCTGTTGATCCTGCACCATCAACAAGTGAGAATCAGACATCTGGTAAGCCTGAAAAGAAGAGAGGGTTGTGGCAAGAGAAGGCTTACCCCGAAACAAATAGATGTGGCTTTCATGCCTTGGCTATTGGGGTGCATGGGCTGCACCGGCTGTTAGTGCCTAGACAGGTGGGGAATCTTGAGTGGGTGGAGCACTTCTATGGAGAGAATTTGTTGTGGAGATCCCGGAGTAAGGTTTACCACCCAAACACAGGAGTAGTCATCAACTCCTTCCTCACATGTGAGAGCATCCGACATTTCTATGACTTACCAGGGGCAGGTGGTTGGTTCCACAAAAGAGGACCTCAGTATTATTTGCTTAAGGCTAGCCTGAATCCTGATGCTCTTACATGGCTCCATTTCATATCAACTAATGTCCAACCAACAACACACACGAGCGACATAACAGAGGAGCAGGCTTTGCTCATCCATCTATTCATGACCGCTCAAAGAGTTAAGGTTGAGGACATTATTTACTCTAGCCTCACTGCAGCATGTGTATCAGGTCGTCAGGATGCAGCACTCATATTCCCCCATTTGATATCAGATAGTTTTCTCCAAGGAGGCATGCCTGACCCCGCGTGGCGCAGACCATTCTTACCCCTGAACCCATGTGACTACCACTTTCTCAGGCGCTTCCCCATGCCCCATATGCTTCCACCTGCACCTCCAGTGGTGGTCCCTGCGGACCCTGTGCAGGGAGTTGACCCCATCCATCAGCTAGCCGCAGACCTTGCAGCCTTCCGTACACGTTTTGATCATTTTGAGGTTAGGCATGATTTACAAATGGAGTTTATAGTTGCTGGCTTGAGAGAGCTGGGAGTGCAGGCTCCATTTAATGAAGTGGATACAGATAATGCTGCAACTGAAGGGGAAACAGAGCAGGACGATGGGGATGATGAGGGGACTAGCGATAGTTCCGATGATGATGACAGTGGAGATGATTCGGATAGCATGGTGGAATGACTGTGCTTGATCTGTGTGATTAACTGTTGTGCATGTTGTTGTTGCTTGTTGTTTTACTTATTAGCTAGGTCGTGTGTTTGTCGTGTAGGTGATTAGTTGTAACCTCACTCTGACTTTTGCTACTGGTTGTTCATGTTACTTGACCTTGTGAATGCATGCTAAATCTTCTCCTACTTATGTTGGTTGTGTGCCTTGTGCTTGCACTTTTCTTTGTCTGCATCACAGTGAGGACACTGTTTGATTTGAGTTTGGGGGGAGGGTTGCTAAGCACTTGTGAAACTTTTTGGACATTGAATAAATTCTTTTTGGTAAATAATAAGTGCACAGGGTATAGTTTTTGTTTTGGATGATGAAATTGTGAGATTTGCATACCATGCTTAAGTTGTTGCTTGTAGTTTTTGATGAGTGGGCTATAAGTTCTCTTGAAATCTGTTAGAAAGTTCAATGATTACAACTAGTTGAATAACTATGGGGTTTATGGAAAAATAGATATGTATGCATTGCATAACATGAGTTGTTGCATTAAGGCAAGTCTTTACCTGATTCTAATGAGTAATTTGCGCACATTAGAGGTTAGGGTGTATTTGGAAGGGTTTGAGGAAGGAAGATTTGCAATAACCCAAATATATGCATCTGTTTTCATTTGAAAATTTCAAAATTCCTTTTGGAAAACTTTAACATTTTTCACAAATTGCGCTTAACTTTGAAAAGTGATTGAGGCAGTTCTTAAATGCGATTGAGCCTTTCAAGCCATCCTTGATGATATCTATCTCATTTGCACCCTTTTTGAGCCTTATAAAGAAAAACCATGTGAAATTTCTTTTTGAAACCCACATCGGACTTAACCCTTATAGCCCGAAAAACCATGAACTACCTGAATCTTGAGATAATGTACATTTCATTAGTAGTGAGGATTAGTACGGTTGTAAAGGTGTGTAAATGTAAGTGCATTGTGAGAAGGGAAATATTAGTTGTGAAAGAAAAGTTTGTACTCCTAAGTCAAGAAAAAAAAAAGAGAAAAAGTTGAAAAAGAAGAAAATGAGTATGAAAAAGGAAATGAATGAATGAATGATGCAATGAGACTAGGAGTACAAAGAATCAACTTGAGATAAGTTTGGGGGAATTTTGAGCTTTTTGAAAGAACATTTTGTGTATGAGTGAATAAAATGGAATGTTAGTTATCTCAAGACCTTTGAACTCCTTTTCCTATTCTTTCAAATAGCTAGTCACTTAACCCCTTAGCCTCATTACAAGCCTTGAAAAGTCCTCTTGATTTTGAAGTTATGTGCTAAAAGTTTAAAATTGAGAAGAGTGAAGAAAGGAATGAGAAATTTGAAAAATGACAGCATATTCATGATTTGAGGTTATTGCAAAAGGACCAGAGAACTTGGAAGAATTCTCCTAATCTCATCACACACACACCTACTCATTGAATCTTGAAAAACTTGTTTTACATCCTATGTTTTCCATACATCACATAGTGATGGCAACATATGAGAACAAGTATTTCAATCAAAGTAAAGTGAGCTTATAGTCAACTCCATAATCTTTTTGAAAATTTGCTTGAGGACAAGCAAGAACTTAAGTTTGGGGGAGTGATAAACTCCATAATTTCACAGATTTTCATCTCTATTTTCCTCTAGTTCACACTCTTTTTGATGATACATAGACAACAAAACACACAAATACCAATAGAAAGTGATGCAAATAGGAAATCATTCATTTGTGTGAAATTTGGAGTTTAATGATTGTATATGTGAGACATAGAAACTCTTCAACCCTCTTTCTAGCTTGTGTAGGAAGAGGTGGACAGGTGTTAGAAGCTCTATGAAACCCAAGTGCTACAACAAAAGAGGAAAAAGGAGCAAGGAAAAGCCAATTTTCAATCTTAGGGAAGCTGCACGCCAGTGGCGCGCCAACTGGCGAGCCGCTGGCGAGCCACAAAGCCAACTGGCAAGCCAGCGGCATGTAGTCTCTGGAATCTCGCCAGTGGCACGCCAGCTGGCGAGCAACTGGCGAGAGCACGTCACTGCTGCGCGTTTTAGCCAAAATTCTCAGCATATAAAAGGGAAAACTTAGGGCATTTGGAGAGGACTGGAAAACTCGATTGGGCACACCTCTAGGGCACTTTTGAGAGGCTTGAAGAGCTTGAAGAACATTGGGATCTCTTGGGAATCAAGTGGGGAGGCTTGGAGAGATTTGGGTACTCCTCATTTGTGGTTGTAATTTCTTCTCCCTATTCTTCACCACTCTTCAATGCACTCTTTCATAGTTTTAGGGTTTGTTTTATTTGCATTTATGTGTAACTAAAACCCTAATCTAGGGTTGTTATGAACCTATTTATGGATTGAACCATCTACTCTCTCTTTCTTTAAGTAATTAATGAAGTATATGTGTAGTTTTTATCTTGCTCTCTATTTATTTTAAGTGCTTGATCACCACTTAATTAGTTAAATGAAATATGACTTGGGAAAGTGTATTTTGTTTTAGAACTTGGATAAGAACATGTTAGACTTGAAGTTTATGGTTTTAAATGGAAGGTTTGTTGATAACATAGGGATATAGTTATTAACCTAACATAGTCATAATTAGGGTGGTTAAGGAAAAGAGCTAGCATTTATTGTGACAAGAGATTGTGCAATAAATGCTAGCATAAATTTGATCTTGACTTGGGAAAGCTTTTTCAAATGATTTTGAACCCTAGACTTGCACATATTTTCATTTAATCACTTAAAGAAAAGAGAGAGAAACCTTGGTTCATGAAGTAAATAGGGGATTAGCAACCCTAGGTCTTAATTATCATTGTTAAATCGTGTTTGAACTCCAACTCTTTTTACACTTATTTTCCAAACTCTTTTCTTAATTGAACAACAACTCTCAATATGTTTTTACTTACGGTAATTGGGCATGCAATTAGTGCTAATCACTTTGATTAAACTATAATCTCTGCGGAACGACACTTTTTTCTATACTACACTTGACGACCCGTATGCTTACGGAAGCGCACAAAGTCCGCGATAAGTCACCGGCACTCTTGCAGCACGGCTTGGCCCAGCATGGGAGTCAACTTCCTGATCCCCGGCACCAGATGTAGAGGGGGCTAAAGTCTGAGAGGCGCTGCCCGCCTGTGATCCTGAGCGAGTAGGCTTAGAAGCCCTCAAGTACCTAATGCCCATCTTCCCGATGTTGGTTGCTCCTACAGGTTTACACTTTACATTCTCTTCCTCCACAGCCGATGTGGCCTTGATCAGATGCTTCTCAAGGAGGAAGGCAATGATGGTGGGATAGGGAAGATAGCCAGACTTGTCATTAGTCAACCAGCGCTGAAGCTCAAGGCAGATCAATTGGCCGGGGTTGATTGGCTGGTGGGTGAGAATTCTGGGGAACCACGGATTGTCAATCAAGGTGAACTCGTTGAAGTTACCCCCTTTGTGTGTCATCATTCGGGAGTAGACGTAGTACAAGAGCCTGTAAGAGTCAGACATCTTGGATACCTTTTTCCCTGAGGTGCCATACAACTTCTCGAGATCCTCCTTGCTGAACTTTAGTGACTCAGGGTATAGCCACTCATTCATGCTCTCGTCTGTGATCCCCATCATCTCATTCAATGTCTTCCACGTGAACCTGAAGGTTCTCCCCCTTACAGTGGCAGTGAAGGAGAGTTTGTGGATTTGCTCTTTCCCATCAACCTTCTTGAACTTAGCCTTGCCAGTGAGGGATTGACAGAAGACACGCATGACGTTGACATTGTAGTCCTGGTTGATCCCCAGCCAGGGCATGTACCTCTCGAGGTAAGGGCGCAGATGAGGGAACCCTAGTTCATCAACCTTGTTCAGATCGATGAACAGGCCATGGTTGAAGATTGGAATGGAAGTCTCAAACTTGGCGGCCACAGCTTCCAATGCCCCATCTCTGTAAACTGACGGGTCATCCTCTTCAACCCTTTGCCTCTTGGAAGAAGGCTCTTCAGCGAACTGAACCCTCTTCTCTTTTCCTTTCCTCTTGGCTTCCCTCGCTTGCTCAAGCCCAGAAGCCACTGGCTGTTCTGCCACTCTTCCAGAGGTTCCAGGCTGTTCCTGAACATTTTCATCCTGCCCCTGTGTTCGCCCAGAACCTTCATGCTGTTCTTTACGCTGTTCATCACGTTTCCCAGATTTCTCAGAATGTTCATGTCGAGATTTCCCAGATTTCGACTTGTGTTTCTTGGATAAAGAATGTTTCTTATGTTCCTTGGTAACTGGGTTGGTTTCATGTGATCCGGCCATTTTTGTGGATTTAAGGTTGGTTTGTGGTAAAGAAGCGAAAGAAAATGTGAAGGAAATGAAGAACGGATGAAGAACACAGATGAAGATGAAGAAAATTTCAGAGAGAATGGTGAAAGTGAATTTGATGCAAGTAAAAAGTGAAAGTGAAAAATGACACCCTATTTATAGGCAAAGTTACTGAGGGTAAAATGGTCATGTCTTTTCAGATTTTCACACATTGGGTAACGTAAAAATTTTAAGTTGGAACGACACACCTGATGACACGTGTCGCTTCATCTTATCTGAAAGGGCACACCTTCTCATAAAGGGAGTTGAAACGTTTTCTGAAGTGACGTGTCTCTTGGTCTGGCACTGGCGCTCACTTGGTTTTATCATCCAGTGTCAGCGAGTGATCATCCGAAAGTGGTTCTGCTTCCGGTAGCGATTACTTAAGATTTAACATTGAGGACCTGCAAAAAGAACATTTTGGCACTCCGATGCCTAAGTTAGTATTGTTGTAAGTTTTAAAATAACCAAATATAATAAATAGAATTTACACTTCATTTGGGTTTACCATTCCCAAGTCACCTCTTATGAAAGTAAATTGTTCAACCCCCAGAGGCTTGGTGAAGATGTCTGCAAGCTGTTGTTGTGTGGGGACAAACTGCACCTTGACATCCTTCTTTTGAACATGGTCTCTGATGAAGTGATGTCTGACATCAATGTGCTTTGTCCTTGTGTGCTGAACCGGATTCTTGGCGAGGCTGATTGTGCTTGTGTTGTCACAGAGGATGGGTGCCTCAGGGAACTCCAAGCCAAGGTCTCTCAGTTGGTTCTTCAGCCACAGTACTTGGGCACAACAACTTGCAGCAGTAATGTATTCTGCCTCAGTGGATGACAGGGACACGCAGGTTTGCTTCTTGCTAGCCCAAGACACCAGACAACCACCAAGGAAGGCGCATTGTCCACTGGTGCTCTTTCTGTCAGTCTTATAACCTGCATGATCAGAGTCAGAATAAGCCCACAAGAACTCTTGGTTACCTCTGGGATACCAAAGACCAAGTTCTTGTGTTCCCTCAAGGTAGATGTGACTCCTTGGGGTTGGCTTGAAATCTAGCACACATGCCTACACTAAATTGAATGTCAGGCCTGCTGGCTGTTAAGTATAAGAGGGAACCTATCATTCCTCTATACATGGGCAGGCTGACAGATTTACCCTTTGCGTCAGCATCGAGTGCGGCAGTGGTGCTCATAGGAGTATCATACTCCTTGCACTCATCCATCCCAAACTTTTTGAGTAGCTCTCTGCAATACTTAGCTTGGGAGATGAAAATTCCATTCTTCTTCTGTTTAATCTGCAGGCCTAGGAAGAATGTGAGTTCTCCCATCATAGACATTTCGAACTCACCCTGCATGGTCTTAGAAAAATCTTCACAAAGTTTTTCATTAGTTGCCCCAAAGATAATATCATCAACATAAATTTAGACAATTAACATGTTTCTATCTTTGTGAAGGATAAACAGTGTATTATCAAGTTTGCCTCTTGAGAAACCCTTGCCTAGCAGAAAACTGCTAAGTCTCTCATACCAAGCTCTAGGAGCTTGTTTTAGGCCATATAAAGCTTTCTTTAATCTATACACATGTTTGGGATGCTTGTGATCCTCAAAGCCAGGAGGTTGTTCTACATATACCTCTTCCTTAATATAACCATTAAGAAATGCACTCTTTACATCCATTTGATATAGCCTAAAGCCCTTCATGGATGCAAAGGCTAGAAGAATCCTTATTGCTTCAAGTCTAGCGACTGGAGCAAAGGTTTCTTCATAGTCAATGCCTTCTTCTTGGTTATATCCTTTGGCTACTAATCTGGCTTTGTTTCTTGTAATTTAACCTGTCTCATCCAGTTTGTTTTTAAAGACCCACTTGGTCCCTACTATAGATTGATGAGACGGTCTAGGGACTAGTTCCCAGACTTGACTTCTCTCAAATTGATTTAGCTCTTCCTGCATGGCAATAATCCAGTCGCAGTCCTCAAGAGCTTGTTCAACTGAAGTTGGTTCTATTTGAGATAGAAATGCACCAAACTCAACTTCATTTTGAACTTGTCTTCTGGTTCTGACACCAGAAGAAACATCACCAAGCACTTGATCAAGAGGATGATCTCTGTGATGCCTCCTAGCTGTTGGCAACTGTGCCTCATCAGGCACGGTCTGTACTCTAGGTTCATCACTGAGTTCATCTTCTTCCTTAGGATTGCTTGCTGGTGTTTCTTTTGGTGGTGAAGAAGATGATGGTAATTTTGGAAGATTAAGCATTTCATCATCTTCTGTGGATTGTCCCCATGTAGGAGTTTCATCGAATACAACATGCATTGATTCTTCTACAATTCTAGTTCTCATGTTGTATACTCTATATGCTTTGCTCCTAAGGGAATATCCTATGAATATACCTACATCAGCTTTTGGATCAAATTACCCAGATTTACCTTTCCATTGTTGTGCACATAGCACTTTGATCCAAAGATTCTCAGGTGGCTGATGTTGGGCTTCCTCCCTTTGTACAGCTCATAGGGAGTCTTATCCAGTCCCTTGCGAACATAAGCTCTGTTAGAGATATAGCAAGCAGTGCTCATAGCGTCCGCCCAGAACACTTGAGAAACCTCTTTCTCATTGAGCATGCTTCTAGCCATCTCTGTCAGAACCCTGTTCTTTCTCTCGACAACTCCGTTCTGTTGAGGGGTCCTAGGAGCTGAGAAGTTGTGTTCTATGCCATTTTGTTCACACAGCTCTGAGAAGCTATGGTTCTCAAATTCTCCTCCATGATCTGTCCTTATGGCTGTGATTTTGAGCTCTCTCTCATTCTGCACTTTCTTAGCCAGGACAACAAAAGCATCAAAAGTATCTTGCTTAGAGGCAAGAAACATAGTCCAGGTGAACCTTGAATAGTCATCCACCACCACTAGAGCATATAGGTTTCCACCCAAGCTCTTCACTCTTGCTGGCCCAACCAAATCCATGTGGATTAGTTCCAAGGGCCTGCTGGTGGAGACTTTCTTCTTGGTTGTGAACGAGGACTTTGTTTGCTTTCCTCTTTGGCAGGATTCACAGATAAAATCATGCTTTACTTTAAATGATGGAATGCCTATAGCTAGCTCCCTTTTAATTAGCATGTCGAGTTGAGTGAAATTAACATGAGCTAGTCTCTTATGCCAAAGCCAACTGTTCTCATCACTGGATATAAAGCATTTTTCTTCTAGTTGTTGACACAAGTCTAAAGTATATAGGTTTCCATTTCTATTAGCCTTAAGTTTACACTTTAAGTTGGCCTTATCTAAACTTAGATCCTGCTTATCAACTATTATGCACTCATGTGAATCAAATATTACCCAATTTCCTTTGTCTGTGCTCTGGCTGACGCTTAGCAGGTTGTGACAGAGACCGTCCACTAGGTAGACATCTTTTACTGGTCCGACCTCTCCAACTCCAGTGATCTTTCCACTTTGATTTCCTCCAAAGGTTACTGTGGCTCCATCTTTGATCACCAGAGATTTGAACTTGTCTCTGTCTCCAGTCATATGTCTCGAGCATCCGCTGTCAATATACCATTTCTTGTTCTTGGATGCTTTGAGACACACCTGGAAAAATCAAGCAAACTTAGGTACCCAATCTTTCTTGGGTCCTCGATGATTAGTTTTCAATGCCCTTGGTCTAGAGTCATCCTTGACCTTGGGCTTATGATTATTCAGAGCCTCTGGCCGAGTACTGGCTCTGAACTCTTGGGTTTTCCCTTTGGAATGATTCCAGGCTTGGGATCCTTGTCCTCTCTTAGTTTCCTTTGCAGGAGGAGGATCCTTTGTTGCCTTGGTTCCTCTAGGGACCCATTTGTAGGAGCTGCTTGCTCCATGCTTCTTGGCATTACAGGTGGACGTGGAGTGTCCCTTCCTGTTGCAATAGTTACAGAAGCTGAAGGGTGAGGAGCTATGACTAGAGGCTTTATGGAAGAACTTTAAGTAGGGCTTTACTTTTGGTTCAACCCACTTCTTCCCTCTAGGAGTATATCCTAAGCCAGTTCTATCCCTATATGCCCTTTGATTCATTAAAATTATATTTAACATTTCTGAGCCATTTGTAAACTTCTGCAGGGCATTTTGCAGCTTGTCTTTCTCAGCTGAGACTTTGCTGCAATTAGGGCAGCTCTCAAGTGTTGGGTCATTGGGTTCTGTTTGGGGAGAACCCTGTCCTTCCACTAACGGAAGTGTTCTAGCTTTCGCTAGCTCATCACTCAGTGAACCCACCTTGGACTCAAGTGATTCCTTTTTAGCTTTCAACACTTTATATGCTCTACATAAGCGGAAAAATTCTACATGCACCTCATTATATGCTTCTTGAAGTTCAGGGAAGGTTACCTCACTATCCTCATGGATAGGATCAAATTCTGGGGATACTTCCTCATCTTCTTCTCGAGCAACAAGGCAGAGGTTGGCTACCTCTTCCTCATCACTTGCTTCATCATCCGAGCTATTCACCCAGATAGAAGATACAAAGGCCTTCCCTTTGTCTTTGCCTTTCGACTTCTGCAGGCTGGGACACTCAGCCTTGAAGTGACCAGGCTTCTTACACTCAAAGCACACAGGAGCCTTTTCCTTCTTGTAACCCCTCCTTTGGCTGGAGTCACCCTTTTGAAAGCCTCCTTTCTTTCTGAAGAACTTTCTGAACTTTTTCACCATCATAGCCATCTCTTCATCATCCATTTCCTCCTCATCATCCTCATCATCATCTTCAGTCTCCTTGTTGGGAGCAACAAGGGCAAGATTTTTGGCCTTGGATGAGGCTTGAGGGGCTCTCTGAGCTAGCAGTGTAGGCTCATATTCGGCTAGGGAGCCAAACAAAGCGGTGATGAAGCTAGTTGATTCACCCTGGACTTCCTGTAAGATAGTCACTTTGGTGATCCAGTCACCTTTCAAGATCTTTAGAATCTTGCTCACTTGCTCCCTTTCAGGAATGTCCTTACCCAGCGAGGCCAAGTTGTTGATGAGGTGAGTGAATCTGAGCTCCAGTTCTCTGATAGGCTCAGTGGGGCTAAGCATGGCGAACTTGTGGAATTCTTCCACCAGCATCTCAACACGTCTTGCTTTCACTCCCCTGGTTCCAGAGTGAGCAGCCTCAAGAGCCTCCCACATATCTTTAGCATTCTTGTGGTGACTGATCCTGTGGAACTCCTTGGGACTGAGAGCACACTGGATGTAGTGCATGGCCCTATAGTTCAGCTGGACTAGGGCATAGTCCTGAGGGGTGTAACTGCTTCTTGGCTTGGCAAAGCCATCATCATCTAAGGGAGTGTGATCCCCACGTTCGATGACATCCCAGAGTCTAATGTCACTGGACTTGATATAAGTCTCCATTCTAAACTTCCAGAATGGATAGTTGTACCCATCAAAGCCAGGAGGCTTGTTGGGCTGAATAGAGACGTCTGGTAGAGAGTAGTCAGTATCCATTACAAGATCTTTGCTTTCTGGATTCGTTGGAATCTAGTGAGAAAGACCCGCTCTGATACCAAATGAAAGTAATGGATGCACAAGAGGGGGGGTGAATTGTGCTACAAAAATAAATGCTCAAATAAAACCAACACAGGATTTATACTGGTTCGGTCTACCTGACCTACGTCCAGTTCTCAACCACCCAGGCCGAGTTCCACTATCTCTCAGGTTTTAAATCGGGTTCACCTGAAACCTTACAACTGCAAGTTTTGGACGGGATCACTTGCAACCTTACAACAAGTTTTACACAAGGCTCACTTGTAACCTTTCTAACTAGCTCCCCCTCACACCGAGCAAGGGGTTAACCTTTACACTTAAAGGATTTTACCAACTAAGTTCTCTCAAAGAACAGATAGTGTTACACACTTAAGTACAATCAATGCTCTTATAACAGAAAGGGACTTAACTACAATGAGTACAGAATAAGTAGATGAAAAGATCACTCAAAGTGTTAAATGCTCTTTACTTTTCTGGGCAGCTTTGAATGCTTGAAGATGTTCTTAGTTTCTCGCTCTAACTTCTCTCAAGAATATTCAAAGATAATTGTTCTGCTCATAAATGAAGTTTGAGCTCCTTTATATAGTCTTCAGGCAATCTGACTCTTGGTAGGTGGGAGAGCCGTTTGAATATGGCCGTTTTTTCCATGTTACCGTTTGCCCAATAAATGCTTCATTAATGCATAGCAGGGTTGACTTGTTTTATCTCTGAAAAGTAGCCCTGACACCTCTGCTCTGACATAAGCATTCTGACACTGCATCTTCTGACATTCTGATTGCTTGCGGAAGCAGATTCTCATCCGGAAGCAATTCTACTGAGTGTGCTGCACTGAGTGTTAGTCTAACAGTATAAACATATAGTCACATGCAGTGGGAGTGTTCTTAGTCTAAGAGACCTTCCTTGTATCCGGAAGCACTTCTACATCCGGAAGTAAATCCACTGGATGAAGGATTTTGTTCATTGTTACTTACTCTCTCTCAGTGTTAAGTCAATCCAACAGCCAGCGCTAGTCACTAAGCTATCGGAAGCACTTCTACTGGACGTTGCTTATATTCACTGACGCTTAGGGTTATTCATTCTATCAGTCTGCGCTAGTGAAAGTTTATCAGGAAGTGATTCTACTGGATGTGGCTTATGTTCACTGACGCTTAGTGTTATCTTGTTCCAACAGCCAGCGCCAGCCAAAATCTAACAGGAAGCATATTCACTTCCGGTTGAATCTTAGCTTAGTCTTAAGGTTTTGTATATCTAGTGCTCATGGACTAAGTTATTTCCCTAATGAATTACTTGCTCTTGCTGGGGAATGAATCACACATCCGCGAGCGCTAGTCCTAGTCTATCCGGAAGTAAGTCCTCATCCGGTTGCACTTTTACTTGGGGTTCTATGTTCACCTATTGCTTTCTAAGTTCTTTCATATTTTAGTCTTCATCAAAACTTAAGATTCTAACACCACTACTTGGTTTAGATTGATTAATTATCTTCTAAGTTGAATGTATGGTCCAATGATAGAAGGTTGCTTAGATTATATGCCTAATAAGAAAGTCTGGTTAAGACATTTGGATGTGTGATTTGACATTTAGGACACAATTTGATTTTCTGAAAATTTTCAAACATTTTCAAATAAAGTTTTGCACAAAGTTGGAGATAATTGGGATGTCTAAGTGTGGAGATTTTATTAGCATTTCAGTATGTATTTTCTTTCTCAATTGAGAAACTCTAGAACCTATCTTGCAATCTCTTGAGACTGTGTGATAACTTCTGCATACTTTTGAAAAATGATATGGGCGTTCATAAAAATGCGTTTGAGCCTTTCAAGCCTACCCATGCAATTTTCCCATTTGCTTCCCCTTTTGAGCCTTTAATTGAAAAACCATGTGAATATTTTTTTTTTGGAAACCCCAATAGACCCTAACCTTTATAGCCTGAAAAACCATGAATTACCTTGATCTTGAGATTATTGATTATTGCATTACGGTGATTGATGGTAAGGAATGATATGATGATTTAGGTGTGAACATGATAGTAAAAGTGAGATGAGGAATGCAATGAAATGTATGATATTCAATAGGTTGTACTCCAAAGTCATTTTAAATTCAGCTCCTTCCCTTTTCAAAAAAAAGAGAAGAAGAAAAAGAAAAAAAAGTATATAGAAAGAAAAAAAAACAAAAAGAGAAAACACAGCGAAGGAAGTTCTAATTCCAATAAGATTTGGAGTGCAGCCAAACTAATTTGTGATAAGTTTGGGGGGATTGGTTGACAATGTGGAGCAAGGTGTAAAAGAAAAAAAGGGAGAGAGAGATGATCACAAATGCATATAATTAATGATCTCAAGATATTTGAAATCTCTTATCCATTCTTTTTGTAGCTCAACCCCTGGCCACATTATAACCCTATAAAGTCCCATGAATTTTAAATTTATGTGGAAAATCTTGGTGTTTCGATGTTGAGATAGTTAAATACATATTGAAATGTTACAAAATCTTTTATACATTGACTGAAAAATTGTTCTTTGACTTCACACACACACTCACACTTTGAGAACTGCTCCTAATGTATAAATCCCACATCTCTATGTATTCCCTTCTTTTCCTATTTTGCATATCTCGCGGTAGCAATCAATGAGGGCAATATCATATATGCACAAAGTGGATAATTCAGCAATCTAAATGTTTTACTACTTGTTTACTCGAGGACGAGTAAAAGTCCAAGTTTGGGGGTGTGTTAACTCTGAGATATTCATGACATTTTAGTAAGTTTACTTAATTTTTGGGCCCTAATTTGCATATTGGTGCATGTTTTGGGTTTTGAATGAATAATTTGTGCATTTGATTTTGGAGTGCACTTTCTTGCTCAAATATATATATTTTGATTACATTTTAGTGTTAGAATTATTTTTTGTTGAAAGAGTAGGGAAACAACAAGTGGACATAAGATGCATTAGGAAGGATGACAAAAGAAGCTTCTTGGTGCCTGGGCTAAATTCTGAAGCCTAGGCTAAATCACTTCCATGATTCAGAACAAGACACATGGTCTGGGCTAAATTCTGAAGCCCAGGCGAAATCACTTACTGGAGCCAGGAAAATCACGAAGGTTATATAGCCTAGGCTAAATTTTGAAGCCTAGGCGAAATTACTCTCTGGAGCAGAAGAGCAGATTTGCGAACATCCAAGGCCTGGGCTACATTTTGTGGCCTGGGCGAAATTCCATCAGATTTGCAAAACGCATAGTTTTGTTAAAATTAAAGGTTGGAGGTATTTAAGGTGGAAAAATGCAACCTTGAAGGGTGGTTCGACTTGGGACTGAAGTGGGGCAATTCTTAGGGCACAAAAACACTCTTCCTTGGGTTCTTTGGCATTGGGGTTGTTTGGGGATTGGAGATTGAAGGTTGGGAAGTTGGTGAAAGCATTGAAGGACACTTAAAGCTCCCTCCTTTTGGTTTCCTCTTCATCTCTCTTTACTTGTAAGCATTTATGATTATGAATTCCTTTTGGGGTTGTAGTTTATATTTGATTATGAGTAGCTAAACCTATTTATCTAGGATTATTTTGAACCCTTGTATGGAGTAACTCTTTAAAACTCCCATCCTTTTGTGATTAATGTATATATATATGTGTTTATTTTACTCTAGCCCTAATACCTCTAAGTGATTGATCACCATTTAGTTGATATGTTCATTTGACTTATGACTCGAGAGAGCTAAGTTGAGTGTAGAACTTGAGTAAAATAGTGTGAGAACTTGAAGTTTGCATGACAAATGAATGGTTTTGTTAATAAGATAGACATATACTTATTAGCCTCACATAGCCACATTAGGGTTGAAGCTTAAAAATTGGGTTTTATTAATTGTGACAAGACATTGCATGATTAATGGAATTAAACACTTGTTCTTGACTCGACGGAGCATTTATAAGTATTCTAGAACCCTAGGTTAACACATATATAGACATAAAAGCAATTAGGAGAGGAGTTAACTATATGTTACAAGATACAAGGGGGATAAATAATCCTAGGTGCCAATTAATCCTTGAAAAGAGCAATTTGTCATTATTGTCCAACTTTAATTTTAGAAAATAGTTTTTACTTGTTTAACCCTCAAATCATTTTATGGATAGCTCAACTTAACTTAATCACTAAGTCTCTTGCTTGACCGGATTTGTATCCTAATCCTCGTGGGAACGATCTTTACTTATCATTTTATTACTTGTCTCGACCCGTGCACTTGCGGTGCGAACAATTAGATATGCACACTATTTTCTTCAATTTTATGATTTTAGAAGTTTAAGTGGTTAGTGTATGCTAGATTTGCTGAAAATACCAAACAGTTCAACAACACTAAATAATGGGATATTTAAAAACCATGGTAACTTCAAAGTAATAGGTAGACACTCCAGTGGCCAGAAAAAATCAATTATAAGCACGGCGAATCCACAAACTTGAGAAAGCATTATTCAACCGATTGAAAGTAAGCTAAAGCAGATGCAAACCTTATCCATAAACTCACTGAGCTTAAAGGCAATCAACAAACCAAAATACCATAAACTCATGTAATTCTGTAATCACTTCATAAGGAAAAAACTAAGGATGGTTATGAAGCAATAATATTCTGTTCATATGATTTTTCAAAATATTTTGAATGCATTGATGCATCATCCTAAATTAGAAATAATATTAATCAGTACGAACAGCCCAAATATTTAATGCATCCAAATTTTTTTTATGAAGCAATACTATGCCCTTCTCACAACAGGGCCTCATGGAAACTAAAATATATGGATCAGTACGAACGGCCCAAATAGAAGTTGCAGATACTTCTGAACTTCTTATGACCAAACAACTAACCTTCAAGATTCAGGCCAGAGGCCTGGCGAACTTGAGTAATATTGTTTACAATGTCATTGATTTGGGTTTTCAGGAAATTATTTTTGAATTTGATGAGAAGATCTTGATTGAAATGATGTTGAGTTGATGCAATGCTAGTACCGAAAATTTGGTGTAATTTGGTGTGTATTCTAATTTAGAATAATTCATCGGTTCATAAATATAAAATCACTTTCCTAATTTAATTAGATTAAGGATAATAGTTAAATAGTTATTAACACTTGATATTACCAATCCACCCTAACCATATCCATTTATTCTCATTCTCTTATATTCTCCCTTTTTTCACTGTTACATGTTTGATTTTCAAACTTTTATTTTTCTTCTACTCTTTCCTCTTTGAGATAATAAGAGAATATTTAGAATCTAGGGGTGTTAATTTAATATTAAAAGTTCTCGTAAATAAATCTGCAGTTTAAAACAAATAATAAAAATATATTTTTGAGATCAAATTTAGAGTAGTAATTGATCAGTTTGGCAATTAAATTTGTTAAGTAAGGGCAGGAGAAGAAAAAAGAAAAATTGAGGAAGTTTAAAAGGATGATATTGCCCTTCTTAAATTAAGGAGAGAGGGGCAGAGTGGTAAATTGATATACAAACCCATATATAAGTTTTATGTTTCTTTCTTTCCTCCCCCTCATTTGGTCTCTTATTCGATCTCATTTCCTACCTACATTTCTTCGATTAGGGGTACGGTTCAGCAAAGTGAGACTTAGGCTGCGATTTACATATATTGTGAAAGGATTTGAGTAAATAAGCTGAGTATTGGATGGATTTGACTCAAAATTGGTGAGGACTGAGGACTGAGCTAAAATTTAATTAAATTTGATACTGAGTAAAATTGAGTCAATAAATTTAATTAAACTCAAACGCGTGAAACACACGTGGCCAATGAAGTAAATAAAGTAGATGATTTTTAAAAAAGAAAAACTAAAGGTCAAGGAGTGATCTTCTGCAGATTAGGAAAATAAAGGAAATACCAAAGTCAAGCAGCTTGAACTTTGAAATAAATAAAAATGAAAAGGAAATTAACCGAGGCAGTGTATTGCACACGTCAAGTGAAAATGAATCTTGGCATTATCCTCAACTTCATTACGGTCATAATCAACTAACATACTTGATGATTGATTAATTCATAATCATGTCGGGCTCACAGACTTGGTTACGGTCATAATGTAGACTACTAAGTCTCACACTCTCACTAGAGCCGTCAACCTGGCCCGTTTTTGCCTAAACCCTAGTAGGGCCGGACTTGAGATTTAGATGGAAAAATAGGGGTGTGGACCCTTAAGGGCTAGAGCTTTTGAGGACCGAGCTGAGAGCCGACCCTGTTAGGCCCAACCCTTTTTCCTAAACTAAAAAAATAAAAAAATTAGAGGTATTAGCTCTCAGAGTCCTTAGTCTCAATATAAGTTTGTAATAATGTAATGGGTCAAATGTACCAAATGAAATTGGTTGCATTCTTCCTGTAACATCCTGAAAATTTTAATATAGGATTAGAGAGTATCTTAGGAAATAATAAATGGAGAAATTGGGAATTTTGGAATTTTTAGGAATTTGTGGTGATTTTGGGAATATTTTTGGAATTTTAAGTATTAGGTATGCAGATAACTAATTAGGCAAATAAAGAATTTGAAATATGGGAGAATGGGGAAACTCAAAATATTTTGAAGTTTAAGAAGATTGGAGGCTGGTTTAAGTGGTTGTAAATCAAAAAGAGTACAATATGGCAAGTTTAGGCAGTAATTATCAAAAACCACCCTTATTTCTTCCCAACCAAACGCGCCCCTCCTTCCTTCCCTTAATGAAACACGCGAACTCCCTTCCTCCTCCATTTTCTGCGTGCGTTCCGCCCCCTCCTCACCATTTCTTTATTTTTCTTCACACCCACACTTCCATTCATCCTTCTTTACCCAAAAAGCTTCCTCATTTTCGTTCATCTCTCTTTTCTTCTCCACAAATCTGTAAGCTTAACCCGATCTGCTCCTCCTTCTTCTCCGGCGTCGTGTTGCGTTTTTCCGGCGGTGGTGGCTTCGTTTCCGGCAGCCGACGACGGTGGGAGGTCGGAGGTATCATTTTTCTTTTGTCCTTCAAGTTAGCTTCTTTTCCATCTTCACTTTCCTCATCCTTTTCGTTTCTCCCTTGGTTGAAATCGGCCGGCCACCTCCAGCGGCTGCTCCGGCGTGTTCGACGGCGGCCGATGGTGGAGATGTCTTTCTTTGTCACATGAAACCATGTAAGCATCTCCTACTACATTGATTTTGAATTTTTGGATAAAATTCCCTCTTTTAAAGTTAGGGTTTTGAATATATTGGGATTTTTAGAATTTTAATGTTTAAAAACTGAAATTAGGATATTGATTTTGGGAATTCTTGGGAGAAATTGGAATTTTTGGAAGAAGTGAAGCAATTGGGAATTTTCGGAGTTGGTAGTGGTTCTTTGAAGTTGGGTTTTACACATACTCAATGCCATGGGGCTTTAAACAAGAATTTATGAATGTTGAACTACTTAAATGGAGATGTTTGGAAAGTAATTAAGTTTTTGGTAGTTAGAAATTATTTTGGGAATTTTATGAACATTTTTGGACTCTTTGATGTTGGGATTTGTTAATGAGTGCTGTTTTGAATTAATTGGTGGGAGGATAATAGTTGTTGAAGTTATTTAATAATTTTGGAATGTTGGTTTTAGATGGATTAGTGTTGTAAGGAATTTTGTTAGTTAAAGTGTTGGTTAAAAGAGATTTTAGTTGGGAAAAGGAGTGTTTGAATAAATTGGTGGGTTTATAAATGCTTGTGAAGGTTATATTAGGATGTTGGAATGTTTATTTTGGTTGAGTTGGTGATTGGAACGAAATTTGGAAGTAAAGTGTTGATTTGAAGAGATATGGTTATGTAAAAGCATTATTTTGGAGATTTGGTGGAAAATTTTGGGCTCTTTGATTTAGGATTTGGTTAAGCCATGATGTCTTGAGATAAATTTGTGTTTATTTATGATGAAGGGATGTTAATTTATGGTAGGATTGGTGCTTAGGAAGAAGTTTGGTAATTTAAGAGTTGGTTAAAGAGGAAATTGGTGAGGTAAAGTTATATTCAGATTGTCATGGAAGGTTTGTAAGGTTGGGAGGCACATTTAGTTGTCATATTCATAAGAATGAGTTGTTTTGATGGGGTTAACATTAAAGGTTAGTTTTGCAAGAGTTACAAATAAAAGGTTAAGGGAATAGTGGGGTACAAAAGAATATAGAAAAGTGTATATGTTAGAAGTAATTTATTACTTTAATAATTGTTTTAGAATGTTTTAGAATTCGTCTGAATGGTAGGTCAAAGTCACTGATATTGTGCCTTGACCAACAGTAGCTCATTGAATGATTATTGACGGCGGAAATTCGAGTGGAGCTTAAGGAAGATTTTAGCTGCGTATATCTATTGCTACTAAACTTGACAGGTAATCACGCTTAACTGACTGTGATACTGAGGGTGATGGTAGTTGAGGATTTCTAAAATCCTCTTCTACTTTTATATATATAAATGAAATGTGTTCAGATTATTTTATATTTTAACGTGGGCTATAGGGTGCCTTTCTAAATACACTGTACTTTATATATATACATATTCATATATAAATCCTTTGTATGTTGCATGACACTGATTATTAGTACCGCCGGCCGATGTAACCATCGATTTGCGCAAATCGATAGGTTAATTGTACGGGTTCCTCGGGTTGTAAAGGAACCAGGGATTTTTCACATTTTAGAGTGGTCCCTTTTTCATGCTTTCAGATTTGAGACTGGGCACAGTGTCAATCACGTTTATTTTTGTCTATTGAGAGATGGATGTATCTGTGCTGTATATATATATATATATATATTATGTGGTTTATGCAGGTTTTGAAAACTGTGGTACCCTGTAGACACTCCGCTACCCCACTTCTGAGTCTCACTGTGAGTTAAGTAGTGATTACTGAGACATAGTTTTGTCTCACCCCATTCCCCTTTATTTTTGCAGGTGATCATGCCCAGAGGTAGTCTGAGAGGAAGGGAAAAAGGGGCCGGCCAGCTGCACTGAGTCAGTGAGTAGGCCGGAGGTAAACCGTAGGGATATATATATTGCCATTTATTAGGCTGCATCAGCTTCCGCATTTGTTGTGTATTTTGGGTGAAATGTATTGCTAATTTGACTGTTTAATTGATTCTGTTAATTGCTATGTTAATTACTGATATTGTCATAATGTGATCATTGGTTACAGAAGGATTGCCTGCTAATGGAAAGGCAATTCCTTTTACTGATTGAGCTTAGCGACGTTTGATTTCGCTTTGTGATACTGACATGTTAAGTCAGAGAATTGTGTATTTGTGATGTGTTTGATTTAATGAAGCTAATGACTGGTGTTGTTGACACATGCTGTGTTAGGTGATTAAGTCACCATTGTATTGGATAATATTATTAGTTCTACAGGTGAATGGTCATGATCAAGTTAAGGAAATTCTCTTTTCCTAACTTGATTATAATATGTGAATGTTGAATGTTTGTAGGTTAATGGAAGTTGTTGTCTCATATAACCATGTTAGATGGGCCCCTCTCTAGCATGGTTATTCGTCTCCGCGTATTATGTTGTCTCTTTTGCTAACTATGTTAGGAGAATCTCTTTTCTAACATAGTTAGATGTGTGCTAAAGATTATAAGTGTTTTTCCATTGTAGTAGATGATTCGTTTACTAACCATGTTAGATGAATCTTTTACTAACATGATTAGGGCATTTGTTATGAATGTTATCGCTTTCTCTTTCTAACCATGTTAGGTGAATTCTTACTAACATGGTTAGGTACCATTGTTGAGATCTTTTGGTACGTATTGAATTAGATATGTATTAGTAGGTTAATAATGTATAAGTAACAGTATGTTAGGTTAAATTTCTGAGTGATATGTGTTTCTTCTTCTAACCATGTTAGGCAAATCCTTACTAACATGGTTAGTCATTAATTATCCATGATAGTATTAGCATTATATTAGGAAATTCTTTTCTATCATGGATAATGCATATAAATTATTAGAAATTTCTTTTCTAACTATGATAGTGTTATTGATACTATGGAAAAGTCTTTCTCTATCATAGTTAGTAAAGTAAATGATTGGATTGAAAGTGTTATTATTGTTAAAACAGGGATTTAGATATAGAATGTTACACTTCCAATGTTCAGCTCTTGTTTGCACAAGGAATTGGTTGCATGAATTTAAATATGATTGTGTGTTTTTTTTTCAAATATGCTTGAAGGACATTTAATTATATGCTTGAAGGACAATTTATTATTTGCTACTTTTTTTGCATATGATTGAGGTGATAATGCTTATGACGGTAAAGAAGAAATGAAAGAACTTGATATTTTTATTAGTGGAAAAGAGGAGGAGCCAACTCATATACAAACACAATCAAATGTTGTCGAATGATATTGATTGAGATTTTCTTTTTATGAGTTGTAATTGTGTCTTGTGGATTATTAGTATTTGAATGTTTTTTACATCCTTTTTGATGTTGTGGTTTATTTATATTAATACTTGAGTTTTATGTAGTGTAGTTGTGTATCAAAAGTTAAAACTTATTTAATATGTGGTTGAAATTTTAAATTTTTTTATGAGGGCTGAAGCCCTGAGGGTCAACCATGGCCCGATTGCTCTAGGGCCAGGTTTTAAAAACAGAGGCTTTTTGGGAAAAAAATCCTGATGGGTTTGGCCCATTTAGCCTTGCCCCTTAAGGGCAGGGTTGGCCCGTTTTGACAGCTCTAAGTCTAACACTTTATTCTTCACTTAATAATTATAGCGGTTAGTTAAAACTCGATGAATTTTGATAATCTTGTTTGGTTGTCTAGACTTCATGTACACCACACCAACATGTTTAAAGGTTCTTGATTTGGATTTGTAACATTACACATGCATATAATTGGGTATTATATTGGGAAAATCCCAAATAAGTCCCTCCGAATATTCAAAATGACAAATGAGGAACGTAAACTTCCAAAAGGACCATGAAGGAACCAACACTATCTATCATTTTAAAATTTTGCGAAAAGACAAAATTGCCCCATCCTAAAACACAAATTGTGAAAAGAGGATGGGTATTAGGGTGGGTTCAGGGTGGGGTAGAAATTTGTGTTTTAGGATGGGGGCAATTTTGCCTTTTCACAAAATTTTAAA
The DNA here is from genome assembly GCA_029929735.1 of Mimosa pudica. Taxonomy (NCBI): domain Eukaryota; kingdom Viridiplantae; phylum Streptophyta; class Magnoliopsida; order Fabales; family Fabaceae; genus Mimosa; species Mimosa pudica. Next base: position 12,057,317 of record JAKELP010000030.1, on the reverse strand, counting down.
ATGACAGATAGGTGTTGGTTCCTTCATGGTCCTTTTGGAAGTTTAGGTTCCTCACTTGTCCTTTTGGGTATACGGAGGGATTTATTTGGGATTTTCCATATTGTATTCATGATCAGTCCTTTTACAAAGAAAATTAGCTTTCTTATAAATAGTGTATGTATAACCTGAGGTGTGTGTTGAGTGGTAGAGACTCATTCACCCTTAACCAATTGTCTGGGGTTTGATCCTTGGAGTTGGGTATGGAGAAACATTAAATCTCCCCGACCAGCTATCACATCCATTGAGGTGCCTATAAATCAGCAGGGGATTAGTCTCTCACTAATCGAGTGAGGGGATACCTTGATCATGTATAAAAACAAAATAGTGTATGTATTTCATCGTCGGACACACTTATTAGGATATTTTAGATTTTAGATATATTGGACCTAACCAGTTGTTTTTTTTAAAAATAAATAAATGCATTAATTTCTAAAGATTGACTTCTTTTTTTTATAATATTTGTTATTAGAGAAACTCGCGATCTTTTGAAAGAAAATGTCTTCTCTTCTGCTACTACTATTTTGAAATTAGAAAACGTGGTTTCTAGATCCCCATAACTACAAGATAATTTTAATTATTAATGACAGCAAAATAAATTGATTAAATGAGGATCAAACGTGGCTGGTATATATTAATATACTGATAAGGATAAAGGAAAATAAATTATTAATTGATTCCAATAATGTGAACCGGTCAAGTAATTAACGTGGCAGAAGCAAGAGGCAAACTCGTTGGTCGTTTTTACTTTATATCTCTCTTCCCAATCAAACAAATAAAGTTAGGAACCTACATTACGATACAAATTTGCGAATGTAAACACAAAAAATCTTTATTTTTCAATTTTCTTTGACTTTAATTTCAACACATATGGGTATTAACGTAGAAAAATTGTGTATAATTGATGGACTTAATATTAACTAACACTGAGTAGGAAGATCAGGTGGAGGAGGAGGTAGTGTAGTTTCAGGTGTTGGTCCATTCTCAACCTCAAAAGCCATGGATAATCCCCACACCAAATGATCCTCAACATGGCAATGCACAAACCACAAGCCTGCATATAATTTGAACGAAAAAGTAGTCAAAACATAATTTACTTTGTTTTGTACATTTATGACATTATTCTTATGACATTATTCTGGGTATTGTTTGATGGTTGGCTCCGGGAAGTTATATCATCAGGAAGGTGTTCCTGGTGATAGAACTTAGTTCTGGATAATGCCTGATAGTTGGCCCCGGGAAGTTATATCATCAGGAAGGTGTTCCTGGTGATAGAACTTAGTTCTGGATAATGCCTGATAGTTGGCTCCGGGAAGTTACAGTGCTATAGTATTGATGATATATGTTTGACTAGAGGAAGAGAAATGCATATGTCATGGAAAATACCTTTTTAGGTGTATGGCGTTCCAGCTTCTGGGGAGCAATTTTCCTTTAGAATCTCGCAATTGGTAAGATCCTGGTCCTGTGATGTTTTCAATCTGGTAAGGACCTTCCCAGTTGGGGCTGAGTTTTCCGTCTTTGGATTCTGGTGTATTTGGGAAGACTTTTCGTAAAACCAATTCCCCTACTTGAAAGCGTCGTTCTTTGACATGTTTGTTGTATTGACGCGCTATCTGTTGTTGATGGGAAGCCATCCGGATTAGAGCTTGTTCCCGTTTAGGATCTAGTAGGTCCAGTTCATAGTTCAGGTTGATGTTATTGATCTCTTCGTTTGTCCACTTGTACCTTAGACTTGGTAGTCCGTACTTGACGGGGATCATTTCTTCTGATCCATATGTCAGGGAGAAGGGTGTCTCACCCGTTGGGGTTCTGGCGGTAGTCCTGTAAGCCCAAAGTACTGCTGGGAGTTCATCTGCCCATTTTCCTTTGGCTTTCTCTAGTCGTTTCTTCAAGGAAGATACGATTGTCTTGTTACTGGCTTCCGCTTGGCCATTCGACTGGGGATTCCGGGGAGTAGAAAATTTCAGTTTGATGTTCCATCTGGTGCAGAACTTCCTGAATTTTGAGCCAATGAACTGGGACCCGTTATCACATACTATTTCATATTGTAACCCAAACCTGCACACAACGTTTTTCCAGATGAAGTCGATGACTTCTGGCTCTTTGACTTGTTGGAATACTCCTGCTTCTATCCACTTGGTAAAGTAATCGGTCACCATCAACAAGAACACTCGTTTTCCTGGCGCTGGTGGTAATTTCCCGACTATATCCATTCCCCACCTCATAAATAGCCATATCGGAGTTAGGGAGTGTAAGAATTCTGGGTGTTGCTGGAGTGCAGGTGCGAACCTCTGGCATTTGTCACATTTAGAAACAAGTTTCTGGGCATCTTGTTGCATTTTAGGGCAGAAGTATCCTGCTCTCAAGAGATTTCTAACCAAACTCCTGGAACCAGAATGGTTGCCACACTCGCCTTCATGCGTTTCTCTTAATGCATATACAGAGTCTTGGGCCAAGACATTTCTGGTATATACCCGCAAAGGACCATCTGTAAAGTTTGTTCCTGAATATCCGGTATCAGGATGCTCTTTGTTTAATCCTCCTGGCCTCGTTTATGTCATCTGGGAGTACACCTGTGTCCAGGTATTGGTAGATTGGGGACCTCCAATCATCTGGTCTGTAATTTGCCTAGTATTCTCCTTGGATTTGCTTAGATACAAGTTGGGAGTCACATCGCACTTCCACGTCTTGTGCTCCAAGTTTTACCAGTAAGCGCATTCCAATGATCAATGCTTCGTATTCAGCTTCATTGTTGGTTGCTCTGAAAGCACATTGGAAGGATTGCTCCATGGTATCCCCAGTTGGCGACTGGATGACTACCCTGAGTCCGGTTCCTTTCGAATGCGTCGACCCATCAACATACAAGGTCCAGGTATCTGGGATTGATTCATTGCTCATACAAATCAGGTTTTTAGCCACACTTATCTGGATGTCAAGTGCGAATTCAGCCGTGAAGTCTGCTAGTACTTGGGACTTTATTGCGGTTCTTGGGATGTATGATACATTGTATTGACCGAGTTCAATTACTCATTTGACTAGTCTGCCAGATAAGTCTGGTTTCTGGAATATGGCTCTGAGTGGATGAGATGTCACAACCTGGATGGGTGACTCTGGAAGTACGGCCTCAACTTCTTGGATGCCATGACTAGGGCCAATGCCAGTTTTTCAGTGGGTGAGTATCTGGTTTCAGCGTCCAGGAGAGTTTTACTCACGTAATATATTGGATATTGCACTCCGGGTCTTCACGTATGAGCACAGCACTCACAGCGTGTCCGGATACGGACAAGTACAACTGAAGTAGTTCGTTGGGCCTCGGTTTGGAGAGAAGTGGTGGTTTGGACAGATATTCCTTGAGGCTTTGTAAGGCTGTCTCACATTCTGGACTCCATTCGAATGTTTTGTTCTTCCTGAGTGTTTTGAAGAAAGGATGACACTTATCTGAAGAGCGAGAGATGAACCTGTTCAAAGCTGCAATCATTCCTGTTAGTTTTTGCAATTCCTTAGCCCGTCTGGGAGAGCAGATGTTCTGGATGGCTTTTATCTGAGTGGGGTGTGCTTCGATGCCTCTGCTTGAGACCAAATATCCTAGGAATTTCTCGGACTTAACCCCGAATGAGCATTTTTCCGGATTGAGCTTCATATTGTACTGTCTTAGGATCTTGAATGCTTCTTGTAAGTTCGAGATGTGTTCTTCTGAGGTCTGGGATTTAACAAGCATGTCATCCACATAGACTTCCATAGATTTCCCAATCTGGTTTTCAAACATTTTGTTTACCAACCTTTGATAGGTGGCTCCTGCGTTCTTTAGCCCGAAAGGCATTACTTGGTAACAGTATGTCCCTCTATCCATGATGAAAGAAGTTTTTTCTTGATCTGATGGATGCATCCTAATCTGGTTGTATCCGGAAAAAGCATCCATGAAACTTAGCATCTGGTGTCCGGACGTGGCGTCCACCATCATATCGATGTGTGGTAACGGGAAGAAATCCTTGGGGCAGGCTTTGTTTAGGTCTGTGAAATCTACACAGACGCGGTGTTTCCCGTTTTTCTTGGCCACTACTACAACATTGGCTAACCACTCTGGATAAGTCACTTCTCTTATCGACCCGACTGCCAGTAGCTTTTGGACTTCTTTCAGGATGATTTGGTTTCTGTCCGTACCAAACTTTCGGCGCTTTTGTCGAACGGGCTTATGTCCAGGATCCACATTCAATCTGTGTAGACTGATCTGGGGGTCGATTCCGGTCATGTCAGAATAGGACCAAGCAAAACAATCTTGGTTCCGGGTTAAGAATGCCGTCAATTGGTTTTCCAGTTCCGTGCTGAGATCATTTCCAATGAAGAGTTTCTTGTCTGGCTGATTTGGGTCGACCTGGATGGCTTCAAGTCCTGCGGTCGATTCATCCCTGATCTGGGGTCTCAGGGATGATCCCTGTAATTGCTAGGCTGGGAGTTTTTCAGACTTCTTAAGGGAAGTCTGGTAGCATTCTCGGGATGTTTTTTGATCTCCCCTGATCTGGCGTACTCCCCAAGGAGTGTAAAATTTAACCCGCTGATGTAGGGTGGATGGCACGGCTTTCATCTGGTGGAGCCATGGTCGTCCCAGGATGGCATTGTATGGAGAGGGGCAATCCATAACATGATAAGTAAATGTTTGGTTAATTCCGGCAGCATATGTTGCTAGATTAACTACAGCCATCGACTTGTCTGCTGCACCGTTGCCGAATACCAGGGTGGTTGGATAGTATGACATGGCCGATTCCATGTTCATTTCCTTAACCGTATTCAAGTAAATGATATTGACAGAGCTACCTGGATCTATGAGAACCCTTTTGACTTCGCAGTTGGCTAGGTGGATCGAGACGACAAGAGCGTCGTCATGGTTCTGGTCGCTAATCTCGTGGTCAAAGAATGCCAAGGGTCCTTCCTGTGCTTCTAAATCTTCACCCCCTATAGTCAGAGACTCTATTTGGTCAGTCAGGGTTCTGATATGTCTCTTGGCAGCAGAATAACTGGTTCCCATGATGCAAGATCCGCCATTAACAAAGTTTATCATCTTGGTCGGGATTGGTGGATTTGCAGGAGCAGGCTTCGTATTACTTGTTGTTCTGTCTATCTGGTTCTGCTTCTTTGATCCCTCGAGTAAGTGTTCCAGGTATCCCCTTTTTAAGAGCTCCGAGACTTGGAAGCGCAGGGATATGCAATCACCGGTTCTGTGTCCGTGATCTTGGTGGAAGTCGCACCACTTAGATTTGTCTCGCTGCTCCGGGGGTACCTTTATTTTTCCCGGCCATCGCACTTGATCCCCCATTTTTCCCAGTTCTTTAACTAACTCCTTCGCGGACAATTTCAAGCCTTGCTCTTCTATTCGGGGAGCCGGTGGTCTGCTTGGTCTAGTTGACCTCCCGGATCGTTCTGGTGCTTTCTTAGCATTTGAGTAGGATTCTGCTCTGGGAGGCTTCTCTGGTCGTTCCTTTCGTTTCTTGCTTTTACCAGCATGACTAGACTCGGATTCGGGTGAGTCATAGTCTCGGTTCATCCGGTCCTCTTCTAGTCTGACTTCAGCCAGTACCCTCCTCATAACCTCTGTCCATGTCTTGGGTTGGCATTTGGTCAGTTCTTCGTATAAGGGCATCCAGGTCCATAATCCCTTCCTGAATGCATTGATGCATGTCATTTCGTCCGGATGGTCTATTTCCAACCGTTCTTTGTTGAATCTGGTGACAAAGCTGCGAAGGGTTTCCCCTCGTTTGATATGAAGCATGTATAGGTCATCGGCGGTTTTTTCTAACCGCTTGCTGCTAGCGAATTGGCTCACAAAAGAATCATGTAATTCTGCAAATGTAGTGATGGAGCCTACCGGGAGGTGCATATACCACTTGAGAGCAGGTCCTGTGAGGGTCATCTCGAATCCCCTGCACATACATGCTTCGCGTACTTTCTCGGGAACTGTGATGGCGAACATGCTTTGTTTGTAGTGTGCCATATGATGATCTGGGTCGGTCGAACCATCGTAAGGCGTGATGGTTGGGTAAACCAACCGGGAGGGCAGTTTTGCTCTGGATATGGCTTCAACGAACGGTGAATCCGCGTAACTGGAGGGATCATTTTTCTCAAAGGGGATCGGTGCTCCTGGAAGTTGGAACATGGTCGCTTTCAGTTCATCTAACTCCCGTTGCATCCGCTTGATTTCCGGGTATGTTCTCCGCATTTTTCGCATTCTGGGAGTTGAGTTTTTGGGAACGGTTATTTTGGATGCTAAGTGCCTTCGTGGTCTCTTGGGAGGGTCAGGTTTGTCAAGCGTATCGTTGGAACTTCCAACTCCTTCTTCGTCCTTGTCAGAAAGTTCGACTCTGGGGTTATAATCCGGGTCGTCATACTCTGTGTTCTGGTATCTGTCATCCATCTTGGTATCCTGGGGCTTAATCTCCGGGTTCTGGTGTTTGTTTCTCCTTCTGGTTCGACGATGCTTGTGCTCTGGATCCATATGCCTTTCCTCAGGTTCTGCGTGTTCGGTAGTCTGGTGATCATCTCGTATTTCTGTACGTCGAGACCGATGTTCATGCAAGTCTTCCTCAGGTTGGTATTGTTCTGGGTTCTGGTGTCTGGGATCTGCGTTCCGGTGATATGTACTTTCGGAAATCACTCTTGGGATGGGTTGTTCCTCTTCCATATTATCTTCGGATATATGGAGTCGGGCCATCTTCAGTTCAGTGATTTCGAGTTTCAGGTTCCTATTTTCGCTTGACAGCGTCTTCAGCATCGCGAAGTGTTCTCGTTGCTGCTCTTGTAGCCGTTGCACAGTGAGTAACAACGGATCATTTTCTGGGATGTTCTGGGGGGGTCTCCTGAGCGTTCCCTCCAGGGTACCCAGTGGAGGAAATCTCTTGGATGTTCGAATGTGTGGGCGCATCTGGGTTAAGCGGTGACATTGCGTCGTCTTCCATGATCTGGGGTTGCAAGATAACGAGAAGAAATATGAATTTCTCCCCACGGTCGACGCCAAATGTAATGCCCTAAAAAATCTTATTAAAGCAATACTAAACAAATAACAATGGATTACAACACAAGATAATCTGGAAATTACTTCTTAATATTAATCAAATGAAAGAGTTTACAAGATGTACTCCTTGAATAGAGAATATGTAACATACCGTTACTAATTTCCTGATTAATTCAATAATATCGTTACTAACTATGATAGAAAAATGATTTCCATAATATCCATAAATCTATCATAGTTAGAAAAAGAATTTCCTAATAATAATCATTATCCATGATAGAAAAGAATAAACTAATACAACCTGAATACTATCATGGATAATTAATAGCTAACCATGTTAGAAAAGAATCACCTAACATGGTTAGAAAAATAAATAACCTAATGTTCAATAATATTAAATACATATAAATATATGCGGAAACGTATGCAGGCCTATACAAATTGGCAATATACAACTCTAAATAAATTATGAAATCTCTACTACCTAATTCCCTTTCCTGTTGCTTGCGCCTGTGCATGAATACCTGCAAAAATGTCAGTAATCGTGGGATGAGACAATTTGTCCCAGTAATCACCGCTTAACTCACTATAACAGTGAGATGTGCGGTAGCGAGGGCGTCTAAAGGGTACCTCATTTTAAACCAGTAGTATATATATATATATATCCATATCAATTCTTCTTTCATTCATCTTCCAAATCCCACCATCAATTCCACATCACTTATCAATACTTTAATCAACACATCAAATGATTCCCCACAACCTAACTCACCACTATCTCAAACTCAACAACAAAAATAAACGTGATTGACACTGTGCCCAGTCTCAAATCTGTAAGCATAAAAAGGGAGCACTTTTAAATAGTGAAAACGTCTCTGGGGAGCACTTTAAAAGTGAAAACGTCCCTGGGGAGCACTTTAAAAGTGAAAACGTCCCTGGGGAGCACTTTTTAAAAGTGAAAACGTCCCTGGAGAGCACTTTTAAAAGTGAAAACGTCCCTGGTTCCTTTAAAATCCGAGGAACCTGTACTATTAACCTATCGATTGCGCAGATCGATAGGTTACATCGGCCGACGGTACTATCAGTGTCATGCAATGCTCACTATAACCTATCAATATCCTATCAATATCACTTCCACAATATTCAATATCTAAATCACAATTTCCATCAACTTCTCAATTTCATCCAATATCTCCATCACAACAATTCCACTCCTTCCATCAAACTAAATATCACTATCCCTGACAATATACTATACACATCTCTCACCAGTATCTGAGCATTATTACTATATTCATTCACACCATTCAAGGACAGTAACCACCACCAATCAGTATAATATATAGATAATGAGTCAAATTCCTTTATACGAAAATATTCGCGTTTAAAAGGCACCCGATAGCCTATTTCATATAAAAATAGCTTTTCAAAGATAATATATATATAGAGGGTGAGAAAGGATTTTACAAAATCCTAGCTAACATCACCCTCAATGTTATAGTAAGGTAAGTGTGATTACCTGTCGCCCTTAGCACTTTGTTGTCTTTTCCCTTTACTTTTCCTTGCCTCGAATAATGTACGCAAATCACGTCCTTTCCTATTATTACATTATGTAATAATAGAAGGTTAATAATCATTCTACATCGTGGAGTAACTAACGTCTCTCTCTTTCTCGTTCGTATTACTACCCAATCCCTTGTTTATATATTCTTTATTCTTGAAATCTTTATTCAATCTTGGTCAAAGTTTATAAATAAATAACCAGTGACATCAAATTGTCACAACATCAACATTCACACATCTTATAGACACACATTTTTGTATCAAACAACCATTATGTTTAAATGAAAATACATATGTGCCTTCCATCACCAACAAAATTGAATTTAGAAAGAGGAAAAGAAATCCAACACCATTTCATTACTTAACCAACAGCCAGTTGCATAACCATGCCTATTACATGCTAATATGAAATCCTAATCAAATAATTTATGACAAGGCTTTCAGTCACACCAAAAATATCCATTCACAAGTTAAACTCTCAAGTATAATAATTTGGAACATCATTACTAATTAGTATCAATCATCTCATTCAACATTAGATGAGAATAATCATTCTACACAAATGCATCCTCAACAGTACAGTTATAATCATTAATTCTTAGAACTTCTGTTGAATCAGCACATGCACATACAAACAATATACATTCACTTTCGCACTAATCTAGAGCAAGAATACTCCTTACTTTCAAGCAATTGATTTGATGTTTATTAGCCTCCCTTAAAATCAAATATCCATTCAGCCAAAACCAGAATTTAAATTTCTAAAGTAAAATACCCCTGAAATCATAGTCATTCACTATTTCCTTTGATGAATCTAACAAGGCCATAGCAATACTTATCAACTATAACCAGGAAAACAACAAACTGAATTTCAGCTTTAACCTCCAAGTTTAAACTCCATTTTCAATAATCCAAAGCATCATCCATAGATGATTTTAAGGTTTATGTCACCAAGACAACCAATCTAAGCCGAGCAAGAAAGATTTAGATTCAACTTCACAAAATGAACTCAAGTTTTCTTACACATTAACACAATAATATCATTGGAAATTCCCTAAAAATATTTGAATGTCAAGCAATTATTCAGCTCATTGATCATAAATCAGATTTCTAACTCATAGTTGACACCCTCCATACATAGGCAGTAAGTAATCTCAAAGTTTTAAGCAAGATATTTTTATATAGCATATATTTATTATGATTTACAATGTCCACCTTTAAATCAGAAATAAATCAGCAATTTCAGACCAAATCATGACAGCAACCAGTGGAAGAAAACAAAGAAACAACAAATTCGTCAATCCCATGAAAGTCATACATACAACATTAATTCACCCATTCACTCAAACTTGTTTAGACTCAATTTTTAACATGCTTGTAGGTTAGACATCCATACCCTTCTAATTTACAGTCAACACAAATATGAGCTTACACAAGAGACATTAATACAACTTCCTTTGACATTTTCAATTAACACCATAACTTCACACACACAAGCTAATATAGTTCAGCCACAACCAAGATGAAAGAGAGACTTAGAAAAGCATCATTCTAACAATCAAACATGTAAAGACATATTATAACTCAAACAAGCTTGTACACCAACTAATCCAAATCTGGGTTTTCTATTCTAATCTTTTACAAACATCAAGAACTACTCAGATTAGCAATCAAACACTAGGATGTGAAGTTTATGCTACCTCTTAGAGACTCAAGAATTCCTAAACCCAAACAACCTAAACCATTTCGGATTCTCTCTGATTCTCGCCTAAAAATAAAGAAAATATAGAAAATCAAAGAAGAAAACTCACATAATATTGAAGCCTGAGATCGAAGGTAACAACGGCGGCCATCACAGCCGTGTATCGCCGCAAGTCTCGCCGGAAATCGTCGGGGTCGCCGGGAAGAAAGAGGAGGGAGGTGGATTCGCGAGGAGAAAGGAGAAGGTGGGAGAACCCACGGTGGCTTCAACCTCTGCCGTCGCCGTCGCCTATTTGGCCGGAGATCGAAGAAACCCGCCGTCACGAGGTGCTCGCCGGATTTCAGAGAGGGAGATCGAAAACGAAGGAGCTGAACGAAGATAAAGAACACGAGGGAGAGAAGTGAGGAAGGAGGAATGGTTTGATGGTGGTGGTGGTGGGGCCGGCGCCGCCGCCGGAAATCGCAGAAGAAAAAGAACGAAGAAGCAGATGGCGGAGGGAGAGGGAGTCTGGTATTTAAAGTAAAGGGGAGGGCGCGTTCGGACAGGGAGAAATAAGGGTGGATTTTGATAATTAAAGCCTAAACTTGCCATAATGTACTCATTTTGATTTAAAACCACTTAAACCAGTCTCCAATCTTCTTAAACTTCAAAATATTTTTAGCTTTACCACTCCCTCATATTTCAAACTCTTCATTTCTTAATTAATTATATGCATATTAATTACTCAAAATTTCCAACAATATCCCAAAAATTCCTAAAAATTCCAAAATCTCCCAAAACACTCTCTAATCCTGAATTAAATTTTTCAAGATGTTACAATTTGCCCCACCTTTTTAGGAATTTTGTCCCCAAAATTCACTAGACGTACACCTAACGAACAGAAAATACGCAGATCAACCTTGAATTCTTCATATTTACTCTAAAAATTTCACTACAACTGAATATACTCAATATCATTCTTCCCCGTTTATCCTCATTCAATCTATGATAGTCACCAATAATAATCCCATTACTCCTAGCTAACCTTCATTTACTAGTTACCAAAACCTCAAATCACCTATATGACAGTCCAACTTCTTAAATAGCAATACACATCCAACTATCTTTCCCATATTTAATCAAATTATTGGTTTCCCTCGACTTTAGTCCATCATCCTTCAACTATTCAGATCCCACTTCCAATCACAGTTTAAATTTCCAACTATTTATCTTAATCAACTTTAATCAAAAATCTAAACTTCTCCAATCAAACATCCCCTCTTAGTCAATTATTGTATAATCTAGTCATTAAGATCAAAATTCTTCTCCTAATGTACTTTCATATATGTCAAAGCAATTCATAACAACAAACCAACTCTCTAAATTCCTCTTCACCATGATGATGTTCATCTAACAAGTCAACTCAAGATTTCTCAACGCTCACAATTTCAATTAAAATCTCTTCCCAATAAATCTCCCCAAATAAAATAACTCAGAGTATCTTTACTAAATGACAACAACATCCATTTAACAACATATAAGAATAAAACCATTTCACAATTCAGCTATCACAATCACAAGAAACCAATACCATTTATAGGCCTCCATCCAACCAACCTAATGTCCTAATGCATTAACCAACCAAGCCAAAGAAAAGGCTAACAACCAACCCTTACAGAATCAAATATTACAAGTTCAAAAACTCCAATAAACCCTTAGAAATCACCAACTTCTCAGGATTGAATAACAATTTTCCAAGTCCTCAAAAATCTTAACCTACACAACTATAAAAATCCAAAAGATATCCTATGTGATCAATTTAATAAACTCAAACCTCTAATGTTCAACTTTGTTCCGAAATTCTTCCAACTTCATAATCTATAACATCTTACTAACATCCATAAACATCGAAATAACAAATTGATTTATAGTCCATGGTAATCCAACGTAACATAAATTTCTCTTCTTTTTAACTTACCACTTCTAATATCTAATCGAATCTTCTCCTAAACACCGAACCCATGCATTTCCACATTTCAATATCATCATATGACTTTAGTAATCCTCTACTAATCATCACCTAACTTAATAATCACAATAGAACAATAAATTCGCCCACAATAGCACAAAATAGTCTATAAGAATTATCCAAAACCACCATAATCCAATTTACCACAATCATTCACTATTTCATCACTTCATATTCATCTTCCAACCTAATTTCTTCATTTAACCACAACATGGTCCCTTGTAGTCACTATAACCAATAAAAGCTATTAGAATGAGTCTTTATACCAAACTCATAAGCTAGGTTCCAAACATAACTTTTGTACTTCCAATTCTTAAATCATTTATCATGACATACACAAAAAGGGAACAGAGATTCCAAACCTCCTTAATCCACAAGCAATTACCAAACATGTATCATGTCATAATTTAATCAGAATCAAATTCCAAATTTACAACACCAAACTAACCAAACCAATATGATCACAAAAATAAAACAATTCTTAACAATGAACATAACAAGTAAGAAACAAGATCAATAATCCTTAACTCAACTCTTAGATGCTAATATTCATAGTAAAACCCTAAACACATCAATGTATTACAATTTAGCATCATCATACTCACATACCAACATCTTATTAACATAGACAAGTGAGAAATTTCATCACCAAGTCACTCAAATATCACTTTCACATCCCTAAAGTTCAATATAAATGACAAAATTTAATCGGTCATAGAACAAAGAAAAATTATAAACCTGAAATTAGGTTCATTAACTCATAATTTCATCCCCAATCAGCTTTATCTTAGATTTACTATCGAAGATTATGATGATAAACAACAAGATTTTCTAACAAATTAAGAAAATCCAGTTTAATTCATGGTTAAGACAAATACATGCACAAGTCAAATCATCAATAAATCAAGCAATTTACTGAACAAAACAAGAAACCAGATCAATACTTTCTTATTCCACCACCTAAATGTCACTATATATTGTTATTTTTGAATTTCCTTAATCCCTTAACCCAATAAGGGATCTCATGATGCCTCGACTATGATTATGGCCGGCACATAACTATACTCGAGACCCCAGAGAAGCATCCTTATTTCGCTATTTTTCCTAAATTCTTATACATATCAACATTATTTCGTTATTCTTTCTATGTTCATCTCAATCTCTCCACAGTACCTATTCAATTTCTCTTATCACTCTCTCCCCATCACGGGATGAGCGATAATCCTCTCAAAAAGGCCAGAGTATCATGCACAGGAGGAAGGGAATACAAACTATGTATATTGCCAATCTATATGCAATGCAACACAGTCCAGGGTTATCGTATACCAAATACTGATAACCAAGTTGTAACATACCGTTACTAATTTCCTGATTAATTCAATAATATCGTTACTAACTATGATAGAAAAATGATTTCCATAATATCCATAAATCTATCATAGTTAGAAAAAGAATTTCCTAATAATAATCATTATCCATGATAGAAAAGAATAAACTAATACAACCTGAATACTATCATGGATAATTAATAGCTAACCATGTTAGAAAAGAATCACCTAACATGGTTAGAAAAATAAATAACCTAATGTTCAATAATATTAAATACATATAAATATATGCGGAAACGTATGCAGGCCTATACAAATTGGCAATATACAACTCTAAATAAATTATGAAATCTCTACTACCTAATTCCCTTTCCTGTTGCTTGCGCCTGTGCATGAATACCTGCAAAAATGTCAGTAATCGTGGGATGAGACAATTTGTCCCAGTAATCACCGCTTAACTCACTATAACAGTGAGATGTGCGGTAGCGAGGGCGTCTAAAGGGTACCTCATTTTAAACCAGTAGTATATATATATATATATCCATATCAATTCTTCTTTCATTCATCTTCCAAATCCCACCATCAATTCCACATCACTTATCAATACTTTAATCAACACATCAAATGATTCCCCACAACCTAACTCACCACTATCTCAAACTCAACAACAAAAATAAACGTGATTGACACTGTGCCCAGTCTCAAATCTGTAAGCATAAAAAGGGAGCACTTTTAAATAGTGAAAACGTCTCTGGGGAGCACTTTAAAAGTGAAAACGTCCCTGGGGAGCACTTTAAAAGTGAAAACGTCCCTGGGGAGCACTTTTTAAAAGTGAAAACGTCCCTGGAGAGCACTTTTAAAAGTGAAAACGTCCCTGGTTCCTTTAAAATCCGAGGAACCTGTACTATTAACCTATCGATTGCGCAGATCGATAGGTTACATCGGCCGACGGTACTATCAGTGTCATGCAATGCTCACTATAACCTATCAATATCCTATCAATATCACTTCCACAATATTCAATATCTAAATCACAATTTCCATCAACTTCTCAATTTCATCCAATATCTCCATCACAACAATTCCACTCCTTCCATCAAACTAAATATCACTATCCCTGACAATATACTATACACATCTCTCACCAGTATCTGAGCATTATTACTATATTCATTCACACCATTCAAGGACAGTAACCACCACCAATCAGTATAATATATAGATAATGAGTCAAATTCCTTTATACGAAAATATTCGCGTTTAAAAGGCACCCGATAGCCTATTTCATATAAAAATAGCTTTTCAAAGATAATATATATATAGAGGGTGAGAAAGGATTTTACAAAATCCTAGCTAACATCACCCTCAATGTTATAGTAAGGTAAGTGTGATTACCTGTCGCCCTTAGCACTTTGTTGTCTTTTCCCTTTACTTTTCCTTGCCTCGAATAATGTACGCAAATCACGTCCTTTCCTATTATTACATTATGTAATAATAGAAGGTTAATAATCATTCTACATCGTGGAGTAACTAACGTCTCTCTCTTTCTCGTTCGTATTACTACCCAATCCCTTGTTTATATATTCTTTATTCTTGAAATCTTTATTCAATCTTGGTCAAAGTTTATAAATAAATAACCAGTGACATCAAATTGTCACAACATCAACATTCACACATCTTATAGACACACATTTTTGTATCAAACAACCATTATGTTTAAATGAAAATACATATGTGCCTTCCATCACCAACAAAATTGAATTTAGAAAGAGGAAAAGAAATCCAACACCATTTCATTACTTAACCAACAGCCAGTTGCATAACCATGCCTATTACATGCTAATATGAAATCCTAATCAAATAATTTATGACAAGGCTTTCAGTCACACCAAAAATATCCATTCACAAGTTAAACTCTCAAGTATAATAATTTGGAACATCATTACTAATTAGTATCAATCATCTCATTCAACATTAGATGAGAATAATCATTCTACACAAATGCATCCTCAACAGTACAGTTATAATCATTAATTCTTAGAACTTCTGTTGAATCAGCACATGCACATACAAACAATATACATTCACTTTCGCACTAATCTAGAGCAAGAATACTCCTTACTTTCAAGCAATTGATTTGATGTTTATTAGCCTCCCTTAAAATCAAATATCCATTCAGCCAAAACCAGAATTTAAATTTCTAAAGTAAAATACCCCTGAAATCATAGTCATTCACTATTTCCTTTGATGAATCTAACAAGGCCATAGCAATACTTATCAACTATAACCAGGAAAACAACAAACTGAATTTCAGCTTTAACCTCCAAGTTTAAACTCCATTTTCAATAATCCAAAGCATCATCCATAGATGATTTTAAGGTTTATGTCACCAAGACAACCAATCTAAGCCGAGCAAGAAAGATTTAGATTCAACTTCACAAAATGAACTCAAGTTTTCTTACACATTAACACAATAATATCATTGGAAATTCCCTAAAAATATTTGAATGTCAAGCAATTATTCAGCTCATTGATCATAAATCAGATTTCTAACTCATAGTTGACACCCTCCATACATAGGCAGTAAGTAATCTCAAAGTTTTAAGCAAGATATTTTTATATAGCATATATTTATTATGATTTACAATGTCCACCTTTAAATCAGAAATAAATCAGCAATTTCAGACCAAATCATGACAGCAACCAGTGGAAGAAAACAAAGAAACAACAAATTCGTCAATCCCATGAAAGTCATACATACAACATTAATTCACCCATTCACTCAAACTTGTTTAGACTCAATTTTTAACATGCTTGTAGGTTAGACATCCATACCCTTCTAATTTACAGTCAACACAAATATGAGCTTACACAAGAGACATTAATACAACTTCCTTTGACATTTTCAATTAACACCATAACTTCACACACACAAGCTAATATAGTTCAGCCACAACCAAGATGAAAGAGAGACTTAGAAAAGCATCATTCTAACAATCAAACATGTAAAGACATATTATAACTCAAACAAGCTTGTACACCAACTAATCCAAATCTGGGTTTTCTATTCTAATCTTTTACAAACATCAAGAACTACTCAGATTAGCAATCAAACACTAGGATGTGAAGTTTATGCTACCTCTTAGAGACTCAAGAATTCCTAAACCCAAACAACCTAAACCATTTCGGATTCTCTCTGATTCTCGCCTAAAAATAAAGAAAATATAGAAAATCAAAGAAGAAAACTCACATAATATTGAAGCCTGAGATCGAAGGTAACAACGGCGGCCATCACAGCCGTGTATCGCCGCAAGTCTCGCCGGAAATCGTCGGGGTCGCCGGGAAGAAAGAGGAGGGAGGTGGATTCGCGAGGAGAAAGGAGAAGGTGGGAGAACCCACGGTGGCTTCAACCTCTGCCGTCGCCGTCGCCTATTTGGCCGGAGATCGAAGAAACCCGCCGTCACGAGGTGCTCGCCGGATTTCAGAGAGGGAGATCGAAAACGAAGGAGCTGAACGAAGATAAAGAACACGAGGGAGAGAAGTGAGGAAGGAGGAATGGTTTGATGGTGGTGGTGGTGGGGCCGGCGCCGCCGCCGGAAATCGCAGAAGAAAAAGAACGAAGAAGCAGATGGCGGAGGGAGAGGGAGTCTGGTATTTAAAGTAAAGGGGAGGGCGCGTTCGGACAGGGAGAAATAAGGGTGGATTTTGATAATTAAAGCCTAAACTTGCCATAATGTACTCATTTTGATTTAAAACCACTTAAACCAGTCTCCAATCTTCTTAAACTTCAAAATATTTTTAGCTTTACCACTCCCTCATATTTCAAACTCTTCATTTCTTAATTAATTATATGCATATTAATTACTCAAAATTTCCAACAATATCCCAAAAATTCCTAAAAATTCCAAAATCTCCCAAAACACTCTCTAATCCTGAATTAAATTTTTCAAGATGTTACAGAATACAACATGATATCCTCAAATACAAGACATCCTATTTAAACTAAATCGCATCTGGAATAACTGTCATGGCACGTCCTGGATCATGTGTTCTGGTATGAAGTGGGAACTGTCCACGTGTCATCATGGATACTCCCCACACCCAACTGCTTTATCTTCAAATACTCCGAGAATAACCTCCCACCTAGTCAGTAGTTGCCTTAGATACTTGGAAACGATTCTGGATCTTATTCTGGTGGGCTGCTACAAGTTGGGCCTGGTCTCGACATGGGCCTTGACGATGAACCGGACAGGATGTTATACTAGTTATTTAGGAGATGATCTGGTTACTAATTTGAATTAGCCACGTGTCAATGACCATTTGAAATTTGAATCAGTAAGAGAGAGAAAAGGGCAACGGGTCACCACAGGAATGATACATAGATAAATGCAACAGCTTGTAAATAAACATACTACTTTATTTATGACAAGTCACAATCTATTTAGCAAATAACATTACATAAGCTAGAGCCTGTCTAGAGGCTTTATTTTTCCTATTCCTTTTTATTATGCTTGCATATATAGGCTTCATAAAATGACTAATCGACTGAGTTTGTGGTAGACTCAGAGTTTATTGTAATATCAGACACTAGGATGCTAGTACTTTTTGTAGAGGCGGATGGTTCCATCACTTTCAAGTTTTCTACGTAGTTGTTGTAAACTTCATAGAAGTTGGGCTCTACTTCTAGAGGGGGCTGTGGCGGGGCAAAGTCGGGAGCGTTACTGAAGAACTGAATGTTATGTATAATTTGGAAACCTCTTATCCAATACCACTAAATAATTACTCTTATTAATTTTCGAGATTGGCATCTCAAACATTACGAAACATGAGTACTAACAAATTTTAACAAATAATATTTCCGCTGCTTGATTTAATTAAACAAAAAAAATATATTTTACTAAAAAAACTTTTATGAAAAATTGCAACTGGAAAATAATTCAATAAATTCATTCTTAATATGAAAATAACTAGGGCGTCCCCTAATGTTCATCCACAATTATCTTACCACATAGATAAATTATTTTTCCATATTGACATATAGTAGCCACACAGGACATTGCAAATTCTCATAAAATCAACTTCTTGTGAAGTAAAAGTAGATTTTTAACACGTTTTCTTTAATAAGTAGATAATAACTAACACAAAATACAAGATTAAAAAGGACAAATGAATTAAAACAAAATGATACACACACACACTTATAAGGAAACATAAAGGAATCAAAAGAAACTCTACTCAACTATAAAATACGACAAGGGAAGAGCATATTATAATAGATTACCCAAAAGCAAGTATATCACATACAAAACACATATATCACATACAAGGAATTGAATGTGTAGTAAGAATAAAGTACCTACGGAAAAATATAAATAAATTTATATACACACATTTAAGAAAAGACAAAAAATAACATCTTGAAGTATGTAATAAGAACTAATCCCACGGTAAATATGTATGCGTGTGTGGAGGGGTGAACATGTGTGTTTATACAGATAACTTGTATTCTTGCATGATTATAATATAGATAATTTGTATGCTTTGCATGATTATATACACAATATTCTTGCATGTGTGTGTACATGTATGTCAGTGATGAAGACGCGTGCAGATAGTTTTTCTTCTTTTCTATTCTTTTTAACCGAAAATGAGAAAAGATGTTTATCTTTTTTTTTGGCCAACAGATCGAAAAGATGTTTATATGATGATTATATAATGTGTATGTGTATATGAGTATGATAAGATAAATGGGTCCCACATGGTTATGAAGACATGACATATCTCCTTCAAATACTCCATCCGGTCCCTAATATAAGAGCTAGCCGAAAAAAAAATGTTTCTTAAGAAAACATGTTAATGTTAGTTAAGTGTCTGAAATTAATGTTTCTTTTTCAATATTATCCATATTTATTATGATACTTTTAAGAGAGAGAAATACATATGCAGTAATAAATATGAAAGAGAGTTAGGGGCAAAGTAGGAAAAAAAACGCATTAAATGAGGAGAGAATATGAGATGAACTCTTATATTAGGACCAAAACCATTCAAATTTTGGCTCTTATATTAAGTACATGAGGGAGTACAAGCTAACAAAGTATGAGAAAAGTTAGAGTGACCCCACATGGTGATATAAAAGTAAAAAAGCATTCCTCTTACATAATTTGAGATGAAAACAAGAGTTGGTGTGTGGCAGAGGAAGGGATGCAATTGAAGAGAACTCCTGTACAAACCATAAAACCAATATGGAGAATAGAAAGAGAGTGTACAATAAACATAAATTTCACATGGTGGAGTCCTCCATGACGTACTTTATGTGTGTTTATCATATGAAAATAGGAAATAAAAAATATGAGACAGAAACATAGTACTACTACTCATTAAGAAAGGTTCTTACTTTGTTCTTACTTTCTTTTGACAGATTTATCAAAATATATTATTAAGACTTTCTGATGTCTTTTGTTTTCAGTATACATTCTATTATAGTTTGGTTAACATAACTTTTGGTCCCTCAAGTTTCACTTAAGTTTGGTTTTAGTCCCTCAAGTTTGAAACATGTGGTTTTAGTCCTCTAAGTTTACACCGTTTGCACAGTTAGTCCTCCAACCGTTAAGTTGTTATATGTGGCATTAACACTATTAATTGCGCTGACTTGACACATCATTTTAAATCTGACTGGATATTTGATTAATAATTAATAAAATGAAAAATTAAAAAACATAAGCCTTCCTTCTTCATCTTCTCTCCACATACAGCACTCATACACTCATCTCTACCACTATAGATGTCGGCAACGGTACGGCAGCCACCACGGTAAATTCTCACCACTCATCTCGCATTTTGTAGTGGTTGGCGATGCATGACGTCAGCATAAATGCTTCATTTAAGTTCATTTAATTTTATCCTTTTTTACTTACTTACTCTTTAAGTCAGACGGTCTATTCATCTATCTTTGTCCTTTTAATTTTACTTCTTCAGATACAATTGTTAATGCCTAGTCATTGTTATTCTTAATCTATTCTAAAAATTCAAACGATCTTTTTGACTTACTCTTTTCTTTTGTATAATATTTTTTATTACAGAAATTAAACTCGAGATCTTTTAATTTGGAAAAAGTCTTCTCTTCTGCTACTACTATCTTGAAATTATAAAACATGGGTTTCTAGATCCCCAGACTTAAAGATGATTTTAATTATTAATGAAAGAAAAATAAATTGATTAAACGTGGATCAAACGTGACTAGTATTTATACTGATAAGGATAAAGGAAAATAAATTATTAATTGATTCCAATAATGTGAACCGGTCAAGTAATTAATATGGTAGAAGCAAGAGGCAAATTCTTTGGTCTTTTTTACTCCCTCCGGTCCTAATATAAGAGTCAGCCGCTAAAAAACGCTTTTTAAGAAAACATGTGATTGTTAGTTGGATGTCTGAAGTTAATGTTTCTTTTCCAATATTTCCCATATTTGTTATGATAAGAGAGAAATAGATAAGTATTAATAAATATGAAAGAGACTGAGGGGCAAAGGAGGAAAAAACTCAAATGAGAAGAGAATGTAAGGTGAGCTCTTATATTAGGGATCAAAATCATTCAAATTTTGGATTCTTATATTAAGGACAAGAGGGAGTACTTTACTATAGAGTATATCTCTTCCCAATCAAACAAATCAAAGGAACCTATATTACAATACAAATTTGCGAATGAAAACACAAAATCTTGGTTATTCATTTTTCTTTGACTTTCAACACATGGAAAAATTGTGTATAATTGATAGACTCAATATCAACACTGAGTAGGAATATCAGGTGGAGGTGGAGGTAGCGTAGTTTCAGGTGTTGGTCCATTCTCAACCTCAAAAGCCATGGATAGCCCCCACATCAAGTGATCCTCAACATAGCTATGCACAAACCACAAGCCTGCAAATATGTCGAACAAAAAAAGTAGTAAAAAAATAATTAACTTTGTTCTCTACCTTACATTATTCTTAATTAAGAGTATTCTGTCATATATATAACATAAAATATGACAACTCTGTAAGGTAATATAACCAGAAAAATATAAAAACAAAGTGGAGGGGAGAAAACCTCGAAAACACATTAGGTTTGTGTAATAATAGTAAGGGTTATATGCACCAAACACTTTTCTTATTGGCACAATGATCACTTGACCTCTTTTTTCATTTTATGATATCACAAACTCTTGTGAAAATAAGTGATGTGAAACTTAATTAATATGTGTGTATTAATAAACATAAAGATGATCAAACCTGGATTATTTGTTTTGAATCTAATGACAGACCATCCTGCAAATGGAACAGCAATAGTGTTACGAATTTGAGGATTTTCAAAATTGAACTTGGATTCATCTCTTGAGGCATTATAAGTTCCAGTCCCTTGAGCCAAAATATGGAAGTTGAACCCATGAATGTGCATAGGATGGTTCTCCGGAGCAAGTATGCCTATGTTCTGAAACACAATCTGCACCGTAGAGTTAAACTTCAAAGTTTTCACCTTCGTTGATTTTGGAGCAAAGGCTAAAGTAGGATTATTGTTAAGCCTTGGATCAGTGTAATCATCAAACACAAAACACAAAAGGAGGCTGGTTAGGAAAATCTCTTGTATAAACTCCAGTTGTAGCATTTCTATAGAATGCATCCAACATAGAGAATCCTCGCCCAACGGGTAACACAAATGATTCGTTGTTCATGCTTGCAGACAATCTGTAACCAAAAGGACCTCGACACTTGTCATTAGATAATTTACAAAAGTCAAGGCCAATTCCTACAGTGATGAACATGTGTTCATCTACAACTTTAGGAACTGGCACCCAGTGGGGCCCACCTGCTAACCCTTTGATGTTGAGGTAGAAATTATTGGCTGTTTGCGTGTCATTATGAGTTGGTAGGATTGGCATTAGGGGTGTCTTTGAGGAGGATGCTTTGTAAAGGACAATCCCTGTGGTGGTCGTTTGATCCAATGAGGCATTTATGGTTTGGTAAGGAGTTGCAGCCATGAAGTATGATCCACTAAACCCATCGTCCGTGGGTTCAGTGGGGAAGGATTGAACAATGAGCGTCGGGTTGACCACCACGTCGCGAGTTCGATCCTGGGGAGTGACACTTTGTTGTGTCTCCATCGCGGCGCTTGGGGAGACATCTCCGTAGCTAAGTGAAGCTGGGAGTAACCTACCTGTGTAGAGATAATAAAGGGCTTGCTGGTCATGCTCCAGAGCCCACAGGGACAGGCCCCAGTGGATCATGAGTTAGGTGTCCTGCCCTTGGATTGGTTGAGCCCAAACCCCTTCCTAAAATTTATTTACCAAAAAAAAAGATAGGTGAGAAAGGAAAGATGAACAAAGGGAACTGAAGGTCACCAAAGGAAGGAGCAAGGGCTGGAAGAGAGAGGAGTAGAGTGAACATGAGGAGGTTGAAGGAGAGAGGGGATCGGTGATGATAGGAAAAAGAGAATGATATTGATGGTGGTGAAGTGAGAAAGTGAGAAGAGAGTTAGGAGGGAGTGGAGAGTGTGAGGGTGATGATGATACGGGAATGAGTGATGGTGACTTAGGAGGATATGGGCAGTGGAGGGAGGAGTAATTATTTAAAAGAAATTATAAGGAGGAGAATGAGAGTGAATAGATATTGACTGACAGGGAATTTACTATTTTAACCTTATCTAATATTTTTATTTACTCTCCACTCATTGTGATCAAATTTGATTCCAAAATATTTTCTCAAGATATGTTTTATTCCCAAATTTGTTCCTAATTTTTTTAAAATGCTAAATAATACTCCAAGATTCTAATTATTGTCATATTTATTTTATTTTTAAAATTTGGGATGTTACACTTATTCTCTTCTTATAATTAATTCCCACTAAATTAATTACTCTATCCAATCCTAAATATAAGACCTAGTTAGCTTTTTTTGGAAAATCTAAAAAAAATAAGTCAATTATAAATTGATTTACCTACTTTTTTTTCTTAAACTAGTTTAATTAATCTATAAACTAATGACTAATCTAAAAATATATCAAATATGTCATATTTTAACAACATTTTGTAACCTTAACATCTCCAAAAAAAGTAAACTAGGTCTTATATTTAGGACCGGAGGGAGTATGAATTAATTTAACTAGTTAATCTGGAGTATTAATAAACGTCTTTCGGTCCATTATATCCTTACCTAGATTAATTATGCAATGTCTTGCACTAATTTACTAGGTCTACTTTATACCGGTAATGTTTTAATGTGACTAAATGCAAGACTACTAGGTATATATCTATCCTAGTGGCAAATTAGATTAAAAATTTAATTCTACATTATTTAATCTCATGCTTTATTTAAAATTCCTTTTTTGTGAGTTCAATTCTAATTTTCTAAACATTTCTAATGGTGGCCAATGACTAAACAATAATCAATAATAAAAAGATTAAATAAACTAAATCAAATTAACAATAATTAAATAGTGAAAAATAAAATATTTAAGTCAGAAATAAGTTCATAGTAGTATTCTAGTTTGTAAAAGAAAATTAGCCACATATTGATTTCAAATCAATACAAAAATTTATTGAAATTGAATATGAAATCATAGTGATAAAAATCCAGCAATATCTAGCCAAGTCAAAATCCACAGCCTCTCCTTCAATGGTTGAGTGTGATGATAATGTTCAAAGAAAGGACAAACAAAACAGCAGCAACTTGATTTTCTTCCTTGCGTGTGTAATTAGATGGATGGGTAATGATTAAACCCAAAGCCAAATCTGCAATGGTCCTATGCGTTTGCGTCAGTATGTATGTGTGTATATTTTCTTCTTTGCTTGAGAATCAATGCCCCCAATGTGTCTATCTTCTAATTTCGGAAGGCTCTTTACTGCCACTCAATTCCTTCTTCTCGCGTGTGTGTTTGTATTCTAATTGAGGAAAAACCCAAAATGCCACGACTTGCTTTTTTTTTTTTATTTTTCTTTAAGCCCAAATTACAGCTCTACCCATGCTCTCTTTTATTTAATGATGATTGTCAATTTATTTCCTTGTGCTTGTCAAGTAACTGATGGTGATGAATTCTCCTTCTTTATGTTGTCCTTTTATTCAAATGGAAATCTGCATCAATCAAGGCAATTAAAGAGATATAAAATAAATATTTTCTTTGCATTCCTTTCTTGTTTTAATTAATAAATTCCTAAGCAAGAATTTCACCTTAATATCTTTCTGAATTCCTAACAAAATCCCTTTATTTTAAATTGATAACTCTTAAATATAATCAAAATATATATGAAAATATACTCAAATTAAGGAACCATCACTTACCCTTCTTTATTTACTCTTTGGCTTGATTGATATGAATTTTGCTCCATAAGTAATTTAATTTCTCCAAATAAGCATTAATC
The DNA here is from genome assembly GCA_029929735.1 of Mimosa pudica. Lineage (NCBI taxonomy): Eukaryota > Viridiplantae > Streptophyta > Magnoliopsida > Fabales > Fabaceae > Mimosa > Mimosa pudica. The sequence continues at coordinate 12,032,289 of JAKELP010000030.1, read as the reverse complement.
CCAAATTTATTCATTAGACTTTTGTAAATAATAAACAATGCACCAAGATTCTAAATATTGTCTTATCTATTCTTTTATAAATTTTGGGTGTTACAGATAGCCCATGCCAAATAAAACAATGACGAAGTTCTCATGCCGGAGAAGAGATAGTGATATGAAGTTTTGTATTTTGATGAAGATGTTCTTCTCTTGTGTAGACTAGAGAGAGCTAGAATCTTGAGATCAACGTACGCGGTTGCGTGGTTTAGCATCATATCCAATGGGCTTTCAAAATTGGACGTGCCTTTGTGTAACACCCTAGAAAAATAGATATAGTAATAAAAGGAAAAAATTAATTAAAAGTAATTTAGATGTTATCATAAATAAAGAAAATTCTAGAAAGAAACTAAAGAGGGGAAATAACTAGTAGAGAGGAAATTCTAGAAATAGAAAATAGATTAAATGCAGGACATTAATATAAAAACACTTCTAGAAGTAGGAAGGGGAGTTCAACTAGCTAGTGTAAATCATAAATGAAAAGAAGAAAATGGGGGATTAATTGGTTTCAATAATGAATGAGAAGAGAAAGGGGAAGTGGTTTGGCACTTTGGCTGGCATGGAAAAGAAGATAGGTAAGGGAGGACTAACTATTTAATTTTAGAAAAATTCAAAACCTAGAAGGGGGAATAATTTGGATGTCTTAGAGAAAAAGATAGAAACTAATGCATGGATCTGAATTAAAAAGGCTCTTAAATATAATAAATAACCTAGTCTCTAAAAATATTGTGAGGTGCTGGTAATTTCAGAGTTTATTGTGATCTCATACACTAAGATACTAGAACTTTTTGAGGAGGAGGAGGAGGGTTTCATCACGTTCAAGTTTTCTACGTAATTGTTGTAAACTGCATAGAGGTTACTTCTAGAGGGGGCTGTAGCAGGTCAAAGTTCGGAGGCATTACTGAAAATCTGGATGTTGTGTATAATTCGAAAACCACCTCCTGCCCAATACCACTCAATAACTACTCTTATTTTCGAGATTGACATTTGAAACATTATGAAACATGAGTATTACCACATTTTAACAAATATTATTTCATATGCTTAATTTAATCAAGCAGAAAATATATTTATACTCCAAAAATAAATTTTGATGAAAAAGTGCTACTAGAAAATAATTCAAGGAATTAATCCTTATATGAGAATAACTAGGGTGTCCCTTAGTGTGGATCCACAATCGTCATACCACATAGATCAATTATTTTTGCATATATGCATATAGCAACCACACAACTCGTTGCAAATTCTCATACTACCAACTTTCTGTGGAGTAAAAGTAGATTTTTAACCCCTTTTCTTTTTAAAAAAATAATAACTAACGCAAAATGCAAGTATTAAAAAGGACAATGAAATAAAACCGAATGATATCTTGAAGAATATGGCGTAAGAATTAATCCCATGGTCTAAACATGTGTGCGCGCGCGCGCGCAGGGGTGAACGTGTGTGTACGTGTGTGTATCTGGATAACTTGTCTTCTTGCATGAATATCAACACAATTATGAGTATATGTACGGGGTAATTATTTAGGTCAGTGGTGAAGCCGTGTATGCATATAGTTTTTCTATTTTTTCATTTTTTGAGATGTTTATCTGATGATTATAAGTGTGTGTGTATGAGTATGAAATATAAATGGGTCCCACATGTTTATGAAGACATGGCCTACTACCTCAAATACAAGAAAAAAGTACTATGAGATAAGTTAGAGTGGCCCCATACGTGTATAAGTAAACAAAAAAAAGCATTCCTCGTATGTAATTAGAGATGAAAATAAAAGTAAAGTTGATGGGTGCAGAGGAAGGGATACAACTGAAATAGAAATGGAAAGAGTGGGTAAAGTAAACATAAATTTCACATGGTGGGGTCAACCCTTACGTACTACATGAAGGAATATGTTGAGAAAAGAGGACTGATATGTGTTTAGTAGATGAAAATATTTAAGACTAATTATGATATCTGATTACAACTCAGCTCCATGAATCTGTGTTTATTTAAAATGGCAAGTTGATATAACCAAGAAATGATATTTATATTTAGGTTAGTGCTAGAAATGATAATGATTTTAGCAATAATTATGTGACTTGATCATGTAAGGGATTTTACATGAAAACTCAATTTTCCATTAAAAAACCCTTTTTCATGTTAAAAGAAAAAGGAAATTATTTATCTAAAAGATTAAAATTTTCTTGGGAGGAGGAAAGGGGTGGTGCTCAATTCTGAAGTTATATAAGACTAATGTATGATCCATTTATTGTGATTCAAGTATTTTTGTTGATGACATCGCAAGATCGTACCCTGTATTTAAACATTTCCCATTTTAATTTCAAGCAAGTCACTTGCATAAACCATTCATATGGATGTAGCTTACTTATATTTTCAAGTTGATTTCTGATAAAATAAAGTTGATTTCTTTGTTTTTATATACACTATACAGATATATTATACGTCTATTTCTAATTTATACCACATATATTCTGTAATAAAATAGCATAAGATTTAATAGTATTGGTCCAAAATATATGAGTTCAACTTACATTAAGTCATCATTTAATGTGTTTTATTTTCTACTTAACTCTAACTTTATCATATTTATTAATGTTTACATATTTATCGCTTTTAATACTATTATAAGAAGTGGCCCACCATGTGCAATGCATGGGGAATGTTTTTATTTTTGGCGAAATATGACACACGTCCTAATATGAGAATAGATGCATGTTTCAAGTGAATGAAAGTTTTATATATGATGTGAGAAATAGTTTACTTGGCAGTGTATAAGGTACTGAATAAATTTTAGCAATTGTTAACTGGGGTTAGGAAAAAATTTTAAAATCTACTTAATTATTTGGAACCATATAAAGAAATAATTTGGCTAAGGTAAGAAAATAGTTGAAGTAAATCTCAACTTCGAAGTGATATTTATGATCACTACCAATGAAATGTTTTGAAAAATATAAATTCAAATTACATGGAATAATTTTAACTTGGTCGAGAATCTACTTATTTATATATAAAAATAACAGAAGAGTCAAACTTCATTCTCAACCTCCCTCATCTAAACACCCCCACCAAAAATACAAATTTCCCTCAAACACCTCCCATCCGATAGTTAACTTGAAATAAATTTTCTTAGAAGTTGATCTTCCTAAATAGTTGAGATTTTTAAGGTCCTTATACTTTATAAATATTCACAAATAAGTCTTTTTTTCCATTTCTCCCTATTTTATTTGCAACTTCTTATTAGTTAAAACAAATAAATTAGTGAAAATTTGTGCATATATATACTTTTTTCGTGCCTTTTATGCATTTATATCTGATAATAACTGTAGTATATTTAAATAGTTTAAATATATCTTGATGGCATCGATTAATCATAGAAGATAAAGTGTCAGAAGCAAATTTGACATCATCCTTAGTGGTTCAACATGAGGTTCAACATTCTATAAAAAGGAGTGCTAATACATAAGGTTATTGTAGATTAAGATAGCATTTTTTATTTTTGAGGGCATATTCCAGTTTTTTGCCATGAGTTTTAGAAAATATGTACTACTTTATGAAAATTCTACGGACCAAAAAAATTTGTTTCTAAATTGAATTCTAGTTAAGAGATGATAAAGGAAATTGAACTGACAAAGGAGAACAAAACATGGAAATTGTTCTTAATTCTTTCTTAACTCCAGTCCCCTAGTGGCCGACCCCATGTGATGCGCGGATGCCTATTTTTGGAACAAATTATTATATAAAATTTGTAATATTATTATTATGTTGTTTACACGTTTAAATCGCACTGCCTTATGAGTTTGAAATAATATCATTGTTTTGAAATTTAATTAATTAATATCACATGTGTCATTGAACTTGAGGAAGAACTAGAATTTATATGTTGGATTTATATTTGTTTAATATTCATAAATAAGCAAATTTTATTATATGTAAACCCGCATGATGCATGGCAAAAAAAAAAACCTCGTGTGATGCAAAAGGATGCTTGTTGTTGCTACTGAATTTAAGTTTATAGCGTAAATTTAAGATGTTTCAAAGACAAAGACATGGGCAATTGCATAATGTGTATTAAGATTGAAGAATAAAGAAAACATTTGCACATCATCAAAGTAAATTTAATTATTCTAGTAAGAGTCATATATATTTGTGAAGGTTTTATTATTTAATATAGGACAAAGAGGGGACGAAAACTAATAAAAAGTGACATTGATGTGCAAAACAAAACAGGGCACATTGATATGTTTTTAATAAAGGAGCTTATATTGGAACATTATATAACCCCTACTTAATATGAATTGTTAGAAATGGAGATGATTGACTCCAAATTGAGCTGCAATAAAACATAGTTAAGGTAAAAGGACCGTCATAGTCCTCCATAGCTCTCTTAATTAAATCAGTAATGTTATTTCATCTATGTTTTATCATACTAAGAAAATCCTGAAATCTCATTATATATGCATTATAAAAACTTTTCAACTACATCCTTGATTTTTTTTGGCCAATTTTTTTTGGCCGATACACCCTTATTAATACTTTGAATATAAGAGTATAAAATATATTATGAGAGAGTGTATCATAATGTGCATAGAGAATGGTGCTATTGACTTAATTAGTGCATTTTTGTGCATCTATCTATATGAAAATTACATCATATAACTTATATGAGACCAAATCAATATTGTCGTTGAAGTTAAATTTACACTGTAAATTTAAATAAGTTTACACTGTTGGACATTGAGAATGAGATAAAGGAGACCATCGTCGAAATAATGCCCTCTCACTCCCCATTTTCTTTATTCCATTTGATGATAAGACATAAACAACTTGCAAATACCACTGAGTTTTCATAGTTGGTTGCCTCATTCGGCACCTCATCTATGTCTCATAATAACTTGTTGTGTCCATTAGTGATGATACCATCTTATTATTACGACGAGCCATTAAAATGTTACTATAATCAGTAGCAATGATAAAAATATCTAGTAATTTAATGAATACGTTTAGGGTGGAACAAATGCTTAATTTGGGGTAATTTAATGCAGACATTGGGCAGCACACCCAGAAACGCACCATGCCGCATGAAATGCTGTAACATATAATAACATTAAATTATTTTACTTGAAACAAATACCATTGCACACCATGAAGTCAATGCTTAAAGTAAATTAAAATCTTAATGATTTCTTTCCGAGTGCATTTCACCATCAACAATAATGAAATTAGCACTATCTTGACAATGTTGTTAAAAAAAAGTTATAGTAAAAGATTACTATGAAAAGTTATCTAGTGTTAAAAATTACAGTGCAAGTTATTAATTACTTTCAGGACCAATTTTTTTTTTGTTCCCACAGTAAAAAGTTCCAATAATCATTGGCAAACCAATACAGTAAAGCAGTAGGGGTCTTGTTTTAGGAGGAAATCAGTAGTCATGCTTAAGTATGGCACATTTCTGTTTGAATGAGAATTTTTTACTTGGGAATTGAAACCGAGATTATTGTAACAGTAGTACTCCCTCCGGTTCTAATTATAAGTCGCCTTTGACTTTTTTGGAAAATCCTAAAAACGAAAAATAAGTCATTTATAAATTGATTTAACTAATTTTTACCCTTAAACTAGTTTGTTTAACCTATAAACTAATGACTAATATAAAAATTTATCAAATATGTCATAATTTAATAACATATTTTGTAACCTTAACATCTCAAAAAAAGTCAAAGACGACTTATAATTAGGACCGGAGGGAGTACATATAAAATGATAGCAATTGAATGTCAATCTTGGGGCAAAGTGTTTGATCAGGGGGATTCATTCATCTAATGGATCAGGTAGGAAGCTTGTTATGGCTTTGTAATTTCACAAACAATAGAATAAGGAAAGAAAATCTATAACAAAGTTATGTAATTTTAGGAAATCATGATCAACACAATAGTGTCCATCAGATGCTGCAACCAATCGCCTACACATAAACCTAAAACTGTCAGCAAACTAATGATCTAACTGTGAAATCATCACTACAAGTAATTAAGAATAATAATGAAAAATAAAAAATTAAAAAGAAAATCAGAAATGTTGACAGAAGCAAATAAAATAATCACGCACAGGACATAGGGAATCAGAGAAATGAAAGAACATAAAAGGGGGAGCTTACCACCAGCTCTGTGCAATTTCATGAGCGTAAAATCTCCCATTATTTTCTTCAATTTGGTCCAATATTAGATATGCACACTATTTTCTTCGATTTTATGATTTTAGAAGTTTAAGTTTTTAGTGTATGCTAGATTTGCTGAAAATATCAAACAGTTCAACAACACTAAATAATGGGATATTTAAACACCGTGGTAACTTCAAAGTAATAGGTAGACACTCCAGTGGCCAGAAAATATCATTTACAAGTAGGGTATATCCACAAACTTAGCTTGATAGAGGCATTATCAAACCGATTGGAAGTAAGCTAAAAGCAGATGTAGACCTTATACATAAACTCATTGAGCTTAAAGGCAATCAACAGACCAAAAATCCATAAACTCATGTAAGTCTGTAGTCACTTCATAAGGAAAAAACTAAGGATGGTTATGAAGCAATAATATTCTATTTATATGATTTTTCAAAATATTTTAAATACATTGATGCATCTTCCTAAATTAGAAATAATATGGATCAGTACGAACGGCCCAAGTATTTAATGCATCCAAATTTTTATGAAGCAATACTATGCCCTTCTCATAACAGGGCCTCAAGGAAACTAAAATATATGGATCAGTACGAACGGCCCAAATAGAAGTTGCAGATACTTGTTAACTTTTTATGACCAAACAACAAGCCTTCAAGATTCAGGCCAGAGGCCTGGCGAACCTGAGTAATATTGTTTACAATGTCATTGATTTGGGTTTTCAGGAAATTATTTTTGAATTTGATGAAAAGATCTTGATTGAAATGCTGTTGAGTTGATGCAATGCTAGAACCAAAAATTTGGTGTGATTTGGTGTGTATTCTGATTTAGAATAATCCACCGGTTCATAAATATAAGATCACTTTCTTGATTTGATTAGATTAAGGATGTTAGTTAGCTAGTTATTAACACTTGATATTACCAATTCACCCTAACCATATACCTTTATTCTCATTCTCCCATCTTCTCCCTTTCTTCACCTTTACATGTTTGATTTTCAAACTTTTATTTTTCTTCTACTCTTACCTCCTTGAGATAATAAGAGAATATTTAGAATCTAGGGGTGTTAATTCAATATTAAAAGTTCTCGTAAATAAATCTGCAGTTTAAACATATAATAAGAATTTACTTTTGAGATCAAATTTAGAATAGTAATTGATCAGTTTGGCAATTAAATTTGTTAAGTAAGGGCAGGAGAGGAAATAAGAAAAATTGAGGAAGTTTAAAAGGATGATATTGCCCTTCTTAAATTAAGGAGAGATGGGCAAAGTGGTAAATTGATATACATACCCATATATAACTTTTATTTTTTTTTTCTTTTCTCCCTCTCATTTGGTCTCTTATTCGATCTCATTTCCTATACCTTCATTTCTTCGATTATTAGGGGTACGGTTTGGGGTTTCAGAAATTGTTAAACCAATCAGCAAAGTGAGACTTAGGCTGCGATTTACATATTGTGAAAGGATTTGAGTAAATAAGCTGAGTATTGGATGGATTTAACTCAAAATTGGTGAGGACTGAGCTAAAATTTAATTAAACTTGATACTGAGTAAAATTGAGTCAATAAATTTAATTAAACTCAAACGCGTGAGACACACGTGGCCAATGAAGTAAATAACGTAGATGATATTTAGAAAAGGAAAAATAAAGGTCAAGGAGTGATCTTCTGCAGATTAGGAAATTAAAGGAAATACCAAAGTCAAGCAGCTTGAATTTTGAAATAAATAAAAATGAAAAGGAAATTAACCGAGGCAGTGTATTGCACACGTCAAGTGAAAATGAATCTTGGCATTATCCTCAACTTCATTACGGTCATAATTAACTAACAGACTTGATGATTAATTAATTTATAATCATGTCGGGCTCACAGACTTGGTTACGGTCACAATGTAGACTGTTAACTGTTAAGTGCTAACACTTTATTCTTCACTTAATAATTATAGGGGTTAGTTATAACTCGATGAATATTGATAATCTTGTTTGGTTATCTAGACTTCATGTACACCAACATGTTTAAAGGTCCTTGATTTGGATTTGTAACATTACGCATGCATATATAATTGAGTATTATATTTTGTATTCATGATCAGTCCTTTTACAAAGACAATTAGCTTTCTTATAAATAGTGTATGTATTTCATCGGACACACTTATTAGGATATTTTAGATATATTAGACCTAACCAGTTGTTTTTTTTTAAATAAATAAATGCATTAATTTCTAAAGATTGACTTCTTTTTTTTGTATAATATTTGTTATTACAGAAACTCGCGACCTTTTGAAAGAAAATGTCTTCTCTTCTGCTACTACTATTTTGAAATTAGAAAACGTGGTTTCTAGATCCCCATAACAACAAGATAATTTAAATTATTAATGACAGCAAAATAAATTGATTAAATGAGGATCAACCGTGACTGGTATATATTAATATACTGATAAGGATAAAGGAAAATAAATTATTAATTGATTCCAATAATGTGAACCGGTCAAGTAATTAACGTGGCAGAAGCAAGAGGCAAACTCGTTGGTCATTTTTACTTTATATTTCTCTTCCCAATCAAACAAATAAAATTAGGAACCTACATTACGATACAAATTTGTGAATGGAAACACAAAAAATCTTTATTCTTCACTTTTCTTTGGCTTTAATTTCAACACATATGGGTATTAATGTAGAAAAATTATGTTTAATTGATGGACTCAATTTAATTAACACTGAGTAGGAAGATCAGGTGGAGGAGGAGGTAGTGTAGTTTCAGGTGTTGGTCCATTCTCAACCTCAAAAGCCATGGATAGTCCCCACACCAAATGATCCTCAACATGGCAATGCACAAACCACAAGCCTGCAGATAATTTAAACGAAAACAGTAGTCAAAAAAATAATTTACTTTGTTTTGTACATTTATAACATTATTCTTAAGAGATATTCTGTCACATATAACATAAAATATGGCAACTCTATTAGATTAAATGAGCTTTTCCTGTTGTAGAAATTAAAGCAAGGTAATATAATCAAGAAAAACATTAAAACAAAGTGGAGGGGAGAAAAAGCTCGACAACACAATAGCTTTGTGTAATAATAATAAGGGCTATTAGCACCGAACATTTTTTTATTGGCACAAAATGATCACTTGACCTCTTTTTTCATTTTATGATTTCACAAACTCTTTTGAAAATAAGCCATGTGAGACTTTCATAACTAAAATACACTCACACCTCAAATATGTGTGTGTGTCTCTGTGTGTGTGTGTTAATAAACATAGAGATGATCAAACCTGGATTATTTGCTTGGAATCTGATGACAGACCATCCTGCAAATGGAACAGCAATAGTGTTACGAATCTGAGGATTTTTTAAATTGAACTTGGATTCATCTCTTGAGGCATTATAAGTTCCAGTCCCTTGAGCCAAAACATGGAAATTGAACCCATGAATGTGCATAGGATGGTTCTCCGGAGCAAGTATGCCTATGTTCTGAAACACAATCTGCACCGTAGAGTTAAACTTCAAAGTTTTCACCTTCGTTGATTTTGGAGCAAAGGCTAAAGTAGGATTATTGTTAAGCCTTGGATCAGTGTAATCATCAAACACAAAAGGAGGCTGATTAGGAAAATCTCTTGTATAAACTCCAGTTGTAGCATTTCTATAGAATGCATCCAACATAGAGAATCCACGCCCAACGGGTAACACAAATGATTCGTTGTTCATGCTTGCAGACAATCTTAAACCAGCAGGACCTCGACACGTGTCATTTGGTAATGTACAAAAGTCAAGGCCAATTCCTATAGTGATGAACATGTGTTCGTCTACAACTTTAGGAACTGGCACCCAGTGGGGCCCACCTGCTAACCCTGTGATGTTGTGGTAGAAATTATTGGCTATTTGTGTGTTGTTGTGAGCTGGTAGGGTTGGCATTGTTAGGGGTGTCTTTGAGGTGGATGCTTTGTAAACGACAATCCCTGTGGTGGTTGTTTGAGGTAATGGAGCCAATGAAGCATTTATGGTTTGGTAAGGAGTTGCAGCCATGAAGTATGATCCCCTCCTTTGGTTGGTCCTAAGGAGGGCGTCAACGGTTTGACCCGGGGCCACCACAATGATGTCGGTGTGGTATGGATTCGTATAGGAGGCGTCCACGGCAACCACAGTGAATGTGTGACGTGCTATTCTAAAGAAAAGTTGTTCGTTGAGTGCAGCATTGATGATTCGCAACAAGTAGGTTTTTCTACGTTGAACATGAAGTTTGAATGTCTCTGTATATATATCGTATATATGAAAACCAATTAATATCTTGTATAAGGAAAAATAAATGTGCTTATCCAATTGAAAGTATTATAACTCTGTCGATCTCTCAATGTTTCCCAGGATCAATACAAACTTTACCTCATTAATTAAACAAAATAGTAAATCAACAAAAAATAGTAAATTAGCCACATAAATTGTTTTGAAGTGGCTTATTACTGAAAAAAAATTAGTAGTGCAATCTCCTCTTTAACGACTTCGATTGCTCATTTCTGTGGCTAATTAACCACTCCCTCTATTCCTAAATATATGATCGTTTTCCCTAATTTGATTAAATTAAGGAAACTAGTTAAGTTATGTATTAACACATGATATTATTAATCTACCATAATTTTATACATTTATTCTCACTCTCCCACTAATGCTTATTTATTATAAATAGGAATAATAATGGTTTATTTGAAAAAAATTGAGAAAAATTAGAAAGTTATTTATATTTAAAAAGGAGGGGAGTATTTTTTTAGTAGTGTATCTTGTTGCCTATAATTTAAAATTTAACTTCATCCCTAGTCAATTACAATATACTTCATGAAAAAAAAGTCAACATAATAATAAATGAATGGTATGATTATATATTTATATCATTAATTCATACGATTTTGAGAGCAGTTGTAGAGAGCTCCGGGTAAGCCATTAATGGTGTAAGCATTTGATATATTTGGAGAACTGCCATATCGTGATGCTTCCTCCTCAACTTTCACGACATTAGCATTCCACCACTCACCTGCAATGAATCAGCCTTCTCATCAATGCAAAAACGTCACTTACCTTTTCAAAAGATTTTTTTAAGAAACTAAATAGTACTACCTCCAGCTATTATTGATGTAAGCCGCTATATAAGAGTTCACTTTGGTCATAAGTTTAATTAAGACCATCCCACTCTGTCTTCTAAATCATCATAGTTTTTACATAGTACTCCTACTAATCGTATATTTTTTTAATTAAAAAGGCAAGTACTAACGGTTTGAGGTTACAAGCGAGATCAAATCCGCAACCTCCCACTTAAAGGGTAGATGTTATACTATTAGGCTATGTGGCCCTTGGTCTAATTGTAGATTTTATGGGTTCCATCAAAGAGTAATTATCTAATACGAGTGACTAACATTATTATTATTGTAGGACAATTAATACAGATCAATCATATAACTAATTTTGTTAATATCATCGAATAAGTTATCTACCTTTCATATTATGGACATGAAATAATATTATTTGCAAACACATACCAATACTATGGGGACTTCTTGATATGGTTTAGGGAAAGGTTAAGAGTGTCTGGGAAAGGATGAATGATTATTAAATATATGGGTTAATTTAGAACTTCAATTTATTACCTTCTGAGAATGTTAACGACTTAATTAACTAAGTCTCCTTTAGTTTGATGAAAAAATTAGACATACCTAATAAGAACCATATACATACCAAATATTATGGGGACTTCTTTGTAAGGCGTAGGGAAAGGGTAAGAGTGTCCCAAGCGAGGGCGAATGATAAGGGCTCCATAAACCCAAGCACGGAGGAAAGCACTATGAGCATGCCACCATAGAGTTCCTTCTTGTGCTGTTATATTAAATCTATAAGTGTATTTTCCTCCTGACAGAATTGGACACTGTGTTACATAGTCAGGACCATCTGCCCATTGACTCATCAATTGAAATACTCCATGCCTGCATTTAACAATATGTTAAGAAAATTTCATCCAATTTTGTAATAACATGGGAATCCAAATTTATGTTTACTCATTTAATATTGTATTATTGATATGATAAAATTGTTACACTGAGTAACGACTTCCTACAATCCTTATTGCAGAAAAACAAGAATGATTAGGATCAAAAAATTAAAAAAACAAGAATGAAACTCTTTTTTCTGTTCACTTTAATTTTATATTTTTCCAACTGGTATTAATTATTTTGAGGATAACCAGGGAAATTAAATATTTATTTCTTTAGTTATTCGACTATCAATAAACGACTATATATGTGTGCCTTCGAAAGAGGGGAAGTCTAGAACAATAACGAGATATGATAGTTCATGAAAATGATATATGTGCAGCAGGGAAAACCTTATAAGATAACTACAAATAAGTAGCCCATTCTTCAAGTCAAACTATATAAAATATATACGGAGTCAATATTTCTCTGATGTGTAACTTCTAATCATTAGTTAATAAAAGATTAGATCGCAATCATGTCTATTGGCCGGTCAGGGAGATATGATCTTTAGAGAAAGGGTAGAAATAATCAAACAGATTATAAATTAATTAATTTATTTTTTACTTCAGCCTTAAAACACAAAAAAAGTTTATATACCAGTGAAGAGTGAGATTGTAGGGTGACTTATTGACGGCATGTACAATAAGAGTGTCACCCTCTCGAACGTTAATGGTTGGCCCTGGCAACATTCCGTTAACAGCAGCTATTACCGTTTCTTTGCATAGTCGCTTCATTTTCACGTTCGCTACCTTCATGCACCCCAAAACACATCATATTAATGATCTTGTTTTATTTCTTTTATGGCTAAACTATTCATTTGGTCCCTTATGTTTGCATCAAGTTTCAATTTAGTCCTTTATGTTTGGAAAGTACACTTTTAGTCCTTTTTTGTTAACACCGTTAGTTTAACTTAACGGAAAATGTTAAATTAACAATTTTAAATGATTATTAAATACTGAAAAAATGTTCAGATTAAAATATTTGAGTGTAAATATTCTTATATTTTCAAAATTTATCATTTTTGATCCAATTTCATTATAAAATAATCATTTAAAATTGTTAAGTTAGCATTTTCCGTTAATTTAAACTAACGGTGTTAACAAAAAAGGACTAAAAGTGTACTTTCCAAACATAAAGGACTAAATTGAAACTTGATGCAAACATAAGGGACCAAATGAATACTTTAGCCTTTCTTTTATAATAAGTTTTTCACCCGTGCGGTGCACTGGCGGTGCACGGGCAGTGCACATATGTTTTTCCATCAAGAATTTCATGTGTGATTATTTAAGAAAAGCTGCACAAGATAATCTTTCATCAATTACAATGAACAATTGAAATTTGAATGATTATACAAACTAATCCACTAGCTATATGATATATAAAAAGGGTTCCCCTCGTTTCGCGTGATTAAGAGAAATAAATGAAAGACATTTATAAATGTAGAGTAATTACTAAAAGGCTAAAGTATACTTTTGGTCCTTTATGTTTGCATCAAGTTTCAATTTAGTTCTTTATGTTTAGAAAGTACACTTTTAGTCATTTTTTGTTAACACCGTTAGTTTAACGTAACGGAAAATGCTAATTTAACCATTTTAAATGATTATTTTATAATGAAATTGGACCAAAAATGATAAATTTTGAAAATATAAGAATATTTACAATCAAATATTTTAATCTGAACATTTTTTCAGTATTTAATAATCACTTAAAATATTGTTAAGTTGACATTTTCCGTTAAGTTAAACTAACAGTGTTAACAAAAAAGGACTAAAAGTGTACTTTCCAAACATAAAGGACTAAATTGAAACTTGATGCAAATATAAGGGACCAAAAGTATACTTAAGCCTTACTAAAATAAAGATAGAAGGACTTTTTATGTGTACTTTCTTTAAAAAAATATTGGTCACGTAGCACGTGCTTCGAGCAATCAAATTAAACAAATGAATGACAGATTCATAAGTCAAGAACATTAGGTCAAGGGAAGCATCTTCTCTTTTAATAACGCAACTTTAGAGATAGAATGATCAACATCAAGGTCTATTACATTTCTAAATGAAACATGAACAATGAGAAAGATTAGTGTCATAGGTCGATATGATATTTATGGTGTGCAGGAAAAAGATAGAAAATGATATAGTTTCAAGGACTTACTTCGAACGTATGTTCCACTACACGAGCTGAAACTAATGAGGAAGAGGAAGCTAAAAGAGCAAAAGCCCATGTCAAACATAGGAACGTTCTCATAGCTGAAGACCACAACAGATAAGTGATATAAAATTAAAGTTTGTATTTTAAGAATCTACACACATACACACATATATGATGTTGTTTGTTTCTATAGACAGTTCCATATATATACTAGCTAGCTCATGTTGCGTGCTTAATATAATATAATAGTTATCCACTAAGATTTGATTAGAATAAAATAGTGCCTTGAATTTTCCATGCATAATACGATGAACATACATCATACTCCCTCTGGTTTTGAATATAATTTTTTTAAAAGTTAAGAAAGTAAATTAGACAACTTAACTATAACATATATGCCAGATGTAATTAGATCATATGTTAGTTTATAAAATGAATAAATTAGTATTGAGAAATTTAGATAGTTATATTTTTATATCTTTAATTTTCTTAAAAAAAGTTAAAGGGTTTTATAGTTAAGGCTTGAGGGATTACGTTGTTCTGCCAAAACTATTTTAGAATCAGTAAATAGTTAATGAAGAAAATGACATGGGTCTAGAAGAATATGGTAATTATAATTATAAATTAGCTTGTCTGATCTGATGCTACTACTTGTTTTATGCTACTACCGTAGACTTTTTCTTGGGTCAAAATATTGCCGTAGACTTTGAATTTTGCATTGGGGCATATTGACCAATTCTGCCATTTATTATGAGTTTAGTACCTTTTTTTAATTTATTGAGGTTTAGCACCTTTTTTTAATTTATTGAAGTTTAGCACCGCATACATATATATATATATATATATATATATATATATATATATATATATATATATATGATCCGATATAAAGATGGCAGTTCAAATATTTTCCTGGTTTCAAAATGAGAAACGATAGACTTTTACCTGTTCAAATTGAAGTTTCATAAGCAACCATAAAGTATTTGGAAATTTTAATTTGTGTGTGTGAGGGCGGAGTCAATATTCTGAATTTTATGTACAAGGCATTCCATCAATTTCCAAAATCAGCAAGAGAAAACTACTTAGGTTTTGTGAAATGAGAAAATATTTTAAATTTAAAGTGTGTTAATTTGACCCAAAGCAATTAAATTAAACTCAATCTCCTGTGATTTTTTTAAGGTACATAAGCATATAATGATATATTCTAAATGATTTTTTTAAAAAAAACGTAAATTATATTTTTTAAAAAAAAATTGTAGGGTATTTTTCATTTAAAAAATTGTTACATATTTACAAAAAATTAAAAGGAATTATATTTATTCTGAAGATAAATTTCAAATCCTATAAACTCTCTCTGTTTCTAATTTATCTACACATAGTTTTGATCATCACGGTGTTCTTACAAACTTAATTAGTGTTGAAATTTAAATTTTCCACTATATATGGGTGATTTGATATTTGACAACTCTTATTTGGGTTGACCTCCTATATTTCTTTTTTGACCAGAGTCTTGCTAGACTTCACTCCAACATGTTTCAAGTTTCTTGATATCTAACCAGTAATTTTTTTTATTCTAAGATTAATAATTTTATTTTATATTATGAAAATGAGGCAGTAAGATATTTGTAATAATAATAACAGGTTTTATTTGAATGACAAGGTCTTAGAACCAAAGAAGATAATATAACTAGTCCATACAGATAAAAATGAAACGAAATAACGTAGATATTATTAATTTCAATGTTGTGAACGAGACAAGTAATGTGGTTGGAAGAAGACGCTGGAGCGAATAAAAAAAGGAAAGAAAGAAGATGCTGACTGTCAACTAATGATCAGTATGGCCTCTCTTCCTTAACAAACAAATTCAATGAAGAGGCCACAATACAAATATACAAATGAATACACTTAACTTCAAACAATTAATACTTTATTGGTTTATTGTTTTTAATTTCTTAAACTCCAACGTATCCTCATTATATGTATTCATATAGCTAGAACGATTTTGTGTATATCTAATTGATGAATTTAATTAACACTGAGTTGGAAGATCAGCTGGAGGAGGAGGAAGAGAAGTTTCAGGTGTTGGTCCATTCTCAACCTCAAAAGCCATGGATAGCCCCCACGTCAAGTGATTGTCAATGTGACAATGCACCAACCATATCCCTGCATACACACACAAAACAATAATTAATTAGTCCATTAAATTGATGTGTAAACTTAATAAAGTTCGTGTAACATCATCCTAAAATTAATACCCTTCTCAAACAACTTAGAAATATTATTTCAAATGATCTAACAATGAGAACTATTTTTAGTTGAACATAATATGTGAGTGTGCATGTGTGTTTTTTTTTGGCCGAATGAGAGCGTGTGTGTTAATGTCTTGGTATTCATACATTTTAGTATAATTTCAGTTGCTTTTACATACGCTTTTTGGAATATTTGTACATATTATGGATGCTCAAATATAAGAATTGATGCATAATTTTTTGGTGGCACATTTATTGTTTAATTGTGCTTATTTTGCAAATTTAATATTATTGTGCAAGGTAGTTTTAGGCAAGGAATTAAAGACAAAACATTAGAGAAGTTAAAGATGACAGAAGGGCATATTTAGAGCATTCTATTTGAATGAGAAGAGGTCAATTTTGCAAAATGAAATTAAGCTGCATTGTGCGTGCCCCATGCACTTGTTGTGCGAACATCGTGGTGTGTGTTTGTTTTTTTAGCTGAGTACATTCTCCTAAACTGTTTTTATACATATCCAATACCCGTAATTACCAAGGCCCAAAAAATATTTTAAAATTAAATGTTGGATAGCAATCAAGGATGTTAAACAAACCTAATCTTAAAAATAATTAAATGATCAATAGATGATCAAAGCTACCTGGATTGTTTGCTTGGAATCGAATGACAGCCCAACCAGCGAATGGAACAGCAACAGTGTTACGAATCTGAGGATTTTCAAAGTTGAATTTGGATTCATCTCTTGAGGCATTGTAATTTCCAGTCCCTTGAGCCAAAATATGGAAATTGAACCCATGAATGTGTATAGGATGGTTCTCAGGACCCAATATTGCCGTGTTCTGAAGCACAATCTGCACCGTTGAATTGAACTTCAATCTCTTCACCTTCGTTGATTTCGGCGCGAAGGCTAAAACTTGATTGGTGTTAGTGTTAAGTTCAGTTGCATTAGTGTAATCAAACACAAAAGGAGGTTGATCTGGAAAATCTTTAGTGTAAACTCCAGTTGTAGCATTTTTATAGAATGCATCCAACATAGAGAATCCTCGCCCAACAGGCAACACGAATGATTCATTATTCATGCTTGCAGACAATCTTGTACTATTATTTGGACCCCAACATGTGTTGTTTGGAAGATTACATGATTCAAGGCCAATTCCTATAGTAATAAACATGTGCTCATCCACATATTTGGGAACTGGGACCCAGTGCGGTCCACCAGCTAACCCTGTGATGTTGAGGTAGAAATTGTTTGCCATTTGTGTATCATTATGTTCTGGTAGGTTTGGCATTAATGGTGTATTTGAGGTGGATCCTTTATAAACAACAATGCCAGTAGTTGTTGTATTGGGAAATGGGGTTATTGAACCGTTTAGGGTGCTATAGGAAGTAGCGGCCATATAGTAGGAGCCAACAGTTTGGTTGGCAGTTAGGAGGGCGTCCACAGTTTGGCCTGGCGCCACCACGACAATGTTAGTGTGGTAGGGTTTCGTGTACGTTGCATCCACTGTGACTACAATGAAGGTGTGACTTGCTATCTTAAAGAAGAGGTGTTCATTGAGTGCAGCATTGACAATGCGCAACAAGTAAGTCTTTCCCTGCTTCACCTCAAGTTGGAATGTCTCTGTATTATATGAAAATTTATGAAAAATTATTATAAGTAACACACATATAATAAAGTATAATTTTGAGGTAACTATTATTATAAGCAACAACAAGTAAGTCTTTCACTGCTTTACCTCAAATATGAATGATTATTTTTCTCCATATCAACCATCAAGCGGTAACTATTTTTTCTCTAGGTCATATTACCAAGTATTCAAACAACTTCTCTTATTTCGAGGTTAATGACTTTGCCTCCAAAAACAAATGTTGTGTTCTGAGACTTAAACTCTGGAC
Organism: Mimosa pudica; assembly: GCA_029929735.1. NCBI lineage: Eukaryota > Viridiplantae > Streptophyta > Magnoliopsida > Fabales > Fabaceae > Mimosa > Mimosa pudica. The sequence goes on along the minus strand of JAKELP010000030.1, from coordinate 12,013,780 downwards.
TTCAAAGGATTTGGGCCAATTATATGTTAGCCCAACCCAGCTTTAGTCTTATTTGGAGATGGTAATGGGGACTTATTTGAACACCACAACAATTCAACATGACAAACAAGCTTACTGATGAGTCAAGTAGACACAACTATATGTTGATTAAATATAATTAATATTTTTAAAGTGATCAATATTAATCATTATTCGTATGGTTGCATTAATATGCATGACTTACGATTACGGGAGCAATTGTAGAGAGGTCCAGGCAAGCCGTTAATGGTGAAAGCATCAGATATTCTTGGACTGCCACCAAAATGTACTGCTTCCTCCTCAACTTCTACAACATTACGATCAAACCACTCACCTGCAAATGAATAATCAAGCTTACAAAATGTCTCTTGCCTTTTTAAATGTTTTTTCTTCTAAAAAAACATACTATTAATTGATAAAATGTAGATATTCATCTACATACCAAATACTATGGGGACTTCTTGGTAAGGTTTAGGGAAAGGGTAAGAGTGTCCCAAACGTGGGCGAATGATAAGGGCTCCATAGACCCAAGCACGAAGGAAAGAAGTATGTGCATGCCACCATAGAGTTCCTTCTTGTCCTGTTATATTGAATCTATAAGTGTATTTCCCTCCTGATAGAATTGGACATTGTGTTATATATGCAGGTCCATCTGCCCATTGACTCATCAATTGAAATATTCCGTGCCTACATATTCAATCACATGTTTAGGAAATTTCACAAAAATTTGTCACATGGAAAGAAAAGTCTTAGTACTCCTATAAACAACAAAATGTAGTCCATAGGAAATTTACGCATGCACGACGCACGCGCACATGCACACGCGCGCGCACACGTGCGCACTCGCACACACATTACATCAATCAGAAAAATGTGAAAATGGTAATAAATATATATTGCATGAAGATGACTTATCACATGTTAAAGTCACACTTCTTCATCTATATTGTTTCTCTCCAATACCCTTTAAAATATCCTAATAATTTTCCAAAGTTTTTTTTCATTTTTGGATTATATATAAAATTAATGTTAATTTTATATCTTATGGGTATGAAGCAACACAGTTTTATGTTTTTTAATTCACAGAACATATCAAAATTCACTCAATTTATATAAATCTTAATGATAAAAAAATTATTAGGTCAGTGCATTACAAGGAGAGAGATATTGCTCTCTTTATAAGGTCCAGAGAGGCTCCAAACCTGACTTGTGATAAGATAAATATATTTCTTAGATCTTAAAGTCAAACTATATGGCGTAAATGCGGTATGTTTGATATTTCTCTAACTTGCTAATTAAGGGTTATGGTAAAAAAACTTGCTAATTAAGGGTAGAAATAATCAAACATAGAAAACTTATTTATACACACACATACCAATGAAGGGTGAGATTGTAGGGTGACTTGTTGATGGCATGGATGACAAGAGTGTCACCCTCTCGAACGTTAATGGTTGGTCCTGGCAAGCTTCCATTAACAGCAGTTATCACTCTTTCATTACACAGTCTTCTTATTGTCATGTTCCCTATCTATATGTATTCATACACCGAAATTCATCAAAATTTTCAGATAAAAAACTATGCTCATTGAGTTACACGATGGTGCTTAATGGATGAAATTTAACAATAATATACTCTATTAGGTTAATTTTAACATGATCTTAATAACTAATCATACACATTTAAGAGATGGGTTAAAATTAGTTAAAAATAATACAAGTATAAAAATGTGACTTCTTTTTCAAGTATGCCATTATATGGGGCAAGTATGAGAAGGAAATAATATAATAATAAAAAAGAATATGAAAGAGAGTATAATATTAGAAAAAACAAGGGATACATTAAATACTTAAATAACCCAAAAAACTAAGAGGCGTTGCTCGGATGGTTTAAAGTGAGTTGGTAAGGTGTTTTCTTGCCATTTGTCAAAGGTGGACGAGTTTGATTCATAAGAAATCTCCTTAATCTCAAAGATGACTCCTGACTAATCAGTTTTCAAATTGACAGGATACCGGGGCTTTTACGCAAAAAATAAAACAAAGCATAATTTTAAAAAAATGTTAGAAATAAAGGTTTATATGGTAAAAAATGTCTAATATATTATACACTTGGGAAAATAGTATAAACAGTATAAACCTTTGTTTCAAATATTTTCATACAAAATATATGTGTATAAAGCTATTTAGACGAACAAAGACCCACACAAAGTTAAAGTAGCAAGAGGAAGAATGCGAGGATAATCAGGACAACAAATAATGCATCATCCGATTTAAGGTATAAGACACTATATTACGGGTCAGGATATGTATATAATACAATACAACCATATATTTAATAAAGGATGAAAGATGTAAAGTGTATATATATATATATATATATATATATATATTCTCATTATGTTTATCGTTTATGAAATATGGTATTATAAAAAAAGTTGAGGAGGGATGCATTAAAGAAGAGGAAGAATTTGGTTTCTTTTATATATATATATATATATATATATATATATATATATATATATATATATTAAAAAGGGCAATTCGATCTTTTTCACGTTTAATCTTATTTCCCAAAAGTGCCAACTTGATGGGATTCATTTAAATTTATTGAAATTCTCATCGATGATCTTAGATAATAGTTGTGTATTATTATTAAACCTCAAAATACTTATGTATAATTGTTACTCTTATGACAATAGTTAAGTATCGGATTTGCATATTTGCCCATAGTAATAAGAGAGAATATAAAAGAAAATATAATATTAGAAAATAGACTATGAGGAATAGATTAAAAAAAACTAACACAAAACCGCATATTAAAAAAAAATAGGCAATTAAAATTTAAATATCTTGTAAAAAAAAAAGATGTGATGGAGTGTGTGTGTGTGTGTAGTTAAAGGGATACCCACACAAGTTATTGTAGCAAGATGAAGAACGCGATGGTAATCAGGATGACGATAATGTCTTAAGATAGAAGACATTACGGGTCAGGTTATGTACATATGCAACCATATATTTAACGAAGGAAATGAAGTATGATTATTAGATATCCTCGCTCGTCACTTCTAAGAATCGGAATGAAATGCTTTAAATTTGACAAAAGAAAGAACTAAAAGCGATGATAGTTTTAGGGACTTACTTCCCAAGTGTGTTCTACAACATCAGCAGAAACCAATGGAGAAGATAAAGCAAGAAGAGCGAAAGCCCATGCCAAATACAACAATGAAGAAGTTCTCATGACGAAGAGATAATGATATGAAATTTTGTATTGTAATGAAAATTTCTCTCTCTTGTTTTGCCTATATATAGAGCTAGCATCTAGAGATTAATAATACGATTGCGTGTTTCAGTTTCGTCATTCAATGGGCTTTCAGGATTGGATGGTGCCTTTGAATTTTCGACACTTTACGTAGTCTGAATATACATCATCATCTTTGGATCAAATCGTTTAAAAGTTTAAAAGTAGGTAATAACGAAGAAAATTATATGGCTTCAAGTAGAACAATATTGTTATTATTTTAGTTACTACCTATTTATACCGCGTGAACTTTGAATTTCTGGGACTTCTGCACCCCCCCCCCCCTCGATCTCCACACACACGCACGCGCGCGCGCGCATATTACCACCAAATCTTAATCATCCACATCGATCCATAACGTGCAATGGCTTCTTGTGATGATTTCTTGGTTTCAAGATGATGAGGAAACATATTCAACTTTTACCAATTCAAATTAAAGTTTGATAAGCAACGATTGTTGAAAAATGAAAATTTTGACAATACAATATAATGGGTTTAATATGTTAATTTGTGAAAAGGAAGAAGTAACTGTAATGCAGAAAATGGGGCTAATAATGTATTAGGAGTCAACTACTAAAAAATTTGGCAAAAGATTTTATTTCACCAAGGAGCTAATAGAGAAACTCAATAATAGGTAATCGTAATTCTACTAGAAAATTATTATTATCAATATACATTTAGCAGTTCGTATTCAAGCAAGCCATAGGTTTTTTCAAGCTAACCTAGCTAGTAATAAGGTCAGATAAAATATCAAGTGCCGAATATTCTTTGTAATTAAAAGTTACCTACTTCAGTTTAGTTAGGTTGAAATCATATAAATCACTCTATTTTAAATGAACTTTGAGTGAAACTTAAAATAATTGGAAGTGAAATTTATATATACAATTTTTTCAAAAAAATATATACTTAACTTGTATTCTTTTTTTTTTTTAAGAAATATATGTATATTAACTAAATTTATATATCTATACATCACTATAATAATACATACACGCGCGTGCGTGTGTGTGTGTGTGAAACTGAAATAGATCAGAGAATTAAGATATACATCTAGAAACAGAAGAAAATGTGGATGGACTTGACCGATATCTATCCTAAGGCCAGTTAGCCTGATTCGTCTTTGTATTAGGCAAAAGTTGACTATTAATTTAAGTATATTAAAAAAGACTGCTATACATTAATTTAATTTAAGAACTTGAAAGAATATTTCATTTTTAGGATATATATGGGGCGGTCCCATCTGTAGATGAGAAGCTGAGAACGGCGACGGGAGAGCACGCAGAGAGGACAATGAGTTTTGCATGCAACTTGTTAATTACTCTCACTAATATGAGCAATAAATGTTCATTATGTATAACCATCCAGAAGGATTAACGGTTGATGGTGCAAAAAAAAATGAAGTACTAATGGGTTTAATAGACTTGTAGTGTTAGGACTTTCCAGTCCAACTTACATCAACCCCCTCCCCACCTAAAGCTCTCTATGTTTAGGTTGTGATATCGAATTTCTATAATATATATCAATGTGTATGAGCTATCACCACAAAAATCTTTCCTATACACTCATAGATTTGTTCTCGTAGACTTGTAGTGATCAATAGATTGACATCTGAATTTGTCGTTGTTTCTCTCTCTCTCCAATTTCCAATTTCTTGTTTTTTTGTTACCAACTATAAATCAATTTATAATTTTCAGTTATAGAACGAGATTCATATGAAAAATAATTAAAACAGTACTGGTATATATTCTTAACTTAAAGGATAATAAAATCAAGTAATAAAATAATTAAAAGCATATGTATTACAAGTTTACAATTTACAAGTACCAAATTCTTAAAACATTTATTGGTTTATGATTCAATTAAGAGACTTGGACTCCGTATTGCTTCAGCGTAGCTTCACAGTTAAGGATTAAATGGAAGAAAGTCAAAAAGTAATTAGAGAAGTATGTTTACATAAACCAATGAATAACGAGATAGTAGGGGGACACCTGTTTGAAACAAATATCTTCCCCTAGTTAAAGAAAATATCAAATAGGAATACAACGATGATAATGTTATTTGTTCAGTTTACTGAGATTGTGTGGATTTCAAATTCAATGTTTGTTAATTATATGTGACTTGTATTATTCTTGAATAAGTTTATTCTTTACTTGCTCTTGGAGCTTGAATGATTGTACCAATCAAATGCATTTTTTTGGATTTATTCATCAATATATCCAACACTACTAACAACTGACTAATCCGATTCGTGGGAATGTATATTTTTTTTAAGCTTGAATAATATTACATGATCAAATGCATATTATTTTAAATGAGATGACTCGTGATTATAATTAACATATTCTATACATACCAACTTAATTATTAAAAATAAAAAATCTATCAGTGTCCTTTTTGCCTCATACGTGTATGATGAGTGTGTAATTTACATTTTTAGTGATTTTTTTTTTTTGATCGAGAAGCAGAAATTTTTATTAAACTAGAAAATGAGAATACAAAATAGGTCTGCAAATAAGAAAATTCAAATGATAATACATTGAAACACTAAAATGGTAAACATGGATATGAGGGAGCCGCCGCCGCCGCAAAAACCCTACCATCATCTTTAGTGATATGAAATCAATATTAGTGGTCTTGAAATCAATGACATATATATTGTTGATGACAACTTTTTGGAATTGAATTTATTGATGGCAAAAACGCTAATCTAATACTTGACTATTTACTTTTGGTTTAAATAATAATTTACTATTTCGTGGTAAAAAATAATATCCAAATTTGGACCCGATGCGAAAATTGTAAAATCGGTCCTGCATGTTAATTTGTAGCTATGTGAAAACTTATTGATATTATTTTACAAAGTGAAATTACCTTTTTGCTCTTCTCAATAAAAAAAAATCAACCCTTCTTCGTCCTCCCCTTCTTCTCTATGAAAAAATCAACACAGTTATATTTTTTTGTTACCTATTATATTACAAATGACCCAATATTTTATTGTTAAATCGGAGAAGAAAAGCATAAAGAGGGGTTTGGACGTTGTGCTTCAATTGTACACAAAAATGAACAAAAAAATAAATTTTTCATTTTAACACCAAGATAAAAAAAAGAAAACAGCTTTAAGATATAGAGCTGCCGAGAAGAAAAGCATCTTCAACACGCGCGAATTAGATTACAAACGAAAACGTGATAGAAAGATGCAAGAAGAAGATGATGAAGAAGGTGATTATGATCTTCATGGCTATGACCAAAGTGGGAAATTAACAAAGACTAGCAATGGAAGAAATCTTCATCACGGGAACAATGGGAGAGATCATTTAGTTACTATTCCAATTTGTAGACCTGATCATCTGAGCGAAGATGCTGAGGTGGATGCAGCTGAAGAGGTGAAAATAAAATACAAAAGTGATCAAGACTAACAAGAACATTAAAAAAACCGAGAGAGAAGTTCATGTACAAGTACGCATTCTTCCCAAACGAAAGAAGAAGGATCATTACTTCAAAGAAATAGGTAAGATTTTTTTCTGGAGATTACCACTCAATTGAAGAAATGGTAGTGCATAGGCTTCAAGAGCTTGGTATTCATTCTTAACATAACCAATGAGCATTTACAAGTAGGATAGATTCAACTAACGTTGTGCTTCATATGTACACAGAAATGCAAAATAAAAACAAAGTTTCTATTACTTTACTTATTAATCTGCACATAAATTCCAATGCAATAAATTAACAGCAAAGGATTTTATTTCATTTCTTTACTTTCAGATAAAAAAATTGAAAGTTTACCTTTCCACCTCTTCTCTGCATTCACCATAGTTAATGCATCATTCAGAATTGAATGGGCGACAGGCTTTTATTTAATAATAAACGTGTCGCACTTGCTTGCGCTACACATGACACAGGAGTACAAAAAAATTAAAATCTAAACATTTTGAATTTTAAATTTTCCCTCCTCTCTTCCCACTTTCTTACTATATAAACTTCACTCCTCCTAAATTTCTCCCCCATCCACTTTACTTATTCCTCCTCCCTCCTCACTTTCGTTTCTCATCACTCACTACTTTCTTATTTTCTTCCTCTCTAATTTATTCTTCATATTCCACATTTAACTAATTCTCTCTAATTTTTTTCTAGGTTTATTGTTCAAAATCCTCCACAATTTGAGATATACACTTTAAAATCCTCTAATATTTTTTCATTACCTATAATATTTCAAAATCATTTATTTCATCATCTAATAGTATTTTTGTCATTATTTTTCCCTCTATTCTTCCTAATCAAAACATTTTCTTTCTCCATTATTTGTCCAAAACTTTCTCGAGAAAATTGGCAACTTATGTCACTCATAGTGGCACGACATAAGTTGCAGCTTGTTTTTTAACATGTGTTGTTTGTCGCGCATAAGAAGTGCGACAAAATTCAATATTAATATTTAGTTTTCGTGCATTCCATGTGCGACAAGTATATAATAATATTATATACTTGTCGCACATCGGATGCACAACAATTATATTTTAATATTTAATTTTGTTGCATTTTTAGGCCAATCTAGGACTTGAGTCCTGGATCAGTAAAATGTTGGGCCGAAACTACTTCTCTGGAATTATGAAACACATATCTTAAACTTACACATCTGAATGATAGGCTAGTTCTACGAGAAATGATTGGTTTCTCACAACACCGTAAGAGAACTAAGACGTGAATCTCCCATTGATGAGCTGTGTACATTAAGCGTCTAACAATGCCTCGAGAAAATGATTATTATTCTCTAATGATAATATACCTATTTCTGGCAAAAAAAAAAGATAATATACCTATAAGAAAGCCACATCTTTTATCAATAACTTTCAATTCTATTCTGTGTTAATAACCTATCATATATATTTATTACATACCCTCTAATTAAAAACAGATTATATTTTCTTACAGATCAACTTCAACGTGAATTTACTTCTTACACATCCAACAAAAGGTTCTGCTTCAAAAACCGGATATTCCTTTGTTCCCTATGATTGACGGGAAACAACAAAACCACCCTTGCCGATGCATCCATGTTTTTTTCTTCGTTCTTAGCTTGATTAATACTCCACAAAACAACTTTAATATACTCATCTGTTTGTTGAAGATGTACACTCTTCCAAACTATATTATAAAGTGAATGAATAAGGCTAGTATTGTTGCAGGCATACAGTAGAAGAACCAGAAGTATGTATACCAAATTACCAATACAATTAATATGAAACCCTCGCCCACATGCAGACACATAGAAACACACTCATATAAATTAACTACCAATCCAAGTAAAAAAAATCAAAATAAAACAAAGTTTTAGTAGCAAATACCAATGGAGGGTGACGTTGTGGGGAGATGAGTTGAAAACATGAATCATGAGAGTGTCATTCTCTCGAGCTACGATAATGGGACCAAGAACTATCCCATTGATTGCCGTCACACTTTGAGTTTTGCAGAGACGGGTCAGGTTGAAATCACTAACCTGCAATAGAAAGCATTCCACAATCAGTAAAATTATATATTTTATCTTACAAGAGATTCAAAGAAGTGTTAGAAGAGCTTACATTGAAATAATAGTTGACAACAGAAGAAACAAGAAGCGAAAAAATCACTTTCATTGTCTTCGTTGAAGTGAAGGGGAAGCAGCTGACGTGAAGAAGAAAGATTTTGAGGGCAGAGCGGAGGAGTTTTGAGGGGCAGAGTAGAGCGAAGGAGGTGCTTTGCTTTTTATAATGATTTCTTAGGTAGTAAAAGCTCATTCCGCCCATTTCTCTTAATGAAGCTATAAAATAAATGGCTTCAGTCAAAAGGAAAACGTGTTTTGCAGTGCAAAATGATTACCTTCTAATTTTGTAATTTTGGCCGATATTTGTATTTACTTTCGCTACCATCCACTTTGTCACCAATTTTTAGATGTTCAAAGTTCGGAATTGAAATTGTGTTTGATATCATTTTAAGTTTTTCGCTTAACACATTTCATTTATAACTTTTGATATCAGAGTCTGTGCGAATTTAAAATTTATTCACTTACATTTTTGCCTCAATAAAATAGACCACCTTCTAGCTATTAATAGAACTGATACCACCTTCTAACTATTATTCTGTTTCTCATTTTAAAGAGGATAATTTATTTTTATTTTTTAAATAGTAATTCATATTTATTTAAATTTTTTTAATTTAATTAACTATAACGTTTTTAATAATTTTTTATTTTATTTTACACAAAATCAAAATTAAGTTTAATTTGATAATTCTAAAATTTTTTTAAAAAATTTTTCATTGAAAAAAGTAGCTAAGGATTAAATGGAAGAAAAGTCAAAAAGTAATTGGAGAAGTGTGGTTACATATACCAATGAATAACGAAATATTAGGGGGACACTGTTTGGAAATAAATATACACTTTTTGGAAATAAATATCTCCCCTAGTTATAGAAAATATCAAATAGGAATACAATGAAGATAATGTCTATTTATTCAGTTTATTGAGATTGTGTGATTTCAAATCAATGTTTGTTAATCACGTTTGACTTGTATTCTTGAACAATAAAAGTTCACACTTAACATGCTCTAGGAGATTGAATATTCGTACAGATTAAATACATATATTTTTTGGATTTATTTATGGGTATTTGACACTACTAACAATTGACTAATCCGATTTGTGGAAATGTATATTTTTAGAACTTGAATAAATGTACAGAATCAAATGGATATTTTTTTTTATCAAAATCATATTTTAAATGAGATGCCTTGTGATTATAATTACCATATATTCTATACATACGAACATAATTATATTGTCATTTTTTTGCCCCACGAATGTATGGTTTACCTTTTAGGTGATATATAGAAATCAATATCAGTGGCCTTGAAGTCAATGGCATATCCGTACAAAAAAATTGGTAATTGACTTATCGCGAATTTGGTGCGCTTCCGTAAGCATACGGGTCGTCAAGTGTAGTATAGAAAAAAGTGTCGTTCCGCAGAGATTATAGTTTAAACAAAGTGATTAGCACTAATTGCATGCCCAATTACCTTAAGCAAAAACATATTGAGAGTTGTTGTTCAATTAAGAAAAGAGTTTGGAAAATAAGTGTAAAAAGAGTTGGAGTTCAAACACGATTTAACAATGATAATTAAGGCCTAGGGTTGCTAATCCCCTATTTACTTCATGAACCAAGGTTTCTCTCTTTTCTTTAAGTGATTAAATGAAAATATGTGCAAGCCTAGGGTTCAAATCATTTGAAAAAGCTTTCCCAAGTCAAGATCAAATTTATGCTAGCATTTATTGCACAATCTCTTGTCACAATAAATGCTAGCTCTTTTCCTTAACCACCCTAATTATGACTATGTTAGGTCAATAACTATATCCCTATGTTATCAACAAACCTTCCATTTAAAACCATAAACTTCAAGTCTAACATGTTCTTATCCAAGTTCTAAAACAAAATACACTTTCCCAAGTCATATTTCATTTAACTAATTAAGTGGTGATCAAGCACTTAAAATAAATAGAGAGCAAGATAAAAACTACACATATACTTCATTAATTACTTAAAGAAAGAGAGAGTAGATGGTTCAATCCATAAATAGGTTCATAACAACCCTAGATTAGGGTTTTAGTTACACATAAATGCAAATAAAACAAACCCTAAAACTATGAAAGAGTGCATTGAAGAGTGGTGAAGAATAGGGAGAAGAAATTACAACCACAAATGAGGAATACCCAAATCTCTCCAAGCTTCCCCACTTGATTCCCAAGAGATCCCAATGTTCTTCAAGCTCTTCAAGCCTCTCAAAAGTGCCCTAGAGGTGTGCCAAATCGAGTTTTCCAATCTCCCCTTGAAAATATCCAACTTTCCCTTTTTATATGCTGAGAAATATGTCAAAACGCGCAGCTGCGAGTTATGCTCGCCAGTCGCTCGCCAGTTGGCGAGCCACTGGCGAGATTACAGAGACGACACGCCAGTTGCATGCCAGTTGGCTTTATGATGATGCAGTGGCTCGCCAGTTGGCGTGCCGCTGGCAAACAGCCTTTGATTTTAAGTTTAACTCTGCTTTGCTCCTTTTTCTCCTTTGTTGCATCACTTGGGCTTCATCAAGCTTTTAACACCTGTTCACCTCTTCCTACACAAGCTAGAAAGAGGGTTGAAGAGTTTCCATTTCTCAAATATACAAGCATTAAACTCCAAATTTCACACAAATGAATGATTTTTCTATTTGAATCACTTTCTAGTAATATTTGTGTGTTTTGTTATCTATGTATCATCAAAAAGAGTGTGAACTAGAAGGAAATAGAGATGAAATGTGTGAAATTATGGAGTTTATCAGTAATGGATCAAAGAATTTGTTTGAGATTTTGACAAAATAATTTTTATGGCACTTGATGGGGATATTTTCTTTTAAACGTGTTAGTCTCAAAAGTAAAATGGTATTAGCTACATTTTTCTATTATGAGAAAATATATTGAAAGAAGAAAGAAATTGTCATTATCTCCTTAGCTTCCAGATTCATACGCTACGTGGGCCATGTATTGAAGAGTAAAGTAATAGTCTTGTTCAAACAAAAAAGAATGGGCCCATGAAATGTATTGTGCTGAGAAGGGATTCAAGTTAAAGGAAAAGACAAAAGCAGCAAGAGCCGAGAGGGGTTTTTAGACGTGAAGAAGCAGAAAAGGAAGAATGGGCCACGTGTTTTGGGCATGACGAGACTGAATGCGTGAAAACTAAAAAAGGCAAAATGAAGCTATAGAGAGGGGCAGATTGGAAAAAGCTTGAGGCCGACAGTTTTGGAGTGAGGGGCGAAGGACTGCACCGCCAAATACAAGATGGGAAGCTCCTCACTCAATTTGTCTTGAGCTGCCAAGAGAAGCAAAAATCTGAACAAGATAAAGCTTGGGAGAAACTTGAGGCTTGGAGGAGAGCAATGTTTTGGATATTCAAGATCCTCTCTTTTCCTCTTCTTTCTTTTTAATTTTTTTTCGTATAATTTTCGGATTGTAGTGTTAATTTTAGTATGAGTTCTAATTTATTGTTCTAGGTTTATTTTGAAACTTAGTAATGGTTGATGCTTGAACATTTTCTTCTCTTATTGATTAATGTTTATTATAGTTGTGAATTTAACTTGTACTTTATTTTTAATAAGTGGTGCACAACACTTGGCTTGTTTGTTTAGTTGTGTCTTAAAAGAGCATAACTAAATAAAGACCTAGGTTATATTCAAACTTGTCTTTAAATTCTAAAATAGAATGGAAAGTTCGTTAATGAGATAGGAATATTCATTAACAAGTTTTTCAAAATTGGAGTTTGTTAATTATAAATGCTAGTTGACATAATATGTAGTATGAAAATATGCATATTAATTTTAACTAAGGTTTGAGTAAGTTGGGAAGAATTATTCAAATACTTGAGACTTCAAACATCAACTTAATACTCAATTATTAACATTAGAGGAGGGTTAATAAAGAATCATGAAGTACAAAGTGAATAAATAAACCTAGGTCTTTCCCATTGTGTTTGTTTTTTAATTTTAAAAATGTATTATCTTATTTTAATTTTTACTCAAAGCTAATTTTGATTATAATTGATGTCGCCCCCCACTGTGTGACATCCTGTGTATTTTTATTTTTTGAATATTACAAGATGTAACACCCCATGGATGAAGTGCTTGGTAATTTTTCTTTTATTTTAAAATATTTTAAGCATTGTTCCCTAGGTGCGTCTCTACTTTATATGAGCCATTTTTTAAAGAATGATAGATATCGCACATTGGTGCGCAACATCCAATTTTGATGTTAAAAAAAATAAAAATAAAATCGTTAGAAACAAAATGTCGCATCATTAAGGTGCGCTATTTTTCAAAATATATAAAAAATGATGTTACACCACTGTGGCGCGATATAAGTGTTACAATTGTCTATATAAATCCTTTAATCCTTCCCATATTTCATCTTTCTTTTTCCTCCTTCTCTCCCCTTTCATTTACTTTCTTTATTTTCTCTACATAAAATATTTTTCTCATTATTCTTACACTTAATTAATTGCATTTTCTTATTTTTACATGTTAAATATTTCTAAACACTATAATTTTCGTCACCTACTATTTATTTTTCTACCAGGTATATATTTTATCATACATATTTGTTTTAATATTTAACTTATTTCATCATCTAGTATTTGTTTCTCCATTGTTGTATCTCTCAATAATTTCTCATTCATAAACCCTCTTTCTCCATTATAACCAATAATAATATTTGTGTCTTGAGTAAATAGTAATATTATTCAAAAAAATTCTCAGAGTTTATGTTGTACTAGCTGGTGCAACATAAATTGCAAGATTTTTAATCAAAGATGTCGCGTCACTATAGCGTGACATTATTTTTTTTTTTTGACCTGAGGCGTGACACTATTTTATTTCTTCAAAATGTTGCGTTTTTTGGTCAATATGTCGCGGTTTTCATAAACCTCTACATCTGAGCAAGAAAAGAAACCTCTACTTATTGTTTCATCTCGACATTTATATCCCACAATAGGAATCTGCGATATTGGCCTCTTGTCATGCCATAATCCGCAATATCCATCAAATTTTTTAGGGGTTACTAGAAAAATTTTCTTTTAGTCATTATTAGGTTGTCTTCTCGCTCTTGTATATATAAATAGACTCATAAAGCTCATAATCTTGTGAAAAATATATTCAAAAGTATTTCCTGTCTCAATTTGTCCACAAACACACGAGTGTATGTCTAAAATGTATTACAATATATAGTAAGAAATTGACGTATCCATATATAGAAGATAAACTGGGGTAGTTATTAATTGTTACACTTGGAAAGAATATTGGGTCCCCCAATTACACAAGCAAACTAAAAAACAGAGTATAGTGAATCCATAGTTATGGGTTCATCAGAACAAATGTATGCGAGAAAACAAAGAAGAATAAGAATAAATGATTAACTTTAGACACATGTTTCTTGTTCTTTTAAAGAAAGACAATGACCCTATTTTGCCCTTCATTTAACCACCCTGGACCACTGGGTACCTTAAATTAACATTGAGTACAATTTTACCTTTAAGTAATCAAAGTGGTCCCAGTTTTACTCTCTAGAGAATGTAATGTTGACACGTGGACAATGTCATTGGTGCGTATCTCGTATCAGGGGGAAGTTGGACTACTTTGGTTACTTTAAGGTGAAATTGTACCCGATATTAATTTATGGTGCTTAGTGGTCCAGAGTGGTTATTTAAAGGGCAAAATAAGGTCATTACCCTTTAAATAAAGCACAATAACTAGCATACTGGGAGATCATGAGGAGGAGGAGGCACAGAAGTTTCAGGAGTTGGACCATTTTGTACCTCAAAAGCCATGGCTAGCCCCCACGGCAAGTGTGCATCTATATGGCAATGCAGAAACCATATACCTGCATGCACAACACCAGCATTATTTCCATATATCACACTATATAAGCTATAACATTATTTCCATATATCATCATAAGCTATATCTATCAATCATTCTTATATTATTTTATATAGTTTAACGTGTCTTCCTTATCATGTTAATTATTACAAGGTCAAATTAGTCAAATTTATTATTAGTTATGAGTATTAATGACATGGTTAATTAGTTGATGACCTTCAACTCTCTCTCCCCATAAGGGTGTACTAGTTTGTTGGGAGATTACTAGA
Source organism: Mimosa pudica (assembly GCA_029929735.1). Classification (NCBI taxonomy): domain Eukaryota; kingdom Viridiplantae; phylum Streptophyta; class Magnoliopsida; order Fabales; family Fabaceae; genus Mimosa; species Mimosa pudica. Next base: position 11,998,775 of record JAKELP010000030.1, on the reverse strand, counting down.
GTTACTCCCCACACTTTCTCAAAGATTTTGGATTTCTAATAATGTGTCTTCCTTCCTCTAATATTCTTTTATGGGAAAATTAATTACAAGTCCCTGGTAAGGGACTTAATACTGGAAAAGTCCAAAAAACTTAAATAATTAAGGTAGAGTCCCAATTTTGCAAAATAATTAAAGTAGAGTCCCAAGGGACTCTACCTTAATTATTTTGGAAATGTGGGACCCATAGTTAATAATATTATATTCCCTCTCTCCTCTCTCCTCTCTCCCCTCCCCTTCTTCCTCTTTCTCTTCTTTTTCATCACAACCACCCACCACCTCTCTCCGCCGCCAACCGCCGCCGCCGTCACAGCGTCGGAAATCATATATGCATTTCCGCCGGCGGTGTCGCCGGAGGAAGGCGGTGGAGGGCGGCGGAGAACGGCGGCGGTGGAGGGCGGCGGAGAACGGCGGCGGCGGTGGCGGAGGGCGGCGGCGTAGGGAGGCGGCGGAGTGCGGCAGAGGACGGTGGGGGCGGCGGCGGAGGGCGGCGGCGGCGGAGGGAGGTGGTGGGTGGTTGTGATGAAGAAGAAGAGAAAGAGGAAGAAGGGGAGGGGAGAGAGGAGAGAGGAGAGAGGGAATATAATATTATTAACTGTGGGTCCCACATTTCCAAAATAATTAAGGTAGAGTCCCTTGGGACTCTACTTTAATTATTTTGCAAAATTGGGACTCTACCTTAATTATTTAAGTTTTTGGGACTTTCCAGTATTAAGTCCCTTACTAGGGACTTTAAATTAATTTTCCCTTCTTTTATTTATAATGCCTCTATTTCTCAAACATTTTTATTATTAGATTTGTTTTTCAAATGAATGGAAGAATCTAAATATCTTTTGGTGATGAAATGGTGCAACTTTGAGTTTTTTTATCGGAAGAAAACATCACTAATTACCATAAGTTTCATATCAAAATGTCACTCAATTTATATAAAATATAATTATGAAAAGAATATAATATCTAGCATTTGGGAGGTTGTGATATTATTAAAAATATAAGAGATTAGATAGATGTACTAAAGGCCCCATTGTCCCAACCCTTTTTATATCTATATTTAGGATTCATTCATCACTTTTAACTTTTAAGCAAGTGTTGATTAGTGTTAAACTGAAATGAATTGATTGTGTTATTCTAGTATAAGCTTATTGAAGTTCTTATTGATGATATGTATGATTTCTTTATTTTATTCCTATCACTCTTTTGATATCAATATTAGCATATTGCTAACACTTTATTACCTGGATTGTTGGCTTTAAATCTGATCACAGCCCATCCTCCAACTGGCACAGCAATAGTGTTACGCCTTTGAGGATTCACCATATTGAACTTTATGCTATCCCTCTCTGCATTGAATACTCCAAACCCTTGAGCCAATATATAAAAGTCAAACCCATGAATGTGCATTGGGTGGTTCTCTTTCCCCAAAAACACTACATTTTGAAGCACAATCTCCACCGTGGAATCAAACTTCAATGTCTTCACCTTCGTTGCTTTTGGTGCAAACATCCTTGACACGTCAAGTGTTGTGTTTAGGCCCACAAAGTCAAAAAACTCTGGAGGATAGTCAGGGAAATCTCTAGTGTACACTCCTTCTGGCTTGTTCTTATAGAAAGCTTCCAACATCGACGATCCACTATTCATTGGAGTAACGAAGGACACATTGTTCATGCTCGCAGAGAATCTAAACCCTTGTGGACCCGCACACGTGGCATTCTTAGCACAAAAGTCTAAATTCAGCCCATACGTTATGAACATATGCTCGTCTATTTCCTTTGGGCAATCTAGCCAGTGGGGCCCACCGGCAAGCCCAGTTATATTTGTATAAAACTTATGGGCCGACTCAGTGTCATTGAAGGCCGGCATTATGGGCATCAAAGGATGGGCTGCATGATCATGAGAGGCCCGTTTGTAAACGACAATGCCTCTTGCTGTTGTATTGTCATATGGGATACCTACTGCACTAACATATGCAGAGGAAGCCATGTAGTAAGAGCCTGCTGGCTGGTCGGCTTTGAGGAGGATGTCGGTGGTTTGGCCAGGGGCAATGACAATAACGTCGGTGATGTAGGGAGTGGTGTATGCAGCGTCAACTGCGACGACGGTGAACTTGTGATTGGCCACTTTGAAGAACACTTGTGAGATTAAATTGGCATTGATTATGCGTAACAAATATGTCTTGCCTTGCTTCACCTTCAACTTGAAGATTGCTGTATTAATTAAGATAATGCATGTGTTATTAATAGCCATGAGACAAAATATTTGAATAATGGAAATTAATTAATGGATCAAAAGATAAAATATTGAGGAAGATATATAGATGCATGAGTGACATACAATCATGAGGACAATCATAGAGATCACCGGGCATGCCGTTGATTGTGAAAGCATTGGATGGAGGAACAGAGTCCCCTGCAACTAGAATTTTGTGGAAAATCTTGTTCATATCATCAGATTTCCACCACTCCCCTGCAATTACCAAAGTAAACTTATTTAACCCAATCCCGAAATTTTAACTTTGTAACTCATGGCATATATAATTGTCGTTTACTCTTGATTAAAATTCAGTACTTCAACTTTGATTTATACAATTCACTCTTAAAATTATTTAATTGTTGATAAAATTAGTCTTACAGTTTTTTTTTTAAAAAAATGACTCTATTCCAAATATTTTAAGATTTATACACAATATAATTACTCAAAATTCAAGGGTTTCGTCGCTTTGGAAAAGCTAATGCGAGCATCTGACCGGCCTGACAGTTAGATAGTCATATATGAAATAAAAAAGTATATTAAGGACCCAGTTACAACTAAATCAATATCATATTAAATAAGATTAATTATTAAACGATTAATTTTTCCAAGTGATAATTAAATACCTAGTATAATGGGAACTTCCTTGTAAGGTTTAGGAAAAGGATAATGAGAACCAGGTCGAGGTCGAATGATAAGAGCACCATGAATATAGGCACGAAGAAGACCAGCATGGGCATGCCACCAAAGAGTGCCTTCTTGCCCTGTGATCGTGAACTTGTAGATATACTTATGACCTGGTCGTATAGGACACTGTGTTATATATTCCGGACCATCTGCCCATTGACTCCGTTTTTGAAATATTCCATGCCTGCATAATTTCTTACATATGGTAATCATTTACACCATAGTAATACTTTCTCTCTCCTCCCATATATAAATTTCTTTATTTTTTTTAAAGTTAAAGAATCAAATCAAACTGCTAATAAATTGTAACATGTTATATGTAATAGGATTATAGTTTAGATTATATGTAAAAAATAGTTTTAATTTAAGAAAAAAATATATACTCATAAACATTTAGAAGTAATTACTTTTCTCTTATCAAAAAAAAAAAAAAAAAAAAGAAGTAATTACTTTTTATCCTTAATTGTCTAAAAAAGCCAAAGTATTCTTATAATTAGGATTGGTGGGAGGAGTAGTATGTAATTAGTAAACATATATTGACCAGTTATTTATATAACTTGAAGTAGGCAGTACGTTGTTATCAGTTGTCAAATTCATTCATTATAATAATTCTTTATTCTATATATAATTCCAACTATTGATAAAGATGTTATTATTTTCAATTTAGACACCATTTGATTCAGGCCTACAATTTGGTTAAGAAATTATATGTTAATTAGTCTCCTGCTAAACTAGCAACGCAAAATAATGACATGCATAATAGGTCGATGTGCGGGGCTAACAACCAACTATGTGTGATTATTAGATCACCTCAGCTATTATGTCGGTTTGTAATAAAGATATATAAATTGCTTGTAAGTATTATATAGAGAAAATTGATGAAAAGTCCCTTTCTAAAAATAATTTGGTTGCTGAGAAGGACTAGAATTAAATCATTATTAATTTATGTAAAATCCTGACCATATTTTCTATATATAAAAACATAATAGGTCTTTCTAGTAAAATAAAATCTTGTAATAAAGGCTCTCACCAATTTTTTTTGTTAGATTGTCTGCTCGATATTCTAGTATTAGTTCTATTTGTAGGTTGATATGGTTTATCTATCAACATTAGTGCAATGTTTTAGTTTGAATCAATAATATGATTTTTTTTTTTTTTGAAAAAAAGAAATGATGAATTGACCCAAGTGACATTATTGGCGCCTACACACATATATAAATTAAATATGTATGTGAGCCTGAAAGGAAATTTAATTTACCAATGAAGAGTAATGTTGTGAGGAGAAGCGTTGAATACGTGAATGACCAAAGTGTCATTCTCTCGCACGTCGATTATGGGGCCAGGAACCATTCCATTAACCGCAGTTATAATTTGTGTATGGCACAGACAAGTCACATTCAAATCCTTTACCTGCAATATTATTAGTACAAAATCCTATAAGTATAAGTAGTATTATTGTGTTCTACTAGATTATTTCCATAATTAACAAGCATTCAATAATTATTTTGACTTCAAAAATATATATCTTACAGCAAAAGAAGCTTCATTAACAGTAGTACGAGTAACTTACCGTGAATGAATGTTCCACTATAGCAGCAGAGGAGGAGGAGGAAACTATTAGAAAGGCAAAAAGTGAAAACACCACAAAAGTTTTCATCATTGATGAGGTCAATCAGCTAGAAATTGAAAATTTTAGAAAAACTTGTGAATATATGAGAAAATAAGAAAGCAAAGAATGTCATTAAAATAAAAAATATATTGATATGTATTTGTATTCTCCCATGGAGAGGTTGCAAGATTTATTGGCTGATACAAACTGGAATATATAGCTAGAGAGAAGGAGATTGTCAGAGTTTATAGTAGCTTTATTTTTGTTATAGTTGCGTGTGTATTTAAGCTATATTGTTGAAATATGGTTAAATAAAGATTTGATCCAATGGGTTTTCGAGAAGCATTCTGATAGCTGAACGAATGAAGGATTGTTTAGTTTATCTGAAGGACAAATTATATGGAGACAAAAACAATGTTACTTTAATCGAAACCATAGTGCTTGAACCCATTTGGCATCAACATATATTGTGTTTTATTGGTCGAGAAAAGTTAAACAAGAAGTTTGTACGTGCTTGTCGATGACCTTTCATGATTAAGTCATGCTAATTAATGAATCTCTATTTATTAGAAACACATCAAAAAGACTCATTCTATGTCTTACAAAGTTTTATCAGCCTTACTATATACTTCTTCATGTCCATTCATACTCTTTAACATACAGCTAGCTAGGTTGCACATTAGACAAATTATTCAATAGATTAACATGCTGGCCAGCATGTTAATTAGGAGAGTTAGAACCTCTTAAAATTATTAGCAAAAGCAAAGTTTGTATATAGTTTGAAACAGAAATAGGAGTATGAAATGAAAGGAAAAAAGAAAAGGTCACATGTGAGTTGCCCTAATAGGGTGAAGTTGAGTTGTGAGCAATCCAATAATTGATAAAGTTGAGTTTAATTAACTAGCCAGAACTATATAACATAATATATCATCCCATTAAACTCGAGCCTTGATTGAATGGGTTTCGAATCAAGACGTCGAATACGTATACGTGTTTCTTTCCTCACTACCTATACCTATTCGCCCCTATGCTTATGATTGTAATTGGTGTTATGGCCCTCGTTTGCCCCTAGTTTTGTATAAAGATGTGTTTGATGTGAAAAGTCTCACATTTAATAATAATAATAATAATAATAATAATAATAATAATAATAATAATAAAATTAGAAGGACCCATACTGGCAAAAAACATTTTCATGTTTTGTTTATTTTATTTTTCTAAAATGATTACTAAAAATGCTTTTAGTTATTTATTTAAAATATAATAATTATATATGAGTTATTTTCAATATTAAAATTTTATGTTCATTTTATTTTTTATTTGATTTGATATTTTTCATGCTTGTGTTATAGATAATATAAATCCATACGTAAGAACGCAGTACTACATTTAAGTTTTACAGTTAAATTTAAAATGCTGTCAATTAATTAAATATGAATAGAATATGGTGATGTAGAAATATGAAAGCAATGTTTGAACAAAATATTTGTGTACATATATTACTAAAGGAAAAATTGCTTTATTTTTACCAGTTAGTCGAACTGATTGCACAATGCTGCTTGAATTTGAGTTTATGTATTTTAAGTGTATGAATCACTTAATTTACTTATACTTTTTCGTATTCAAAAATATATGGGCAGGCAAGATAGAATTCGGGCTACACAAACATCAGTTAGGATCACAACTAGGTATATGTCTTAAATTCTTTCTTAAAAATATTTAAGTTGGATTTCTTGACTAGATGCCCAGTCCGGTCTTGTGTGGCCCAAGACTAAAGATAGGGTAGGAGATGTTCTTCAGGTTGCAGGACATGTCTTATTAGTCATAGAGCCTTTATATCCTAAAAGAATAATCATATAATTTAAAAATAAAAGAAATTGGCAAAAAGAATTAATCAAATATTTTTATATGGTACATTAAATATTAATTATTATATGGCACAATTTAAAATTAGAAAGGGTAATTTTTTTATAAAAAATAATAATATTTTCGAGCAGACAAACAATAATGTCATTAGTCCTAATAAGGATTGTGTCTTTATCTCTTTCTTCCTTGCTTGTGGTTGGGTTTTGGTCACGTCTTTTTTTTTTTTTTTTTTGGACATAAGGTTTTGGTCACGTCTTAATTGTTATAGTTATGGGGCAATTTATACTAGAATCGAATTGGGAGCCAAGCCAGGTCAGACATACCATCAGGCCATCGGATTTTTTTGTGATGCCATGGATAGCATGCAATTAAATCCTTCAAACTCTATAGCATATATAGCATCATTATATACAACAAAAGACTTTTCTTAATTAAGAGTTTTTTTTTGTGAGACATAATCAAGAGTTTAGTTTTGTAATCTTTTGTTTGTAATGCAAGACTCTACGGGATAATGTTTTAGTGTAACGTGCACATCTTTGTCTGGATAATTATTCATCTTAATCTGATTTGAGATGGAAAATTCACCAAAATCACATCAAGAAATTAAAAAACAAAATTGAATAAAACAAAATCGTAAAACGTGTTTGTATAAGACTATTTATAAATAGTACAGCTAGCAAGTTTATCCCAACCAATCAACAATGCTAGTGTTAGATATGACACATGAAACGGCTTATCCATTCTAAAACATTTTTTTGCCAGAACATTCTAAAACATTCATTTATTTGTTTGTTTTTCGTATGGCATTGGCAGCCATGGATCACTGAATGATTGTAAGTTTGAGCATCTGGCCTGAGTCTCAAATAGTGCGTAAGTTTTATATTGTGATTTTCCTTTTGGCTTTTTTTATCTTTATTAGGGTTCAAATTAAAAAAATATATATATGGATTTATTTGTTGTTTTTTTTCATATTATACTCCCTCCGGTCCTATTTATATGTCGTCAACCGCCACGAAATTTTGGTCCTTAATATAAGTCACCAACTAACATTAACTAATTCATTTATTAAAATTTTCCCAATATGCCCTTAGCATTTGAAAATGAACATTGGAAGATAAGAAGAGAGAGAATATGAAAAAGGCACATGTATACTCATAAAGATGAAAAAGGTAGTGAGTCATAGTAATAAAGGTGAGAGGGGTAAAAATGGAAAAGACAAAAAAATAAGACCAATTTAATGATTCAACTTCTATTAACCTCTATTCCTTGGTATGTACAATTTGGGCGGTTGGCAACTTATAAATAGGACCGGAGGGAGTATATAGGCTAAATTATGTTTTTGGTCTCTTAACTTTAGAGAAAATCATGTTGTAATCTCTTGACTTTGAGAAGTGTGTTTTTGGTCCCTTAACTTTGGACAAAGTCATGTTTTAATCTCTTAATTTTGAAAAGTGTGTTTTTTGTCTCTTAACTTTGGACAAAGTGATGTTTTTAATCCTTTCAAAACTAAAGTATGTTTTTGGCCCCTTCCCTTTTCAAAGCTTGTGCAAATTAAGGGACAAAAAACATACTTTAACCCAATTTGAAATTATTAAAAACACAATATCCAAAGTTAAAGGATTAAAAGATTTCTTTGTCCAAAGTTAATGAACTAAAAACACAATTTTCAAAATTAAGGGACTAAAGTATGATCTCTCCAAAATTAAGGGATCAAAAATATACTTTAGTCTTATATATATAAAAATGTAGTTTAGTATATCCGGATTCGCATTGAATGTTTCATCCATGATAGAAAGTCATAACTTTCCTTTGCTACAAAGGCAAGAAGTCATTGATCTGGCGAATTAAATAAACAAATAATCTGGCTTCATGAGAACTTTATCAGATACACATGTACACATGCATTGTGTGTCTCTATATATATCTGTGTGTGTGTGTGTCACAACAAACAAATAAAATCCATAACTAATTTTATTAAAATATTAAGCTTCTAATTCCATATCTTTTGAGTATGTTCAAATTGATTGTGTAACTTGGTGGAACTTCCTTCTCAATTATTAGCACTTTTAAAAGAACTAGCTAGAGGGACTTCGTTACCTGTAACCAAAAATAAAAATAAAGTGACTTTCTTACCAACTAAACATACATTTTGCAAACTGATAAAATGTGTTGTTGCACATTTTAACTGATTTTATTTCTGGGGAAAAGATATAAATAGTTGACTATTGATTAGAAAAATCCAAGCTACAAATTTTAATTCCCAACATGTTAAAACCACCGTTTGTTTTATTCCATTTATTGTCAAACCCATAAGCGCACATCATATATGTGAAAGGCATCATCTCCTTAAATGCAAATATTTTACTATAGACTTTAGATAAATTTATTAGGGATTAATTAATCATTTTTTAAATGATGAGTTTGTGAGACCATAGACAAATGAATACTAAATTTGAGCTTATACCAGTCAGATGATGAACCCATGCATTCTCTTATCCACTAGACACTCAAAACTGTTAAGTTTAAAGTCCAAGTTTGTATTAGTCCACATCTAACCAATAATTCACCTATATTGGACGGCTTCTTCACCCACTGAAAATTAATTAACGATGAATTATTATTCCATCCAAATTCTGATAATTTTCTCTCTCCCCAGCAACTTGCCAGTGATTGTTGAAGGAACGATCTATCTTTTATACGCTTGGATCAAGCTCTGAAGCCACATAAACATAACACAACCCCTATATACCATATCAAAACAAGTTAACAATTTTTCAGAGAATCAAAAAGACATGCACTAAGCGCATAGAAAGACATGTTCTGATGACATAAAGTTGTTAGTGGAACTTTCTTCCCAAATATAAAATAATCTCATTGCAAACCAAGTTAAAAGCGAAAATTGGCATAAATAAACTGATATTAGGGTGACTAAGTATTTGTTGAAGGCAAATACACTTTATTTCATTTCCTTTTCTAGATAGTACTTTTTCATAAGCCAAACACTATCATAGTGTGCCTTTGGTAGACCTTAATATATACTTCTTACTACTTTCCATTTGGATAATTTAATAGTTGTCACTTTCGTTGAAAACCATGATTTTAGCTATGAAAATTACCCTATCTTTTATATATAGTTCTACGACTAAATAATCTTTGTATTATAAAGGATATTTGCGTGTTTGAATTTCCTCCGAAATTTTATGTTCAAATATATTTTTTTGTGCACACCTAACCTAACAAACAATTGGACTACGGCAACCTCATATGTCCTATTCATTTCAACTATCATATCATTAAAAACAATATTTCTCTTTGTACCTAACTTTACCTTACGTAAGTATAAATAATATATAAGTCATCGTATTTATCCTATTAATTTTAAACTATTATTGATAAATCTTTTTGGATTAATCACTTAATGACCGCTATGATGAGAACTTGTCCAATTTCATATATTATGAATTGCCATCACACGTGTATATTTAAAAGTAAATCAATATTCATATTCATATAATTTTGAATGTTTTGTAGATTAATACTAATCTTAACTTTGGTCATCTCTAAAATTTTCTTTTAATCAATTGCAACTGTTTAGGCCTAAACTTTATTTGATACAACTCAATTCTTATAATTTAACCATTTAAAATATGTGTCACTCTATTTGTTATAAGTCACTTTATTTTAGGAAACAGAATTATATAAATTTTTTCAGCCTTAGCTGCGAAAGTTTCAAGTGGTTAAAATTTATAAAAACTAAGTTGTAGGAGTATATTATTAGTCAAAATAATGAAATTACAACAAAATCAAAATGGAAAAATTTCTAAAATTATTTCAATATTTAAACAGCCTTATTTTCCATATGTTACCGACACAAGGTTTAGTCTTGTGAATCGATAATTGATAAACCATAATACACTAATAAATTAATTTTTGAACGACGGAAACACTTCTTGAGAATTGAATTTTCGCATAAGCAAGTTATAAATTTGGCTTCTCTCCTTAAATTTATATTTCCTCCAACCAAGTCTTCACATTTAATATTTCACAAAAATATTTGTACACATGCAACATCTACTCTATATATTTAAAATGCAAGATGTACTATGTTAATAAAATAGAAAATAAAGTATTGCAAGCATTGAGAATTCAGGATGTATAAAAAAAAGCATTGAGAATTAAGGAAACAGAATAGAAAGGAATATGACGCTAACATATGCACATGTGAATACATATAATTTATAAAACGGTAGAAAATTGTATTTGTAAGTACACAACATGAAGAGTAACAGGCCGAAGTATATATTACAATTGGATAGATAAACGCCCCGTAAAGTTAAAATAAACTATATAAAATGAAAATCCAATACCATATGGGCAGTATAATAATGCAACAGTTGGCCGAAACAAAGAATAATAATGCAACAAAAAATAATATATGAAGTGTGTGAATAATAATCCAGGAAAAAGGCGAGAACTAGCAGGTAGGGAGATCAGGAGGTGGTAGGGGCAGTGTGGTTTCAGGAGTGGGTCCATTATCCACCACAAACGCCATAACTAGGGGTCAGGGTTCTGTCAGAATCCCTCCCCTCCTAATCCCTCCTTTTCCTCTTATAAATTCTCACTTTTAACTATTTAAATTCATTTAGGAGCTCATAATTTGTTACTTGTACAATTAAAAATAAAAGACATGTCTTATAATATAAAATAAATGAAGAATTTTTTTTTTATTTTTGAAAACTTTTTACCTAAAAAAATTCAACTATCTAGATCTATTCCATTTTAACAGGATCTATAACAGATACAGACTTATCTAGTTAACTGTAAAATTATTATCCAGTTAACTGGATAAGTCTGTATCTCTTATAGATCATTCTGTTAAAATGGAATAGGTCTAGATAGTTGAAATTTTTTATGCTAAAAAATTTTCAAAAATAAAAAATTAAAAGTTGTTCATTTATTTTATACTGTTTTCATTTTTAGAGGTACAAATGGTAAATTATGAGCTCTTAGATTCATCTGAAGGACCAATATAATTACATTGGCTTCTTAGGAAAAGGAGGGAAAAGGAGAGAAAGGATTATGAGAAAACTCTCTCCCCATAACTAGCTCATATGGCATGTGTACATCAATTATGGAAGTGAACAAACCATATGCCTATCATCATCCACAAAATTAATCCCTTTTTACTAATAATATGAACTTCAATTTATTTTAAACATAATACTACCTCTTTTATTTATTAATATAATAGTTAGTTAACTATATTAAGGAAGCCTATACTAAAATGTTAATTGAAACAAATTAAATGTGACATGATCCCCTTAAGTATACTTTTATCTGACAATATATTATATATCACCTTAGGATGAGTTAGATAATTAAATTAGTTTATATAAACAAATGGGTGGGGTAAATAGCTGTATTTCATATAGGTCTATTAATAACTCTTGCACTTTTTTTTGCCCGAATAACTCTTGCACTTGTTAATGAAGATTATTGCATTTATTAACAATAGTTATTAAAAACTGTCTCTTTAAAATTAAATCTGTTACTTGAAATTATTGTGCAATTGTCCCTTTTCATTTCAACTGTTATTTCATTAAAAACAATATTTCCATTTGTACCTTAACCTCACCGGCCTTACATAAAAACAATAGGACAAATACTTTTGGACTAATCCCTTAATGACCGACGATTAGAACTTATCCAATTTCATATATTATGGATTGCCATCTCACGTGTATATTTAAAAGTAAATCAATATTTATATTCATATATTGTTGAATGTTTTGTAGACTACTAATATTTAATCTTAACTTTACTCATCTCTAAAATTTGTGAATCATCAATTGCAACTATTTTGGTCTAAACTTTAATTTGATACAATTCAATTCTTATAATTTAACCATTTTAAATATACGTCACTCTATTTTAGGAAAAAAGTATATGAATTTTTTCAATCTTAGCTGTGAAAGTTTCAAATGGTTAAAATTATAAAAACTAAGATGTAGGATTATATAATAAGATAAAAATGCAATTATTACAAAATCAAAATGATAAAAAGTTTCTAAATTTATTTCAATACTTAAGCAGCCTTATTTTTCATATGTTAATAATTTTTGAACGAAGGAAACACTTCTTGAGAATTGCAATTTTGAACAGGCAAGTTAAAAAATTTGGTTTTTCTCTTTAAATTTATATTTCCCCCATCCATCACCTCTCACATTTAATACTTCGCAAAAATATTTACGCACCTGCAACATATACCCTATATATTTAGAATGCAACATGTATTTTTTCACAAAAAAATAGAAAATAAAGTATTGCACACACTGAGAATTCAGGAAATAAAATAGAAAGGAATCTGACGCTAACATGCACATGTAGATACGTATAATTTGATAAATTGTGGGAAAAAAATAATTGCGACTACGCAGCATCAAGAGTAATAGGCCCAGGTTATTACACTTGGGAAGGGTAACCTGAAGGACACCGATTTAGCGGTCGGTGTAGTGTGCCTTGGGTCTTGTCATTCAAGACTATTTTAGAACCTCAAGGTAAGCGGAAGTTACCCGGGTATCGTTCTCAGAGGAGCATTGTTTAATTAAACTATCCTAGTAAATTAAATGCAATGCAAGATGCATTTGAGTAAAGAAAATATGTTTTGTTGATTTTTTAATGATGGAATGAAGGATGCAAAACAAATAAATATTTTTGGTATTTTCGGATAAAAGGGTGGAATGAAAGTGAAATGGGTAATACTATTATTCTTGATGGATGAGTGCTTAAGAAATCCTCACTTCAAAATATTTTTTTCGGGGGTTTTAATTTTGTTAGCTTCCAAATTAGACCCTAGAGGGACCCCTCTAGGCTAGACTTAGATTAACTTAATTAATGTCGGAACCCAAACATTAGTTAAATTAATCTAAGTTGATTAAGCTCTAAGCCAAATGATTAATTAATTATGAGGGACTTGTAATCCACAACTTGGGCCACCCCACAATTGCTCTAAATTAACCTTGTAGCTTCAATTTATTAATGGCCACCCAAATAATAAATTGAAGCTAGTCAAGGTTTATGTCCAATGCCACAACATAGTCAATAAATCCTATTATCATTTCATCAATGCAAATAACTTGACTCACAATTCCACTAGTCAAGCCACCTTGTACTAGCCCAAAATATTCACCAAGAGAAAACAAAATCATGAACCCATAAATCTCATTAATCTCAAAGTTAAATAGCAAGTCAAGTATTTAACAAGAACAAAATGACAATAATAACATAAAAAGTAGTTTCAATCCCTATTACAACATAGACCATATGAAGTATTCAACCAAACATCACAAGTATACTCCTAGGACCCTAGAAAAGCATAAATGTAAGAAAGGAAGAGAGATTAGAACTACAAACCCCCTAATGAAGATTCAAGCTCCTTCTTTGCTTGCTCCCACCATCAAGAATTAGGGATTAATGGTTGCTCATGGAGAGAAGGATGAAGTAATTTGAGTGGAGATGGAAGAGGAATTAGTGAAATCCTAAAATAAAGAGGAAAGGGGGGTCTGTTCAGCCGCCCCCCTCCCTTTACTTCTTCCTTCTCTTTCGCGTCCTCACTGTATGCGCAGTCACAGCTCCCCCCAAACGTGCCCCCTGCTGTTTCCTTCCCTCTCTTCTTTTATTTCCTTGCGTGCCCTCACTCTCCCTTTTTTTTTCTTTTATTTCCAGCAGCCCAAATTGTGCAGCCCATATCCAAACAAGGCCCATCATGTCTTCAATCAACTCCCAAACAGTGCTGATGATGATAATATGAGGAGGGGCAAGAAAAATGAAAATGATATATATAATAATATCAACTAACTTTTAAAATAAAGTCTTTAAATCTTGCACCCAATTGATATTTTGTCAAAACATTAAAATAAATCTCTTTGATTAGGCATCATTGACTCTTTAAATATATAACAAATATAATCCAAAATGAGAATTATTTTAGACAATATTGTATCTTAATAATGTTAATTGCTTCAAGTTTAGTATATAAAAACTATACAAATCCAAGGATTTGTCATAACCCCTGTAAATTAAAGTTAAAATAAATTAGATAAAATGAAAATCAAACACCATAATCTCCAAACCTATTTAATTAGGAGAAACAACGTGTTTCTTATAAACAAGTCTGTAGGTAATATAATAATGCAACAAAAAAGAATATTTGAACTGTATTGTGAATAATCATCCAGGAAAAAGGCAAGAACTAGCATGTAGGAAGGTCAGGTGGTGGTGGAGGCAGTGTGGTTTCAGGAGTGGGTCCATTCTCCACCTCAAACGCCATAGCTAGCCCATATGGCATGTGTACATCAATATGGCAGTGCACAAACCATATCCCTGTTATTAATTATCAACAAAGGTAATCACTTTTTATCAATAACATGAACTTCAATTTATTTTAAAATTAATACTGTGTCTGCCATTTAATTAATTAGTTAGATCTATTAAGAAAGAACACTAATTGAAACAAATTAAATGTGACAGGATCCCTTTAAATACTTCTAGGTGGCAGTACGAAATAAGTTAATATAAATTATAGACATACGTACTATGTATACGTACGTATATACAATGGATGAAAGTCTAGTGTTTAGTGCGAAATATAAGGCTAAATATAATTCATCAACTAATTCTTATATTTTAGACGAGATATGATACAAAATGAGACAAACAATTATATATTTCAAGGGGGCCGGGCAACATAAATGAAAACACGAGATACATATGTCCGTTCTTTTTTATTTAGAAATGCATGTAATATATGCTTGAAGTTATATTCTTACAATATTGATTAAATATGCGACTTCCCATTATCAATAAAGTTATTAAGCTATTAAATTAATAGGTCATTGAGCATACATGCATGTGTGTGTACAATTTAGTTATAAATCCAGTGCAAGGTATAACATGATGTGTACCTGGATTCCTTGCTTTAAATCTGATTACAGCCCATCCACCAATAGGCACCGCAATAGTATTACGCATTTGAGGATTCAACACATTGAATTTTCTCACATCCTTTTTGGGATTGAATATTCCAAATCCTTGAGCTAATACACAGAAATTGAACCCATGAATGTGCATTGGTTGATTCTCTATCCCTATAAAACCTGTGTTCTGCAACACAATCTCGACCGTTGAATTGAACTTCAACTTCTTCACCTTCGTCGATTTAGGTGCAAATATTTTAGAAAAGTCAAAGCTAATGTTTGGGTTTATGAAGTCAAAAAAATTTGGTGGGTTGTCAGGGAAATCTCTTGTGTACACGCCATCCTTCTTATTAAAGAATGCTTCCAACATAGACGAACCTTTGTCACGTGGGAGCACGAACGACTCATTGTTCATGCCCGCAGAGTAACGAAACCCAAATGGGCCGAGACAAGTTTGGTTCTTTGCACAAAAATCCAAATTCAGCCCAATAGTGATGAACATACGCTCATCCACTTCGTTTGGACATGTGATCCAATGAGGCCCACCAACAAGCCCAGTGAGTTTTGAATAAAAGTTTTGGGCCATTCGGGTGTCATTGAACGCAGGTAATATGGGCATTAAAGGATAGCTATCCTTGGGAGAACTTTCATAAATGACAATCCCTCTTGTTGTTGTATTGTCATATCCTATGACTTGTGTTGTTATGTAACCAGAAGCAGCCATGTAGTAAGAGCCCACCGGCTGGTCGGCTTTGAGGAGGACGTCGACGGTTTGGCCAGGAGCGACAACAACGATGTCCGTGACATGGGGAGTCGTGTATGCAGCATCAACCGCCACCACCGTGAACTTGTGACGGGCCACCTTATAGAACATTTGTGTTATGAGATTGGTGTTGACTATGCGTAACAAGTATGTCTTTCCTTGCTTTACCTTCAACTTGAATGTATCTGCATTAATTAGAAAACAATAGTCAACCTTCAGGATGCAAGAGCATGCATGCATATATTGTGTGTATATATAACTTTATATATGTATGTATGTAGAAACAATTTACACACATAGCCATATATAGAAACAAGTCATATAACGTATTTATATACATTCACGTTATTTTTTTATTAGGAAAAAAGTAGAGGAATTGAAACATTGAAGAAATTGATGATGAGGATGACATACAATCTTGAGAGCAGTTATAGAGATCGCCAGGGAAGCCATTGATTGTGAAAGCATCGGACTGAGGAACTAAGTCACCAGTAACTTGAATTCGGTTGAATATTTTGTTAATATCTGACTTCCACCACTCGCCTGCAATCATCATGAATTTGCAATATAAAATAATTTTTTTGGACTGGAAATCTTTAATTATTAGTTATGCTGAGTACATGAAACTATAAGATATTAGTTATTTTGGGAAATACTCCATCTTTTCTTTCATAAATGAAACTATATATGATTAAGGGAAATAATCCATCTAAGTTATATTTTAGTTTATAAGACAAATATATTTATTTCAAAAAAAGTCAGGCAAATCAATTAATATTAGTAGCTTATTTATTAAATTTCTTAAAATTTCCTAAGAAAAATCAATTAGATCTTATATGTTAAGTAAGTTGAGATCATAAATAATAAGGCAGTGAGTTCAAATAACAATAGATATGGATGCAATTTAATTAAACTATTACTCATTGAAAAATATAAATGAAGAATTATGTATACCTAATAGAATGGGGACTTCATTGTAAGGTTTAGGGAAAGGATATGGGAAACCATGTCGGGGACGAATGATAAGAGCACCATAGACATAAGTACGAAGAAAAGAAGAGTGAGCATGCCACCAAAGAGTGCCTTCTTGTCCAATGATTGTGAACTTGTATGTATAATTATGACCCGGTCTTATAGGACATTGTGTTACATATTCTGGACCATCTGCCCATTGACTCCTTATTTGAAATATTCCATGCCTACATATATTTACATATAATTTTTAAATCAGCGACAATTAATCAATGCTTACGTATGTATACTATAGTATATCTGTATTTTTATATATATTATATACATTTGTATTGATGTTAATTCAATTTTAATATTTATTATTTACTCCGTCCTGGAAGCTAAGATTAACGCAGTCAGAAATAAATAGAAAGAAAATGCTCTATTATGCTAATGAATTCAATCTCAACACTCGTTTGCTTTCAATCTTACAAAATATATGTATATGTTCAACCAATCTAAAGTCAGCATAGCAACCCAAATGGAGGTATATGGATGCAGATGTTTCAATTATGCATGATACATGTAATTGTTTGATGGAATCGGTTTTGGTGGTGTGTATGGAGTATGACTTTTCTCTCTCATATACTCTTTTCTACATAGTGATAAAATTTAGAAACAAACTTTTGTCTCTACACAATCATTTGAGAACCCAATTTTTATTTAATTTCACCTTACATTGTGGGACAAATGGAGTATATGGTTAATTAATAAATTAGTAATGTGCAACAAGTTAAACTTTTTTAATGAAATCATATTATAGAGAGACAACAACTATTGGCATCAATGTAACATGTCTGTAGGCGAGGTTGTTGCTATGCTTTTAGCCGTCAATATTTAAAAAGGTAACAACTGATTATTTTATATAAGTGGTTTAAAAAGTTACCAATGAATAGTAAGATTATGGGGAGAAGCATTGAAGACATGAATTATCAAAGTGTCGTTCTCTCGTGCATTGATTGTGGGCCCAGGAACTCTACGATTAACTGCAGTTATAGTTTGTGTATTGCAAAAACGAGTCACATTGAATTCCTTCACCTGCATATAAATCACATAAAGCCCATTAGTTCCCCTTCAATAATTCAAATTTTCTTCATAGCTCATCTAGAAGGTGTTTATAGCAAAAGTTTATAAGTACTCCTAGTAGCCAAAATCTTTAATGTATAGACAAGTCGATTACTTTTAAAAATTAAAGAACATAAATAAATTTATTAATTAATTACAACATATGTTGTATTTATCGTTATATTATATATCAGAATATGTTTAAGTTAAGCAAATTAGTTTAATTTAAAAATAATTGATAAATATTAATACTTAAGTAATTTAGTTACTTTCATAAATTTTTTTAAATTAATCAATTTGGTATTATATGAGTATTGATATATATTTCATAAAAATGGAGGAAAAACATTAATGCTACTTACAGTAAATGAGTGTTCCACAATAGCAGCAGATGCGGAGGAGGAAGCAAGCAGAGCAAAGAGTGAAAATATAAGAAAAGCCTTCATTTTGAAAAGAAAGGAATACTAAGAATATATGTGAAAGATATTAAATAAATATCTGAACCTGTTTAATTTCTGTGATCTCTCTTCATGCAGATATATATAGTGATGATGAGAGGGGGAGATTTGGTCAGAAAGACAGTTTAATCTGGCTAACAGGATTGCGTGTTTACGTAAGGTGTTCATGCTAAAATAATGATCCAATTGGAGGGTTAAGGTTTTACATGTTTCTACCTGCCGAACAATATAACAAGTCAAACTTGGAATTTTAATATCTTTTTTCACCCATTCAACATTTGTTAAGCTTAGGTTTGTAGTTAACAGCTGTTAATGCCCTGTTATAAGGATGTGTGCATTTGTTCTTCTTCAGATCCTACCTGAGATTATAGAAGTCTTATTATGCAATGATCTGTCTTTTTGATTGTCATAATCTTGAAATTCCATCAATGATAATTTTTTTTAATATTACGGAAATTAAAGTCCATATAATTAAATTTGATTATAGATATGTAATCTAGATATAAATATATAAATAACTTATTTTTTGTCTTTTCTGAGATTTTATGAGTTTTCGCTATTTCATGATGAAGATTAGAACACAGAGAGTTACTTTCATAATTTTTGAACATTTAAACGAACCTCATGATTAATAATTTGTTTAGCAAAGCATGATAAATACTTCAAAAGAAAAAAAATACTAAGAACAAGTTAAACCTTTGTTTTGATGTTAAGTCTGGATTAATCTAATAGAATACTCTCTTTGCGGCTCGTTTTGTTAATTTTTTTACCTGGAAAATACGTTTGGAATATTTTGAAGTCAAATAGAATATCTAAAACTTTTTTTTACTGTAAAGTTTGTATAGTTTAGTAGGGGGATATCGCATGTGGATTTTTTATTATCTCGTTGTTTGTACTTCAGATTTGTGTATTACTTTTTTTTAAAAAAAAAACTAATTAATCATATATATTCTTTATAACTTTGATATGGTTCAACTCATTGGTATACAAAATTATTAACTTGTCTAGCTCAATTTAGTAAATTATTTCAATCGGTTACAATATTAATTTTTTGAAAATGCAATCCTTCAAAGACTGAGATGTACATATACTCAAATAACTAATAAAGAGCTTAGTCTTAATGGATTGAATGATTCATTTTCTCTAATTTTGACTTGATTAATCAATTCCATTATTCTTTGTTCCATAAAAAACTTGGATCCGAATACATTCTCCATAATCCATATATTGAAATTCAGACCTAAAATACACATATGCTATGTATATGCACTAAATTCAAAGCGAACCATATTTAATTTAACTTATAAATAATGCGAATTATGTACCTTTCATATGTTATAGTGATTCATGGCTTGAAAATATTAGAATTGTCCCGGTTAATGTTGAAAAGAGAGGTACTATAATTTTCGAACATTTTTTATTTGTGTCATGCAAAAAGTGAGTAAATCATTAAAGTTGGAACTTAGGGCCCGTTTGGTTGGACGGAAAGTATGTAATGGAAATGGAATTGAGTGTAAGGAGGTAAAGATGAAAAGTAGAGGTAAATTAGGTAATGATGAGATGTAAAAGTTTGTGGGGCCCAGGAAAAATGTGAGATGGAGAGAGAAAACTTGTGGGTCCCATGATATATGTAAATTACAATTTTCAATTCCTTTTCCCATTTCCATTTGACAATTCCTGTCAAACAAACATACCCTTAGAAGGAAACTCAAATGTGAAAGAGAAACAACACTATACATACTCCTTTGACAAGTGTTTTGCTTCCTATATTACTAATTATAAGACCAACTTTTTTTTGTAAGACATTAAAGATACAAAATTAATTGGTGTGCATTTGAGTAACAAAGACTTATTTACCCTTAACCAACTATCATGGGTTTAATCATTGGTATTCTGTATGGAGAAACATTAAACTTCTCGGACTAGTTGTCCCACCTTTTGAGGAGTCTAAAAATCAACGAAGGATTGCTCTTTCACATACTGGATGGAGATACCTTGATTATTGATTAAAAAAGTACTCATGTTAAAATGGCTATAATAATGATCTTTTATCTTCAAAGCTAATTTATTCTAATCATTAACTAACCTATAATCTAACTACTGATATTATATGTTCTAATTTAATGGTTAATTTGCTTTCTTTACTTTCACAAAAAAATCAAAAAAACATGATGCTTTTCATGTTAAATAAAAAAAATGATGTTTTTATGTTAAATTAATGGTTAATCTAACCTATAAGGAATGATAGTTAGGTCTTAAAATTCATGTTAAATTTGTCACTTTTTCTAACTTCATCCTTCATTAAATGATGTTTTTCAAATTTTCAATTTTGAATCTCCTTTAATAACATGGGTAAAGTGGAAAAAAACATTTAATGTGGCGGTTGATAACTTATAATAAGGACAAAAAATTATAGATAATTAGTGACTTATAATAAGGACATGAGGGAGTACAAATAACTAGGCTGGGCCTATAAGGCCGAATAGGTCTATTTATAAGCTTCGGTATAACCTTTGTAGTAAAATAGGTTTTCTAAGAGATTTGAGCATATGTTAGCTTTTGATCAGGCTCGGCCTGGATAGGCAATAAATAGGTTAGGTCTAAGGTCACCGATAGGTTGACGGGCCTATTTCGCCCCTAAGGACAACTATTTTTAATTTGTTAGAAAAATCAAATTAACTGTTAAGTAATCATGACACAAAAGTCGACGCAAAAAAATTTTATTTCGACATTATTTTTTTCATAAAAAAAATTATAATTAACGATTTATTTATCATGACAACTTGAGGTCAAATTTTATTATTATACACACCTTGTTAGATTAAATTGCCAGTCTTCCAACATACGAATTGTCCCGTTTTTTTTCGAAATGACATTTTCTCGATTCAAAAGCGACATCTTTGAATACTATATCGATGGGGTGTGTACTGTGTATACTTTTGACAATGTCCTACTATTTATTTATCAGAACTTTGATTGTTTTCCATGGGAAATTCAATCATCAGTCGAATCAACACACACACACACAATGCTAAAGCTTGGAGTCCAAGGAATTAGAAGTTCCCCAATATATAGTCATACTAATTCATACTTGGACGGTTTCTTATTGAAAATTTTTGGAAGATATATAATTATATGATTATAGCATCTTACGCACATTATATTCTTGTTCGTTACTCATTCTTCGTCTGGAAGTAACACGGCAACACAATGCTTCTGATAGAAGGTTCAACATACTCCCTCCAGTCCCTAATAATATAAGAGCTAGCAGCAAAAAAAACGCTTGTTAAAAAACATGTGAATGTTAGTTGAGTGTCTGAAGTTAATGTTTCTTTCTCAATATTGCCCATATTTGTTATGATACTTTTAAGAGAGAGAAATACATAAGCATTAATAAATATGAAAGAAAGTTGGGGCAAAGTAGGAAAAAACGCATTAAATGAGGAGAGAATATGAGATGAGCTCTTATATTAGGGAGTAAAACCATTCAAATTTTGGCTCTTATATTAGGGACCGGAGGGAGTACTTAATACTCCTCTGGTTAAGCATATGAGATTTTAGCTTTAATGAGCAAATCCGCCTTGAAAATATGTAGAGATCTCAATTCTGTCCTAGAAGTTTAGAAGTTTTTGTGAGTCTCAGTATATTATTGAATATAATTATTTTTCAATTTTCCTACTAATATTTTTTAGTACGTAATTTATTATTTGAAATTAATTTTTTACCAATTAGTATATATTTTGACTTAACAATGCATATGTAATTAAATTGTGTTTAATTATCTTTTTTTCTCAAAACTAGTTTTTTATACTTATAAACTAACATATATTATAATTATATGTCACATATGTTATAATTTAACGGTCTAATTTACTTCTGAAAAAAAGACTATACAATGGCATGATATCTGGAATTGATTTAGCACAGTGAAATTACCAAAGTGCCACTAAAAGAATCAAGATTAGATATTTATCCTTTTTCTAATTGGCTTTGTACGAGAATACACATGTAGAAGCTTCATGAAACTTGGGAGATTAAGTACTTACTGTCATTCTTCCTAATTTCCTTCATTTAATTTCTTCAGCAATCACATTTTAAGAGTGGAAGAGATTTTCAAATCTCCCTTCGGTTTCTTAGTTTTGTTTCATGTTGATATTTCTCTTTCCTCTTGTATTAAAATTCCAATACCTCTGTTTTGTCCTACACTTTTAATGGCGGATATATGAAGAATTTTGAAAGCTTTTGGTGATCTCTCTCCTTGCTCGGTGATATTATTTCTTTTTCCCTATATTGCTGACTTGAGCTGCTTAGATGCATTATTTCAGTTTGAATCTTTAGTCCTTGACTAAATTAACTCATTTAATGAACTAGTGATGCAAGATTACTGGGAAAAAAAAGAGATTGCAAAATTAAGAAGCTGATGAACTTATTATTTGAATGATAATATAAACACCTTGTTTGTCGAGAGGTTTGATTGAGAATTATAGCTCAAGTGAGTAGAAAATTGAAGAGTAAGCATGGATTGGAAGCAATAAATAGACTAAGGGATATATTTGGGAGTAAATCATGTAGGGGAATAACGTCCTATGCTAAGTTATATCTAATCTCTACTGCATGTTCCACCAATATGCTATATTATGAGTCTAACTTTTTTTTATATCAAGGCAAAATGCTATTAATAATATAATTATTACAAATTTAAAGTCTTAGATTACAAGGTCAGTTTAAAAAATGTCTAACTCAAAAGTAGATCTACTAATATGGGCAGGCCCAACAAGTTCAGGTTCGGCCCCAAAAAGCCCATAGAAAAGTGGGCTAGTCTTAAAAACCTTGTGAGAAAACGGGTTGTGCTAAAAAGAAGTCCGGACCATATTGTCTGGTTTTGGGTCAATGCATATTAAAATTATTTTTATTTAATTTTCACCTTTTATCATTATCCCTTTTATTTATAATATAATTATAATTGAAAAAAAAAGTCCTTTTGTTTTATTTTTAAAAGGACTGAAAAAGGGAGGAAACCGGTTTGGGTTACATAAATAGCATTCCATAACAATATGCATGTATTATACTGTACACCACAAAGAAAAGGGTTGTACTCAGTACTCACAATTCCGTTAATTCCAGGCTTAGCCTCCCCTTCAGTTTCTCTACCTCTATATCAAATACAATTATTTTGAAATATTTAATTAGAATTTTTGGTCAATCATATATCGCTAATCATGATTATTGGTAGAGCACAATGACATCGTTTGATCCATGTAACCAACCTTACTTGGTTAGAATAAGACTTTGATGTTGATTGTTTTATTTTATTGTATTTGAGAATTATGAAACCTTTATTCCATCATAACTATGAATGTTAATATCAACTGAAGATGTAAATTATGTCTACTTAAGTTATTATATAATTAATCTTGTACATTACTTACTCATCATCAACTACTTTTATTTCCTCCCACCTCTTAGTGAATTATAGTTATAGGATTACCAACAGGAATAATTTAGAAAGAAATTGACAAAAATAATTATTAGAAATAGATCATATATTTATATTTAATATCAAGAGTAACTCTACATATTATCAGTCATATATTTAGGACTGGGATGAATCTCTTATCATATTGATCCACCTATGTTGACAGCAACCATCAATGAGTTTGGAGGATATTATAAAAAAACAACAACAACAATACATATGTGTGGGTGTGTTTATGTGTGTCTATATATGGAGTATATAATTGTAGCATGTCAAAAATCCTAGCAGACAGGGAAATCAGGAGGTGGAGGAGGCAGTGTGGTTTCAGGAGTGGGACCATTCTCTACCTCAAACGCCATTGCTAGTCCGTCGAGCAAGTGTGCTTCTACGTGGCAGTGAACCAACCATATACCTGTCAACATATCTCTTAATTAATGAATTTAATCCAAATCTATATATACATCAAAATTCAAACCATCCTAAATATGAAAGATGTCAATCTAATTTAAAAAAAAATTAAGAAAACAAAATGAACATTCAATTATAACATTTGTGACATCATATCTCTAAATGAACCATAAGTATTTATAAATACTTCTATGTAATATTATATACTCATACCATATGTATTTCACCATATGTATTTCAGTTTATGATTCAAACAAATTATTCAATTTTAATAAACACAATAGATATAAGAAATGATATGGAGAAAAATTCTGATATTAATGACCAACATTCACTTTCAAACTAGATATTAGTTATATTTAGGAGATGATGCAAGACAAGTAATGTATATATATACCTGGATTTGTTGCTCTAAATCTGATCACAGTCCATCCACTAGGAGGCACTGTAATAGTATTACGTACTTGAGGATTCACCAAATTGAATTTACTCCTATCCTTTATGGGATCAAACACTCCAAAATCTTGAGCCAACACTTGGAAATTCATCCCATGAATGTGAATCGGATGACTTTCAATCCCTATGAAATGTGTGTCTTGAATGACAATCTCCACCGTTGAATTGAACTTCAACGTCTTCACCTTTGTCGATTTTGGCGCAAATATCTTAGAAAAGTCAAAGCTTATGTTTGGGCTTAAGAAATCAAAAATTTGTGGAGGATTATCTGGGAAATCTCTTGTATACACACCTTCCTTATTATTGAAAAATGCTTCCAACATAGATGATCCTTTGTCATTTGGGATCACAAATGACTCATTGTTCATGCTCGCGGAGAATCTTAACCCAAATAAGCCCAGACATGTTTGGTTCTTTGCACAAAAGTCCAAATTCAAAGCAACAGTAATGAACATATGCTCGTCCACTTCGTTTGGACAGTTGACCCAGTGAGGCCCATTAACAAGCCCAGTAAGATTGGAGAAAAATTTATGGGCCGTTGGGGTATCGTTAAATGCAGGCATAATTGGCGTCAAAGGGGTTGTTGCCTTGGGAGCACCCTCATAAAGTATAATTCCTCTCGTTGTCATGTTCTCTTGTACTATGGCTTGTATGGGCACATACATAGAAGCAGCCATGTAATAAGAGCCTAACGGCTGGTCAGCCTTCATGAGGACGTCGGTGGTTTGGCCGGGGGCGATTGCAACGACATCAGTGATATAAGGGGCCGTGTAGCTAGCATCAACCGCAACAACCGTAAACTTGTGACTGGCCACCTTGAAGAACATTTGGGAAATGAGATTTGTGTTGACTATGCGTAACATGTATGTCTTCCCTTGCTCCACCGTTAATTTGAAATTACCTAAATATTTTCAATGCATTGACGTACCATGAGGATGCATCTCTTATCCTTGATATACTATTTGATTATTCAAATACTTATTTGAAATTATACACTTCCTCCGGTTCTTATTATAAGACATCAACTACCTAAAAATTTTTATCCTTAATATAAGACATCAACTACCACATTAAAATGTTCTTTTCCCACTTTACTCTTGTTGTTAATAGAGATTCAAAATTGAAAAAGTGAAACACATCATTTAATGAAGGGTGAAGTTGGAAAAAGTGACAAATTTAACAATTTTTAAAACTCAACTATAATTTCTTGGTATGTGAGAAATAGGTAGTTGGTGTCTAATAATAAAGATAGGAGAGAGTAGTATATTCAACTGACTTTTTTGTAACGTTGAGGAATCTAACAGACTTTACCTAAAAATTTAATGTGGTAGGAATAGACTATATCTAAGTGCCCGTATATATATGGGCACCAGTATATATAGGTATATTTTGTAATAGTGCTATATACTAGTTTGTAAGTCATGCATTTTGATTTGGGAAAAAATGAATATATATTATGAATACTTAAAATATTTTATTCAATTTTCTTGATTTCCAAAAAAAATCTCTGGAGGAGGGCATGATTTATTGTACAATTTACACTGCAAACTATGTCTTTTTTTAAGAATGGAGATATAATAAGAAGTTGTAACAAATCTAAAGGACTGAAAGTAATAATAATGGATGAGATTATGAGGAGGATGACATACTAGAGCAGTTAAAGAAATCGCCGGGAAAGCCATTGATTGTGAAAGCATCGAACGCAACACCTACGCCCCCGGTATCTTTAATTAGGTTGTATACTTCGGTTACATCAGTTTTAAACCACTCACCTGCGATTATCATTAACGGTATGTTTTAGTTAATTTATGAAAATAAAGGGTATGGAGATACTCCCTCCGTTCCTAAATATAAGACCTAGATAACTTTTTTTTTGAAAGATTAAGGTTGCGAAATAGGTTATTAAATCATGATATATTTGATATCTTTTTAGATTATCCATTAGCTTATAGGTAAAATAAACTAGTTTAAGAGAAAAAATTAGGTAAATCAATTTATATAATTAACTTATTTTTTGCTTTTTTTAGGATTTTTCAAAAAAGTCATCTAGGTCCTATATTTAGGAACGGAGGTAGTATATATATTATACACTATAGAGTATATATAAAGAAAATACCTAAGAGAATTGGGACTTCCTTGTAGGGTTTAGGAAAAGGGTAAGCAAGTCGGGGACGAATGATAAGGGCACCATGTATATAATTACGAAGAAAAGAAGAGTGAGCATGCCACCAAAGAGTGCCTTCTTGTCCCAAGATTGTGAATTTGTATGTATACTTGTGACCTGGTCTAATAGGACACTGTGTTACATACTCTGGACCATCAGCCCATTGGCTCCTTATTTGAAATATTCCATGCCTGCATATATTAGCATTTTGCAATTAATTAGTAAAAAGTTGACCAGTGCTTACGTATACAATATAAAATATATGCATTCATGTGTATTATATTGCCATGTGATGTCCATTTCAGTCTTCATTTATTTACAGGTAACTCCAGCCAAGATTGACGCCGGCAGACATAATTAGCTAGAAATAATAGAGCTCCATTAGGCTAATTATTTCAATCTCAATATATATTGTATGTTTCACCAAAAAATTATAAATATTGTTCAACCAATATTAAGTTAGCATAAAGACAAGATCAATTGATAAATATTTGTAGTTATTTGACGAGGTTGGTTTTAGTGATCATTTTACGGATAATTATTAAACTAAAGTGTAACGAGTTAGACTTTTGAAACCAAATCATATGATAAAGGGACAATAACTGTTGGCATCACGGTAACATGTTAAATTTGTCAATAAGAGCTAGTTGTTCATATATTCACCATATCTGTGCTATGCTCAAATACAATTTTATCCGATAATATTACAAATTTTCCTCCAAACATTTTCTTGATATGTAGGTGGTTGAGAAAGTTACCAATGAATAGTAACGTTATGAGGTGAACCATTGTAGACATGAACGATCAAAGTGTCGTTCTCTCGTACGTTAATTGTAGGTCCAGGAACTCTACCATTAACTGCAGTTATAGTCTGTGTATTGCACAAACGAGTCACGTTCAATTCCTTCACCTGCATTTATCAATTGCACATATAACCTATTTATTCACTCACAAATTCAAAATTGCATGCACAATACTCATCTGATGTATCATCCACATATACATAATACATATTCCTAAATATAAAACTCAATTGACTAGTTTATGGAGATAAAAAAATTAATTAAATTAATCGATCATATAGGAAATATTACGTGATATTTTTAATGTCATGTAAAAATTCATTATTGAAGCAACAAATTATTTTTGGAAGAAAATGTTAATTTCAACTAATTTAAGATAATTTATCTAACTTTCTTACTCTCCTCAGGCTATTCAATTGTAGCTAAGTGTAGGTTATAAAAAATTGTGGAATAGTACTTACTGTAAATGAGTGTTCAATTATTGCAGCAGATGCGAAGAAGGAAGCAAGCAGGGCAAAGAGTGAAAGCACAAGAAAAGCCTTCATTTTGAGAGAAAAAAATGCTAAGAATTTATATCAAAATATCAAATAAATGTCTGACCATGTTCAATTTCTGTGTTCTCTCTTCATGAAGATATATATAGTAATGAGAGGGTGTGTGTGTGTGTGTATGGTCATAGGGACATTTCGTGGGCTAGTAGGATTGCGTGTTTACGTAAGGTGTACATGTTAAAATAATGATCCAATTGGCTTTCATGAAGAACTCTTGAGGGTTAAGGTTTTATATATTAATGTCTGTCTAATATCATAACGAGTCAAACCCAAATTTCAATCCTCTTCACACACACATATTCAAATTATGAAAACATAACCCAATGTGATCATAGACTTTTGAACATAATTCGTATACTATACTTCCTCCGATCCTAATTAAATATACTATACTCGTTAATTTGTATAATATACTAACGGTATTAATAAAAATGGATTGAAAATGCAATTTCTAAACATATAGAATTAAATTGAAACTTGATACAAATATAAGGGATTAAAAATATACTTTAGTCTTACTTAATTTAATTCGATTAAAGCTAGTTAAGTTAGTTATAATCTCATGATATTACTATTAGACATCCACCTTATTATACCTTAATTCTCACCCTCCCTTCCTTATTTATTTATTATTGAAGAACATTAATGAGGATCATTTGGGGAAACTTGACAAATTAGATATAAATATTAACATCTCTCCAAATAAGTTTATATATGTTTGGGACAAGAGAGAGTAATAGATAGTTGTTTCTCATGAATGACTAAAGAATTTATTTTTGTCAGAAATGACTAGAGAAATTCATTCATACTGCTACTATATTTATACATACTTCTCTGACTTTACCCGCGCTTCAAAGACTTTCATTCTTATATGATTTTTACCACCAAAGTGATTTCATAAATATCAGTTAAGTGATGATTTCTCATTGAATATTGATGTGCGACCAGTATTATTTTATGGAAAAATTATAATTAAATACTCCAAATTTTATAGTGACACTTTGGTAGATCAAAGCTGCCAGTCTTCCAACAAATTTATCGTCAAATAATTCATAAATATACTTCATAAAAGTGATCAATATAATATATAAACCCATAATTCAAAAAGCACAACTTTGATTACTTTGTGGATGCGTACGTACATAGTACACAACTACAAAAATGCCTCTCTAGAGAGGCGCCACAATATTGGCATACGGTGGGGATTAGTGCCGGAATGCACCTTTACCGGCGCATTATTCTACTTAAGCGACTTACACTCTCTTTGATGTTAGTTACAAATATATACAAATTGGAAAGTTTGTCCTTTTTAGATTGTAATAAACAGGATAAAATATAAAATTTTATAAAACCCACGTCATAGAAAATGGTCAACACAATATAAAACCCAACTTTGATTGTTAGTTACAAATATGTGTGTATAACCTGGCGGGTTGGCGTGAGTGGTAAGTACTCTCGTCCCTTAAGCAAGTGGTTGGGGGTTCGATCCCCAGCTCTTGCGAATGGAGCAAATTCACAGGCCAGCTGTCTACCCCTATATGAGACTTCAGAACAGCGAAGGATTAGTCTCACTTGACACGCGGATGGGGATACCCTTCGGTAACCAAAAAAAAATACAAATATGTGTGTATACACATACATTTGACAATGTCAAAACATTTCATTATTAAAAAAGATCATATTCATCACCTGGTACTCTTATTTCGTCCAAAAAAAATCACCTGATGATAACTCTAGTAGCTATATATTTGTTTGATTATTTTACTTGGGGATCATATATATTCAATAATCATGATGCCGAATTTGAGCTATACATGGTCCAAATCTTGGAGTCCAAGGTTTTATCCCATGTCATGCTTATTCATACTTGGTGGACGATTACTTCTTATTGATTAAAAAAGTGGATATACAATTTTGGCATTCTCAAAATTGTTGTTTGCTTCTCTTACTTCTGGAGCAACACGGCAACACTACGCTTTATCCAAGGCTCAACAAATTATTCTTACAACCACTAAAATTAGTATACATATATCATTCAGATAAATACACTTTTTTGTGTAACATCCTGAAAATTAATTTAGGTTTTAATGTTTATTTAGAATTTCACTATGGAATTTATGAAATATTGCTATCTTTTTGGGATGTATAGTGGATTAGTATTTTTCCGTATTTCAAAAAGATAATTAATTATTTAATTTGAATGGGAAGATTCAATTTGAATTTGTGGATTTGATTTGGATGGAGATTTAATTTGGTTTGACATATTTTTCTTGAATATAAAGGATTTAATTTGAAATTGAGGATTTTATATGGATTAGTTAGAATCATTTAGGTGAAGGAGAGAATCTCTATGTGAATTAAGATATATTGATAAGTATTAATTTTGTAGAGTAAATAGGATAAAAATATTTAGGTGATCATGTTGAAAATTTAATGGAAAATAGAAAAGCTAAAAGACATCTTTGATCTTTAAATAATAAAATATGATTGGAAAAGGAAGAAAATATAATTAAATGTCTTTATTTTAGGAGTTTATAAATTATTAAATATTATTAGATGTGTGTGTGTGTGTGTAACAATACAAAGACGGAGCAGAGATTGAAAATAACAAACAATAATAATGATAACAATGATAATAATCGAATAACAACAAAAAAAAGTGTGTGTGTGTGTGTTATTGTAACGGATAGAATATTTATTTACTGCCCCCATTTTACGATTGATACAAGTAGGAATGTGTCATCCAAACAAAATTCAACGTCCAATCCAGCTAATATTTTGTGAGTAACCTGCACATAATGGCATTCCATTGCAATACACATATCATGCTATTGCCTTTTACAAATAAAAAAAACATATCATGCTATTGCAATCTCAACCATCAATATAATGAGTTTTGAACAACACAGTAAATCAGAACAAGTTGTACATACAATTCCTGTCTTGATATTTTTGTGTATGTTAAAGAAAAAGTTTTACATTCACCAATAGGTAGTTAGTTACTTAGTTTAGCTAATAAGTGAGTTTCAAACCCGTAAGGATGAAGACACATGTTTGAATTCCAAGAAGAGTTCTCATTGAGGGAGTGGACAACCTTGCCTATATGGGCAGTACTCATACCCCTCGAGCCCAAATTAGTCGGTTGTCAATAGGCACTAGATTATTGAGTTGTGTTAAACCAAAAAGGAAAAAGAAACAGTTTCACGTTTAGTACAAAAAAAAACAAAGAAAGAGTTTCACATCACTTGTGAATGTCGGGGTGAGAGCCCAAATGCGCATCAATATTAACAAATGACCTTCGACTAATAAATGGGCCTAATATAATGAGTGGGCTTGTGTCTTGTGAGTACAACCACACATTCATCATAAAAGCAAAGGTAATTGAAATCAATCTAGGGTCTTCAACCTCCTCCATGGTAGTGGATGTTAAAACTGTAGCCAGATTCAGGGATTTATGACCAATGAGTTCCGGTCCTTATGAAAGAGATCACCTTAACTTTTTGTCTCTTCAGCCATCAGAAAACAATTATATGATCTGCTTTACTATAGTATAGAACAAACGAACTGAAAATACTCATTATTACATTATTGGATACTCAAAGCAATGTCCTCACAGTCTACAAATTTGTCCACGTTGAAATAAAAGTATGACAGCATGTTTGTATCTTGTGTTGTGAATAAGATCTAATTTGTAATTTGTAGTTCAAATTGCATTACAAGATGAGGTTTATATTAAGGATTGAATGTAGTAGATTACCACTTGCTCATTATTAGCAACCTTAATTAAAAATTTGTTGGAGTGTAAGGACTGTACAGTTCTACACTGAAACAAAAATAATAAGTTTAGCACATACAATTATTAAGTAATTTATTTAACACAGTAACGTATATGTCCAAATTAGTAAGAATTGGAGAAAATATTAAACTATTAATTATTTTATGTATGAAGGTTTTGGTACACTTAGTTGAGGAAAGAAGGGGATAACATTGAGTTTTGGGAGACTAAAGTGTACTAGCTCCTCTCATGGATGTAGAAATTAAGGTTCAGTTATACCAAAAAAATTAAAAAAGAGAAAGTATGGTTTAGTGGATCCCTTGAGCTTGATGACGAATGATCTGTTATAATTCTTTAATTAGTTTGAAGTGCGTACGTTCCAACTTCCTATATATACATTGTAAGAGTTTCACAATCATTTCTTACTTTTAGAGAGTTTGAGTAGTTGGTTTTCTTTTTATTAAGAAAAGAAGAATTGGCGCCTTCAATAATTTAGGGACGCGGTGGGGCTTGAAATTTGATACAGAGAAGCAAAAGATATTTATTCCATAGCCTTTATTTCATTGTATAATATGAGAGAGGTGGAAAAGCGAAAGGTTTGGTATAGATGGATTCCAGGATTTGGTGAAATATTTTTTTCAGAAGGGCGCTTGAATATCTTCACTTTCATTCATTCATATTTTTTTTTTGAAAAAAGAGTTTATTTCTAAATTTACACCAAGTTTTAGTTTATTTTCTGACATTTTATAAAATGTATGTTTGGTCTTTTAATCTTAAAATAGTTAATTTAAAGGGTGGCTTTACAATTAAATGAGTAAATATACTTATAATATTTTTATTAATATTAAGTTTATTTTCATTTTAATCTTTCAATATGACCATTTCCATAATTAAATTTCAATTGAAACTTGATAAATTTTACAATATAAAAACAATTATAAACATATCCTTTGTCAACATTTATTATTATACTCCGTTAAATTAAATAACTAGTGATGCTAATTCTTACGAATTAAAACAATACTCAGTCCCAAAAAAGCAATATTTTATGAACTTAAAAAAGTAAACTAAAACTTGATGTAATAAACTTAAGGTATTAAATGAAATTGAGAATATTATACACACATATATACGTGTGTGTGTGTGTGTGTTAACTAATAACTTATACTTGAATCGTGTCTTCCAAGCTGGAAAATGGAAAATGAACGCGTCTCTCGGGCCAAACCGCCAAAGAAACAGAAGGAAAGGAAATTGTAAAAACTTTAAAATAAAGAAAGATGATGAAGGTGAGAACATGTGGGTGCCATATATGGTTGTTTTGCCTAAACAATGTTGAATCTTCTTTTGACCCAATCCCCTCCATCACGCATGCATCACCTTCAATCTTCTTCATACTTGGACGATGACCTCTGTGTGTGTTTGTGTGTGTGTACGTGAACTTCATCCTACACACCCGGAGATATTTTTGGGATATTTTTCATTTATGGATAGCTCAAGCGCTAACTTGTAGAAGTTACTTTCAGATTTCAATCAAATCAATGTGGTTAGTTCAGAAATCACATGAAACAGTTGCCTAGCTTGAATTTTACAAATGAGAGTCTTTTTCCCTTGAAACATCTAGGGAAATTTCTATTGACATTTCATATAACTTTTATGTATTTTCTTGTTAATTAAAAGAAACATCTAGGAATATTTTATAAGTTAGATGGTATGAAATGACTTATGTTTAGATTTGCACTAGTAGGAGTGACTTTTTTCAGTCTGATTTTCAAAAATATGTTTAGATGTTCATTTTGAAAAACATTTTTAGATGGAAAAATGAGTTTTATCAAATAATATATATGAAATATGTATATATTATTATAATTTAGAGAGAAAAAGGTGGATTAAAATTAAAATAAATTGAAAATTTTAACACGTTAATGGATCAAAATGCATATAAATTAGAAATATTATATATTTAGATTTGTTCAAATAAATTATTATCACTAGTTGGATCAAATACTCTGGACAATTAGGTCCCAAATTGTACCATAAAGATACTTCATTTGAGTTGAAGGTGTCGTAAAAAATTCGATGATGAACCCTCTTGAATTTGATGACAAACATCAGATGAGGAATTCCTTCTAACAAAGTTATATATAGTCATTGTTTTTTTTCCAAGTATATATAGTTGTTGAGTCCAGTATTGTCGGCTACTGAACCCACCATGTTGGACACCCCAGGGTCAACTTTCGCATTTTCCCCGGTATTGTCAAGCCCAACTCAGGTATTGTAGGGAGGCTCAAGGCTCTCTCGAGTCCACGATCTAATGATGCAGCATTCCTGGGATAAAGCCTTGTCATTGGCCCTCCCAGGGATCAAAGTCGAGACCTCCCACTTTATAGGCATTCTAGATGTCTCGCTTGTTGCCACTTGAGCTGCGAAAAGGCGCTTTTTTGAGGGGAGCACAGAAGTATACCGAACTCCCCAAATGGGCCCCTGCCGACACATTACTAGGCCCTGCATTACTCGAATTCGAA
The DNA here is from genome assembly GCA_029929735.1 of Mimosa pudica. NCBI lineage: Eukaryota > Viridiplantae > Streptophyta > Magnoliopsida > Fabales > Fabaceae > Mimosa > Mimosa pudica. The sequence continues at coordinate 11,963,903 of JAKELP010000030.1, read as the reverse complement.
GACTCTCTCGAGACCTCGATCTCCAGACTGCAGCCCTGGTGGAATTCGATATCGCGACTTCGAGCTATCACCCCCTTAAGCTGACACTTAAGGGAGTGGCCTTCACCACTTGAGCTGCAGCTCAAGTGGTGACAAGCGAGGCATCTAGAATGCCTATAAAGTGGGAGGTCTCAACTTCGATCCCTAGGAGGGCCAATGACAAGACTTTATCCCAGGAATGCTGCAGCATTAGATCGTGGACTCGAGAGAGCCTTGGGTCTCCCTACAATACCTGAGTTGGGCTTGCCAACACCGGGGAAAATGCAAGAGCTGACCCTGGGGTGCCCAACATGGTGGGTTCAGTAGCCGACAATGCTGGACTCAACAATAGTCATCGTTGTACAAACTAATTGAACATGTACATTTGATACTTATATTTACGCATATTTAGTATGATGTCAAACCTACTAATTTTTATACTTCAAAAGTTCTTTCTATTGAGTATCTCAAACTTAGAATGGTAAAAAATTGAAGTTCTGGTTATAATTTTTAAATCTTGATTGATGTCATAATTTCTGGAAGGTGATGACAATTTGTATGGAAAAATCAAGTGTACTTGCTCCTCACTCTCTCTCTCTCACACGCACAGGAATATGGGTTAGTTAGTTGATCTCTTGGGTAGTAGTGCATGCCATATCCTTGTTGATATAGATGATCAGTTAAGATTTTCTTAATTAGTTTGAAGTGAGTCTGCTCCACCTTCTTCCTATATATGTGTGTGTCTATATATATATATATATATCATTTTTTACTTAGACAATCAGTGTTGATGATCTTCCTTCCATTTAAAACTAAAATTAAAGTTACTGGGGGCCTTCAATAAGTTAGAGACGCCGTGATTAATTTGACAATCTGAGAAGCAAAAGATATTCATTCCATAGCCTTTCATTGGGGAGGGAGGGAGAGGGGGCAAAAGGTTTGGTATGGATTGGTTTTACAATGTTGAGTTTTTTTTCTTTTTTTTTTTGGTTAGGACGGTTTCAAGGATTATTTTTACTTCTTTTGGTATTGTTTTAAAATTAAAAAAGGTTGAAGGTGCAATGTACTGATTTTTTATGAAGAGTAAAATCTAGGAACAGTTAAGGAGTAAATTTGTCGTGAATGTTCTCACACAAAAGTTATTTTACTTTGAAAGATCTTTTCAGTTTACAATTGATTTATATTTTCCAATCATAACAATTTTTTCATTTTTGATAAAATTATAATATAGACCATTATAAAATAACATTATTGATCATTACCATTTTAGTAATGAAGAACAAGATCTAACATGAAACTTCAAAACATTTTCTTAACTTCAAAAACTTTTGAGATAAATTTGTTTTTGTACAAATACTTAAGAAACAAATTTATATATACTATAACCTTGATTATATTTACTTGAAGCAGACCTTCTAACCTGGAAATGAACTTGTCACTTGGTCAGAAGAAGTAGAAAGACTGACAAAAGAAAAAAAGAATGTGTGAGTGGCAAGGACATGTGACTGCCATGGCTTGCTAATTTAAGAAGATACTTACCGAAATGTTGAATCTTACGTCTTTCAACTCAATTCGAGGTGGTGGTTTATTTTTTTAAAAATTGGTTTATCTGAATAAGTGATTGTATACTAAAATGAAACTAGACGACGATTGATTAGATTGGACCGAGGGACGGACCAAGTGATCAGACCACTTGGACTGCCTGCTCTGGTCAGGGTGGATTTTCTTTAAAAATATTAAGTTAAATGCTGTTTTTTTATCCTTTTTCTCAATTCAATGTTGTTAGAGATTGTTTTGTAATAAAAAAAGAGATATTTATTGTTTTAAATTAAGTTTTCTTGTTTAAGGATGGTTCTTTAATTAATTTTATTCCCTGAATTGTGTCTATTGATTATTTTTGACTTCTTGTTGAGAAAAATTAAAAAAAAATTGCATACTGACCTGAATTCTACATAAACCACTTAAAAGTTCATCTGATCATGGTTCCTTTTAGGGCTGCACAAATGACGGATATGACCGGGCCACGTATATGCCCTGGTCATGTCCTAAATAATTGTAGGGCCAAAACTTTTGGCCCGAGACCCGGTCATGTCCTGTTTGGCCCGACACCAAGATCGGGCCGGACATGACCGCAGGGCCACATGACGGACCATGTTGGTCATGCCAAGCACAAAATGAGAGAATATTCAACCCCAATTTTAGAAAGAACAAAGAAAAAATTTGATAATCATTCATCAATAATAAATAAGAAGCATTAATGCAATGATAAATATAATGAGTCAAATATAGCTACTACAAAAAGGAGTTAGTGATCACTTTGAATATAGCTCTCGACAAAAAAAAAATCACTTTGAGTATAGCACCGGCTACTCTAAATTGAAAATTAAAGAGATAGTTGAGTGACTTTTAAATTAAGATGGTTAAATGAAGATTAATAAAATGCAAATACAATTGTTAACATAACCTAATAACTTACTATAGAGATATTAATAAACATTAACCATATAGGAAGCTATTATAATAGAAACAAGCAAAGAAAAAACATTTAATAGAAAAATTAATAAAACATTTTTATAAAAAAATATTAATAAATAATAAAAAATTATAAAAAATATTAATAAATAATCGGGCCGGGCCGCCCGATTGGTCATGGAGCATATGCCCTGGTCTTGTCCTACCCAATGGTCGGGTCAGTCATGTCCTAATAGGGTTGGTTCCGGGCCACATCGTGACGGACCATTTTTCGTATATGACCGGGTCGGGTCGTGACGGGCCAAGCGGACCACCGGGCTTTTGTGTAGCCCTAGACTTCCTTCCTATTGAAATAAATTGAGTCTCTTTTTTTTATCAGAAAAATAAATTGAATCTATCAAGAAAAGCATATCATATTTCAGGCTAGACAGCTTCAAATCTCAATTATGATAATAATCATACATTCATGCTAATAATATTTTGGATCATCCATATATCTGCACCTTTTCTTTTGTGCACTTCGCCTCGTGCACTCAATTTTTTTTCTTGGGATCGTACATAAAAGCTCAAGTGCTAATTAGGGAAGTTATTATTATTTACAAATGCATTGATTAACTCACCCAGCTAGAGTTATATAAATGAGAGTTCACTTCGATCACTCGAAAAATTTCATGAAATTTCCAGTAGCTTTTTATGTGATTTTTAAATTACATACCAGTAGGGAATATATCATGTAGCAGAATTAAATTACTATCTCATTGAAGTTACCAAAGAACTACACTGAAAGGCAACCCGGCCATTACTAAAGTTACCAAAGAACTACACTGAAAGGCAACCCGGCCATTACTAAACTTAGACAAACCGATAATATTTGTATTTCTTAATAAAGTTACTAGTATTTTATATTATAAAAGGTAATCTCAAAGAATCTAGCTAATTTGATCATAAGCCAATGACATATTTACAAAATTTGATAAATATATAACATGAGATGTTTTTCCTAAAATATTATAGTCATCTTCCTTAATCCCTCACTTTACTTTACTTTTCAATGAATATCAATTTAGATAACTCAAGAAAAGATTGATAAAAATTGTAGGGGTAATTAATTTGAGGTCTTATCCAACACGCGTATATAGAAAAAGTCTCGCGATATGACGAAATATAGTATGGTCCCAAAGAACCTTACTTTAATTATCTTCTAAATCAAGAAAAGAATTTTGCCCTCCTTTTGTTATTCACATAATAACAAGTGTTTGAGTGGTGAATAACAAAGTTTTGACCACGTGTAAAAAGTTCATGGGCGTCAGTTACAAGAGTTTATATTTTAATTAATAACAAGTGTTTTGCCAGTGAATAACAACATTCTGATCATGTGCAACAAGTTATTAATCACAATAAATGCCAATCTCTAGGCTTTATATTTCAAATTATATTTGTCATTTCGTTATATCTTTTCTATATTATGTGTTGGGCAGGATGCCAGGATCCCAAATTAATTGCCCAAAATTATAAACATATTATTTATTTTGAACTAGTATCTCTATGATAACAGAACATGTACTGTAACGTAATCATGATCCATCAACTTCGTTTTAGGACAATCACTTATTATCTAGTAGGGTTGGATTGATGTTTTCTATAGGTATACCCCTTTTGGCAGAGAAATGGATCACACGCATACACCTAACACCCTCAAACATGGCTAAAAAGTATCGCAACAATCACTATTCTAATTTTGATATGACCAATTATGTATTTATTCGTTTAATTTTATTTATAAGTCACATTCAATTTAATATTTCATGCACGGAAAAAAATCCTTCAACTTGATTTCCTACTCTCATCATTCGACAACTTTCTAATTCCATCAGTACAATTACACATGAATAGTAAACTTCATATAAAAAACATACATGAGTGATAAAAGTGTGGATTTATATGTATAAATTTCTTCTTTTATCTTATAAATAGGTCGAAAATTTTCCAAACAATTAAACAACTATCCAATGTCATCATTATTTAATATGTTTCATACCTCATGAGTACAAAATCAATACAACAATAAACCAATACTAAAATTTCTCTCCTCCCCCCTATAAATATCCCTCCGTTCCTAAATATAGGACCTAGATGACTTTTTTGAAAAATCCTAAAAAAAAGCAAAAAATAAGTTAATTATAAATTGATTTACCTAATTTTTTCTCTTAAACTAGTTTATTTTACCTATAAGTTAATGGATAATCTAAAAAGATATCAAATATATCATCATTTAATAACCTATTTCGCAACCTTAATCTTTCCAAAAAAAGTTATCTAAGTCTTATATTTAGGAACGAAGGGAGTATTAAATAATTTCCTCCTCACAACTAGAAGAGTGTACATATAGCCAATGAGGAATTGATTGAGCTGGTAAATTAACTTTAACTCGCATATGGATGAGAATGTGCATTCGATCTCCCATGTTCGAATTTTTTTTTTTTTGAATTTCTTCATCTGGTATCTTGTACCTACCTCCTTTTAACTCGGAGGATTTATCTGGGGTGCAGACTAACCCGGAACGAACCGTGCAGGACCCACAAGGGCGACAAAGCTCTACCACAAAGTATTTAACACTACTGCGTTCTAGCTCAAACTCCAGACATCTATTTAAGCTGGTACAATCCCTGCCATTCTAACCAAGTGCTTGGTGGTTCAAATCCCCATTATTTGATTGCTAATGCTAATAGGCACCATATTAACAAAAAAAGTATTTAACAGAAAAAAACTGAGAGAATTGATATAGGGTGATAGTGAAGCAAAAGCTCCAACCATAGATTCTGCATCAATGTCTCACTACCTATAATCTATAGCTCCAACCTCAACACGCATCAGCAAACAGAATCAACATAGCTCATCAATTATTATTTCCCACTTTATTAATAATTACTAAAACTCATGTGAATTATCATATTATATCTCAATCTTCTTCTGGGTGTTCATGTCCCACTCCTTTATCAACACAAGACATCTCAAACTCTACTTTGTACTATCACTCCACGTTTCTTTCCTCTTCCTCAGACCACAATGTCATTGTCCATGTCTTCTACATAAACAAACATCTCTCTCTCTCTTTCTCTTACACTATTCTTTGCCTCCTTCATACTCTTCCTCTCACTTCTTACCTCTGTTTCTCTCTTTAAAGCTCACCATTCTTGAACTTTGAGCTTCTTCTTATTCCCAACCTCTTAAATTTTTAATCTTTCTTTGTGGGTTGGAAGAATTATTGGAGTAGAAGAAGTATCACCACCTAATCCAAATTCCCAGATTTTAAAAATCAATTTTTTATTCTGTTTTCTCACTTTTTTGGTTCTATAAGAGGTTGAGAATGAAGTGAAGGCACATTTCTTTCATATATGTGTCATGCTTTGAATAAAAATCATTCTTTTTTGATTTTTTGTTTCTTGGGTTTGTTGAAAAAATGTCAAGTTTACAGATTTCTCATGTGGATTTAGAAGATGGGAGTGTGTGTTTTTCTGATGCTGATGATGGGTCATGTTACTCTCATTTTTATTCAACTTATGGTGGTTCATATGATGATTGTAGTTTTGCTTGTGTTTCTGATTCTGAGGTGAGGTGTGTTGTTGATGATTCTAGGAGGGCTTCTTGTGTGAGTGATTGTTCAGTGGAAGTTGAGATTGAAAGTGGTGTTCCTGAAATTAAGGTGCATTTGGCTACTTCTAAAGTAGAGAGGGATTGTAGGATTTGTCACTTGGGTTTGGAGAGTGATAGTAATGATGAATCTGGAGTTCCTATTGAATTGGGATGTTCTTGTAAGGATGATTTAGCTGCTGCTCATAAACACTGTGCTGAGGCCTGGTTCAAGATCAAAGGGAATAGGTGAGAAAAAAAAACCAACTTTTTTTCTTCCGTTGTTTATATTCTAGTCCAAAAAATTGAATCATCATAATTTATTTGGAAATGAATGAATGTTGTTTTTATTGTAGTGCTAAAAATTGAATCATCATAATTTATTTGGAAATAAATGAATGTTGTTTTTATTGTTGTGCTAAAAATTGAATCATCATGATTTGTTTGGAAATAAGTGAATGTTGTTTGGTAGTTATTAGTTAAGTTACTGTTATCATCAATTGAGGAATGTGTGCTTAAGAGGTTTAGCTTTTAATGTTACTGTGTCATCCTTGTCAAATTGTGGAAAAGATAATAAAGAGGGTACAAGGGTAAAATATTAATTACAGATTCTTTACAGTCTTCTAATTTGGAAGGATTTAAAATTGGGGTGGATCATAGATGGATACTTCATAAATCCCAAGACATTTGATCCTTTCATTGTTACTATATCCAAACAATGCTATATGTCTGCAATGTATTTAATAAAATGTATGTCTTTCTTTGTACCGTAGAAGAATTTCTCAGGCACTCAACTTTCTTGTGCTTTAAAGGCTCTCATATTGATGATTAACTGGTAGAAGAAATCCAGAATATTGCAATTAAAGTAATGGTTTGGAATCTGAGGTTGTGTCGGCTTGTTAATTGATTAAATTAAATAAAGTTAAAGAAGATGATGGAATGAAGGAAGGAAAAATGCTAGGATGACATATGTTTTAGAAGATGTAAAGAAATGTAATGAGTCAAGGAGGGGTTGATGTATTATTATTATTTCTTCAAGGATAGGAAAAGTTAAAGAAGATTACGTTTATTTTAAAAGCAGATGATGGAAAAAGAAAGGTGTAAAGATATCAGCCAGTCCTGCTGAGTCACTGACATGTCTCTTAGTACAGTGGGATTCCCTGTTGTTGCATCTTTTTTTGAAATTTAGGAATCTCATGTTGCTTGCTTCTTTTTGCTTCTCTCTATCTCTATTTAAGATGAGATTTATTTGGCCCCTTCATCCTTCTATTTAACATTATTCATTCATTTAATGCCACCTGTCCTGTCTGATTAGACACGGCACAGGTCTTGACATTTAAACTTTTGAGGCATTATAATTCTTTGACACCCTATATGCTACATTTTTAATCCATTAACTAAAGATCCCAGGTTTATGAATCCTATGTTGCTTCTTTTACTAATCTCTATAAGAATATGTTGGATGCTCCCCTCACCCTTCTATTTGCACTATTCCTTTATGATATGCTACTTGGTAGACATGAAAATGAGAGTTTCTACACAATAGTTTGAACTTCAAATTTTTTCTCCGTGTTAATTATGTCCGGCTTGGCTTAGTAGTAAGTAAGCTTGCTTGCCATTGGGTCTGAGGTCATAAATTCGAATCAATCTCTCTGCATAAAACCAAATAAATGTCTAGTATGTTCTCTTTCCCAACACCCACACCAAGTGGGGACTCAATCTGGGTTGGCCCGTTTTTTAATCGTATGATCCATATTGCTCGTATTCTTCTTAGTTTTATTAAAACCACGGCTAATTTTTTTGTTCATGAAAGTTTTCTGTGTCATATAGATGTTGATTTTCAGTATCTCATGATCAGTTTCTAGCTCCATTTCTTGAAGACTTGTGGCACCATTTCTATAGTAATGCTTTATGGAATGCCTTTGACCCTTTGTGGATTTGAATTGCAAACTCCAGTGGTCCCATAGTTCAGTCTAGTGTTTATCTCTCTGCAATTGACCATATCAATGTCTGAAAGGAATTGAAAGGATCCAAATTAGTGTTGGTATATGGTCCTGAGTTTTTTTGGACCTTAAGGATAAGATACTTTGTGGTGGACACAGACCCTCCTTGATCCACTACCAATAAAAAGATATTTGTTAGAGGCCATTAGAAAAACGCGTATTGTTACGTTTAATGGAGATGCAAATCCATTGCAGTGCATGTCTTGATGGCTAAACCTGTGGGACAGAATCTGAATATGTTCTATTGGGAATCTTCTATAATTTATATGAGTTCATGCCTTACTTCGGCGGCAGATAAACCATGATACTTTTCTTTTTCTTTGTCTTGGGGTTTGGATGTATTTGATCATTTGTCAAATAATTTTGCAATATTAAATGGCAGGGAATATTGTATCTACCAGATGCAAGCTGGAAAGCTTTAAAATATCGTAATCATGAACTGTTTTGTTTAGTTAACCCTTTGCTAAGATATCACAGAACAATTATGCATTACAGATGTATGATCATTACATTTCAATCGGGTTATTCTGTTCCACCTCTTAGGAAGAAAAGAACTTAAATCAAAACATTTATGGCATCTACTTTGTTGAAGTCATAGTGGCAGATTATGAGAACAACTTATGTTAATACTGAACTTAATTTGAATTGTTTCTGTTTCCTTAAAATTTTCATAGGACCTGTGAAATTTGCCATTCAATTGCTCGGAATGTTTATGGAGGAAATGATGAGGTAACTGAGCATTCAAGTGATGGCAATAATGTTAGTACTGCAACTGCAACAGCAGTGTCCATACCAGTTCCTTCATCTGTAGAAACTAGAAGATTCTGGCATGGACATAGGTTCCTGAATTTTCTGCTTGCTTGTATGGTTTTTGCTTTTGTCATATCATGGCTTTTTCACTTTAATGTACCTTCTTCTTAATCAACAGATAGGCATAGTCCTGCCTTTTTATATATATATATATATTCGGGAAAAGAAAGAAAAGATGTTTTGGGTGGATGCAAAACAAAACAAAAAAAATCAGAGATGAAAAAGAAGTGAGATGAGATCATGCTCAAGCAAGCACAGTAAATCAGAAGGAGTGAATAGTTTCAGTTTGAGATTGGATCCTCAATTATTGCGGACCATATGATTTGTCTAGAACTGTAGAATATTGTATCAAAATGTAAAGGTTCCTGGGCCATTTGCAGGTACGAATTATTATTAAATTGTATATTAATGATCAACTTATGTAAAATAAAAATTCATAATGTAGTCTTCCATGTTAAATTATACATGTATGTGAGAACAATGATACATAATAGGGATATTACCATTTTTAGTAATTTAGCTTGATCAAATTTTAGTTTTGGCCCTTACAGTTTGAAATCAATGGTTTTGGTTAATGGAGCTTTATAAAAATTTTGTTAGAGTAAACTGATGTGTAGAGTTTGAATAAGTCTTTGGTGTTTGACTCGATACATAAACTTGGACTAACTAATTATGAAATTATATGGCTCCACATCAAAATTCAAACAAACTTAAAGGAGTAACAAATATATTAACTCATATAATATCTCAAGGGATTATTTGATTTAATGAGTTATTTACTTAAATAGATTTCACTTGTGAACTTATTTTTCTTCTTGCGTAGTGATCATATGGGCATGTCTCATATAAAAACATTTTTAAGGAAGTTTAGTTGATATATGTGTGCTTCTTCATAATGTAATTTATTTTTTTTGCAAATCAAGTTAATCCACTAATGTTTTCAAAAAGGTTTACTGGTAAAACAGGAGGCTGCAATCAAAACAATTTCTTCCAAATGACCATACTATTTTGATGTAATGCAAAAATCTATCTATTGCATAGCAACAAAATGGAGCCTCCCAACTTTCTCTTGTCCGTCAATATATAATTCATAAGTTGTTAGTGTGGGTTCCATTCCAGGCTTAAATATCCATGTACTCCCTCCCTTCTTAAATATAAGATCACTTTAGGGAGGAGAGCTTGTTCCTAAATATAAGATCACTTTCTAATTTGACTCAAGTTTTCCCTAAATTACTCCTATACTCCCTTCACCTAAAAAATAGTGGTTTGAAATAGGTAATGTTTTTAAAACTTAGGTTAGGGGTATTTTAAAAATTTCATGTAATCCTAACTAATTGGAATGTCTTCCTTAATCTCTTCAAATTTGCTAAAGTGATCTTATATTTAGGAACGGAGGGAGTACTTGGAACAATCATATTCAAAACATTGTCAGCCAATAAATGTAGTTATCTCTCCTAATGGGGATTTAAACCCCTTGGTTTGCCACTTTCAGCTAGATCATCCCTCCAACTTTGTTGGTAGTTTTCTGCTTTTATATCGTTTGTAATTTTTTTTATAAAGGTTGGTCCAGTTGGTAAAGGGGTTTGACTCATAACTATGTGATTGTGTGTTCAAATCCCGCTGATGTGAGGACCTTGTTGGTGGACAATCTGTAAGTACCTTTGTAAGTGGTCCTTGAGCTTGGAGGTCTGCCTTGGCCCTGGTGAGCATTGGGATCCAACTGACCTAGATTTTTAAGTTATATTGTTTGTAATCTTAATGCTCTAATAATTTTTAAATGGAAAAACTCAAAAAAAAAATTACCCCATTAAGGCCTTTTGAAATTGGACTGTGTGAACTATCTTAATTCAGCCCATTAAGGCCTGCAATATTAGGCCTTATGGGCATCACTTCTAGAACAGTGTCGGATATATCACAGTTCATATCACAAATGTGATTTATATCTTGCATCTTTGGGGAATAAATGTGAGTTAAATAAATAATAAACGTATTAATCAAATTCCCAGTTTTCCACACACGAGCAGACACATTTCTCTTTTTTTGGGACTGAGGGAAGACACATTTCTCTCAACTTGTAAAGTTTGTGTCCAAAATTTTGCGCTATAATAATTTCAAAACTGGTTAATAAATGAATCCTCACAGGACAAAAACTAAGACATGAAATTGTACTCTGTAATTTCACTATAAATAAAGGTTGAAGGCAACATATCCTTACCAGACCTAAGATAACAACAAGTGAATAATGGTGAACTCAGGACAAGTCGACAAGATAAAGAGAAAGGTTATCTTTTCTTATGTTTGAATTTGAATTTGAAGCAACCTTTTTTATAAGTAATTTGAAGCATTTTATAATAGTGGTTTTTTTAGAAAAAAACTAAAGCATAATATTCTTTTCCTACCAATTAATTTTGAAATTATAATTGGTACTTCTAACAAGAAAAAAGAGGAGGATAGAAGGTTCTCATTTGATAAATGACAATATTAACCACAATAATATATCTCCTTTCTTTCAGGATCTCTTATAGCACCATCTCAGTCTCATCCTCATATCCACATGTAACTTGCTGTATGCTAAATTCAATGTTCTACATACAAATAACAATTCATGTAAGATTCTTGGGAATGTGAATAAGTCCCTCTAAAAGATTGAATTTGTATGTCATGAATTCCGATCCCTATCAAGTGAAAAGACAACCAACACAAATTTAATACTACTACTACTGAGTTTGATTTAAAACCACTAAGTCACTATATATAAAACTTCTGGTCGATAAGCGACATTTGATCATAAAGAAAATGATGTTTCAGATAAGAATTATAATTATAGAACACGTCTTCTAAAATCTTTTGCTTTGTGTTTTAGAGGGCAAAAAAACAGAAAAGAGAGTATGTGACATTGATTCCTTTTTAACACTTGAAAACGATATATATATATATATATATATATATATATATATATATATATATATATATATATATATATATATATATATATATATATATATATATATATAGTTTCTCATTTTCGACTTGAATTTAAATGTTTCTTTAAACGCTAGCCAGTAAAATCATAAAGTAGATAAACTGTGTTCGAATATGTTATATTCTAAAAGATCTTTGGATAGAGACATATTATTTTAGTTGCAAAATCTATCTCAATCCGAATTACTAAATTCAGTACATGTTAATATGATTTTAAAACGATGTGATCATTGAATAGAATAGCCCAAATGGCCATTAAAAATAATAGAAAATTGATCTCCACATCTATAAGTGACAATTCTTTATCAAAGTCCTATTTCTTATTTTCATGGAAACAATACATTCACCAAAAACATAATCAATAATAATGATCCTAACATCTAATAAGAATTGATCATCCTAACCTAAGATCTGACATTATAGATCAAGATTCATATTAATTATTACATGAAACTTTATCATAGGATATTGTGATCGATTACAATATTCCAACAAGCATTGTGAGCCTAGAAATTTGGGAGCAAGAAGTGAATGAAAATAAGAGCAGATAAGAGCAGTTGGTGGGAGTTATAGTAGGCATGGCATTAGGGATATGAATAGGAACAACACAGAGCCCTTATTAATTCCCTTTTGCACGACGTCCCTCTCTTCTTGCAATGGGTTTCAGCGCTAGAGAAATGAGCACCAACAACTTATCACCACTACACACTATCTTCTAGATCTAATTTAAACAGTTCAATCATTTATTGATTGATTTTTGAAATTATTTTAATTTTTTTAATATATTCCCCCTTAATATATATATATATATATATATATATATATATATATATATATATATATATATATATATATATATATATATAATTGCATACATCTCTTTACGTGATTTTGCTGAATGGGATTGTGCATCTTAATACAAAGATAAACTTGATTTTCACTTGAGTGAGCTTAGTCAAGTACATTGGACTCTAAACAAACACATATATTCATGGAATATACCATTTGAGAGGGAGTTCTTCATGTCTTTTTTAATTTAATGCCAATTAAGGGGATGAATAATCTTACACCTCATTTCTTTATTTAAGTCAGAAGATAAATTGATTTTAATACTTTCTAGTTTATATATTTTCTTAATTCAACTTAATTGAATTCACTGAGTTTGATTTTTAGTCCAAATCAATGTGGAAATGATATTTTACTACCTGTGCACTTGGGGTTAATACTATATGGCAAAAAGTAACCTCATCTATTTAGTCAATTCCATAATGTTGGTGGGATTTTTAAGTCACCTTTTCGATTCCATTCATTCCCACCTATATATCTTATTTGTGTGGTATTCTATGTTTGTTTTCTCTTTACTCCATGATGGTAAACATAGCAAATTAAATCCCAATATAAATACCTATACTTCATAAAGATATAACTTTTTTATTTCTTTTAAATCAATCAATTACGTTTCAATATAAAAACTGACAGAAGTAGTCTAAAAAATTTATTGCAATTTCTCATGTCTGCATAACATACGGAAATCTACACCATTTATGAAATATGTCACGAAATCGTTAATAGAACTTCAGTAATGTGAAAAGATCTTATAATTAAGTGGTATAGGTAGTTATTTGGTTAATTTATTTACTTTCAATTAGTTAATTATTAACTAATAATACAAATATAAAATACGAAACAAATCATCACATTATCTATATCTAAATCATATAAATAATGTGATTTACTTTAATGCTTTGCGTATCACTTTTAAAAGCTACTCGTCTTTAATTATTGTGTATCTCGTCAGCATTTATGCATTTATAGTCTTATGTCTCAATCAGTAAAATGTCATAGAATTCACTCATTGTGGATAATGAATCTTTTATTAGCCCTGTAAGTTCAATATTGCTACGCATATGTACATGTACCATATGATATAACTGTTCGTTACTTTCAAGCTTTTTTATAAGCCATTTTACTATTGTTACATTTTCAGTGGATCATAAGTGGCTCTTCATCCTTGATCGTCATATAATATCCAAATCCTTACAATAGAGTGACTTGGAATTCATTAATTAATTGATTATAGGAGCGTGAGGTTGAAATTAAAGGAAAGAAATAAATATATATCTCATTAGCGTCAGGAATCAATTATCATAGTATCTTGTGATCTTTTATCTACAAAAAGACAAAGATAATTGAGTGGCCGATCAAAGACAAATTATGATTAAGTGCTAGCGCAGCACTTACGTCAATAATTTAATTTCAGGGAAAAAGAATTCAGAACATTAATTTTACAGGATTAATTAGTAATAAAATGTTGTGATTAAGGGGAATCGCTGACTATTCTAACAAAGAATATAATATGCTTTGAGTAAGTAACATGAATAATCTATATTATCATTTCATATTTTAAAACTTCTTATTGAATATGTTGTTTGCTTATTGTAAGACTTCTTTAATTAACGGACATACATACACAACATGAATTTACAAGTAAAAATAATCAGGCGATATATTACTAAGCTTTATGGTTATTGGCTATGATACTTTTTAAAGTGCTTTTCACAAATTATAAATGAAAGTTTCAACTAATCAATCTTTGGACTATATGAAATTACCAAAACATGTAGAAAACTTTGAAATTTATAAGGTCTCTACTTCTCATTACACACGCACACAAAAAGTGCAATAATCGTTTGAGTGCGAGGAAAGAAGTAAATTGTTCATGATGCTTTGTAGTAAAATTTTAAAAATTTAATATGCGTAGACAGAATTACCCCTTTCGTCTGAAATGGATAAATAATGCATGAGAGATTGAAAATCAAGTTGGCCACATGCATGAATGCTCAATCTAACACGAAACAGCACTATGTGGTTGGGGACTGATACAATAAATTATAATTGCTATTGTTATTACATAAATAATAAATAAAAGATATTGTACAATAATAATGTGGAGAAGGATGATAGCTCAATTGAAAAGACAAAGTGAGCAGCTGACAACGAATAAAGAGAGAAGGTGAAGTGAAGAAGGAAGAAGGAAGACATGTGAAGCACAGAGCAGATGCACGTGATGCCCCATCTGAAAAGGGACCCCTCCCCTATATCCCTCTCTTTTTTTCTCTTCATTTTTAATGCCTAAATTAGTAAATTGGGATATAGGACTATGCCTTTGCATTCAATATTGAAAGTCACTCAAACCTAAGCTCTAGTCCTCTACTCATACATGTATTTTGAATTTTTGATTAGTTTACTTGAAGTCATTTTCTGTTATTAGAGGTAAACATGTAGAAGGAACTTCATCTCTTCAAGCATATTAAAAAGTGATTTTGGCCTGTCGGTGCTTCTCATACAAGTATGATTCATTTTTCCATTATAACCCATCTTTTATTAAGTTACAACATTAGGCATTAACACTTGAAGTTTACGAATGGGATCAAAACCCCTAATATTTTCATATATTCCTTCTAGTTTTATTCATAAGCAACAACTACACAAATTATGCTTAACAAACTGATTTGTATAGTAGTTAGGAGTAATAGGAAAAATTAATCTAAAGTCCCATGAAAGACACATAATGCCCCACAAAATAATCAAAGCAAGGTCTCTAGGACCAAATTTGTATTAAGTCACAAATCAAATTTCTATTTTACCCATTTACCTTAATTGCAAATTGTGACCTCTCCATAGTAATATTTTGACCTTGCATAACAACCTTCAATCCTCACACACAAGGTGCAAAACGTTTTAGGGCATGCAACAACTTCAATTCTATCCATTGCATTTTGTCATTGTGTAACAAGTTAGTGATCAACACTTCAAAAGAGCCCAAGAGATTTCATTAGAGAAATGGACAAAAAAGATAGTTTAGTTTTGGAACTTAATACAAATCAGGTCCTAGGGTCTATCTTAACTTAGCCATTTTACAAGACCTCTCCTTAATTATGTCTTCCATTTTACACTTCAATAGTTTCATGAAAGTAATGTTGTACACATTTTACTAAAAAAACATGCATTTATTCTTTATTTATGAGTGTGATCAGAAGGAATAAACAAATAAAATCAAATTTTATTGATTAGGAGAGAGAAGCAAATTATCTAATGAAAATGACAAACAGATTTGTACTATCACCAGACATTCTAACCCACATCACAAAAAAGATATGCTTGTGAGATCTACATGCAATTAATTAATTTGGTCAACTCATTGGATGGAGCACACTTAGACTAAAGAGCCTCTAATTTTGGTTTAAGCACATGGTAAGGGTCAACAAAGGACCACCCTTGTGCTGCTAGGGCATGTGCTCCCTCATAAAACTTGTCCCTCATTGGACGCAATTATCCATGTTCCATTGCCTTGTCATTCCAACCAATCCCCATCAATTTGAGACACACATTTATTATAATTCCAAAGAGAAATGCAACTATGATGGTAGAGAACTGTTCATCAACATATTTACATGAACTCACAATTGACACCAATAATTCCAGTCACTAGTTCTTCCCAGTGAATACAAATTAGGTTGCTAACTTCATAAATCAAGTGGTTGATCATGTAACTGAATCTCACTGTAACTGAACAAGGTTGGATCCTCATCATCATCATTTTCAATTGAGTAATATATCTATGAGCCATTTGTTGCAAAGTCAGCTTGATATGTATTGCCATCTTCCAGAATCTTGCCATTTACCTGAGTTCTCTGCCTCTGAGAAAAATTTCATAGATAAACCATGTTATGTCCAGATCATAGGATAGAGACGTTTTACTGAAAAGTCATAGGAAGGACCAAACACATAAATTCTGAGGGAGGCCTAGTCTATAAATTTTATGTAAAAAAGTTAAATAAATAAACTACTGGAGATAGATACATATAGGCATGTGAAAAAGTGGACCCAACTGAAGAATATGTCTATAACATGCTTATGTGTATATCTTCATAATTGATACAGTCTGCTTATCTTTTCATAAAACGGTCCTATGTAAGAATCTATCAAAGGACAATAAGATTAAATTTCACTATACCCTATCTGTGGGGTCCCCAGAATTCCCATGCAACAGCTTGTGATTCTCTTCTTTAATCCTGCCATCCTTGTCTTTAGTACTCAACGGTAGCAGCATGGTGGCTGATGCAATGGAACGATCTGGCATTTCTGCAGGAGAACAGCACATTGCTTCTCAACTTTTAACATTATAACATAATAAAGCTGCTATGTCAAAATTGAATCTCGTGAATTTTTTTGCCTGACATGCTTGTATGCATAATTGCATGTTGCATTATTACTCATAGTGGTTCAATTATCATGACATTAACCAAGAGAAAATACTTTGGAAAGCTCAGCATTTCAATCATAAAGTTACATAGAAGCATGTCAAAAAGTGAGTCTAATTCGACTGGTTGGTTAGGTGTTTGTATCTCATGGACCTAATATACTAGAGAATTTTTCCCACAAGCATGATATAGAATAATGTGCAAGGGTCCAAACCTGGTAGTTTCTTGTCAATACAGAAGACCACCATGTTGACAGTATACCTGGAGAAGATCATAACATTAAAATTGAAAGACTCAAAACAAAATCTGTCATTTCAAAAACAGAAGATGGTCCTCACCAGGCAACAACTATATCAACTGTGTAATGTTTGCGAGATGCTATTATCAGAAGGCTCTGAATCACAGCAAGAAGCCATGCTAATTGCTTGATAAACCTAAAGTGGATCATCAAAAGTCAGAACTTACACTAAGGAAACGTGTATCAAGAAAGTGTTAGCCAACTTTATAAGCATCCATGATCCAAGTCAACAACTGCAGTAAAATCTCCCCTTTTTTGTGACAAAAATAGAAAAGGAAAAAGAATAAAATTTTACCTTCGACTGCCATATTTCTGATATGTAAGCACAAAGACTAAACTAAAGATCATATGTGATGAAAATATCAAATCACCACATCCATAAAGCACACCATGAGGAACTACACATTGAACATTAAAAGAGAAAAAAGTCAGGTATCAAGGCGTTGAAACTCAATGACATAAATAAAACAAAGCATACTAACAATTAATTATGAAGACTTCAAAGACACTGTTTGGGGGAGGCAGTGTGGCATGCTTTGAACCCTGATTGATGCATAAAGTATATCAGAATCATGATTGTTTCCAAAAATAAAAATAATTTTTAAGCAAACAGCAATTTAAACACAGCATGAAGCAGTGTTTTAGAAAGAATGTAAACTTAAGCAATTATACCTCGCGGCAGTGATAGTTTGGACCAGGAAGCTGTGTGGAATAGAATGTGATAACACGAAGAAATTGACAGGCCTGTAGCAGAGAAACACATAGGATGAAACATTATGAAAATAGAAACCAGCATATTGCACCCATTCACAATAGCCTATTGATGAAGAACGGTGAGAGGTTGCAAAAGAAAACACGAGAGAGAAGCGTGTGATCAGTACTATTCCATTAATGCACAGAAGCCAACTACGCATAATCATTTAATAATAAAATTATATCAGGTCATCATAATAGAACATAATGTAATCACCACTTACACCTAAGAATGCTAAAACCCTGCACCATATTAGTACTGTGTAGAACCTTTTGCTCTTCAAGATCAGAGGATGAAACGTCCACTGCAAAATCCCACAACATATAGCATATCGTAAATTACCATGGAAAACGTTTGTGCTCGGAAATCAGAACTTGCAAGAAAACAAGATACATAAATGAATCAATGAAAAATTAAGGAAGAAGTTATAACCATATGACCATCTAAAAGTTAGTCTCAAAATGCAACTTAAGCATCAATTAGCAGGACACCAAACCAAAACTAAAAGGAAAACAGTCATTCAATGAAAGCCAAACAATCCATCTGGGGTAACTGGTACTTGATTTCGAAAGCATAAAACCTCAAACCAGAAATTAAGATATAATTTTCTTCTCTCAGTTCATATTTTCAACAAGTTAGCCTCAACACAAGAACAAAGCTGTTAAGTACAAATTATCCTATTTTTGTTAGAAGGATTATGTCACACTTCCTAATTAACCCTACAGGACCTCAATAGTTTCATTTCAATGAAGCATCACCAAGAAACCTGACACTAATTGCATCAACTTCATGCATTTTCATATGAAAGAAAGAGAGAAACAAAATAGAAGTTCCATTATGACTGAATGCCATAAATAAGCAAAACACAGCCTCTAACAAGGATCACTATCTCCAAATATCAATGAAATGGACTTCTTAATGAAAGTGAATTACTGCATATAATATAAACATATAAAGCTGGGTGGAAAAGGGAGAGAAAGGGAGAAAAATTACTTACCAGGAAAAAAGATAAGAAGATAAAGGTAAACAGGGTTTCACTCATGTAAGCTTTTTCTGGTCCAAGCTCCTTTAACAACACAAAATATTGCAAATTGAAAACACATGGCTAAGAATATGAAAAACAATTTAAAGAAAAAAGATAAAAGGAAATGCAATTACAGACCGGAAGAAGATAGAATCCAACATCCTGAAGAATAGGGCCAGGCCTATGAAAATAATGAACACCTCGAGCAGCCAGGCCATGTATATACTGTAGAGTAACAGTTTACAATTCAGAAAACAACCTTAAAAAAAATTATATTATTTGCCTTTTGAAAACACAAAAAAACATATGATAAGATACTTTTGCTATGCATTTGTCCAAATCAAACAGGCAGCAAACTGTTAAAAACATCAAATGAGGTAAGCAAAACATACAGATCATCTCAAGATACAGATAACCCAGAAATCACAAAAGACTTGAGTGAATTAAAACCACCACTCATTTCACATTTCATTTGAGAATTGAGATGCAAGTACTAATCCACTGTTGTATATGTATGGGAAGAAAAGCCACAAAAGTTGAAGACCATGTAACAACCATTTACTCATAGCCCAACTTTTCTTATAACATTATATGACTATAAAAATGAACATACACTTGATTTTAATCACCAAGAAAATAAGGTTCAGTAGCTAAATCAAGAGATACATCAAACTTTTTCTAAACTTTAAAGCAAGCTATCCTAAAAGTAACAAAAAAAAACCATGACAGAAAGCTTTTGCAGCTTAGCACAAGCAGATATAAAGTTTATTCTTCATCAATTTCCACTCTTAAAATCAGAACACAAAAGCTAAACTTTTGGAAACAATATTTTCAAACTAATATCTCATAACACACTGATAAAAAAATAAAAGACCTGACAAACAAGACCAGCAAGAAGGTATTTCCAATTCTCTGCAAGGAGATTTATCTCCGTGGTAGCCTCTGACCAAAATCTCTTCCATAGCTACAAAAAAAAAATCCAAACCTTAGAAAAAAATCAAACACACAAAATAAAATAAAAACCACAAAATAACAATTAGTTATACTGAAAAACCAAACCTTTGAAGCTTCACGACCAATGTAAAGAGACATATTCTTCTTTTTCTGCTTCTTCTAAGAAGTTAGAAACAACAACTTCCATATTACATCGTACCTTAACAAGATTACCATGATGATTTTGCTACCAAAATCGTCAAAAACAAATATAAGAACAACCCTTTTATCCTACCCAATAAAAATCAAAACTTTCCTTAAAATAAAGACACCCCAGATGGAAAAACAAGCAGATTTCTCAAACAAAAGCTTGAAATAGGAAAAGATCTGATCTGGGTAGTTCAGTGAAGAAGATCAAGAGTACCCAGAAGAGAAAAGTGAAAGAAGAATTGAGAGAATGAAAGGAGAAAGTGAAAAAAATGAGGTTTTTATGAAGATGGATTGATTCTCTGTTCTCTTGTGTTGCTTCGTCTGACTTCTACTACGCACGCTAGTTGAAATCCTAAGTGACAGTTGAGAAACGAAGAAAACATAATATACAGAGTGACACACATGTTCTCACATTTATTTATTTCTATTTCTAATTTCTAATTTCTAATTTTATATTACCTCCAGTCCTAAATATAAGACCTAGTTCACTTTTAAGGAAAATCTTAAAAAAAAGCAAAATAAGTCGATTAGAAATTGATTTACCCATTTTTTTTCTTAAACTAATTTATTTAACTTATAAACTAATGACTAATATAAAAATATATCAAATATATCATAATTTAATAACATATTTTGTAACTTTAACATCTCCAGAAAAAAGTCAACTAGGTCCTATATTTAGGACCGGAGGGAGTATTAAGGTTTTGTTTTGGTCATTTTTTTAAGGTTAAATACCAATTTTGTCCCCGGGAATTTTTTAAAAGAAAAAACGAGTGTATTTTTAAGGGCAATGACCCTATTTTGCACTTCAAGTAACCACTTTGAACTACTGGACACCCTAAACTAACACAGGTACTATTTTACTCTTGAAGTAACTAAAGTGGTCCAATTTTACCCTCTGGCCAATGTAATGTTGACATGTGTTGTACATGTGTCAATATTACATTCCACACGTCAACATTACATTCTCCCAACGGTAAGATTGAATCAATTTGGTTACATTAAGGGTAAAATCGTACCCAGTATTAGTTTAAGGTGCCCAATAATCCAAGGTGGTTACTTGAAGGGTAAAATAGGGTCCTTACCTATTTTAAAACCGTATGAAAAATGTAGCAATGTTACTTTAAATTTACGGATATTGAAAATTTTCCTTATTAAGCAATTTTGTCTTAGAAGTGTTTTTGGGTACGATTTTGTTTTGGAAACTCAAATCACCTGTTGCGAAATAATTCATTTTTATATGTATAAAAAAATTTATCTTCATTGTAATGTGAACCATGATATGTTGGATATTATGTATATAATGTCCATCTATATTTGACAAAAAGAGTCTGTCAATGTGCCACATGTAACTTTTTTCGTTGATGTTATTGTCTATGGTTGGTAAGATAAAATTACTCGTTTTATCTTTTATATGGGATCATATCCAGTAACTGAGCTTACCGTGAGAATATGGGATCATATCTTATGAAGTATATGTAAGTGGCATTACTCATCCAGTCTAGATCTCCTTAAAATTAAAGTGATATTGCTACATCTTTTATATTTCCAAGTTTCAACATGATATAAGTGTAAAACAAATATGAGGTAGAATGCTACCAAACAAAGATTTTGGGGGCAAGATTGATATTTCTCCCATTTATTATTTTTATTTTGAGTTGGAAATAAAGAAGACCAAATCAAAATGAAAGAGGGAAACATCGCCGCTTACCATTTTTCCAAAACGCCAATTTTCTTTCCATTGTGAAAGAACTCTCGGTAGAATCTTCCCGTATTTCAATTTTTTCCATAAATTAACATTTAAATAATCATTTCGACAGAAAATACATGTAATTACACAATTCTCATTTTACTTTTTTCAAAAAAATATTGGGAGAATCACAATTAGGTCCCTCATAGGCAATCAATCACAAACAAATTTTAAGTGTTGTCAATGACCAACAGGTTCATGGGTGTTCAATGGATGCTCTTTGAGTTGTGAATAAGATTTGTCAGTGATTAATCCCTTTTTAAGAAAACTTATTGTCACTTTCCCAAAAATATTACTCATGTTTTATTCTTATAAAATGTTTAGCAATAGGTAATTCTACGTAACAATGCATGTGAATTGGGGTTTTTAATTGACTTTTTGCAAGCTGTGACGAAACTCTTCTCACATATTTAGTTGGTAAAGGCGTACAATAACTTTAAAAAGCTAATCTAAACATGCACTTAGATTTGTATGTTTAGTTTTTTTTACCTTGACTTAGATTGGAGGTTAAATTTTATTCGCGTTTTTTTTTAGTGAAATCCAAGTCCATAAGCCATTTAAAGGAAAACTTTTAGCCAATGCTTTAGGCATATTTAACCAATGGTTTAAGAATAAAACGGAAAATCGTTAGTGCCTCACAACCTTAGAATTAAGGTTCAAAATTTCTTTGTGTATGAGCAATCCTTATTTAGTCTCTCACAATGTGTTGAATAAGATTATCTTTCACATGGAGGCCCAATTTTAATTAAAACACAGACCTACATGGATTCCAAATTCATTTTCATTCCACCACATCATCAATCATACCAGACAGACCTATGTGATGATTAGCAAACAAAAAGGAAAATTTGCAAACATGTCCATTACACAATTTATTGTTAACGATACCTAAAGACTAAAAGCTCAAGTCTCCATGTGGTGATGTGGGTATCACTCATCTTCAGATGAGCATCAAAGTTTGGACCGACCAAATTAATTTTTGGATGAATCTAGACTGATCAGATTTATGTTTTCAATATCTCTAAAATCTAAAATTAAGATAATTTTAATTTTATACTTTAAGAAATTGTTTTAATTGATAATTGAAAAGTTCATGCATACAATTTAAAATGTAGTTTGATGATAAAAAATTCATAAAAACATGTTCCCATCTCAAGAGATGTAGCTTTTTTCAATTGTACGCAACATAATTTAGCGATTTATAAATGTTGTCTTCTATTTTGTAAATACCTGAATTTTTGCACTAATTTCAAGTAATCTTGACAATGAATTTGTAATGGAGATTTCTAAACAATGTTTTCCTAACTTACAAATCAGACCATGTCAGTTGAATAAAAAAAACTAATACTATACATCAAACTATATATAAGTATTATGTGAGCAGAAGGGTCTTGAATGTAGAAGTTAAAAAATAATAAACCTTATTTATAATCACAGCAATGGTGTGCAAAAACTAACAAGTTAGGTGAGTAATAAGAGAATTAGAGATGACTTGGCATGACGTGTGGAGGTTGAAGGGGGAAGGCAAGCAACAATATTTAGCTGTTATTCCTTTTTTGCCCAATTGGATGGAAATATAGATACGGCTAAAGCCTACAAAGGGCATCTAAATTCTAAAATCAACATTCAATAGTCTCTATATTCAACATTATTCTATTCTCTCCTAATATTATTCTTTTCTCACACGGTTTTATTGAACACATGCAAGCATGAAAAAGTAACGTGAAATATATGGAATAAGAAATTTTAGTAAATAAATATTAGTCAAAGCTCACAAATTTAATCTACTGTTAAACAATCGGTAGTAACAACCCTTTTTAATAATTTCTGTAAACATCTTATAATTATTATTCTGCCTTTTAATTTTAGAAAAGCGTCTTTGTTGAGGCCTTGTAAGATTGCAGCCTATTAACACCAAATTAAACATTTCCGTTATTTCTAAGCAGGCCAGGTTGCAATAAGTTCTTTTAAAGTCTATAAAGAGTTTAATAACGAGTACATAAGTTATTATAAAAAAACGTTTTGAATACATCTAAACAAACATATGTGCAGATGGGGGCAATATTTTTATATAAATCTCATTTATTAGTTAATATGCATATTTATATTATTTACTTACTAAATAAAAATTAGAGACATGTTCCTATTTCGCAAAGTAATTAATTGGGGAATGGGAGCAAACATGTGTTAAGTATGATTGTTATGTGTAGGGTTTAGGACACATTCTTCAATATAATTAATTTGTTTAATGAAGATCTATCTCCAATGTTTTCTATTCTAAAATGCCGTTCATAAAAAAATGGTAATCAAAATACTTTATATATACCCGTAGACCAAGACAAAAAGGTCACTGAATTATTTTTCCAAACTCGATCTATTGAACCCTGGCCATCAGCCAAAGTTTAAATGTTTTCGATTGATTAATGAGTCATGCTCAAAACGTCGTGGAAGTATATATAATTGAATTTGTACGTGACTTTCTAATTTATAAGAAGCTTCCATGCCCTTATTTCACAATGCCCTTTGGTAACATCATTTAGTTGAACAAGATCGACAGGTTTACCTCTAAAGTCATATACTACTGCCTCCGTTCCTAAATATAAGATCTAGATAACTTTTTTTTGGAAAGATTAAGGTTGCGAAATAGGTTATTAAACGATGACATATTTGATATCTTTTTATATTATCCATTAGCTTATAGGTAAAATAAACTAGTTTAAGAGAAAAAATTAGGTAAATCAATTTATAATTAACTTATTTTTTGCTTTTTTTAGGATTTTTCAAAAAAGTCATCTAGGTCCTATATTTAGGAACGGAGGGAGTATTACATACCTTCTTCTTTGCTCATGACGTCCTCCATTGTCTTGTTAACTACTCTTCATTAGTTTGTGGATATTGATTGTATGCAATGTGTCTTCATCGTCCTTGTCTTTATCAAAAGACAAACGTGTTTGCCCTCCTCCTCGCCATCACATTCACTTAGCTTCCTTTATTCTTGACCTTGTTCATCATCAATATATACTAGAAATCGCTTCCACCCAAACACTGTTCATAGCACTGTTCATGAACAGTTATATGTGAGTGCATGAACAGTGTTTTTTTAGTGCAAATTTGTTAAAATAAAAAGTTAAAAAAAAATTGTGAGTAAATTATTTAATATTTATATTTATTATTATATTTATTATTTATTATTATTATTTATATTTATTATTTGGCAAATTTTTAATTATTTAATTATTAATTATTTAATATATTTATTATGTTATTATATTTATTATTGATTTTTTTATTTATATTTAATTATTGATTATTTATATTTATTATTATATTTATTATTTATTATATTTATTATTTATTTATTTGGCCCACGTATTATTTACTTTCTTTGGCGAATTATTTGGGTCACATATTTTTTTTTGTGGATTTGCCTTAAAGATTTATATCTTTAGTGTCACCATTATGATGATCTTTTTGGCCTAATATATATCTACAAATGTTTTATTGTGTCTTTTTATTGTGTCTTTTTGGCCTAATAAATTTTTTTTAAGGTAAAAAAAAGTTAAAAGAAAATTTGTCATATATTTTTTAGTATAAATTTCTTAAAATAAAAAGTTAAAAAAAATTTGTTCATGAGTAAATTATTTAATTTTTTTATTATTATATTTATTATTTATTATTATTATTTATATTTATTATTTGGCAAATTTTTAATTATTTAATTATTAATTAATTAAGACATTTATTATATTATTATATTCATTATTTATTTTTTATTTATATTTAATTATTTAATATTATATTTATTATTTATTATTTATTTATTTAATTATTTAATTATTTATTATTTATATTTATTATTGAATTATTTGTCATATATTTTTTTAGTGCAAATTTGTTAAAAAAAGTTAAAAAATTTGTTCATGAGCAAATTTTTAATGCAATGATTGACATTCTCTATTACTATTGTATGTAATTGCTTTCTTGTGCGAATTTATTTGGGCTACATATTCTTTACTTTCTTGGGCTAATTTATTTGGGTCTATAATATATTATTATTATTGTTTTAAAAAAAATAACTATTATATGATTTTTTACACCCGATATTTTGCACTAAAGATATTTGTCATATTTTTTTAGTGCAAATTTGTTAAATAAAAATTAAAAAATTTGTTTATAAGCAAATTTTTTTTTAGTTTAAGACCTTAACCTTAACCTTAACCTTAGACTGATCCAAATATCAGGTGAACAAATTTTTTAACCCTTTTTTAACATTTTTTTAACAAATTTGCACTAAAAAAATATAATACAATTTTAAAAAATTTTCATGAGCAAAATTTTTTTTAATATAATATATTAAAGATATATTGATTGGTCATATATCTTTATCTTCTATCCACTATTCGCATGAATGGATTTCATGGTTTTTTAACCCGATATTTTAGCTAAAAAACATTGTCATATATTTTTGGAGTGCAAATTTGTTAAAAAAGAAGGTAAAAAAAAGTTAAGAGAAAATTTATCATATATTTTTTTAGTGCAAATTTGTTAAAATAAAAGGTTAAAAAAATATAAAAAAATTGTTCATGAGTAAATTATTTAATATTTATATTTATTATTATATTTATTATTATTATTATTATTTATATTTATTATTTGGCAATTTTTTAATTATTTAATTATTAATTATTTAATATATTTATTATATTATTATATTTATTATTTATTTTTTATAATATTATTTTTTTTAAAAAAAAATATTTTTTAAAATTTACTTTTTTAAATAAATTATTATTTTTTAATTTTTTTTTAAAATTGGTGGAATATAATAATATATTTTTTAAAAAAAAAAATTTTTTTAAAAAATATTATTATTTTTTTTTTAAAAAAAAGAAATTAGTTGTTATATCATTTTTTTCACCAGATATTTTAGTATTTTTTTAGTGCAAATTTGTTAAAAAAAATAGAAAAATTTGTTCATGAGCAAATTTTTAGTGCAGTGATTGATATTCTCTATTATTATTGTATGTGATTGCTTTCTTATGCGGATTTATTTGGGCTACGTGAATTTGTTCATCAGCAAATTTTTTTTTAATATAATATATTAAAGATATATTGATTGGTCATATATCTTAAATTAAATATTTGTTTTTTTCAAATTTACTTTAACAGTGATTAAATATTTTTTAAATTTTTTTTATAAAAAAATTATTTTTTTTACCTTTTTTTCCCTTTTTAAATTTTTCTTTTTACCTTTTTTTTCCTTTTTTACCTTTTAAAATTATATCTTTAGTGTCACCATTATGATGATCTTTTTGACCTAATATATATCTGCAAATTTTTTCTTATGTCTTTTTATTTGCCTATTTATTTGAGCTACGTATTCTTTACTTTCGTGGGCGAATTTATTTGTGTCACATATTGTTTTTTTGTATGAATTTGCCTTAAAGATTTATTTCTTTAGTGTCACCATTATGATGATATTTTTGACCTAATATATATCTGCAAATGTTTTGTTGTGTCTTTTTATTTGCCTATCTTTCACGTGCAAACTAGAAGTTGTTCCATGTAGATGTAGAACACAAAAAGAAGAGTTGTTTCTTCACATAGGGAAAATATGTTCAGTTAGATTTAATTTTGATTTTCATTACGACTTACAGAAAAATGGTCATTTGATAATGTAAACTAGAAGTTGTGATTGAAATTTTCTTCCTTCTAAGGTTAAAGTTAGATGATAGTTTTTTTGGTTAATGTTAATTTTTAAGCAAAACCGCACAGAGCGTGGGAAACCCCGTGCAATATGCAAAAATATGCTTGATTAAAAAAAGGTGAAATATGCTTTTGGGAAATCTAGATAAAAATATAATAGCTTTAATTATATTTTTTTACCTATTTTTTTCTTTTTTACGTTTTTTTTTTTCAAAAAAAAATTCAGTTATTATATGATTTCTTTCACCCGATATTTTAGTTAAAAAAATTTGTCATATATTTTTTTAGTGCAAATTTGTTAAAAAAAAGTAAAAAAAGGTTAATTGGGTCACATATTTTTTTTTTTGAGTTTGCCTTAAAGATTTATATCTTTAGTGTCACCATTATGATGATTTTTTTGACCTATATAAAAGTGATCCACCAAATCACTGTATAATATTTTATTTTTTTTTAACTTTTTTTTAAATAAAAAAAAATTTGGTTATTATATGATTTTTTTTAGCCGATATTTTAATTAAAAAAATTTGTCATATATTTTTTTAGTGCAATTTGTTAAAAAAATGTTAAAAAAGGGTTAAAAAATTTGTTCCCCGTGCAAAGCACGGGAAATACCGCTAGTTTAAATAAATAGGGTTCAGTTTGGTTTTAAAAGGGTGGGCGCAAAAATGTCTTTTAAGCCTATATCATGGAAACACTTCTCTTTTTCTAACACATCACTTTTGGGGCATCGCAGTGAAACCCACTTTCGTTTTTGTTTGGGACTATCTCTGGAAGCTTAGACTACTCTGGAATTATATTTAGTTAATTAAGAAATCTTTTTAAGTGCAAAATCTAAGCATTTTACAATTATATATGTCAAGATTTAACTTGATAATTTTTATTAGACCAAAACAACTCTTTATTGTGTAAAAGCCTCCGGTATTTGGCCTCTTATTTGAGAACCAACTAGTCCGGAGTAGCCCCGGAATTAAGGAAACTTCTTAGGAATTGAACTTGGACACCTTTGACAAATAACAAGAAAGACACTTTCAAATATCCGAGCAACACCCCTGGGCAAGCACAACTAGCTCTTTTACTAGTTGATTATGATTGAATAATATTTCTTAATTTTTTTCGAAAAAATATATGGGGACTAACTTTGTGAATGCATGTGTGATAGTTCCAAATGCTATCAGACATATAAGAAAAGGAAGGGCAGCACATACCCACAACATTTTATAACTAAGCTGTTATATTGCTAGGATGGAATAACAGCTCAATATCTTTATAATAAACAAGCTAATATTATCTTTTTTTTACTTTTACATTCATTTTGAATAAAATTAGATTTATAATTTCAGCATGCCAAACCAGGCACGAGATAGAATCTACTACAAAGCTACCTAATAATCGTTACATCTTATTTTTTAATAAAATTTGATCATCTATTGTGGCACAAAATAATTGATGATTTTGATGTTAATATGTCATCATGCTTCTTTTTTATGAAAAATGTTTAGGCTAGGCGAGTTGAGTTATGGGCTCACCAGGGCCAAGGTAAGTAGCCTTCAGGCTTAAAAAGAACTTACAGATGACTCACCAATAAGATCCAATCCTCACATTTGCAGATTTAATTTAGAACCACAACCTGGTTATGTGAGTTAATCTCTTCGCCAATTGTACTGGACTAACCTTTGTTGGCTTGTCATCACATACATATCTAATTAGGCCACTCCTGTAAGTTTCCAAAATTGCCCACAGATGTAACACATGATATTTACCAATTAATCTTTGTGCATATTAAAGGTAGGTAAAACTCATTCCAAAACAAAATATACAGTCCAAAAAAATAATAAAAGTCAGTCAATCGTTTACGGTAAAAATGACATCTCCATTAAATTTGGGCAAATTGTAAGTGAAAGATTTCATATTCTCTATTACAAAATTATATAAATATACATACAGACACACATATATATTATATACTATGATATATGAAAAAATTTGATTAATTCATTACAAAGCAAGCACATAAAGATTGTTATGCAGTAATTAATCTAGCTGGCATAATTTTATTTCTTAACGTGATTAGTAATTTTAATTACGGAATATTACAGGTTTTGATATTTTTTAAAGTATACCTAAAATTTGTATGGTCCATCTAGATTTATTTTAGTTACTATCATTGTTGCTGGAATTAAAGAAACAGACTTGGCTGTTATTTTTTAAAAAAAATTTGCGGTACTGGGTAGAAATAAATCAGTAATTCAATCTAAGGCATTACAATACTCTTTCCAGTCCCAATATAAGCTCCTTTTCACTTTTTGTGGTAGTTATTAAGAAACCAAATTAGAGTGCTAAATTATTATAACTTATATCACATCTAATTTGATTATATATTAGTTTAATAGTAGAATAAATTAGTTTAAGAAAAAAAGTTAAAGTGATTGAATTTGCATCTTTAATTTCTCTAGAAAAAGATAATGGTATAATAATCAGAGCTGCTGAAGTGCAATATTACTGATTATTAAGCATATTACTGTTTTAAGTTGTAATAGAAAAAATTAAAATGAAATAAAAATAAGATTTGAGATGATTTTGATAGAGATGATGGGGACATGGATGGAAATTCAAAGAAGATGTGATATTGACCGAATTGGACGGTGAGTTTCCAAAGAGTGTCCATTTGGCAAACGGTAACAAGTCAACTTGCCTCATAGCCTCAAATAATTCATTCAAAATTAATTAACATAAAAACGAACAAATATAAGAATCATTACTTTTTTTGTGATGAATTGTTGTAAGAATCAGGGTAAGGATTCTCTCAACACCTTTCCCTCACAATCTCTCGTAATTTTTAATTCTTGTCCATCCGATAGATCTAACAACTTAGAAAGATACACATCATTTAGCTTTTAAAAAATTCATCTCTACCGTCCATTTGTTATAATCATTTAGCTTGTGTTTGTTATTATAGAAAACATGAAAAGTAATTAAACTTGGTTAAACTAAAGACATTGAATACATGAGATTTTTTTTTACTGTCCCCTTATTCATATAAAGTGTGGGTGAAAGAGATAATAAAAGAAAAAAGTATGATAAAAGAAATCAATGCAGAACTTTATATTTTAAGATACTGCTGCTGATAAAATATATATATATAAAGATACTGCTGATAAAAAATTTTATATAAAGATACCAGACGACTTCAAAAAATTGTAAAAGTAATTGTGTAAGGTATAAAGAAATACTGATTTAATTACCTTTTCAAGTGAAGTATATATAAAATCCATAAAACTGATTTCATGCCTCTGTGAATAGTGTGATTGCTGTGTGTGTGTGTGCATGCGAGTATGTATGTATGCCTGCATGCATTGGGGTGTGTGTGTGTGCACGCATTGGTTCATTGTTAATGATTCATCCACTAGATAAAAAATTAATACCTAAGAAATTATCATTTAATTTAAAACAGTAGATGGCTGGGGACCAAAACTATTACAATACCCTTAAATTACACGTACCATTGTACTGAATGTAAATAAATAAGTGGTACGATAAAAACTGGCCAAACTCTATCCAATTATATATTCCAATACTGACTGATTGCTGAAGTGAATCCAAAAAAGGGAAGGAAGATTATATTTTACTGAATATAGTTTGAACAGATAAAAAGAAGGAAGGCAACTAATTGTACTGAAATATAACCAAAAATGGTGGCAGTGAGGAGTGAGAGAGAGAAAATAGTAATAACAATCAGCAACTGGGTAAAAAAACAAGAACATAGAAAAAGCTGTGAGAACCAGATTGGCAGATTGTATTGCCATTTAAGAGGGATTCAATTCCTTTGTACTTTCTCATCAACAACACCAAACATGATAAAGTTGGTCTGCACTTAAGGAGTTTAAGATTTAAGGTGAAACTTCTGATTTCACTACTTTTCTTCCTACTTTAATTATCTGTTTTTCCCATGCACGTTTTTCCCGGCCAACCTTGTCCCACCAAGGATCATATTTCACCCAAACACCATTCTTACTACTCAGTTAATGAAACCTGTGGCCAACAGAGATAAAGCCAAAATAGCCCACTAGTTAGTACTAGCTACATTGTTACATGAAGAACCAAGATTTAAATTTTCATTATAAGAATAAAATAATTTTGACAAATTATATTATTCTAAACTGCACATTTTACTTCTTGCTCTTAATTATTGTTTACAAATATTTTTGAACGCCTAATAAGTAATCATTCTTTCTTAGTCTTTCTCCATGGAGTGCGTCAAACATAAGAATATCGTCATATGTATGTATATAAATACACTGTTTTATAAATAAATCATAAATCTAATTTGCAATAAGATAGGTAGATTATGCATGGTAAAGATAAACGGGAAAATATCTAAACTAACTCAAAAAATTAAGCACGCTTGCAATTGAACCATTCAAATTAAAGATGTCACTACTGGAAATAAGGTTTTTCACGACCACAATATTGGGCTTTTCACGACCAGAAATAGGTGATCGTGGAATCCCGCGTCGTAAAAAAGTGTGTTTTTCACGACCACAGTTTTGTGGTCGTGATAGGTAGCACCTATCACGACCACAGTTACAAACCTGTGGTCGTGATAGGTGTATAGGAGGCACCAAATTAGGTGCCTCCTAAGAGGCTATCACGTCCACACTCTCATATGTGTGGACGTGATAGCCTCTTAGGAGGCACCTAATTTGGTGCCTCCTAAAAGGCTATCACGTCCACACATATGAGAGTGTGGACGTGATAGCCCTATCACGTCCACAGTGGACGTGATAGGGCTATCACGTCCACACTCTAATATGTGTGGACGTGATAGCCTCTTAGGGGGCACCTATCACGACCACACTTTACGCAAATGTGGACGTGAAAGAGTTTTTTTTTTTATTTTGTAAATGCATTTTATAGCCATCTTCATTCTTGCAGATCATTTACAAACCACTTTCAATACCATACTACTGCACAATACAGAATACCAGAGCAATTGCAAAAACGTATCCCATAAATATTACCTTACTTAGACAACAAAATACAAAAGGCATAATCTAAGTTTTATATCTTTGCCTTACTAGTAATAAGTTCAAAATTCAGCTACAACAATCTAAGCCTATACAATTTCTGCCTCACATAGTGATTAAAAATTCTGCAAGTGCGTTTCGTACAAAGTCAATATCCTTATCTTGTTTAAACGAGTCATTACTAAGTCCATAAAGTCCCCTGAGAAGATTGCTCCTCCAGTTCATTCTGTTACAAAAGTGAACAAACATTGATTAATATACAATAATATCCTACGTAAGTGTTTAAATACAATTTATATAGCACTCACAATTCGGTTTGCCACCGCTTCAGCCTTGTTACTGGTATATTTTCCAGTTGGTCTCTTCCTCCGGGCCGCTGCCCATGTTACATGGCGTTGGAGGTCAGGTAAAGGTTCTAAGACAGTGGAAGATGACTCAGCTTCCATAGATTTCCGCTGCTCCTCCCACTCGGCTTCCACATAATCAGTCATCCAATCATACCCCCCACGGGACATGGTATGATTATACTGATTTTTAGCCCGAATCTCTTGTTGTTTTTTGCTTATCTCCTATGTACCACAATAATAAAATATTAATAATGCAGGTACACAGATTAAAACCAAGTTATGAACTATACATGTATAGTAGATATACCTTAAATGCTTCAGACGTCCGATATTTAACAAACTCCTTCCATTTCTCTGGTTCAATATTGGGATATGCTATACATGGATCCTCACCCATTTTAGACCCCCCAAATATGTAGTCCTTGGCCATGTTATATTTGAATTCACTAAACCTTTTTGCAATTTTTTGCCAAAAGAACTCTTTAAAATCTTTGGTATCCGGCACATCCCAATATTGCTGCAATGAACAAACAAATATGATTAGTCACCACAATATCTCACAAATATGGAGTTAAAATACGAATGTACATACATATACATCCAACCAACATTGTTGCTTAACATCGTCATTAATGTGTTTCCACTCATTTATTGTGATGTCAAGTCTGTTTCTCGCCACTGTTCCAAGATAACTTGCAAATGGCTTTGCAGTTGGCCCTTTAGGCATATTCTTTTCATTTAGTTCCAAATGGTTTTTCTTCTTATGCTCAACTGTCAGAGCAATCACTTTCGAAAGTTTGGTAGGCCCTCTTTTCTTCTTCTTCACAGGGGGTGGTGGGGCCTCCTTATAATACTCTTGCTCAAGATCAGAGTCATTTTCTGCCATTATAACCTGTGAAAGAGGAACAATTACATACATTAGCACCGAACAATTAATAATATTAGATAGATTATTAAATGAAAAACAATAACAATAATCAATACATTTTCTAACATTATGTGTTGTCGTCCCATATGTCCCATATACCCTCAGTATGATCATTCCTGACCGCACAGAAGTCATCATCATCATCATCATCTAACAAACTTCTTGTTGTTTTGCCTAATAATTGTATCTCATCATCATCACCATCATTTACTGTGAGAGCACAATCCATTTGATTTCTATTTTGCAAGGCAATGGAAAGCTTAACATTTGTAGGGTCTGATACATAAAACACTTGTTTCGCATGACTTGCTAGAATAAATGGTTCATCCTTGTAGCCGACCCTATTAAGATCAACAGATATCATGCCGCTTTGGCGCTCAATCACAACCGCATTACTATGTACCCACTTACATTTAAATATGGGAACCTTGAAATGCGGTGCGTAGATGATTTCCCAAATTTCTTCAATAACCCCATAATATGTTGTTGTAGCCAATTTTGGGTTTTTGTCTCTAGAGCTAGAAAAATGGGTTGCCTCAGCTTCAACCATCACCCCGCTGTTTTGTGTGGTGCGCTTGCAATCAATGACCTTAGTAGAAAACGAATACCCATTTATTTCATAACCACCCCATGAAAAAACAATAAACTGAGGCTTCACAGCTAGCAACCTTACTGTGTCAGACACATCCTTTTGTTTTCGCGCATACTCCTCGAACCAACCAATAAATGACTTGTTATGTTCATTTGAAATCTGCATATCACTCTTCTTCGGGTTATTCTCTTTCAAAAGCCTTTTATGCTCAGCCAAATAAGGTTGCACTTCTTTCATGTTATTCAAGATATATAGATGTGCCTGTAACAACTCCACTCTCTCTACACCCTTTACTTTCATGCCCCGCACCCCTTTACCAGAAAGTTCATCTTCATCCAGGTTGATTTCCTCGTCGTCAGGTTTTCTTAGGTATGGTTTGCAAAAGTCCATTGCCTCTTCAACAAGATATCTTTTAACAATCGAGGCTTCCGGGCGATATGGGTTCTTTGAATAACCCTTCAAAACTTTCATGAATTGTTCAAAAGGGTACATCCACCTTAGAGAAACCGGACCACAAAGTCTTATCTCTCGAACCAAGTGAACAATCAAATGAACTGATATATCAAAAAACGCTGGAGGAAAATGCATCTCCAATTGCGACAAAATAACATAACCTTCCTTTTCCAACTCATCGAGTATTTCATTGTCAATTACCTTACTGCAAATGGCATTAAGAAACTTACATAACCTTATTAAAGTCTTCCGCGCATCATCCTCCAAAATTCCTCTTATAGCTACCGGCAAAAGTTGTTGCATTAACACATGGTAATCATGAGACTTCATTCCCGTCAACTTCAAATCATCCATTGACACAAGTTTGCTAATATCAGAGGAATATCCATGTGGCACTTTCATCCCACGTAAACACTCACACAATCGTGTTTTCTCAAGTTTGGAAAGTGTATGAGCAGCAGGTTCCATATATGCTTTCTTTCCATCTTCACTAATTGTCGGATGTAATCGCTGTCTTATACCCATCTCAACTAAATCTCTTCTAGCGTTGAGCCCATCTTTGGTTTTTCCTTGAATGTGTAACAACGTTCCGACAATACTTTCTGCAAGATTTTTCTCCACATGCATCACATCAATACTGTGCCTCACATCAAGACAACGCCAATAAGGGAGATCAAAGAAGATTGACCTCTTCTTCCAAATGTTAGTCCATTTCTTCTTCTTCTTTCCTTTACCAAATTCCACAGTAACACTAGCAACACGACGATAAACTTCTTCACCTGTTAACGGAATTGGAGCAGATGCATGCTCAGGAAAGCCATTAAATCGCTTCCTCTGTCGACGGTATGGGTGGTGACGATCAAGAAACCTCCTATGACCGAGGTAAACAGTCTTCCTTCCATACTTGAGCTGGACGAAATTAGTGTCATCCTCACAAATTGGACATGCCTTATGTCCCTTGACACTATATCCTGAGAGATTGCCATATGCAGGTAAGTCATTGATTGTGGTAAACAACAAAGCTCGCAACTTGAATGTCTCCTTTTTGTATGCATCAAACACATCAACACCTTCATTCCACAACATCTTCAAGTCCTCGATCAACGGAGCAAGATAAACATCGATATCGTTCCCAGGCTGTTTCGGTCCCGAAATCATCATACACATCATAAGATATTTCCGTTTCGTGCACAACCAAGGTGGAAGGTTGTAAATGACAAGCAAAACTGGCCAAGCACTATGTTTGCTAGAGACACTCCCAAATGGGTTAAATCCATCTGTGCAAAGGCCGAGACGGAGGTTTCTAGGATCACTAGCAAACTCTGGAAAAATTGAATCAACCTTTTTCCATTGAGGAGAGTCAGCAGGATGTCGAAGATATCTAGAATCAGAATTTCTCTGATCACAATACCACCTCAGATTCTCTGCTTCTGTTGCATTCGCGAACAATCGTCTAAACCTTGGAACTATTGGAAGGTACCACATTACTTTCGAAGGTTCACCTTTTTTTGGTTTGCTTGTCTCTTCGGCGTCGTCGTCATCATCAGCACCCTTCCTCTGTTTATACCTTGGCTCCTGACATCTTGGACACACATGTAACCCTTCATATTCATTTCTATATAAAATACAATCATTGGGACAAGCATGTATCTTCTGATACTCCATACCCATCTTACTTAGCATTTTCTTGGCCTCATACATTGTCTTCGGAACCGCATTGTTATCCGGGAACATATCGCTCAAAGCTGCGAGCATTTTCGAGAAACCCGCGTCTGCCCACCCATTTTCCGTCTTTATTTCTAGTATTGTTAGAATGAAGGTCAGACGGCTATACTTCTTACACCCTGGAAACAAAGGTGTCTCAGCATCACCACGCACTTTGTCGTACTCGTCTGACACAACAAACGACTCCGCTGCGATATCATTTATCATGTTGTCCATGCCAACATCGCAAACATATTCATCATCATCATTATCATCCACCTCCGCTGCTTTTACATGTTCCACGATAGTTCCCAATTCCCCATGCCAAATCCACTTCCTATATCGGCGATTGATCCCCTCACAAATAAGGTCATTCCTTATAGAGTCAAGGCTCTTGCGATCAACATTCACACACTTCACACAAGGGCACGGGTACTTTCCATTCTTACTCGCCACATTTCTTTTGGCAAATTCAATAAACTCTTCCACCCCTTTTTGATATTCTTCACTAGTTCGCAAAGCATCCATCCAAGCACGATCCATTGGAGTAATGTGTATAATATGTATATACACTTGTCTTCATTACAAAGAATATTAGACAATTGAACCAATCAGAGGACTATCTATGGCAACCTAAAACAGTCCTAATCAACAACCAAAAACAGCCTCTCCAAGAAACTAGAGCCTATTTGCATGCAATTTTTACTACCCCTTCCAGCAAAGAAAACAAGATTTTTCCAGCAATTAATGGCTAAATAGAGCAGCCCAAAACACTCTTAAAATGTCCAGAATAGTCAACCAAACAGTGTACCAAATTAAGTGCAAATCAGAATTTACCACAAATGCACAAACCAAAAGCTAGCTGAATTTGATATTCAACAGTAGAAGCAATATTTAAGCCAGCAAATGAACCAAATATAATATTACACAATAATCAAAATAACAATTAACAATCTATTACCAAAATCAATTGCATGTTCACCAATCAGAGCAACCAAATTTATCAATGGAAAAATTAAGTGAATCAATTTAAAAATTAAGAAAATCATAGAACGGATAATCATTATTTAGATTATTAACATAAATACGAGACACCACTCGTTAATAATCAGATTTATTAACATAACTGGCACCAAAAAAGAGGCTAAGCAATTTTATACCTAAAATAAAGCTATAAATAAAGCTACAAAAAAAACAATATACTCATACTGCTATAATCCTTTAAGCTATTCACTCATCAAAAGAAAAAAAAAAGAAAAATAGAAAAAAAAATAATACCGGAGGCGAGAGGGCGGCGGAGGGCGGAGGGCGGAGGGCGGAGGGGGAGAGGGAGGAGAGAGGGCGGAGGGCGGAGGGCGGAGGGCGAGAGGAAGGAGAGGGAGGAGAGAGGGCGGAGGCGAGAGGAAGGAGAGGGAGGAGAGAAGGCGGCGGAGGGCGAGAGGAAGTAGAGGGAGGAGAGAGGGCGGAGGCGAGAGGAAGGAGAGGAAGGAGAGTGAATGTTGAGAGTGAATGTTGATAAGAGTGAAGGTGAGATTATGCAGATAAGAGTGAATGTTGAGAGTGAATGTTGGAGGGAAATGAAAAACCTTTTGGCGCGCATTGGAAAAAAATTTCCCACCTTCCACGACCACATATTGGCAAATGTGGTCATGGAAGGGGCACCTTCCACGACCACACTTGTATAAGTGTGGTCGTGGAAGGTGCCTAGCCTTCCACGACCACAGTGAACCACACTGTGGTCGTGGAAGGTGCCTTTCCACGACCACATTATTACCACATTATTAAATGTGGTCGTGAAAAGTCTCCGCCTGGACAGTTATTTACATGTTATGCCACCGCGTTTTTTTTTAACGACCAACATTGGCTTTTTAGTCGTTTAATATGGTCGTGAAAAGCCTATTTTCTAGTAGTGTGTATTAAAATCAGGAAGTTAAAGAAGTTATTAGCTTAAACTTTAAAGTGGAGTTTTTTTTTTTTTTTTGCCAACTTTAAAGTAGAGGATTTATTTACTCATTTCCCACACATTTCATTGTTATCCTTAATATCATTAAATCATTACACGTCACAATTTTATGAACCAAATTAAATACTTGAAGAAAGCAGATGCCGCGATTCATTGACACTTCTCTCATAGATAAATTAATAGGAAGAAATACCCTCTTGCACATGTTAGCAAAATCATCTTCCATTGTTTTTTAACAATGATATTTTATGAAGAATTAGGTTTCGGTGCAACATTTCATACATGGTATAAGGTGATGCCTTTTTCCCTAATAAAATCATAAAATATACACAGTATCAAAAAGGAGCAGTAATATATTTAATTTGTAGAAGCTATATAGTTTATTTATAAAATGAAAACCATGTTTAATTCATTAATCATTTTAATTAATAATGACAATAAAAACTGTTGATTTTCTCTTGATGTTCATGCATGTTATTCAGTATTACATTTTAAAGGAAGAAAACAAAAGAAAGATCATACGACTAAAATAGAGCATAACAGGGAATGTATATTTATAAAAGAAAAATTGACTGAGTCAAAAATAAATGGGCGACCACCTTCCTTTAATATTTGATTTAGACGTTTTTCAAACATCAGCCCAAAAATATTAGTAGTATATGTTACTGAACCAAATTGCATGCTTTGACAAAAAGAAAATTTCATGAAAGAAATATCCCTTCTAGTATATTTAGGCTTATAAATCATGAAAATGTCGCTATTGAAATTTGAAATTTAAGAATGCCAAAATAATTGATTTTTGCAATAAAGGTTTATTAGAAGGACGAGGTTTAGTTGGGAAAAAAATCTTTGGGGTTGTCTTGATGGTCATATTGCACACATCACTTATCATAATAGAATAACTTTATGAAGGTAACAACAAATAGGAATTTAAAAAGTTGAATAATTCCAAGGAATTTAAAAAGTTATTGACTTTTGAGACCTGCTTTTTGAGAAGACTCAATTATATAATTAGGTGTGACCATGAGTAGGTTGAGTAGCAGTTTTAATGGAGTGTCAATGAAAATGATTTTTTTAAAAAAAAAAACAAATTGCATTCAAGTCTCAAGTGAATGTAGTTAATCTCAAATAAGCTTGAGTACTTCTCAATAAAAAGTGAATAAACCACAATCAACAATTGAAAAACACCATTAACAAGCTTTTGGGGCTTGTTTATATTACTAGTAATTATCTTCTTTGAGACCTGAATAATACTTCACATTCCTCTTGCTATTGTCTAGCTGTCCCATTTCCCCTGGCTCTAAGGAGCAAAGATTTTGCGGAATTAGGCCCAACCCAACAGGTTGATCATTTTGGTCTGACATGGCCCAATATTTTTTTGGGTAAGGACATGATGCTCAAAAGTCAAAAGTCTAATACTACTAGTATTTCATATATTTTGGTCCCAAAGGAATGTTATTCATATCTCACTATACACAGAAGAGGATAAAATGATTTGGAGTAGCGAACTTAACCAAATAGCCATGTGTGATTCATTCCCGGCCCAAAAAAGTTGGCTGTGTCGAAGAGAGAGGACAGAGAGGTGGAGAAAATGGAAAATGGAAAATGGAAAATGAAGAGAGGAAAAGAGTGCATGGCTGGGTTTTGACTGGAAGGAGAGTTGGTGGCTGACTTTGGTGGAAGTGTTGCTGATCTGTGTTAGGAGGACATTTTGGTATTTTCAAATAAGAATGTTAGATTTTAGTCAGGGGTATTTTAGGTTTTCACATTTAAATTTTATTTCCCTCGAGCTCTAATTTAACAAAACTCATCTAAATTTGAGAGAAAGTCTAAAATTGCACTTGATCCAAAAGATGGATACTTTTGGTGCAACTCATAAAACTTTGGTGTTATAAATTTATAAATGCTCATAGGGGCAAAGTTTAGTATCACATTTACACATTTGTGCCTCTTTTATTAAAAGTACGGACAATATATAGTTAAATTATACATTATTTTTCAATAAAATTGAGTGCACAGATAAAATATATGGAATACATTTTCCATAGAAAACGGTTTAAATATAAAATTAAAAATAATTCTAAAATAGGATATCATATAAAGCACTAAAACAAAGGGAAAATTAAATACAAGTCCCTGGTAAGGGACATAATACTGGAAAAGTCCCAAAAATTGAAAAAATTAAAGTAGAGTCCCTTGTGACCTCACTTTAATTATTTCTGAATGTATGGGCCCCACGTTTAATAATAAAAAAATCCAGCCCATCACCACTTTAATGAAGAGGAAGAGAGGAGAGAGAAAAGGTGGGTGAATTTTTTTATTGTTAAACGTGGGGCCCACACATTCAGAAATAATTAAAGTGAGGTCCCAAGGGACTCTACTTTAATTTTTTCAATTTTTGGGACTTTTCCAGTATTATGTCCCTTACTAGGGACTTGTATTTAATTTTGCGTAAGACAAAAGTGTAAACAATGCTGATTATAGCCTTTTCCTTTTATGAT
Source organism: Mimosa pudica (assembly GCA_029929735.1). Taxonomy (NCBI): domain Eukaryota; kingdom Viridiplantae; phylum Streptophyta; class Magnoliopsida; order Fabales; family Fabaceae; genus Mimosa; species Mimosa pudica. Next base: position 11,922,537 of record JAKELP010000030.1, on the reverse strand, counting down.
GATTCTCCACACACATATAACTCTGCTTTTTCCTGCCAACATAAATTTGTGCTTGCTTGCCGACGAATTTTGGAACAATTAATGTTTTTATAAGGAATCATATCTTCTGTCATATCATATTATTCATCACATCTCACACTTTTCCTCCTCCTTAAACATACACATATAATACATGTGTCTCTCCATATATATATAAACACAAGTCACTATCTTCCCAAGTTGTCACATAGAGAAACAAAATGACTCTAAACAATGTTGTCATGGAAGGCATGCCGGCGGAAACTCCATACAACTCCACGGTGGCGGCGAGGCTAGGCCGACGGCGCATTCCAATACATACAACAATGTATTGGGGACATAAGGCATATGTGATTTTTCCATGTTGGCCAGGAGATGACCCTGTTATGTACGCATTTTCTTTGGTATTAGTGTTCACTATGGCCTTGTTGGTAGAGTGGCTTTCTTTCACGGATATGGTTAAGTTAAAGCCTGGCAAAAACGACGTCGTTTCTGGGATGCTCAAGACGGCTATTTACGGTGTTAGAACTTCCCTCTCTTATTTGGTCATGCTAGCCGTTATGTCATTTAACGGCGGTGTTTTTATTGTGGCCATTGTTGGACACGTCATCGGGTTTTTGGTTTTCGGTACTCGGGCTATCCGGAGGAAGAAGGCCGGGTCGGATCCGGATAAGTCATCTGGCTTGTAGACTTGTAGTGAACTAAGTCTTTTTTTATTTTTTATGCATTATTGTGTTGTTGAATGTTATGAATGAATTGAGCTCTATATGTTTGTTGTTTTTTTTGAATAATTGTTATAACCTTTTTTAATAAATGTAACAATTTCTACTTTATAGTGGTTGAAAGATAAGTGAGGCATCGAACTTTATTCATTGTCCACGTTAAAAAGTTTCACTCTTGTCTGAAAATTACAGACATGATGAATGACTGATTTAATGACCACATGAAAAGTGAGACACCAAACTTTGTTTCTTCGAAATCTCATGCCAAAACATGATGTGTGGTTTGATGGTTAACAAACGAAATGAGGTAGAGTTACGACTTACGATATGAGACGAAAAAAAGAATTGCTCTGTCCAATTGCCCATATAATACGGACAATTGCTGCTCGAACATGTGTAGTTTTTGTTAAAAAAATATTGGTGTTCTATAATATTTTATCCTTACTATAAAAACAAGAAATTAATCTATTCTATGACATATATACCAAATTTTAATATAGTAAGAATACTAGTCATGTCCATCAATGATATGTTTTTTTTTTGGTCTGAACATCAATGATATGTTTTGGCTAAAACATCCTATCAATCTTCCTTCATTATCACTCCTTACTCAAAATTATTGATTATTGATAAAGAAGCAATAACACAAATATTAAGAATAATTGACAAAAATTTATAGGTCTAAGAACAAAATCAACTATCCAAATAGGCCATACATTAAGAACATGATAAAAAAGAAATTTCACTTGGTTCCTTTATGTGTAATGCAATGTTTATAATCTCTAATGGATATTTTTTATGATCTCAATTTTTCTATCTTTTTTCATAACTTCATATTGATTTTTGTAAAAAAAAATATTGGGTGAAAAATAATACGCTCACTATTCCTATATATAAGATCATTTTCTCTAATTTGATTAAATTAAAGATGCTACTTAAGTTAGTTATTTACACATAATATTACTAATTTACCCTAACTATTTACCTTTATTCTAACTCTCCCGCTCTTACTTGTTTATTATAGATAATTTATTATAGATAAACATTGTTGGGGTTATTTGAGAAAAAAAGTTAGAGAAAATTAGAAAGAATGGATGGAGTAGATAACTGTCAAGCATAATTTTAAACCGAGTTATTAACCCTCAATATCAGTATTATGAGAAATATAGCCCATCCCAATCTACTTTTTCAGGCTTCCATGAACAGCCCTAATTAATGGGCAGTCCTCACTTAACAATTCACGATGAAAAATTCAATCTTACTCTTTCCATGAGCTTCTTTAGCAGCAACTCTAGTACAATGAATTTTTGTTGAGCTACATATCCAATAGAAACATTTTGTTCACCTATGAACTACATTTAATCTTATGAATGGCTTACACTAAAAGAGTGGAGGAGAACTGAGGAAGTTTAATTACTAAAAATAAAGTTACAAACCAAAATAAATTATTGTCATGATTCCTCTTCAGCTTCAGCAGCAGCTATTTCTGAATCTAATTTGTTAATTAGCTGCTCACTCACATGCTTGGCCACAGATATCATATCAAGAATGATGCTAGGATCTAACCCTGCACCTCCTCGTTTGGTTATGCCACAGATATTCCCTTTCCTATTCACAGATATAGATACTGCAGAACTCATTTGTGATTCCTCTTCTGAAGTGGCATCAACAATATAGTGCCTACCTACCTGTATATAATCAAGTGTCACTACAAGAATCTGTCACAATGTACGGCATACACAGGGTGGGAGAGCGATCAAACTGCGTATGTATGTTTTCCAAGTAATTAAGGGTTCATTATGTGTGTAAAATGAGGGTTATATGCAAAACAAAACAAAAAAAAGGATGCTATTTTTATGTGACCATATTTCATCATAGCGGCTGAGGAGAAGAATATCACCTTAGTCAGGGTAACTATGACAGGGACTGCAGATGTGTCAAACTGCAGAAACTCTTCATCGCTTATGTCGACTTCTGGTTGCTCATCACTTGATGCACTAGCCGCGACGGAGACTACTGGGATCCCCGTATTGCTCAAAGCAGCCTTGAAGAATAACAGGAATAAACAGGAATCAAGTCCTCCATAAATGCCTCTAGCAATATAGCATTGAATTCTTTAAGTCATAAAGAGAAACTCAATGCGGAAAAAATACAAGTCTAGTAAACCGTTTCCAGCATTTTGTTTTTTATAAACATCTTAGCAGTGCAAGATACTTTTACATACAAAAAGCTATTATATTCCATAGCTAGCTATCCTGTTGCCAAAATTGATTCATGAAAAAAATTGAGAATTCATAGTCATCAATTTTATCAGCATAAAGAGACAATGTGAGAAATGCTAATTTGCAGTTTTGAACGTCAAAATCAAAATCTCATCATCTCACAAGCTCACAATAGCTTAAACAGTAAAGACTGCTGCTACCTTAATGGAAGCTCCAAGAGCATCTAACAAATTTCCATCTGAGCTAACAACCAGCCCGTCAATGTAAAGGTCCCAACAGATTTTTCCCTCCACAACAACCAGTGAGGAGAGATCAATTCCAGCACCTAAGAAAATAGCCTAGTGGTTAAGATCTAGAATTTAAATTTCAATACAATGAAATAATGCAGGAGGTAAAGCATATTGTAAAATGAACACAAACCTGCACCACTTTTACTGCCCAAGAGGCCACGCTGAAGGGCAATTGATAGTTCTGTTGATAATTCCTCACCTCCTCTACCCTATGTTGAAGTATAAATGGATTAACCAGGTGTAGCCAAAAAAGATAATTATTTGAACTAAATAAAGACAAACACATGTTCCTTAATCCCTGCAATCCTAAAACCTATTCCTCGGTATTGCAAATTGCAGGAATGGTTTGCTTTGCTTTGTTAATAATGCTCATAAGAATTGAAGTTAAATTGTATGAAAATAAGACCACCATTTCCATAAGGTTTCTCTAAAGTCTAAACACAGGGGTTGAGAAACTGGCAGAGTTAAATAAAATACCTCAAAAGATGGCTCTGCAGTTGGGCTGCATTCAATATGTATCGAGACTTTCCCTTTGTTAGGTTGCAGTGAGCTGGGCCTTCCTAGTTCAGCCTGTATTTGAAGCCAATACATCTCATGGTTTAGTAAAATGGCTAACAAGAAGCTCAACTAGATTATACAGTAATACACAATAGGAAGTTGAGTCCTAAATCGAAAATCTGCCCCAAAACCATAAATTACCTTCACACTGGCAATGACATTTGTGGCACCCATTCTGACTCTAGCTGAACCATTTGCCTGCCATGAAGTCCATCAAATGAAAAAATTAATATCTAAACAGCATGAAAAATCACATGATCATGAAGCCAAGAAAATCCATACGACAAAAATTTCAGATTACTCTTTCAATTCATTTGTGTGTTACCTGAGGAATAACACCAGTTTCAACATAGATGGGACGGTATGTCAGTCTCTTTCTGCCATCAGAGCGGATGTCCTGAGCAATACCACCTTGTATGAATTGTTTTTCTCCAAGGGATAGACCTACCATTCTCGCACATGCAAAAGTTGTGCAAAACCTTTTGCAATAGTATTGAGAGTTTCCAACTACATAAATATTCTATCATGGTTAGAGAAGATCCAACACAATTTAAAAAAAATGCATTCATTTTACATTCCAAAATAAATTAATATTAATAATGAACTGATAATTTAAAACGTCCATATGACTGCAACCTAGTTTCCAAAAATTAACATCTCAAATAAAAATCACAGCTTTAATCAATCAAGAAGAGCACATCTCCTTGCTACCCAAAAATTAGACCTTTAACATGCCATGTATAACTTCATAACACTAAATGCCACTCATCCTTCCTATGTGAAACAAATTCTAACTAGCCACAACAATTTCATTTTGAAAAGACTTAAACCTCTTTAACATTGCTAATCATGCCTTTCATCTTAACAAGCAGTAAGCACTCAAATCCTCAAGAAGTCATCATATTCAACATGACTAGACAAACCTACAAAGCATTTGATTCCTGTGCGAAAATAATATGACTGAATAGTCCGATGATTATTTCATCGATATGATATCATATTTAAAATACAAAAACTTCCTAAAAGATAATAAACTTCTCCAACAAATTTACCTAATATGATTCCCTAATAACTTAATTTCCTAATACTATAATTCATAATTATGACTAAAATTCTACTAATACAAAATAGGAAATACTAATATTAATCCTATAATTCTAACAATTTCCTCATGAATTTGTCTAAACAACCACTTCTAACCACCTAATCTATCTACAATTGTTCTCCATTTATTTCAAACAATTACTTCCAGAGTAACAGGGAATCAAAGTAAGTAATAACATGAAGCAAAAAGACTAGAAAACATTGTAAGAACAATCCTGTACAGTCCCACATTACTGTCAGCGTAAAAAAATCAAGCTTTGGCAGTAATTAGTAACACACTGATAGTGAAAAGAGAAATACCGAAATACCCACATAAAAAGATGGTAAAAAAAACATGGGTTGTGGGGGTTTAAGGTTTATGGGAAGAAGAAATGTGTGAATTTGAGAGAGAATGGAAGGAAAGGAAAATGAAGATTTTGGTGTGAAATTTATATTAACCAAACAAAAGATAGAATTTGCTTACCCAAAATAAGTTGAAAAGAAAGAAAGAAAGCGCCGAAAAACTGAGCTTCACGAAAGGGAAGCAGAATTTGGTGGTTGAATTTGTCTGAATGAATACTAGCCCTAGGGATATAATAGTAATATTACCAAATACCAATATATACTTAATTATCTACTTTTCCTGTTATAAAAAAAATTATCTACTTTTTCCCAGGTGTGGCCTATTATTTAAAATAGGCCAAGAAGAAAAAAGCAAAAAGCCTATAACAACTAAGTATGACGGTGTGTTTGACTCGACTTGTGGAAAAGTGATTTATTTTTAAGTTAGTTGAAAAATAAGCTCTATGTTGGCTTATTTTTATGTTTGAATGAACTTTGAAAAAAGTAGCTTATTTTCCCATTTGACTTATAAACATGTTTGGATGACTTTTTGTTTAAAAGAGACTTATTTTTAAGTCATGTAGAAAAATAAACTGGCTTATTTTTTGAAATAAGCTACCTTGAATGACTTATAAATAAGCTGGCTTATTTCAAATAAGCTGAGTGAAAAATAAGTCCAGCCAAACATAGAAAAAAGCCACACACCCAAAATAAGTCAGCTTATTCAAAATAAGCTGGTTTATTTCTCAAAATAAACTGAGTCAAACACACTCTTATAAACAACACAACCCAAACTTTATAAGTTAGTTTGGTATGAAGGATTTGAAGGGGGAGAGGAAGGAAAATTTTTTGTAAGATGAATTTTTAAATATCGAAGAAGTGGGGTTGTGATATTTTAATAAAAATAAAATATTAGATATAAGAGTTATATATATTAATTTAGAATTTCCGACCCCACTTCTCAAATTTTTATAAATTTGTTTTATAGAAATTTTACCTCCACCCATTTTCCCTCCCCTTCCCTAGTACCACGGCCAACTTAGACCTTTATCACTTAGGCTAGTTTATTCCCACCCTAGGGCGAGGGATCATTAGGGCATCTTCAATAATAATTGGGCCTCAAGTTCTCAACTAATTTTGTGTTCTATTATTATATTATGTTTCGTGCTGATTCAATTGGAACTTATAAGTTTAATTAATTTCTTTACAAACATTCAATGGAAAATAAACAAAGTCCCTTGCCCTCATTAGAATAAAAACATGTCTAATATAAACATTTCAGTCTCACAATGCATAATTGGTCCAAAAAAAAAAGTCTCACAATGCATATTAATCCCACAATGGTACGTATATCTCCTATGAGACAAACAGCATACACTAAAAAATAATCAAAATCACAACATTACATGCTTGACTGCAACTCTGCAAGGAAGGCACATTTTCACCAAGCAGATCAAGATGAGAAATTTAACTTACATTGGAAAAGAGGTTAACACTTGTAGTTGTGGTGAATGTTGAATAGTAAATTGACTAAAGAAAAACTGTTTTAAATCATGGGGGTGGAAATGGTGGAGGAAAATTAACCTGAGTGGGGTCGGAAGGAGAGAATCAGAATCAGAGAAGTCACAGCTGGATCAAAACCACTTGAAGCGCAAAGGAAAAAAGAACTTGCTGGATCAAAACATTAGGATGGGACCTGATTTTGTTTTCAAGCCCATTCTTTTGGGCTTTAAGGCCGAACCCAAAAGTAGTAATTTCTTGATGGAAGCAAGTGTCTCATAATATAAGTACGAGTATTATTTTTTATTTTCTGAGCATATATTGCATTTTCTCAATTTTACCCATTTGTCGAATTTTTCGAATGCCTTATCTTTCATCTTTATTACATCATATTGTTACATTCTTTCATTTTCATTTTCTTTTTTCCAATGCATTCTAATTCTTCTTTATGAAGAATTGAAAGTATAAACAAAATATTTATTAAAAAGGGTATAATTAAGAAACAAACCATACTTCTGACATAATAATTGCATTTAACTTATTTTAGCAGTTTTCTTGTCAAACTTAAATTTGTTTTTTGAGGCTTATATTTTGGATAAGAGGGAGTATTAGATTAACTTTACTGTTTTAAATAGGGTGAGGAAGCTAAATATATTTTTTTCAATAAAAAATTATTTAATCATAACATATGTAATGCATTATAAGATTATATCTTAGTTTAATTTTCAGTTTAAAAATTTAGTTTACAAAATGAATTCAACCAAACCAAATCAAATTGTGATATCAGAGTTAGTCAATTATAAAGTGATAAATCAAAGTCAATTCCTAATCATGAATGATATCTAGTAATGTTCAATCGAAAAAATGATATCAAATAATGTTTAAAATACAATTGCCGCCTTTCACGTGAAAAAAGAGTTTATTATTGGGATAACACCTTGTGAAATGAGATTGGAGAAGATGGACCGTTATTGAGTTCAATTACTTTGGAGTGTTAAGTACCTTTATTTTTAATATTTTAGCGAATTAAATTATTTATTGATCGTCTAAGATTATTTTGGGGGTGATTGGGCGCTAATTTACCTTTTTTTTTTGCTTGGCCAGCAAAAGAAAATACGAAAGAGCGCACATAGAGTGACAGAGGAAACTGGCGCAGTTTCGTTTGGAGAGAGATATGATATCCTTTCTCTCATAAATGCAAAGATATGAAAATGACATACTAATAGTAGCCTACTTTATTTCTTGACACGTGTAAAGTCCCCCTGGGCCCAATCCCAAAGCCCATTCAAATAAGAGACTTGCCTCACAAGTAAACTCTGCCCCACTCAGTTATTCATTCCATCAACAAAATCCTTTGCCATCATCCTTGCCCCCCCTCCTTCCTTTGCCTTTTCTTTTGGGTGTTTTTCCATAAACAAGCGTGTTGTTTATGTAATCATATCAAAATACTTATTAGTTTTAGCAAAAAGAATACCTGCTGTCTGCCGAGTAGATTAAATAGGAGTATAATATAAGACCAATTAACTTAGTTTAATTACTCTTCACCAAAAAAAAAACCTTAATTCAATACTTTTAAGAATTTGAATAATTTAGTTAAAATAATTTGATGTTACAGGACAACATAACTATCCACTTGTACTCTCATTTTCCTTCTCTTATTTATTATTGTTGATCATTAGTAGAGACATTAACTATAAAGATGTGTTATATTTATTACAAACATCCATTCAAATACACTACTACATCCAATAATATAAAATGGTAAGGAGTGGTAAATATATAATAAATATACAAAAGAAGGGCTCTAATAATTGAAGTCCTAGCCCTAATCGGTTTCAGTCAGTTGAGAAAACATTACACCACAGATCCAGCTGCCACCGCCTAGGGCAACTCAAAAGGTAGATATTTTTAATTCACCATTAAAAAAATGATTATTTAAAATAGTTCCTTCTCTCCCAAGTTTTGCATTATTAAAATTCTAATGGCTTTTTGCCTTCTAACAGAGTTGGTCATCGTTCATTGCGCTGGTGGAGCAAAAGACTTATTCTCTCTCTAATCCAGTGATTTAATGAGAAAAAAACTAAATAGAAAAAACAAAACTGAAAAAGACATAAGCTAACCAAATGGCAGAAAATGCAAATAAGCAAAACAGAAATTATATAAAATTTCAATTATACTATATTATTAATATCAGTAATGGGTGGAAACAGGGTTGGAATCAGAAATTGCTGACATATTAAGTCTTGTGTCACCGATTCCATGGTGATTAGTACAATACTAGGAAGTAGGAAGGGGGTTTACTTTGATAAGACAAGTAAATCCCCCAACCAGAAAATGCTAAAGCACTAGTTAAATCCTAAATTGGCTTTATCTTCTTCAATTTCATTGACTTGACTTGCTAGTTTCGTTTATTATCCGGAGAACAAAATGAGGCACAATAGTTTTATACCACTTCCACCACTTTTGTGTTCTCCTTTTGACTGCCCAGAGCCCATAAAAAAGAACAAAAGTCCCTGCTATCACTGCATCTGCATCTACTGCTGTGCTCTCTTCAGCTTTAACCACAAACCCTTCTGATCCCTTTATTTATTTTTCCTTTTCTTTTGCTTCCTTGCTTGCTTCAATGGCTAATCCAAAAAAACACACCACCGTCTTCAAAACAAGTGCTTGCTTCCATCTCTTTAACTTTCCTTACATACAAAAACCTATAACACTATTCCTTTTTCAAAAGCCTAACTCCTAATAATCTTTCCTAACCAAAAAACTATCAAGGTCCTAAGTAAACCACTAAACCAAATCCAGTTCAGTTCACAATTAGTAGGACCATTCTGGAGGAAGTCTGATCTCACTGTTCACCTGTCGCTGCTGTGGCCGGAGGTAACGGCTCTGTTGAGAAACATTATTGCTATATCGACCCTTAGGAACATGAGAATCTGCAAAAGACATTAACAATTCATTCAGTCCCAATAAACAAAACATGTTTAAAAATGAAATAGTGGTAGATCATTTTCAAGTTTAGGACTAGAAAGAATGGCCAGATCTTTCATTACCATATCCATTCAAACGAGGCTGATACGGAGGCTGGCCACCAATCTCATCCTCAAACTTCAGATTCAAGGCATGCATAACTTTGGCAGGAACAAGCACAGTGGAACAAGCTGCACAACACAGAACAGCAAATTAGGAATTTATAATCATACACATCAGTATTATTAACCAAAACCAAACTCTAACATTCAGGACACACATGTTAACCATAAACAGATATTTACAATTTACAAGAACCAAAATGATATTCTTTGAACTTCTTTACCTGGCTTCCTTCGTGATTCAGTAGGATTGTCAACACGACGAGGAAGAAAGACACCAGTTCCAGCACATTCCCTTTTAACAGTAGGATTCTCCAGAAAAACAGCTCTCATTCCAGACCCAACCTGTTGCTGCTTTGCCTGAAGCAGAGAAGGCCATACATTTGAAGACAACCCCACATGCCTACCACAGTTTCTTCCACCACCAATAGCCTCCTCACTACTTCTCACACCTCCGTTTGCAAATGCCTGCTTCCTTTGCCTCTGTTGGTTAAATCCAACCCCATTAGCAACCTTCTCCATTTGTTGCTGCCTCAGCATCTGAAACTATATCAAGGAAAAACCACAAGTTAGCCCCCAACATATCAAACAAACAAGCACCACATTAAAAGATCAACAGGTCAATCAGTATATAATGTTAGCATATTAAGGAAATAAGTCACATATTAAAACATTAAGAGGTGAATAACGGGTACTTAATATTAACATATTAGGAAAACAAGTCCATAATGTTGGGTCAAACAGACAAATCTAAAAATCCATCCATTCAATTTGTTACTAAATATAATATTACTTTCTACTTTTTGCCAAAATTAACCTCATAGGAGTAATACTTATCACATGATAATAACAAACTTAACTAAATATCCTTGATCTAATCAAATTAGGAAAGTGATCTTATATTTAGGAAAGGAGGGAGTAAATGCATAGTGAGAGATATTAAGCCTATTAAATCAAACAACTCAGTGAGACAAATCTAACAAATTAGAGGCAGAAGGGTTAGATAATTTACTCGAGCTGCCTGCAATTGGTGGTGAGAAAGTGAAGGTTGGTTGCAAAACCCAACATGAGTATTGGGATTTTTCTTCACAGGATTTGAAGAAGGAACTCCCAAAATCCCTCTTTGATAGCCAAAATCATAGCCATAATCCTCATTTTTCATCATCATCATCTTCATTCTCTCAACTTCTCCAACAGCTGCTCTCAATAAATCCCAAGTTGCCTTAGGAGAGGAAGCCTGAGAAACACTGTTAGGACTTCCATTACTAGACAATCCCCTTTGGTTCCCAAACTCACTCCCAAAATCACTCAGTGTTGACTGTGGTGATCCACTTCCAAACACACCCTGTAAATAATAATAATAATAATAAACAAAAAAATATATCATCATCATCAAATCAAAATCAATCACTGTTCCAGAAAATAAAAAGTTCATGTAAAATAACCGAGCGGTCATTTTCCAATTTAACTAATTTAAACTACCAGATCTGAATAACAATAATAACAACAATAACATGAAAATAATAATATTAATATTAATATTTATATTAATAAGAGAAATATTATTGCAGCACAACAACAATAACAATAATAACAGTAAAACAAAAAAATCTTTGCAAAGTTTAAAGAACAAAACGTTGAACAATCACTAAAAATATGAAAGGAAAAGAAAAAACAAAGGTAAGACTAAGAATCTAATTTAGGACAAATAAAACAAAATAATCTTTGCAGTTCAACATTAAAAACTCACAAAATATGAAAAAACACAGGCGAAAACAAAAAGAAAAAAAAAACAGAGCTAAGACTAAGAAACTAACAATAACAATAATAATTATAATTATATAATAATAATAATAATAAAGAATAATGAGTATGAGATTTATGCCTTAGATTTATGAGTAGTATAGGAGAAGTCATCGGTAAGAAGAGTGGAATCAGCGAAACGGCGAGTTAAGTGAGTCAACTCAGCGATGTGATGTTGAGAGTGAGAGTCATATTCTTCATCGCTCTCTGTTTCACTGGGAGAGCTAAAATCATAAGCAGCAGCAAAAGCACGTGCGTTGTACGGAAAGAGCGAAGGGTGAGAATGAAGAGCTTCTTCATGTGCTGCCACGTCAGCGTCGGCGAGGATGTGAGGGGGAAGCCAGAACTCGCCGTCGTCCAAGTTATCGGCCATGTTGGGGGGAGGGAGAGAGAGAGAGAGAGAGAGAGGAGTGTGAACTGTGAAGGAAGAAAGGAAGGGAGGATTAATAAGAAGAGGGGGGCATGCAGGTGGGGCCCAGTGGAGAGGGAAAAAGCAAAAGGGTGAAGGAAGAAGAAGGAGAGGAGAGAGAATTAGAGAGAGAGAGAGAGGGTTTTCAAAGAGACAGAGGAGTACAGAGTGTGTAACTGTGTAAGTGTGCTCCTTTTTCTATACACCACAAAACGGTGTATCAAACCGTTTTATTTCCTATTTTTCTTTTTCTTAAACAAAAAGTTAAGGAAGGTTTGTGACGGTGACCATGATTGGACCGGGTTTGATTGTTTGAAGTCGGTTGGGTCAAAGTGTTGTAAAAACCGGATGGTTGGACCATTCAAAGTATTGCCTACTCCCTCATGTCCTGTTTATAAGTCGTCAACCGCCCATATTGTACATAATAAGGAATGACGTTAATGGCGGTTACATCATTAAATTTGTCTTATTTTATTTTTCATTTTCATCTTTGCTCCTCCTCATAACTTTTTCACTTTGGTCCACTATCAATCACCTACATATATGCCTACACATGTTTTTTATTTTCTCTCCCCTCTCAATCTCATCTTCCAATGTCATTTCCCAACACCCAACATGATGAGGGGGTTTTTGAGTGGTTGAGTCATAATGAGGCAAGAAAAAGTGAAGTGGAGCAAAAGATCTCTTTTTTCAATGACAGGGGTATATTTGGAAAATTATAATAAATGAGTTAGTTAGTGACAGTTAGTGACTTATATTGAGGACCAAATTTTAGAGGCGGTTGACGACTTATAAATAGGACCGGAGGGAGTACATAGTTGGACTTTTAGTCTGTGTTTGGTTGGACTTATGTAAAAGTGACTTATTTTTAAGTCATATTATATAATAGTAGTACGATTTATGTTTGGATTAGTTGTGAAAAAAGTGACTAAAACATGATATATTTTCTATAATTCAAATTGTACGTGTTTGGATTAGTTGTCTATGTAGGCAAGTCTATGTAGGCAATACTCCACCGCTTGAGTATTCAAATCTTGGGAAACACTCTCATTGGGAAAGGGGACATCCTTGCCTATATAGGCAATACTCCTACTGCTCGAGTCCGGATTAGTCGGTTGGCAATAGACACTGAATTACCGGGCGGTGCTTAACAAAAATAACAGAAAGATTATACTGTATATTTCTAATAACATCATGAGAAAATAAAAAGAAAAGGAAAAACAGTAAACTTATTAGCACTCAATCAGCAGTTAATCGTTAATCCCTCAATTGGCCATTTGGTCGGACTTATTTGAACCGATGCTGACCTCTCCGGTCCGGTTCTCGAAATATTTGTGTCTTTTGGAGTGATAGTGTAGACTCTGTAGAGCGCCTGTGAAAAATCAACGCTATTTATACGAAAGTAGTACACACGCGCCAAGTTATACAAAAGAGAAAAGGAAAAGAGGGAGAGTGGACATTACTTTATGTGAGGTGATTTGGGGATATGTAATCAGTCCTCTCCACGACGTGGGTGTTGCTTTGTCCTTATTTTTGTTTCTCATTTCATTTCATTTTATATTTTTATTTGTTCAAAATCTACAGATATTTGAAATAGAACAAAATTAATTAATACGTGCAGGAATTTTCTCCGGTAGAGAATTTTGGACTCGGATTTGTCCACTTCTCTCCCTTTTCTCCGGACTCCATTTGGCACTATGCCCGTAATCCCTTGCGCGCCAACTTATTTCTTACTCCTATATTAGTTCTTACTTCTTATTATTATTTTATTTATTATTATTATTTATTCTGACTTTTTGAGATGGGTTGTGCTTTTTCTTTTTCAAACTTCTTCAAATTTTGTTTCATCTTTTCGGCCCAGCATCCTTTGCTTACAAGTTTTGACATAGATGTTCTCATAAGTGTTTTACTATATATTGACTGACACTATTATTTTCATTATTTTTGTGCTTTACTTTTGCCTTATTAATTCCTACAGCCAATTTGCATGAGTAAGTTATAAGTAAATTAGTGTGAAAAAATTGCGGTCAAGCGATATTCATTATTCCAATCCTAACCTTAAAAATGTCTATCTTTTGTCTTCAATACTTTCAAGAAGGTTAGTCAGATAGTTATTGGGTGTGTTCTCTGATACTAAAAAAATGGCATGCTTATATTGCTTATCATAAACATGTTTACTTGGGTCAAAGATAAAATGTCTCCCATATATTGGCTTCTACTTCCTCCGGTCCTAAATATAAGACCTAGATGACTTTTTTTTGGAGATGTTAAGGTTACAAAATATGTTATTAAATTATGACATATTTGATATATTTTTAGATTAGTCATTAGTTTATAGGTTAAATAAACTAGTTTAAGGGGAAAAATTAGGTAAATCAATTTGTAATTGACTTATATTTTGCTTTTTTAGGATTTTTCAAAAAAGTAAACTAGGTCTTATATTTAGGACCGGAGGGAGTATATCATAAATCACAATTAAAAGTTTGTCTTTGAAAGCTTTTATAGCTCATAAAAACAAAATAAGCTAGCCCAACATTATGATGAAGATTATTCTCCAATATCAAACAAATTAAAGTGCGCGCCTTACATCTTGAAAAAATTGACACAACGCCTCTTAAGAGTTGTTTTTTTACCTTACACACTCTACATCATGATTGAAAATACAATTTCAAATGCTAGAAACTGTGGTCACAAACAAATATAAGAGGGTTGTGATTGAGAGTAGATATTAAGTTGAATTTGAGGGTGAAGGAGATTTAGAGCAAGGTTTTAAGACTCAAATTAGACCAAGTTGGACAGTCCAACTGGTTAGACCATCGACCGACAATAAAACATAATGGTTAATCCTTTGGGTTGCTTTTACATTTGAGTTGTTTTGATGCAATAAATCCATTTTTGGATTGTGACCTGCTATTTTAACCAGGGGTTAGATCAAATCCAAAAGCTTTGCTCCACAATCAAGCAAAATATATTAACTTGTGATAAAATGGCTCGACCGAATCAAGCGTTTGGATTATGACCCGGCCGTCTTTTTGGCTCGACATATAGTCCGGCTTTCAACACATTGATTTAGAGGCAGTCAGTGTGGGGAGGCACTCTGGCAATTTAGCAAATGGAGTATGGAGGGAATAATTGCTTGCATGTGAAGATTGTGGAGTGGTAATGACGGTGGGAATGGGGGCCAAAAATCTTACTCATGACGTGGCACTTAACTAATCCTACGCTGTCGTATTTGCATTCACATCATTTCCTCCATCCCCATGCACGAACTCCTCTTCTGGTTGGACCGCTCTCTATTTTTTTATTTGTTTCCATCTCTTTTACTCTTTTATTAGCCAATTATTTCTTGTAATTTGATTTTTTGGTAAGAGTACTACTTCGATTTCTAACCAGCAAATATTTTAACTTTTATTGATCAATATAAACTAAATCGCATAATTTGGCATGGGTCAGATTTCTCTTATCCTCATTTTTGTCATTTTTATCCTCTTTTGATAATAAGTAAAATTAAGATAGATATTACGTAAAAATAGATAAACAAATAAATTTAGATTACCAAGATATAATCTAGATAGTTTATTGTGTAATAATCTAATAAGTTCATAAAAATGATAATATTCAAAATTATGTAAACTTAACAATTCATTAGTCAATAATCTAATGGTAGCAATACGATGATAAGGGATGAGGAGTAAAAATTTTGGGGAGGGATCCATCTTTTTCTTAAATTTAATGACTGAGACACAACATATGCAAAAAATAGCTAGTCCCTATTTTCTAAAAGGAAAAAACTTAGGTCCAGTACTTGATGTTTATTGCATTCAATACCCAATCAAAATTTGACACATGTGTAAATTTTCCTACACCCACCACACTATATCTCTCTCCCCTCTGTTTCTCTCTCCTCCAACATTCACGCGCCCCTTTTCATCCATTCACCCACTCTCTCCTCGTTCTCCACTCCCTCCCTCTTCGGCCCTTTCTCCTTCTTTCTCCTCCCTCTCTCTTCTCTAGTCATCGTTGCCACATCCCCGCCCTTCAATGTCATCAACGTCGGCACGGCTGGAGATGGAGTGAAGTCACCGCAAGAGACGGCGAACCAGTTCTTTTGACGGAGTTACGGTCAAGGAAACAACGGTCAGACGTCGACGGCGAGGACTGTGGAGGGAGGGAGGAGAGAGCGGTGGTCGGCCGTGGAGGGGGAGGGAGGAGACAGCGGTGGTCAGTCGTGGAGGGAGGGAGGAGACGATGGTCGGCCGGCCGTGGAGGGGGAGGAGACGGTGGTCGGCCATGGAGAGTGGGTGGAGAGGAGAGAGAGACGTGAGAGAACGTGAGAGAGGAGAGAGAGACGTGAATGAAGTTACGGGGAGAAAGATGTGTTGTGGTGGGTGTAGGAAAGTTTGCACATGTGTCAAATTTTGATTGGATACTGGATGTACTATACATCAAGTACTGGATCTAAGTTTTTTCCTTTCTAAAAACCTATATTTTATGAAAGGGTAAAGGTGCAAAAATATGACTAAACTTTACTCTAAGTTGCATTTCTATGACTAAAGTTTCGCAAGGAGCAAAAATACCACCAAACTTGGGATTGAGGTGCAAAACTATGATTTCCGTCAAATATGACGGTGTTGACCGTTAGTCTTCGACATGTAGGATGCTGAGTGTGCAATAATGACCATGTGGCATGCTGAATAGATTTATGTGGGACCCACGATGAGGTTCCTTCTGTTATTGAAATCAATTCCTGATCTGATGGGGGGTAAGGGTGTGTTTGGAAGGGATGAAGAGGGAGGGAGGAAATTGTTTTTTATTATATGTGGGCCCCACATAAATCTATTCAGCATGCCACATGGTCATTATTGCACACTCAGCATCCTACATGTCGAAGACTAACGGTCAACACCATCATTTTGACGGAAATCATAGTTTTGCACCTCGATCCCAAGTTTGGTGGTATTTTTGCTCCTTGCGAAATTTTAGTCATAGAAATGCAACTTAGGGTAAAGTTTAGTCATATTTTTACACCATTACCCTTTATGAAACTTAGAGGATAAACTACTAAAGGGTAAAAACTATTAAAATTTAACTTTTAATTGGTTGAAGCGCAAATGCTCAAGCGTCATATACGTTAAAACTCTAGGAACTGAGTTGCACTAAATCAAACCTATAGGAACTAAAGTATGATATTCTTTTAAAAAAATAAGTACAGCTTTAAGGTGAAGTTTTGTTAGTTTTTTCAGTATTATTGTTTATAATTATAATATATAATGTATATACAAGCAAACTACTGTTTGTGGATGAAATTAAAAAAGAAAACTGAAGAACTAGAATAGTGAAGTGGTTAGGTTAAAAAGCACTTAAAAGGTAACCTGGTGGGTTGACGTGAGTAATAAGTACTCTCGTCGATTCGATCTCTAACCCTTGTGAATGAAGCAAATTCACATGTCACTGATCTACACCCTATATGAGACTTCAAAACAACGAGAAATTAGTCTCACTTAACATGCGGGTGAGGATATCTTTTGGAAACCAAAAAAAAGCACTTAAAAGGTTACAATGCAGATGATATAATTAGACTCATCATTAATTCTAAAGGAATATCTAAGATTGTTTCCTATTCTTGTTTAAATTAGATTTGAAACATGGGCGCCGAAAGAGACCATGTAGGGAGACGTCCTTCTCATTCTCGTTTATTTTGACCCTTGAACTCAGTTATGTTCTTACGTACGTAGTACACTACTACTTCTTTCCGATTTCACTCACATTACTTTATATAATCGTTTTCATCATTTCATATCATCAATTTTTTTTTATTTTGAAAAAATGAAAGACGCTTCCAATATTGTACAGTTAATTTAATAGTATATATGTTTAATGAAATAAACTACGAGTATTTTATTGTATGTTATGAGATAATCGTTCAATATCATTCAAGAGATCAAACAGTATCATGAAATCAAGATTAATTCATACCCATAATTTTTTTTGTCATAAATTCATACTCATAATTATGGTTCACAAAAATTATTTCAGAACATTTAACAAGTTCGGAAATATTGTTACGGCGAGTGCCAAAAGTATAGTCTTCAAATCTTTCTCTTTATATATCCTTCTTGAGAACCAAAGCATGTGAAAATTAAAGCAAAGAAATCTTCAAACACTACAAGAAATTTTGGAGATGCATTATACAGGTACTGCAAAAGAGTGCAGATAACATATGGAGGTGCACTTGGAGATGGGCGAATTCAATCCATTGACTCTTAAGAGTCCACACTGCTCAACTCAAAATGAGTCGAGAATTAGATATGAGGGCTTCATGCTCATTGGGGTGTGACTAGGAGGAGGATGTGCGATGCACCTTCTCTGAGATTGCCCCACTGTGAAGCAATGATGGATATCGATTATCAAGTCGAGTCAGCTCCACACATTCATTTCTTTGCAGGGGGAGGAATGGATTAGATGGAACTTCTCTCATGAGGTGGGGATAATGGAGTTTACAAGATGTGTTTCATGGTCGGTTCTTTTTGGATACTTGTGCGTGGGCATTTGGACATTAGCAAGCTATTTGGAAATTGTCCAAGTAACGCCTCGTGCAAGCACACCAAAGTTTCTTTAGAGCCTATGCAGAGTTTGACGTGATAATGCAACATCTATCTTAAGTGGCAATTCAAGATCCAGTAGCAGATGAGACCATATCTAGTCATGAGGATTGCACATTTTTGCTCGTTGATGGATCAATTCTGGAATATGGCAGAAGTGGATGTGGAGGGTCATTCAAGACGGAAAAAAATTCTGGATCTCTGGTTTCTGTTGTAAACTAGTTAATGTCCACACAAAGATTGCAAAACTCCTGGGATTTTTTCATGGATTACATCTTTGTTAAACTAAAGGCCTTAAGAACATGGTTTTATTCTCTGATAGAAACAATTAATCTTGTGTTGAGAGAGTGTGAAAAATCTCACCTCTTTTTTTTTTTATATTTTTACTGATCGATGTTAAACTTTTTATTTATAGGGATTAGTCTATAAGGGTTACTCATGTCTATAAGGAATACATTCCATTAACATATCAATTAGTTAGGCTTTCTCATAGGTTAGATGTTAGTTTTATCTTTGATCAACAACCACGTTATCTTCCTCAAGCAGAGATTGATGAAGGATAGCAAAACTAACACTCATTTAGATATCTTGATTGTAATCTTCTTTATTTATGAGTTAATGAGATCCACTTTCCATTAAAAAAAAAATTCCATGGCGCAAGCTTAGAGTCTGTTTGGTTGATTGGAATTGGGAAATGGAATTGGAGGTGAGAATTGAGGGTAAGGGGGTAAAGATGGAAACTAGAGGTAAATTAGGTAATGATGAAATGTAAAAGTTTGTGGGGTCCAGGAAAAGTGTGAGATTGAGAGAAAGGTTGTAGGCCCCTGCCTATATAGAAATTACCATTTTCAATTCTCATATACAATTCCATTATGCAATTCCTTGCATACAAATAGACCCTTATGCCTAATCTAATTAAGGATTCACACTTTGATCAAAATAGATAATAGAAAGAAACTTGTTTGCTTGCTCATGAGCGAAATTATGCGGCGTACATATTCCATTCAATCCTATTTATAAGTCATTTAGCTTTATTAATTTTTCGTATATGAATGTACAGTTAACTAGTTTACCATTCATTTAATATATATTGATTTTAATTTACTCATGACAGGGGAAAATTGAAAAGTTATTTAATTTTAATGCAGAGTCAATGAGGATTAAGACTTACTTCAGTACTACTACTTGTTAAACATATTAATTTGCGTAATGCATGAAACATAACAAATGAATTTAAATCACCTCGATCAAAATCAAACTAATAAAAATATTCTCATATATATACTTAATATAAATCTGAAATTTCAGTCTATATGCATGATGAGGTTTATCGACAATACCTCTAATTTCTTACAAAACTTTAGATTTCTTCGCTAATTAGATGTGATTAGTTTTCAATCATTTAATATAGTGATGCTAGTCTGAAATGGCGATTTGTTATTTCAACGTGTTAGTGTTTGAGAATGTTTTGTGAACTTTTAAAATTTAATTTTAATGTGAATTTTTTTTATAACTGGCATGGTGTTTAAGTTAGAAAATTAAAAAAAACAATACATCTATATATTAGCAAAATTTAAGTGGAATCCCGTGTGAGATTAAATTATTACAATATAATTACTATTTCATCCTCTAACCATTTCTGCCCACTAATGTTGCAAAAGAACCCAAAATAACATGCATAACCGTAAAGTTGTAATCAACATGCATTTTCAAAATATACAAGACTATACATGTTTTAATGTGATGTAATATTTAAACCCGTCACTAGCTAGATCGATCTAATTATATTTATTCTACTAACAAAATTAAAATTTAAAAGCATGAAATAAAAAAAGACCTTCCTTCTTCTTCGTGTGGATGATGAATAACAACGAAGTTCGATTCTAACAGAAAACAAAGTTCGTTTTTAAAATTTATCAAAAAAAGTTCGTTTTTAAAAATATATAGGTTTGCCTTCCAAGTTAATTCGCTTCTCATACATAGGATACATAGGGACACTAGTTTTCCCCATATATACCTCTATGTTTAGATGCCTTGGACTAGAAGCCCCTTTTACCCATATAAATTCATTCGGGTTAGTTAAGTACGATTGGCGATGCTCTTAGAATTAAAACAGCAAACATTACGAGATCCTTGATATGAAAAGAAATAGTTTTTATGTTTTTTTTTTACCTTGTAAAAAATAGGTCAAGCTGCTACATGTGACATCTGCACTTTAAAAATGATAATAATAAACTTAAACTAGCAAGACCGTCCAACCCCCTACATGGTATGATGAGATCAACACTTTAATAAAGAATTATTATAGTGTGCAGTTTTGAGTTTGAGCCATATTAGGCATATACACTCAATTTAAAGCTTAAACGGGAATATAAAAGTTATGGCAAACTGGGTTAGTAAAATGGTTTATCCTATCAATTTTATTTTATTTTGAAAATTTTGATTCTTATAATATAGGAGTAATACAATTAACGATAATTTATTAGTTTTATTCTAAAAAACCAAAATATCTTATTTAAACTTGAGAGACTCAAATTAAAATGAAGGTATAAATTGAGAAAAAAATATCATACTTCATTTACTCATAAATGCAAAGTTTATTTACCAAACTCAATTGAATTAAGAATATTATTTAAGTTTGCTTTAATTTCTCTGAAACATCAAAATTATCCTCGAATAATTTCATCACTCTCTCTTCCTTGATTTTAACTAGGGTCTAGGGGTATCAATGGCACAACCAGATAAGATAATGACAAGAATTAAAAACACATCTTTAATTAAGATCAAAATTAACCCTCCAATGCATGTATATCTAAGCATCAAACCTTTTTTTTTTTTTGGCCATAAACATCAAACCTATACTTTCTTTTTTCCAAAAGTGAAGAATATAATGGGGAATGGAGGAGCATGTGAGTAGGAGGAAGAGGGTAACATGGAGGCACGTAGGTGAGGACTGTGGGTGGGGCCCAGTGGGAGGGCGACAAACAGACCAAGTGGCCCAATCACTGTTTTCTGTCTCTCTTGATCCTTCTTCCTTCAACATTCCCCTTCTTTTTTTTCTTCTGTTGTCTCAATAAATCTATTATCCCCTACCTTTTTTCTTAACAAACCAACTAATTACATATACATTACTTTTGAATTTTGATCAGTTAGTTTTTCCTAAGAACATCTATATATCCATGCTT
This sequence comes from Mimosa pudica, assembly GCA_029929735.1. Taxonomy (NCBI): domain Eukaryota; kingdom Viridiplantae; phylum Streptophyta; class Magnoliopsida; order Fabales; family Fabaceae; genus Mimosa; species Mimosa pudica. The sequence continues at coordinate 11,900,714 of JAKELP010000030.1, read as the reverse complement.
ATAACATTCCTTTCACATACAAGAAAAATTGTCTGTTTGGTTTACTGGAATTGATAAATCGAATTAGATGTAGGAATTGAGAATGATAATTTCCATATATCCTGGGCTTCACAAACTTTCTCTCTTCAACCAAAACTTTTCCTAGGCTTCACAAACTTTTACATCTCATCATTAACTAATTTACCTTTACTTTCCATTTTTACCCCTTTACCCTCAATTCTCACATTCAATTATATTTTAAAATTTCAATCAACCAGACGGACTCTTAAACTCGATACTATGCTACAAACTATATATATATGTGTGTATATATATATATATATAACTAAACAGAGAAAAAATATATGAGAGAAGTAAATAAAATTCAAATGATATCTCCAAAACATGTTGGATAAATAATAAACCAGCTTTAAATTTAATTTGCTTTACCCTTTGATATGTTGAATATTAATTAGACAAACCCCTTTTAATCTTATGTTGATATTAATTCAATGATTAAATTCTACGATTTATGAGCATCATATTTTCATCATCTATAAATTTAATTGGGTCCGATCCAATAACTTATTTCTCAAATAAACTTGTCTAGGATTCTCGTCATGCCATTCTCTACTTAATAAGGCACGTTCAAAGCTCTGCCAATAAGTATCTCCATTTTGAATATCAAATAAGCCAAAGACCTTTCCATTATGTAGTATCCAAAATAAGGCAACAACGGATAGTAAAAAAAACTATTTTCAAGGCTCATCATGCCGTCAATCCTTTTATTAATATTTATACAAGATTAAGATTAAAACTCAAAATTGGAGATCATTAACTGAAAGTTGGGCTTAACAATTGAAAGTTGCATCACATGTTAGATGGAGTGATATATGTTATATGTGCGAAAATTATTACACCACAAACATCATAGTTGGAGCAGGCCCCTAACTTTTTTTATTCCAATATATTTTTTCTACTTTCAAACATTTGGTGTAAACTAAAAAAAATAAAATGTAAGATTAAGAATATAAAAATATCCAAATTATTTTTAAATACTAACTATTATGGACGTAACTCAACAGTTTGATATTTAACACATATATAGCAAGACAACAATCAAATAAACATCAAGTCATAAATAGTTAAATAATAGGTCTAGTAGTTCATTGTCTACGGACCAAAATTAAGCAAATTATTCCATAAGGTCTACACACTATAATAAAATAAATTATACATAAGATCCATACACTATAATAAATTAAAAAAGGGTTAAAGTGCAAAAGTGCTCATGTCATTGCCATGAAGGAGCAAAAATAACTATGTAAAATAATTTGGAGCAAAACTACCCATGAAATTTCAAATGTGGGGCAAAAATGCTTATTTTGTTAAATAATGTAACTTCCGTTTATTATTTTAGGTTTAAAGTGTCAAAATGTCAAAGTAATTGTCGCGGGGTGTGAAAATACTACCCATGTGAAACTTTTTTGGAGTGAAACTACTCGTGAAATTTCAAAAGTGGGCAAAAGTGTCCATCCCATTACATAATGTAACTTCAGTTTGTCATATTATATTATGCTCCACTCTCATTCCTCTTCTTTTCACCCACCAAATCTCAATTCTCTGAACCATCATCCTTGACTTCCCACGTTCTCAACGACATTTCTTGGTGTAGCCACTTGACCATCATAAAATGAATTCTCATAATACTCCATGTAATTACCGTATGCCGCCATTCATCTGGCACCTTTCTGAGATCATAATCCAACTCCAAGTTCATATTTATTGTTGGTAGATTCCCACGACGGTCTTAAACAAGACAACATCATTTTCCTTAGGATCACGAATCTCAGCTGCCCATTTTCTCCATGGACATTGTTGAATTCTTCTGTATATGTTCTTCCTCTGCCTCTTGTCTGACTTCTTCATCTCCTGTGCTACTACTATTGCAAGAAATTAAAATCTCAATTATGAAGTCACAACGTGTAGAGAGTAAACATAACACAATGAAATAATGAACTAGTATTAGTGTATGAAAAAAGAATATTAATATATATAATGACTTGTAGAAAGCTGAGGACTTTGGAGGGGAATGGGGGAGAAGTCATCGTTGTTTTTAGAAGTGTGAGACTAGATTTCGGAGGGGATAAGACAACGATTACCATTACTTGGGATGAAGTCGGAGATGATGAGTGGGATTTGGTGTGTTAGATGGTGGATCTCCGGAGAACTAGGATTTGGTGGGAGGGAAGAAGAGGAAGGAGAGTGAGACCCAATATAATATAATAAATGGAAGTTACATTGTTTAACGGGATAGACACTTTTGCCCCATGTTTCAAATTTTATGGGTAGTTTTGCTTCAAAAAAATTTTACATGGATATATTTTTGCACCTTCGTGACAATTACATGAGTATTTTTGCACTTTACACTTAAAATGACTAACGAAAGTTACATTATTTAACGGCATGGACACTTTTGCCCCACTTTTAAAATTTCATGGGTAGTTTTGCTCCAAAAAATTTTATATAGGTATTTTTGCACATTCATGCAATTACATGGTCATTTTTGCACTTTAGCCCATAAATAAATCATTACATGAAGTCTTGTTCCTATTTTTTGTTCTTTTCTAAGTATTAATAATTAAGTGACAATATAATTATAAAAGGAATTTTTTCAAGAAAAATAGGTGTGCCTAAAGGGACGGCCCATAGCTTAACTAGTTCAAGTCTTCAGCCTTTTGGAGTCTAAAATAATAAAAACTAGCTCCCAAAGGTTTGCCTCCAATTCCCAGCTTTTTGAAATGACATAGTAGGCATGAGGTGTAATAGTCATATGCTTTGTTTTGTCAACTCTAAGCGTATTTTGAACACAAGTAATGTACAACCATACTAACTGATTGATGATGAGCTATCTTCAAAACGATTCAATTGCTTTTAAACCCATCTATCCATATATTTATAAACTACTTCATTTTCATTATGCTTTGCATTAGGGGTACTAAAAGAACTTCACACCTCAATAAATTTGCATTAAAATTTTATAATTTTACGATTTTCAATCCATTTAATATGCATTATATACCTCATGAAAACAAAACGTACACAAAAAACAAATAAGAGTAAAATTGCATATTGATATAAAATTTCAATAAAATGATTGATAAATAAAAAATAATTATCTTTTAATCTTATTTAAATTAGAGAAGAAGCAAAGCTGGGGCGCCGCAAAAGCTAATGAGTGGTTAATTGAAGGCGCGAGTGATGGCCAGTGAGAAGGAAGTGGAGTCCACTCACTGCATTGCCTTTTCTTTAATTTATTCAAAATTTTTTGACCAGCAATTTCTACATTTTTTTCACCTGAAGCAATTTCTTCATTCATATTTAGATCCTTGTTCTTTTCTTTATTATTATCCTAACTAATGAAAAAAAGACATTTCTGTGATACTTATAATTCCTTGCTTGCATGTGTCTGAAAAAAAATATTATGAAAGCCTTTTATTTGCTTCTCTTCCGTGAAAGTGTCAAATTAAACATGGAAGGAATTTACAAGTATTTTAAAAATTATTTTTTTAGCTATAAGATTGAAAGAAAATCTTATACTTACAATGTCATTCAATGAGTATGCCACGTATTTACTACGTGTCTAATCCAAAAGAAAATAATTATGCCTTTTTCTTGCACTGTCTGCTGTATGTCGAAATATTATATTTTTATCCCCCTTAATAGAATAAATAAAACAGGAATATCTCTCTTTCGGTGACCATCTTTTGCTGATCCCATGAAAAACGAGTACAAAAATCCTTATCAATAATCTACAAATCTCTTATCCATAACAGTGGAGTCTAAAACCTTGTACGAAGTAATCAATCGCGTTCTGACTTTTAACAATAGAGAGGGTAAATAATTACTAAACTATGCGTGGCATGTGTTTTTTATGGGAGTAATGAATCCGTTCATTTTTAAGGTGATTATGAATCTTTGCCCCCCAATTCACTGATATGATAACTTATCCCATGTTTAATTAGATGTAGTAATTGATAGGTGATTAGAGTTGCATGAATAGGGCTTTGGGGTAGTTAAGGTTGGGTGAAGAAAGGAGTGGGGCCGGGGCAAATTTAAAATCCGGCATAATTTGTAAGAGTAAATAAATTTAATCTGATTAATTAAATCAGAATGCTAATACTTTGATAGTTTAATTTGATGTTAAGATTGTTGGATTGGGAACATAATAATGAACGATTGGGCTGTGATAGAACACCGACTTCCATATCTTTTCTTTAACTAAGAAATAATCATCCCTCTCTAGCCCCACCCATGTTTTTCCTTTCCATTCTCATTCTTTAATTTTTTTTTATCGATCTATATATTCTACAATTTGCAACTCATTGATCAATGTTCATTGATCCCTTCCAATAATTATTAACACTAACTTATAGTAAAATCTAATCGAAAAGTTGATTTTAATTAATACTAGATATAAGATTATTATTATTAATTTGTAAAATACTTATTTCAAATCATTCTTATTATTCTTTCCTTAAAAATATTCATATAGATGAATATGAGAGGGGAGAAAAGTAAGAAACAAATATTAGGATGTCTTAGAAAGAAAATGCCATGTTATTTAGCCTAATAAACACTATTAATATAAACAAATTAGGTTAGTTTTCACATGAAAAATTAGATGGGTGTATATACTTGATAAAAACTTCAATATATTCATGCCAGCTAGCCATGTGTTATCATATCACATGTCTCACACTCCTTTCCCTCAAACTCGAGCAGAATTGGTCAGGCAAAAATATTCAAATTGATACAGCTAATAACATCATAGAGAAATTATGCAATTTTGTTTGATTCGGGCTATTAAATACATAACTCTAGTAACTCTAGTAAATTCTCTTTTGATGAAAATATATGCCGTTAAAAGAAAAGCAACAATAACATCACTAAACTTGTATGATGTGTAAGTTTCTATCACCAAATAACATTTTTTATCATTTCAATATTTAAGGTTGGGAGAGAGTATATTGACACTTAAATGAAACTGAAATGAGCGAAAATTCGAAACACCTTCATTCAGGAGTGCAATTCATTAAGAACTGTGTAATAGTATTACTAATGTTTTTTTTTTGAGGGGGGAATGTTTGAATAATTATGAAGTGAATGATGATGCGTCCACAAAAAGATTGGCGTGATGAGTATAATTGAGTGGTGTGTATATATAACGAGGATGAAGCACCACTGTAAGTAGAAATGGCCAATGATTAATTAGGGCGGGTCCAGCTAGCTATACATTCTTTTGCCTATACAGGGTGTTGAAGATGATTTATGTTCTAATAATAATATTATCTGCATCATCGCGACCATACTCATTATATAGATATTGTTAGTTTCACTATTGGGACCAGAATCTTAACATTACTAAAATATTCAAACTGGTTTTTCATGGTACCCCACTTGCTCCTGAATCATCCATCACCATGCATGTTCTTTAAGTGGGTTCATTTTCTTTGGGAAAAAAAGTTGAAGAACAACAAACATAAAATTAGCATAAGGATAAGAACTAAATCAAAGTAATAGTTAAGAGTGATGAATATAAAAAAATGGTAGCTTCTTAAGTGAGATGAACAAAGTGTGTGTGTGTGTGAGGGAGAGGAGAAAGAAGTTGAAGGAGCATGTGACCTTGATTAGCGGTGAAGTTATGAAATGGAGTTTGGTGGCATATTAGGGTCTTGTCGCTAATAGCTAATTTTATGCGCTTTTTACTGACAATCTCGCTGTCCATCGAAATGTCTCTTAAATCTAAAAATCAAACATTAGATTCTTCTTTTCTCTTCTGGGACAACACTTCTTTGACTATATGTTCCCGAAGCACGACATGCATATAGTACCAACTTGAATTTATATTCAGGCTCTTACTTTGACCAATAACAAACTTCCAATCTGGGTCACACTCTACTTACTTTCCCACATATCATTTAATTATATATATATATATATATATATATATGGAGTATATATATATAGAGGTTACCGTTTTGCGATATACGAAGAGTCTTAAATATCTAAATTTATAGGTAAGGATCTGCCATATCCATAAACATTTTTGGGTATTAATAATTTAATATCCATGAAGTGATATTTTATAGCAACAACAAATTTAATAGTGGGCTCTCAACACCCTTTAAATGTCTATACTAGACAGATATATACTCATCATGTCACACCACGTCCCAGCTCTTAAAAACCCATAACCATCTAAGCTATGTTGTCATACCCATAAACTTTTTTGTTTTTCTTAACACCCATAAACTAATAGGTCATTATGTGCCATAAACCTGATGTAACATGACATAAAGAGTATGTGTCTAGTCAGCGTGAACATTTAAGCTGCATTAAGAAACTGCCGTTAACTGTGTTGAATAGTTATATAAAATGCTATTTAATGAGTACTTAAGAAATCTAAAAAAAAAAATTATGAATATAGCAACTCCTTACCAATAAGTTTATGGGCACGACAACTTCTTACCAATAAATTTTTGGGTATTTAAGACATTTATCCTTATTTATGTCACGAGGCTTAACATAATTGACACAACATATTGTGACTAAAGGGGAAGAGAGGCACTTCCTCAGCGCTCTCCATTTCTAATTTTTATTTATCATTTGATAACAATATTGTTAGAATATTAAGTAATTATAAAAATAGATAATTAGATTTGTGATGGTAAATTTTGATTTGAACAGCTCACAACTGGGTAATTTATTAAAAAAATAGTTTATATTTTTCTTCCTTCTTATTCTCTTCAAAGGGCTTGATCTTGTTAAGGGTTTAGATTGATTGGTAGTAATGATGATTATTTAAAAAATATATCAAGTTGTAAGGTTTGATTTAAAATGACAACGTAAAAGTCAATGCAATTTTTGAATTTCTAAGCAACTATGAAAAAGCAATTTTGACTGGCCGAAATTAAGAACATTGATATTTGCGATTGAAGAATAATACACAGTTAATTTAACTACTGGATTATAGACAAGGATGCATGCGGTGGGATTGTCTTATTTTTGTTCGATTTTTTAATGAGTAATATTAGAAAGTGATGGGGTATGTGTATAGTGGAAGACAGAAGGTAACATATGTAAAATAATAGTGTTTTTTTTATCAAAATAATAGTGTTTTTCAACAAAAGGCTGTTAGAACATAAGATTATTTAATAAAATATAGATTTTTTTTGTTATAAAAGTGGATCAATAAATTAAGGCCTAGGTGGTAGGCAAAATCCTTTTGTAGGTGCCCGACGTGGGGACTATGTATCCCAGTTCGTTACCAAACCATATCGTTCGTTACCAAACCATAGTCGTCCCCTCGTTATTCTGATATCTATATGAACCACTTTTTCTTCTTTACTTATATTTCACCTAAATTACATCATTCTCCCTGAAGCTCATACTAAATTACAGAAATTGACACCCATCTTCCATTTTAATGTGCTAGTTCTATTACTAAATATAAGATCACTTTTGAAATTCAATTTGTTTCTAATAATAAGACCACTTTCTAACTTTTTCCAACTTTTCCTAAATTAACCTAATAATGCTTATCTATGACTATGATAACATGCAAGAGAGAGAGAGAGAGAGAGAGAGAGAGAGTGAGTGAGTATAAAGCTATATAATTGGGATAAAATGGTAATATCATGTGTAAAAAACTAACTTAACTAACTTCCTTAATCTATTTAAATTAAGGAAAGTGATCTTATATTTAGGAACGGAAGGAGTAATATATATTTTCTTCGAGATACTCCACATGTAATATTCCTATCAAACTAATCCGAATTGAATCAGTTATAATTCTTTAAAATAAAAATTTCTTTTACCAAGTACTTGATGTTGCGGAACTCTCAAGATTGAGCTAATACATAATTAATTTAGTATATTTTGAGTTAAGCTTATTTAGGATTCTTTTCTATACATAAGGAAGTAAAGCTTATTTAGGATTCTTTAATTTCAACCAGGTATAATTCTTAATATTTTAGTAACTTGTTTAAATTATGTCGAAATTCAGTTGTGATAAAATCTAAAGTCATGGAGAGAATTTTCCTAGGTTTTTTATTGATATTCAAATATTTCATATTCTCTAACGTTCAAACTTTCTTAGCTGATGCTGGAAGCATGTATTCACACTGTTTTATATATAATTATTATTTTTAAAAGATAATACTACTGTATACAAAATCTAATCTTACAGATTCATTCAAGTAGCTTAGCTATATAAGATGCGTGAAAGGTTCTGAAGAATATGTCATCGATAATTGGTATATCCGATCGACCGAAGTCACGAGAATGAATTAATGCAAAATTCCTTCAACAATAACATTCCATTATAAATAATCTTTCAATGTTTGGAACAATGAATGTGCATCTTTAATATTTGAACACACATGTTCCTCTAACAAATACTACCTTCGGTCCCTAATGTAAGAGTCAGCCGCCAAAAAAACGCTTCTTAAGAAAACATGTGAATGTTAGTTGGATGTCTGGAGTTAATGCTTCTTTTCCAAAATTGCTCATATTTATTATGTTACTTTTAAGAGAGAGAAATACATAACCATTAATAAATATGAAAGAGAGTTAGGGGTAAAGTAGGAAAAAATGCATTAAATGAGGAGAGAATGTGGGGTGAGCTCTTACATTAGGGACCAAAACCATTCAAATTTTGGGCTCTTACATTAGGGACCGGAGGGAGTACTAGTTTGCTTGATTACAAATTCTGATATATACTCACATAGACTGTAAAATAATCCACGCCCTGCTATGTATTATCTTCATAATTTATGAATGCAATCAATATTTACGTAGTATATATATTACTGAAGAATGCCACGTGTCCTAAAAGTCAACAAGTTTTTTCTTACAGAGTCTGAGATGGGTAGCCATGTGAGACGAACATGGAAATAGTTTAGAGAATGGAGGTTTGATATTCAAAAGGAATAAAAAGATGGGCACAATTCAGATTTGAAACTCGTGAACAAGATCGAAGAATAATATCATCCAATCCAGGAGAATCGTGTTCTAATCACAGCCTCATAAATCAATAACTGTATGTCATCTTAATAATAATAATGTTCTTATAACTTGATCCGCTCCCCTCCCATTAATAAAACAAGTTTGTTTTTATAGCTATTAAAATATAAGATCTTAATTTAACTTGTCTTCTAAATTCATATATTCTTTTTCAAACTAAAGGTTTTAATCACGAGAGTTTTTCTAGAATAGATAATTAAAAGTATTTTAAAGAAAGTCAATACAGATTTTTATCAACAATTAATATATTGAATTTTCATAATAAATAAAGTTTGTTATTTGATAATTTGTAGTACCTAAAAAGGATAGAATATGACCCTAATCTCTATCCTATCTCTGGTGCAGACATATCATGAGTGTTTCGGCCAAAAAAAATATCATGAGTGATGAATAAGTGGACCAAATTAGAGGCAAGAGAATGTGAGAATAAATTGCAAGGTCAAATTAATGTGAATCCACCCGAACAACATATGAATAATGAGTTTGAAGTGATGCTATACTTACCCCATATGCCCCATCTGGTTGGATATATATCCTCGTCCCCCACTATGTACATGTATAGATAGCTACATAATGCTTTCCTCAGTTAAAGATCCATAACTATCACATTATCCTCTCTTTCCTTCATTCCTTCATGTTCTCTTCACACCTACTTCGCTTTCACTCCATTATTTTGGTCAATATCACTTCCTAACGGCCTTTTTTCATCCTCTCATTCATCCATTTATCTCTTGATTGTTTTTGGCAATGGAGAGAAAATAATTATAAGTTTTTTCTATATAATTAATATCAAACCATGTCATGCTCCCATATTGTTACTCATTCAAACGTTTGGAAACAAAAATCAAACTCTGCGCAACGCATGAATCCACGTCTAGTTTAAAAAATAGAGAACATTGACAGATTCTAGAATTATTTTTGTCTTAACTTAAGGGTGTTTTCTCAAGAACACAATTTTTTATTATGTTAGGCCCAGAAAAAAACATGACATGGTTTTGGAATCAATTGGGCTAAGGCCCATGTCAATAGAAGGTTAGAGCAATGCAGGGTATCTGATGGTATTCTCTTGAATTGTTCTCTGCCAATTCCTCTTAAATTTCTGCAACCGTCCCTTTTTCTTGCTTGCTCTTTTTGAGAATTCACTGCATTTTGTTTGACAGCTTTCTTTATCCATTGTTAGTATATTTCTGACATAATGCTGTGATTTTTTTTTTATCAAATACATAATGCTGTGATAAATCTTTGTAAGGACAGAATACGTCTTGATTAAATAAAATCATAGGGTATTTGCTCATATCTTTACACCCGTTACAGTTCATATTATGTTCCCAAGTAAGTTTAGACTTCAGATAATATTTGTCAGGCCAAAGGAGCATAAAATTAAAGGACTCCAGTTAAGTGAGCTTCCAAATTTTTGAATTATCTATATATAATATAATTGTTAGCTATCTTATCAAACTTGTAGATTTGGGTGTTTGTTACATTTTTAAAAAAATATATGGATTTAAATGACATGGAATAAATAAGAAATGATAGTTGATGAGTATTGTGTTTTGCGTATAAGGCTATAAGCATATTTTAAAATGAATGAATAAGCGCATTTATTTTGCAAGGCCCATTAATTACTTGAATAAATATTGTTGTCCAGAGGTTTGCACTTAGAAGGCAATCTTGAAAAACCTACTTGGGCCAAATTTGAGACTTCAGTTCACGCAAGACAAACATTTTTCAAGATGCCGTGAAAGATATATCCGGTTCGACTTATTCTTGAATTATTACCTTCCTCCTTCAAAATTGACTTCCACAATTCTAAAAGGCCATTCAAAAACTAATCTTTCCAATTCTAGTTATGTGATACATTTACTTTTTTTTTTTGAGAAAATAAGGATATAAAATTGATTAGTTTTTTATAATAAAATTCATGAAAGAGGTTTAACTCACCCAAAATCTAAGGGCATGGCCTCAAACTCATGATCGATTTGGGCCCCTAACAAATTTAATTATTTTAAATTACTTATAGTTACTTTTTTCTTTAAAACTATTTTATTCTACATATAAACTAAGTACTCCTCTGGTTCTATTTATAGGGCAGACATGCAGATAGAGAGAGAAGGTTTTCTGTGGTCCTACATATAAGTCACTTCATTATGGATGTATATGTTCAACATTTATTTATTATATGTTGATTTGTTTTCATGCAGTATAGTGGATATTATATAACGGTAGAACAGGAAATTTGTTGGATTTTAGTGGGAAGTTAATAGTGTTTAAGGTTTTTCCTGATATGTGTGAAACATATATATATATATATATATATATATATATATATATATATATGAAATGCTCTATAAAAAAGACCTGAGTAGTATCACTTAATCACATGTGTGTAACAAATATTATACTTAAGTAATTTAATTTACTTCCTTAATTTTTTAAAAAGTCAAAGTCATCATAAGAGAGATGGAGTTATAACATATGGCTAAGAAGACTGACCAAGACAGGTTCATTTTATTTGCAAGATCTGATATCAGCCCTACTTAAGATGAGCCGGCTTCATTCTTTACAGTTAATTCCATGTTGAATATCTTTTCCATTCATCTGATCATCAGTCCAAATCCACATAAGTCAAGATATACTTTCTTTCAATCACTTCAGTATTTTTCCAACAGTTATGCAATCTTTCTGTTTCGTCGTTTGCTTGTGTAATACTCTAACCTTTATTTTTTTATGTCATTTTGTCATTTTATAAAAAAAAAGACTTAGCAAGGGACTGTGTATAGAACGCAAACTATTAAAAAGGCTGAGAAGGGAAGGAAACTTCGTATCACCTTCCGTAGTCTATTCGATTTATATTTTTAAATGACCGATCAAACTATCTAGTTAATTTGTAAGCATCTTCCTTTGTAGTTTGTATACGTAGATTCATAATCAGATCTGTTTCAATAAACTTATCCTCGTGAGTCTGACTTTTCTAAAAGTACGATTATTATTAGGGAAAATTAATTTGAGTCCCCCACAGGGGACTTAATACTAGAAAAGTCCCAAAAGTTGAAAATATTAATGTAGGGTCCCAAGGGACCTCACTTTAATATACTTGAAAAGTGAAAAGACAGTTTTGCCCCTCCATTCTTCTTCCCACTCCTAAATTCTCTCTCTTCTCCCTCCTCCTCCTTCTTCCCCACTCCTCCACCCCTCCCCCGCCCGCCGCCGCATCCGACCACCGCCTCCACCTTGTTCCTTCCACTCCCAACACTCCCCCCAGTCGCACCTCCCCCTCCCCTCCCTCATCCTTCTCCTTCAACTCCAAGATCCACTCTTAATAAACCTTATAATAATAAGAATAGAAGGAATTTTTCTGCATCTAATAAGTCCAGTAATAATCTTTTCCGATCTATGTTACCTCGTACCCCAAGGAAAGCGTGCGTGCCCCTTCTCCTCCTCCACCAGCTTTGTCATTTTCTTCTACTTCTTCGTCTTCTTCTTCGTCCTATTCACAATCTGTGCCCTCTACGCCGGTTAGGCGGCGTCCGAGGAAGGAGAAGAAGGAAGATGAAGAAGAGGATGTGTATGATGCACATGGTTCTGGTTTGTGTTTTGATAATGCTGCTTTCAGAGGCTGTTATTCTTCCATGGTCAACAAGCTGATGCTCCGAGATTTTCTCTAATCACATATCCTCTTCACTAAATGACTAATGTTTTGTGTTTTCCCTTATATAAACTGGTAATCGGTTCCTTTTTTGGATCTATTACCAAAAAATGGAGGTTGAAGGAGAAAGGTGGAGGCGGTGGTCGGATGCGGCGGCGGCGGAGGCGGGGGAGGGGAGGAGGAGTGGGGAAGAAGGAGGAGGAGGGAGAAGAGAGAGAATGGAGGAGTAGGGAAAAAGAATAGAGTCGCTAAACTGTCTTTTCACTTTTCAAGTATATTAAAGTGAGGTTCCTTGGGACTCTACATTAATATTTTCAACTTTTGAGACTTTTCTAGTATTAAGTCCCTTGTGGGGGACCTCAAATTAATTTTCCCTTATTATTATTATTATTGTTGTTGTTGTTATTAAGCAAAATATAGTTTCCCTTCATGACATTAGATCGAGTGTAAAAATAGGCAAATGTTTTAACACTTTTTTGTTGATAAATAATGTTTTAACACTTTTAAATGTATAGTAGTTATTAGGATTTAACACAAAAAAGGCATTGGATGTTGCGTTTTGTCTTGTTTATTTTAAAAATCATTTAAGATTATGGAGATGAAAAAATAATTTACATGGGAAAAGGCAAATAGACAAGATCAGATGGAACAACGTTACAGCAGAGCATCGGTTTAACTGAAAATATAAATACAGGTCACTAGTTGGCCAAAAAAAAAAACAATACAGGTCACTAACATATGGGGGTATTAGTGACATTTTAATAAAATTTTTCCCATTTTGAAATTTAATTCAATTTTTCGTTAGTTTCAGAACATAATTTTCTGTTTTAAATATAGTTAAACTTGTAATTTTTTATTTTAAAAATTAATTTAGTGACTTGAGTAATTGATAGAATCTGAAATGTCTTGGACTTTTTTTTCCAAATAATTTAAAAAGCAATACTTTGTCATGAAAAGTCTCAGTGCTCAAGACTTGGTTCCTGAAAAGTCTACTGAAAGTTGGAAAACAATTTTCAAAATAAAAAATGTTGGCAAAAAAGAAGAGTCTAATAAAACCAAAAGGCTAGAATATGTTTTTGGTCCCTTAACTTTGGAGAAAGTCATGTTTTAGTCCCTTAACTTTAAAAAGTGTGTTTTTAGTCTCTTAACTTTGCACAAAATCATCTTTTAGTCCTTTAACTTTGAAAAAAGTGTTTTTAGTCCTTTTAAATTCGGTTAAAATATGATTTTGATCCCTTAATTTTGCACAAAGTCATGTTTTAGTCCCTTAACTTTAAAAAGGAAGGGACCATAAACATATTTTATCTTGTTTTGAAAACTAAAAACATCATTTTGTTTAAAGTTAAGGGAGTAAAAACACATTTTTCAAAGTTAAGGACAAAAACACACTTTCTGTAAAGTTAAGGGACCAAAAACACACTTTTTAAAGTTAAGAGACCAAAACATGACTTTCACCAAAGTTAAGGGACCAAAAACATACTTTAGCCAAACCAAAAAAATATTATTGCCTTCAAAAAGGATAATGGCGCTAAAAAGGATAAGCTCAGCAATACTCCATAGTCTAAAATCCTCAATCGTAATGGCTGTCACCTTAACTAATCAATAAGACTAGAACTATAAAAAATATAAACAATTAAATCAGTTGCCAAATTTACTTCCTACTTTAACCATTTCTTGAATTCTTTCATCAATGGAACAAGTCTCACAAGAATGCAAGAATTCAAGTGCATTCTACCTATTTGCTCTGCATATTATGGTCAAACGACCCATGGTAGATTTATTGTCATTTGATGAAGGTTTAATGTAGGTAAATTTGGCGAGACTATGAGCTTGCGAAAATAGTGGAAAAATTAAAGCCCTAAAAATGGTTACCGATCTAATGCATCATTACATCCCATTGTCAAAGAAAAAGGGTGATTCCATGCTTGTGAATGTAATTACTGGCTTCTATTTTTAATATAAAAGTTAGATGATTATATATATTAAATAAGTGAACTTAAAATATGTGTTGGCTTCATAAAATATATATTTTTTATATAAATAAAATATATTTTTTTAATCAAATGTGTGTTACTACTCTAATATAAATCTTCAATTCTTCATACTTTAAGCAATTAATGGGATATTATATAAAACATTTTGTAAATTTGAGATAAAATAAAGAATGAAATTTTATATCAAAACAAATATGAATTTGTTATTTAACTCATAATTTTTTGGGACAGAGTAGTTGTGTTGGATTTTCCTCCTATTCTTAAATAATGCCAATATTATGTTGTGTTTTCTTTCTCATGAAAAGACATATAAGATAAAAAAATCGGCCAAATTTTATGTATTTTTCACATGCACCACATAATTAAATGTTAATTTGGAGATTTGATAAGAAAGGAATCGGATTTAGTATAAAAAATATTTTTATGTACCACATAAAATATGTATTTTTCACATGGTACAACTTACAAGGACCCATTGCCTAACATGAGATAGCTTCCACGCTATGTACAAATCCAAATCCACCATTTTGCTTTCTTCTTCATCCCTTCTTCTACATAAGAAAAAGAGAAGAACATCCATACAAGTAAAAGAGGTAGCGAAAGAAAGAGAGAAGTATAGGAGAGAAACAATGGTTAAGGATCGAAAAGTTGGTGTGGCGATGGACTTTTCAGGCAGCAGCAAGAATGCTCTGAAATGGTCCCTTGATAATTTGGCTGATAAAGGTGACACCTTTTACATCATCCATATATCCGACAAATCACTCGACGACTCTCACAAACATCTTTGGGCTAAATCTGGTGCTCGTAAGTTTTCTTTTCCTATTCATATTATGAGATATATTCAACCATTTTACACAAATCAAAGAAATATAATGAGTCTTTTTTTATGGGCAAAATTAATGTGATTTTTCAAGTTACATGTGATATCTCTCCCTCTTTCCAATTAACATGCAATGCTAAAAATGACAATGAAATGTGTATTGTGTTGACTTTGATATAATACCTCACTAAAATATCTTGTTACCTCCTATCCGAGAGTATTTGGCTGTATTTTGAAACTCGATTTGATTGATTTTTTTTTTCAAATCTCCCCTGTTTCATACACTGGTTTTTCTTCTTCACATTTTATCTAATTCTTTTTGGTTCCATCTAATTTCAGCTCTGATTCCTTTAGCTCAGTTCAGAGAACCTGAGATCCTGAAGAAATATGATCTTCAAATTGATATCCAAATTCTTGATATGCTTGATACTGCTTCCAGACAGAAAGAGGTTGTTTCTCTCTCACAATACCTACTTTTTATTTAACTCTATGTTTTCTGTTTGATTTTTGTGGAACAAGAAGTTCAAGGTATGAGAAAAACGATGATATTGTAGGTGAATATTGTGACGAAATTGTATTGGGGTGATGCAAGGGAGAAAATTTTGGATGCTATTGACGATCTGAAGCTGGATTCTCTTGTCCTGGGCAGTAGAGGTCTTGGTACAATTCAAAGGTTACAAAATCTTCAAATCCCCTACTTTAATTTTACTCTTCTGGTCATATTAAAACTTATGCTATTATGTAGAGGTGTTACTATAATCTACTTAGGCTTAAGTACGTTTTTAGTCTCTTGATTTTGGAGAAAATGATGTTTTAGTCTTTTAACTTTGAAAATTATCTTTTTGGTCTTTAAACTTTAAAATAAGTCATGTTTAGTCCTAAACTTTGAAAAGTGTGTTTTTAGTCCCTTAACATTAGATAAAGTGATGTTTTTAGTCCTTTCAAAAAAGGTTAAAGTATGTTTTTGTTCTCTTCCCTTTTCAAAGTTAATGGACTAAAACATGACTCTGTACAAAATTAAGGACAACTACAAACTTTAATCCAATTTGAGAGGATAAAAAACGCATTTTCAAAGTTAAAAGACCAGAAGATGACTTTATCAAAGTTAAGGGAGTAAAAGCTGACTCTCTCTAAAATTAATGAACTAATAACATACTTTAGCATTTACTTATAATGTTTTATATATATTTATGGAAGTGTTGTTTATTGAGACAGCAGGATCATAATGGGAAGCGTGAGCAACTATGTGATGACACATGCAACTTGCCCTGTGACAATTGTGAAGGATTTGAGTAACAACAATAAGTAGAGACATCATCATTCATTAAATTGGGACGGTGATGCTACATTGAATGTTTCGTGTTGGTTGTATTTGATCTCATCTCTTTGTTCGTCATCTTCTGTATATGTGATGTTCCGAATTTCCACCCTTTTATTTTTTTTTTATTTTTATCCTTCTCTTTGAAAGAATAAGGCTTTGTCTGACATGGGGCTGGAGAACAAAAAAGGCCATTTCGGAGTAAAAATTGAGTGAAGCCTCAAAATGATGATAATGACTATTAAATCAAATATAATTTGAAGTTAAATAAACTTTTTCTATTTTTTTTCATTTATATGTTTTCTTTGTATATATACAACTTTACGTTATTTGACTTTATTCCTAATTTTGTTTGTAGAAGTTATTCAAAATGAAAGCCACTTTTGAAAACGTTAGCTTAAACATGTCCTAATGCAACTTAAACTCAATTATCGAGTAAGCTATCCACATTTAAACTAGTGACCGAGATATAGTTTCATTTTCAATAGACAACTACTCGATACAATGGCCTATTAGATCACGTGATTAGGCATCACGGGGTAATCATATAATAAAATGTAACATAATATAATTGTCTGATAATGATATTCCGATGGTTTAGATAATACCATAATGAAAAGCACTGATATTGAATTTGTTATAAAAAACTTATAAGGATAAAAGAAAACATCGAGATTTTACTATTACAAAAGAAAGATGCATATGCTTTTATTTGGGAATGATATTACAACATAGGATAATTAACCCAAAGATGAATCTTTTTATCTGTTTGGAAGCACCAATGCTCTGAAAGCGGCTTTTGTAGTATGCAAGAAGAAGAAGGTAATCTTTTGGGGGCAAATCTTCTTTTTAATAGGATGTTTCAGAATTTCATAACTCCATTTCTTAAGCTTTGGGAATTTCTCTTCACTTAACAACTCAAGGCCACCAGCTTCTTCAATTAAAAGCAGCCAAAAAGCTAAGAACAATCCTGCAATGTCCACGTATCCAATAGATTCTCCAATGAAGAATTTCTCTTTCAACTCATTTTCTAAAATTTTCAAAGCCTCCTTTAGTTCTCCCCTTTTCTCCCTCTCCTCCACATCAGAATTCCAGTTAAGCTGCTTTGAATATACCAGGCAAGACCTAAGTTCAAACAATTAAAACACTTATTTAGTAAAATTTGTAAAAAAAAAACACTTATTTAGTAACTCGTCATATTCCTATAAAATTTTGAAGCATATATACCTACACAAGAGAAATTTATTAATCTTTTATTTTTATAAATATTATTGTTGGTCCTTGCAGTTAGATCGAATTTTAGCTTTGATCTCTATATCATTATAGCTTCATAAGTGCTTGATTATATTTAAGTTAGATCGAATTTTAGCTTTGATCTCTATATCATTATAGCTCATTCTGTTATGGTGTTTTATACAAAAATTCAACGGTTATGGCATGTATGGAGGAGGTAAGAAGCAATATCTTTTAAATAACAACAAAAAAGAGTGACACCTATAAGCATATAATGAGGAAAAATGGACCAATCACGACATTGATAGGAGATTTCAAGTTATATACTTCCTCCCCTCTCTAATATAAGAGCTAGCCGCAAAAAAACGCTTCATAAGAAAACATGAGAGTGTTAGTTGGGTGTCTGGACTTAATGCTTCTTTTCCAATATTGCCCATATTTATTATGATACTTTTAAGAGAGAGAAATACATAAGCATTAATAAATATGAAAGAGAGTTGAGGCAAAATAGGAACAAACACATTAAATGAGGAGAGAATGTGAGATGAGCTATTATATTAGAGACCAAAATCATTCAAATTTTGAGCTCTTATATTAGGGACCGGATGGAGTATTAGATAGATACTCCCTCCTGTTCCCGTAATATAAGAGTACAAAATTTGAATGATTTTGGTCCAAAATATAAGTGCTCGTCTTACATTCTTCCATCATTTAATGCATTTTTTCTACTTTGCCCCTAATTATCTTTCATATTCATTAATATTTATGTATTTCTCTCAATTAAAAGTATCATAATAAATATTAGTAATATTGAAAAAAAAACATTAAATATAGACATCAACTAACTAACTTTCACATGTGTTCCATTTTTTTTTTGCGATTGAGTTCTTATATTATGAAACTGGTACATTTGAATTTTTCCATGGTGTAACATCTAACCATTTTACTAATATACTATATTGTTAAATAAATTTTCAAATACTTTCCGTATTGTAGATGACCCCAAAATACCAATAATTACTTTTCCTTTTAAAATATTTTCCTAAGTCCTAACTCTTACTTTCTCAAAATAGGGTTAATTAATTTATAACTAGATTTAAATATACCGAAACTTTTTTATGATTGTGAAATTTTTGAATGAAGGAAATATTTATTGAGAATTGAATTTTTGCATAAGCAAGTTATAACTTGCATAAGCAAGTTATAAATTTATGAACGAAGGAAACATTTATAAATTAATATATAGAGCCATTTATTGAAATTAATTTATAACTTGCTTATGCAAAAATTCAATTCATTTATTGAGATTAATTTAATACTTTCCATGAAATTAATTTATAACTTGCATAAGCAAGTTATAAATTTGACTTCTCTCCTTATCGAAAGTATTAAATTAATTTCTCGAAAAATTAGTTTCATGGTCATAAAAAAGTTTTAAAACATACAGAAACCTTTTTAAATATTTTAAAAGTTAACATATGAAATTAAAGTTATATGATTTTAAGCTTATTCAAAGAATTATAGTTTAAATAGACTTTTAAAACGCTTTTATTAGATCATTTTAGACTTATTAGAGGCTAAGACTCGGGCAAAGAAAGTCTTCATATAAGCTAGTCGTAGACCTCAACTTTAAATTTTTTTACAGGCTCAGACCTATTTATCAAATGTCTAACTAAGTCTAGTTTATTTCATCTCTAGTATTAAGATGAGACTAACCATGGTTTTGAGTAACAAAACCCAAACCCTAATGGGTTTTGGTATTAAAATAAATTATTTGGACTCCTCTTTGATGTGAAGCTTTTTTCAAAAATTAAAGCACTATCAATTCCTACATTAGATTTATGTAGACTGTCTTCAGATTGATGAACAGATGAAAATTGATTGTAAGTAAAGTTAATTAATTTACACGTATGATTGCAATTTAGTAAAATAATTTTAACTCTATAAGAATATAAACATACACGCAGAGAGTTTTAATAGTGTCACCTCTAACTTAGTCTCATAGACACAGTATTTAAATCCGATCAGTTCAATGTTCATATCTAAGAAAATTGGAAGAGAAAAGGCTGGTTTAGCTCATAACGTGTAAATTTCAATTAAAGATATACTTTGACATGATAATGGGGGAGTCATCAATATTTTTGAAGAAAAACTAAGGTCTTGATGGTAATAATTACTTTGAAATCAATCTATATAATCAATCCCTTATTTTAAATTTCGACGGCTGATAATGCTCCAGAAGATAGGACAAGGGACGGGCGATGGAAGTTGTTCATGACCAAAAAGACAAAATCCATCGCAACGAGCTAATTATGTTTATGTACTTGTTATTGTATGTACGTGGCCAGTGTATGTGGGCCTCAAGATGTTTATTTTATTGAGCGGATAAGATCATATATTCATAATCATTGGATTCATTGCATTAATACCACATCCCGGATCGGTTGATTTATTAGACAATTACAGTAGTCTGATCTACTGATTTATTCCATTACGATGTCGATGACTATTTTTACAGGTTATTGTTACATTTTTAATATTGTCTCTTCCCTACTAAGTCTAAAACCAGGCTATTGCGGGTTTGTTAAAACAATCATCAATTCAATATTTCTTCAATTAAGTTCTACCTTCTATTACTCAAATTTTAAACAAGATGTTTTTATATTTTTATCCCTCAAGTTTTTTCTCTCACAATGGTGATTCCTATGATTAAAGGAAAACTTGGACATTTTACTCCAGAAAACCAAAATCTTTCATTCAAAATTTAGAGGACTGAGAGCCAAAATGAAAACGACTTTGAAGGATCAAATATAATGTAAACTTGAAAAACTATCCATCAAATTTGTCTGTTTTATAAGATAATGTGTAGTTTATATTTACTTTTCTAACACAATATTTTTTTATTAATATATTACTGTTTAATGGATTATATATAATTTTTTCTTCATTTGATTAAATTATATTTTTTTTACTACAATAAATAATATTTTCATGATGTTTGAATTAACTTTGGTCAAAATATCATCACTAATATTAAAATTACAATTTCTACCAATTTAATAATTACCACCTCGATCAGCTCGAACTTTTAATCAAAAGATCTAACAACTTATTTTGTAATGATTGAAGAAGCTAAATTAAATGTTTAATCATAGCATATTGTGACATAGTTTTTTTTTAAATACATATAAATTATGTGTATTATTAGAGTATATATTAGTTTAAAGTTAGATAAGTTAGTTTAGAGAAAAATCATAATATTTTAAGCTAATTTATTTAGCATTTTGAATATCTTTAAGTTAGTCAATTATATTTTATATTAAACATTTAAGATATACTTCATTCACTCATTCCTAAATATAAGAACTAGTTGACTTTTTAGAAAATCTTAAGAAAACGAAATGATGAACCACATAATTGTAATACATCTTGTGTATTATTAGATCATATATTAGCTTTTAAGTCAAATAAGCTAGTTTACAGAAAGAATAGGAAAATCAATTTTTAGTTACATGATTTAGTTTTCTTAAGATTCTACAAAAAAGTCAATTATCTCTTATATTTATATTAGGAATAGATGGAGTAGTAATAGTTTGTTTTAACACCATGTCAAGGGCTTTATCAAAAAAGTTAAAAAAAAAACTCAACATGCATTAGAATATTTATATAAAGGGATAATGACATTTAATATATTAATCATAGCATATTGTGGCATTGGTTTTTGAAATACATATAACTTATGTGTATTATTAGAGTATATATATTAGTTTATAAGTTAGATAAGTTAGTTTGGAGAAAAATAGTAATGTAAATTTTTGAAGCTAATTTATTTAGCATTTTGAATAACTTTGAATTAATCAATTAGATTTTGTATTAATCATTTAAGATATAGTAATTTGGTTTTAGTATCATGCCAGGGGCTTTATCACAAAAGTTAAAAAAACTCAACTGCTTTACAGTATTTATATCAATAGATAATGACATTTGCGGATGAGAATTAAACTTTTCTTTTATTACAATGGAAGCACAAAACTCATACCATAACACATGGCTTCTCTCTGATAAAATAAAAAACACCTGGCTTGCTTCTTCTGGCTCACTATATCAGCAATATGAGCAAGAACATCATCAAACTGCACATCACCAACACCTACTGCCAATGCATGCTTTGCGAGCAGATCAGTAACACCATTTCTTGTCTCGGTTACACCAACTATTTTCACATCCCATGCACGTCTACAAAGAGTCAAAATCTCAACCCTCTCACGTGTTCTACAAAAGACAATCGGATTCAATTATTATATGCCTATCACGAGATTCCCAACTCCACTTTAACCCCAGAATTAAACTAGTTATATATTAGAATGAAAATATTTAAAAACACTAAAATACATATTTAATCATTTTCAATGGTTTGATGACAATTTTTTTTTGTTTTAACTTTAACTTCTCTACTTATTAAAACAGAAAATTTTAACTTGTTTAAGATGCAGGGAGCGACCTTAGCTCTCATACTTCACCACATTTATTTACAAGAATAGTTTTCATGATTTCTTATAGTCTAATACTCATGTTATTTATTTTTTTGGGTTATATATACTCTTGTTATCATTTGATTTGCAAGTTTTAAGTATTATTTTGAAAATGAGATTGCTTATTGATGAAGAAACTTTAACATTTCAAGGTTGTTACTATGGCTGAATTTAATAACTTTGTAGTAATTATAAATATGACAATAAGATTTTTTATTTGCATCTCCAAGAAATTACTAAATTTATAAGTGAAAAATAAATTTAGAACCAGATACTGATAGGTAGCACAAAAAATTATATTTTTGGAAGTAAATTTTTTTTGTCGACAATCAAGGTATCCCCACTCGACAAGTGAAAGACTAATCCTCCGCTGATTTGTAAAATTCTCTCTATGAGAAGAAGTAAAATTGAAAAAGTATATATTCACATTGGATATAAGAAAAAACAAAGCTATGTTGAGTTAGAATTTAATTAGATATTGGATAAGTCTACAACAAAATGCAAAGCTTGGATATTATGTGTAAGTTTCTTTCTCTGCTTTGAGACTTCAAAAGTCTTGAAGCCTTATTATATTAAATAGTTAACTTGAAATATAGACCTTTCAATAGTATTTATAAAAACATATACCTCCAATTCCATACATTACTCTTTAAAACTATTTAAAAATTATGTTACTGTATGTTTTAAACTGTCTTATTTGTGCTGTAAAACAATATTTTAATCATTTTTATCAATGTTTAACTAAAGAAAACATGCATCACTATTCACTCCCCTCCACAAGAGACCAAATCAAGCAGACAGTCATAGTAAAGTTTTAATTATTCCATTCATTCATAACTTTTTCATAGATGATGTAATCACTTGCATCACTTCATTCTCATGAAACTAATATTGATATAACATTCCTTATTTTCTTTAAAAAAAAATCGGCTTTGTTGCTCGACACAAGTACAGTGTCTCACCCCTTCACTATATAAGGAACTCAAATTCACTCTCAAGATCCATAAAAAACCCATTAACCTAGATCATACCCTCATTTCTAAAAAAACAACAAAGAAAATAAGCATAGCCATGCCTTCCAATCAGCAAGTGAAGCTTTTAGGATTCCAAGGAAGCCCATTTGTTGCAAGAGCAGAGCTTGCTCTGAAACTAAAGGGAATTCAATATGAATATATTCAAGAATCATTGACAGACAAAAGTGATCGTCTTATCAGGAACAATCCTGTTCATAAGAAAGTTCCAGTGCTTCTCATCAATGACAAACCAATCTGTGAGTCTCTTGTGATTGTTGAATATGTGGATGAGGCTTGGAGTGGCCACAACATTTTGCCTTCTGATCCTTATCACAGAGCCCAAGCTCGTTTTTGGTCCAAGTTTATTGATGACAAGGTGATTAATTTAATATTATGTGCTATTTATGAGTCATTTATATATCCTAAAAAGTAAAACCTTCTCATTAACCCTCTCTTATAATTAAAAAAAAAATTCAATTTTACCCCTATTTGAGAACCATTAATAAGTCGCATGAGAACAAACACTATAAAAAAACTAGTGCATTAACCAGGGAATTGGCCATGAGATCCGTTAAAAAATAAGCCGTTACTAAAAACTTAGCCATGGAATCTCTCATTTAGCCACTAAATAATTTAGATTTTATCGATAGAGTTACGTTGCTAAATTTTGTGGCTAATCAACTTTTTTTAAGTGAAGGGTAGAATTGTACATTCAAATAACAATTTAATTACTTGACCTATAAATAAAACTAAATGTAGTGTTTTCTCTCTACCCTATAAAATAAATATGAGCTTGTGGATCAGTTTGAGTTTTACCCTCATTATTTTCTCTAAGAACTGAAAATGATGAATCACTAAACAAGTGTTTTTTTGTTGGTTGATTTGAAGGTGTTGGCTGCGGCATTTAAAGCAGCATGGAACCCAAACAAGGAGGAGAGGGCAAAAGGTGCTGAAGAAACAAGAGAGGCCTTAAAGATCCTGGAAAATGAGCTGAAATTGAATGGCAAATTCTTCAATGGAAATTCAGTTGGGTTGTTGGAGATAGCTGCTCTCATCATCTTTTATTGGCTCCCCATAATTCAAGAAGCCAGTGAGTTTGATGCATACAACAGTCACAAATATCCAAACTTAGACAAGTGGGGTCAGGCGATTCTCAATGACTCTGTTGTGAAAGAAGTTTTGCTTCCTAGAGATGTTCTGCTTAACTTCTTCAAATCCTTGTTCCAAAGCATCATTGGTTCAAAGTAGGAGATCACAAGAATCACCTAAAATCCATCTATCTTTGTCGGTTCATTATGCTTTGTTTGTGACTTGTGAGAGAGAGTGGAAATAAAATATGTGTAATAATAAATGTGGAGTGTGTCTCAGGGGGGAATAAAATATGTATGAGGGAGTGGTGGGTTTCCTCTAGCAAGGGAACTTGACTATCCTTTGGATTTGGATTTTGGGTCATCGAATAATAAATAAAAGTATGATGTTTGTTATCGTTTCTTATAACGTAATTTTATTGCAGTATATATGCTGGACTTTTCTTATTTGTAATGTCCTGGTCTAGTGACTTTAGGGGAATCTCATCATTAATAAGTCACCTCTATAATTGTTATACATTTCTTTAGAAGTTAAATATGAGAGCCAGTTACTTAAGCTTGGTAAATTAAGGATGTTAATTAAATTAATATGACATTGTTTTTCTAAAGCACTATAACATTATTCACAAATTTCCTCTATCTCTTAATTATTATTGAGGGATCGGTATCAATAAGCCCCCCATAAAATAACACGCAGCCTAAAGCAAAACATCTAACAAAACTGGAAAACCTTATTAAAGCTACTAATAGTAAATGATTCAAACATGTTTTTATTGTTTTCGAAAAAAACATGTTTTTATTGTTGCGTGTAAAAATGTTAACTACTCTCTTACATTAGGGACAAGAAGCAAAATTAAAATCCTTGTCATTTCCTACTCATATTAGACCATCCTGTGTGCCTTGCCAATTCAGCTACACCTCACCAAAGGATGGAGTATTATATTGTAGGATCTCAGAATGATCTTGGATTTTTTTTTAGGTAAGAATGATCTTGGATTTTCTGGCAGAAGAGTGCAGCAGCATTGAACAGAGTTCTTCACTTGGTTTCTCTCCCTTGTTCTAGTACAATGCTCGCACGATGTTTAAAATGACATAGCTAAAGAAGTTTATTAGAACCG
This sequence comes from Mimosa pudica, assembly GCA_029929735.1. Taxonomy (NCBI): domain Eukaryota; kingdom Viridiplantae; phylum Streptophyta; class Magnoliopsida; order Fabales; family Fabaceae; genus Mimosa; species Mimosa pudica. Next base: position 11,874,886 of record JAKELP010000030.1, on the reverse strand, counting down.
TATTCTTTATATAAAAATAAAGCGGTAAAATATCTCTTGCTGGCAATACATTGGCACAAACGTTAGACATATATAATTAAGAGAATGAAAAATGTTTACTCATTCATGACGAGAAGGAATAAGTCATAGCGCTACCAATCTTCTTGAAAGCTAATCAAGAATTTATATCGTGAACGGGTCATACAGCGAGACTTGAGCTCCATCAATCTACTTCAGAGCTCGTACTATGTTTTATATAATGGGTTCATCGTGCCTATGTTATTTTCCCTTTCACTACAAGAAAATGAGATGCTAGTCGCGCATGAAATAGGTACATAGTCGCGTTTAAATTAGTGACAAAATAGGTTTGTCGTGTTTAATGCAAACGCGAGTTAAACTGTCGAAGCAAACATCCTGTCGCGTGTCAGAGATGAAAGAAACACGACATACCTCAAAGCTGCAGGAAATATAATATTAGTTCATTTATCGCGTATGAAATGGCTGAAACGCGACAATTTTAAACGCGACAAACTTATTTTCATGAAAGGGCGTGCCCATACGCGACAAAATATATTGTGAGGGAAGTTCAAATTTGTTTTTCAGTGCAGTGGCTGGAACTGAAAATTTTCAACCAAATCTAATTTTTCTTTTATTTTGTTGCATCTAAAATGTATTTATTTTAATATGTATATTTTTTTAGGGGTCCTTTTTTGCAATTTGACACTTTAATGTGTGACTAAATAGTAAAAGAGTCTTTTCTCCCAAATTTAGCTGGCCAAATGTTTAAAGCAACCTACAAAATTAAAGAACAAAATTAGCTTAATTCATATAACAATAGACTAAGAACATTAAGTAGTAGAGTAAAGAAAGTTAAAGAAGAGTAGATGAAATAAGTGCATATTTAATAAAGTGTGCAAATGCAAGTAGGCCATGACAAAATAATATAGGAATGTAAGTGAAGAATTAATGATAGTGGATAGGAAGAAAATTAGAAAAATTAGATGGAGGAGAAAGGAAAGTGGGGAGGGAGGAGGGAAAAAAAATGAGGAATGAGAAATTGAGAAGAAGTGAGGTATGTATAGGGAGAAAGTGGGGAGAGTGGAGGGAAATTTAAATTTAAATTTTCGTTTACATTTTTAATTTTTTTTAAAAATAATGTTTTGACGCGTATTTATAAAAGTAAACACGTCAACATTTTTTTTAAATATTTTTTGTCGCGTTTACTTTTTTACCTTTGCGACAAAAGTTTAGTTTTTTTTTAAAAAATACTTATAGAATATATGTCGCGTATTTTGGCGCGACAAACATTCATATTTGTCACGCCTTAAGGCGTGACAACTCTTTTATTTTTTTTAAAAAAAAAATTTAAAAGTAAATTCTGTCGCGTTTTGGTAAAATTAAACGCAACAAAATTTTTTTTAAATATTTTATGTCACGTTTTAGTTTTCAATACGCGACAAAACATGTAATTTTTTTTTAAAAAATAAAGTGTCGTGTTTGCTTGTTACGCGACAACTCAACCGTGACTAGCCCCATAATTTTTTGTTGTGTTTTCTCCAATACTCTCTCCTATATATGGTGACATATATTGCTGAAGTGGCAAGCCATATATGATGGCTTAAAATGAGTTGGAGATGATGAAGAAAATTTTCGGGGGTTGAAATATTATATAGGCGAGTCAAAAGTTCGATTATTACTGAATTATAAATGAGTCAAAAGTTCTAAAACTCAGCTGTAGTCACACACATAGTTGGATGGTTGAGTTGTAATTGAATCTATGGTTTAAGGATTCAAAGATTAATTTTCCCTAATGAAAAAAAGTTTATGCAATAAACATTTTGCTCACAATGTTGATTCCTATAATTCAACCAAAACTTGGACATTTTCTTCAAAATTTAAACGATCAAAACCATATATAATGAAAACAAGTTAAAAGAATGAAATATTATGTAATAATATATTTGAACACCTACTCATATATATTATTATATTATATATATTTTATAATTCAGACAAGTTACTCTAAAGAAAAAGGATAATATAAATTCTTGGAAGTAATAATTTATTCAGTATTTTTAATATCTTCAAATTATTAAATCAGATTTTTTATTAAACATTTAATAGAGTATATATTTGGGGGATTTGCAGTTTAGTCCCTGGTAACGGAAATTAATACTGGAAGGTCCCAATACATTCCGAAATAATTATAAAGTCCCAGGAGCCCTTTCCTGCAATTGTTTGCTTATCTTCAATGACCATTTTGCCCTCATAAGATGAAAGCATAGTCCCCTGTAGGGACCAGTGAGATGACAATCATCTTTAGTGAGGGCAAAATGGTCATTGAAGTTAAGCAAACAATTGCAGGAAAGAACCCATGTGACTTTATAATTATTTTGGAATGTATTGGGACCTTCCAGTATTAATTTCCCTTACCAGGGACTAAACTGCAAATACCCCTATATATTTTGGCTTTAGCTCATGACATGACAGGAGCAGTATCAAAAAAGTTAAAAGCAACTCAACTGCTTTACAATATTTATAATTTTGGGATAATGACATTTGCGGATGTGAATTAAACTAATTATGTATGAGAATGGTAATATTAAAAAAAAAAGCTAGAGTACGGATTTGAATCTGTTCAATGGTTTGACGGCTCTCTCTCTCTTTAACCTGTCTATTAATATAAACAGAGAAGTATATATAATTTGTCAATGATAGAATGAGCGCTCTTACTATATCGCATTTACTTTACAGGAATGGTTCTCGTGATTTATTAGTCTGACACTCGTGTTTTTCTTGGTAATAGATACTCATGTTGTTTAATTTGCAAGTTTGTAATTCTATAAATTTGTCAATGATATTTGTTTATTTATGAAGGAATATAAATAATTTAGCTTGTCAAGGATATAAATAGTTTAACTTGCTGTCAAGGATATTATGACTTTAGGTTTGAAACTCTCATTCTCCTTTTTTCTTCTTCATAAAAGTGTTAAACTTAGTGAAATAATATATATATATATATATATATATATATATATATATATATATATATAGACAGCGCAATAAAACCAAAAAGTATTTATTTGCATTAGGTGTGAAAAACAGAGGTAGTTGAGTAAGAATTTAACGAGATAGGCATGATGCTACGATGAAGATGTAAAGTGTTGATATGAATTATGTAGAAGCTAAGTTTATTTTCCACCATTAGTTATGTAAAAGTTTATTTTCCACCATTAGCCTCCCAAAGGCTTGAAGCCTAATTAATCAAATTAAAGTGTAGGTGCTTTAGTGGTATATAAAACATATATCTTCACAGGTGGCCGTGATTCCATTTTATCAGAATGATTGAAATGTGTTAACACACAACAAGAATCAGGATATAATGCGGTGCAATTTTTGTATTAGATATATATATATACCTCAAATCCCAACTATTACTCTTTAGTCTTTAAACCGTTCATGTGCTGTAATATATATTTTAATCTTTTTTATGTATAACTAAAATAAGCATGCATTACTTCCCTCCACAAGAGACGAAATCAAGCAGACAGTATAATATAGTTTTAATTATTCCATTCATTTCTAACTTTTTCATCAATGATGTAATCCCTTGCATCACTTCATTCCCATGAAGATGTTGACATATAACATTCCTCATTTTTTTTTCTTTCTTTGTTTTTTTTTAATCTGCGATCTCTCGCCCGACACATTTACAGCGCATCACCCCTTCACTATATAAGAAGTTGAACATCAATCTCAAGTACCATAAAAAGCTCATCAACCAAAGATCATATCCTCAGATCTCAAACAATAAAAAAACAAGCACAGACATGGCCGCCAATCAGCAAGTGAAGCTTTTAGGATTCCAAGGAAGCCCATTTGTGGCAAGAGCCGAGCTTGCTCTAAAACTAAAGGGAATTCAATATGAATACATTCAAGAATCATTGACAGACAAAAGTGAACGTCTTCTTAAGAACAATCCTGTTTACAAGAAGGTTCCTGTGCTTCTCATCAACGACAAGCCAATCTGTGAGTCACTTGTGATTGTTGAATATGTGGATGAGGCTTGGAATGTTGGACAAATCTTACCTTCTGATCCTTATCACAGAGCCCAAGCTCGTTTCTGGTCCAAGTTCATTGATGAAAAGGTGATTAATTCAACACTTTCAGTTTCTTGCTCATTTTGTTTTCTTTCTAAAACTTAAAACAGGTTAAGGTGTAATATAAAAAATGTCTATTAATTTATTCAGGAGTTATTTTGTTCTGGAATTTTTTTGTCTTAAAATTTGCTCTGAAAGTTTCAAAATATAGTTATTTCACCTTTTATTGTTAATATAATAAAAGTCAGTGTCAATATTTTAACGGTAAAGAATGATATGCTATGTTTAGAAAATTATGATACAAGTGTGAGCAATAAATAAAAAACTTCCAAGATAAAATAGCTCATGGATGGAAGCATCAGATTGGGGCAATTTTTTAGCTTAACCCAACTTAAAATGATGAATCACTAAACAAGTGGATTTTTTGTGTTGTTGAATGATTTTTAGGTGTTGGCTGCGGCATTTAAAGCAGCATGGAACCCAAACAAGGAGGAGAGAGCAAAAGGTGCTGAAGAAACAAGAGAGGCCTTAAAAATCCTGGAAAATCAGTTGAAAGTGAATGACAAGTTCTTTAATGGAGATTCAATTGGGTTGTTGGAGATAGCTGCTCTCATAATCTTTTATTGGCTCCCCATAATTCAAGAAGCCAGTGAGTTTGATGCATACAGTGGTGACAAATATCCAAACTTAGACAAGTGGGGTCAGGCGATTCTGAGTGACTCAATTGTGAAAGAAGTTTTGCTTCCTAGAGATGTTCTCCTTAACTTCTTCAAATCCTTGTTTCAAAGCATCACTGGTTCAAAGTAGGGGATCACCTAAAATCCATCTGTCTTTGTTGGTTCATTATGCTGTGTTGTGACTTGTGAGTAAGAGTGGAAATAAAATATGTGTAATAAATATGGAGTGTGTCTAAGGGGGAATAAAATATGTATGAGGGAGTGGTGGCTTTCCTCTAGCGAGGGACTTGGACTTTGGGTCATCGAGTCATGAATATAATAAAGCTTTGATGTTTGTTATCGTTTCTTATAACTTAATTTTATTGCATTATATAAGCTGGACTTTTTTTGTTTGTAATGTCCCGATGGTCAATGACTTAAGGGGAATCTCATCATTACTTGGCTACATGTATGATTGTTATACATGTTTTTGTATGTTAAATATAAGACATATCACTTAGTCTAATCAAATCAAATATGGTAATAAAGTTAGTTCGCATGACATAATTTTTCTAAAGCACCCTATCATATACTCTTTCCGGTACTAATATAAGACCACTCTAACATTTTTTTTAGAGAAATTAAAGAAGTTAGTTTAATTATTTAATATTATCTGATGTTCCAAAAAAACCTTTATATTAAATTGAAAAGATCGTAGCAACATATGTAAGAGGTATAATTTGTTTGTTAAAAAAGATAAATAAGATTATTAGGGAAAAGATTGACGTATATGAGACAAAGTGGATAAGAGACTTATAATTTGGATCAAATTAAATCTTAAAAGTGATCTTATATTTAAAACTAAAGAAGAGAGTATTTACATGTTTCCTCCGTCTTTTACTTAGTTATTGTTGAGTGAGTGTTAATAAGTCCCGTACAACCAAAGCAAAACATTTAAAAATACCCCACAAAAACAGAACGAGCAGCTTTAGAAGCAAAACATTAATAGTTCACATCGACAGCCTTATATTCATGTGACTTTGCAACATTAAAAAGTTGGAGCTTAGTCCTTGAAGACAATGGTATCCACAATGCAACAGATGAATTTCCATTGCAGATGGCCAATTATTCTTGCGACCATGATCTACTTAACTCGTTGTAGGAGACCACAGGTAATAACTTTCCATGCAGGTTTTTGAAACTAAGAGGCAATGGAAGTTGGTTAATCAGGTGAAGCGACATTGAAAGCATTGAAGGTTAAAGTGTGAATCTGACAACAATAACACAACGAATAGATGTGATAAAAGTAGACAGCAACATTGCAAAATGAACCTCATAAAGGGCTGTTAATAAACTCAAATGTCATTATTGTATGTATCGTCACAATTGTGGAGCTTTGCGACAAAAGCTCTTCGATAACCTAATGTGACGGAAATAAATGTATGGCTACCTCATCCAACAAACTCTCTTACCAACAGCTTTGTATATCAATCTTATAGTAATAATCATATTTATTATTAACTAAACGAGTCCACCCCATAGAAACTGAAATCTGAGGTTTAAATTTGGGTTGGTCGTGCTCTCTGTTTTGATAATTGAATTTTAACTATAATAATCTCTACTAAATATATATTCCATCCAGCCATTATACAGGGCATGTTTCTTTCATTGCTTAGGTTAAAGATGTTAGTTAAGCAAATTGAAATCATATTATAAAACACCACAACCATGTACTACTATTTACACATAATATCCTTTGTTTATTTTTGAGAAATATTTATAAGGATAATTTAGGGAAATTTTGAGAAAAATTGGAATTTTGTTATACATTTGTACAAAACTTATATCCATAAGCATGTCTTATGTTTAGGAACAGATACAGTATGTAAATTTTGTTACCTAATAATTAAAGAATCAAGGCTCTTAAATACCAAAAGTTTTATTCGAATTGCGTGTGCATGTTTTGTTAGCTCTTGGACAGTCAGCCATAAAAGATTTGTTAGAATAATTTTGACAACTTCTTCTTTTTAATATTTGGCAAAATGATTGGTACTAAAAAATGATGTTAGAGTACAGATACCTAATCAGCGAAAAAGTTAGTACATATAGACTGTTTGCATTGACAACAACTTATTTGTCGCTCAACGCCAGGTTTGCTAAAAGATTTGTTAAATAAATTAATTATTTTTTTCCATTTAATTTACTTATTTAAATTATCTGCACTATTCCTTGTCGTAAAGCTTGCAGATTTAATTACTTAAAGTGTCTTTGGAATAATTGAGGATGAAATTGACCTTTGAATAAAATAATGAATCGGTATGATTATGGATGATATAAACTTTCAGTACAATGGATCTTGAACAAACATCTGTATAGATAAGATTAGCTTGTGACAAAATCATAACTTTAAATTGAAATAAAAAATTTGATATGATAAGGACCGCCATCATTATGATCAACTTAAAGAAAAACTAAGGGATTGCTAGTAATAATCAATAATATTCAAAAATCAATTGAATCTAGTCATTTGTTTTTAATTTCGACGGTTGAGAATTCTTTTAAGGAATTTACTTATTTCATTCTTTGATAAATTTTACATTTGTGATGTAATCACTTCCATCACACCAATTTACTATTTTTTTTACCTCTCTGATGTAATCCCTTGCATCATTTCTTCCCCGTCAAGATATTGACATGACAAATAAAAAAAAAATCTTCTAGAAAACAACTAACCTGTTTCCCATCTAATGTACAGTTATCCACCCTTTTTGAGTTTTTAATCCGGTATCCTGGGCCAGCCCCAATGTCACGGGGAACTCAACGGGCTCAGACTAATCCAGATCCGCACCGGGGCCTCCACTTAAGGGTAAAGTGCTGGCCAAGGGGCAGGCTGCATTCCCAGAGCTCGAACTCGAGACCTCTGGTTAAGCGGTGAAGTGAGGTAACCACTACACCAACCACGCTTGGTTTACACTTTACAGTTATCCACCCTTTCACTATATAAGGAACTGATTCAATTTCTCAAGTACCATAAAAACACATCAACCTCACATAATTTCCTCAATACTATAAAAAAACAAATTTATATAGACATGGCTGCAAGTCAACAAGTGAAGCTTTTAGGATTTCTAGGAAGTCCATTTGTGGCAAGAGCGGAACTAGCTTTAAAACTCAAGGGTGTACAATATGAATACATTCAAGAATCATTGACAGACAAAAGTGAACGTCTTCTTAGGAACAATCCAGTTCATAAGAAGGTTCCAGTGCTTCTCATCAATGAGAAGCCAATATGTGAGTCTCTTGTGATTGCTGAATACGTGGATGAGGCTTGGAGTGGCTACCCCATCTTGCCTTCTGATCCTTATCACAAAGCTTTGTCTCGTTTCTGGTCCAAGTTCATTGATGACAAGGTGATTAATCTAACATTTTTGAGTTTTGTCCTCATTTTGATATCTCTACGGAAGAACTTAAAATGATGAGTCACTAAACAAGTGTTTGTTTTCTGTTTTTGGTTGATTTTAAGGTGTTGGCTGCGGCATTTAAAGCAGCATGGAACCCAATCAAACATGAGAGGGAAAAAGGTGCTGAAGAAGCAAGAGAGGCTCTGAAGATTATGGAAAATGAACTTAAAGTGGATGCCAAGTTCTTCAATGGAGATTCAATTGGGTTTTTGGAGATAGCTGCTTTGATCATCTTTTACTGGCTTCCCATAATTCAAGAAGCCAGTGAGTTTGATGCATACAGTGGTGACAAATATCCAAAGCTAAACAAGTGGGGTCAGGGGATTCTGAATGATCCTATTGTGAAAGGAGTTTTGCCTCCTAGAGATGTTCTTCTTGGCTTCTTCAAATCTATGTTTCAGGGCATAATTGGTTCAAAGTAAGTGATTACGAGAACTACTTGTGATCCATCTATCATTAAGTTAGTTAACAATCCAGTGTTGTGTTTGGGAGTGTAAATAAAGTATGAATAAATGGGGTTTTCTCTTGCATGCATGCATGAGAACCTGAGTACTAGTGTTGTGAATGAGAGTGTAATAAAGTATGTGAAAGTGGGGAACTCTCTTGAGAACCTGACAGATCATTGTATCGTATCCATAAATTAATAGAGTTTCATTGTTTGTTGTCCTTTCGTAAATCTTATCTTTGTCGTTTTAGTCTGCTATATTTTTATTAGTCCGCTATATGTTATCCTTTGTGACCGAAAAAAAGTACGAGGGCCAGTTTCTCACTTAGAATCTCATGAACTCTAAGACGGTTATACAACATGCATATATCATTCTTTATTTGAAGTTAATCCCTTCTTTTCTATAGATAAAATATTTCTTTTTTTTTGGAAGGTAAGAAAGCAAATTAGATCATTAAATTATAACATATACCACATATAGTTAGATTAGATGTTATTTTATAAGCAGAATAAATTAATTTTGAGGAAAAAAAGATAATTATAAATTTTTTAAAGTGATTATTTTTTCGGCCTTAATTTATTGAGTTTTTATAATTAGCACGGGAGGGAGTATATATTTGCAAGAAAAAAGCGTTCTCTCTCTTTATTTTTTTTATACACACACATACATTTATTATATGTGTGTGTGTGTGTGTAAAATTCTCATTCTAGTTTGAAATAAATCTTGATGTGATATGAGGGGTTAGCATTATTTTGTAAGAAAATCAAGACCTTGCTGTTAATTAAGAAGTGCCTTAAAATTAATGGAACCAGTCCCTTGTATTCATTTTCAACGGTTGAGAATGTTTCAGAGGGATGAGAGGTAAAATTTGTTGCTGATGAGTTAATAAAAGACAAAAGGAACCACTTATTATTTAAAATAGAAAGGGCTACTTCTTCATAATAATGTAGCGGAACAATGTTCAAACTGCCACTTGAAAGGTGCTCATATGTAATATTTGACAATGCATAAACAAAATAGTCTTCAATGAGAGAATGAACACACCTTTTTTTTAAGAGATGAACACACCTAATAAAAGGAAAAAAACCAAGTGAATGACATTCATGATCATTTTTTTTTGTTATTAAAAAGAAAATATCCTCAGGAATTTATTTTGTTAAAGCGCACAAAGAAAGGTGGCCAACCTCGTTATAATCATCCTTACATATCTACCATGAAGATCAAATACATATATCTTTTAATAAAAAGCCCTACAATTTCTCTTGGATGTGAAAATGGATTCTTGATATCTATAATATCATTCTTATAAGGACTAATTGGAAAATCAAAGAAATATTGCTTTGCAAGGGGAACACACACACACACACCGAAAAAAAGTGATTGCAAAAACTAATGGAGATTCTAGCCTTCAATGAACTCAGTTTAATTTTCTCAATTCTGACAAAAAAGTTTAATTTTCTCAACAAGTGTAGCGCAATGTCTTCTTCAATATCAGGATCTATCAATCCTTTTCATGCATATCTTCAGATTGGTGCATTCTCTTTCTAAAACAGAAAAAACATATAGGGTCATGAAATAGTTTCAGGTTGTGATATCTCCAACAAAATTCCACAAATCCATTTCGTATGGTCACTTATAAATTCATTAAATAATTTGGTCTACATCACTAAAAAACCTTTGGTCCTTTTCTTCTTGCATCACTTTTTCACCATGAAGATGTAATTTAACTTTTAAATCCTCATTCACTTCAAAAAAGACAGCTTGTTAAGAATGACCAAATGAATGGAACATGAAAGCCCATATCAACAAGTGAGAGTTATAGTAAAACTTTCATTATTCTATTCATTTGCAAAACTATATTTTCTTACATTGTGATGCAATCCATTGCATCATCACTTCTTCCCCTCGTCAAGATATTGACTTTAAAGTCCTCATTTACTAAAAAAATACAGACTTGCTGACCGTCTCATCTACAGTTCTCCACCCTTTCACTATATAAGAAGCTAATCCTCAATCTCAGTTCTTCACTTCTCAATTTGCAAAGAGAAAAACATCCATATATAGCCATGGCTACAAAACAACTTGTGAAGCTTTTTGGATTCGTAGGAAGCCCATTTGTTGCAAGAGTGGAGATTGCACTGAAACTCAAGGGAGTGCAATATGAGTACATTCAAGAATCATTGACCAACAAAAGTGATCTTCTTCTCAAGTACAACCCTGTTCACAAGAAGGTGCCTGTCCTTCTTCACAAAGAGAAGCCCATTTGTGAGTCTCTTGTGATTGTTGAATATGTTGATGAGGCTTGGGCTGGCTACCCCATCTTGCCTTCTGATCCTTACCACAAAGCATTGGCTCGTTTCTGGTCTCGGTTCATTGAAGACAAGGTAATTCAACACTTCCAACTTTGTTTTAATTTTGTTCTTTTTCTTTAGTTACATGTATATTCCCGATGAAGACAATGCTATTTTAGAAAATATAGGTCACTATATGGGCAAGTTAGAGATTCAAACCTTGGTTTGTCATATTACATTTTGAGGACAAACCCTTTCAACTAAACACTTCTAACAAAATTTCAAACAATTGTTTGTCACATTTTGAGTATTATTAGCCCTTACTACTTGATCCTACCAGTAAGGATTTAAACTTTGGTTTGTCACATTGCGAGGACTAGCACTTTTTCACTAAGATCCTACTAGCAAGAATTCAAGCCTTGATTTGTCAAGAACTAGCTCGTTTCGCTAAACTCAATCTTGATTGACTATTCATTTTGTTTTCTAGCTAGGTAGGACTTTGAATTATAAGTCACTAAAAAAGTGTTGTTTTGTTGTTTGATTGTAGTTGTTACCTGCTGTATTCAAAGCAGCCTGGAATCCGGACAAGAAGGAGAGGGAAAATGGTGCTGAAGAATCAAAAGAGGCTCTGAAAATTCTGGACAAGGAGTTGAAAGGGAAGTACTTCAATGGAGATTCAATTGGGTTTGTGGACATCACTGCTCTGTTCATAGCTTTCTGGCTGCCAATTATTCAAGAAGCTGGAGGGCTTGATTTGTACCATGGTGAAAAATATCCAAAACTAGATATGTGGTGCAAAGAGATTTTAAATCATACTGTTGTGAAAGGAATTTTGCCTCCAAGAGATGTTCTCCTTAAGTTCTTCAAAACTCGCTTTTAAAGTATCTCTTATTTGCTCCCATGTTTGAAATAGTTAATAACTTAATATTGTAGTGTTGTGAATAAAGTGGGATCAGTTCAAAAAAAAAAAAGTGGGAATAAAACATGTATAAGCAGGGATTCCTATTGCTTGGAAACCTAGCTATCCGTTTGATTAGGATCACCGTACCATATTATGAATAAAAGTAGTATATTGTGTGTTATTAATCTTATTTTGTTCTTTTAATCTGTTAGAACTTCTGACTTGTTTGGTTTACGAAAGCACCAGGAGATATTTGGATCTCTTGTTACTTTTATATTGTTCTCATTATCCTATCCTCACTAATTGCTTAAAGAAAGTCAAGGGTCAATCCTCTTAAAAAAAACTTAGGAAGTTTTAATTCGTAAAGAGCTACCAACACTTAAAAACTTTTTTTATCTTAAATATCTTAGAACTATTATTTTTGTAGTTTTGATGTGTAACAAATTAATGGAGGTTAACTACACACGCTAATAGCAGCTAATGGACAACATACTACGAACTACTAATTCTAGATCATTTGAGATTAAAAATCAAAACTTCCGGGTTTTGATTGCTTCTTCAAGAAAACTTTCAAGGCATCATAGTACATTAATTTGAATCATGTCATCACCTATTCAACAAGAATTTAATTTGACATAGCAAACATGGTTTTGGCGGTCCATTAAATTTGGTCATAAAAGCTTACAAAATAGCACTTTAAGGGTATTTTACATCAAACAAAATTTTCAAATGCTTGTAGCTCCTCAGATAATTCTTGGCTATACATTTCATCTATCCTCAAAATTCATATTAGGTTTTAATTTAACTTTAATTTATATATATATCAATCCATTAATATTGATACCATCAATCTCATCATTATTAGAAAATATCACTCGAAAGTTACCATAGTATTCATAAGTTTAATGCTTTGATATGATATTTTAATATTTTGAAAAATAAGTTGTTGATGTTAAGGAGTTTAGATGGGTCAGTATTTGTTATCATTAGTTCACCGAATTTTGTCCTATTTCCAATTTTTTAATGTAATTGTTATTATGAGATTTTGTGTGAGATTGGTAACATTTTAAAATCCAATGAATTTCTAATAACATTTCAAAATCTTATTATGAATTTACCTCATCACCCTCTCAAGTCATCTTTGGTCACTGAATAGAGTAACACAGTTTGGAAGCAAGACAATCAGATTCGAAAAAGGAAGGGATATACAATAGACCAAAAGATGACTTGAGAGGGTGATGAGGTAAATTCATAATAAGATTTTGATATTTTATTTTGGGGGTGTCAAATTTATTAGAAATTCATTGGATTAACAGTCCTTATTTTATAGATTTGAGTATTTTAACTAGTTTGTTTGTGGCAATTTCCTTAGCTTACATGTTTATTTCTTATTTTTCTGCTATATAACAATATAAATTTATATGATATGGAATTTTAATCTTTCAATACTAACCTAGAGAAAAACGGAACAAGGAGAAGAAGAGTAAAACAAGAGATAAAAACAAACCAAATTAGTCCGTGGGTCAATGAATATGAGATCAATCGTCAATACCTATAAGATTGTTTATGCGAGTTTTGTCTTTTCACTATGGAGAGGCCCCTTTTAAACAAAGGAAATGATAGGTTTCAAAAGCATCTGCACAGTTCCCTTATCAAATTCCTCTTCAACAAAATTTAATCTGGTTGATAAAGAAGCTAGCTAAAAAATATAAGACTGTGAATTCAAATCTACTTATGTGTAGACATTATATGTTCGATGTGCAAGTATTTCTGCAAGAATTTTTTAAAGCGAGGTAACAAAAGAGTGTACTCTCTCATTGTAATTATGAGATCATTATGATTCCTAGCAAAAAAAATAAAGTGATCATTATAATTTTTTTAGAGAAATTAATAATGCAAAATTAATGGTTTTAAATTGTATACGGTTATCTTTTTTTTATAAATTACAATATAATACAATTACATTAATATGACATATGTCATAATTTAGTGGCCTGATTTGATTCCTTAATTTTTACAAAAAAAGTCAAATTGATTAAATATTTAGGAAGGAGGGAGTATAAATTATTTATGGGCAGTCCAAAGTAACCATTGATGGTGAAATTGATTATAAGTATAATTAAGAATAAAATATTTCGAACTAAAAAAAAAGATTTCTAGAAAAAATAGTAAGGACATATTTGGTAAATACCAACATCTTTGAGTTTTTTAATGTTAATGAACTAACAGACAAAATATATAAACACATTGTCACGATGTAGGAATGCACGATGCGTTTACATTATTTTTTGCCTAAAGTATACTTTCGATCCCTTATATTTGCATTAAGTTTCAATTTAGTCATTTACGCTTGAAAAGTACACTTTTAGTTCTTTTTTGTTAACACCGTTAGTTTAACTTAACGGAAAATGTTAATTTAACAATTTTAAACGGTTATTAAATACTGAAAAAATGTTCAGATTAAAATATTTGAATGTAAATATTCTTAATTTTTCAAAATTTATCATTTTTGGTCCAATTTCATTATAAAATAATCATTTAAAATTGTTAAGTTTGCATTTTCCATTAAGTTAAACTAACAGTGTTAACAAAAAAAGACTAAAAGTGTACTTTCCAAGCATAAATGACTAAATTGAAACTTGATGCAAACATAAGGGAGCAAAAGTATACTTTTGCCTTATTGTTTTGTCACCAATCACCGATAATTTCATTTTCTTATTTGTGGATTTACCGCTGTATATCTACTTATCAATAAGAGAAAATTTTCCATTTTTGTTAAAACTTTTTTCATTTTCTCATTAATTGTGATAAATGGTTAAATGAGGTACAGAAAATAAAATTGAATTAGGATTTTGATATTCCCCCTATAAATGTTACTCATACTAGTTTCCTAGTTAATTTTTTTAGTTTACAAGTTTCTTTGAAGCTCACGTTCTGCCACGTACGTTCATTTTGATCGATATAGATGATGTAATCACTTGCATCACTTTTCTTCCCCATCTAGAGTTTGACTTTTAAAAGTCTAATGTAGTATACTTCGAGAAATACGCTTTTATAGTTTCATTTACCGACTTATCTCCAATTCTCCACCTTCTTTAGCTATATAAGGAATTGATCCACGATCTCAGTGATCATAAAACCCATCCATCATCTTCCATATCACAGACCTTCAATTCTCATACACCAAAAATTCCAGCCATGGCATCAAATCAACAAGTGAAGCTTCTTGGAACCCCAGGAAGCCCATTTGTGGTGAGGGCAAAGCTTGCCCTTGAACTCAAGGGAGTGGAATATGAATTCATTCAAGAAACAATGACCAACAAAAGTGACCTTCTTCTCAAGTCCAACCCAATTTACAAAAAAGTCCCTGTCCTTCTTCACAATGACAATCCAATCTCTGAATCTTTGTTGATCATTGAATATGTAGATGAAGCTTGGACTGGCTACCCAATCTTTCCTTCTGATCCTTATCACAAATCTCAAGCTCGTTTCTGGTCAAAGTTTATTGATGACAAGGTGACCCCACACTTCAACATGTCTTGATATTTTGATTTAGCGTTCATCATACGTATTGCTCATCACATTGTAATTACCACAATTAAATATACACAAATATATAAGCACATGGTGGGCTCTAACAGGAGAGAAATTTTGGGGTCCACCGTGTGTTTATGTATTTATTGTGATGAGCAATATGGATGATGAGCACCGAATCAGAACCCGGTGTCTTGTTTGTTTTCTCTATAGGAAATTCATGAATGATTAGTCACTAAAAGAAGTTTTTTTTGTTGCTTTATTTTAGGTTTTTGCTGCATTGTTTAAAGCAGCATTGAACCCAGATGAGAAGGAGAGGGAAAAAGGTGCTGAAGAGGCTAGAGAGGCCCTGAAAATTCTGGACAATATTGAGCTGAAAGGGAAGTTCTTCAATGGAGATTCAATTGGGTCTGTAGAAATAGCTGTTCTATTCATTGTTTACTGGCTGCCCATAATTCAAGAAGCAGGTGGGCTTGATCTTTACAATGGTGAAAAATATCCAAAGATAGAGAAATGGGGTCAAGAGATTCTGAATCATCCTGTTGTGAAAGGTGTTTTGCCTCCTAGAGAAAATCTCCTTGCCTACTTCAAAACTCGCTTTCAGGGCATCTCTGCTTCAAAATAGATACGATCACAAGAAT
This sequence comes from Mimosa pudica, assembly GCA_029929735.1. Classification (NCBI taxonomy): domain Eukaryota; kingdom Viridiplantae; phylum Streptophyta; class Magnoliopsida; order Fabales; family Fabaceae; genus Mimosa; species Mimosa pudica. The sequence goes on along the minus strand of JAKELP010000030.1, from coordinate 11,858,877 downwards.
TACACGTAATCCATGTTTGATTTAAGTCAATGATCCTGTGTTTGTGATTGAGACGGGAAATAAAATATGTACAAGCTAAGTGGGATTTTCTTTTTCAAGGAAACCTGACTATCCGTTTGGTTTGGATTATCTTATCATGAATCAAGTTTGTTTGTTGTCCTTCCTTAGAATCTTGTAGTTTTAGTCTGCTATGTTTCCTTATTTGTATGGTTTCAGCCGGCTCGTATTGATGGTGTTGTGTCTTTATAAATCTGATTGAATGTGAGTTGTTTAGTTTGTTATTATAATTAAATAATTAGGATGGAATTTGGCTTATAAATAGTAATAATGAATTATCTAAGGTTAACTATTCATCATTGTCTTACTAAATGTAGGATGACTTTTACTTTATTTTAGAAGTTAAGAAATTAAATTAGAGCACTAAATTATTACATGCAGTACATGTAATAGATTATAGATTAGTATATAAGTAGAAAAAAATTAGTTTTGAGAAAAAAATATAATTATTGACAATTTAAGGTTAATTATTTAGCACCTCGAATTCTCTAAAAAAATAAATGGTCTTTTGATGGAATAACAAATTCTACTTTCATGTTTCATTTATTATTGGAAAATCTCAACCAAGTGTTTCATAACAGAATCAATCACAATAAGATTCTAAACAATCATCAAATTACATTAAGTCTTAAGAGACCTGGATGATATTAAATTGTTTGCTATTGACGACTTAATAGTTGTCAATAACAGTGTCTTGAGTTGTCAACGATAACTAAGCTTTTAAGAAATTACACTGACAACTCAATTAGTTGTTATTGACAGCTATTGAGTTGTCAGTGACAAAGTCATTTAATATAACTTAAATCTCTTGACAATTATTTAGGACCTTATTGTGATTAATTCACTTGAAAGTAATCCCTCACTGCAATGAAATTTCAAAATAATTAGGGGTAAATATGGGCAAAAAAATTTTTTAAAGACAAATATGATCCTCCATACATACTAGATGATCAAATATAGTCCTTAACCCAATTAAATTTCTACATTAATCCCTTATTGATATTCTCCTGTTCGATATTGGTGATGTAATCACTTGCATCACATCTTCCCCACCAATAGTTTGACTATTAAAAGTTCCAATGACTAACTTTTAGAAAATACAGCCTCGTTGACCGACTTATCTAGTTATCTTCAGTTTTCTACCCTATGTAAGAAATTGATGATCCTTCTTTAAACCCATCAACCACCTTCCATATTTCATACCCTCCATTCTCATATACAATCAATTCCAGCCATGGCTTCAAATCAACAAGTGAAGCTTCTTGGATTCCATGGAAGCCCACCTGTGGTCAGAGCAAAGCTTGCCCTTGAACTCAAGGGAGTTGAATATGAATTCATTCAAGAATCATTGACCAAAAAAAGTGATCTTCTTCTCAAGTCCAACCCTGTTCACAAGAAGGTCCCAGTCCTTCTTCACAATGATAATCCAATCTGTGAATCTCTTGTGATCATTGAATATGTGGATGAGGTTTGGACTGGTTACCCCATCTTGCCTTCTGATCCTTATCAAAGAGCACAAGCTCGTTTCTGGTCAAATTTCATTGATGACAAGGTGATTCCACACTTCAAGCTTTTTCGTTTTATTTGTTTTCTCTTTAGGAATCTGTATGATTAGTCACTAAACAATTGTTATTTTGTTTATTGAATTTAAGGTTTTGCATGCAATTTTAAAAGCAGCCATGAATCCAGATGAGAAGGAGAGGGGAAAAGGTGCTGAAGAAACTAGAGAGGCACTGAAAATTTTGGATAGTATTGAGCTGAAAGGGAAGTTTTTTAATGGAGATTCAATTGGGCTTTTGGACATAGCTATTCTGTTCATAGTTTTCTGGCTGCCCATAATTCAAGAAGCTGGTGAACTTGATTTGTACAGTGGTGAAAAGTATCCAATGTTAGATAAATGGGGTCATGAGATTTTGAATGATCCTATTGTAAAAACAGTTTTGCCTCCTAGAGAAAATGTCCTTGCCTACTTCAAAACTCTCTTTCAGGGCATCTCTGCTTCAAAGTAGATGATCACAATAGTTACCTATAATCCATGTTTGAGTTCAGTTAATTATTCAAAGTTGTGATTGAGAGTGGAAATACAACATGCACAAGTGGGATTTTCTGTGTAAGGAAACCTTGCTATTTTTTTAATTGGATCATGTTATCATTAATCAAGTTTGATTGTTATCCTTCCTCAAAAGCTTAGTTTTGCCAATTTGAGTCTGCTACATTTTTCTTGCTTGTGTAGCTTCAGCTTGCAACTGTCATTTTAAATTCTTGTGTTTGCCCATATTGTTCTACAATTGCGGAATAGGTCTGTTGATAAAGTTCTGGAAAATTTAACAAAAGATCATTTACATGATTTTGGTGGCTTCTCGGACTCAATTGTGGGCTTTTATGTGGCAGTAGTGTTTTTTATGATATTACTCAATAGAATTGTGGTTGGTAGCCTTAAGCTTCTTTTTATTTTATTTTATCTTTTCTTTTTAGCCTCTCAAATCTTGCTTCATGTTATACTCTAGACAATTTTTCTTGCGTTGATTTATACTATACGAGGTCAAATTAGATATTTTTATTTTCATTGGTTCTGATTTAATTTCATAGTATGCTAAGAGCCAACAAAAAATTGTGATCTTCCATAAACAAGGGTGAGCATCGTTCCCTTCCTCTTGATACCAGTAATTTGATTTGGATATGTTCTATATTTTGTGAATTATAGATAACATTCTTTTTGCTTATGTATATCACACTTATTTATTTTAGGCCAGATCTCTCTGGCGGCTGGCAAGTGTATGTTTTCAGAAAAACTAATATTTAACTAACCAAAATTTCATATAAAATTACATTATATTACTAAAATGCCCTATGCTCACATTCAATATGTTCCTGCCCTTCTTTCTTGCTTATTATTGAGTAGTATCAATAATGATAATTTAAGGACAATGTGAGAAAAAAAAAATATTTTTATTTAGGAACAAACTCACCTCTTCAGTTAAGCCTTATAATTAGAAATAGTTAGTATCACGCTATTTGAAACACTTGTGATAATGATATTTTACTTGGCAAATCAAATCAGATCATGAACGAAATGGTCACATATAAACAAGTTCCTTACACTACAACTGAAATATTTGCATAAGGGAGAGAAAGATGAGAGATTGTGTGAGCTAAGGGGCCATATAAAGCAGCATACGAACAAGTTAAACGGTCACATAAACAAGGAAAATTCATGAACAAATGGAAAGCTCATATGAATGAGTGGAGAGACGAGAGAGGTGTTAGAAATTATGTATGGTCAATGTGGTCTTTTGTCCTTTCAATTTAATTTCAATTTTTGCCCATACAAGACTCAAGTGATAGTTCATAATGTTTTGATCCTACTTTTAAATTAATTAGCTACATTAGTCTTATATTGAAATTCTCCAATAGAATCGAGTTAGGGATTATTTCCACCCGCCATAATCATTTTTTTTCTTAAAATAATTTCTCCAACTACTATGACATGTCCTTAATATAAGACTAATTTGGGGAAATAAATTTAGTTCTAATTATAAGATTTATCTCTAATTCTTACAAATTTTTCCCAAATTATTTTTATCAATATTTCTCAGAGATAGACAAATAAGAGATAAGGAGGTCTGAGAGTATAATTTATATTTATGACTGGAGGCTAGAAAGTATATTTTTCTGAAATTAAAGGCGAAATTAAGCTTTTATAAATAAAAAAATGTACTTTAGATTCCATAAATATATTTATAAATCTACTCAAATTCCAAAATTATTTTCCTGTATGCACACCTCACATTCAACTTCAGCCTCTTCCATTTCCACATCACCTTCTTCCCCATCAAAGAATTTGACTTTACAAAGTCCCAATGTAATACTTCTACAAAATACAGCTCTGTTGACCGACTTATCTTCAGTTTTTCACCCTCTTTAGCTATGTAAGGAATTGATCCTCAATATCATGGATCATATCTTAAACCCATTCATCACCTTCCATATCCAAGATCTTCAATTTTCATACACAAACAATTCCAGCCATGGCTTCAAATCAACAAGTGAAGCTTCTTGGAGTTCCAGAGAGCCCACCTGTGGTCCGAGTAAAGCTTGGGCTTGAACTCAAGGGAGTTGAATATGAGTTCGTTCAAGAATCATTGACCAACAAAAGTGATCTCCTTCTCAAGTCAAACCCAATTCACAAGAAGGTCCCAGTCCTTCTTCACAATGACCATCCAATATGTGAGTCTCTTGTGATCATTGAATATGTAGATGAGGTTTGGACTGGCTACCGCATCTTGCCTTCTGATCCTTATCATAAATCCGAAGCTCGTTTCTGGTCTAAATTCATCGATGACAAGATGATTCCACACTCGAAACTTTGTCTTTTAATTTGTTTTCTCTTTAGGAATTTGAATGATACTCCCCGGTTCTAAATATTAAATAATAGACCTTTGTCTTTAATTTTTTTTTTGCTTGTGTGAAAGTCTAAGGGAAAATTAATTTGAGGCCCCCCACAAGGGACTTAATATTAGAAAAGTCTCAAAAGTTTGGAAAATTAATGTAGGGTCCCAAGGGACCTCACTTTAATATATTTGAAAAGTGAAAAGACAGTTTTGCCCCTAGCCTATTAACACTTGTCACATGTGCCCAGTAACTTGTCAAGGTTTGCCCAAAGAGTTGTCAAGCGTGTCCAGTAACTTGTCATTTTGTCCTGCCCATTAACTTAAAGAGTATTGGTCATTAACTTGTTACACATGTCCAACTAGTTGTTACATATACCCAGTAACTTATCAAGATTTGTCCAAAGAGTTGTTAAGCGTGTCTTGTAACTTGTCATTTTGCTCTACCCATTAACTTAAAGAGTATTGGTCATTAAGTTGTCACACATGTCCAACTAGTTGTCACATGTGCCCAGTAACTTGTTAAGGTTTGCCCAAAGAGTTGTTAAGCATGACCAGTAAACTTTGACAAGTTATTGAGCACATGTGACAAGTGTTATAGGCTAGGGGCAAAACTGTCTTTTGACTTTTCAAATATATTTAAGTGAGGTCCCTTGAGACCCTACATTAATTTTCCCAACTTTTGAGACTTTTCTAGTATTAAATCCCTTGTGGGGGACCTCAAATTAATTTTCCCAAAATTAAAGAACAAATTATATCACTGAATTATAAATTTTTGAAGTTTTCTTGATAGTTAGTTATTTAAAAGTTATATACTACTCCCAACTCTATCCAATCATTAATATAAGAGTATAACAGATAAAACAAACTTCTTAAAAAACATGAAAAAGTTAGTTGAGTGTTTGAAGCTAATTTTTTTTCCAATTTCACCTTATTTACTATGTTACTTTTAAGAGTTAGAGAGAAATATATAAACATTAATAAATATGAAAGATAATTAAAGGTAAATTAAGAAAAAAGGATTAAGTGATGAGATCATGAGAGAATGAAAAGTTGAACTCTTATATGTTGAATTAAAATATTCAAATTCTAGACTATTATATTGATTAAAATAGATAAATTAAAGGTAAAAAAGCATATTAGAAATATATAAATTTTTATTTTATAAATATAATTTTGGTTTGAGGTAAAACTACAATTTCTTGGTCTTTTTCATCTTCAACTTACTTTTCAACAAAAAGTCATCCAAACATGTTTATAAGTCAAATGGGAAAATAAGCCACTTTTTTCACAATTTATCCAACCATAAAAATAAGTCAACCTAAAACTTATTTTTTAACTGACTTAAAAATAAGCCACCCAAAAAATAAACCACTTCACAAACTGCCGAGCCAAACACACCCACTATATGTTGGAGGTAATATACTAGAAGGGAAAGTGTTATGTCGAATGGGAATGGTCGCCTATCTTCAATTTCGTGTTTTCATTCCTAGATTTGAGAATGTGCTGGAAGGATGTACAAAGGGCGGTGCAAGGTGTTGTTGAACAAGTCAATAAATTGAAAGACAAAAGTTATCCCACTGTCCCTTTCAAAATAAAATCAGATTGTCTCAAATCACGATACGGTTCTTATTTATTTATAATTTTGTGAGGGTACTTATAAAAGTTTAGTGTTAAAATAAGCCTCTTAAAAAAATAAATATTTAATACATTAACCCAAATTTTTATAAATAAAAGTTTAGGGTACTTTTTAAGAGCATGTGAAATTTAGTTGAGTGCTTAGAGTTAATGTTTTTTTAATATTACTCTCATTTATTATGATAGTTTTTTTTTATCAGGATTATCATAGTATTAAGAGAGAAAAATATATAAGCATTAATAAATATGAAAGAGAGTTAGAAACAAAATAGAAAAAAATACATTAGATGTTATAAAAAAATACATTAGATTAGAAGAGAATATGAGGTGAATTATTATATTTTAGATCAAAATTCTTCAAATTTTGGACTCATATTATGATCCGAGTTCTGAGGGAGTACTTCACTAACAATTGCCAGTGTTGCCACAGAAAAAGAGCATTGTGGCAGTGTAAATGGGGATCCAAGGTTCAAATTAAGAAATTACAAATTCAAATGTTTTGCGTCTAATCTAATAATTAAACGAGAATTGATGATCAAAATATATAATTAATTTGATATTAAAACGAAAACTAAAGATCTGTTCAATGGTTTAACGTTCTTATTTCTAATTTGATTTGTTGATATGCATCTTCATCATATCATAACTAGGATTCATGAACAAGTGAAATTCATATATTTTCCGAGTTAAGTAATTTTCACATTTGGATGGAGAGCTTGCCTTGGCAACCAACGCGATTATACAAAAGGCAATCAAGATTATTATTATTATTATTATTATTATTATTATTATTATTATTATTATTATTATTATTATTATTATTATTATTATATACTTTATTCCAATATATATGTGCGTGTATTCACTTTTAAATTATTCTTATATATAAAGTGAAAGTTATAACATAAAATATTTCATATTCTGATAAATATTTTTAATCTTGTCCTTATGTAAGAATGGATTGGTAAAGCACATCCAAATACTACCTCCGGTCCCTAATGTAAGAGTTAGCCGTAAAAAAAACGCTCTTAAGAAAACATGTGAATGTTAGTTGGGTGTCTGGAGTTAATGCTTCTTTTCCAAAATTGTCCATATTTATTATAGTACTTTTAAGAGAGAGAAATATATAAGCATTAATAAATATGAAAGAGACTTAGGGATAAAGTGGGGAAAAATACATTAAATGAGGAGAGAATATGGGGTGAGCTCTTACAATATAAACCAAAATCATTCAAATTTTGGGCTCTTACATTAGGGACCGGAGGGAGTATACAATACCAATATGGATTTTTCTTTCTTTCTATTTTACACTTAATAAAGTAAAATAGTCACATTTATACAATGATAAATCTAAATTGAATTTGGCTTATTATAAGTAATAATTTTTTGGAAAAGTTTGGGCTTATAAATTGAAACATATTACATAGTAGAAACTAGAAAGTAGAAACTCATTAACCTGAACAAATGAATTTTGGAAGAAAAATCAATCAAATAACATCCAAAATTGAAAATCTAAAATCATCAGTGATCCTTACCCAAAATGAAACATGTGATTCTCATGTACTCACCAAATGTAATAAATAGCTAATAAAATTTATTCATGATTTTGATCTTTTTACGATTTTGTTTTTGAAAAAAAAACTAATAAATTTAATACATTCATTTGACATTGGTGATGTAATCACTCGCATCATTTCTTCCTCACCAAGACATTGGCTTTCAAACGTCCTCATTTATTCACATTTATTTACATTTAAATAGTATTACTTTATTGACCGACTCAATCTTCCTCTATATAAGAAACATATCCGCAAATCAATATCACCATAAAACCCATCAACCGCATATATATCAGATTTCCAAATTCTCAAAGAGCAAAAAAAAAAAAAAAAAACAATTCCATCCATGGCTTCAAATCATCAAGTTAAGCTTCTTGGAGTCGTAGGAAGCCCATTTGTGACCAGAGCAGAGATTGCTCTAAAACTCAAGGGTGTAGAATATGAGTTCATTCATGAATCTCTAGGTAACAAAAGTGACCTTCTTATCAAATCCAACCCTGTCTATAAGAAGGTGCCAGTTCTTCTTCACAATGATAAGCCAATCTGTGAATCTCTTGTGATCATTGAATATGTTGACGAGGCTTGGACCACTGGCCATCCCATCTTGCCTTCTGATCCTTATCAAAGAGCCCAAGCTCGTTTCTGGGCTAAGTTCATTGATGATAAGGTGATTAATTTAACATTTTCCTATCTTTTTTTTCCTTTAGAAATTTAAAAGATTAGTAATTTTAAAGTTCTATTTGGGCTAAGTTCATTGATGATAAGGTGATTAATATAACATTTTCCTATATTTTTTATTTTTTTCCTTTAGAAATTTGAAAGATTAGTAATTTTAAAGTTTTATTTATTTTTTTATTTTTGCTTTGTTTTGCTTGGTTATAGGTTTTGCCTGCAGTTTTTAAAGCAGCTTCGAACCCAGACCAGAAGGAGAGGGAAAATGGAGCTCAAGAATCAAAAGAGGCTCTGAAAATACTGGAGAATGAATTGAAAGGGAAATTTTTTAATGGAGATTCAGTTGGGCTTGTTGATATTGCTGCTTTGTTCATAGCTTTTTGGCTGCCCATAATTCAAGAAGCTGCTGGAATTGAAATTTATAGTGGTGAGAAATATCCAAAGCTAGAGAAATGGGGTCATGAGATTTTGAATCATCATGTCGTGAAAGGAGTTATGCCTCCCAGAGATCCTCTCCTTGCTTTCTTCAAGACTAGATTTCAAGGAAACAATCCTTCCAAGTAGAGATCTTCACAAGAATTACCTATATGTGTAATCCTTGTTTGAGTTGGTTAACTATCTAGTGTTGTTATTTAGAGTGGAATAAAACATGCAAACTGGGATTTTCTGTCTGTTTGGTTTGGATTATCTTATCATTAATCAAGTTTTGTTGTTCGTGTCCTTTCTTTAATCTTTATTTTTGTCGTTTTTAGTATGCTAGATCTTTATTGACTTGTGTGGCTTCAGCTTGTCCACCTCATATTCTATTGGATTAAAAAAAATGGCATCTCTTTGTTGAGAAATTCTTAGGCGAACCCCCTCCAATCACAACGAACATCGTGTTTTGTTAAATTTATGATGAGGATATCATAATCTAAAAGTAAGCACTCTTGATACGATTTGCTTTGAATTCTGGAACCACCCAATCCTATCTTCATATTTCACTATCACTTTTGTTTCCCTTTTGCAATTCATCACATACTTCTAAATTGCTCTTATATTTTTTTTATAGTAGCCAACTAGTAAAGTGAGTACATAGTAACCTCCCTCAATCTAATAGGTAAGGAGGCCCATTCTGAAACTTTGTACGACGAAATAAAAACAAAAGAAATAGAAAAACAAAAATTAGTTGAGATATAACTTTGAGGAATATGAATATGGACAAATGTGTTGATCTAATAATTAACTATTTTAATTTGTGTAAAAATAATAAATTACTATTTCGCGGTGCATAAATTATAACAAACTTTGTGACCCAATGCAAAAAAATAATAAAAACGGTACTGAATGTTAATGTGTAGTTTTTGTGGAACCTTTCTGATATTGTTTTTTAAAATAAAAATACATTTTTACCCTTTACCACCTCACAATTAAAACTCAACTCTTCTTCCTTCCACCCTTCATCTTCCCATGCTAACTAGTATCATCAAGGTTTTAATTGGGACGGGCAAAAAAGTATTTTTCATTTTGAAAATAATATCAGTAAGAGTTCCACATAACTACAAATTAACATCCAGCACCGGTTTTATTATTTTTGCACTGGGTCACAAAGTTAAATAGTTAATTATCAGATCAGCGCTTTTGCTCTAAGAAGATTTATGTGGTTGTTTAAAAAAGGAAATCAAAGTCTTCATAAGTAATCCTCACATTCTCACGAATAGAGTAGACATTATTGGATTAAAATTTCATCTTCGGATATCGTTTTTTAATCTTGTCATCAATTGAGATTGATTTAGAAAAGTCGCATATAATAGGGCTTACCAAAAAACTTGTTGTTCTAATGATTTTTGTAGAGATATTATTATTTTTTTTATAAAAATATTTTATTTTTTCTAATTATTATAATAATTACTTAATATACCATACAAAATTTAGAATGAATTCTTTTACTCAGTTTCTTTATTTTTATTTTTCATTATTTCTTATTTAATTCAATATTTTTCATTAACTTTTCTTATGATTAAAATATTTAAAACTAACACGACATGCCTTTTGACTCGAAAGACATGTCCCACTCGAACTTAGTTCTAGATCAAATAGAATTGGGCAAAGCTAGGGGAGAAAAGGTGAACTCAAAAAGTAACAAGACAAAAGTATGGCATATATATGTATCAACCTTAGTTTTTTAACCTTCGTGCAACCTTAGTCACACATACCAATAGTAATTGTTTTCTTTGTTTTACATTTAATGGGTGAAATAGTCACACTTACGCTAATTAATTTGTTATTATGAATAACAAGTTTTTTTGGAAAATTTAGATTTTCGAATATATGAAAATAAGTAGTAACTCGTTAAGCTAAACAAATAAATTCGAGAAGAAAATCAATTAAATAACTCTCTTCAAATAAACAAATTTGAAAATCTCAAATCATTAAAAATCCTTACTTCAAAAATAAAAGTTGTGATGTCATTTACTGAGACATATTTACTAATTAGATCCTTTTATGGTTTTAAATAAAAATTCGCCAATATATTTGTAAAATCTTTTTTTTTTTAGACAAATATGTTGGCGAATTTTTTATTCAAAAACGTAATAGGATCATATATATATATATATATATATATATATATATATATAAATTGACGGTAAAACTTAATTTTATAAGTTCACCTTTTCCCCTTCTCAGAAATTCGCTACATTGGCCTACTTAAGGCAGTAAGGCACTATAGGCTGAAGTGGAAAGGGGAGGAGCTTGTGCCCCTCCAGGAGACCAAAGCCCTGGTCAAATGGACCTTCCCACCTTAGCACGTTGGATTCCATTTATCGCGGAATGTCCATTTATCGCGAAAGATGTAAGAGATAAATGGACCTTCCGCACATTTACCTACTCCAATGGACCTTTCCACCAAGTGGACTCCAATGCGATAAATGGACCTTCCATTTGGTCAATAGGCTTAAGTATAAATGGACCTTACCACCAAGTTACACTTAATGCAAGGCGATTGGGGCGAACCAATGCGCAGACGACATGACAAGAGTAGGTGTAAGGCAATTGACCAAGAGGACGACACACTTACTTGAGTTTATAGTATTTTGGGCGTTTTGTAACAAAAAATAAAAAGAAATTCGTTACATTCATTTTTACATTGGTGATGGTGATGCAATCACTTGCATCACTTTATCTTCTTCACTAAGAAATGCTTGAGATTTCTCATTTATTTAAATATTTTTTCAAAGACTTAGGCCAGTATAGTTGCCTTGAATTGGCAAATAGAATTGTATGTGTGAAGGTGAAATGATAATTTACATATGTCATGGTTTCACAAGTTTTCTATCTCAATCTCACACTTTTTTTGGACCCACAAATTTTACATCTCATCATTACCTATTTTACCTTTCTTTCCATTTTTATCCTCTTACACTCATTTCCATTTCCATTTCCATTATCCACTTTCCATCCAACAAAACTAACCATTAGATACTCATCGTCCGTGGGTTTAATGGCGAAGTGATTGAACAATGAGCGTCGGGTTGACCACCATGTCCCGAGTTCGATCCTGGGAGTGACACTTTGTTGTATCTTCATCGCGGCGCTTGAGGAGGCATGTCCGTAGCTAAGTGAAGTTGAGAGTAACCTACCTGTGTGAACAGATAGAAAGGGCTTGCTGGTCATGCTCCAGAGCCCACAAAGACAGGCCCCAGTAGATCATAATTAGATGCCCTGCCCTTAGTTAGATTGGGTTGAGTCTAAACCGCTTCCTAAAATTTGCTTAAAAAAAAAACTAACCATTAGATTACTTCGTTGAGCCAGTCATCATTTTCTCTAATATAAAAAACTGATCCGCAATCTCAATAGTCCTCTGTTCAAAAAAACATCTCAGAAATTCCAATTCTTACACAGAAAAAGCAATTTCATCTCAATGGCTTCAAATCAACAACTGAAGCTTATTGAAATTGTAGGAAGCCCATTTGAGACCAGAGCAGAGATTGCTCTAAACCTTAAAGGTGTGGAATATGAGTACATGCATGAATCTTCTCTAGAAAACAAAAGTGACCTTCTTATCAAATTCAACCCTGTTCATAAGAAGGTCCCAATGCTTATCACCAATGATAAACCAATCTATGAATCTCTCGTGATCGCTGAATATGTTTATGAGGCTTGGATTGGTCAACCCATCTTGCCTTCTGATCCTTATGAAAGAGCTCAATTTCGTTTCTGTGCTAAGTTGATTGATGACAAGGTGATAAAGGTAACATTTTCCAAGCCTTGATTTTTTTTAATCTGTTTTCTCTAGGAATTTGAATTATTAGTAACTAAACAAGTGTTTTTACTTTTTTTTTGGCTTGATTTTAGGTTATGCCTGCAGTTTTAAAGGCAACTTCAAACCCAAATGAGAAGGAGAGGGGAAATGGTGCTGAAAAATTGAAAGAGGCTCTTACATGTCTGCAGAATGAGCTTAAAGGAAAATTTTTTAATGGAGATTCAGTTGGTTTTTTAGATATTGCTGCTTTGTTCATAGCTTTTTGGCTGCCCATAATTCAAGAAGCTGCTGGGCTTGATTTGTACAGTGGTGAAAAATATCCAAAGTTAGAGAAATGGGGTCGAGAGATTATGAATCATCCAGTTGTGAAGGGAGTTTTGCCTCCTAGAGATCTTATTTTTGCCTTCTTTGTTTTTGGTCGGTATATTTTTGCCTTCTTTAAGGCTAGGTTTCAAGGAAACACTACTTCCAAGTAGACATCACACAAGAATTACCTATATATGAGTAGAAGAAATAAAGCATGAATGAGTGGGACTTCTGTTCTGTTGGTTTGGTTTATCTGATCTTGGATTATTATCTGATCATTGATCAACTTTTCTTCTGTTGTTGTTTGTTGTCCTTTCTTGTAACATAGTTTTTTCCAACCATTTGTTTGCTTAGGTTGGAAAAATCGGACATGGAATACAGTTGAATACAGTTGAAAATTGTTTGTTATTTTTCCGTTGTTCCATGAAATTTATTTTAAAATGAAGCCTAATATCTTTACGAACGCTTCCAACGCCAGGGTATTGTTAAATTATTCTTTTCCAAGATGCTGGCATAAAATTATCAATAGCGGCGAGTGGGAAAGGCAATAGAGGCATTTATGTGCGGATTTTGCTCATCGTACCCCTGGGCTTGAAGTGTCATTATATTTTAAGCTACACCAGTGTTTGTTTTGAGAGCTGGCGTAAAATATCAAGCGGCGTATAATATGGCAATAGAGACGCTTTTGTGCAGATTTTGATAACTATACCCCAGCGTTTCAAGTGTCTGTATAAATTTAAACCACGTCATCGCTCCTTTAAACAAAACGTTGACATAAAATTTATTTTGCTTCTCTAAAAAAACTCTCTTAGTTGGCAACCTATTTCCAAATGCATTTTCAAAATGAGAAAAAAGTAATTATCTTAAAACCCATGAGTTTTGCTTCCAAAATACATTTTGGTTCCAAAAATACATTTTGGTTTCAAAATGTATTTTCAAAAGTTTGAGTGTTTGAGTGATTTTTCAAAATAGATTTTGAAACTCATGAGTTGGCCAAAAATGTAATCTCAAAATGAGTTGTCAAACAGACTCATAGATTGTTAGTGCGTTTGACACTATCATACGATTTTAACTAATTTACCTAACATTTTTAAACTAATCAGATAAAATAAATGTTTAATATTTAACATTTCAAGAGGAAATACGGGCAATTGTAGTTCTTGATTTGAAAATGACCACACCTAACTTGAATTTCTCGTAGAAGATGAGAGAGTAATCATTTTCACAGTTGTGGAAAATTGATATCTAAATTGCATGTACTTGTAAATTATATTGAGATTATTGAAGTTATTAAGGTAAACATGTGATTAATAATTCAACTACCAATTGCAAGTTGAGTAGATGGTCAACATTTTCTTTTTTTCCTTAGTATTGTGATCACAAAAGGGATTTGGAAAGATTAAGCAACGAAGATTTCTAACTCATGAGTGTGTTTTCGGAGATGAGCTTTCTATTTCCACCTTTCAATCTCCACGGATGAATTTTTGGTAGCATATAACCTTGGATGCTCCTAAACTACCCTTCCTCAACTACTCTTCTCACAACTCTGTCTAAGAATAACACATCAGAAATAAATAAAACTTTAATAAATATTCACACTTACTATCGCTATATATATGTATGTGTGTATAACAATCATAATAATCAAGTCTCTGCAGCGAAAAGAAGAGCAAGCTAAGTAAAAGATATCGTCATGGCTGACAAGCAAGAGGTGAGGCTTTTTGGAATAGTGGGAAGCCCAGAGACAACGGGAGTAGAGATTGCTTTAAAACTTAAGGGAGTGTCTTATGAGTATGTTCATGAGTCGCCAACCAACAAAAGTGATCTTCTTCGCAAGTATAACCCTATTTACAACAAGGTTCCTGTTCTTGTTCACCATGAAAAACCAGTTTGTAACTCTCTTGTGATTCTTGAATATATTGATGAGACTTGGAAAAATTGTCCCATTTTGCCTTCTGACCCTTACCATAGAGCCTTAGCTCGTTTCTGGTCCAAGTTCATTGATGACAAGGTTGGTAAACTCATCTAGTTGCATCCTGTAATTTCTATGTTTTATAATTATTTGGAATTTTGGTTTACTTATTATATAGTGAAAATTTTGTGTGGGTGTATCAAAGAAAGAAAGATGTATATCTTTTTGACACGCGTCTTCATTTTGTGAACATATATGTTTTTACACTTTTTTTTGTCTGAATTTACACAATGTTTTAAGAAGTTATTTACAAAGGAGAATAATGCTGTTTTCTCCTCCTACATGTTTTTCCTTGGCAGATTTGTCCATTTCTTTTGTTGCTCTATCACCTCGTGTTTGTGTCTTAGTAGAAAGATTTCATTTAATTGTGAGAAAATTTTGATTCCTACTATTCGTTAAACATGTTCTCAGACTTTTGACAAAAACAAGAGTTAATGGTAAAAAATATACATGTGTTCACCAAATATTTATCTGCATCAAAAATACACATACATTTTTATATTGAATAGTTCGAAAATACAAAATGATCAATGTATATTTTCGAATCCAATATGAAAATTTATGTATACTTTTGAACACAATATAAAAACACATGTGTATTTGTGACCATTTTAATAAAACACATAAGTTTTTTTTTATAATAACAAATATGTATTTTTGACCCTTAAAAAAATGTTCTCGTACATGACTCAAACTAGATATTTTCTTGTTTTTTACAATTTGCTAACACCTACTACCTGGACAACGTAAACCATTGTTGGTTACATGTTTTCTGCTTAGAAATAAGTCTGTATTTGTAAAATTTACCATGGAAACAAATACTTTGACTCATTTATAAATAATACTTTCTCCGGTCCTAAGTACAAAACCTAATTGACCTTTTTAGAAAATCCTATAAAAAAGCAAAATAAGTTAATTATAAATTGATTTACCTAAATTTTTCCCTTAGATTAGTTTATTTTACCTATAACCTAATGTATAATCTAAAAATATATCAAATATGTCATGATTTAATAGTGTATTTTGCAACCTTAACCTCTCAAAAAAAAGTCAATTAGGTCTTGTATTTAGGACCGGAGGTAGTATATGGTTACTAAATTGAACTCAAATGCTTTCATAATTATTATGTTTTTTAAAAAACCAGAGTATTTTGGGTTAAGTTTTTGAAAGCAGGGTTGATTTGTTTGAACATTATATACAGGTGATACCTGCAATATTCAAAGCAGCATTGAACCCTGATGAGAAGGAGAGAGAAAAGGGGAAGGAAGAAGTATTGGAGGCTCTGCAAATAATGGAAAATGAGCTCAAAGACAAGTTCTTCAATGGAGATTCAATTGGGATTGTGGACATTGCAGCAGTGTATGTTGCTTTCTGGCTTCCAATAATTCAAGAAGCTGGTGGCCTTAACATCTTTAGTGCTGACAAATTCCCAAAGCTTGAGAAATGGACTCATGAGTTTGTGAATTTGCCTTATGTGAAACCAACTTTGCCTCCTAGAGAAAAGCCCCTTGCCTACTACAAAAATCTCATTCAGAGTTTTGCTTCTTCCAAGTAGATGAACCAAGCATGTACTATTATCAGTGATCATGGATCTTTGATGAGTGCGGTAGTTTCCAGTCAAAATAAAAACATGAACAACTAGTGTTAATTGGACTATTGTATTGTGCTCCTAAACTAGGATTTCTTAACTTTTTGGTTATGTGCCTAGACTAATGTATCATGCTCAAGGTTATTATGTGATGCTATTTCTTTAAATTCGCGTCCTATAACAAATATAATTTGATTTTTCTAAACTACCTATACATAATATTATACTACCTCCGGTCCTAAATATAGGATTTAATTGACTTTTCTTTGGAGAGATTAAGGTTGCGAAATAGGTTATTAAATGATGACATATTTGATATATTTTTAGATTATCCATTAGTTTATAGGTAAAATAAACTAGTTTAAGGGAAAAAATTAGGTAAATCAATTTATAATTAACTTATTTTGCTTTTTTAAGGATTTTTCAGAAAAAGTCAATTAGGTCTTATATTTAGGACCGGAGGGAGTATTAGATATGAATTTATTATGTCTTATTAATAGGACTTTAATCCTAGTATAATGATTTAAAACTGCTGAAGTAAAATTTCTAAAGAATGATAAGCTAGTTGTGGGGGAAAATTAATTAAAATATTATATTTAGTTACTTATTATTTAAGACATTGACCAACCCGCTATTTAGAACTGGATATGGAATTCCTTGTGTGAAAGGTGGGCTTTTACATAAATGAAAACTCATGTCAAATGGGCTCTGATGTTTTTACCTTTTTAATTTTATTTTTGAAGACTAAACTTGGAGCCTGTCTACCATTATCCAACCATTGAGCTTAGAATTTGGGGTAGCTGAGAACATTGTATTTGGGCTATTGGTACTAACAACCACTGTACTTTTTAAATAAGTTAAGCAACGCTAATTATCAATGAGAGTTTGATCTAATGGAGTCAATCTCCCGTAATGTAACCAACAACAATTCGAAATCTTGTTGAGAGAAATGTCTGCCTTTAGTATATAACAAATGTTTTAACTACTTAAATAGAAAAAAGAATATCATGAACTAAATAAATGACATATTGTTTTTAACTCAAAAAAAGCTTGTATTTCAGTTTTCTTTTGTTTTTGATTAAATGATTTAATCAAAATATAACAATATAAAAATTTGAACATTGACTTTTTTTAAAAAAAAAGACTGCTAATACTTGTAACTTTATGAAAAGAGATATGGTAAGACAGGTTAGATAGAGGGGTTGCATATAAGTAGCTTTAGAGCTACTTGTAACAATATTAAAATTTGAACATTGAATTTTTTGTCCTGTAGCATTTCTGTCAAAAAAACCATCAAATATATGTTGAGACATAAACCATTATGAAAAAATCCAAAGAGAAAGTGGACACCAACTTTAGTTGTTAGGAGTTATAGCCGTTGGTAGAATGAGCCTTTCATACAACTCTTCTTTTTGTTTTTCCAATTGCAAAATCTGCTATAATAACTTTGCTCATCATTATCATTGTTATGATAAAAAAGAAAGTGTGTTAGTTTTGGTTTGGAGTAGGCTAAGCCTTGTAAGGAAAGCTAGTAACTAATTTCTCATTACCCCTAATCATATTTATGTTTAACACAAGCTTGGTTTTCTTTTTTCTTTTTGTAGATTCATTTTTAATGAAAAGGTAAAAGATTTTGTAGGCCATGAAGAAGTAAATAAATTAAACATAATAAACACAGACATGTAACCATAAATTTCAAGCACTGTATGTCTACGTTTTACTCTAGTATTCCTGATGTATGGATAAGTTGCTGGTCCTTAGGATACCTTTCTTGTGGGTACATGACCCAAAAGGAAAGGACATACATATACAGAGACAAAAACAAAATCATCCCTACACATTATATTTATATGGGTATGTTAATAAACTAAATTAGGAAACAAATGTGGGTACATAAAATGATGGATGAGAAAAATTCAGACGTGACCTCTGTGAGTTAAGGACATACAGCTTGATGTTGGTTTGATAAATACTAGAAAAGGACACAAGGAGCGGAGACTAGTCATAATAACTAATTGCTTCAATCAAATGTCAAACCTTTTTTTTTTTTTTCAAAATTAATGTTAAATTTCAATTTGTTGCCTTAAAAACAATAATATCACACTAATTTTTTTAAGAAAAATAATCAATATTTTGAACATCATTAATCCTAACATATTTTCAAGCGTATGGATATATTTTAAACAATTGTGGTCAGACAAGTTTAAACAACTACACATATTTCAATACCATTAATCACTAAACTATCAATAGCATAGGATTTATATTTTATAATATACTAATTAATTTCTTTTAAACATAGAGTTATACTAGTATGTTTCAATAAGTTATGCAGTGTATTTAATGAAAATAATTTGAATATATTACACTTTATTTGTTAATATTTTTATGGTAAAAATGAATATAATGTGCTCTATTTCTTTATAACAGAGAAAAATAAAAAATGTATGACTTGACCGGAAATTGGGTATACAATATGAGACAGATCCGTGGTTTACACGATTCACATGGCATTTCTTTATTATATAATTCAAACAAATCTCACATTGATCAACACCCTTATCGTTTTGCTTAAGCAAAAAACCTGAAAAAGTAAAACATTAGAGGGAGTAGGTTGTTTTTCTTAGAACGGGAGAGGGAATAGGTTTCAAGTACTTAATACTTGTAATAACAACAAGAAGAGGCTATAGTATACGAACTATACTTTTTTTGATTGGAAGGCTATAGTGTACATTTAGTATCATATATTTGTATCAAGTCTCCATATAATTCTTTAAATTTGGAAAGTAAATATTTAATTTTTATAATTACCGAAAGTTTCACATGGCACAAAATGTTGACTCAATAAATTTAAAAAGGTAATTTATATTTAAATACGATTAAAATCACAACTTTAAAATATAAGAATAATTATACTAAACAAGTCAAAATTTCAGCATATTTTTAACATTTAACTACACTATTACCATATGAATTTAATGAATTAGCATTTTGCGTTAAATAAAATTAGAAATATTAATAAAAAAACTAAAAATACACTTTTTTAAGGCTTAAAAAATTCTGATACAAATAATGAACCAAATTATACTTTAATCTAACTAACAAAAACTACTTCAAAAAGAGAGTAAGAAATGGTGAAGGGAGCAATCTTCTACATAAATAATAAAGGGTTTAATTCTTAAAAACTATCAATTTGTTGTAGTTCTAGTCGTGATGTTTGAGAAGACATTAGACATCTCCATGATTAAGTAAATCTAGACTAAGTCTATTTGGGTGGATAGAAATAAAGAGCTTGTTTTTTATACTCCAGATATGAAATATCACATAGACAAACCTCAGTAAATCTTAAATTAGGGATCTTTTGTTGCTGAGCTAAACTCATTCCTAAAATTTATTACTAATAAAAAAAGAGCAAACTTCTAAATTTCTAATGAGGCATAAGCGAATCTGGGGGGCCATAAAGATGTTTTTCTCTCATTCCATTTTAATGAATTGTCTGTCCATCACACACTACAGCTTCAGTAATCATCACCATTTCTTCTTCGTCCTTTGCATATAAGGAAGAATCAAACCTCTCTTTATCACAAAATGGTCCATACCTTACTCTTCATTGTCCAATCCTCTCATCCTACCCTTCACTCTTGAGTGTTAAACCTTCCTTCACCAACAACAAGTAAACCAACCCATTGGTGAAACTTTCAAGTATCCAAACCCTTAAAAATCCAATCTTTGAGCTTTTTGGATCATGGGGTGTCTCAAAGTCTTCCTTTTTTGCACTACACAGTTCTTTTCTCAAATGGGTTGAGCTCAAAAGATAGTTACAATGGAGGGTTCTGCAGAGAAGAATGAAGCTTTGGAAGGAAATGGTGTAAAGATTGAAACTTGTGTTGATTTAGTAGAGGAAAAGGGTCGTGAGAGTAGTTCAAGTTCTGAATTTTTATCATCTGAGACCACAGGGCTTGAAGAACAAAATCAAAGTAGTACTGAGGAATCACCCTCTTCCACAATGGGATGGCCTGTGAATGAAATTGATGATGGAGAGAAGAAGAAGAAGAAGAACTTGGATAGTAAGAAAATGGAGAAGCAAGTTTCAGTGTTATCAGGTATGGCTACTTTGCTATAAGTATGTATGGTTATTTATTTTAGTTGTTCTAGCTGAACATAATGTTGGTGCTAATTTGATTTATTAGAGATTGAGATGATGAAAGAGAGGTTTGCAAAATTGTTACTTGGAGAAGATATGTCTGGTTGTGGAAATGGAGTTCCTACTGCCCTGGCTATATCAAATGCTATAACTAATCTATGTGGTATGAAAAGTCATATGTTATTGTCTTGTTGGTATGCTTTCTCTATCAATTTAAGGTTGTTATTATGATTTTTAGTTATTGAACATGGGTTTATTGCTATTACAGCCACCCTCTTTGGTCAAGTATGGAGATTAGAACCATTGCCTGCAGAGAAAAAAGCAATGTGGAGAAGAGAGATTGAGTGGCTTCTTTGTGTCAGTGATCATATTGTTGAGTTGACACCTACTTGGCAGACATTTCCAGATGGAACCAAGCTTGAGGTACAAATTGTGTGCATATTTTTTCAATGGATATATGTATTGGTAAATTTTGCTGGTAGTAAATGGCAATGAAGGTAGATTACAGATTAGGGCACTGATGCTATTTTTAGAACTGTTTGATTGTGTATGTGTAATTTGTTTGCCTATGGTATTGTCTAGGTCTCCTTTGTGCGACTTAGTTTGATTTAATTTTATTATATCAATATGAATCTTAATGTGTTTCTCGTTTTAATTGTTTGCCTGCATTCCATATGTTGATTTTCTGTGCTCCTACTGTGACGCTTGGAGGGTTTTTTTTAAGCAATCTATAGTTTCTTTTTTTTGATCAAAAAAGCAATCTATAGTTTCATGTGTCACTTTAGGGTTAATTTTGTTCACTCTTGAATATGAATCAGGTCATGACTTGTAGGCCCCGATCAGATCTCTATGCCAATCTGCCAGCGTTACGCAAATTAGATAACATGCTTCTTGTAAGATTTTGCAGCTTCAGTGCATATTAGTTCTATTTTCAGAAGAAAGCCATTGATGAGTGTCATTCTGAACTCAGGTCTTTTTCTGCAGGAAATATTAGATAGTTTTGTCGATACAGAATTTTGGTATGTTGACCAGGGGGTTCTAGCCCCAGATGCAGATGATGGTTCTTCTTCTTTTCGGATGGCGGTTCAGCGCCAAGAGGAAAAATGGTGGCTTCCGGTGCCTCGAGTCCCTCCATGTGGCCTTCACGAAAATTCCAGAAAGCAGTTGCAGGACAAGCGCGATTGTACCAACCAAATATTAAAAGCGGCAATGGCCATCAACAGTATCACTTTAGCTGAAATGGAAATTCCAGAAGCATATTTGGAATCCCTTCCCAAGGTATATATCAAATGAGGCATTTTCTTTCTACTATAAGCTGATTAGATTTCATAATTTATTAAAACAGTTTATCCGGCCTTCTTTTCAGAATGCAAGATCCAGCTTGGGGGATCTTATTCATAGGTATATTTCATCGGAGCAATTCGCTCCGGAGTGCCTGCTTGCTTGCCTTGATTTATCCTCTGAACATCAAGCTATAGAAATCGCCAACCGAGTGGAGGCTTCTATCTATATATGGCGTAAAAGGACCAATTCAAAACCTACCACCAAATCTAGCTCAAGATCATCTTGGGGCATGGTCAAAGATCTGGTGGGTGATTCTGAGAAAAGAGAACTGCTTGCTGATAGAGCAGAAAGCCTTCTGCTATCTTTAAGGCAACGCTTCCCTGGCCTTCCTCAAACAACTTTAGACATGAGCAAAATCCAATACAACAAGGTTGGTGTTCATTATATTCCTAGTTGAATTTCCCACGTATTATATTGTAGATTGCAAATCAAATGGTAAACATCTAAATAAACTCGCGTAGTTTTTGCCTGTTCGTTTATAATGAATTTCATCATTTACTTAAGGTCCTTCCTATTATTTTGTCTAGGATGTTGGAAAATCAATTTTGGAGAGCTACTCTCGGGTACTAGAGAGTTTGGCTTTTAACATTATAGCACGAATCGATGATGTGTTTTATGTGGATGAGCTGACCAAACATTCTGATCACTTCTCATCACTATCAAAAGTTGGAGTAGTTGCTCACAAGAGCTTGGCAGTGCCATACACTGTTGCGGTCCCGAGCAGTCCATATAAGACAGCTTTTGCCACACCGAGCTTTTCACCAGCACATGGCATCAGCCCGGTGAAGGGAGAGAAATCCCACTTCATGAATGGCAGCAGCAAAAGCCTTCCCCATCGAGGCGGGATAGGTGTGAAGAAAGTTTTGACAGATTTTCTCAGCATTGATACAAAAGGGAAGGGATTTAGCAGCAGCAGCAGCAACTCAATTGAGAGACTAGTTCAAACACCAGATAGGTCTGAAGGAAAGGCAGCATTTGAAACAGATTTGGATTCTAGTGAGTGCACAGAAGAAGAAGAAACTACTAGCCCTGAGAAGATAAAGGACCAAACATGGGATGAGTAAAATATGGTGTTGTGAATTATTTTGAGACCTGTCAAATTGGCCCTTTTGTTTCTTCTTGAGATGTATATGTAATGCATAGTAGGATTCACATGTTCAAGTCAAGAGTTGATAATATCATAGTAGATTTTCCTTTGTTGTTTATATATTATCTACATGTGTTATGTGCTATTGGGTCAGATAGGCTTGTAGTTTACCCTTCTGATGTTGGAGTGGAAGTTGATGTTTGAGAAATCATTTTTGCAATGGTGGGAAAAAATAAGCATTGTTTGGGGCATTCCGAGAATTGAACTCGGGACCTCTCGCACCCTAAGCGAGAATCATACCACTAGACCAAATGCCCAAACTTGAAAATGATGTTTATAAGATATTTCTTTGGTTCAAGTGATGTCTTAAAACCAATGCAATGTGAAAGCTTTTTCTGAAAGCACCCAAACAATGAAGACTTTTGGAGCTTTTGTATGGCTGTTAACAAACTGATGATGATTCTTTTCTGGTTGTTTGCCACTATTGTTTTTTTATTTATTCTTGTTGAAATTGTCAATTCTGGTGTTCATTTACACTTCCCCTAATGTGATTTTAAAGATTTTTCTCTATTTTCTATTTCCAAAAAAAAAATTTACATTACTTTTTTAAATAAAAATAATACTCCCTCCGTTCCTAAATATAAGATCACTTTGGTTAATTTGGGGAGATTAAGGAAGACAATAAAATGACATGATCTTCCCAAAATCCCCTCAATTACTTAACTTTAAAAGGAGGAGGGGTTTTCAATGAAAAGAGAGAGTATAAGGGTAGTTTGGGCAAAACTTGAGATAAAATAGAGAGTGATCTTATATTTAGGAACTTATCCACTTCCCCAAAGTGATCTTACATTTAGGAATGGAGGGAGTAACTTTTAGGGCTAAAATGCAAAAATACTCATGTAATTGTGGTAAAAGTGCACCCAACACTATGTAGCTTTTTTGAAAAATAAAAGTAACAGTGACATTCAAAATTGGGGCAAAAGTACTTATGATTTTTGAAATACTCCCTCTGTTCCTAAATATAAGAGCACTTTGACTTTTTTGGAGAATCCTAAGAAAGCAAAATGAACAATTTAATCATAACATGTTTTAAATATTATTATATCATATGTATGTTCATAAGTCAAATAAACTAGTTTAGTGAAAAAATTTGGGAAAATCAATTTTTAATTACATATTTTGCTTTCTTAGGATTCTCCAAAACAGTCAAAGTGCTCTTATATTTAGGAACGGAGGGAGTATCATGGTTATAGTGTTGGATTCACCTTTGTGAAATACATGACTATTTTTGCACATTTACTCTTATTCTTACGTTACTAGCTCACTTTTTTGTTGTGTTTAATAGGAGAGTCTTCTCTTTCTTTTTGTGCTTGAGGGTTTGACCACTTTGCTCTTAAACTCGAACTCACTATTCTCCAATACGTTTGGTTCTGCCTCGAGTTAATTTTTAAGACCAACAATCTCAAACAAATTTTCATAAGTTTTTTTTAAAAAAAAAATTCTTCTCAATTTGCAAACAGAATAAATGTGTAAAAGTTTGTGAATCTGTGATAGTCTCATCAATCCACATTATATGAGGTGGTCAACTATTTTAAAAACAAAGCAAGAAATTATGTTGGGGTAATGCATTATAAGAAAATCACTTAATTGATTAGATTAAATATGTAGGTAAGTTAGTCAAATTTACAAAATATTACCAAGCATGTTTGTTTTAACTGAAACCAACCATATTTGGATATAAGGTTAGAAACATAATTTGGGTCGTCCAAACTTAGGTTTTAAAATTAGGCTAGACAAACACTCCCAATTTTTTTATAATAGCTTTGAGTTTTTTCTATGTAAACATAGCTTTCAATTATTTCACGCAAACACTTATAACTTTTTTAGAATATTTTTTTGGCTGAAAACCTAGGTTTATTCAAAAGTTTTTTTTTCAGCTTTTCCCCCTAAAAGAGCTTTTACACCTTGTTTTCTAGAAGATATTCTACAAAAACTAATCCAAACGGGCCGTTAATCATTCATTTATAATAAAGACAACTTTTCAAATATGTCAATATTCACGAAGATACATGAGTATCATTATTTATCAACTTTCTCTCCCTCATTTATATTAATTTGATATGCAAAAGTATAATTGAACAGTTATTTTCTGGCAAAAAAATTAAAAAATAAACAGTTACTCCCTATGTTCCTAAATAATAGAGCACTTTGACTTTTTTTGGAGAATCCTAAGAAAGCAAAATGAACAATTTAATCATAACATATTTTAAATATTATTATATCATATGTAAGTTCATAAGTCAAATAAACTAGTTTAATGAAAAAATTTGGGAAAATCAATTTTTAATTACCATATTTTGTTTTCTTAGGATTCTCCAAAAAAGTCAAAGTGCTCTTATATTTAGGAAAGGAGAGAGTACTTACTTTCGCCTCAATATATCACATGTTACGTCTTATACTTTTCACTAATAAATTCTCATATTCTATATATCACATACATATAATGCAGGGTACAATGCATGAAAAGTTTTCAACGCTACTTTCTTCCCATGACACGTGTCCTCTGTTCATACATTATTAGTGACTCAGCATTAAACTCCATGACAGGTGTGACCTGTGAATCAGATAATAATTAAAATTGACCTGAATCTCACAAATATAATGATAGTATAAAGATTCAATCAACAGTCACTCAACAAAGTCGTTGTAGTATAGTGGTAAGTATTTCCGCCTGTCACGCGGACGACCCGGGTTCGATCCCCGGCAACGGCGAAAATTTTTTATTTTTCCTACTACGCATACAAAGGACCCATCCGTACTCTGCTTCGAATAATTTTGCTGCACAAATCATATGGTATGAAAGTTTCAATGTTTGTACTTTAAATAACCATGAAACACAAGGAGGGGTTTGATTCCATAGTTGAGGGTGCAGAGAAAAAAGGTGTTATCATCATATTGGTTTTTGTTGCAGCAGCCTTTTCCAGAAAAGTGACGAATGAATTCCTATACATTGGAACTACTCCTTCGGTCCCTAATGTAAGAGCTAGCCGCCAAAAAAACGCTTCTTAAGAAAACATGTGAATGTTAGTTGGATGTCTAGAGTTAATGCTTCTTTTCCAAAATTACCCATATTTATTATGGTACTTTTAAGAGAGAGAAATACATAACCATTAATAAATATGAAAGAGAGTTAGGGGTAAAGTAGGAAAAAATGCATTAAATGAGGAGAGAATGTGGGGTGAGCTCTTACATTAGGGAACAAAACCATTCAAATTTTGGGCTCTTACATTAGGGACCGGAGGGAGTATATCTTAACTTGGTAAAAAGGAAAAAAAGATATCACATCTTTGGGAAGGAACAGTTTCATTTTCCTTTTGTTCTTTTTGACATTGAACTCTGGAGAAAACATCTTTTGGGAAAAAAGATCATAGTCTAAACCACGTTTGAAGACAATGGAGAGGTAAATTGATGGACATGGACAAGGTTGGTTGGACTTGGAGAGATGTTGATGAGATCTATTTTGCCATGTTGTAACAGTTTCAATGGCAATAATGGACCATCTATGTTTGTTTTGGCATACTTTTGGACCTTTTTTCCGAAAATAATTGTATTTGTTGGGACACAATACCACCCCCTAAGTGCGCTTCTTAAATAAAAAATATTTTCCTACAATAAATAATTAGAGTTAGAGAAACATAATTAAGATAGAGTCACATGTGTTGTGTTGTAAATAACGACCTCATAATAACTTAAAGGCCGCGCATGAGACATTGCCTTAATTATGTTATACCATGAAACCTCTCATTAATTCAGTCAAAAAAAATCTTTCATCAACTAATTAGTTGGAACAGACAATCAAGTATTAAATACTTTGAACTTGGATTGTAGATAAATCCAACCTTTTCCAACATTTTCTAGAAAAATAAAATCGCATAGTTGGAGTCTTGTACTAAGATGGGTATAGGTACTCTTAAATGCCTTTTTAAGTGTGATGTTGTAAGTGTGGTCCATTCATTTGCAGAATATATGATAGACGTGTGAGTTACCCTTCGATAGGTTTTCTAACTTTACCGAAAACTTTATCTTTTGTTCAAGCAGGGTTCGTGAACCATATTTAGCTTAAAGTGTTTTCATATATCCATCCTTTTATTTTCTTGGAGAGGAAAACACTTTCAATTTAAAAGATGCATGTATCAGTTTCTGCAACAATGGCAAAAGAATCTACAAGGACAAGGGTATCAGTTTCTTTGAAAAAGATGCATGTATATATGTACATCAATATGTCAGTAGTGAGAAATCGGATTGGAGCATCTACTTTTCAAGATTAAGTTCACAAGATGTTCCTATCATGTCCCTGACTAAAAATGCACACACATTCGTGGATCAATCACTCATCACATAGCAATTCATGAGACTTTTTATAACAACCAAAATAAGTTGATCCTATCAAATTATGCATTGACTTATTTTCTATCATTCCCCGATTTCGTTAAGTACTACCACCCAATTTAGTGTGCTCACTTGAACAAGAGTAGTATTGAGTTGGTGAGCTCCTATGAAGAAACCACGTACAAGCAAAAACAAAAGTTTAGTGGTACAAAATGTGTTTTGTTGTGCGAGGTTTGGAGTTGTTTCATGCTATATGCATACAATCAAAATCCAGAAATAATAAAAATGAACGAGATGCACATGATTCTTCTTATGTATAAACCAACTCGAATTATCTATGAACTATCAAATCACTAAGTTGTTGTGTCTCGTTTAACCTACAAAGAATATAAGTAGCTTGCAGCTTTTAAAATGGAACTAGACACAAAAGACTACTTATGCCCTTAGACTTCATCATATTAGCCTGCTTGCTTTTAAATATTTTGCTCACTCATAGAGTGAATAAGTCAACTCCATAATTGGCGTGGTCCAGGCCAAACCAACAAAAGAAAACCCCACTTACTAGCTTTTATGTGTCAGAGCAAGAATACAGTTCACTAGGGAATATGTTTCCATGGTTAGGGATAAGCATCAATGCTCCATTTTCTCACTCGAAAGCCAAGTGATTTGCATCCCCATAAAACGTAAAGGGTAAGAAATTCACCGTTAGAGAGGGTTTCTTCACAAACTTTAAGTTGCATACTCAAATGCATATACATAATTCTAAACTGAATAGACCATTTATGCTTTTTATTTCCACATTATAGAACCAAAGTTTCAGCTACATGCATCGAGGGTGGTTTATATTGATAATTTGGGGTTCCTCGGAAATATAACTTGTACATTCTATAATAGAAAGAGCAAGAAAAATTGTTTGCAGTAAAGCAAAAGGAAATGCAGAATTATAATAATAAGAGGTTCATGTTTTGAGTACAAAAACTAGCTTTGCCCACAACGTTCTTGTTACTACATAACTCTTCCGTATGTAATAAGAAGAATTATCCTGCACTAAGACTTCCTATTTACCTGAAAGGCAACCAATTTACAAACAAATCAATAAAGTTATAACAAATCAGTACAACTTGTGCCTTAGTTTTCTAAATATTTTTTTCTACTCGAATGAAATAAATGGAGGAATTTAAAGGAAGTTAAAACAATGAAATCTCAATGAATAAATATCATAGAATCTGGAGTTACCTTGATGTCCTAATTCAATGGAAAATACTTTATTAATAATAAAGAGACCCTGCATATAAGCGACGAGAAAGAGGTTGAATGAGAAAACAATGAAAATGATACAACAAAACATGCTACAAATGTTAATCCCTAACAAGGATAACGTACCTTGCCACCAGTTGCCTCTAGAAGCACTTCCTGAATCATCTTCACCCCCATCTTTCTTGTTCTGATAAATTAGTCATGTCAGGAATTCCAGATAGCACAAAATTATCCACCAAGCAATATATATATATATATAAAAGCCTGCTTGTTTTAGACTTTACTCAGGGCTCAACATGTGATTTACCAAGCTTTAAGTTTTCGATTTGATCTCTCTTGATATTACTCCAGCGGGTCCTAAACTTAGGACTTATTTTGGTTAGATAAGTTTTGTCCTAAATATAAGATCTCTTTCTAATTATTTTCAATTTTTGTTTAAATTATTCCTGTGAATGTTCCTCAATAATAAGCAAGAGAGGGGGTTGGTTAGGGTGCATTCGTAATATCATATGATTTTAACTAATATAATAAGTCTAAAACTTAGAACTAGAGAGACTAATATTTCCTTGAGTGCTAAATATAAGACTTAGTTGATTTTTTAGAAAATCCTTAGAAAGCAAAATAAGTTAATTATTTATATATTACCAAAAAAGTTAATTATTTATAAATTGATTTACCTATTTTTTTCTTTAAACTTATTTATTTAACCTATAAACTAATAGGTAATCTAAAATATGTCAAATATATTGAAATTAACGAACCTATTTTATTTTCATAATCTTTCTAAAAAAAGTCAAATAAGTCTTATATTTAGGACCGGAGGGAGCATCCTGAAAGTTGTTTACCACTAATTGGTATTAAATAAATGCACTCACCAAAGGGTTTAATCCAGCATTCTCTGTCTTCTGAGGATGATATACCTCTTGGCCACCATAATAGATTGATGAACTAAAGTGACAAGGTTCAACACTTTCGCCCTGAAAAATGGAACTAATGTCCTTATTTGGAGTACTCTTAATCCCATTCTCATTGTTTTCCTTGATATCATCACCATCTGTATGATCATCAGGTATAAGGCAAAGACTTTCAAAAATAATTTTCACAGAATTGAATAATAATACTCATATATGCAAAGCATAGACAAATTAACTTTTATGTTAATCAAAAGAAAATTAAACACTAGAAATTAGAGCATAAGTCAAACCAAATTTTCCTTCACCAAATATATGACCCCCAACACTAATTGGTTCTCCCATTAAATTTTTTGAATCACTTCTTTTACTACTTGGGGAAATGAAATTGATCGAACATCAAATTTTCAACATAAGTAGTACAAAAATCTTCAACCAAGCTAGTTGATTGAGGGATTCTCTTTGGCTAAATTAAAGCTCTTTATTTATTGATGGGACTTTAAAACATAATAACTATGACACTAATATAGGTTCCTGAATATCAAAAATCAAAGAAGCAGAAGCATAATATAGGAGTGGTCAAAAGTACAACGTCAAACATTCATAAATATGAAATGATTATGTATTACCTTCAGTTCCAATGATATCAATCCCTGACACCTGAAACAAAAGTTAAAAAAAAAAAGAGCCTGATGAGCCATGTTTTATCTGAATATAGATGTGAGAAAATCAAACCTCAAGACTCAAACCAATTTATTTTTTTATCTTATGGGCATAACTGAGGTTGGATTACAATGGTGGAGGGAAATTGATGGACAACATGCAGAGAAAAACTGAATTTCCAGAACTAAACTAAAAAATAATGCTAAAAAAATATTAAGCATAGAAAGAAGATTTTTTTTACCTTAGATGGTGGACCAAATACCGAACCAAAAATCCCAGAAGAGGAAGAAGGGGGTTGATTATCCTTAGGACCAAAAAGCACAGAAGTGAGGGAAGAAGCAGAGGAGCCAACTTGATTCTTTCCTTCCATTAATATTGTCCCCAAATTACCTTAGACCTCTGAAAATAAATTTTGACTGGAAACCTTGAAGAAATATATAGGATGAAGTCCCACTAAGATTATGAGAAGACACGTGAATGTTTTACTCACGTTGTAAAGAGAAGTGAGAGACTCAGTGGTAGCGGGTGATTCAAATGAAACGTACGAGTACCCATTTATAAGGCAGAAAATACTGCCCCCATGGAAAAAAGTTTCAAACTTTGTTTTTCCATTTACTTCCTAAATATGGTATTACTTTTTTTCCCTTATCTTCATAAACTATATTATAATATAATTACACGTACATGTGTTAAAATTAATTTGCTTATTTCACTTCCTTAATCTTCATGAAAAATGCTAAAAACAATCTTATGTTTATGAAGGGAGTACAAAATAAACATAGTTGACTTCAAAAGTATAAGGAAGTTAGTTTATTAAGCTATTTGATCATAATATATGTTGTATATTCTATTAGATTATATAAAATTTGATAGGTAAAAATAAAATTAAAAGAATGGACTAGTAAATTTATTTTTCTATATTCTATTAGATTATATAAATAATTTATTTTAAAAAAAGACTAAGAGTAGTATTTCCGTTTCCCTTCTCCTTTTTTTGTTTTTCCTTTCTCGTTGTCCTTCGGAGCACTGGCAAGACTCAAGAGGCTATTTCTTGGATTGGTGCCACATAGACGATAGATAGGTCCCATATGCAAATCTCCAACTATTTACTGCCACGAGTACCTAGTGGATAATAACAACCCTGCACTAGATCCATTAGAATCGTTTATTTCAGTTTCAAGTCATTTTGAGATCAAAAAATTCAAATGATTGAGGATTTTATTAAGTTCTACTTACTCTAAGTGCAAGTTTTGTAATTAATATTTTTTGTCAGGAAGAATATTATCAAGTTTTAATTTCTTATTTATATATTTTGAGAAGTAAAATATATTTACAACAGCTAAGTCATTTTCGATCTTGATCTGCCCATTTCAATTACGATTTTAGTCTATCCTAATAGAAGTGAGACGAGAAATGGGATGAAATTATTGTCCCATTTTCCTCTTTGAAACAAGATTCGGAATATGCATGTGTGATGTGTCTGGGTGATGAACACTCCTTTAACTCGATGTTTCTCGAAAGGGCAGTTTGGACTTTGACATTAATCCTATAATTATTGATTAATTATGTTTTTAAAGTAGTGGCCTTCGTGATGAGTTTTGTTTAACATGTAAATAGTTATGACTAAATTAATTAATTGGTAAACTCGTGATGAATTTTTTAGCATATATATATATATATATATATATATATGTTTTTTTGGTCCAGGAAGTTTTTTATAAGGTCAGACTACATCACATATAATTACTCTCTCTATTCCATAACATTAAAATGTAACATGAGAATTTTTTTCATCCACGTTTTAAGACGTAACATGTAAAAGTCAACATAAAAAAGTTTTATTTCTATTATCAATTTATCACCCTTATAAAATATAAAGATAATGGAGAATATGATGCTTAATAAATGTTATAATAAAGATAAAATATAAAAGGGAAAATGATAAATAAAGACCTCTGAATGTTTAAAAGGATAAATAAGGAAATCAAATTTTCAAAAGGTCAATCAAGATCTATTAATAATAGCAACATACCCATTAACAACACGCCTAATTGTTAGTGGGTCTTAATTGTCCTTTTGGAGATTTGAATTTCTTACATGTCCTCTTGAACATTCAGATGTCTTTATTTGTTATTTTCTCAATATAATAAAATTAGCAAAACCACATTGATTTATCTCATGATAAATGACTAAAAGTTTTCACTATTCTTCCTCCAAGCTTTATTATAAAATCTATTACTGATAAAGCCGTAATCATTTATTATGAATAAATTTAATAAAAGTTTTTATGTTTTACGCTCACTCATTTATTATATATATACACACATTCTCTCACCTCCTTTTATCATTTATTATAAGATGAATAAAACTTTTAGTCCTTAAAAACTGAGTTAAATTTAGTTTAATTTTGAGCTCTATAAACTTTGAATTTGATAGTTTTGACCTTAGAACTTTCCGTTAATTTTGTCTTAGGCCCTGGACTTTTGATGTGAGAGTGATTACCCTTGAATTTTTGGCCATAATAAATGATAAGTGAGAATTTTAATGGGTCATATAGGCACAACAAATTTTAGCAGGGCATTTCAATGTTATGATAATTGAAAATGTGGGTTAAAATATAAATTTATCAATAGACTATTATCAGCTTGAACTTGCGCTATTGACTAAAAAATGTGCAGATTTACCAACACGCTATTACTCGAAGTGTACACAACATAATTGACTAAAAAATGTGTATTTACATGCCAACATTTTATATAGGGGAAAATTTACTAATATCATTTATCTAGAGATAACGACCGTTACCTAAAAAACCCACACTCAAGTGCAGAAGATTATACATTTGGAGATGTGATGAAACAGAAAGAATTAATGAAAAATAGGTTAGTTTTCACACATAAATTGTTTATGGGATAAGGAATAACACATTTAGTTAATGATTAGGTTCAATTCTTAGTTGTGTTGAAGAGATGAATGAGATAGCATAAAAAAAATATATAATTTATATATGATATGTATTAAAAGAGTAGAAGGGGACGGGGGCATAATAAGGATCTTATGTGGATATGTTGTCGGAGGCCAAGGAATATGAGTGAAAGATTTGAGGTTGAAATAAAATAACGGATTAGATTTGGGTGCATTGTATCATGTACAAGAAAAAAGAAAGGGAGAGGAATGGCATTGATTGTCCTATTGGGAGAAATATAGCATGAGTTAGTTTATGTAAGGCCAATCAGTACTGACTTGGTTCGTTGGCAAGGAAAAAAACAAGTACTCTTAACCTGGTTCATTGAATCATTGCTAATAATAAAAACGGAATATATAATGAAATGTAATGTAAAGTACTATATTACTATAATTCAATGAGTTTGTTTGGTTTCAATTAATTGATTTGGAAATGTTACTAGGAATAGTATTTGGGATTGAATATAATTAGTTAACAAATCCAATGTTTAGGAAATAACGTAAGGAATGTTGTTGTCTGCGAAAGGTAACTACTATTCCCACAAAACCCTTTTACTTTATAAATCATGTATAGAATATATATATATATATATATATATATATATATATATATATATATATATATATATATCGCATTTCAAAGCCACTTCTTCTCCCGTCAAACTTTGATTCTTCTCTCTTGAAAAAAAAAAGATATATTGGTTTGAATTTTAAATTTTTAGGAAACTTTATCTTTTTAACTCATGTTTTTTCTATCTTTACATAAGAGTTATAATTCTAATTGGATTAAGACCTAATATAATCCTCTTGATGCTCATCCACCTGTGGTTCTTAAGGAACAAAGTTTTCCATGAAGAAGCTATATTGTTTCCCCCTTAGGCTATCGAAGCTAAGCAGGTCGTCCTTTTATCACTCTACCATTGCACAAGCACCAAATTTACAATAGTTAGAGGTGGTCTGCTTCAAAATCCCTTTAGCCTACTAGGCTTGCACTGGAACATAGAGAAAGTGTCTAAAATGTAACAATTCTGTTATTTACTGTTAACATATTTAATATCAATGTCAATTTTTTTTTAGTAATCAAAAATTAAATTGTTACATTTTGAAATTTTATTTTTTAGTCAGAATTTTGAAACTTTATTTGAAAACTTCCAAAACAAAATAGTTAGAACGTAGGCGTATATTTCAGGGAAAAAATTGCACTTTGTCCCAAATTACATTACAATAACTTAATAACTTATTTTTCTCTGAAAAATATTGTGCCCTGAATATAATTTATCCACCCTCTCATCATTATTATCTTTCTTACTCAACAACCAGAGTCAACGACTCTAATTTAGTAAAAATAAATACATACATAAATGTTTACGATCTTAGATCTTTAAAATGACATGTTTGAATGGTGAATAAAAGCAATGTTTTCCAAGGAAATATATCAATTGAAAATGTATTAGGAATATAATAAAACAAATCACGATGCAAGTGAGACGATCTATCAGACCAGCGCGTTGGTCTCAAATGTCGAAGATTAGGGATGGCGTGGGTCAAATAATATCATAATCAACCGATGGAATTATTATCTGATTTTCCATGCATTATCATCAAAGTCTCCATTAATCATATTGCTTTCCAACTACACTTGTAGGTTATGGGTATAATGAAATAAAAGAGAAGGCGAGAGAAAAACAAGTAAACATATGTCAAACAACCATTGATAATAATATGAGTTGTGGATAAGATAAAGGGAGTTAGAAGATAATGCGGTCAAACATTAAAAAACAAAGCGGATTAAGGTGACTAGGATAAGCTGGTTATGTAGTTAAGATAATCGGAACAAATAAAATACTAAGATAAGTACAACATATAAACGACAGATTGATGATAATGGTAGTCAAGTGGTTAAAAATGAGTTAATAATATTCATTCTAACCAATAAACAATTTTTGAAGTATCAATTTAGCCAACAAAAAATAAATATCTCATTTTATCCATTAAACAAAAAAAGTCTCAAAATGGCCAACATCGCCCATCACCCATTAACACTCAATTTTTTACCACGTCAGCAATTTGACCGCCACATCATTTTGACCATGTTATTTGAGATAGAAATCGACGATCAAAATTATTAATTAACGTTGTCACGTGGTGGTCAAAATTTTGACGTGGCAAAAATTAACAGTGTTAGTTGGTGATGGATGATATTGACCAATATGAGACTTTTTTGCTTATTAGTTAAAATGAGATTATTTATTATTTGTTGACCAAATTGATATTTTATAAATTTTTTATTGGTCAAAATGAATATTAATCTGAATAATTATCTACGATAGAGCATGAATACATTATAATTTAATATAGAGTGGTTGGATTGAGAAGTTGGATTTTCGTACCTCTAAATCATATGATAATTTACACATACAAACACACGTTTGGTTTCAAATGTAGAACAAATTGAATTATAAATAAGGGTTTATATTTATAATTTAAGTTAATATTACTAAAAATATTAAGAGGATCGGATATCAATCATTAAAAAATATTTATCTTTCTAAAGGTGTAAAAATACAAGGAACAAAGCCTATCTAAATTTGCTTAAGTTGGGCATATGCTTAAGACATAAATTCATCTGTTGCTAATATACCAACCGAAATTGGATTTAAATATGTATTCAGTGCACAATCTAGATATGTCTTATTTTTAAAATATATTTTTTAAATTTATGAGGAAAAATCCTTCATATCTTTTGAAGAATTTCTTTTTTTTTTAATTTGATAAAAGTTATTTCAATAATATTCCTTTCAATGATTTGAATCTTTTGCTGGCCAAAAAAAAAATTATTTGAATCTTTTATTGAGATATATTCGTATCATGTAAAAAGTTTAATATATCATAAAAGTAATTCTTAATAAATCCTATGTAATAAAATTTAAAATATTGTTATATTTTATTTTCAGAAGAAAAAAAGTATAATTACAATATTATATTAAAAATTAAAAAATAACCCAACCATATTTTTTGAAATTAAATACTCTCATGAAAATATAAATTATTCAAAGGGAAGCAACAATCAGGACATATCCTCTGAGGGTCGCCGCGTGTATATGCTTTCCAACTTCCATCCACAAAAAAGGCGTCACCACTTTTTGTACCCCTTAAAAGTCCATACTCAATTTGGTCACCTCAAATAATAGATTCAATAAAATGTAGAACAATATTTTCACAAAAGAATAAGGGAAAATGACAAATATATCCCTCCCAATACCCGAATAGACAAGTGAGGAACCTAAACTTCCAAAAGGACTATGAAGGAACCAACACCTACATGACATTTTAAAATTGTGCGAAAAGACAAAATTGTACGAAGTTAATTCTAATGAGTCAAATGTTATTCGTTATGCTATAAATGTTAATGGTGAAGGTGCAGATGTTAATAATGACGGTGCAAATGTTAATAGGTAAAAAGTGCAAATGGAAGCACATAATGTTAGAGAAGTTAATTCCAATGAGTCAAATGTTATTCATTATGCTACTAATGTTAATGGTGAAGGTTCAAATGTTAATAATGACGATGCTTTAGGATAGGGCCAATTTTGTCTTTTCACATAATTTTCAAATGTCGGGTAGGTGTTGGTTCCTTCATAGTCCTTTTGTAAGTTTAGGTTCCTTGCTTGTTCTTTTGGGTATTTGGAGTGATTTATTTGTCATTTTCCCAAAGAATAATTCATTTTCATTCAACAATATAATAATGAAATTTTCCCCATTCCATACGTTATTTGATTGTTTAACTCTTAAAAGAATTTTTTCTCACAAATAATTTTAATTTTTTTTATCAAATCAAATAATTTTAATTTAATGATGCTAGGAAAACACATTTTTGAGTGGATCTGAAAACTGAATGACTAATTTGAAAATAAAAATACAATAAAAATGTAATTATGGTTGAACGACGATGACCTGCATTTGAAGTAAAGTGAAAGTTTTTCAAAAAAAAAAAATAATAGATTTTAAATCTACAGCAAGTTATTCAGTTCAAAAAAATTCTTCAGCAAGTTATATGATATATATTATTTATATCTCTTAAATGAATAAAGCAGTTAATTCATTAATATAAGGACAAAAGTAGAATACTTTTTTGTGCATGATACTTAAACATATAATTATTATACTTTTTTAATTAAGCTATGACGTTCTATTGTACTACTGTGTCACTATATTATTTGTCCAACGAGAAACTCAATCGCAATAACACCGTTCATTATATTCAAGAAATTCAGACTTTCAGTCACAAATATTTTGAAATGTTGGATTATAATGGAAGCAAAAATTTATTCAAAAAATCATTGTAAGATATATATACCAATAGAAGTTGACTCTTACCAAAGAGATCGTTTATATATCTTTCATACTTGGTGATAGTAAATCAAGATTTGAATCTTTGCGAAGAAGAAATGTGTTATTAATATTTAGTAACCACAATGTCTCGACTATAAATGATTGTTTTGGTGAAAAAAACTATATATGATTGTCAATGAAAAAATTGTATATTTGTTTTTTAAAAAATTACAAGATAAACGTACACATAAAACACACAGTACCACTATAGTTGGGAAACATTGTAATACAAGTTAGGTAAAGAAGCAATTCGAATTGTAGTTATATGGTGGGGAATGGAATCTTCTTTTCTTCACATTTGATTCACATGTGCATATTTTGTTTAGGTAACTTTTGGTGTGGTTGGTGTAAATGATAAATTTAGGATAGATATTTCAAAAAGGAATGTATGATATATGAATCAAACATTGCAGAATATTTTGATTCAAAAAACATTTTGGAATGTAGTAGCATAAAAAAACATACAATCCTCCTACCTATTTCTTTTTTGGGTTAAAATCATCCTACCTATTTTGTCAAAACTCAAACTTAAATTCAAATGTCCAAAGCCCAAACCGCATGTGCGTGCCCAAAACAAGATACAAATTATGCTAATGAATGATGATTGAGTTTCAACAACGTATCCTTAAATCACTTTCATTCACCCAATAAGGTTCTCACAAACAACAGAGAAAATTATACTTGTGATTCACAAGGATGCAAAACAATGTCATATCAGCTCATATATACACGGGAATTTTGTTGAATGAATCAGAAAGTATTATTATGATTAATCTACTCATTCGAAGATGCCGTCAATGGGAGGGGAGGTGAAGAAAAATTATAATCAGCTGAATCTAGAAAAAAAAAGAATGATTAAGAAAAGATGTGAGATTAAGTAGTAATAAAGGATTAATAAGAAATTTTAAACCTCACTCACTTCTCCTTTTTTTCTTTATAAAAAATAAAAACTCACTGCATATGTTCAAGCCTGTTTTCGAAAAAATACACACGTACGAGGGAATCTAGTGATCCACAATCATTTGGAGAACCCACTTACAAGTTTCAACAAATCAAAATTTCATGATAGCTATAACATAAAGAACTTGATCAGTTTGTATGCAGAGCGCATGTGTGCATATAACTAAATAGTAAGATGTAATGATGAAACTAGTGACACGGCTTGGTATCTATCAAGGGAATTGGTCTTTCTTATCTAATGATTTTGTCACTAAACAAAAGAAAGAAATGTAAAAGTGGATTGATATTAGCCCCACATAATGGAGCATACAAGGCTATACTGTGAAGTCTTGAAACAAATGATAACGTTGCAAAAAATTGATGAGCGAAGATGGTGGAATCTTAGTTTCTTCAAAATGCGTGCGTGTGTGTGTGTGTAATATTTCTTGCCAAATCTAAATCATAAGATTGAAAAAATAGGTCTTTGAATCTTTACTAAATAAAGTACTTTTTACTTTCTCAAATCGTTATTTTAATTTGATGTTTAATTTAAGCCTTAATCGTAAATGTAATAAGTTCATGAACAAATGAAGCAAAAAATATTATTGTAATTTAAAATCAATGCCTATATTATTTTGTCCAAATTAAATATTCTACATGTTATCTCTTACTTCCTTTTTTGATTCATATAATTATATCTTGTCAATAAATCTTAATTAGTTGGTAAGAAAGTGATTTATAGCTCATAAGGTTGTGGACTTAAATCTCATTATTGAAATGAGGACTTTACCAATGTGGAATCTATTTGTAGGAGGTTTTTCAAATTTTATATACGAAGTATCTTCACTTTGCAATTAGCCTGTTTTCATCCATAAAATTCTTAAATAATGATCATAAATTAGAAAAAGGAAGCAATTAATGCGTTAATATTATCAAACAAGATTTATACTTATAGACAAAAAAATGTGTATATGAATTTAAGGGATCAAAATTACTCCTCATCTCTTCATTCACTGCCTAAGTCAATAAGTTAAAAAAGTGTAAAATATTTTTTTTTGATAAAAAAAGTGTAAAATATGAATTAATAATATATAGTATTAAGAGTAAAATAAGAAAAAAAACTTATTTCTATTTTCAAAAATGAAAAACTTTCTAGCACTCATGCTTTTTTTTATTGCCATAGGAACTCTTGCTTAACAATCCATGAATTTTTTTTTTATAAGGAGGTACGAACCTTGTTATGAGATCGGGCTCAGATAAGGTTGTAACAATCCATGAATTTTGATTGTAATAAGAAATGAATTAACTTAATGACTTATAAAATTTAATTATTATAAGATCATTAACTTAATGACTTATAAAATTCAATTACGACAAAAGTAGTACTAAAAATTCAAAAGACTAGTTTACAGGTTTGAGATTTCAACATGGTCGGAAAGCATTATGGAGTCAATTGACTGACTCTTCAACTAAAAAACATGTGATACGTGATGTACCCTCAACTTTGATAAGTACAGTTTACTCAATTAATTATGAAGACTTTTGAACAAAAAATTAAGAAGACGAGCTTCATCCACAACTCAATTCATAAAAAAGATCAACAAAATTATAGGTAAAAACTTCAAATTTGTAAATTGAGATAGAAGGACCAAGGCTTTAAAAAAATAAAAGTAAGTAATAGTTCCTAAATAATGATTAGTTGTGAATTGGGAAAGTTTTGTGCATAAGTTTTAAATTGTAGAAAATTTCGATTCTAGAAGCTTAAATAAAGCATGTAAAGGCTTAATTTGGAGTGAATTAATCTACATATTACTTTTCTATCGATATTATAAATTAGGGACCCTTAATTACCAATTCCCATCTATCACAATGACATAATCGTAGTAGACTAGTAGTTCGCTGATATAGTGATATGTTATGTATTCTAGTTGGCATGTCCAAATTCTCGATTGAATATTTGAGCAAAAATATTCTCCATTTAACTGAATTTCCACCTCCTCAAAATTTGAAAGGCAATCCAAATAGTTTACCAGCCTAATCATGAGCCTAGGCCTTATCTTATCAGCCCAATTGACTAAACAAAGGACTATTATATTTAGGCCCAAATCACAGCTGTAATGCTTTTGACTTTATCACTTCAGTTGGGTTTCAATGGGTTACGTTTAATATCTGATGTTGAATTATATATATATATATATATATATATATATATATATATATATATATATATATAATATTATTGATTTTGATTCAATACTTTTGTGGTGCTTATAGTCGAATGACATGAACTTTAACCTAATGGGTTTGGAGGTCTAATATAACTTGAAACTTTGAGCCAATAGCACCTACCTCTTCACATAAAAAAACGCCTCTTCAAATTGGGCAAAACTGGTTAACATGGTATATATACAAGGGCATATATAGTTAAGTAGTAATCGACCTTTTGAATTTCAGGTATTGGTTACGGTTACTCGAGATGAATGGCCATTTGAATTTAATATTGTGACAGTTATGATTAAAACTAATGGTTATAAAGTTCAAAGACATAAAAATTATCCTATCATTTGAGTTTGTAAGTCCAACACACTTGTAACTTTGTGCCACTAACGCTATCCTCTTTGAATATAAAGAAAGAGATACCTCTACAAAAAAAAATTAATATGCA
Organism: Mimosa pudica; assembly: GCA_029929735.1. Taxonomy (NCBI): domain Eukaryota; kingdom Viridiplantae; phylum Streptophyta; class Magnoliopsida; order Fabales; family Fabaceae; genus Mimosa; species Mimosa pudica. The sequence continues at coordinate 11,817,699 of JAKELP010000030.1, read as the reverse complement.
ATTTTTAACTTTTATGTGTTGATTCTAATGAAAAGGTACTTTCAATATTAACATGTATTAAAATGTTTTTGAGAAAGCTAAGCTACCCCAATCAGGTAGACAATATATACTTGAATTTGACCAAGACAAAATAGCTATAATAATATAGAAAACAAACCAACTTTTTTATAATTTCTTTTATTATCATATTTATTGCAACTTTTTTCTCATTGAAGGGTGACCAACACACCCACTCCTCATGTACCACTAGCATGATCCGACAAGTTTTCCTTTAAGGCACCGATTATTTTTCATAGAATACTGGTTATTATTTTATAATATTTGGATTTAAGAATTCTTAGCTGTTTAAGCACGTCTCAAAATTCTGTTTATAATTATATTTTTTAATACAATAATTATAGATTTAAAATTAGATTGACCAGAGACAAAAAGAACATAACCCTTGCATGTATATTATTATATTTGGTAGAATAGATATCATGTCTGATGTCAATACTTTAATATGTTTCTAGATCTCAAATATTAAAATTGTTATTGTTGTTATCGTTTATCACTATTTGGCGTCACTTTCGTTATGTATGATTGTTATTCACATTGTTATGGAGTATTAAAGATTCCAATTAAGTTCTGAAAGTAATACGCATAGAAAAAGCTGCCCTTGTTTTCCTATTATTACATAAAATATAATAAGGATCCCTGATTTTCCAAAATTGCAGTAATTTATTTTCAAAAAGGAAGATTAGAGAGCAACAATATAGATCTATTATTCGTATTATTTAATTTGCTTTGATATAAGTAAAAACTAAAGGGCAACAATGTACTTTGGTAGACTGTAAAAATTAAACTTTCTCGCTGATCTTCAAAAAGGGAACATCCAATAGTACTCTAGTAGAACCACAGAAAGTAAATCCATAATTAGCTCAAGGCAAAGTATTCACAAAAATTACACATACCACATACATACTATTTATGAGTGAGTGTGTGTATGTGTGTATATATAATTCCATAAATAGTAACCCTAATTCATCCAAAACAAAACGAGAAAATACACAAAAAATTAGCCTATTCACTAGCTAGTCGTCTGGTATTTCCATGGAGAACACTGTAAATTAGAGCAAGAATCTGTCCATGTGCTTGTACAGGCCCCTCCAATTCCATCACAACACTTGCACACAACTCCAAGCAAAGCCAGGGTCTGTGTGCCCACTGTAAAAATAAATCACCAAACCAATAACAAAATAAGCTTAATAATATTTATAAAGTATAATTGATCTGTACTTGTTAATCAAGAAACAAAGGAAATAGGGATTACTTACCTTGATGAAGATGAAGGGACTTGAGGGAAAGTGGTCTTGCTTCTGTGATGGAGGGTTTCTGAGAAATAGAAGAAGACATGATGATGATGAGAAGAAGAAGACACTTATTATTGGTGGTACTCATCATCATCATGGTGAGTATGTATCCACAGATTACTCAGACCCTCAAAGAGTTTAAGATGAAGGAGAGAGGGTGGACTTAAAGAAAAGGGGAAAAGGGAGTTGCGCAGAAAGTCTCTAAACCATAAATGATTATGGTTATGGTATTTACAACCAATGAGAGAGCAATGATAGTGACAAGTTTATCTAGAAGAAACAATGTAGTCTCTCCTATCAAAAATATAAGAATCCAAAATTTGAATGGTTTTAGTCCCTAATATAAGAGTTCATTTCACATTCCCTAATATAAGAGTTCATCTCACATTCTTTTCTCATTTAATGCGTTTTTTCCTATTTTGCCCCTAACTCTCTTTCATATTTATTAATGCTTATGTATTTGTCTCTCTTAAAAGTATCATAATAAATATGGGCAATATTAGAAAAGAAGGAATAACTCCAGACATCCAACTAACATTTACATGTTTTTTTAAAAAGCGTTTTTTGGCGGCTAACTCTTATATTAAGGACGGGAGGGAGGGAGTATTTTTTATTATATGGGGATTTAATAATTAAAAGGTGGGCCAGGATTTTTTGGTGGGTGGAATAGATTATTGAATGTTTCTGGAAGAAACAGGGAAAGAGAGTACACACGTTTACCACTTGTTTACGTCTCCATTACTCTGAGGACTCTCACACCGAATGTGGGTACCACTTTCCTTTTCTTTTGTCTCTTTTCTTTTTTGTATTTATTATTGAGTTGAAGACAGATGTGGGGCAGGATTTTTGAATTCACATTCTGATACAAAAAAGATAGAAATTTTTTTTTTGCCATGAAAATGAATTTACATGAATGAGCTCGTTTACCTTTCGTTCGTTAAAAAACATGAAGGAGAATTCAGCAAAACATGACTATGGAGTATCACTACTGGAAATAAGGTTTTTCACGACCAGAAATAGGTGGTCGTGGAATCTCGCGTCGTAAAAAAGTGTGTTTTTCACGACCACATTTTTGTAGTCGTGATAGATAGGACCTATCACGACCACACTTTGATAAGTATGGACGTGATAGCCTCTTAGGAGGCACCAAATTTGGTGCCTCCTAAGAGGCTATCACGTCCACACTTATAAAGTGTGGACGTGGTAGGTGGACGTGATAGGTGGAAGCTATCACGTCCACACTTTTAAAGTGTGGACGTGATAGCTTCCACCTATCACGTCCACACCTTATAAGTGTGGACGTGAAAGAGTTTTTTTTTTTATTTTGTAAATGCATTTTATAGCCATCTGCATTCTTGCAGATCATTTACAAACCACTTTCAATACCATACTACTGCACAATATAGAATACCCGAGCAATTGCAAAAACGTATCCCATAAATATTACCTTACTTAGACAACAAAATACAAAAGGCATAATCTAAGTTTTATATCTTTGCCTTACTAGTAATAAGTTCAAAATTTAGCTACAACAATCTAAGCCTATACAATTTCTGCCTCACATAGTGATTAAAAATTCTGCAAGTGCGTTTCGTACAAAGTCAATATCCTCATCTTGTTTAAACGAGTCAGTACTAAGTCCATAAAGTCCCTCCAAAAGCTGCAACATAATTAAACAATATTAAAAAAGACAAGGAAAGTACCACTTACAATTAGAAATCACTATTTTCTTGGAGATATATGTTAGAAGCGTGCATACCTTTTGAAATTTCCTCCCTTGCTTAATTTGATCTTGATATACAATATCCAGCATGTATTTGCAGACATAATATCCGCACTCTACAGCGCCCCGCTGTCTTGGACACTGATAAATCACAGATAATATCAGCAATATCATGGTAGTTCGGGTATGGCTAAAAGCAATATAAATGAAAATGAATATAAAAATTGCTTTTACCTTTACGTTTATAACATTAATCGAAGTCTGACTAGCTGTGTAATAATCAGTATCTTGAGCATCATGCCATTTTAATATTCCTCTTCAAAAGAGACAAAATCATAACAATAATGTTATATATACTATAAAGATATATTATTATCAACCATAAAAGTAAAAAAAAAAAGAGAAACTTACTTGTGGAACACTTTTCTGTGATCGTCGCTAATAAATCCCTCTAAAGAGTCAAACCAAAAAATCCTGAACTCTTTCGGGCAAAGTATAGCCAGAGTCCAATGTCCACTGAAAGATATAAGTGAAAATAAATGTTAATTAAATTAAGACATAACATTTAATATTGTGTAAAAGATAACTCATTACCAATTCAAAACAGGGGCGAAATAAAGAGTGCCGCAATCAAGGCCCATCTGCAGCTCGACGTAAGATTGCATCTCCCAAAAATGAGTCTTCTTACTCCTTTTAAGTATTTTCAAGGCGTTTTCATCATAAGCCAGTCTAGAAGGGCATAGAAACCGCCAAAACTTTTCCTTTGGGGTTCTTTGGCATAAACTGTGACAGTACCTATTAGACATGACGAAATGGATTAGAACTTAAAGACTCATTACAATATTCAACTATATTGATAAAAATATGACACACTTACCAGACGGCCAAATCAAGCCAACTTTGCTCAAGCTCTTTCATCATCAAGAACTCCTTAACGTCTCGAGAACCTTGCAACCAAATCTTCTCCTCTACTAGTGGATTGACGACTCCAGCAGGTATTAAAAGATTACGCTCAAATCCAGATTGCATCGTCCACAGCAGATTCAGATATGGGTACTTCTCACCGTTAAAATTCTGAAAATAAGAAACACATCATCAGTACACACATATATCAATAACATTGTTAATAAAGGTCAATTCATAGACAATTTGAGTACCTGTGGGAGAAGAATTGGTGGTTGAGCTTCTTGAGCTTCTTGAGCAGTATCGAACACAAGCCTTTTAGGCCAAACAATAAAGCTCTTCATTGCTTGCGCTAAAGTTGTGACCTCTTTAGTACGAAATGGAACACATGTCATTTCTTGGCCCTTTATCACGGAAATGACTGTCACTTTTACTTGATCATCCCAGATAGACCTGTTATGAATGGTGGTGTGATTTGGGTACTTGAGAGCCTTAGCAACAGGGTGTAGGCAAGGCTCGTCAAGATGCAAGTAGCACTCCTCGTGGTAGTCATCAAGAGGATCAGGTGCACTTGGCTCATTCATTGTTGAAGTTGTTCTTTGGGAAGCTTGAAGAGCCTCTAACTGTGATGTAAGATATTCAAACCTCATTTGCCATTGGCTCTCCCGTTCGTCCATCCGTTCGTCCACCCGTGCATTCACCATTGCATCAAGCTCCTCAGTGGACATTTTACTACGAGACACCACTCGTTTTTTGGGCCCAAAAAATTCCTTTGCCCCAACTCTCCCAGAAACTCCTACAACTCGGCTAGGGTTGTCTAATCTCCCTAGCGAAGTTGCTAGGATGTCCATTCTGGGGTCCTGCGGTGTCCAAGACCCCTGAGAAGATTGCTCCTCCAGTTCATTCTGTTACAAAAGTGAACAAACATTGATTAATATACAATAATATCCTACGTAAGTGTTTAAATACAATTTATATAGCACTCACAATTCGGTTTGCCACCGCTTCAGCCTTGTCACTGGTATATTTTCCAGTTGGTCTCTTCCTCCGGGCCGCTGCCCATGTTTCATGGCGTTGGAGGTCAGATAAAGGTTCTAAGACAGTGGAAGATGACTCAGCTTCCATAGATTTCCGCTGCTCCTCCCACTCGGCTTCCACATAATCAGTCATCCAATCATACCCCCCACGGGACATGGTATGATTATACTGATTTTTAGCCCGAATCTCTTGTTGTTTTTTGCTTATCTCCTATGTACCACAATAATAAAATATTAATAATGCAGGTACACAGATTAAAACCAAGTTATGAACTATACATGTATAGTAGATATACCTTAAATGCTTCAGACGTCCGATATTTAACAAACTCCTTCCATTTCTCTGGTTCAATATTGGGATATGCTATACATGGATCCTCACCCATTTTAGACCCCCCAAATATGTAGTCCTTGGCCATGTTATATTTGAATTCACTAAACCTTTTTGCAATTTTTTGCCAAACGAACTCTTTAAAATCTTTGGTATCCGGCACATCCCAATATTGCTGCAATGAAAAAACAAATATGATTAGTCACCACAATATCTCACAAATATGGAGTTAAAATACGAATGTACATACATATACATCCAACCAACATTGTTGCTTAACATCGTCATTAACGTGTTTCCACTCATTTATTGTGATGTCAACTCTGTTTCTCGCCACTGTTCCAAGATAACTTGAAAATGGCTTTGCAGTTGGCCCTTTAGGCCTATTCTTTTCATCTAGTTCCAAATGGTTTTTCTTCTTATGCTCAACTGTCAGAGCAATCACTTTCGAAAGTTTGGTAGGCCCTCTTTTCTTCTTCTTCACAGGGGGTGGTGGGGCCTCCTCATAATACTCTTGCTCGTGATCGGAGTCATTTTCTGCCATTATAACCTGTGAAAGAGGAACAATTACATACATTAGCACAGAACAATTAATAATATTAGATAGATTATTAAATGAAAAACAATAACAGTAATCAATACATTTTCTAACATTATGTGTTGTCGTCCCATATGTCCCATATACCCTCAGTATGATCATTCCTGACCGCACAGAAGTCATCATCATCATCATCATCATCTAACAAACTTCTTGTTGTTTTGCCTAATAATTGTATCTCATCATCATCACCATCATTTACTGTGAGAGCACAATCCATTTGATTTCTATTTTGAAAGGCAATGGAAAACTTAACATTTGTAGGGTCTGATACATAAAACACTTGTTTCGCATGACTTGCTAGAATAAATGGTTCATCCTTGTAGCCGACCCTATTAAGATCAACAGATATCATGCCACTTTGGCGCTCAATCACAACCGCATTACTATGTACCCACTTACATTTAAATATGGGAACCTTGAAATGCGGTGCGTAGATAATTTCCCAAATTTCTTCAATAACCCCATAATATGTAGTTGTAGCCAATTTTGGGTTTTTGTCTCTAGAGCTAGAAAAATGGGTTGCCTCAGCTTCAACCATCACCCCGCTGTTTTGTGTGGTGCGCTTGCCATCAATGACCTTAGTAGAGAAAGAATACCCATTTATTTCATAACCACCCCATGAAAAAACAATAAACTGAGGCTTCACAGCTAGCAACCTTACTGTGTCAGACACATCCTTTTGTTTTCGCGCATACTCCTCGAACCAACCAATAAATGACTTGTTATGTTCATTTGAAATCTGCATATCACTCTTCTTCGAGTTATTCTCTTTCAAAAGCCTTTTATGCTCAGCCAAATAAGGTTGCACTTCTTTCATGTTATTCAAGATGTATAGATGTGCCTGTAACAACTCCACTCTCTCTACACCCTTTACTTTCATGCCCCGCACCCCTTTACCAGAAAGTTCATCTTCATCCAGGTTGATTTCCTCGTCGTCAGGTTTTCTTAGGTATGGTTTGCAAAAGTCCATTGTCTCTTCAACAAGATATCTTTTAACAATCGAGGCCTCCGGGCGATATGGGTTCTTTGAATAACCCTTCAAAACTTTCATGAATTGCTCAAAAGGGTACATCCACCTTAGAGAAACCGGACCACAAAGTCTTATCTCTCGAACCAAGTGAACAATCAAATGAACTGATATATCAAAAAACGCTGGAGGAAAATGCATCTCCAATTGCGACAAAATAACATAACCTTCCTTTTCCAACTCATCGAGTATTTCATTGTCAATTACCTTACTGCAAATGACATTAAGAAACTTACATAACCTTGTTAAAGTCTACATGCATCACATCAATACTGTGTCTCACATCAAGACAACGCCAATAAGGGAGATCAAAGAAGATTGACCTCTTCTTCCAAATGTTAGTCCATTTCTTCTTCTTCTTTCCTTTACCAAATTCCACAGTAACACGAGCAACACGGCGATAAACTTCTTCACCTGTTAACGGAATTGGAGCAGATGCATGCTCAGGAAAGCCATTAAATCGCTTCCTCAGTCGACGGTATGGGTGGTGGCGATCAAGAAACCTCCTATGACCGAGGTAAACAGTCTTTCTTCCATACTTGAGCTGGACGAAATTAGTGTCATCCTCACAAATTGGACATGCCTTATGTCCCTTGACATTATATCCTGAGAGAATGCCATAATTGTGGTAAACAACAAAGCTCGCAACTTGAATGTCTCCTTTTTGTATGCATCAAACACATCAACACCTTCATTCCACAACATCTTCAAGTCCTCGATCAACGGAGCAAGATAAACATCGATATCCTTCCCAGGCTGTTTCGGTCCCGAAATCATCATACACATCATAAGATATTTCCGTTTCGTGCACAACCAAGGTGGAAGGTTGTAAATGACAAGCAAAACTGGCCAAGCACTATGTTTGCTAGAGACACTCCCAAATGGGTTGAATCCATCTGTACAAAGGCCGAGACGGAGGTTTCTAGGATCACTAGCAAACTCTGGAAAAATTGAATCAACCTTTTTCCATTGAGGAGAGTCAGCAGGATGTCGAAGATATCTAGAAACAGAATTTCTCTGATCACAATACCACCTCAGATTCTCTGCTTCTGTTGCATTCGCGAACAATCGTCTAAACCTTGGAACTATTGGAAGGTACCACATTACTTTCGAAGGTTCACCTTTTTTTGGTTTGTTTGTCTCTTCGTCGTCGTCGTCATCATCAGCACCCTTCCTCTGTTTATACCTTGGCTCCTGACATCTTGGACACACATGTAACCCTTCATATTCATTTCTATATAAAATACAATCATTGGGACAAGCATGTATCTTCTGATACTCCATACCCATCTTACTTAGCATTTTCTTGGCCTCATACATTGTCTTCGGAACCGCATTGTTATCCGGGAACATATCGCTCAAAGCTGCGAGCATTTTCGAGAAACCCGCGTCTGCCCACCCATTTTCCGTCTTTATTTCTAGTATTGTTAGAATGAAGGTCAGACGGCTATACTTCTTACACCCTGGAAACAAAGGTGTCTCAGCATCACCACACACTTTGTCGTACTCGTCTGACACAACAAACGACTCCGCTGCGATATCATTTATCATGTTGTCCATGCCAACATCGCAAACATATTCATCATCATCATTATCATCCACCTCCGCTGCTTTTACATGTTCCACGGTAGTTCCCAATTCCCCATGCCAAATCCACTTCCTATATCGGCGATTGATCCCCTCACAAATAAGGTCATTCCTTATAGAGTCAAGGCTCTTGCGATCAACATTCACACACTTCAAACAAGGGCACGGGTACTTTCCATTCTTACTCGCCACATTTCTTTTGGCAAATTCAATAAACTTTTCCACCCCGTTTTGATATTCTTCACTAGTTCGCAAAGCATCCATCAAAGCACGATCCATTGGAGTAATGTGTATAATATGTATATACACTTGTCTTCATTAAAAAGAATAGAAGACAATTGAACCAATCAGAGGACTATCTATGGCAACCTAAAACAGTCCTAATCAACAACCAAAAACAGCCTCTCCAAGAAACTAGAGCCTATTTGCATGCAATTTTTACTACCCCTTCCAGCAAAGAAAACAAGCTTTTTCCAGCAATTATTGCTAAATAGAGCAGCCCAAAACACTCTTAAAATGTCCAGAATAGTCAACCAAACAGTGTACCAAATTAAGTGCAAATCAGAATTTACCACAAATGCACAAACCAAAAGCTAGCTGAATTTGATATTCAACAATAGAAGCAATATTTAAGCCAGCAAATGAACCAAATATAATCACAATAATCAAAATAACAATTAACAATCTATTACCAAAACCAAATAAAATCAGTAATTCCATTGAGCTTATAAAATCAGTCAAACAATATTTCAATGCTTAAAATGTCTTACAATGCGCACAAACTATATTAAAAAGCAAATACAAAAAATAAAAAAACAAAGAAAATACAATGAGAGAAAAATAAAAAAACAAAAAAAAAAACTCACCTTAAAGGAGTGTAGAAAGAGAAGGCGGTGGGGGAGAGGCGGCGGTTGAGGCAGCGGTGGTTGGAGGAGAGAGGGCGGAGGCGAGAGGGGAGGAGAGAGGGCGAGAGGCGGCGGTGGTTGGAGGAGAGAGGGGGCCGAGGCGAGAGGGGAGGAGAGAGGGCGAGAGGCGGTGGTGGTTGGAGGAGAGAGGGGGCGGAGGCGAGAGGGGAGGAGAGAGGGCGAGAGGCGGCGGTGGTTGGAGGAGAGAGGGGGCGGAGGCGAGAGGGGAGGAGAGAGGGCGAGAGGCGGCGGTGGTTGGAGGCGAGAGGGGAGGAGAGAGGCGGAGAGGGAGGAGAGGCGGCGGAGAAAAAGTGTTGAGAGTGAGGGAGGCGAAGAGAGAAGAAGAGTTTACCAAAGTGTGAGAGAAGAAGAGAGAAAGGGAGGCGAAGAGAGTGAGTGCCAAAGTGGTAGTGAGTGCCAAAGTGTTGGAGGGAAATAAAAAAGGGATTTGGCGCTAGTGGGAAAAAAATTGCCCACCTTTCACGACCACACTTGGGTATATGTGGTCATGGAAGGGTCCCCTTCCACGTGGAAGGGGACCACCCTTCCACGTCCACACTTAAAGGGAGTGTGGACGTGGAAGGGTCCCCTTCCACGTCCACATTATATATAATGTGGACGTGGAAGGGTGGTCCCCTTCCACGTCCACATTTTTATATGTGTGGACTTGGAAGGGGACCCTTCCACGTCCACATATACAACTGTGGTCGTGAAAGATCTCCGCCTGGACAGTTATTTACATGTTATGCCACCGCGTTTTTCATCAACGACCAACATTGGCTTTTTAGTCGTTAATTATGGTCGTGAAAAACCTATTTTCTAGTAGTGTATCTAGATCCTTTTTTTTTATCGAAAGGTGTATCTTTTTTTTTATCGAAAGGTGTATCTAGATCCTCAGTATTTCATTTGTACGGTTTAGCAAATGTATTATAGAATAAATGGGAAAATCACAATAGGTCCACTCATATAGGAATTCATCACAGGCATATTCCATTGACAACTCAAAGGACACCCATTGTAAACCTAATTGAAATATGGTCTGCAATTAATTACTTATGAGAGACTTGATTGTTATTCTCCATATATAAATTGCAGTTGTTAGTTGGATATCTTTTTCGTATCAACAAATCATGTATAAGATGTCATAAGCATTAACATTTCAACTTTATACATCAGAAACACAGACATTCTACTACATTGAGCGGTTCATATATCCCAATAGATATATTCAAACAAATTCTGTCATTCAATCTTCTGTGAAGTTTCAACATGCCTCTTGTTTCAAATTTCATCCTAATTAATCTATGACTTCTAATGTAGAAAAGGTATTCCATTATTCCTAAAAAGCAACTTATTCACAACTTTGAATTACATTAAAGAATAGAAAAAAAATTGATTCTTCGTTTTTTTACATCAAAATTTTAGAAAAGGGATTCAGCTCAACCGCGATCTAATGATAGTGCTCCTAACTCATCATTTATATTAAGGTTTGTCCGTTGAACTCTGGACTATGACAAACAAACCCTTTTATTTTTATTCACATAGGTAGGTTTCACCTAACTTTACTCAGCTGTGGAGATGTTTCTCCATGTAACACGATTAAAATCACAACTACGTAATATCCCCCATGAATCAAACAATTGTCAAAATGGTCAAATATCCAACTTTTTTTGCAAATTGACATCCTCAATTATATATGACAAAGAAATTATTTTTTTCCTGAAACAACACATTTAAACATTTTCTTTCTCCAATCTTCTCCTTTGGTTCTTACTGTGAGTCCTTTCATGGAAAAAAAGGATTTTACTTCTATCTCCAAAAAAAAAAGTTTTTAGACGTCTTCCTCCTATGGTTGAACGCCTGTTTTAAAAAGAATGAGATTTGCTATAATTTTCTTATTTTCATTAGACAAAGCAGTATATTTTATTTTCTTACAATATGGATTATATTATACTCTTATATGTGATTTATCTGTTCTTTTTTTTTAACCAATTATATGATTTATCTATTCAAGAGTGTAGTTTTGGAAACAATCAATTTTTTTGGTGATAAAAAAAAAAGAAACAATCAATTTTGCATGCAGGAAAATGGAATGCAAAATGATAGAAGTGACAGGTGTAGAAGAAAACGTGAGCGGCAGGATTCGAACCTGCGCGGGCAGAGCCCACATGATTTCTAGTCATGCCCGATAACCACTCCGGCACGCTCACCAAGTGTTAGGTTTGTTCAACAAAAGAAACCAGTACTAGATATTGTAACAATAAAGAATAAAAAAGTGGAGATGCGGGGTATCGATCCCCGTACCTCTCGCACTAAGCGAGCGCTCTACCATCTGAGCTACATCCCCATGATTGGTATTTCTCTTACTATATATTATACGACCCCAACGTTATTGTGAGCATGTCAATCTATTTTTCTAATGAAGTGAAACATGATTAATATTCATAGCATCTGGCCAACTAGTTTCACAATTGTATTTGAAGAAAGGATTATGCCTATAAATTGCTAAAAATATACTAATATTATACTCCTTTATTTTTAAATAAAACTTTTAAATTCTTTATGGAAATTAAAGAATCCAAATAGACCACTTAGTTTTAACATGTGATTGCGAAAGAAGATATGTATAACTAAGGTGAATTAATTTTGAGGAAAAAAGATAGGTATAACATTTTAAAATGATCAATTTTACATATTTAATTTTTTTCAAAAAAATAATATAGTCCTACATTTAGGAGTGTAAGGAGTTGTTCATCCAAAAACATGCAACATCAAAGTATAACCTTGTTTAATTTTGTTTTTATTCTTCATATTTCTTGGCTTTTAGTTAATTTTCATGTTGGCCAGAGCAATGGAAAACAGTAAAAAGGTAGTAGATAGATAATGTTGGGTGATTTCAATTTATGCAAACCTAAAAATGAAAGAATAGAAATCAACAACATATTGCTTGGAATATAGGCCGTAAAATTTACATTGAAACACTATCATATTTATTATAGTAAATTTGGCATTGTGCTGACAAAAGAGCAAAAGGCATAGTAAATTTTTGAGTCTACAGAAAATGGTGAAAACTGAAAAGTGAGAATCACAAACTTCTGGCAACAATACCAGTCACAGTCACTTAGCTAATTACAGTAACTAATGAAAAACAAAGGGTAGGAGGGAGGTGGTTTCATAGCAAAGATTGCAACGCCTAAGAAACATCTTTATATGAAATCTGAATCTCTCCGAAAATGTTGCAAGTCTGGATGAGTGCCCTGCCCAGGCCTCCTAGGATTTCTGCATTATTGCATCAAAACAACAAAACATGATGACTTCATAATGAAACACCATAAAACAGTTGATAAGACTAATATACTCATCAAGAGCCCTTTTATAAATGGCTAAACAACATATAACTTCATTGCTATCATACAACAACGACAGAGACTTATCCTAGCAGGTGGGGTTGGTTACGTGATCAGAGGACTCCATTATACTCTATCAAAAAATGTATTTCACCATATATCATGGATCAAAAGATCTTGTTTGGTTACAAATGAAAATAATTTATTCACTCTGCTATACCTTGCAAACCTGTTGGGCTCAAAACCAGGAACGCCAGGAGGACCATATGGATCAAATCGAGCACCCGGAGGAACGCCCCTTTTAAGATAGTTACAATCATAAACATGAGCAACAAATCATGTCCCAAGCCAGAGGGAGAGCAATGGTCAAAATTGGAAGAGAAAGGGAGAATTGCTTTCAGGTCCCAAAAAAGAAAATCAATATCAAACAAGTCCTATAACTTGTCGATGACAACTCAAAGTGTCATTGTTAACAATTGAAAAAGTGTCATTAACAAGTGTATGGAACTTGTTCAATAATAATGTTCTTCCTTTGAGACTTACATGCAATTCTCCTAAAAGAATATGACTTACGGTTGCCCTCCTGGGAAACCAGGTTCTCCACCAATACCTCCAAGCCAACGCGGGTCATTAGGCCCTGTTCCACATTTATACACATTAGTGATCATGATTATTTAAGGAAAAAAACAATCATAATCTAATTACTTGCAACTATATTGATCAAGATAGCTCACACGTACCTACGAGCATACTGCCACCAAAGCCAGGATCGCCCCTACATACCAGTAGAAAATTTAAAGGGGAAAATGAATGGTCAAAACCACGTCCCTCATCGCCCAGAACAATGAATCAAAATAATATAAGAAGAGATATACCTCATGGGATAAACTCCAGCACCAGGCCCAGGGTGAAGATCACTGAAACCACCGGGATTGACGGGAGGTAATATAACTCTAGAAAAGAAATGACAAGACAAGAATGTAAATTTATAATCATTGGAAATTTACAAGTCACTTATCAAAGAGTTCTTGTTAAAATTTTGAGATTCAGGTGTCTTATTTGAATATAAGCATTCACAGTTTCTCCTCCCTCCAGGATATACAACAATGAAGAGGCATAGAGAGAGGATATGTGTGTTATAGAGTAACAATTCAATCCACTGGTATCTAAACATATATTGAACTGATAAAAACTGAAATCAGTACAACACTGTGGTTATGTGGACACTTACCCTGAAGGATGAATTGAAGGATCGGCTGGATCACGAAATTGCTGATGTACTTCTGACCTAGATCTATCACTTGTTTCTGAGCTGTAAGAAGAGCAGAGAAACAATTTTATTATGAACATACCAGATATCATTCATGGAGCAAGGAACTTCATAAATCAGCAAATGTTCAATTCAAAGACCCAAAATTCAAAATATGTCTAACAGTCAATTTTCTCTTACAGTTATATATAGGGGCAGAATTCAGCATTCTTTTTCCATTGGGTTTGGGTGGGTAAAGAATATACCAGTAAAGCAGTTACAAATGTGAGGACACTGGTGCAATTCTGGCTTCTTGAAAACTAATTAGTTTGCATACAACAACTCAACCTTAACTTTAAAATTTGATATTATCAGGGGGGAAATTGTGTGATTATCTTCTAGCTGAGTGTTAACCTAAACCTAAGGCTTGGGCGTTTCATTCTAACTCAGACAATAATACAGCTGCTATGCTGTAACGTTGATATGCTGGTAACCATATATAATTAAACAGTGCATCAATGTAATCCTTTGTGAGAATAGGGTCATGTCCCACAAGTACCAGACCATATGAGTAGAAGGGATGAAAATGCAATAAACTACAAAACAACCATAATGACATAATTATAAAACCCTTAAAATGCACCTTCAAATCAGTACTTACTCATCTCTGCTGATCACAACTAGTATTAGCCAGAGTTATTCACCAATATAATGTAATAGAGCACAAATAATGTGAAATAGCTAAACACATCACCAACACTTAGGAAAATTCCAACTTTAAGATATAAAAAGGCCAACCCAGTTCTAGCAGGGGTGCTGAGAAAGGAAATATACTAAACAGTCGTAACACTTCTTTCAGAGAGGCTATTTCAAACTCACGACCTCAAACTCCAAGCCAAGAGAGCTTACCACTGAGCCAAACCGGTCTTTCTCAACTTGTTAATATCTATGATAAAAAAAACCACCTAAGGCTTCTCAACTTTCCCACGTGGTAAAAATACCCTTCACAACTTTTTAATATCTATGGTAAAAAAATGCAGATACTAACTAATTTAACTAGGTGATACTTCAATTCTCAAATTTCACCACAATTAGTACCGGCAAGAGTTATTCACCAATATAATGTACTAGAGCACAATAATCTAAAATAACTATCAACTGCACTCTAAAATTTTAAATAATCCAACCTTTTATTATCTATGGTGCAACATGCAGATACTAACTAATCTAAGCGGGTGAGGCAACAATTCTCAAATTTCAACACAGGGTAAACAATTCACATGGCTAATAAAAAGATATATCAGTACCTTCCAGGATTATTTGATGAACCAGGTTTAGAGGAGCCCTCAACCTTAGAGAACACTTCCTTATCCAAGTTCTTCACCAACTTATCCAAATTCTTAAACTGATCAGAATAATTGCTACTTCCATCATCTCCAGCATACTCCTCAACACTGAAATTACCAAAAACACAAACTCAATATTTCACATCATCATTTCAAAGCCACTCATTCAATTCAAACAAAAAAAAAACACAAATAAATCCCTTACTCAATCTCAAGATGCAAAGGCTGAGAAGCACCTTCAAACAAAGCATCAAGAACCAATTTTTCATTCATCACAAGGCACTTAACCAAAACTTTCTTCAAACCCATTTCAGGAATCACATAAACAAACGCATACTCATCATCAAGTTCATTCCAGTGATCAACAGAAACCTCATCTACACACAAAAACACAAAAAAAAAAAAAAACATTTTTGTAAACAAAAATCAAATTTTGAGAATGAAAAAAGAGAAACCAACACAAAATATGAATACCCTTTGAAGGATTTGAAAGGGCTGAATCAGAAACAGCTTGAGAACCAGTGGCAGTGAGGACATAACCAGAGGCTGAGAAAGAAGCGTGAATTGCAAAAGCGATTTTGTCATATTTATGGCGAAATGTTGGCCTTGAAGCCCTTATTACTGCCATCACTGATTTATCAGAAGCCATGCTTGATTGTGATTGTGAGTTTCAGAGAAGAAGAAGAAGAAATGATAATGGATCAATTTTTATTTGTTTTTATTTGTTTCTCATTGTACCCTTTAAGAAAGAAACCGAATCGCTTCTTTATTGAGCTTGGTTGGATCCATTTTTTGTGCATGTAATTGTAATGGATCAAAATTGTCTTTTCTTGTAAAAGTAATTTATTTTGGAATTATTCATATATTTGTTAGTAGTTTAGCAAATTAGCAATCAACACAAATTCTTACGTGAACCGGGTGGACCACGTTATTTGTGATATGACCAATAACAACTAAATATGTAAAGTTTAAGTGCAACTTTTAATCTGACTTGGCGTCATAAAAACTTTAGATGTTGTTGTTATTGGTCGGATCAGAAATGACGTGATGCATCAGATTCACCTAAGAATTTCTTTAGCAATTAAAGGGAATTTCACTATTTTTAAATAATACTCCCTCCGGTAAATATAAGACCTAATTGACTTTTTTGGAAAATCCTAAAAAAGCAAAATAAGTTCATTATAAATTGGTGATTTACCTAATTTTTCCCTTAGACTAGTATATTTGACCTATAAACTAATGGATAATCTAAAAATATATCAAATATTTCGCAACCTTAATCTCTAAAAAAAAATCATTTAATTGATAACTAGGTCACTTATATTTAGGACCTGAGGTAGTATGTACTATGTACAGCCAAAATCTTTACAAATCATCTGCTGTCGGCTTAAACATAAGATTTGCTGTGAATATTATAATATGAGTAGACACACTAAAAAATTACTTCTCAGTTTTTTTAAAAAAAAAATTATTATGCGTTTTCTTAACTTTACAAATTGAAATAAAAAATAAATTTATCCAATAGATAAAATTTTAGGATGCATATTTTGATTATAAAATCCACATCATATTCTATATTTTTACTTGTAATTAGGAGAGACCACAAATATCAGGGCTTATTAGGGCTTTCACTTAAGGATTTCTCATATAGATATGTTGGTTATATCCACAAGATCATGTCAACTTTATAATTTTTTATCTCTTTTCTTATTACATTAGTAGCAAAATTCAATGTGCACAATTTATTATAGGATTATGTTGCATTAAGTTGAAGTATTTTTTTTAATGGCATCCTTAATTTTGGGTGTTTATTGCAATTGAAACAGTAGCATTGTTAAGGGTAAGAAAACACTAGAAACTGCTCTGAGGTAATATTGAAAAAATACTTTCAAGGAAAATAAATTTTGTAAATGAAGGATATGTAGTAACCATGTAGGGCACAAGTCTTTTGCATAGACTAAGTCTAGCTTTTTTTTTTTTTTTGATAAAAGGACAAGTATCATTCAAAATAAAGTTTAATGTTACATATAAAAAGAGGTTATAATAGTACTAATGTGCCCTCTTGTATTAGTGATTTGCACTGCGCAGAGTGCCAAGCTCCTAATTGCAAGTCAGGGCATAAGAATTGCGAGCCGCCAAAAAGGTCAAGCATGAGAGAACTGACTTGTATGTTTTGTTTTACTATCACTTTAGTGTAATTAAAATATAGGGTAAAGGAGCAAATCTGGCCCCCAAGTAACCACCAAGGAGCGCTGAGGACCCTAAACTAACCACAGGCCCGGATCTGTACTCCAAGTAACCAAGATGTTAAAAAAATACCCCGGTTGGACGGTCAACTACGTTTGACCGTTACCTTGCTTATTTGGATGCCACGCGAGCTCCTGCTGTGCCACCTCTGCATGCCACGTGGCATGTTAGTTTAGAGTACTCAGCGCTCCTTGGTGGTTACTTGGGGGCCAGATTTGCTCCTTTACCCAAATTTTAAATTTGTATCCATCAAATTCTTTTGATAAGATTCAATTAAATACTTAAATATTTAGGAAAGGTAATTAGAATTAGTTAACTTATGATTAAGTTTGGCATTAGATAAAAGATGTTAATTAACACTATAAATGTTATATTATGTTACAACATTCAAATTTCATTTGTACATGCTTTCAGTAGGGAAAAAAATTTGAGCGAGAAATGACAAAAGAAAACTTGTTAAATTATTCTTAAAAATAGTTTTATTGCTATAAAACAAGAATTCCCACTTAGTATATCCAATCTATAGCCACTTAATATCAAACCTCATTCGAGTAATTTGAGTAATTACCTACGTTTCTCAACTAGTTATTTGAGATATATGAGTAGTTAATGGGGTTTTGAAATGTCTCAAAGTAATGGAAAATTCTAGCAATTAAAAGCGATACTCGAGTAGTTACCTATGTTACTAAACTAGTTATATGCGATACATGAGTAGTGAATGAATTTTTTTTCATTTTTCCTAAATTTCATTTTAGACAAATTGACGACTATATCTTATTTGTGAAATGAAAAAATGAAAAAAATTCATTCACTACTCATGTATCGCATATAACTAGTTTAGTAACATAGGTAAACTACTCGAGTATCGCTTTTAATTGCTAGAATTTTCCATTACTTTGAGACATTTCAAAACCCCATTCATATATCTCAAATAACTAGTTGAGAAACGTAGGTAATTACTCAAATTACTCGAATGAGGTTTGATATTAAGTGGCTATAGATTGGATATACTAAGTGGGAATTCTTGTTTTATAGCAATAAAACTATTTTTAAGAATAATTTAACAAGTTTTCTTTTGCCATTTCTTGCTCAAATTTTTTTCCCTACTGAAAGCATGTACAAATGAAATTTGAATGTTGTAACATAATATAACATTTATAGTGTTAATTAACATCTTTTATCTAATGCCAAACTTAATCATAAGTTAACTAATTCTAATTACCTTTCCTAAATATTTAAGTATTTAATTGAATCTTATCAAAAGAATTTGATGGATACAAATTTAAAATTTGGGTAAAGGAGCAAATCTGGTCCCCAAGTAACCACCAAGGAGCGCTGAGTACCCTAAACTAACATGCCACGTGGCATGCAGAGGTGGCACAGCAGGAGCTCGCATGACATCCAAATAAGCAAGGTAACGGTCAAACGTAGTTGACCGTCCAACCGGGGTATTTTTTTAACATCTTGGTTACTTGGGGTACAGATCCGGGCCTGTGGTTAGTTTAGGGTCCTCAGCGCTCCTTGGTGGTTACTTGGGGGCCAGATTTGCTCCTTTACCCTAAAATATATATTAAAGCTACTAAGGCCTTATAGCCCAGTGGTATGATATCTCCCCTTTAGGTGGGAGGTTGCGGGTTCGATCCCACTTGTAACCTCAAGCCGTTAGTGCTTGCCCCTTTGAATAATATATATATATATATATATATATATATATATATATATTAAAGCTAAATTAATTTTGTGTAGTGAGAACTGATGGATATTATTGAATTTCTAACTCTTGCACCCACAACTACCACAGATTCCGTTCAAATGTTTTCACAATTTTATATTGAATAATACAAGATCATTAATTTACCCAATTTGACTTTGGTAGTTTAGTATAGAATATAAAAACTCAACCACAGTCCAAGATTGTTCATTTTCACTACAAATTACAAGTACAATTGCTAAAAGCAGTTTATTTGCTCTGCAAATAACTATCTATTCACCAACTATCTTTACATTTCAATGAATGTTGAATATGTAGCAAAGCCAAGCCCATAAATAACAAAGAAGTAACAATGGGCAATTGTCTTAGTGGAAAAGGTTCAGATCCATGTGAAAGAAGAAAATGATGTAGGAGAACTACTCTCAATTGGACCTGACAATGCTGAGGATGACTCAATAACATAGTGATACGAGTTTTGATTCTGTGCTCATCGCTCATATTACTCATCAGCACAAATACATAAGAACATGGTGGACCCTAAAACCTCTCTCCTATTGGGCTCACCACGTGCTTATGTATTTGTATTTGTGGTGATGTGAAAGTGATGAGCAATATAGGTAATGGGCACCGAATTAGAACCCCATAGTCATACCATTAAAAAAGGAAGAATAAGATTTAAGGGGAAGAAGGAGAATCAGCATTATTATGATGGGATCTAGCAGTGGCTTTGATATAGCAGAAAACAGAAACCAAGAAGGTTGTGGCAAGCCCTCCAAGAATGACTCCTCCTCCTGCAATTGACTTATCAAGTGATGAGTGTTGAGAATGATGATTCTTCTCTTCAACCACAGAATTCTCACTCTTTGATCTCCTTTTCTCTTCACTCTCAGGAGTCATTGATGGACCAAGCTTCCTTATATGTACTAATGCTGGTGCTTCAATAGGTGATGGAGGATTAGAACATGGTGGTGATGAACACCTTCCAACCAATATAGCTTTGGTTTCATCATTAGCCATAGCTAGATCAATAAAAATATTTCCAACCACAAAACAAAGAACAAAAAGCTTCACCATATTTTCTCAGATTGTGTTTGTGTTTGTGTTTATGTTTATGGATGAAGATTGATTTTTGGTTTGTTATATACTTATATCTCTATCTGTGTGTTACACACACACATATATATATATAAGTGGCTGAACTATGCATTGGGATCTTGAAATAGTGTAGCTTGATGAGAAATTTCCGAGTGTTGGATTGATTTGTTGTTAAAAAGATAATTTTCAAGTACTTTGTAGGTAGATGCAATTTTTTAATGTTGAGTTGTCTGCTGAGATATAGGAGGCATTAATGAAGGTACACGTGGGAATGTTATAATATTAGGAATACAACTAAGAAACAACCATATCGCATGGTTGTTTATATGCAGGCTTGTCAGATGCAAGCAGGTTCCTTGAAATTAAAAAAAATTAAAGCCACTGATGGAAGTTATCATAAAGTTTCTTAATTTGCAATAAAAGAACCAAATTTCTGCGTTTTTTGTTCTCTCGGAGTTAAAAAAGAAACACACTAGTGAATTTTATGTTCAGATAGCTTAATTATTATTTTTTCAAAATTGAAATTGTTCTGTACATTGTATCAGGATGTCAAGGATTAAGTCATCTAAATCGTTCTGGACATAGTACAATGAAGTGTCTTATGCTGTCCTGACAAGGATTTTGTGAGTGATTGTGTAGGAATATGGAAACAAATAAAGGCAATGAAACAGGATACTATCTTTGATTTAATTTGTGTCATTAGTGTTATTTGTTTATGGGACATCTTGACTTGATTTGGTGACAAAATTTGTCACCTTTCTGATCTATTGAAACAGAAATTAACAGCCCAAAGCTACAAAACCATTTGTATCTGTAGGACACAAAGCCGAGGGCATTTGAAAATTAATCTGTAAACACAATAAAATAGAAAAAAAATGTGCATTGATTCACATTTATGCTTTTGCTGAAAAAATGCCAGAAATCTGATGCGACTGGAACTATATAGTTAATTGGTTTTATTTTATATAAAATGAATATATATTGTATAACATGAATGTATAATGTAAAACATAAATGTATAGTGTAAGGATGAATCAAGTGTACTTAAGTGGATCAACAAGATCACAAAGTGAGTGGACTGTGTTCGAATTACCTTTGTTCAAAAAGACCTTTGGAGAAAGACATCATAGTCAGTCTTGATCTAGATTAGCTGGTTGCATGAATGATAGATTAACTGGTTGCATGAATGATAAGTGACCCAATGGTTTAAAACAGATAATAATTTATGCAGAATTATTGTGCCCTATCACATAGTAAAACGGTTCAATCTCTAAAAAGTCATAATAAGTTAGCAACATTTATAACAAAATTCAATACATGAAATGGCATGTAGACACATGATGGTCACTTGTTATATGAAACTTTTCAATGAGAAGATTATTATGTGAGAGCGCCTAATAATTATCCTCATAAAATCGTCAAGAAGGAAATCACTGGGAAAGGCAGACATGATGAGATAGTCAAAGACATAATATAGAGTTTTAAAAGTATTGCCTGTGGGTAGAGGAAGGGCCATAGGCCATAGTAACATTCATAAACTTATGAAGCAACAATGAAAGAGGCAAAATTTGTTCATTGAAATTTAATTTAGTCTTCCCTTAACTTTGATGAGGGAATCTAGGTTCATGTATGGATATTAGTTTCTCCAGAAGGCACATGTCCTGACAATAAGCATAAATGTATCAAAGCTTGTGTCCTAAGAAACAGAGACAAGAGATACACACTTTGATAAGTAGGAAAACATGGGACAGACGAGGAATAAAAATAATGTATACAGCTATGTTGTGTAGTTTTGTGCTTTGCTGTGTATGAATATTTATGCCTCGGTACTAGGAGCCCACCACAGTTTTCGATTTAATCAACTTTTCTTAAAAAAAATAATTTGGGTATCAGATGGTGTCTCTGTATGATGGTGTTGTAATTGGATTTGGTGATGAATGATTAATTGTTGCAAGAGAGATATTACTATTTATTATTAGCACTCCATTTGGTTGATTCTAGAGCCAGCTCATTTATATGATGCGTGACTTGGTTTCAAACTAAATATTTCTTTTTTTTATAAACAAAATGTTTGAATTAAGGGACAAGTAACGTAGATAATTAGGAGTAGAATATAGGAGTACCTTACTATGACACCACTTATCAACCAAACTGAAATTATGAATCAATTGACCAAGTGAATTGGTTTTTGTTACTTCAAACAAACAAGTTCTATGGGGTGATATATATGAGCGGTCATAAAAATACATTTCGAAAGCCCTAAAATATATTTTCTACTACTTCAATATCTTGATTTAAAAAAGAAAATTAAATGTAAATATTCTAAATCAAATGCAAATCTATAATTGGAAACTTCAAAGAAACTTCTAGTGGTGGAGTGATCCCCACATACACTTGGAGCGAGGTTTCTTGCACCATACATTGTGGCTTGTTTTATACTAATCAAACTCTTGCAATATTTCTTCAGGATCATATATTTGGATTGATTCCATCTTCTTTACACTCAGATGTTATTGATGTGGATATACGAATCCCCTTATCGACCAAGATTGAAGTTCAAATTTCATCCTCAAATTCCAATTATTATTCCATAATATCTCAATTTGTGATATTCAGAAAACATCAGTATTTGTCCAACTCAGCAAAGCTATTTGCTATAAGGCTAGTAAAGGTTTGAGTCATATGGCAATAGAAATATGAACTTTGCATTCACCTCAGCAATGTGGACCAATATATTCTCAGGATGAAGCTTGTTATTTCAAATAACCTTTTACCATAAAAGCAAGGACAGTTGTAGAGCACAAAACAGAAGTACAAAGAAAGTATATAAAAACCAAAAACATATTTTACTTGTGTGAATAGAAGAGCAATCATGTAAGGACTTCATGGCCTTAAGCTAGAAGAGCAACAGCCGAGCTATTCTTATATGTTGATGGGAGAAAGCTCATGGTTATATCTATATGAGAACAAGCCCTTTTACATTGTGTGGAGTTGGCTATATGTATTGTATGATACTATTGTACTTTATCAACAACAAATCTTTGAATGAATTCTTGAAGTCATGCACAATAACTTCATAACACATCGATCAATTGTAAACTTAGTTCTCTATTAAGGAAATTGCTGCTGAATATTAAAATAATGCCCCTTTATGAGATTTTGTCCAAATACAACAATGATTGTCCTTCACATTTTTTTAGGGGCTTACTTTTCCCTTGTTTACATTTGGTCCTATTATATTTTCTGATTTGCTCCCGTTTTATTTGGATACATTTGCTCCCTTTTTCATTTTAGTGACTTCTTTTGCTTGGGATACAATGGCGCAAAGGTGGACTTCGTAATTTCTGTCAATATCACGAGTAAAGGCATGCCCAAAAGATGAGCTTACGTTTAACATTTAAATGACCGCTGAGCATTTCAACATGGTTGATTCTTGGCTTATAGTTATGTCATAATAATAGGTTTTGTAGTGCCTAAGCTGTGTTTGTTTTAATTTTAGTGGGTACTTGGAAATACTCAAAGAAATCAATTTTGCAACAATCCAAACATGTAAAACATAAATTGTTTGAAAGTACTCCATAAAATAAGTTTTTTTAATCAAAACTCCATAAAATAAGTTAATCCAAACACCTTGGGAAAATGACAAAAAAATGACACTTGAATTTGAGTTGGACAAAATGGGATTTCCAATTCCAACTTGGATAAATAAGGGATAGTCCTCAATTTGTCCTAAATGAAGTTTAGATGTGGTATGAAGAACGGATTCCATCACTATATCAAAAAATGGATTTCATCATTATTTCCTCTTCTTAAATTTACCTTCTCAATTCTCCAATTACTTCTCTTTTATGTATTAAATTGTTAGTTATTAATTAGTTTTGGCTGGGTTTAATTTTGGTGTCAGCTGAGAAAGTGTTAGAATCTCTTTGATATGATCCTGATTATGTGTAATCTCTTTGATATGCATTTATGATCGATTGTATTTTCTATTTTCATCTTCTCTCCTCCTCCTATATAATGTAACTTCACCACCATTGTATAATCATCAATAATAATTCTCTTCATTTCTCTCTATATTTTTTCTTCCTCATTTTATCATGGTATCAGAGCAGTAAGAGCGAGAGATCTCAGGCAAATCATATCTGAGAAAGAGAGAGAGAGGGTGCGCACCTAGGGTTTCTGTTTTTCGGTGAGTGAGTGTACACCGCCGCCCTAGGAGTGATCGGAAGCCTCTGATCGGCCAAACCCGAAGTCGCCGTCCAAACGGAGCAACGCTTGAGCCACACGCGTCGTCTGAAGTTTGCCACGCGCCGCCGTCCGCCCACCACGCGCCGCCGTCGGTGATCTCCAGAACTTCCAGAATCTGTTGTGTTGCCCAGAAAGATGAATCCACAGGATTTTCCACCACTTTGTGGCTCTCATTCTTCTAATTCTGATAGTCAAAGTTCACAACCAAAGGCTTATAAGAATGGGAGTACTTCAAAAACGCCGGGAACTATTCTGGATCCTCGGATGATGATTATAAACCATAAACTCAATGGTAGCAACTATCTCCAATGGTCCCAAAGTGTGTTAAGGTACATCAGGCGACAAAGGAAGGAGAAATATAGCAATGGAGAAGCACCTCAACCAAAGGCAGAGGATTCTCAATTTGATACATGGTTTGCTGAAAATAATCAAATAATGACTTGGTTATGCAATTCAATGACAGATGAGATTAGTGAAAGTTACCTACTTGCATATACGTAGGGGTGAGCATTCGGTTTTCGGTTCGGTTATTCGGTAAAAACCGAAATATCCGAAAACCGAATTGTGTATATTATGAAAACAGAACCGAAACCGAATTATTTTGGTAACCGAACCAAATTAACCGAAATACTTCGGTTCGGTTTCGATTTTAACCGAAAAAACCAAAATTTTTTTATTTCATAATAAATTTGATCTTTTTTTCATTTTCAATATCTATAAAACTCAACCTTTTATATTGATATATTGCATATCATTTTTAATTTGAAAAGAAAAATACAAAAACTATAGATTTAAACTCTAAATTTTAACTTATCTAAAGAAAAATATGATAAAATATAATATTTCTTTTTATTAATTTTTATTAATTCGGTTATATGGTTAACTGAATTATTTTTCAAAAAACCGAACCGAAAACCAAACACCAACATAACCGAATTATAAAACCGAATAAGAAATGAAAACCAAATTAACCAAACCGAAATAACCGAATTCAATTCGGTTCGGTTCGGTTGCGGGTTTTCAATTTAATTTGCTCACCCCTACTTCCACATTTGGATGAATTAACATAATCAGTAAAAGAAAATGAGATAAGGGGGTTAATGGAAAACAAAAATAAAGAGTGGCAAGTAACTTTCTGCAAAAGTTACCTTTTGTATAGGAATATCATTCACTTTTTTTAGAGAAATTAAGATTGCAAAACTAATCACTTTATGTCATATTAAGATAATTTTTACAAAGGATTGTTGATTTACTGCTTGAGTAGAGATAGGAAGTTTAGACGTTATAGAGAGGAGGCTTTTCATTTTGTGATGATGGTATTTTTGATATTTTTCATGAAAATGGTGTGGATCCAAATGCAAAGATATCGGTGTTAAGTTTTTATATTGGATTTAATATTTTTCTCGCATTTTGTATTTTCATGGCGCATGAGTATTTTTTTCACCTAAACAAAATATACGGTATTGGACACACATTGAATAAAAGTTTGTTTTATTATTTTGATATGTTATCCTTCTATTAATAAACTAACATATAAATTAACTACATATATAACATTTTTATAATTTAGTGGTTTAGTTTGCCTTTTTAATCATCAATATAACAATAAAGGGAAAATGACAATTGCTATAGCCAAAACACTGTTCATAAGATGTGACACTGCCTAGTAAGTATGTGGGTCCTAATTTTTTGCCACCTTTGCACATGCTCCATCTACATGTTCATTTCTTCTACAAATCTCCGGATCTGGATTCTCTCAGCGGCAAATTCTCTGAGCGGCTCTTAGCGACACAAATCGTGGCCATTCAATTGATCTAAAAGCCCAGGAAATGACACGTCCCCATCAATGATTTTGGCCTTCCTCAACCTGCGAATATCAGATCTGTTCCGTTCACTAATCCTCTCCTCCGGCGCCGATCTCATGGCATCAGCTGCCCGCCCAGCCCCCTTCGTCTTCAGTGACTCGCTTCAGATTTCGCCACCGCCGCCATGCCTCGCCCGCCGAAGCCGCATTTGAAGCACCGCGATCTCTGTCGCGTTGGAAGCCGTTGTGATCTCCGCTACGACGCTCAGCCATGATGATTGATTGGAATGAAGAGGAGAAAGAGAAACTCCAAATTTACTGTCACCGTGAGAGTGTAGAGAAAAAGGAGCAGGTGATCGGATAACTAGGCGAAGAAGAATGTGGAAGGGACAATGAACAGGGCTATGATCTGGTGTGTGCGAGTGCATGGTTGTGATGGGATTACGTGTCATTGTTTAAACCGTACGATGACGGATGATTAAATCCATATATCGAATGATGGGGCTTTGAAAATAATGGTGGTGACATTGGTGTGGCTTCAAAGATAGGATTTTTAATGGCTATTCTTATATACTTTTAGATAATTTTCCTTCTTTTTGTGTTTTCTGCAATGGGTGTGTTTGTTTTTTTGTTTATTGACTATAACATGGAGAAATTTTTAGAATTTTTTGTTTAAATGACAAAATTTGATTACTGCATCTTCTGAAAAATTATCTTAAATTTGAGACAAATTCTAGGATATGATTTCTACTGATTGCTAATTACTTGTGGCTCTTTTTATGTTGTTACTTGTAATTTTGAGTTTGGATTCTGAATTTTGTTGTTGATTGGATTGAATACACTGCTACTTGGCTACTACTATTATAGGGTTGCTTAATGTTATGGGATTGTTTTGATTTCATTGTTCCCTGTCTTGTGGTGGCTGATGTCTATTTTTCTTCAATTGATGGCTCTTATTAGTTTCAGTTATGTTGATATAACCGAAAAGAATTTTCTGCGATGATTCAAACAGTGAATGTGGACTGCAGAGTTGGTTATTCACTAATCACTATTTTGTTAATGCCAAGCTGCTTCATAGTATATAAATACATTACTAAGCTATTAAAAATATGGAAAATAAACGGCGCCACTTGATTTGACCTAAATGTCGCCTTTTAGGTCAATCAAAAATTCTAAACTCAAATCCACCAAGTTAATAGTGGTGAGTATTAGGTCTTTTCCACAATCTAGGTTTTATATCTTGCTAATTCCAAGTATATATGTCACGCAAATTATCAAGAAGTATGAGGATGTTTTTGAATTTTAACAACTAATTAAACCTAGCAAAAATAACAAACTAGCCGAATTAAAATGTGTGAAGAATTGAGATAAGAAATCACCTCCCTCTCCAAGTACTTAGTGTTTTGATGAATTAGACTTCATGTCCTTGTTACACTTAATATAAACTAGTTAAATCCTTGAGACTTCCTTAATCAAAGAAATCTACAAGCATTTAACTAATTTAATCAAGCCTAAAGCTCTTTTAAGCTAAGAACATACCAAAAGCAACATTAAGTACTAAATCTAGCACTTAAGAAATACATTCATTCCACAAACATACTAGGAGCTAATCGCACACAAATACATTCATGAAACTACAAACACAAAGCTTAGGTTTTCATGTTCTCAACACAAAAGAGAGATCTCAAGCTACAATCAAGTAAAACACCTCAAATTAAGGTGTTCTAACCTATACAAGCCTAGATCTAGGACATACATAGGCAAAAATGTACCTCTAGCTTGAAACCTAAAAGAGCAAATTACATGAACATGAAGCCAAATGTTGAGTTCTTCAAGCACTTTTCCTTGGAGAGGAAGGAGAGGAAGCTTAGCTACACATGGAGAAGGTGGAATGAAGGTGAAGTTGCGTGGGATTCATGGAGGATGGAGGGAGAATCACGAAATGGTGGAAGAATGGTGAAGAAGATGAAGATGGAGTTGATAGAAAATGGAGAAGAGAGAGAAAAGTGAAAGTGGGAATTATGTCACAAATGAGCTAGGGTTTTATTTAATGAAGTGGGAGTTGAGTTAATGATTGGGATTAAGGCTAATGTGAGTGTCAATGAAGGTTTTAGGTCGGCCAAAATCTGAACTTTAAGTGTATGTGTGTGTGTTTGGCCAAGAGGTAAGGTAACATGAGGAAGGAAGGGTATTTTGGGTATTTAGGTGGAAAGTGAGGATGAATGTGGTCCAAAAGTTGTCTCCATGCATTTCTAAAAATTCCTCATTTTTCTCCTCTCCATTGTGCTACCCTTTTTGCCCTTAATGAAGCCTCCAACTTTGAATTTGAATTTTTGGCTCCATATTACCCCTTTTGGAAATGTGCAAATCTCTTGTTTTTGACAAAAGGGGTAATTTTTGTCCTATGCCTTTGCCTTTTGACTCCAAGTCAATTCCTTGCACTTCAAGCAACTCCAAAGGGTTGTGGGGCCCACGTGGGACCCCCCTACAAGAGAAAAGCACCACATAGTCAAAAATGACCAAAATACCCTTAGTTACTTAAAATGCAAGTAATTAAGCTAGGATTTTCCATATAATCACCTATAAGCATGTGCACATAAAATCACCAATAATGATCAAATATAACAATTAAACCTTACTAATTAAGCTCAAATGCACATGCTTAAACATATAAATTTCGGTCCAATCACAGGGGTGTAAGTATTTGGTAATATGCTTATCAAAGTGTAGATAAGAGCTGCAATTTTCTTGAGTTGCATTGCTGTTTTGCTTGGTAATTATAAGGTTTTGTTTTGACTGGACGAGAGATATGATACTTAGAAAGTCTGTTTTCTATGGTTGGTGGATGGTGCTTGAAAAGAGAATTTTTACTGTTTTGAATGGAAGATAATTACATTCACAGGTTTTAATATATGTGTGGGAGTTCCATCTTGCATAAATTATCGTCGTGTTTCAATGATTTTTAGTTTTGGTTTATTTTGAAGTTAAATCCCTCTGCATCGCACGGGAGTTTTGGTTTCCGTTACATGGTCTACCATTATGCAATCAGAAATAGATCACATATTTTTACTTACATTGAAGTTTAATTCTCTTTATTTTTTCTTACATCTACATGCATTTAGCATAAAGAAATCCTCTTTATTTTTAGTTCTTAAGACTCATGTCAGCAAGATGGTACCTTAATTTAAGTGATAATATCACCTATATTTGCTTCCTAACAATAATATATTTGATGCTTAGGTATTGATGCACTGATATGGAAGTAAAGACTGATTGTTGCTTTCTAACAGATTTGGTTCTTTGTGAAATATTTCAAGATTAATAATCCATTTGAGCATTACTGAAGTTCTTTGTGGAATATTTCAAGATTAATAATACATGTGAGTGATTTATTTCATTGATGGCTGATGTCTATTTTTCTTCAATTGATGGCTCTTATTAGTTTCAGTTATGTTGATATAACCGAAAAGAATTTTCTGCGATGATTCAAACAATGAATGTGGACTGCAAAGTTGGTTATTCACTAATCACTATTTTGTTAATGCCAAGCTGCTTCATAGTATATAAATACATTACTTAGCTATTAAAAATATGGAAAATACAGGGGTGTAAGTATTTGGTAATATGCTTATCAAAGTGTAGATAAGAGCTGCAATTTTCTTGAGTTGCATTGCTGTTTTGCTTGGTAATTATAAGGTTTTGTTTTGACTGGACGAGAGATATGATACTTAGAAAGTCTGTTTTCTATGGTTGGTGGATGGTGCTTGAAAAGAGAATTTTTACTGTTTTGAATGGAAGATAATTACATTCACAGGTTTTAATATATGTGTGGGAGTTCCATCTTGCATAAATTATCGTCGTGTTTCAATGATTTTTAGTTTTGGTTTATTTTGAAGTTAAATCCCTCTGCATCGCACGGGAGTTTTGGTTTCCGTTACATGGTCTACCATTATGCAATCAGAAATAGATCACATATTTTTACTTACATTGAAGTTTAATTCTCTTTATTTTTTCTTACATCGACATGCATTTAGCATAAAGAAATCCTCTTTATTTTTAGTTCTTAAGACTCATGTCAGCAAGATGGTACCTTAATTTAAGTGATAATATCACCTATATTTGCTTCCTAACAATAATATATTTGATGCTTAGGTATTGATGCACTGATATGGAAGTAAAGATTGATTGTTGCTTTCTAACAGATTTGGTTCTTTGTGAAATATTTCAAGATTAATAATCCATTTGAGCATTACTGAAGTTCTTTGTGGAATATTTCAAGATTAATAATACATGTGAGTGATTTACTTGATGTTGTGTATCTCTTTACTTCACTGTGTATCTCTTTAATAATACTGTATCTCTTTCTAAGAAATTCCATCCTACAATATACAATGATGTCTTCTTTTTTTTATACAAACAATGATGTCTTCTTCTATTAGTCATCTGTTTATTGTCTAGGATTAGATAGCAGGAAATGATATAAAAATGGTTAAATGAATGGGGGTCTAAGGGAATCTATCCAAAATAGTTTCGTTGTTAAGGTAAATTCATGTTTTATTGTTACTTACATGAGGAAGTAACATTTGTGCATATAATTGTCTTTTCTTAGTGAGAGTCGAGCCTCACAACCTTTTCTTAGTAACAATTCATAATTCTTTTATTTTCTCAAAGTGGTCAGTGTTCATGTTCTTTTATATCAGAACTTATTGAAAACAGTTATTTGTCAAATGAGCTTTGCTATCATAACTTCTGACTTATGGTTGGATAGTTCAGATTCGTTGGTTAAAAAACAGTTACTCAGATTAGAAGACACAAGGGGGAGGCTACTTTTTGGATTAGATTTTAGGGTTAACGACGAGAAGGAGGTGGGAGACGGCAAAGGATAAGATTTTCAGTGTGAATATTGAAAAGCTTGAGCACTTAGTTTCAGCAAATGTATGTTCCTTTCTAATTACTTCCAATGCTTTGACTAGTGTGACTCATATAGTTAAATATGGTAAGAATGATGCTGATTTACACTGTTACTTTTGATTCTATGATTTTGTAGCCAATTATAATTTGTCTTCTTGACATTGATTATATACAAATGAACTTTTTGGTAGAATAATTTTAATCATGAGCCCAAACTTTTAATTTCAATTTGATTGTAAGCAAAAGAAATTACGCTTGGAATTATTTTCTAAGTTGCATATTTTGTGCTCAGATGAACCTTGATGTGGAGGGAGCATTAACGGAACCAATATGGGATGTTGCTCAATTTTTTTTATCACACCTTAAGGAATCCACACTTTCAGGATTTCATAGAAGCCATTCACAAATTGTAAGGTACATATTGGAGGGTGCAAGATTTCTGATGTCCCCATGTTCAAATGCTATTGAAATATTTATCCTTATGATGGCGATCTTGATGAGTTATTCTCATGTCGTAGAGGCTCTGTGCATTGCAGTCTTCATGTTTAATGAAGTCTTAATTGTTGTTGAAGGTAACATGCTTTTCTATTCCTATAGAATGATTCTTATTCCGTTTATTTTCAGCAAATGAACTCATGATTTTATTAATTTTAGGTCTCTTGGGTTTCTTTTTTTATCTTATGGGCTATCTAGGAGATAAAAGCCATGTTTCTTAAAAAATAAGATTATTGCGTATTGATTGTTTTGACTGTATTTTTAATGCCCTAATTTTTTGTAGGACTGATTGTTAGTATCATGTCAAAAGATTTCTTGCAAGTTTTGTTTTAGTTGCATTTTTACCTTATGATATCTATTACTTTAATTTGTTTAGGATATATTTATGCGGCATTGCTATAGGTTGTATTTATATTAAGGTAATGAAATTTTCCCCATGAACAAGTTGCCAATTTGTTCTTTAATCTTCTAATGTTGTAACTCTAGGATGGATGTGTATTGATGTTTTGGTGTGTTTTGTTTGGAAGAAATAGTTACCAAAGCTAGAGCTATAGATGTTTTTGTGTTGATATATGGTCTTAGGGTTGATCAAAGTTTTAATTTTGTGTTCAAATAGAAAATGATCTACCTTTGATTTAGATTTGAAATGAATCTTATCATTTGAGTCCTTAAACTTTGCACTGCTTTTGAGTTTAATTAATTCAAGGGAGTTTTTCTTGCTTGCATAATTTTTGCATTTACTTCCAAAACTCTTGCATTGCATTAATGTTGAGCTTTATTTTTATGTAGAGATATTTATATTTGTTATCCACATTTCACCCTAATTTTTAGGATTCTTCTAAAATTGTTTGTTATCCTCATTTTTCAGGTTTGCTTCTCTTTGAAAAATCAGTGTTTGGCAATTCATGAGTTGTCAAGGATTGTCCTGCCGTTGTCTTATTCATGTCTTTCCATGAAGATGATAAGTTTCTTCTTGATGTGGTCTCTATTAAAGAATCTAATTCAGAAACATGTTGCATTTAAGGGAAGCCAGTGGAGAAGGTACTCAACTACTATAGTGAGGGAATTAGGAAGCATATTTTCATTGAAGTATATAACTAGAATTTTCTTCTTTCTCATAGAATTGCACATTTTAGGAATACCCTTCAATGATTCCTTCAATTTTCAGTTGTATAAATTTTAAAATGTTGGTAGATTACTTTGATAATTTATCTCATACTAATCTATATCATTTAAGTTATGTTAGTATATTATTAATAATTATCAATAGACCACGCGAAGCGTGAGAAACATGGATATAGTATTTCACTAATGTTGTACAAGATTTGTCACTTCTTAATTTTGTTTTGAATTAGTTTGGTTTTTTTAGATCATTGTTGTTTCTATATGCTATTACTATCATGATATTTATACACTGTCATTCTTTTCTTTTGAATCATTCTTTTGGTACTTGCTATACATTATTACCAGACTTGGTTAGTTTTTTGTTACCAAATATAATTTCATATAGGCCATCACCCCGTGCAACGCACAGGAGAAAATGCCCGTTTTCACAAAAGAAGGAAAGATGATCTTAGATTCAGGAATAAGAGGAGTACAACAATCAAGAATTAAAGTTGTACATGAATGATACAAAAATGAAACAAAACTACCAATTTAAATATTCAGAAACTAAAATCAGAGTTGAAGTTAAAAGGATAAAATCACCCATTTTAAATTTGTACGTCTCATTTTAAATTACCATTTTAATTTTTAAATTTGTATTTCAGTTCATGTTTTGATTATTTTGACTGTATTTTCATTGGTAGTTCTCAGGTTGCAGTTGTTTGTTTATCTATTTTGTTTCATGTACATACAAACGCACATGTTTATACGTTTTGATGTATAATTTGATTTTTTTTATCAAAAAGTATAATTTGATTTTGCTAATATACTTTTTGCATATGAAACAGGTACAAAAAGGAATTTTATTAGAAGCCCAGATCTTGAGACCTTCCAAAATCACTCAAACAGGATAGCAGCATTAGATTTCATTGTCTTAATAGAAAGTGCCATTTTAATTCTCACCTTTGCAGGTAACATGGATAAAGTTGTTGAAAGCCACATGAGGTAACATCTTAAAAACTCAATTAACAACTACTTGAACTCAATATACTGGAAAATTATTATAGATTTCAAGGATATAAAAATCCAGTCAACTTGTGTTTGTTAATTGAAATACGGTCTCACTCATTTATGTTTTAGATATTGTTGGAAAAGATCTGTTATATATTTGTATTCATGATCATTGTAGTTTTTAGTATGAGGCCGTGATTTTGTTAAGATAGTTTTTAAACCCATTTGATCTTTGCCATACAGAATACTTTGGGTGGTTGAAGTCACTTGATGTCAAACTCATTTGTTCTCTTCATGCAGTATTCACCCGCAACCAAATGCTACCATGTGCTTAGTATATGATTACACATGTAAAAAACTGAGCTTACTACATGCTTGCTAGAACATGGAATTTTCTTTCTTCTATCTCTTTTGTTTTCTCATGATCTTTTTTGCAATTTCATTTTCTTTTTCTTTTTTGTAAAAGGCTGAGCTTACTACTTGTGTTTAGTTTATTGCATTCTCAAGATTAACCGCTTCTCATATCCTTTAGCAGCTACATAAGGCTAATGGTGAAGATGTTCTATTTATATAGTAGCAGGTAGCTTATTGCTTTTGCATTAATTGATGGTTATGTTGTGTATTGTCAGGGGTTTCATTAATCTTCCCTATTCAAACATACGGTAAACAAACAGGTTGACGAAGAATTCTCCACCATCTTTTGTATTTTCATTTTATACTTTTCATGTTTTGTCTTGGTGTGGATACGATTATGTTATGTTTAATGGCATGTTAAAAATTAAACATGTAATTTTGTTTCTCAACAAGTATATAGGAAACACTTCAGTTCAAAAAAAAAAGTATATAGAAAACTCTAATCACCAAAAATTACCCTTTTATACTTTCCTATTACTAAACTGATATTGAAATTGCTTTTTCTGTCCAAAAGAAAGGAAATGGTTATGATTCAAATGATGAATCAGTCCTGCTTTGGTAAGCTCTCTGAGATGTATACCTTTGGATATGTACTTGATGTTTTTAATTTTTTAATGAAAAGGAAATTTCATTCAATTAGTAAATAGGATTCAAGAGTGTTTATCGACAAATCATAAACAAATTTGTTCTAATTATTAGGAGGCTGAAGGTGAAAGAGTATTTGAAAAATGAAAATAGAGAAATGTAGTTAAGTTCAGCCTTATCAAAATTAAGTGCACTATAGTTCGGTTGGTTGGAGCTTGCAAAATGAAGCAGCGTTGCAGCGGTCATTATTGATAGCCGTGATAGGCAGTAAGTATTTAATTAGTTTTGGAAATGACCGTGTTAACAATGAGTGATCCATTGTAAAAATGAAATTACAATTAATTATGGTGTACTAGAAGTAGCAGCCACATTCAAACACCAATGACAATGGGTATGCTATATTTAGTTGATTGTAGAAAACAATTATATATGACTTTTTATTGTATAGATTTGGGGAAGGGTAAAAAGGTAGATTAAATTAATTATTTGGGGTAAAATTGTCTAACAAGTTTCACTTCTTGAGAACTCAATGAGTTCTCAGTATTAATTAGGGAAATGAGTTACACTGATTTTGGAGAATTAATAATTCCATGGAAGTGAGATCCAGTATAACAAACAGTCTTATTTTAAGTTCTCACCTCACCAGTTCCACTTCCAGGGCTTCAATTCCCTCCTAACAAATGGGGCACAAGTTTAATCAGTTCATGAAAGAATAATTCTTTTGAGTATAAGAGCCGAATTACATTTATGGAACATGACTATTCATGTGTAGATATCATTCTTCATATTTAGGGTTTAAAAACCCAAATGGTTTTCTCACAAGGAAAATAATACATCAAATGACTTATGCATATGTCCAAAATCAACTTTGCTAATAATGTTGGACCCCATTTGGGCTTAATGGGCCAATGTCCTTTAAAGCAGCCCAAACAGGGTTACAGGAGGGCCTAGAGTTAAAAAATAATGGGTAGAACTCAAATAAAGCTGAGTTAACAAGACGCCCACGAGAATCGGCCTAGTCGCTCTCAAAACCTGGAGCACGTACAACGTCCGCCTTCCACAACCGACACCTATATTTTCGCAACGGTTAGAAGGACGTCCAAGCTATAAAAGAGACCAAAAGTAACTAGAAGCCAGGAGCAATCCACTAACACCAGTCTTCCACTTTCTCTCTGTCTCTTCGCCATCTTCTATCATTTCATCTTCCAAGCTTGTAATCTCAAGTTCGAATTCATCATACTTGTAATC
Organism: Mimosa pudica; assembly: GCA_029929735.1. Taxonomy (NCBI): domain Eukaryota; kingdom Viridiplantae; phylum Streptophyta; class Magnoliopsida; order Fabales; family Fabaceae; genus Mimosa; species Mimosa pudica. The sequence goes on along the minus strand of JAKELP010000030.1, from coordinate 11,781,418 downwards.
AGGTCATCGAAGCTTAACTTGTACCACTGTTGTCGGTGACCCATTCTTTATACTCAAATATCAATATCAATAAGATTCATATTTATTCGTTTATTTTCATATGGTTAACATTTAACGAAAATCTATTTATCCCTTTGATTTTAATTTTAATATAATAAATAGATAGATAGATATTCACCACTCCTTGTATACACATCCTAAGGCACATTCTCACTCCCACAATTTTCATTCATGGGCTCAACGTGAAATATATCCCATGGGAATCTAATATGAGTTTTTTAAAGTTCAAATAATATTGAGTTTGCATGACAAAGTACATTGGGAAAATTAATTTGTAGTCCCTCACAAGGGACTTAATAGTAGAAAAGTCCCATAAACTCCACATATTAAAGTAGGATCCCTAGGACCCTTACTTTAATATACGTCAAATACAGAAAGACCATATTGCACATCCCTATGATAAGGTCATGGGTAGGGAGTGATGATGTCATGCACGTGTATAATATGATCATAGGCAACTCTAATAAGGTCATGACCCACCCTGTGACAAGTTAATGGGCAAACATTGACGAGGTCATGGGCAGGAATGACAAGGTCATATGCACGATAACAAGTTCATGGGCAGGGAAGAAGAGGCAATGTAGCCTTTTTGTATTTGAAGTATATTAAAGTATGGTCTCTAGGGACCTACTTTAATATGTGGAGTTTATGAGACTTTTCTACTATTAAGTCCGTTGTGAGGGACTACAAAATAATTTTCCCATGAACTTTTTAGACCTTGTCTCCACACCTTTTTTCTTCATCTTGGGCATAATAGGTCCTTTATTCTTTTTCTCAAACCTTTTGGGCTTCTCCTCATTCTTCCTACTCGAGCCCATTACAACCCACTCCGTATTCTTTTTTTTTCGGCCTATAACCCACTCCGTATTCTCACTTAAAACATCTTCTAAAATTTTAATGTTTTTTCCAGCAGATCCCACCTTTTTCTCCTTCAAATCAGTTTTAATGGATCCCACCAATCTCTCCACTCCGTTCCTAATTTCTCCTAATTTCATGCATTGACTTATTCCTTTCAGTTAAAAAAAGACTCACTCCTTGATTGCTCCTCCTTATTCTCCAATCCTTATTCCACCTCCTAAAATATCGGTGCAATCAAGGCGTCAACTTTGTGGAAAAAATAAAAAAGTATCACTACATGTTGTAATATAAAAAAGCATCACTTTTCGTTAAAAAACAAATAAAAAAGCATCACTTTTCGTTCAAAAAAAATAAAAAAGCATCACTTTTCGTTCAAAAAAATAAAAAAGCATCACTACATGTTGTAATAAAAAAAACGTATCACTATTATCAAAAAAAAAAGTATCACTACATGGCGTCAACTTTGTGGATAAAAAAATTAAACAGATTAAAAAATTTGTAGATTTTTATGTTGATCAGAAAAAGCAAAAAAAAAAATTGAAGATTTTTTTTATTAGAGAAAAAAAAGTTGTAGATTAACTAACTGTAGTTACATTGCAAAGAAAGTAAACTAGGCGTTTAAATCAAAGTGTATTACTTAATGAAATATTCCGAGCAAAATTATTTAATGAAATAAAATCATTATATTATAAATTATAAATTATAAAATGGAATTTCCCCGATGGTTATCAACTAGAAAGCATAGATTTAGGCTTTCCGGTAAAATATGAAGATTAAAAATTCATCCTACATAATTGATAAAAAAATTATAAAAAGGACAGAGCATTTGAGAAAGGAAATACACTGTAGTAGACGCAAAGGAAGGTACTATTTCCTTTCGTTTCTCTTTTTTTTATAGGATTATTCTTTAACCTTTAATCATACATCGATGGCTCGGCATGGGATTTGTTTTTCCGATTTCCGACTACCCTCTACTTTTTCTTTAGGATTTAAACTCTTGATAATATGTTAAGTACTGTTTTGTGTTTTTACGGATCTTGCTTGATGAGCGCCTTTTTGTGATTATTGCTTTTTCCCAGCATGTGTTCATTGTTATGTTGTATTGATGATTTTTTTGATCAAGGGCATTCTTATGTTGGGTCTTGTTAAATGTGATAGACTTAAACCACATTATATACCTTTAATCTATGTTCAAATATTGGATGTCTCTTGCTGAATCTTCATAGTTTTTTTCCTTTCATTCCTACAATTGAATGATGACTTCAAGTCACGTTGAATTTTTGGATAAGGCAATATATATTTTAAGTCTTGCCAATCCATAACAAACCTTATGATGTGGTACAACTAATCCATATGTACCTTTTATTCACCTCTAATACTTTTAAGTTGCACTTGAAGTTTCTCAAACATGTATGATAAATAATGATTTATTAACCCATATTCTTTTGAAATTATTAGGTGTATACTAACATACAACATTTTTATATTCTTAGATTATCTTCTTCATTCTCTCTTGCTAAACAACTATTGGATATATACATGGAACCAATAAAGATATGGGCTCCATATGACTTAAGTACTAGCCGTGGTAGAGAATATAGACTTATGCAAAGAATGGAAGTATTTATTAGGGAGCTTGGCAACTCTCGTTTATATCAAGATTTTCGACACTTGCTGCAAGTTTCATCAATATCTGAACATTTACGGAAGGTTTTGGGTGCACAATCAAAAATGCAAATGGTAGCGTATGGTATTGGTAATTTTGAATTGTATAATCGATCTGCATTACAGCTTAGTCTTGCAATATTGATGCAAAGAGACCTAAGATGGATTGGATTCCTACAAGTGTTTGATCCAATTCTTTCCGCGGTTGAATGTCGAGTTTTGGAAGCACTTGGCTGCTCTGTTATAAATTTCAATGAAAATGGAATGAAGAGAGCATTAGAGCCAACATTATTCTACATGCCATATTGTCCTTTTGATTTATATCACAACGTATTGCTCGTAAATTGGGATCCTGATTTGTTAAGCAATATTGTCATATTTGGAAATAGTGTTCTCAAACATTTAAGATTCACAAATGTGTTCGTAATGAAGAATCGAAATCCTCGTATAAATTTTTTCGAAGATTTTAGTTGGATATTCTTCAACGTTGAGCTACAATACAAGAATACTTTGCCCTACGATAGATTCATCTTCTCAGAAAAAAGGGAAATAGATTTACAGGTTTATTCTTGGACAAAATTAAGATTGGAGGAAAAAATAGAAAATTTCATCGACAATTTAGAGAGCTCTCAGTTATATTATAATCTTCAAGACAAACTACAAACTCCATCCATTTTGCAGCATTTGGATAACATGATGATGAGATCAAAATCCAAGTTAAAGATAGTAGTTTGTGATATTGGGAGCATTGAATCTTCACAGCAGTCAAGAACACGGCTTAGCCTGGTAATATTCATGAAAAAACATTTCGAATGGATTGGAGACATACAAGTGTTTGAAAGATTTCTCTCTGCAACCGAGCGCCAAGTTTTAAAATATTTCGGGTGTACGATTTTGTCCTTTGATGAGTATAGAAGATCATGGCAGGCTTTAAAGCCAACTATATTCTTCATGCCTAGTTCTTCTGAAGAATTGCAAGACAAATTGTTAGAAGTTAATTGGACATCTGATCTTTTAAGTAATATTATTTTCTTTGGACAATCTCTAAAAAATGAATATGGACCAAGCATATTTTCACGTATGGATTTTGATCACTCAACGAGGTATAGTGATGCTATTGAATGCTTTACAAAGGATGTTAGCATCAAAACCCTTCCTGATGACATTTGCACTAGAACTTTATTAGAAGAATGGAGTGAATGGGAGGAGGACTTTCTCGTATCTCTTTATATTGCTTTCGACCATTCAATAAACTGGCAATTTTTCGGCCATGTCACAGAAGTAGAATTGCAATTTATGAATTATTTCTTACAAAAGGGATGTCATGTAACCTTATCTGGATAAGTATTAGAAATGATTCAACTTTTTTACTTTTAGCTAGGCAATGATTGTATCAATATTGTTTTGTGATAAATCTGTAATCTGAATATTTTTTTTATTTTAATTTCTTTGTGATTTAGACTGAGGGCATATTACTAACTCGTTTGGTATGTTGAGAATGTTGATTTAGGATGTTGTTATCCTTTACAACAGATTTTGCTATGCCTTATTAACATTTAGGGTTAATAAGCAAATATGTCTTTGAAGTATAGTAAAAGGTGCAGATTTCCCCTAACATATTTTTGATGCAATTTTAACCTAAAATTCCGTGCAATTTTACCCTCCGTTAGTCTATTAGGATAATATCGTCTATTTTTTTATCCATGTGGCATATAAGCTGCCACTATGGATGCCACATAATAAAGTGTAAAAAAACAAAAAAAAGATTGAAATAAGCCAGGAAAAAAAGAAAAGGAAAACGAAAACCAGTATGAAGGCTTCAAAACAAAATAAGAGAACGAGAGAAAGAAACAAACGAAGGGTTCAGCAAAATCACGAAGGGACGTTGGCAGAATTGAAATCACAGCAAAATCTGTACATATAGTATAGTGTTGATTTTACCCACTTTTTTGTTATTGGAAGATGAATAAAAAATGATGTGTTGCTGTATGGGGTTATTGAAATATGGGGTTATTTACACACAGTATGTTTGTGAACACATGGGGTCATTCTTGTTAATATTGTATGCCCAGTAGAGTAGATTTAGTATTGCTGATACAAGACTGATATATTTATTCTGATACACTTATAATATTGCTGGCATGGAAGGCTTTCTTTGTTTTTGCCAGGACATGGAAGGCTTTCTAACTCAAGATAACGAGTTGATTTGAAAATATGTATTATAATATTAACTTAAATTTGTTCGTAGTTGATTTTGTGTATTTAACAACTCTTGATTACAAACACAATAACTTTTGATTCAGAGGCTTCATATTCTCTGTGACTTCATGATTGCTTTGCTGCATTAGCATGGTTCACCAAGCCTTCCATGACATACTGCATATTTTCAAAACTTAATAATTCAGATTTAGTATTGCTGCAGCAAAAGTTCAGGTGTATGTATATTTAGCAAAAATGCATGTGTATGTATATTTGCAGCAAAAATTAAGGTGTATGTATATTCTAAAACTTAATAAGAGTAGCAAAAATTTCTTTCACATTTCCTTTCAGATTGACACAAGCATTCAGATTTAGGTGTATATGCATCATAGGTCTATATTTGTATGTATATTTAGATGTATGTATAGGTCTATATGAGATTTAAATATGTTCTGCATTAGCATGTGGGTTTTTGCTGTATTAATCTGTTGTTTATCAATTCTGTAGCAGTATTAATTAATCTGATTTCCTTTCAGAAGCATGAAAGAGAAGCAAAAATTACTTATGTGTATATGCATCTATGTAACTGGCACGCAATAGTATTAATTAATCTGTTGTTTATATGTGTATACTATTGTTTGGCAGTGACCAATAGCAGACGACCCCAATCAAGCTCGAGGCCTTAAGCTACAATACGCGGCATCCATCTACCCATGATGTGACTGACACGCAGCAATCTCAAGTGAGAAATGGGCAAGTTGAGCAATAACCATGTGGAAGGGCGAGACAACAATAATAACTTCCCAACTAATAGCACATAGGAATACGATGGTGGCTGCTAGGAAGTCATCTGCTGATCTGTTCAGCCAACTATGATTAATTTGTTGTTGATGGTCATTATGAATCCTATGATAATTTTGTTGTTCCTGATATTTAGTTGGCTGATATTTTGTGCCAAAAGCCACACACTACCAAACATTGTAATAGAGGCCAAGGAAGTTCATGTCTTACTACTTAATGAAAATGAAAATTTAGACCATTCCTAAGTCCCTAGAATTTTATCCTGATTTTACACCCAGTTTTTTATTCTTTAATTATTTCTTGTGAATTATGTCTAAGTTATATATGTTCTGTTCTTTTTATAGGATTTGTTCATCCGTCTGGGTTTATTGATCTTCATAAGCAACTTTTAAAAAGGTCTTAACATAAGTTCCTATATACAATGATGGAGACTTCTACAATGGCTTCTCCTCTGTGTACATGGCTTGTTGCAGCCTGCATATCTTCAACTTATAACAAAGATTACTACTCAAGGAGAATTTGTATGTTTAGTTCTTCAGAGAGGAGCTTTTCAAGAGGCAAGGGAGGCCGGAGAATCCAATTGGCAGGACAAGACCTCAAGAGAGAAGCTTTTGCTATCCAGTTGGCAACAGAGTTGGCTTCACGCGGAATCCAAGAGAAAGAATGGTTCCTAATAAAAGATAATGCAGAGCGAATGTTGTCAATGATAACATCACACATCCAGTCAGGAGTACAACCCGAAGAGGAGAGATAGTTCGCAAGGATTTTTGAATCAGTTTCAAAAACAATGTTATGTAGTTCATTCTCCTTGGCAAAAAGAACTGCAGCCTTTAAAGCAAGACATTCTGCTTGAAGGCATGAGGAGGCAGAGACAAGTTGAGTTTGACCATCTAGCATCCATCGGGAGGAATCGCGAATGATGAAAGAAATGGCTGTTTCTTATGACTCTTCTTTAAAAGCCGCATCGGAGTTGATTTTCAATTGATCCAGGTCAGGAGGTTTCCATTTCTTCATGTTTGTGGAGAAATTAGAGGGAATTCCTGAAATGATGGAAGACTTAGAATATGAAGTGCTTTTATTACTTGATTTTACTCAATGTTTATAATATGTACAATTGTACTGTTGCCTTTGTTCTTATCAATTGGTATGCAGAATTTTTTTAGAGCAAATATTGCCATTAAACTAACCAATGCTCATAACTTTTTACCTGATTTAATAAATATGATCCATCTTTACTATTATGAGAGCAAATTTGTTTATAATTATTTTTCATATACTCCATTCGTCAAGTAGTACGTGTACACAAAGTTGTGCATTAACCCTTTTTGATCCAACAATGTCTTAATTCTAGTTTTTTTCTTTGACCTTTACAAGGGATCATTTACCCATGTGGTTAATTTCTGACCTTTACAAGGCATCATTTATCCATGAATGAAGGGGAAACAATCTCCGGGCAGACCTATGACAAATTGCATGTTTTAATAAGTAGTCAAAGAAATAACATTCATAATGGGTCTTCATTGCAAGCATTTGTCATGATGACTATGTCATCTTCATTACACCATTTCTCTTGATGACTATGTCATCTTCATTATAAGATTTTCCAAAAGGCTTAATCAAAATTATCCAACAAAGGCTTAACTAAGTTAAACTAACCAAAGCATTCCTCTTAAACTAACTAAAACTAACCAAAGACATCCCTCAAACTAAGTCCAAACACAACAACACCTTCAAAGGCTAAACCCAAAAGTATCCTTCTCCTTTTCAGTGCTCATTTACCGACCATCCAGTAACCCAAAACAATCAGCACTATCACAACAAACAACATTCTTGTATGACTTTTCTTCATGTCCAGCAAAAGGCTGGTACAGAGAAAAGAGAAAAGAACTAGAGAGAAAAAGAACTGATTTCATTCACACCAAGAGCAACGGTTACAACAGTATATATGCACAAGAGTGTATGCTGGCATCAGCAACTTACTAACTGAATGCTGATGTCAGCAACTACTAACTAACTGTCATAGAACTAACCATTCCAGTACTATTACAATAATGCCCTTACTAACATGTGACTACTATTAACGAGTTCATTGTCACAACCTCCATTATTGAACCTTCTGCGCCTAAGTTCATCGTCATTCAACCTGTGAATACATCATATAGCCAAATCAAGAAGATTAATGCATGATTTCTAGAAACCAAAGATTAATTACTCACAAAACCATACGTATAATGGCATACTGGAAGAACAAGCATTTTAATATATTGAATCCCTCTCTGTAGAAAAAACTCCAGCAAGCAATTTAATGTTTATCCTAAAATTGAACCAAATAACCCAAATTAAACTCAAAAAGCAAGGAATAAAGAGAGTTGTTTTTTAAAACATGAGAAATCACATGAATCAGATGGTTGATATCACAAAAGAATGACCTTTGCATAATGGTCCAACCAGAACTTGATTGCCACCCAAATCAAAAGACCTAAACTTGATCTTCCCAATGCTCAATTCCTCTGACATTTAAGGCACTCATCCTTATTGATTTAGTTTTCTTTTTTTTCTTTCTAGATATTTAAGTTTTATTTTTGTTTTTTTGCACTTAATTATGTGTCATCCATGTAAGGGGACACACTGCCAACTTATATGCCACATGGATAAAAAGATAACAGTGTTATCCTAATAAGCTAAAATTGCACAAGATTTTTATTTCCGGGTCAAAATTGCATTAAAAAATATGTCAAAAGGAAATTTTGCATCTTTTCCTATACTTCAGGGGCAGATTTATATATTAACCCTAACATTTATATCAGTCTTTTGCTATGCCTTATCAACATTTATATTGCTTTCAAAGTTTATTTTTATGCCACGTGTGTGCGCGGCAATTTCTTGGGCTTGTGTGTAATTTATCTTTACATGATTTGTATATGCACATATTTTTTTACGGATTTTTACATATCATGGTTTACTTTTGTTATAAATTTTAAAACAATTTCTTTTAGGTTCACACTAGTGATTCCCCTTTGCAATGCACGAAAAGTAATTACTAAACTATATAAAAAAGTAATTACTAAAAAAAAATTATTTGAAATCTATTACATAAAATCTCATGGCGACATTCCTTTTGGACCACTTGGCAAAATATGATTAAATCATATGGATACCTTATTATTTAAAATTAACAAAAGATAATTCAAACAAAAATATTATCCTTTTTATCCGAATTCTTTCTTGATCCAACAATTCTAACAATTTTTCCAGAACAAAAAAGAGATCAAATTACATGGTACAAAACACATTCTGAGCAAGACAGAGATCGGAAAACTAGATTGAAACAGATCTTAGTCATGTTCCTTTAATTTTCATATTTTTCCTTCAAGATATTCCTTTTTATTTTGATTTTTCTGCTAATGATTCCCCTTTGCGACTCAGAAAAAGTAATTATTAAAACTATATAAAAAAACTAATATCAAAAAAACATTAGTTGAAATCTATTATATATAAAAAATCTTATGGCGACATTCCTATTGGACCACTTGGCAAAATGTGATTGAATCACATGGATACCTTATTATTTAAAATTAACAAAAGATAATTCAAACAAAAATATTAACCTTTTTATCAGAATTCTTTCTTAATCTAACAATTCTAACAATTTTTCCAGAACAAAATAGAGATCAAATTACATGGTACAAAACACATTCTGAGCAAGAGAGAGATCGGGAAACCAGATTGAAACAGATCTCAGTCATGTTCTTTTAATTTTCAGATTTCTCCTTCAAGATATTCCTTTTTATTTTGATTTTTTAGCTAATGATTCCCCTTTGCGATTCACGAAAAGTAATTATTAAAACTATATAAAAAAATTAATATAAAAAAAATATTATTTGAAATCTATTATATATATAAAATCTTATGACGACATTCATATTGGACCACTTGGCAAAATCTAATTGACTCACAAGGATACCTTATAATTTAAAATTAAAAAAAGATAATTCGAACAACAATATTATCCTTTTTATCAGAATTCTTTCTTAATCTAACAATTCTAACAATTTTCCAGAACAAAATAGAGATCAAATTACATGGTACAAAACATAGTTTGAGCATGAGAAAGATAGGAAAAACAGAATAAAACAAATCTCAGTCATGTTCCTTTAATTTTCAGATTTTTCCTTCAACATATTCCTTTTTCTTTTGATTTTTCGGCGATCAAATTTATATTCCTCTTTTTTTTCTTCAAAATTTCACATTTAAGACATAAATAAGTATGTTTCCACATGATCGAGTGGTCAAATCCTAACTGCATGAAATAATAAGAGTTCTATTTTTTATGATCAGAAGTCATATAAATTTTTCTACTCAGGTATTAAGTGTACAAGCTCAATGGCCCGAAGCCATGAAGATTTTATTTTTATGACCGGAAGTCATATAAAATAAATTTCTAATTAAGTATCAAGTGATCAGAGTCAAATGACCTATAGACATCATATATTGACCTGAAGCAATGACGATTCTCTTATTTATGACCCAAAGTCATATAAAGTGGCAAGAAGCCAAATACAAAATTTAATTTTACGGCTTGAAGCCATAAAAACTTTATTTTATGACTAATAGTTATAAACACTTATATTCTACCCAAGCATTCAATGAAATGAAGCCACATAAATTTATGTCTATAGCATGTAAAGATATTGGTTTTTGAAGAACTATATGCATTAGATAAAACAATATTAGTTCCTCAAGAAATTATATGCATTAGATACAATAGTATTAGTTCTTGAAGAACTAATAATGTATTTGCGAGTGGAAAGTATTTTACATGATTCACTTGAAGAGAAATTATTGAAATACATATATGAGTCATATGGGATGGAGTTTCACTCCTATAATTTCCTTAAATCTCGTATAATCTCCATATGAAGGTCGAATTAATAATTTGACACAGTAACCAAAAGTTATCGATGATGAATTAATATTATAATAAACCTGAATTTTATGAATGTATTGTTTAGCATGATTGATTAGATCATCCCGAATCATAGTGGTATATACAAAAACATCACTAGATATAGTTTGAAAAATTGTCCGCCTTATTAATGAGTTGAAAAATAAATTATTTTCCTTGGAGTTGAAATGTTCTCATAATGTTAGAATGGCTCTTGTCGACACCAATCGTGGAGAATTGTGTCTCATTAATAGTGCAACAACTCACACTATATTGAGAAATGAGAAATATTTCTCTTCCCTAACAATGCGAGAAGCCAATGTTTAGACTATATCTTGAAGTATAAATTTGATTGAACGCTCCGGAAGAGATAATATTTTGTTACCTGGAGGAACAAAATTATATATTGACATTTGACAATGCACTTTTCAAAACAAAGTCTAAAAGAAACCTATTGGGTTTCAAGGATATCCGCAGAAATGGATACCATGTAGAAACAAAAACTGAAGGGAATAAAAAATATCTTGATATCACAAACATAGTTTCTGACAAAAAGTGCATGCTAGAAAGATGGGCGAAGGTCCAAAAATAATACATAACTTTTGACCAAGGAACAAAAATAATACAATAGGTTCTTTCTCCATTCAGATCTGGTATAGTTCAAGGATGGCACTTGTAACATACTAACTCTAAATCCCTAAATTAACAACAATAACACTTCCAATCCAATCATTTACTTTACTAACTATGATAGAGAAAGATCTTTCCATGATTTCAATATCACTATCATAGTTAGAAAAGAGATCCTAATATAACTTATATGCATTACCCATGATAGAAAAGAATTTCCTAAAACAATGCTAATACTATCATGGATAATTAATGACTAACCATGTTAGTAAGGATTCACCTAATATGGTTAGAAAAAGAAACACATATCACGCAGAAACAGTAACCATATCAGAGCGGGGCCCATCTAACATAGTTATATAAAGAAATCACATTAAATCAATCACATCATCAATGTGTTATAACCATGTTAGGAAAAAGGATTTCCTTAACACGGTTATTCCAAAGCACCTATGTAAATAGTTACATCAAAAACAAATGTCTGACTCAAACATGTCAGAATCACAAGGCATAACCAAATATTGCCTATAACAACCATTTAATACTTCCATGTCAGGAAAAGGATTGCCTTTCCATTAACAGGCAATTCTCCTATAACAATAAATTCATCCGCACTCCATAAACAGGAAAACAAGATTGTCTTTCCATTACCAGACAATCCTCCTGTAGCAACCAACCCACATACGGTACATACTCAGTTATCACATTACCACAAGATCAATAACCAAACAACCAGCCAACAGAGACAGTTAATACAGAAATCCAACAAATCAAACGTTCAAATAACTACAAACAAATGCGGAAGCTGATGCAGCCTAGTCAAATGACAATATATATATCCCTATAAGATCACCTTCGGCCTACTTAGTGCATCAGTATGGGCCGGACGACCCATTCCCCTTCCTCTCTACCTCCATCTGTGCATGATCTCCTGAAAAAAATAAAGGGAATGGGGTGAGACAAAACAATGTCTCAGTAATCACTACTTAACTCACTGTGAGACTCAGATGTGAGGTAGCGGAGTGTCTACAGGATACCACAGTTTTCAAAACCTGCATAAACCACGCAATATATACATATATATACAAAACAGATACATCCATCTCTCAATAGACAAAAATAAACGTGTGTGACACTATGCCCGGTCTACAATCCGAAAAGCATAAAAAGGGACCACTCTAATCAATGTGAAAATCCTTGGTTCCTTTACGATCTCAGGAACACGTGCAATTAACCAATCGATTTGCGCAAATCGATAGGTTACATCGGCCGACGATACTAATAATCAGTGTCATGCAACATACAAAAGATTTATATATAAATATGTATATATATAAAGTACAATTTATTTAGAAAGGTACCCTATAGCCCACGTTTAAATATAAAATGATCTGAACACATTTCATTTATATATATATAAGTAGAAGAGGATTTTAGAAATCCTCAACTACCGTCACCCTCAGTATCACAGTCAGTTAAGCGTGATTACCTGTTCAAGCATTGACCAATAATTTCTCGTTGTGCGGTTGTAGACGACGGTGACTTGGGTGGAGCACGCAGAAAACAATCAATTTACATCGCAAGAAGACCTATTGCATAATAATTCACAAGTAGGGAAAAAACAATTTGTTCTATGCTCAACGATATTAAGATTATTTGGTGGAATTATTAGTGCAATCAACTTTAGATGATCGGGTTATTTTGTACAAGAATTATTATGTTATAGATCAGGTTTTGCAATTCCTAAGTACATACACATCACACATATACATATCAATTAACATAGCAATGCTTCAAAGTCCAGTTAAGCACAATTAGAGAAATACCAAGGAATTGCAAAACCATTCCTTGAATTTAGCAAATACACATGTACAAAATTTATCACCATCTCCAATTCATACTAGCAGCACTCAATAGCAAAAGAATAACAGTTTTCCAACTAAATTAGTCTAGCCATTAGAATATAATTAACAAAGGACTTAGCATATCCATGCATTCACAAGAACGACCAGACTCATTCCAAAGTACATTTGAGTCGCTATTTTAATCAACTAACCATCAAATTCAAACACCCATCTCTGAAGTTTATTCAGCCAGTATATAAAATGGAAACCTAGTATCTCAAATCAGTATACAAACACTAAAACATACCTTAATACACTTCAAAATCAGAATTGAGCAGGACACATTATCATTCACAAACCCCAACAGATTCACCATACAACAACACTCAATTTTTATGTTCTAATATTTGTTCCTCCTTAGTTTAACCCAACAGAACACTGACTGTACAAAAGGAAAGGAAGGGAAACTCAATAAAATCACAACTCAATAACTCAAACCATAAGCACGTACAAGCATCAAATCATTGTTCAATCAAAGCAGACACTTCCACCTTATTAAACAAATTTGTTTGGCAGAACAGAGATAAAAGCAAAAACCTCCCAATTAACATGAAAATGTTAAAATACACACTATCCCACTTAAAAATCATAAACTAAACAACAACAATGACATCTCACTTAAATCAGTTTGATCATTACAGTAAAAGATATAAAAAGATTAATCAACCACATGCAAGAATCCCAAATCCTATGCAAGAAGTCACATCATTGTCATAACTGAATTAGAACAACATTCTCCAAAAACCAGCAGCACATGACAAACGTCCTATATGAAATTACATCCAACTTCAATATGTTTATAATAAATTGAAACATTTAATGAAATATCAACATATTGTCATATATAAAAGAACATCAAAGGATTGAGTTCCAAGCTTCCAACTTTTATCAACCTTAGGTCCAAATTAAACAACAAAGTACAATGACTAAATCTGAACTTCAAAACCCAAAATTCCAATATATATGTCATGTATCTTGTTTAACTACTATTTTCAACTCAATACATTACTAATTTCCATTTCCCCCTAAATTAGTTCCCAAAACTGACAGATCCTAAGAAAACTAGAAATTTGTGAAACATAAAACTTCCAAGAATTAAACAAAGAACTGTTACAGCTTTGATAACCACATGTATTATAAAGTTTAAAGCTTTAAGCCTCAATTCTGTCACATAAACATCAGTTTAAACCTTCCCTGCATTTATCAAACACCAACAGAACACTCACACACGCACATACATATACAGCTTCACACGCACACACATATACAACTTCAAAATGAAACCAAAGCCGAGCCAACAAAAGAAGAAACAAATCAACCTAAACAATTCCTCAATGAACAATTCGAACCTCTTGTCTAACATTACTAACTAAAGATTGGATTTTGTTTTGGTTAATTAAAAACCCTAAAACATGGAACCCAATTCGGACCTCTTTGGAAATAGCTATGAAATGGGAAAATGACATTTACATAGCTTAAATCTCAACTTACATGCTTCACTGCTACTCGCCGCCGCCGCCGTCCGCCTTGAGTTCGCCGGAAAACGAAAGAGGGCAGCGAGGAAGAACAACAAACCGAGAGGAAAGAGAGAAGGGTGAGGAACCGGCCTTGAATAGAAGAACGAAGTTGAAGAATGCAAGAAATGGCGAGTGTTTACCTTTCCTGCCGCCGTCCGCCATGAACCTTGCCGGAGAAACACAGAAAACGAAGACATGGGAGGAGGAAGAATAGAGGTCGACGGTGAGGGAAGAGAACACGAATATTGGGGTGGTGGTGTGGCGGTTAGGAAGGGAGAAAGCCGCCGCCGCCGAGCCTCGCCGTCGCCGTCGTCGAATTCAGAGGGAGAGGACAAAGAAGAAGGCAGAGGGAAGAGGGAGGGTTTTCGGGTGAGAGGGAGAAGAAGACAATGAAGTTGAAGGAAGTGTTTGTGTGTGTTTGATGGGGGTGACTGATTCTTACTAACAAGGAAGGAAGAAGAGAATGAAGAAAGAAGATGAAGAGGAAGGAGAAAGGTTCAGGTTTTGGGGGGTGGGTGTCGGCTATGCAAGTGAGAAGAAAAGGAATAGGTTTAGAAGGAAGGAAAATGTTAGGGTTTGGGACTCACATTACCAAATTGCCCTTGTATATTTACGTATTTACTTTTCCATTTTAAATTATATATAAAAAATATACTCCCTACACCAACATATATGTTTCTTCAATCAAAATTTAACTAATTATTGCTCTTTTGATTTCTAAAGGAACTAGACAAATTAATCTTTTACAAATAGAATCATTCGAAAAATGTTTCACTTTGCAATATTTTCACTTGGAAATTCCCTAAACTCATAATTAATTCCAAAAATAAAAACTTAAATTACCACTAATCATTGATTAAATTTTTGGGATGTTACAAATTGCAAGATTCACCTCAGAAATCGAACACAAAGACAAAGACGGAGAAGAAAACGGTACAAATGTGTTTTTCTTTTGTTTTTTTTAATATTGTATGTGTCAACTTGTGATCCATCGGATGAAAAGAACGGTCAGGATAAGGAAAGGCTTAGAGACACTTAAAAAATGGATGCTTAGAAAATCCGGATCCTTGATTTCTATGCTGCAGCAAATTACTCTTTGTTTGCAACACTAATGCTGATTGGCTGCAGCAAAGTGTAATTCCTTTGTTGTTGCGAATTACATTTTGTTTTCTTAATTTCAATTCATATTTCTTTGATGCTACTCCACCTTCTTTTCTAGTTCTTGCCTCTTGACTTTAGCTTCAATTCAGCTCAGTTATAGCTCAATCCACCATTTTCAACAACCTACAAAGCAAAAACATCTACTAAAGTAAAAGTTGATAGAAAGAGGGTAACCTATTAACATTTAAATCATGAATTTGAAGTCTTCAACACTATATCCATCTGGCACATATTCCTATTATATATGTGTGTGTGTGTGTAATCTACTCAAAACATGTGAGAACTAACTGAAAATGTGCTAGAATGACATGAATTTAATTAGCTTTTGCCAACTCCTCTAAATGGTTTGTTCAGTTTTTGGTTCAATTTGTGGGGACAAAGACACCGTCAATTCTAACGACGTTGCTGGGTTTGGCGGAGACAGAGGAGAATGAAAATGGTAGGTGCTCGGATCGAAGAGATGATGGTCGGTGATGGTGGCTAGAGTGAGCGATGGAGGGGTGGTGGATGTGGAGGAGGTGAGATGTAGTTATGAGATTTGGGTGAAGAGAAGAAGGAGATATCGATTTGAGAGAGTTGAGGGCACTGTGAGGAGGATGGAGGGAGGAGAGGTAAAATTGAGAGGAACAGAAATGTATTTTCACTTTGAAAAATAATATCAATAAGGTTCCATATAATTACAAAATAACGTATAGTACCGGTTTTATTATTTTTGCAACGAGTCAAAAAGTTAGTTATTATTTATGCACCACGAAATAGTCATTTATTATTTATGTCAGAAGTGAAATAGTTAATTATTAGATTAGCACTTTTGCCCTATCATATATTTAGTCCTCGAAATTTTTTTGTGGTTAAACAGAGAATTTATTGAAGAGTGTAAAGCATTCAAATATGAAGTGTAGAGAATTAAGTAGATTAAGATTATTTGATATATAATTGAAATCTTTGGCCTAAACTAAATATCGAATTGAAAATGGTAAAAGTACAATGTTGGGAATGAGCTATTACGCCTGGAGCACTATGTGGAAAAAATGTTATTTTTCTCAATTCTAGGTATGGAGATTGAAATTGGGTTCAATTATGGTAAAACCGTTAGTTTGACCAACATTGACTGTCTTCAAGGCGCCGGGTGACTAACAAGGCTTCACGTGGTGGCCACATAGGCATAGTAACGGTCAAACGTCATTGACCGTTCACCCGGGGTAGTTTTTAAACACATTGGTTACTTTGAGTGCAGATATGGGCCTATTGTTAGTTCAGAGTGCTCAGTGCTCCTGGGTGGTTACTTGGAGGGCAGATTAGGTCCATTTAAAATACACACGTGGCAAGCAGGTGCTCGCGTGGTAGCCACATAGGCATAGTAACGGTCAAACGTTGTTGACCGTCCAACCGGGGTAGTTTTTAAACACCTTGGTTACTTGGAATCCAGATACGGGCCTGTTGTTAGTTCAGGGTGCTTAGCGCTCCTTAGTGGTTACTTGGGGGAATAGAAGAACATTCAAGAATTAGTTGCACATCAAATATTTTACTGCAGGTAATTAATAAAAATATTAATTACCGTCAAATATTATATTTCAAATATAATATTTGAAATATTTGATGTGCATATATTATAAATAAAAGTAGACTACAATCCTAATATTTTTAATATTAATATTTAAGGGAGCTAATCTGTACTTTTTTACTTTACTTATTATATTTATCAAAAGATGCGCTTAAAGTGTAGAAACCTAAGCCCAATGGAGAGCTATAATACTTGTAGTCTAAATTAATTTTCTTCATATACACCTTAGAATATTAATCTGGCTTTGTTTCTTATAATTTAATCAGAGCTTAGGTTTAGAGCTCATCCTCGCAGTATTAATTTTCAAAGCACACATTTGTACTAAAGGTTACATATTCTAAGTTTTGGGTTGATTTGTCGCGTGCTCACTTCTAACATGAGTAGTGGTATTTTTATCAAATGTATATTCTAACCTTAGAGCTTAGAATATACATTTGTATATTCTAAGCTCGTTTTCCTAGCAAGTAGATCTAACCTTATGTTATCATAAACATAAGGTTAGATCTACTTGCTTGATGGAATTATTCTCGAAATGGGTGTGATTTAGAGGTATGTAGAGGTACATACCTCTACATGCGCTTTAAGCGCATGTAGAGGCACATCTACATGCGCTTTAAGCGCATGTAGATGTACATGCGCTTAAAGCGCATGTAGAGGTACCTACCTCTACATGCGCTTTAAGCGCATGTATAGCCCCCCTCTACATGCGCTTTTTAAAAGCGCATGTAGAGCCTTTACCAACGCCTCCCTCTACATGCGCTTTATAAGCGCATGTAGAGGCCAAAATAAGCGCATGTAAAAGGGGTAATTTGTGGTAGTGTTACATTTTGTCATTAAAATGAACAGAAACAATATGTCAGATTTTTGTATTATTCATGGTGACATTAGAAATCCCATTCCAGATGTTTGTGATTCGAGTCATTGGGAATGTGATAACCAACATTATATTAATTGCAAGGATGTGTAGTAGTTGAAATTTCCATGAAGTGTTGATGGAGAATAATGTTAATGCATTTAAATCATAATTCTGCTAGACCATTTATGGCATAATAGTTTTAATGGGGAACATCTACTGCATATGCTTATTGGGACAGAGTCGAAATAAATATTGTTATTCTTATTGAATAATATACATGAGAGATAATAAACTCTAATAAACAAAGGAAGTTTTTTTACACGACTAAGCAAATTTAGACAAAATTGGAGATAAGCATAGACATACCTTCTTCTTCCAAATAAGTTACATGATTTTCACAATCTTATCTTGGTCTTCGTGGATTCACTCAAGACTCAAAAATTGTGGTAAAGGTTCAATGTTATTAATTAAGACGTTAATTGGTTATAAAAGGTTCAATGTTATCTATGTTATGTTAGTGGAGATCATGCCAAATTTGCTTATAAGGCTAGCTATCTTATCGGATTAATTAATGCTATCAGGAAAGTGAACTTTTGAATAATGAGGAGGAGCCTAGACAACTTTTTTTTGGAGGGGGTTGGACGACAGAGATTGGAATTAAGTTTACCTCGTGCGATGCACGGGAGTGTTTTTGTTTTTTATGAAATATTATATACTATCTTAATATAAAAGTATTTGAATGTTCCTAAATAATATGAGATTAAAAAATGCACTTTCAAAACATAAAAAACTAAAATATTACTTGATGTAGACATAATTGAATAAATTTGGTTATACTTATCTAATGAAACAAAGTCATAGCCTAGGCTAGCCAAAAGTAGTTTGTAATGATAATTTTGAAGCAGAAATATTTACTAGATGGTTGACTCGACTCAACTTGGATGCCGAAGCAACCCCAAATTAATATGGCATCCCTTACATCGCCTAGCTACCCCAAAACAGTTGTCTGTTTGCTTCTCTCTGCCCATTTCTTTGACTTTATTTATACTCAACCACTATGATTTCTCAAGTCATGGACACATTGTGAGCAAATGAAACCTACTTTATTTGTACCCTATTAATGTTGTTTTGCAGGTCTAGCTGAACAAATGTCATTGTTCCATTGCTATGTTCTGGTTTTATGTTAGTCGCGCATCGCGCAGGAGTGCAATATCAAGTTTTATAAGAGATGTGATATCTTAGAAATAAGTGACTGTTCAGTACACCTCATTAAAATGTTTGCTGATCCATTCACTAAACTTGTCAAAGTTTTAGGCATAAGCGACATTTAATGTATTGAACAACTTTAGTTTCTGAATTAAAATGCATTTTTCAATTCGTAATTGTTTTTCGCACATATATACAAAACTGTGTGTTTGTATATAACAACATGAATGTAAAGTATGCAATATGTCGTACAGGCCCAAAGAAGTTTGGTCCACTCACATGGACAGTCTTCCATACATGGTGGAAGTATGGGAAGATAAGACATGCAAGAGATCATCATGTGTTGATGAATACTTCAAATAGGTCGACCAATTAGTTTGGGAAATGACAATCAAGTCATGATAAGAAATACACATGTATTCCACCGGGTTTGTAGCAGGGCATAGAATTCTCCAGTGGGAGTTTAGGAGTCTGTTGAGCGACAGTTGGTCAATCACTGTAACATGTAAATCGTATTACTTGTGTATAATCAAACGCAATTGGGACGTAGATGAAAAATCCCTTATCTATAACGGTGTGAGTCTCATATATATAAGAAAGGATATATCCTCTCTACTAATATCCTTGTGACTTAAACGTCATTAAAAATGCTTGTATTTGTGACTTCTACTCTAGCAGAAAGTCTATAGTCATGAGAGATCCGTCATAACGAGTGATATTTGGACAACCGACAAATTCAAGCAAAATTAATGTTCAGTCTCTTGCTAGAAGTGCTTATAAGTGTGGAATTTCTAGGAGTACGTGAAGACAATCTGAGTTAATTGGGTACATATTAACTCGTGAGGGATTAAGATTGTCATTTGTGTGAGTTAGTCTAGGGAATCTGAGACAA
Source organism: Mimosa pudica (assembly GCA_029929735.1). Lineage (NCBI taxonomy): Eukaryota > Viridiplantae > Streptophyta > Magnoliopsida > Fabales > Fabaceae > Mimosa > Mimosa pudica. The sequence continues at coordinate 11,761,160 of JAKELP010000030.1, read as the reverse complement.
ACACACTAAGAATCCATATGCAATGATGTCCTTGCATTTTGGTCATATTCCAAAGATTTCTAGTTTGTAAGCATCGGAATTGCATAGATTGTGTTCACGTGGTCATAGGGGGGACGTGCAATACATACTCAAGAAAACGATTCGCAAGGTGGTGTACCATCAAGTGCGAGTGGAAGATGATGGAAATATTTAATCGGATCCGCCCTCAATGAACCGGATCGTCCTATTGTTAAATTCGACGGTCTTTAGGAAAGGTGAAAGTTGATAAATTAGCATTAATATGTGATTGATGGTGATTGATTTTGATTTGATTTTCAAATTAATCATTATTATTAATTGGTGTCATAATGACTGCAATTATAACAGTGATATTTCTACCTTTCATAGTGACAAGAGTGTCACTATAAATAGAGGTGTCTCATTCATTTTTCAGACACGCCAGCCATTGAATTCTCTGACTTTCCTTCTCACGATTTTCATGAGAGGGTGATTCGCTATGCAAATCTGATCTGAGTTCTATTAATCTGGTTCTGTTCTATTAATCTGGTTCTGTGTGAGCTAAATCCTTCGGGATTCTTAGCTCCGAGTTTAAGGTTATTATCACAACTTTGTTCTTGTTGTTATATGAACTCTGTTCGGATTCGGGTTTGAAGCTCCAGAATCCTACAACGCTTGTGGGCCTGGTAAAATCCTTGAGACATAAAGATTCACATATAAATATTTTACAGTTGAACTATTAGTGTGAATCATACAAGTGTAGTGCATGTCTATTCCTTATTAATTCATCATCAAAACATTAAATTTCTAACAAAAGATAGAATGAACATGAAATAATACAAGAAACATTCCTCCTTTATTGCTTATTTCCCCATATTGATTTCTAATCATACATGAGGGGGAAGCTTGATCAGTTTAGTTACATCGTTCAGTTGGAAACCATACTTTCAGATTCCTTCACAAAACCATCTCCTGTCCAATCCTTGTCAGACTGCAAACCTTTCCTTACGGCTTTCCTCTGTCGAATTGCTTCTTGTTGCCTCTTTACCAAGTCAGTGTGAGTAGTAAAATACTGGAGAGAGGCCCTGTGATACAGAACAGGTAAAAGATTGTTAAATGAATGAAATTAATGTTTCTGGAATTTTTATCTTCTGAGTTTGCAGAAGCTATTGAAATCCAGCTCAGATGAAGTTAAGTTCATACCCTCTGAAATCTTCTATGGATGTGAAATTATGCTTTCTCATGAAGTCCTTAAGCTCAGCATTTAGTTTCTTCACAAGGCCATAGCCATGCATCATAACCCCAGTGCATACCTACACAGTTTGAAAACCCACCATTAAAATTATCACAATTTAAAAGGTCAAAGAATGGTATATATTCACAAATACGCTAAAAATTTGACTCAGATACCAGAGATTGTAAACCGACAAAAAATTCACAAAATAGGCAAATGAGCTAGAACCTAGATAGCTACGGCTGGCTCTACCATGCACGCCCACACACACACAATAAAATACTAATACAGCGAACATAAATAAAAGAAACTCGTATAGGTAGGAACAAGGGGAATATAATACAGCTGTCAAGGGCTGATCCTTATACTAGAGGCTTCATTTCATATTAATCCTATTCTCCTTTATGAATTTCAACGCTTTTACTTTTACGGGTATTATAATCAGTTGACACTTAAATCCAGATGTGTTTTTTGTCCATCGTAGAATGAATTAACTTACACTAAACCATGAGTTTTCACTTTTTTTTAAGGGATATATTGTGAACAAGGACAACATTTTAACAATGAATAAGAACTGTAAAAGCGCCAAAGAGAGGGCGTAAGGAGCTAAATGTTCAAAATACCTGAACAGTATTTGCCCCTAGAAGAATAAACTCAGCAGCATCACTACCTTTCTCAACACCACCTATGCCAGATAGAGAGTATTGATCACTGTCAAACTCCGCCTTCATCATTTTCGCAATAGTCATCACCTTTCCGAGCGCAATGGGATGAACTGCCCTTGCAGAATAACCACTGGGAGTTGAATATCTAGCAAATTTTGGGCAACGTTAGATTAATTTTCCATATAAATTGATGAAGAATAACCACAAAGTTTTGGGCATTGATATTGCTTACCCCTCGACACAAGGCTCAGGGTGTAATGTATCCAGGTTGATTCCCATGACACTCATGATAGTATTTATAGCAGCTATTCCCTCGCATCCCAATCTAAGAGCAACTCTGGCTGGCTATAGACAGAAGAAACAAAGTGCAATGACTAATTTGGTCCAGAATGATGATACTCTCTATATTAATCATAGACATAACAAATAGAGAATATGTTACAAAAGCTAACCTCTGTGATGTCAGTGATGTTAGGAGTCATCTTAGCCCAAACAGGAACGGTGGCTTTCTCATTTATCCATCCACAAACCTCTTCCAGAAGCGCACAATCTTGCCCAACTGCCGCACCCATTTTGCGTTCTGGCATGCCATGAGGACAAGAGAAATTTATTTCAATTGCATCCTACAAGAATGTCAGATGAGTCAGATGCCTAAACTTTAGCTGCAAAGATATTTAAGTTCAAAAGCTAAGACAATTAAAGCGTCTTACAACTCCAGTTTGCTCAACACGATCAATAAGCTCATGCCAGACAGATTTATCGTACTCCTCCATTAGTGAAATGTGTTTTTCTGTATTATCGCTGCAATTATGGAACTTCAGCTCATGTTTCATTGTATTTTCTTATCTCATTTCATGAATTTACACTTTCCTAGGCCTCTTTTGGCGGCGGTGACTACATTGCTATAGCAGTATCCATAATTTTAAATTTAATCATTGTTTTTTGTCATTTCCGTTCGGTTTCTGTTAAACATGCTACAGGATTTAGTTGAGCAGGCGTATTGCATGAATGTCATGTCTTTTAGGTGTCAGTGTTCGATATTTAGTTCATCCGGGTCAGCTTTCTTTTTAGTTACATGGTATTCACAATTAGTTGTTTATTTACAAATTGTCTTGTGTGTATGGTTAATGTGACTATCATTTCAAAATATACTTGAAAGCACGTGGTTAGTGTTGTTACGATTAGTGGGTCCATTGTGCTTTGTGTTTATCAGTTTTATTTGATTAATATATGTACACGTAAATTAGTGAAAATGAATATAAAACAAACCTTTTTAAAAAAATTTCAAACCATTATACAAAATGCATCTGCACGAAACTTTCCCGCCTTTGTGCACTTGTGTTTTGTTTCAAATATTTTCCCGGCCTATAAATAGCCTTGAGTCTTAAATGGAGTTGTACCAACTGAACGAAGCTGTGCAATAACGGATCGATAGCTATTACGTTGTTTAGGTTTCAATGGCTCGCTCAACCACTTTGGGTGGACTCGATAAGCTAAGTGATAGGTGGTCAGTTATGGTCCGTGTGTTTGCGCAAGTGGACTGTGTAACAACCCCAATTTTACAACCATTTTCCCTCTATTTTTTTCCTAATCCTTAATAAAAATAGTTTGGAGTCTAACTATGTTAGAAAAAGAATATAGTTAACATAATACTAACTAACATAGTTAGAAAAACAACTTTGGGAAAATTAATTTGAGGTCCCCCCACAAGGGACTTATAATACTAGAAAAGTCCCAAAAGTTGAAATAATTAATGTAGGGTCCCAAGGGACCTCACTTTAATATATTTGAAAATTGAAAAGACACTGCTATAAATAGGAAAATTATAGTATTATAATACTAGAAAAGTCCCAAAAGTTGATTAGAAACTGAATTGTTTCATAGGAAAAATGTTATCATTTTTGTATTCACATCACTTTTGCATAGTGTGTTTTTGAATATTGTGTGCATTTGTCAATATTTCATCTGTCAATTTTCCTTGGATAGAAATAATAACCGCATACATTGAGACTTTTGTGTTTTGATTCAAGTATCTGTTTTTCCTATTCAAGTATCAGTTGCATTAATTTTCTTTCTTTATTATACAAAAAAAAAAGATGACAATACAAGAAAAATACAACTTAAAATGGACACCTTGAGGATTGTTAAGAAGGAGAAGTACAAAGGATCTTTTGTGTGTTTCATATTATATTAGCGTGTCTGTATTGCTCTATGTTGTTTACGTTAAATGTGTGTCTACCTTTACGTTTGTGAGTTTGTCTGTGTTGTTATGTAAGCAAGTAAGTTTGTATGTATATTACTGTGGTGCCTTCACCATGTGGTCTTTATTTTGGGCAAGTATGTTGTCATGTGCCTTAAGTAATCGACTATGTGTTTATGTCGCTTTCGTCGAAGGTTACTTACGGCCTAATGCACATGTATTTTGCCTTCGGAGAAGCATGTAATCTACTGTGCATGTAATATAATCTATCATGTTTGTATTAGTTCTCCATGACTATTTCACTTTTTTTTTTCATTTTGTGGGCCCATATTTGCGATGCTAGATTATGAGATGAAGAAAGAAGGTGTTGGTTGATATGTTTGGTTTTTTGGTCGGTCTACTTTTAATTTTTTGAAGAAAATTGGTAAAAATGACTACTTTATATGAATAAATTTAACTACAAAAATTATTAATAAATAAATTATGAGTGATGTTAAAATAGTGCATTTATTTACTTGTACGTTGCTCAGGCGGTGCAGCTTTAGTCTTATCGAGTCTCTAGTCATGATGCTCCTACCAACTTATCTGTCTAGGTTAATTGCTATGGTCAAAAAAAGGTTAATAGTGTCAGGGTCTAATTTCACAATCTAGAAAATGTCTTCTAATCAACGTGATGAAGATTACAATGCATGCCACTGCGCTAAAGGTACAGTTGTTTGCTTTGCATTATATGTTGTTGTAATGTTATTACTGATGATTCCTGAAACTTGTATTTCTGATTTTGTTTTTAGTTGATCGTGTCGCTCCTGTGGAATTAGTTTTCAAGCGCAAGAGCAGAAGGAGTAGTAAGATACAGGATGAATGTATGGGCATTCAATCAAATCCTTCGCTAGTTTCTTCTGCGTGTTCTAAGAGAAGAAGTAAACGTAGTTGTGTAGATGGTATGATTAATAGATATTATATTAATCTAATTAACATTGAGTATATATATTAAGATGCACGTTAATTTGTTTTGGTGCCATCTTGTATGTCGATTTGTAGTTATTGTGAATTTATTTGCACTGTTGTCACAGCAACAACTTCCATGTTAGATTGTGACCTGCCCCCATTGGACCAGATTTTTTCAAGGAAAACTACAAGACTAAAGTCGATTGTCTCTTTCAATGATGTTGACAATCAGCAGGGACGGAATATGATGTCATCTTTATCAGGTACAATGTTGTTGGTTTTTTTATGGAAATATTCGAGGTATATTTATTTGCTTGGGTCTGTTAGTGAAGTCACCTTTTATAGTTGTTCAACGCAATTCTGGTACACTATAAAATCATGTTAATTAATTATAGTTATGTAGATAATGAAATAGTGCATCACCTTAACTCTGTCTACGCCGTTTCATGATGATGAGCAAAGTGAAATACAATTTCATGTGTGGAATTATTTTATTTTCAAATATTTTCCATTTGAATGTTTCCCTGGGCATGTTTCATAAATGCCTGACAAAATACGTAGAAGAAGGAGTAGACTACGAGGGAATAACATTTGACTTAGATTACAATAATGGAATTGAGCATTCAATATGTTCTTCTAAAGCGGAATCAAATTTAGGTAACATCAATTAAGTACTTTTGGATTAGCTTTTACATTTATTCCAAAGTTAAGTCATTAGTGGTGTAATTTATGCCAGGTGATAATTTTCTAGATGAAGTGCAATCGTGGTCTGAAGTTGACAATTTAGATGATATGCTGTAAATAGTTACCAATTCAGGGGGGCGAAATTTTTTGGCTGGTACAAAACTTTTTAGTCAAAAGGAACTTTATAATATGTTTTGTATTCATATATTCTATAAATCAATATAATGATATTTATTAAAAAAGGAAAAATATTTTTTTCAAGTGGTGTTTTTAGATCATTGTCTATCCAATACAGGTCTATTTAAGTTTTTTCTTGAGTCAAGTTATAGATTATATTGATAAAGGAGATGCAGTACATGTTTGTAAGTTTTGTGGAGCACTTTTTTGGTACGTTGAACGATCGAAAAAAGATTCCAAGAAGAGAAAGGCCGATGTTTCTTCAGTTTGTTGCTTACAAGGAAAGGTTGAGTTACCCAAACTAGGAAACCACCACAACAATTAATTGACCTTTTTTCGACAAAAAATCAATGAGTACAAAAAGATTTCATGAAAACATTAGACAATATAACAACATGTTTGCCTTCACATCAATGGGAGGGAAGGTTGATCATTCTATTAATTGTGGTGGTGATCCTTATAGTTTTGTTTTGTCTGGTATGAATTATCATCGAATAGGGAGTTTGCTTCCGCCAGAGGGTCATACACCAGTGTTCTCCCAATTATACATTTATGATACAGAAAATGAGATACAAAATCGAATATCAGCAGTGAGGTATACTTATTTTATTGATTAATAATATTTGATTTTTCATAATGTATTATTTTAATCTACTGTTAATTTCTGTATATTTATTATTTTGTTTCTTAACAGCAATCATTCTAAGGAGGAAAATATTAACATTCATGTTGTCAGCATTATTAAAGATGTCTTGGATTCAACAAACCCATATGTGAAGCAATATCGGTGTGCTGCTGAAATTTTGATAAATCGTCCAATAGTTGATTTAAAGCTTTGTCTGATAAATTCACGGGAGCATGATGGTTGTAACATACTGTTACTATTTCCCCAATTAACCTGTGACATCTCTTTTAGTTCGATAATATCTTTGCTAACTATGATAGAAAAAGGAATTTCAATAATATCAATATCTCTATCATAGTTAGAAAAAGAATATCCTAATGACTAAATTATTATCCATGATAGAAAAGAATAAACTAATACAATACAGCTGCTATCATGGATAATTTATTGCTAACCATGTTAGAAAGGATTTGTCTAACATGGTTAATAAACAAAACTAGTTGATATTAAACAATAAATAGATATATATACATGCGGAAGCGAATGCAGACCTATAAATTGGCAATATACATTTCTAAACAAATTAAATAACCTCCACAACCTAATTCCCATTCCTGAAGCTTGCACCTGTGCATGAATACCTGCAAAAATATCAGTAATCGTGGGATGAGACAATTTGTCCCAGTAATCACCGCTTAACTCACTATAACAGTGAGATGTGCGGTAGTTAGGGCGTCTAAAGGGTACCACAATTTAAATTCAGTAATATGTATATAACCTAAATCTTCTTTCATTTAACACTTCAATCCCTCTGTTACGCCCAACTCAATTCAAGTTTATCATCACTGCTTTTCAAATATCCCTCAAAATCCCTCAATCAATTTCCACATCAACTAAACTTCACCGTCCAATCTCTAATCCATGCTTTCCTTACTTAAAATCTCATTCATACCTTTCTCAGATCCAATTTCTCGGCTCACATTCATTTACAATCCCTGGTGCTCTACTCATGCCATCCCGGAGGCACTACGCTCGAGCCCTATATATGTTCCAAATGAGTTGACACTGTGCCCCTCTCACAAAGAGGGGGCAATTTCCCTCTCTGGTAACCCCATGAGACGGAAACCCCAATCTATCTCCAATCAGAAAGGGAGCAGTCCCTGTCTCCAATCAGAAGACTGCTGGTCACAGTCTCCAATCTGTTGACCATTGGTCACAGTCTCCAATCTGTCAACCAGTACAAATAACCGTTGATTGGCCTATCGAACGGTTATCATCGCGCGATGGTACATATGTCTCAGTGTCATGCAATGTCCACAATGTCCAATAAATTTCAACCTCGTCAGTATCTCAATTTCAACATCAATATCCAACTCCCTTTTCTATCATCATCCTCTCAAACCACTATCTAAACAATATACCTATATATCCTTCACACCATTCCAAATCAATAGCAACCACCAAGCAGGATAATATATATATGTATCAAAGTTTTTTTTATATGAAAGTAATCGCGTTTGAAAGGCACCCGATAGCCTGTTTTGTATAAAAATACCCTTTTAAAGATAATATATATATAGAGGGTGAAAAGGGATTTTACAAAATCCCTAACTAACGTCACCCTCAATGTTATAGCAAGGTAAGAGTGATTACCTGTCGCCCTTAGCATTCTGTTGTCTTTTTCCTTTACTTTACCATGTCTCGAGAGTATATGTAAATCACATTCTTTCCTATTATTTCAGCATGTAATGATAATTAGTTAATAATCATTCTAAGCTATGTATTAAATAACGTCGCTCTCATTACTACCCAAGTTTCCCCATTTATATATCATGTCCTAATCAATTACGTCAAACATAAACACACCTTCACAATTAAGCATTTCTGTATATGAACTCCAAAAATAATTAAAACCATCTCAATCACATGTAGAAACATATATCCATTCTAAATTCATTCATATTCACATCTTTCCAAAATAACCATACCCTTCCACCTAATGCTCAACACCCATACAAGGTTCAATTGGGCAGCAACATTGAATGTGGAAAATAAAAATCAGATTTCCAATCTCAAGCATAACTGAACATGTAATGGCCAATAAATATTCCCCTTCATTTCAGCCATACATAAAAAAAACACGGCAATTTGAAACCCATATGTAGTTTATCACAAGAATCAAGGTTTTTCTTAAGCCTATTATAATAGAACAGAAAATGAAACTAGCATTACCAAGAATCTCATATTCCCCCACCAAATCATATGCATTTCCAATTCTATAAGCCTTTCTCAATTTATAAGTTCCTTAAATAGGCACCCTCCATTTTCATGCCTTTAATTCAGCCAAAACGAAAATCCTATCACAACAATATAATCATATAATTCTAATTAAAATCACAAGGTACCATTCACAACTTCATTCTTCCAAAAGCTATGTTTATATTATTCCCATCATTCACGAACTAACTGACAAGAACATAAACAAACTAAGCCAAGCCTATTTATTTATTTACCTTTATATGATTGCATGCAGCAATTCACTTCCATCCGAACATCCGTCAAACTCGTTGGCCAAACCAAAACAGAATTTAAAATCCTCCCAAAACCAAAATTCAAACAGTTCATTGTCATACACTCATGCGCAGGGTCAAAAGTCAAAAAGCAAAAGTAACAAGAATATCAACTTCACTTTCTATGCCTAACTGACCACATAGCAACCAATATCAATGTCATTATTTCTTTAATTATTATTCAGATTTTTAACATACAAGGCACATAATCAACATGAATCATCCATTTACAGATTTGAGACACAACATGGGCATATGTTTTCACTTAATTAGTAACTAGACCAAACAAAAATAGCATCACAAGGAAACAGTAGAAGCAGCCATGTGCAGTTAGCCCAAAACACAGAGAATCAACAAATATTAGTACACTTATCACTTTAACAAGCAGAAGAAAAGGCACTAGCAACAAATAATTCATGTTCAACTACATCTACTACCTATTTATTAACTTATCCATAGGTTATTTCGTGCATTTTAACTAATGAAATCAGATTTACAAATCTGACTTCACTCTTTCAGGAACAAGGAGTCAACCACATCTACATTCAACACAACTCAAGCCATCACAACAAAACAAAATAGAATAAATTTTATAAGCACACCTATGACAACAGGTTAAAGACTTGTATATGCTCCTGCAGAGATTAATTAAAGGTTTTTAACTCTTCTTTCCAGAAACAGAGACAAAACTACTCCCAAACTCAGAATTCATTTCAGCCAAAGCAGAATAAAAGCAACATTTCATCTCACACAACAATCTTCCCTTCATTTAATTAAAGACGCCCAAAAATCAGAACCCATCAAACCCTAACTCTCAATTCTGCCAAAAAAATCGCAGAAAATAACAAAATAAAATAAAAAGAGACTCACATAAGTTTGAACTCAACTTGCAGGTCAAAATCGGTGGCGAAATGGCTTCGCCATCGCCGGAAATGTTCGCCGGAAAATCAGCCATTTGGGACTGGTCGATCAAAACAGTAAAACAAGAGAAAAACATAAGGAAAATGAAGTTGGAAACAAGAAACTAGCTTGAAGAACAACAAAACACAGGCCTCACCGTTCACTACTGTCGTCCGCCGCCTAGACCGCCGGAGAAACGAAGGAACACAAGGTGGGAGAGTGAGGAACAGTGAAGAAAACAACAAAACATTGTGGGATCGACGAGCTCACATGATTTTTGGAGGTTTGGGAGTGAGAAAACGCAATGGGTGTATGTGGAGGAGAAGAAAAATGAATGGGATTGCTTGGGGAGGAGGAGACCGTCAGTTGAAGAAGGAAGGAGGGAGGTCTCTGGGTCAAACCACGGCGGTCGACGCCGCCGTGTGCTGCCGGAAACTCGCCGGAATCAGAGGGCCGAAGGGTTAGGGTTCGAGTGGAAGGGAAGGAGAAAACGAAGAAGATGAAGAAATGGGGGGGGGGTCCGTCGGGTTTTTGAGGAAGGAAGGAGGAAAGGAGTGTTTGGTTAGGGAGAAATAAGGGTGGTTCTTGATAATTAGAGCCTGAACTTGCCATAGTGTACTCATTTTGATTTAAAACCACTTAAACCAGCCTCCAATCTTCTTAAACTTCAAAATATTTTTAGCTTTACCATTCCCTCATATTTCAAACTCTTCATTTCTTAGTTAATTATATGCACATTAATTACTCAAAATTTTCCAAATGTCCTAAAAAATCACCAAAAATTCCTAAAAATTCCAAAATTTCCCAAAACACTCTCTAATCCTGAATTAAATTTTTCAGAATGTTACAATGGTCGACGTTACAATATACCCACATCAACCGAGGTTGCAGCCCTGATTATCGAAGATCTTGATGAAGGATTTGGTGTAAGAGATTTAGTTGTTGATTCCAAGACTGGACCACCAAGGAGGATAAGTGAATTACATGCATGTTATTTACCTCTCCAATATCCAATATTGTTTCCTTATGGGGAAGATGGTTACAGAGATGATATTGAGCATCGAGAAGAGTCCCTGCCAAAAACAAAGAAGAAGAAGAAGACGCTTAGTATACGTGAATTTTTTGCTTTTCAGTTAATGAATAGAGACCATGACATATCTTTGCTACTTTAGGCGAATAAGTTGCTTCAACAACTAATAGTCGAAGGATATACCATGATGGAGTCACAACGACTACATTGGGTAAGGACACACCAAAAAGATTTAAGGGCTGATTTGTATGAGGGGTTGTCAAGTGCTGCTAGGTCTGGGATCGTTTATGCTTCTTCCACTGGAAAAAAATAGTTCTTCCCTCTTCTTTTACCGGTGGTGCTCGCTATATGTTACAAAACTACCAGGATGCAATGACTATTTGTCGTTGGGCTGGATACCCAGACTTCTTCATAACGTTTACTTGTAATCCTGCGTGGCCTGAAGTTAGGCGCTATTGTGCTAGATATTCAGTAGCTCCATCTGATAGGCCTGACATATTATCCAGAATTTTCAAGATTAAATTGGATAGCATGCTCAAGAAATTAAGGGATGACAAAATACTCGGAACTATGATTGCAGGTGTCTTTTCTAACTGAACTATCATTTATTATTTTTATATAAAATTCTACTATGGTATGTCTTTTAAATTTAAATAACATGTATTATCAATTTTAACAGAGGTTTGCACGATAGAGTTCCAAAAGAGGGGATTATCACATGCTCATATCTTGCTGTTCATACAGCAAAATGAAAAGATAACAACTCCGGATCAAGTTGATAGCCATATTAGAGTGATGACAATCAAGTATTTGTTTAAATATATAAGTATGGGTAGTGATCGTGTTGTTGCTGCTATCTGTGAGCGAAGTCAACATAGTGAAAGAGGAAATGTAGATGAGATTCAGCAGTACTATAATTGCCGCTATGTATCTTGTGAGACTGCTTGGCGAATTTTTGGGTTCGACATTCATTACCGCTATCCCCAGTTGTTAGATTGAATTTTCATTTGCCAAATCAGCAATGTGTTGTATACTCAATGACGAAGATGTATCTGAGCTGATTAAAAAGCCTCGTGTTTGTGAATCTCAATTCCTTTCATGGATGAGTTTAAATTCTGGGAATTCTCTTGCATCAACACTCACTTAGATTGAAATTCCACAACATTTTGTCTACAACAAGGAACAACGCAAGTGGACACCAAGAAAGAGAAAAAATAAGTTTGCTATAGGACGTATGTCAAATGTTTCGCATAGCTCTGGTGAATTGCACTATCTACGACTTTTGTTGACAAAAGTTAAGAGGCCTAAATCATTCACAGATATTAGAACAGTTAATGGCACAGTTTATTAGACATTTCGGATGGCGTGTGATGCAATAGGTTTGTTGGACGATGATAGTGAATTTGTGAATGCACTGAAAGAGGCAGCACATTGGCCTAGTGGAGAATCATTAAGAATGTAACATTGTGTTACTAATTCCCTAATTCACCTGTGATATCTCTTTTAGTTCAATAACCTCTTTACTAAATATGATAGAAAAAGGATTTCCATAATATCAATGTCCTATCATAGTTAGAAAAGGAATTTCCTAATGATTTAATATTATCCATGATAGAAAAGAATAAACTAATACAACGCAGCTGCTATCATGGATAATTTATTGATAACCATGTTAGAAAGGATTTGTCTAACATGGTTAATAAACAAAACTAGCTGATATTAAACAATAAATAGATATATATACATGCGGAAGCGAATGCAGACCTATAAATTGGCAATATACAATTCTAAATAAACTATACCAACTCTACTACCTAATTCCCTTTCCTGATGCTTGCGCCTGTGCATGAATACCTGCAAAAATGTCAGTAATCGTGGGATGTGACAATTTGTCCCAGTAATCACCGCTTAACTCACTATAACAGTGAAATGTGCGGTAGTAAGGGCGTCTAAAGGGTACCACAGTTTAAAAATCAATAATACATATATACATGACAAGTCTTTCATTCATCGTTCAAGTTCCCTCCATCCAAATCAATTCAATTTCATCATTTCTACATTTCACATATTACTCAAATTCCTCAGTCAATTCCACATAACCAAATATCACCTCCCCAGTCTCCAATCTAATGCTACTATCACCACAACTCTCACACTCACCTATAGATGCATTGTGCCATCCCGGGGCATTCAAGCATCTAAACTTCACTATATGATTTGACACTGTGTTCCTCTCCATAATGAGGGAACAATTTCCCTCTCTGGCAATCTCCAGAGAGGGAACCCCAATTCTGTTTTCCATTACAGAACGGGAACGGTTGGACTCTTCAATGCCAAACAACCGTAGGGGCGGTTGGGCTCTTCAATGCCAAACAACCGTAGGTCACTTCTCTCAATAAGTCGACCTATGAACCCCGATCCAATCAATCCGAAAAGGATCATCAGTACAAATAACTGTCGATTGGCCTATCGACAGTTATCATCGCGCGATGGTACATTTATATCAGTGTCATGCAAACTCTCCCAATATCCATATTCATCAATTTCAATCTCATCATCAATATCATGCACTATTATCACTCCCTTCACTATCTCAATCTCAACTATTCCACTTATTCCCTCAACCTAACTATCAACATCTCTCACATAATACCATCTGAACTTATCACATCATACCAAAACAAACATCAGCCAGGATAATATGTATAATGTTTCAAATTCCTTTTATACGAAAATAATCGTGTTTGAAAAGGCACCCGATAGCCTGTTTTGTATAAAAATACCTTTTAAAGATAATACATATATATAGAGGGTGAGAAGGGATTTTTACAAAATCCCTAACTAACGTCACCCTCAATGTTATAGCAAGGTTAAGTGTGATTACCTGTCGCCCATAGCACTTCGTTGCCTTTTCCCCTTTACCATGCCTTGAGGAATACGCAAAGCACATCCTTTCCTATTATTACATCATGTAATAATAGTAGATTAATAATCATTCTATATCATGGATTATCTAACGTCTCTCTCGTTCTTATATGTTACTACCCAATTTTCCCCATTTATGTACTATATCTCTTAATACTCCGATTAAACTTGTTAACTTAGTCTTTTATGATTCTCCATCAATGTTGACCATTAAATAACTTTAAGTATCACCATTTCAAGATTTAACAATGCGACCACTCATTCACAGCATATCAATCATCCAAGCACAACAAGATACATTTATATTAATAAAGTGCTCAAGTATGATTCAAAGGAACTGATTCCTTTGCCCTATGATAATCTCATTTTTACTCCAAGAATCTAACAGCAATAACAATTATTATCAACTATGATATAATAGAGAAAGACAACCACATTCCATCTTTAGTTTCACAGTGTGTACCCAAATTTATGAAAATCCAAGACATCATTCCTATTATTCAAAAGGTGAACTTAAACCACATTTATAGTCTTTGTCATTATGCACTTTCTTTTCTTTTAATATCACCTTCCAAATATCTTCAACAAACAGAATTTTAGAAAATATGATGCACATCCCATGCAATCCACCAAAACCGAACTTTCAAAGAAAATAGGCATGTATTCAGTCCAAACAAAATATAATTCTCCACAAAAATTTGTCAGCACATCTTAGCACTCACGTAAACAGTTGCAGCAGTACATAATAGCGCTTATACATTCACTAGTTTGAAGTTCAAAACCTTAAGCTTGGTATAAACCTATTTGATTACCAAATACCCAAATCTGGAAATTATCAAGAACCCTCCATTTAACAAACACTTATTATAAGAGTTCACTTTCTATTTCAATCATACTTAACATTTTACCCAAAACAGAATTTTCAAAAGCAAAACATCCATTAATACCACCAATCACAATAGTCAAACTAATCAATCCCCAAACATCTTTATCATCCTACAAATCAGTTCGACCATTCCAAGGTTTTGAAACAGATATTCTCAAACCAACAAGAACCATCCCACATATATATTCTTATTATAGTTCCATTATCATTAGTTCTTCTTCATAAACCTAATAGATAAGAGTAAATATATATAATGAGGTCAACGCAAGACTGAGCATACAAACATAATTCATACATACCACCCCAACACCTTCATCATGTCTTCATTATTCTAACATTCCTAATGCATCCTTCTTTGTGTTGAATCACTTTGATTGATATTCTAGAACTCTTAAACAAAACACTAAACATAAATTCCCAAAACCTTTTCTTCATTCTATTTACAAGATAAATCTATCAACCAAAATTTATCAACACACATACAGCCCAACAATTGACCAATATTAAATCTCTTAAAGGATCATGACTTCAGAGAACATGTACATATTATCAATAAAACCCAAACAGGGGAAAAAGAAAGGGAACAAGCAGAATTTCAAAACACAAAGAAATATGTCATGCACAATCATTCAACCATTGTTCAAAATATCTTTCATACTCATTAGTTGAACCAAACA
Source organism: Mimosa pudica (assembly GCA_029929735.1). Lineage (NCBI taxonomy): Eukaryota > Viridiplantae > Streptophyta > Magnoliopsida > Fabales > Fabaceae > Mimosa > Mimosa pudica. The sequence continues at coordinate 11,745,642 of JAKELP010000030.1, read as the reverse complement.
GAAATATCACTTAAGATTTCGAAAATCCCCTTCCAAACTCACAAATTTAACATGCACAGTGATTATTCTTCTTATCATTTAACACCATTGAACTCTAAGTGTGTGAAAACCCAAACGAAATCTCAAATCACATTCAAAACCATTTCCAAATGCTTAAAATCAAGGACAAACTTTATTTTAGATCATTATCTCACCCAAAAGAACCCAGATTTCAATCGGCCTCTCCTCCCAAACATCACTAATCGAAGAATCTAAGGGTAGGAAAAGAGAGAGGAGGCTCACCAAGGTTCGATATATGTTTATGCCAGTCTAGTCTGAGGTCGCCATCGCCGGAAATCGTTCTCGTCGCCGGAAAACAACCACCACCGAAGGTAGAACGAAAAGAATTCGGAAAAAGAAAGGAAACTATGAGAAATAACTTTAAAATGGAAGAATAGCCCGAGGAAAACTAGAAAGGTCAGAGCTTTACCTTGTTCCCGCCGTCATACGCCGGCGAACTCGCCGCTGCTTCGCCGGAAACGAAAGAGGCGAAGGAAACGAACAAAGAAGCTCGCTGGAAGTGGAGAAAATGAAAAGAGAGAAAAGGAAAAGATAGGGAGGGAGGCCGCCGCTGCCGCCGCTGTCGGCCGCCGGATTCCGAAGAGGGAGGGAGGAGAAATCGATTGAGAGTGATGGTGAGGGTGGAAGGGTTTTAGTGAGAGGGAAGGAGGCGCGGTTTAGGGAAGAGAAGAGGCAAGGGAGGGGGTGTCGGCGCCGCCGCGCCGGAGGCCGCCGGAATCGCGAGGCAGAGGAGAGGAGGGAGGGTCCGATGAGAGGGGTCGGAGGCGGAGGGAGTTCAATGAGAAAGGGGGGGGGGGTCGGCGGCTTTTTATATTGGAAGGTAAGGGTGTGTTTGGTTTACTGAAATAAGGAGGTTCTCTGATGATTTGTAGCCCAAACTTGCCATAGTGTACTCTTTAAATTTTAAAACCACTTAAACCAGCCTCCAATCTTTTTAAATTTCAAAATATTTTTAGCTTTACCACTCCCTCATATTTCAAACTCTTCATTTCTTAATTAATTATATGCACATTAATTACTCAAAATTTCCAAAAATATCACAAAAATTCCTAAAAATTCCAAAATTTCCCAAAACACTCATTAATCCTGAATTAAATTTTTCAGGATGTTACAATTCTCCCCACCTTTTAGGAATTTTGTCCCCAAAATTTACTAAATATCACCTAAAACAAAGAAATATGCAGTTCAACTTTGCATTCCTCATAACGACTCTAATTATCTCACCAGTTAGCACCATCTTTCATCATTCATCCTCAGTCAATCTATCAGTATTCCACCAATTCCTATCTCACTTCTCTTAACTAATCCTCATTTACTAACTACCCTAACCTCAAAATACTTGTATTAAAGTCCAACTTCAGAAATGACCACAACCTCCCTATCAACTTCATTATCAGATTCATGGTTAATTGCCTTCAAATCTAATAAATCAATATAAAATGTTCGCCATCTTCCAACCTGACACATTACCCTTTTCTAGCTTATTGATCTGTTTTTTTTTTTTTTTATCACTATTTCAATTCAATTCATTCCATTTTTATCCATAAAGACCTAATGTTAACACATCACCAAGTCATAATATCTAACAATATCAATACGTTACTCTAAGTCATTAACCCAAAGTGTACTACTAAGTAATCAATCTAAGTTACCCAATCGCTCATTTAGCACTTGAAACTACAAAACAAATTTTTAATGTCAGATTACTCTATTTCATAGTTCAAATCTTAAAACCGAAACTAATTCTTTAAATTCCATTTATAGCTGTTGTTTATCAATTATACCATTATTCCACCACCAACACATTCTATATCCATACCTAATTCAAACCATAACCTCAAATTTCAACAGATTATCCAACTTAATCTTCATAATCAAAATATGACTCTAAGCCATCGAATCACACGAAAGATCACATCCTTCAATTTAGCCACATCATCATCACCTCATAACCTTATTCATATCATAAACAAGTCCTAAAAAAAAACCCCAAAACTCAATTTCTAAATATTCCTAGTCATATGTCTCTTAATTCAACATTAAACTCATTTTACATTCTAAAATCCACAATTTACAACCAACTCCTAATCCTCAAAATCAAATATTTTTCTAATAGAATCCAATTCATAAATGTTCACATCAACAAAATCACACCTACATCCCATAAGAGACTTCAAGATCGAGTCCTCAACATACAAAAATTTGATAACTTAAATCCATTACAACAATCCTTCATCTTCTAAATCACTTTCCAAACCAAAATTTCATATGGCCTTAACTATCCTTCAAGCTCTTAACCCCAATCTACACTTTGTCAAAATTATTGTCACAAAATTCTCTCATCTATGGCAGAATCCAATTCGGATAGAGGAAAGAAATAAGAAAAAGAAGTCAGGATTTGCAAAATCGATTCTGATTTCACACAATCCAACCTGTAGCACCATAATATCATTCAATTTTATACTCGACATATAACAAGATTACTTCACCAATATAATTTCTCATTTGTTCCCTAATGCATTCAGACCCTGCAAGATTTAACTCCCATGAATTCCTAGCCCAAACAGAGATTTTACACACATGTACTACCATATATTATCTATAAACATGACTTAAATATGCAACAATCATAATATACTCATTCGCTTCACTCATGACAGCAACAAATTGAAAATAAAACAGGGCAATTCAAGAATCCCTAGACCCGAACTATCACAAACCCGTCAACAACCTTAAAAGAAATTCATGTCTAATAGTCATCAAAATTCACTATGTCAAGCATCTCTAAATAATAGTACATGAGGTAGTTCGCTCAATACACCTGAGAATTCAAATTAGAGAAGAAAACTCCAGGTCATAGTCATACTCACTTACGTCATTTCCCTTGCTTTCCATTTTTTTTTTAAGTTATATTCTTACTTTTCTACACCTTATTCATATAATTACTTTGACTTATAAGACAATGAGAATTACTTACCAAAATATTTCTTTCCAAATACTTATATATTGCCAAATCTTTAGACCAGTTTCATTAGATATAAGAATAAATCTTAAAACTTATGCTAATATCACACCATCAACTATTGAATACCTCCCCATTTGCTCAAACAAATCAGATTCTCTCAATATAACTTCAAAACTAACCACACTTTAGTTATCATAATCATCCCTTATCTCCTTCCCAACAAGCAACAAAAGCTACCCTTAATCGAATTACATTTCATAATTGTTTTCAATCCCCATAAATCCATTAGAAATATTAGATAGAGCGTTAACAATAACCCTGAAACTTAACTAGTTTCTTAATCCATTAAGATCAAACATGATCAACAAAGCATTATTCCTTATCAAACCACATCGAAAACCTCAATTTCAATAAATTATCCTTCTTAGTTCTCAATCCATAACCAAACTATCTAGCAACTAAACACATGATAAACCAAATCAACAATTCTTATTTCGCATTGTATTCATTATCAATTGTTATTTTCGAATTTCCTTAATCCCTTAACCCAATAAGGGATCTCATGATGCCTCGACTATGATTATGGCCGGCACATAACTATATTCGAGACCCCAGAGAAGCATCCTTATTCGTAATTCTTCCTAAATTCTTATCAATATCAATATTATTTCGTTATTATTTCTATATTCATCTCAATCTCTTCACAGTACCTATTCAATTTCTCTTATCACTCTCTCCCCACCACGGGATGAGCGATAATCCTCTCAAAAAGCAGAGTATCATGCACAGAAGGAAGGGAATTCTAACAATGTATATTGCCAATGTATATGCAATGCAGCACAGTCCTAGGTTATCGTATACCAAATACTGATATACCAAGTTGTAACATTGTGTTACTAATTCCCTAATTCACCTGTGATATCTCTTTTAGTTCAATAACCTCTTTACTAAATATGATAGAAAAAGGATTTCCATAATATCAATGTCCTATCATAGTTAGAAAAGGAATTTCCTAATGATTTAATATTATCCATGATAGAAAAGAATAAACTAATACAACGCAGCTGCTATCATGGATAATTTATTGATAACCATGTTAGAAAGGATTTGTCTAACATGGTTAATAAACAAAACTAGCTGATATTAAACAATAAATAGATATATATACATGCGGAAGCGAATGCAGACCTATAAATTGGCAATATACAATTCTAAATAAACTATACCAACTCTACTACCTAATTCCCTTTCCTGATGCTTGCGCCTGTGCATGAATACCTGCAAAAATGTCAGTAATCGTGGGATGTGACAATTTGTCCCAGTAATCACCGCTTAACTCACTATAACAGTGAAATGTGCGGTAGTAAGGGCGTCTAAAGGGTACCACAGTTTAAAAATCAATAATACATATATACATGACAAGTCTTTCATTCATCGTTCAAGTTCCCTCCATCCAAATCAATTCAATTTCATCATTTCTACATTTCACATATCACTCAAATTCCTCAGTCAATTCCACATAACCAAATATCACCTCCCCAGTCTCCAATCTAATGCTACTATCACCACAACTCTCACACTCACCTATAGATGCATTGTGCCATCCCGGGGCATTCAAGCATCTAAACTTCACTATATGATTTGACACTGTGTTCCTCTCCATAATGAGGGAACAATTTCCCTCTCTGGCAATCTCCAGAGAGGGAACCCCAATTCTGTTTTCCATTACAGAACGGGAACGGTTGGACTCTTCAATGCCAAACAACCGTAGGGGCGGTTGGGCTCTTCAATGCCAAACAACCGTAGGTCACTTCTCTCAATAAGTCGACCTATGAACCCCGATCCAATCAATCCGAAAAGGATCATCAGTACAAATAACTGTCGATTGGCCTATCGACAGTTATCATCGCGCGATGGTACATTTATATCAGTGTCATGCAAACTCTCCCAATATCCATATTCATCAATTTCAATCTCATCATCAATATCATGCACTATTATCACTCCCTTCACTATCTCAATCTCAACTATTCCACTTATTCCCTCAACCTAACTATCAACATCTCTCACATAATACCATCTGAACTTATCACATCATACCAAAACAAACATCAGCCAGGATAATATGTATAATGTTTCAAATTCCTTTTATACGAAAATAATCGTGTTTGAAAAGGCACCCGATAGCCTGTTTTGTATAAAAATACCTTTTAAAGATAATACATATATATAGAGGGTGAGAAGGGATTTTTACAAAATCCCTAACTAACGTCACCCTCAATGTTATAGCAAGGTTAAGTGTGATTACCTGTCGCCCATAGCACTTCGTTGCCTTTTCCCCTTTACCATGCCTTGAGGAATACGCAAAGCACATCCTTTCCTATTATTACATCATGTAATAATAGTAGATTAATAATCATTCTATATCATGGATTATCTAACGTCTCTCTCGTTCTTATATGTTACTACCCAATTTTCCCCATTTATGTACTATATCTCTTAATACTCCGATTAAACTTGTTAACTTAGTCTTTTATGATTCTCCATCAATGTTGACCATTAAATAACTTTAAGTATCACCATTTCAAGATTTAACAATGCGACCACTCATTCACAGCATATCAATCATCCAAGCACAACAAGATACATTTATATTAATAAAGTGCTCAAGTATGATTCAAAGGAACTGATTCCTTTGCCCTATGATAATCTCATTTTTACTCCAAGAATCTAACAGCAATAACAATTATTATCAACTATGATATAATAGAGAAAGACAACCACATTCCATCTTTAGTTTCACAGTGTGTACCCAAATTTATGAAAATCCAAGACATCATTCCTATTATTCAAAAGGTGAACTTAAACCACATTTATAGTCTTTGTCATTATGCACTTTCTTTTCTTTTAATATCACCTTCCAAATATCTTCAACAAACAGAATTTTAGAAAATATGATGCACATCCCATGCAATCCACCAAAACCGAACTTTCAAAGAAAATAGGCATGTATTCAGTCCAAACAAAATATAATTCTCCACAAAAATTTGTCAGCACATCTTAGCACTCACGTAAACAGTTGCAGCAGTACATAATAGCGCTTATACATTCACTAGTTTGAAGTTCAAAACCTTAAGCTTGGTATAAACCTATTTGATTACCAAATACCCAAATCTGGAAATTATCAAGAACCCTCCATTTAACAAACACTTATTATAAGAGTTCACTTTCTATTTCAATCATACTTAACATTTTACCCAAAACAGAATTTTCAAAAGCAAAACATCCATTAATACCACCAATCACAATAGTCAAACTAATCAATCCCCAAACATCTTTATCATCCTACAAATCAGTTCGACCATTCCAAGGTTTTGAAACAGATATTCTCAAACCAACAAGAACCATCCCACATATATATTCTTATTATAGTTCCATTATCATTAGTTCTTCTTCATAAACCTAATAGATAAGAGTAAATATATATAATGAGGTCAACGCAAGACTGAGCATACAAACATAATTCATACATACCACCCCAACACCTTCATCATGTCTTCATTATTCTAACATTCCTAATGCATCCTTCTTTGTGTTGAATCACTTTGATTGATATTCTAGAACTCTTAAACAAAACACTAAACATAAATTCCCAAAACCTTTTCTTCATTCTATTTACAAGATAAATCTATCAACCAAAATTTATCAACACACATACAGCCCAACAATTGACCAATATTAAATCTCTTAAAGGATCATGACTTCAGAGAACATGTACATATTATCAATAAAACCCAAACAGGGGAAAAAGAAAGGGAACAAGCAGAATTTCAAAACACAAAGAAATATGTCATGCACAATCATTCAACCATTGTTCAAAATATCTTTCATACTCATTAGTTGAACCAAACAGAAATATCACTTAAGATTTCGAAAATCCCCTTCCAAACTCACAAATTTAACATGCAGAGTGATTATTCTTCTTATCATTTAACACCATTGAACTCTAAGTGTGTGAAAACCCAAACGAAATCTCAAATCACATTCAAAACCATTTCCAAATGCTTAAAATCAAGGACAAACTTTATTTTAGTTCATTATCTCACCCAAAAGAACCCAGATTTCAATCGGCCTCTCCTCCCAAACATCACTAATCGAAGAATCTAAGGGTAGGAAAAGAGAGAGGAGGCTCACCAAGGTTCGATATATGTTTATGCCAGTCTAGTCTGAGGTCGCCATCGCCGGAAATCGTTCTCGTCGCCGGAAAACAACCAACACCGAAGGTAGAACGAAAAGAATTCGGAAAAAGAAAGGAAACTATGAGAAATAACTTTAAAATGGAAGAATAGCCCGAGTAAAACTAGAAAGGTTAGAGCTTTACCTTGTTCCCGCCGTCATACGCCGGCGAACTCGCCGCTGCTTCGCCGGAAACGAAAGAGGCGAAGGAAACGAACAAAGAAGCTCGCTGGAAGTGGAGAAAATGAAAAGAGAGAAAAGGAAAAGATAGGGAGGGAGGCCGCCGCTGCCGCCGCTGTCGGCCGCCGGATTCCGAAGAGGGAGGGAGGAGAAATCGATTGAGAGTGATGGTGAGGGTGGAAGGGTTTTAGTGAGAGGGAAGGAGGCGCGGTTTAGGGAAGAGAAGAGGCAAGGGAGGGGGTGTCGGCGCCGCCGCGCCGGAGGCCGCCGGAATCGCGAGGCAGAGGAGAGGAGGGAGGGTCCGATGAGAGGGGTCGGAGGCGGAGGGAGTTCGATGAGAAAGGGGGGGGGGTCGGCGGCTTTTTATATTGGAAGGTAAGGGTGTGTTTGGTTTACTGAAATAAGGAGGTTCTCTGATGATTTGTAGCCCAAACTTGCCATAGTGTACTCTTTAAATTTTAAAACCACTTAAACCAGCCTCCAATCTTTTTAAATTTCAAAATATTTTTAGCTTTACCACTCCCTCATATTTCAAACTCTTCATTTCTTAATTAATTATATGCACATTAATTACTCAAAATTTCCAAAAATATCACAAAAATTCCTAAAAATTCCAAAATTTCCCAAAACACTCATTAATCCTGAATTAAATTTTTCAGGATGTTACAAAGAAGACTTTTTGTGTCAATGCTGGTCTCTGGTTGAATTCAGCGCCTAGAGTATGTTTGGGAAAAATGTTCTATTATTTTGTCTGAGGATTTGTTTTCTGTTAGTCGATTCCAGACTGAATTTCTAGGTATGCTAAATGATTTATGTAATTTATATTGCTTGTAGTGCATTGATGCTTAAAATTTTTTGATTATTCAGGTGTTGATGCATCAATTAAGGAAAACGAAGCGCTCATTAAGATAAGCCAACTATTAGCATTATATGGGAAACGACTAGCAGATTTTCCTTCATTGCCAAATCCTGTCGAAATGGTGGAATTTAATTATTCCAACTCTTTGATCCAGCAGGAGTTAAGTTATGACAAAAATGCTTTGCAAATAGAGTTTGCTCAACTAATACCTTCTTTAAACAACGAACATAGGCACATATATGACACAATAATATCTTCACTAGAAGTGAAGGCCCATGAATGTTTCTATTTTTTGCATGGTTATTGAGGAACTGGGAAAACTTTTTTGTGGAATGCTTTGGCTACAACTTTAAGATCACAGGGGGAAATTGTGATTGCAGTTGCATCAAGCAGGATTGCTGCAACTTTATTGCCATCGGGAAGAACTGCTCATTCAAGATGTGTTATACCTTTGCATGGTCATGAAAACTCAATGTGTTCAATTAAGCACCAGACTGAACTTTCAGAGTTAATTTGTTCTGCTACACTGATTATATGGGATGAAGCACCAATGGTAAAGAAGCATTGTGTTGAGGCATTCAATCGCACATTAAGGGATATAATGCAGTGTGAACATGTCTTTGGAGGGAAATGTGTCTTGCTGGGCAGAGATTTTCGTCAAATCCTTCCAGTGATTCCAAAGGCATCTAGGGCATCTATTGTGGATTCATGCATTAGTTCATCTAGACTTTGGAGACATTGTAAGATATTCCAATTAACTGAAAATATGAGGTTAAAATGTGGTAGCAGCTCAGTAAATCTAGAAAAATTGTAGCAATTCAATAGATGGCTCCTGGATATTGGAGAAGGGAATATTGGTGTTGGTGATAATGGACAATATGATGTTGTCATTCCAAGTGATTTGTTGGTTCCAAATTCAGAAGAACCGTTTATAGCTATAGTAGAGGCAGTATATGGTGATTTGTTGTCCAATATTTCAAATTTTAGCTACTTCACTGAAAGAGCTATTTTAGCCCCTAAAATTGAGTTGGTTGAGCAAATAAATAATTACCTTTGCTCAATTCTTCCAGGGGAAGGACAAGAGTACTTCAGCAATGATTCAATTTACAAGTCTTCTTTAGACAATGATATGACAGGATCGCTGTACACAACTGAGTTCTTAAACACAATTAGTTGTTCCGGATTACCACAACATAAGCTTACATTGAAAGTGGGTGCACCAATAATGTTGCTTAGAAACATAGATCAATCCCAAGGCTTGTGCAACGGAACACGCTTGATCATCTCAAAACTGGGGAAAAATGTTTTGGAGGCTATACTTTAAATGGAACACACTCAAATGAGCGTGTATTTGTAGATAGAATGGATTTGAACCCATCAAAAAGTAAGTGGCCATTTCGAATGCGTCGTCGTCAGTTCCCAGTGACATTAAGTTTTGCAATAACTATAAATAAAAGTCAAGGCCAATCATTAAAAACTGTTGGAGTATATCTTCCTCAGCTTGTATTCACTCATGATCAATTATATGTTGCCTTTTCTCATGTAAAGAGCATCGAGGGTCTAAAAATATATGTTCTAGATATTGAAGGTTATCCAAAAGGAACAACAAAAAATGTGGTTTATAAGGAGGTGTTTGTAAACATTCCAACTTGACATCATTCAATCAATGGAACATTGTTCATTTTCCTTATTTTTTCTGCTAATGTCTTCATACCATGTAATATGTGACCGTAAATATTGTCTATAAATGAATTGTATTGTTTATTAATTAGGATTAATTGTTACACATTGATTTTTGACTTTGTCACTTTTGTAAATGGTTACTATATTTAAATTTGAACCTTATATGCGTTTATTATTGACTATTTTTTTTGGCTATTAAGAGTCGTTTTTAAATTATTTCTACCCGCGCTAGCCGCGGGGGTTACTGCTAGTTATATATATATATATATATATTATCCTGCTTGGTGGTGGTAATGGTGTATCAGTATAGTGTTCAAATAGTGGCGTGAGAGATTTATGTGGTACTCTGTCAGGGATATTGATAGTTAGGTTAAAGGAAGGAATTGAACTGGTGAGATTAAGATATTAAAGAGAATTGTGAGAGTGCATAATAATGATGTTGAAATGGAGATATTGAATGAGAATGAGGGATATTGTGAGCATTGCATGACACTGATTTATATATGTACCATTCGCGTGATGATAACTGTCAATAGGCCAATCGATAGTTATTTGTACTGAGCCTTTCCGGATTAGAGACCGGGGATCATAGGTCTACTTAATAGAGAAAGTGACATACGGTTGTTTCGCATTAGAGAGCGCAATCGCTCCCATTCTGCAATGTGAACAGAATTGGGTTCCCTCTTTGAAGATTACCAGAGAGGGAAATTGTCCCTTCATTATGGAGAGGGACACAATGTCAAATCATATAGTGAAGATTAGATGCTTGGATAAATGCCCTGTGATGGCACAATGCATCTATAGGTGAGTGTGAAAGTTGTGGTGGTAGTATAGTTGGATTGAGGATAGAAATGGTGAAGTTTATTGATTTAGAAGTGACGAAGATTTGAGGGATATAGGGAAAGAATATTTGAATTATATATTTGGAAATAAAGATTTGAATTATACACACACACACATGTATTATTGATATTGAAAACTGTGGCACTCTTTAGACGCCCTCTCTACCGCACATCTCACTGTTATAGTGAGTTAAGCGATGATTACTGGGACAATTTGTCTAATCCCATGATTACTCACATTTTTACCGGTGATCATGCACAGACGCGAGCAACAAGAAAGAGAATTAAGTTTCAAAGGTTGTTTAGATTATTTAGACATGTATATTGCCAAAATGTATAGGTCTGCATTCGTGATGACTCCCCATATTTAGTGGTTTTTAGGAAATATTTTATTGTATTTGGGGAGTCATGAATTAAATAATTAAGAGATTTTGATGTGAATTGGAAATATATTAATTTGAAATATTGTTTGGGAATTGAAATAGGAAACTTGAAATAATAAAAGAAAATATTTTAAAGGGAAGTTTCTTATTAATAAGATTATATGATTGAGCTATGGTGGTTATTTCCTTTCTTTCTTTTATAATAGGACAATGCAGGTTTGGAAACAAAGAAAAAGGAAAGTAAGAGTTTTGGGCTTGGGCTGGATCTTTATTGACCTAGCTAATTGATTAAGGAGATCAATTATTATAAAAGGGAAGAGAGGAACTTATGTAGGGGAGGCTGGACATAATTCTTCCTATTTTCATAAGCCTATACACATTCACGCAGCAAAAGGAAAAGGAAGCAAGAGGTGACAACACTATTGGTGTCTTTGTTATATCCACACACATGCAGGGGAAGGAGATTGACGCACAAATAGACGAGAGAGAGGAGTGGCAACACTATTCTTCAATCTTGTATTATTTAGTTATTACTTCTTCTTGAACATTTAGCATTCCTTTGGATTTTGAGCCAATTGTTATGATGATCAAAACTATGTGTGGTTGGTTTTCTTTAACATCCTAGAGTACTATGAACTTGTTTGTAACTTAGTATTTTATTTCCCACTATTTAGTTATAAATAATTTGATTTAGTTTATTTAATCTTGCTATTATTGATCAACTTGATTAGTGCTTGATCACCATTAGACATGTTTAGGGAATTTAGAATTGGACTCGGAAAAGGCAATTTTAAAAAGACCATGGGATTAAATAGTGTAAGATTGGATTTTAATCTGATTTTCGACTAGGATAGGAATATACCTAGAAGCCCTACATAGTCACATTAGAGCGAAACTATTATAAATTGGCCTAGTAAATTATAGTAAGACATTACATAATTAAGCTAGGCAAGGATGTAAGTGGACCGGAAGACATTTATAGACACTAGTACTCTAGAATCTAGATTAGCTAGTTGAATTAATTCATAATTAATTTAGTGGGAATAGAATCTAAGAAGCAGATAAGGGATTAGTGACTCTAGGTTGTTCTTTTGACTCGTGAATTTCATCTGTGTGAATATTTGATTTATTTTATTTTCTTAGATGTTAAGTAATTAAAATCAATTTTCTTGTATTTACTCAACTTGAACGAAAATAGGAGATCTAATGCCTAGTTATTAATTGTTTGAGTCTCTGTGGGATCGACCTTGATTTACCACTTTATTAATTTACGAACCGTACAGTTGCAGATATTTTTATCAAAATTTTGGTACCATCAATTCGCTTCCGCATTTTTTTTGTATTGATATTATTGGTTAATCGGAGAATTTTAGTAGGTTGCTTCTTTTTCTAACCATGTTAGGTGATTCTTTTCTAACATTGTTAGCTATAAATTATCATGATAATGTTCAGGTTGTATTAGGAAATTCTTTTCTATCATGGATAATGATTATTATTAGGAAATTCTTTTCTATCATGGATAATGATTATTATTAGGAAATTCTATTTCTAACTATAATAGTTTTATTGATATTATGTAAATCATTTTTGTATTATAGTTAGTAAAGGTATTATTAAATTAATCAGGGAATTAATAACAGTATGTTACAATTATTATGAGTTAAGCCGGAGAGTGATGTGTTGTCGCCGGAATCGCAATTCTCGGCGGCGATTAAAGATGATTGAAACTCTTCGAGTTTGTTTCTAATGAGTTGCCATTTTCAAGCTAAATATGCTATGTTAGACATGAATTGAAATACAAAAATTTTAATACTTTAATCCACAATTATAGTTGAGTAGAAACTTCACCCATATAACAAATCAAATAATATTATGAAAGAATTTAATAAAAAACTTAATATCTTAGTATGAACCTAGAATTTGTGTCGGTATATATGTCAAGGTATTAATAAAACATCAATGTATTGAAAAAGAAAAATAATATACCAAACCACTAACGTAAATATCATTTACTTTGCACAATTAGAAGACTTCTCACTCTAACAATTAAGCAAGGTTATAACTGTATAAGTTTCATGTTTTTTTTTGCATCCTGCAACGTATTACATATGTTTTGACATTTTTTGGAAGTATGATGCATATGGGATAATTTTTGGAAATAATGAACCTTTAGGAGGAGGCTAATTGTTATACCCGTGATAAAACATGGTTAATAATTTGTCGAATAAAAATGTTTAATAATAAATAATATGGAAAATATAATTTAATTCCAATTAATCCTTATTTTTCTCATAACATTGATTTTTGGATTATCAGTTGATAACATAACTACTATTTAACATAACTACTATTTTATATTTTTATGGAATATTTAAGTGGTTACAAAGTAAAATGTTTCGAGTATAATAGACGTAAGAATATGGTAAATAGCAAAAAAACCCTTATTTTTCTGCACGCTATCATTAATATTAAGTTTAATGTCTCCGTTTGAATTAAAAAAAAAACTATTTCCAAGGTTCGTTGAATTAAATTTTTCAACAAACAATTTGCTATCATTTTATTATGTAAGAAAATCATATATCGTTTCCAATTTTGATAGTGAATTTCGAAAACTGAAACCTACAATAACATTTTGAGCTAAATTTTAGATTCGGTTTTGAAAACCTTTAATTACCCAAGAAACCTCTTAATTATAGAATAATAATATAAATGATATATTTATTTCTTCAAAATAAAAATGTGAAAGACATGAATGATTAATGATAATTTGTACGATAATTAGAAAAATAATCTATTTAATCGGCCGGAGCCAACCCCCAAAAAATAAACAAAATACGTGTATAACATTCGAATATTATTTTTTTATAAAAAAAATATGTGTATAACATTCGAATATATTCTATTTTTTAATAAAAAAATACTTGTATAACAACATTCGAATATTATTCTTTTGGGTTAAGGGTCAAATCTAGCACTCTACTATTGTCAAAAGTTCACCCAACATAAACAAGAATTCGATGGCTCAAATGTAGCACACATCTTTTCAAAAATGACTCAAATCTAGCATTTCCATCAACTTTAACGGGTTTGAATGTTAAGTTTGACTTGACCATGCCACGTCACCCGCCACGTCACTCAGTTTTGCCATGTGGCCTACCACGTCACCCAATAATGGATAGTGAGTGGGCTCATTGGGTGACGTGACAGGCCACATGGCAAAACTGAGTGACGTGGTGGGTGACGTGGCATGGTCAAGTCAAATTTAACGGTCAAACCCATTAAAGTTGACGGAAATGCTAGATTTGAGCCATTTTTGAAAAGATTTGTGCTACATTTGAGTCATCGAATTCTTGTTTATGTTGGGTGAACTTTTGGCAATAGTAGAGTGCTAGATTTGACCCTTAACCCTATTCTTTTTTATGGGATAAAAAATGCATCGAACTATTCTTAGTGTTGGGAATTTTAATACTCCCTCCGGTCCTAAATATGGGACCTAGATAGAGACTTCATTTTGGTCCTAAATATAAGACCTAGATACATTTTTGGTCACCTTTTTCCTAAACTACCCTTCTTCTTCTAAACAACTCCTTTGATAGGGGAGAAAGAGCTACTAAGTAACTAAACTAATTAAGGAGAGGTATTATTGGAAAGACATATAAAATTAAGCCTTCCTTAATCTCACCAAAAAAAGTTATTTAGGTCCTATATTTAGGACCGGAGGGAGTAGGTATTTTCTCAAATTTTCACATAAATATGTAAATGCTTACTTATGATCTACATATCTTTTCTTTTTGTGTGTGTGTATTATACAAATTAACAAACGATTTTAGATGAAGTAAATAAAAACCAATAGGCATCTCAATGTTCCACCATCATGGCTTCTTCCAGTAGACACTGGCCTAGCATGTTCAAATCCAAACCTTGCAATCCCCACCACCTCCCATGGCATCCCTCTGACATGAACCCCTCCTCCCTCATCTCCTCCTCATCCACCTCCCACCGTACCACCTTCCCTTCCTCCTCCTCCACCTCAGGTATATTCTCTTCTCTACTTTAATTAACTTGCCAATAAATTTATACTACCATTGAAGATTGTTTTATTAGTTAGTTCTTTCATTTTCTTTTCAAATACATTTTATAGTTTATTGTTTTCATCAATTCCACTTTCAATTATAGTTATGAAGGACTTGGAATTATAAATTATATTTCATTTTTTTAACATTGGAACCCTTATTTTCATGCATGCTATAAAAATAAATCAATTATGTTAGAATTGAAATTTAATTTTGATACCTATTGTCCATAAAATTGACTGATAGAGTTAACAAAAACGAATTTCATTTCATACACATATAGACACACACACACATGTAATTATGTATGTAACAATTATATATTCAATTATTGAGTGTTTTGTTTGTTGGAGGTTGTGAGGAGAGGAGTCCAGAGCCGAAGCTTTGATGAAACAGACACGGTGTGGACAATGGAGATGTTGATGGAGAAGGTGTTGACGGTGTTGGACGGGTGGAGGAAGGTGGCGTCTCAATGTTCCACCATGGTCGGCATATTGACGGAGGAATGGGAGGGGAAGAGATGAGGGATCGGAGGAGGAGTGGTTGTTGACCGGTGAGGAGGAGGAAGGGAAGAAAGTGACGTCATTTCCTTTTTTCTTTTAAAAAAACAATTACTTAAAATAAAAGTTTATGTTTTTATTTTAGAAGGGGCATTTTAGTATTTTCCAGTAGTCCTTGGTCAAAATGAACCCTTTTATTTGTTTATTAGCCAGAATGAGACCATTTATTGTTTATTGGCCAAATTGATACTTTGAAAATAGTTTGTTGGCCATAATGATCTTTAACCCTATATAAAACACTCATGAGGAATGTTGAAAACGTTGACCAACAGATATGCAAAATGATCCCAACACAGATAGATATATGAAATTAGTTGAAAATCAGAACACATAAATGCATTTGATTTGGTCGCAAAATGCATATATTGATATTTGGAATAAAACAAGTATTCTACCCGTGTGATGCACAGATTTTTTTTTATTTTTAATAAAATACAAACATATAGTCAATGAATATATTTAATTATATATGATGAGTTTTCAAATAATGGTTATGTAATCATCATGTTTATGTAATTTTTTTTTATACATGATCAAGGTATCCCCTCACTCGACAAGTGAGAGACTAATCCCCCGCTGATTTGTAGGTACCTCAAAGGGTAGGACAGCTGGCCTGGGAGATTTAATGCTTCTTCATACCCAACGCCAGGGATCAAACCCCAGACAATTGGTTAAGGGTGAATGAGTCCTTGCCACTCAACCACACACCCCAGGTTATGTTTATGTAATTTTTAAGGAATGGCTTACTCTATGCGATGTATGTGTTCTTTTAATTTTTGATTAACTATCATATACCGCTTTAATGTAAAAGTTTCTTTATATTTTAATTGTATGAAAGTATTGTATAAGATATTTTAACATGACATCCAACCATTGTTATGTAGCAATTCGATATTTATGTTACTACAAAGAATCTTGTTAAAAGACCATTAAAAGTTACAGGGAAGATGGTTGACTTAAAGAAATCCATATATGCATTAATTGTTGATTGATTGTTATAATTTTAATCTCATTAAGTATGTATACAGATGAAATGATACCACAAATTAAGGGAATTAAAACCATATCATCAAATTCAGAATGGTGTGAAAATAAAATGAAAAGTGAAGCTTAAATTTTTTTTTTTGGTTAGTGATGAGTTTTTATTTATGTGGTAATTAAGTCAATCAGGCACAATCAAATTTCAATTGAGACTGTGATTGATTAGTAGTTATGAAAGATTGAAATGAGATCTCTGTAAGTGGGTGGGTGATATGATCCTAAGGCATCTAGGCATCTAGATGTGGCTGCATAATTCTGAGTGTCTTAGTCTTTCATTACAGTGTTAAAAGACCATTAAAAGTTAAAGGGAAGATGGTTGACTTAAAGAAATTCTTATATGCATTAATTGTTGATTGGTTGTTATAATTTTAATCCCATTAGGGTATGTTTACAGATGAAATGAGAATACGGATTAAGGGAATTAAAACCATATCATGAAATTCAAAATGGAGTGAAAATTGAATGAAATGATAATCATTGTCACCACTTTATCGCCAAATTATTTTTTTACTGAAAACGCTTTAAAAATTGATGCAGAAGGTTTAATGGTCGGAGAGCAACACCTGCCATTTATATGCTTTTTAATTAAATCAGATTTGGTGTAGTTGAAAGATAATTTGATTGTGCTGAGATTTAATGAGGATTTAATTCTAATTGGCCGGCTATTTTAATTAGGTGGTACTTTAGTCAATCAGGCACAATCAAATTTCAATTGGGTTTGTGATTAGTAATTATGATAGATTGACATGAGATCATTGTAATTGGGTGAGTGATATTATTTTAAGGCATATATGCATTAATTGTAATTTGATTGGCGTGGCTGCATAATTCTTAGTGTATTAGTTTTTCATTTGAGTGTTAAAAGACAATTAAAAGTTACAGGGAAGATGTTTGACTTAAAGAAATGTATATATGCTTTAATTGTTGATTGGTTGTTATAATTTTAATCCCAATAGGGTACGTATACAGATGAAATGAGAATACCGATTAAGGGAATCAAAACCATATCATCAAATTCAAAATGGAGTTCCTGATAAGGAAAAAAATCAAAATGGAGTGAAAATAAAATGAAAATAAAATGAATAGTGAAGCTTAAATTTTTTATTGGTTATTAATGTGTTTTTATTTATGTGGTAATTGAGTCAATCATTAAAACATTGTCACCACTTTGTCTCAGCCAAAATTATTTTTTTTTTTAAAACGGTTTAAAAATTGATGAGATAATTGTGATTGGGTTGGTGATATGATATAAGGCTTATATGCATTAATTGTAATTGAATTGGCTGTTTGATTCTGAGTGTATAAAAAAAGTTACTTCATATCAACTGTTTAATTCCGATTGTACCGAGATTTAATGAGGATTTAATTCTGATTGGCCAGCTGTTTTAATTAGGTGTTACTTAAGTCAATCATGCACAATAAAATTCAATTGGGTTTGTGATTATTAATTAAGATAGATTGACATGAGATCATTGTAATTGGGTGTGTAATATTATTTTAAGGCATATAGGCGTGGGTGATGAATTCCGAGTGTCTTAATCTTTCATTACAGTGTTAAAAGACCATTAAAAGTTATAGGGAAGATGGTTGACATAAAGAAATGCATATATGCATTAATTGTTGATTAACTGTTATAATTTTAATCTCATTAGGGTATGTATACAAATGAAATGAGAATACAAATTAAGGGAATTCAAATCATATCATCAAATTTGAAATGGTGTGAAATTAAAATGTAATGATAATTGTAAACACCCTATTTTGTCCGGGCCACAAAAGATAATTAAAAATAAAGAAAACAATAAAATATTGTCATTGTGTCCTAGAATATGATTTTGTTAAAAGAATAATAAAAAAATAAAAAAATATGAAAAATGAAAGAAAACATATAAATTTGAAGTTGGTCATGGAGAAATGCATTAGGCATCCTTGAGAAATTAGGGGGCAACCACAAGGAATATTTCAAAATGTTTAAATGCCTTGGATTAAAAAGGTAATTATAATATATGAATTGATTCCTTTTGATTACCGCATATTGGAATCAAAAGTGAAATAAGAAGACTTATTTTGATCTTTAGTTTGCTCTATGGACATTATCTTCTATAAATTGTTAACATGGAAGAAGAAGATAAAATTGGAAGCCTTTATTTTTGAACTTAAACCAAAAGGAAAAGGATTATTTGAATCCATATTGCTTCCATGAATATGTCAAAGTGAAAGAGGTTAAGTTAGAAACATTTGAATATAATCCTTGGGGTTGATTGAATTAAAATGTGAATATTTTTTCTGATTCTTTGTTACTCCCATAGTCAAAATATATTTGGAAGAATATTGGTGATTCTTGTTGCCTTCGACAAAGAAAAGAAAAGAAAAGAAAAGGAATATAACTAAAGAAAATGAGTGTTAACCCACGCATATACACTAAATAGGCATCCAACATTCAAATTCAAATTATAAGAAGGAGGAATTATTGTCATTCTTTATACATGCCAACGGACAAAACAAAATAAAAAGGGAAGGTCTTATTGTTCAAATCATGAAATAAAGAGGGAGGAGAAGTCTTGTTGAGACACAACGGTCATCTTATGACAAAGAGGGAAGGAGAGGAATTTTGAAAGTATATTATGCTGATTTCTTGGACAATAACATGCTGATTTTGAAATAAATAAGGGAGAGGTTTTTTGGGCTGAAGTGACCCCACGTTCAGCACTCTTGAGTCCTATATAAGTAAGCTTTGATAGGACTTTGGGGAGGGGGGAATCATTTTGGAAGAGTATTAGCTTAAGCGAGGAACAACTTTGGAGAGGAGTTGAGAGCAAGAGGAAAAAATGTGAGGGAACTTTGAGAGGCAATCATTTTTTCGGGAGAGCATTAGCTTGAGAGGTATTTTTTGAGAGAGCTTATTTGAGAGAACATTGTTTTAGAGCATCATTTTTCATAGGCTAGGTATTATTTTTGGTGAAAGACATTTTATTGTTTAGAGAGAGAGAATTCTATATAGACAACCTTACAAAATAATCTTCACTAAAGCGTACCATGTTCCTCCCTCTCTTTAATTTCCATCTCATTGTTCATCAACCTACATAAGTTCTTAGGACTAACACTTGCATGCATCTTCAGGTATGAATTCTCCCTATCTCCTTCTTCTACCATGAACATATTTTGATATTGGATTATTGCTTGGTAGATTTATTGTGAATAACTTCTTTTTCTAAAATAAACTCAAATAAAAATAAAACATTTGTTAAAAAATAAATAAGTTGTTTTCCAAATGGTGGTCATGTTGTGTGAAGGTTTATAACAACCTCCTCAATCATGATTGATTATTCTTCCGTGAGAGATATTAAATCTCCACAGGAAGTTTAATCCGGCGTTTTTTTATAAAAATATATTTTCTAATAAACTAGGTGTTTTTCTTGAATAAAAAACACAAACCAAATATAAAACTTTATTTCAAAAATAAAATATTCATTTTCCTAAAAAACACCAACCAAGTGACACGCATTTTTACCCCATTCGAACTACGTGGGCTTTGATCCCTTAAGGGTACGTAGGCCCTAGGATTTACCCTAGTCAAGTCCAATCATATAAAACTTATTTTTTTTTTCCTTTTCATTTTCATTTTCATTTTTTTTGTATATTGATATCATTTGGTGATTTAAATAAAACAAAATTAAGGCCATGTTTATATTTAAATAATTAACTTAGGGTAACCGTTTTTATAGACGGGTGCTGTGGGGTGCCTAACACCTTCCCCACGCACAATCGACTCCCGAACCCAATTTGATTTTTAAAGAATATTATTATTTTAAAAGGTTTTCCAAAATATCCTTTTTAAAAATTTTGGTGGCGGCTCCATTGTTTTCCATTTTCAAAAATAATTGTTTTTTTTTTCGGGCGCTACAATAATCATTGACACACATCTTTATCTCAAGCCAAAATATGGTGCTTGTTAGAACGTTTGAATGCACCAAATATTGCATATCTTTTCATAGCCAAATCCATTGAATTAATGCATGTTTTGATGATAATTGCACCTAATTAGCATAGATTCTAGCTATTGCTTAAGTTGTTGGAATTTGTTCTTGTTAAGGTCAATTTTGTCATATTTAACTTGATTTAGTGTCATTCATCTTTTTGAGAACTTTGTGATGCTACTTCAAGTATTAATCTCTTGTAGGTTAATGGATGGAATCAAAGAGCAAGAAGGAGGAAGCAAGAGGAAGAAGAGAAAACAAAGAAAAAAGAGAGAGAGGAAGGTGGCTGGCCAGTTGGCGAGCAACTGGCGAGCCATGGCAAATAAGTCAGTGCCTCTCGTCACTTTGCTCGTCAGTTGGCGAACCACTGGCGAGATGGTTCGCGGTTCTCGTCACTTCGCTCACCAGTTGGCGAGCCACTGGCGAGATTGTTGCTGTAAAAACTTCAGACGCGATTTTAGGGTTTCTTGAGCCCTATATAAGCTTTCTAACAGCCCCCAAACCATTCCCAAGCCCCATTTGCACGAAAATAATGTGGTTATGCTAAGGTTCACTCAAAATCTCTCAAACTCAATCATCCGTCTTCTATTTCCATGAGATTTCACCTCAAATCTTCCATATTTCCATCTTCATCTTCATTTCCTCTTCCATTTTCACCAACCTTCTTCTCCATCTCACCCCATCTCATGATAACCACTTCTTGGGTAGATTTTGGGCAAAATTCCTCTCTTCCTTTCATGAGTGGCTAAGATCTTGGTGCTTTGGTGGTGTGAAGATGGTCAATTGCTTCAATGGGCTTCTTAGGGGAGTTTTTTTTTCCTATGCTCTATGCTTTGTACTTGAGAGTTGTGGTTTCACTTTCTCTTATGTATTTGTTTTAGAGACATATTGTTGTATCTTTCTAATTATGTTGTATTGATATTCTTGTATTGAACATCATTTTTGATTATCAATGTTATGTATGTTTTATTTTCTATGTTGATTCATGATACTATGCTTGCTCTAGTGGTTTCTTGGTTTGTGTAGTTAATGTTTCAATTGAGGTGTTGTGGTTGCACATTCTCAAGAGGAAATTGGTTTTCAAACTTGTTTTCAATGCACATCAAGTGGTACTTAACTCTAACCCTAAGTGATGGCTTGGTTCAAGCAAATGCTTGGTTAGCTATTAATTAGTGCTAGAGAACCCTTAGTGGTTGCTTTGGGATTTTTCTAATAGACTTGATGAATGATAAAACTACAATGATTTTAAAGAAGTAATTGAATCATTACATCACCACCAAAGCCCCTTTTCATTGCATTTATTTTAAACCTTTACACCTTTATTTGAAAAACACCAAAAACAAACACTTACATTTTCTTACTAGTTTAATTAGTTAATTTCAAAAACCAAACAAACAAACTCTTTCCCTTTGTTGCTTTTAATTTGCATTTAGTTTATCTTAGGGTAGTTAAAAGACTACTCAAGAGAGACGACTCGAGGTTGTGTCACTGTGTTGCAATCCTTGGTTTTATAAATAACTTGCATTTAACCCCAAGGCGAATAGGAAACGGTTAAATAAACGTTCTACAAATACGATGCAGAAGGCTTAATGGTCGGAAAGCAAAATTATGTAACCACATGTTAACTGAATGGTGCTTAATTGTCAGAATTTATTATGAATACCGGAAAATAAGTACATCAATTAATAAAAAAACACCACAAAATTAGTTAAATTTTGCTGCAACACTTTCACATTTCCGATAAAGTATAAACCCCACCAAGAGCCTTCACAAACCACCTCAACTCTATA
Organism: Mimosa pudica; assembly: GCA_029929735.1. NCBI lineage: Eukaryota > Viridiplantae > Streptophyta > Magnoliopsida > Fabales > Fabaceae > Mimosa > Mimosa pudica. The sequence goes on along the minus strand of JAKELP010000030.1, from coordinate 11,722,993 downwards.
TCCAAACGACATCTAGTGCATTTTGAAGGGATTTTGTCAGGTCACGAGTGAAAATAATAATCACTGAAATGCTTCACCCTAAACAACCCACCTTTAGGCAGCCTCATTGGTGACCACGATGTTAGTGGCCTCCACATCATCGAAAATCATAGCGGCTATATGGCAAAGATGTATTTTTTTTAACTGAAGCAAAGTTGTGTTGTTGTAGGCATGTATTTTAATCCTATTTATAAGGGTGAATCAGACATATATGCCTCCTCTAGTCAATGGTAGAGGAGGATCAAATTGTGATTTCATTTGATTAAGATTAAATGCTGATTTGAACTGATTATATGCTTGCTGATTTGGACAAAGAGATGATGAGTTATTTTCCGTAATTGATTGTATGATATGCCATAATCAGGTTCAACTATTTTTTTTGTTTGATTTTTTTAAAACCACATTTAGAACTTGTTTCAGGCATAGTGTCTATATGTGTAACACCGTTTCAAAATCATATACAATTTATATAAAATTACATTGACACTCCAAAAGTCTCAAGTAAGTGACAAATTTAAAAATTGATGATACACCTTTTTTTTTCTAAAATAAACACAAAGTAAAACATTAAAAGTTGAGGTCAATGACAAAATACATATAAAATAAAAGTGTGCTTGCACCTCAAGTGCCTTCCCCGGCTTGCTATTAGATCTTCACCTAAAATTGTTAATAAAGGGGTGAGATCGACATCCCAGTAACTGCCGAAATCTCCTAACATACACAAGCAAGTTACATATAATTACAATACAAAGTTCATTCACATATTCGATCGTACAAATCAACTCTTTATCCAAATTGATTGACCTCTTAATTCAAAAACGGTTCCTTTACATTAAGATTTAACTCATGCATAAATGCAGTATGCCTCCCTTATATCACCTCCACCCTTATACCGCTGATAGGAGCCATAGGCTAACATATAGTCCAAATAGAAATAAATCTAATCAAATAGATTATCCCAAGCTCACCAGTACATGAGATATACCCTGCCGAGGTATAGAGCTCAAGTATGGACTATGGCTCCCTCCTTAAAGAAAAAATATAAGGAGGTGTCACATGTCCCATAACTTCCATGCAATCCTGGCAAGGGAAGACATAGAAGAAAGGGCCCTGACAAGTACCACTACCACTATGCACCGAGTGGCGGTATAAAAATCCATCATCACATAATCCTCCTCTAATCCCTATCCCATAACAGATGCTCATGCAATGACAGATATATACGTTCACCAACAATTAAAATATTCTTGAATTTAAATTACCATAATACACTATCTAGCACAATATAATATCATCATATAAGCAAGCATGCTTGAAAAGAATTAAACTACTTATCATTCACATATTACATCAAACATTGACAACAAGAATTTACAACAAGCATGCTTGAAAAGGAACAAACAAATCAGTCATTCACATTTTTAAATTAAGAGGTAATTAGTAATCAGTCAGATTATAATTATCCATAACTTATAAGCATACGAAAGAATCATTCAGAGTTACATGTTACTTTAGCTCACAGGTATTAACACAAAGTCACTCCAAAACTCTAAACGAGAGGCTACAACACCAATATAAATATCTATTAATATTCAATTCATCACTTCCTAAAAGGTATCCTAAGACAATTGTACCTTTAATTACCCCTAAATAATATACATGTTTGTTTTAATTCTTCGATAAAATATTATTGAATTATACATTTTATTAATTTAATCTGTGTTTGTGCGCCACATGTTAAAATATATGTACATATATATATATATACCCATCATACAGAAACTTATATACTGGGTGCTTTTGTGTGTGTATTCTATTACAATATATTTATAATACATAGCATTACCAAAAAGAGAAAGAAAAAGGAAAGGTTTAGACCCAAGGAATATGGTCTATAAAAACGTGTAATATATTTATATTACTTGGGTGCTCATGTAATATAACTTCTAGGATGGACCCCGCACGTTAACGCGCGGGGCATTAAACATTCAATTGTTTTACTTTACATCTCAGTCTATAAACAATTAGTTTGTATAGTATATGGAAAGAGATAATCACTCTTAATATATTTAAGAAGATTAAAGAAGACAAACGACTTAATTATTTTTTATTTGATACTATATCAATTCATAAGTCAAGTTAATCTGTATACAAAGAAACATCAATTTTGCAGTGTGATTTAATTTATTTTAGTTTTTTGAGCATCTCCAAAATAGTTAAATTGCTAATTAATTACTTTCTATGTTCTTCATAATAATCTTCTAGGTCACTGCTTATATTCTCATCATCATTATCACTTCCACCTTCTTTGATCAGTTACGAAATTGGAAAAATTATAAGGATTTAATAAGTAAATTTGTTAAAAAATAAAACTCATTGTCCCATTTATGGATATTGTCTTTTGTTTTTTGCACCTCTCAACATAAGTAAAAATGCGTAAAATGCGTCCATGCGTAAACATACAACTTCAAAATCACTACGAAAATAAGGATAACAAAAAAGGTATCCCCATGGCAATTACAAAAAACATTTGAAAGTAATGAAAGCCTATTGATGACATGATGAAATTATCTATTAAAAATTCAGAAAACAAATTAAAAAAAACAGTCAACTCCAAAATGTGTAAACATACAACTCAAAGATTTTATAGTTGAAGCAGAAGCCATGGTCACCGGAGTTTGACCAGGATGACAGTGCACTATGTCTACCCACTTGAAGCAGTTGTTGAACTAAAATGGCCACTAAAACTTGAAGGAGAAACAATTTAACAGATCTTATGAACTCCATGCATCATTAGAAAGGCAATAAACATAGATAACGTGTTACTTGGGGAATAATGATACCATGGTCAGAAAAAGGCAAAGCACGAACCAATTGGTTTCATTTATATCCCTTTAAAGACTTACTTTGAAAAGGGAAGCGAGCATATGTGTGCGTGAACACATGGAGGACAAATATGTTTGTGATGGCCTAAAGATGAAGGCAAAAATTATTATAGACAAAGAAGAGAAGAAATAGCTACTCCTCAATACAAACTTATATGTGACACATGAAGAAGAATATTTACTTAGGGATACCATAATTTAAGCCAATATATGACATAAAAATGTTGAAATCAAATGGTTTACCAATACATTTGGAACAAATCAGAAATGCAACCAGGTAAAATAGCAATAGCATTTATTAAAACATTACTATCAGAATATTTGATGAATATGACATGGACGGAGTTGGGAAGGACTTGTTAGCACCTAATTTTTGTCCTGAATTAGTGTTAGCTGAATCAGACTACACGCTCTCAAGATGGAAATCATCTTGTTTTCTCTCCAAATCTGACAGCAAAAAAATGAGAACATATGGTTTAGATGTGAGTAAAAAGCATTCTATGTCACAGGATAAAAAAATCAAATAAAGGTATATGTACTGCAACAAAAGGAAGAGTATCACATTATCAAGTTTCTGCTTGCTTTTGTATTTCATTTTTTTTATGAACACCACTAAACAAATGAATTGGGCTTCCCCCAACAGAAAATCATACCTAAAGCATCAATTTTTGAGTATGGAAGGGAACTATAAGCATATGGTCAGTTTCCTTGGAGTGTACTCTTCGAATTTCATCTTGAAGACCCAATGGCCCAATAGATGGAGAATCCCTTCTCAACTGCATCCCATAATTAGTACATAAATCACACTATAATTTAAAAGGAGGGCGTTTGACATTTAACTCCAGTGATAGACATGAATGTCAATAGTAAAAGCCAGTTATTTTTTACATCTAATAGAAGCAACACTTACAGCTACCTTGATAAAGCTATTATTAATACATTGTTATAAAGAAAATCTAAAACAATCTTCCCATGTATTGTTTTACCAGTTTAAATGAAAATTTTTACAACAAACATTCAGATGCAAACCGAGTGAAGCTCGCCATATGATATAAAAGAATGTGATCTGATATCTCAGTCTGTGGCCTTCAGAGAGAAAGAACATAGCAAAATGATTCAAATCTCGATGGGGAGATTTCAAATAGTATTTTTTTATTTCAGAAGTTTAAGTGGTTTGTGTGTTCTAGATTTGCTAAAAATATCAAGCAGTTCAACAACATGAAATAATTGATTCAGGATCATATTGCTCTCTAAAATTTAAAATCACATGGTATATGATGCAGAATATCTATACTACACGAAATTATTATCTTTCCTATCCCAGAGAACACCCAAATCTTCTCCCTTTAATTTGACATCAATGTGAGGTATTTCATGAACAGTTTCATATCCAAGTCTATCATAATCATTTCCAGTATAACAGCTACCCTAAAAGAATAAAAAAGATTCCTAAATAAATGAGAAGAATGATTACATGAGCTCAAAGACAACAGCGGATGCCCATCCTCCTCCATTGCAGATAGCAGCAACCCCATACTTGCCTTTCTTTTGTCTCAAGATCTGTATCACAAAAATCAGCCAACAAATCTCAAAAATTTTGAGAAATAGTACTTCTCGGGTCCGTAACATAAAAGCTCAATGATTAATTTGGATAGATCGAGACAGTTATGTAAATTAGTTAATTGTAACCCATACGAATTGATCTCTCTAAAATACCATTCTATAACAAATGTCTTGTAGCTATCTGAATTAAGTGGTATAATTGTTTTTTATCATCATGTTATATCATTTGCACAATCTGTGAAAGTTCTAAACCTCCTTTATCCCAACCATTTACACATATCTTTACACCATAGACTCCATTGTTCATTAGCATCTTTGACTCCTCAATCAGAAATGCTAAAAGCCAATAGTAACTTATTTCTATTGCATTTTAGAAGAATCTTCCTTTTTTCCAACTATCATTAGTATAAATTATGGTTCTTAAGCACTTACTTTCCTTAGTAATGTTAAGTGTAGAAGATGAGAAAGTCAAGGTTAAGAATTACCACTAATGTTACTAAGATACGGGCTCCACTGCAACCCAAAGGGTGTCCCAATAATACAACTCCACCATGCATGAACTTATCTGCTTCACTCTGTAATTAATACTAGTTGAACAAATTTTACAGGTTAGATATCTAGGCAACCAACATCTTCAGTAACCGAGAATTATTTCCAAACCCCCAAACCAATGTATGACAAAATTATAAGGGCTTTTATACATTTCCCAAAAAATTAGTTAAATTGTAAATTCATAAAACAAAGGGAAAATAAATTTAATAAAGCCAATCCTAAACATAAAAAAGGGAAAATTAATTAAAAATAGCAATCCCAGACAGAATAAAGGCAATCCAATTTCATAAATCCATCTTCCTTCTCCTGCGTGCCCAAAGGAATACACACCCATAAGCGATATAATGATGAGGCAAGAGTTTGACGATTAATCTCCATTGATAACTAATAAACGACGTAAAACAACAATATAAATAACAGAGGGATTAGATGAAGCACAAATATGTGATCAAATAATGTGATGAGCAAATCATATAATAACCACAAACTCAATAACTTAGAATTTAATTGAGGTGAGAAGAACTTAGGTCTACACAACTCGATCTAAATACTGTAAACGAATAGAAAGTAATAAGAAAAACAGAGATGAAAGAACATATAACATAGAACACTGCAGAAAAGGATAGATTAAACAATTTCTTAAACCCCAAATCCCCAAATCTCACTTAAACTGCCATAAGCGAACAAATAAAGGGTGAGAATGAGAGAAGATGAGTCACCTGAGGATTGCAAACGGCTTCAGAGACCTTTTTGCATAAAATCGCCACCATCACAGTGAGGAGCATACGAGAGGATCAGCGGAATAATATTTGGGAGAGATGGATACTTGGAGAGGCAAGAGAGAGTAATGGGAGAGAGAGAGAGATAGAATGTGAAATAATAAGACATGGAGAAGAGAGTGATAAGTCACCATGCATTGGAACATGCCAAATAATTATTCACTTGCCTTCTCTATATCTGTTGTTCTGGCTGGGTGAATGTACCAGAGTTTAATTTTCAGAGACGCGTATTTATTAATTATTATTAGAAGGAAACAATGATTATTTAATTGGAGGGGTGGGGATCGGAATCCCAAGAGCTCAATTGGGCATAGCCAACAACAATTGAGGGAGGAAAATATTTCACTAAATTCATAAGTTTTAAAAACCAAAACTTTAGTCAAGCCACATATTAAACCTGATTAAGTGTGAAAGCAAAGAGAATCAAAGGAATATTCCACACAAGCAATTACTATATATATTTGATGATTGATGATTGATTGATGGAGGCTGTGGGTAAAGTTTTTTTCTCGGCATATGCAAACAAAGAAAGAAATAAAAATAAATCTAGGATAGTAAATAAAACAACAAAATGGATGTGGTAGAATAAAAAAATTACTAAATATATGGAACTGAATAAATTTTAGAATCTCACACTAAAAGCCACAGTAAAAAGAAGGAGAGATCATATACATGTGTATGTACATATGCATATTGGTTTCTCCCTCTTCTTTTAAATATTAATAAATATAAAAATTGAAAATGAGTAAAAGACTTAGCTGAAATCTCTGCACTGTTTAAGTCAAAAAGATTAATTAATTGGGTAACCAAAGTTTTGTGTGTGCGTGTGTGTGTCTCTGCCCATTTATTAAATAATAAAAATACAACAAAAAACTGTAAATATGCCGTTCAAATGGAAAAGATTATTTAATTGGGTGTGTAAATCAGTGTTTTTTTTTGCTCAGAGTGTGTATCAGTGTTTGATGTTCCTTTGTCAAGAAAGAAAAATCAAATCATCAATCAAATATATATTATAATAGACCGTATTTCACCCACCACGTGTTCACAATAGAATGAGTTTTGAATGTGGTTTATCATAAATGAGGCCTATGCCTATTACCTATTTAATAAAAAAGACCTTCCATTTTCCGTCATTCAATTGAATATAAATGGTTCCAATATTGGCGTAGGCGTAGAGAGAGGGGGAACTTATTGGACGCCATCGCATGAAGTTTTTGCTCGTGTGTTTCTGCTTATATTTTGATTGCTATCTCTTCTAAACTGATGGTCATCTCTACCATCATTAGGAGAAAGGTTTGATTTTATTTTTGTGAAGACCTTAAGAGAGTGCAGCATGTAACGAAGTGAAAAAAGCACAGCTGCTAAAATTAGGAAATACTACAGCGAATTGGAACAGAAGTACTTTTGCAACCTTGCATTTTAATTTTTTTTTTGTTTTTTTTTAATTTTGCATGTCTGCATTTCAGATGAAAGATTGATTTTATTTACTTTATATAGCAAATATTTATATTTTTCTGTCTTTCTTTTGTAGATTGATCCAAGAATATTTGGAAACCAACCTGTTAAAGCAATAACAGGTTCATTATTTTTACATTCATATATGTAACAAGTTCATTGTTTTTATTAAAAGAAATCGTGTATAAGGTTTACAAAAAAAACCTTTCTTCCAAGGGAGAGAAAGACAATGAATGAGATTATAAAAAATATTTTTCAATGAAATAAAAGAGTAAATGAGGTGGAGATAGAGAGTAAAAAGACTTTTTTAAAAGGTGTTATAGAATAAAAAGAAAAGCACAACTTCTACAAAATTGTGTTAATAACTAAATCTTAGTTCATTCGTTACGATAGGAGTTAAACTTTGCATGAAATCAACTAAAGATAAATCAAAATGATGAGTGACATATTTTTATATGTATATAAATGGGGGTGAATTTATGGTAAAAAAATGTGGGTGAATATATTTAATTAAAGAAGATTCACCCAATATTTTTTTGTAAGTATGAGATGATGGGTGGTTATCTTTATGAATTTCTTAAAACTATTTGCAAATATAGGTGGAATGTAGAAGTGATTGTTAATAGGAATTGATAATTTTTTATATAATGGTTTTTATATTTAATAGTGACACTGCCAATTATCATCATTGCGCAAGTGAGTTGGTGCATAAATCATGAGATGAGATTTAAAATTTAAATATTACTATTTTCAAGGATTATTAATTAACATATTGATAATGAAATTCGATTTTAAATATTTCAATTCTAAATATCATTGTTATTGTCAATGTTTGCTTTTTTATATGGTGATAAAATATCTCATATCTTCTCATTCTAAGCATATTAGCTACTAATACATTAATGTTCACTATTAATAAATTTTCCAACAATATTTAATTGGGGATGCTCAGGAGAATTCAGTTCTTTTTTATTGTGCGTAAAGGGGGTTGGACTAGAAGGGAGGGATAGAGAGCTAAATTCTCGATCAAGTTAAATATTATAAAACAAATACTTTTAATATTTTTACTAGCAGAGAATCTCCACGAAATTAAGCTAAATGTCCAACCGTATCATCCTACAAAATGAGAACATAATATTATATATCTTTAATCATTAATAAATTTAAATAAGGCAAATCAATATCACTCAAAGATACAAAGTAATTGTTTTTACCCTCACAAGCTTTTGTTCCATGTCTAATGCTGATTTTCCAAACAACTTGACAGCCATGTCATTAAAAAACACTATGGAACATTGATCAGTAGGATCTGATACTTTATAGTGTACTTTGAACCTGAAAATTGTTTGTGTAGTAAAATAGTTCATTAGGAAAAAGACTTGTTTTTTGTAGTTGATTTTAGAATTCACTTACTTTGGTTCAGCAGCAGTGATCCATCCAGGACATTTCTTGCATGTGTACTTGTCATTCTCATTTAGAGTAAGCTTTGCATTACAGGAACAACCTTGATATTTCCAATCCTCAGAAGTTTCCAGCATTTCAATTGTTACTTTTGTAACAACATCCTTCGGCTAAATTGTTTTTTCAAAAAATATTGCATTATTGATATTATATATGGCAATATAAATGTTAAACATTAAATATAACAAAAACCTCTTCCATGCTTTTCATTTCGTGTATTGACATTCTTCTTGGGAAAGTAAGTAAATCTTCAGGTGTTAGAACTGTTGGTTCTGGATCTGTAATTTGGGAGAAAGCTTGGGTGGCAGTTGGATTGTTACGAAGCCTAATAGATGTAATATAATTAAAATACTAACAAACTAATAATACTTTTTATTATTTTTCACATTGAAAATATTATCAGAAAGCTAAGGTCCCACATAATTACAAATTAACATAAAACACTGGTTTTATCATTTTTGCACTGGGTCACAAAGTTAGATATTATTTATGCACCGTGAAATAGTCATTTATTAGTTTTACCCAAAATTGAAATAGTTAATTATCAGATCAGCACTTTTATCCGCGAGTAAAATATAAATACTTCAAACTACAAGGGCAACTTATTTGGGATAAAGTCAACTTTATGGATTACAACCACCCATTTCAAAATTCATAAATAAATCATAATTACTATAACCACTGAGGACCAAAGATGATATTTACTCCAAATACTCTGTTGTGCTCAATTTGTTAGTTATATTCATTGTAAGAGATATGTAAACTTAATTATATTATCACATTCATTAATGTGGCTCGTGTTAGGTAACTTGTAAAATACCTATTTGCTATATAGATAGATTTTCCCGCCCCCACAGGAACTCCATATATCACAGCTTGCTTACATCACTCCTTTAGGAATTATCGATAGTATTTTATGTGTGTGTAAATGTGTTGGTAAACAAACATAAGATCACAAAATTCTATTTATGGTTCTCCAAACCACACATATCGCCCACCTACCTCTATCTATATAAACACCAAGAAACCCAAACAGATTCTCATCGACACTAAAACCAAACATTTCCATTAGTCAATCTTCTTCTTCACTACTCTTCATTAGCTTCATTATTGTCCCCAGCCATGGCTTCTTCTTGGAAATCCATCCTCATAACTTTCCTAGTGGCTCTCACATTCTCAAACATGATGAGTTTAAGTTTAGCAACTCGTCGCCTTCTCCAAATTACTCAGCCTTCAATAACAAACATGCCAGCAATTCCAGCCAATTTACCACCTTTTCCTTCAATCCCCAGTAATATTCCTCCTTTTCCTACAAATCTCCCAAATCTTCCTAAACCAACTACAACACTTCCACCTCTTCCTTCTATGCCTACAATTCCAAAACTCCCACAAGCCACACTTCCTCCATTGCCAAACATGCCCTCTATTCCCAACATCCCATTTACTTTTCCTTCTATGCCATTTTTCTCTCCTCCTCCTTCTAATTAATCTCTTCGTAAAATGATTCGCTTGTATTACTCTTCTAGTTTATTATTTGTGTGTGGGGAAGAGCAGTATGTGGCTATCTTCCATTATTTTCTTTCCTCTCCTATTTGTTGTGCTATATTAATTAAGAACAGTGTGTCTTGTTCCTACTATTCATATGGCTCTTGCCACTGATTGTAATATTTGTTTTCACGGTTGTTATTATTCAATAATGCAATTTATGCTATATTCATTGATCTCATTTTAAACTTCTAAACCTGTGTGTATGTGTAAGAGCACACTATATTGGATAGATGACAATGAAAAGGGACGAGTACTTTTTTTTTAAACATCAGACGCCTATTGACAACTGATTAATTCAATCTTGATGGGTAGAAATAATTCTTTTTTAAGTTACAGAATTATGGTTGAAGAGGTGTGTTAATAAGAATGAATTCTATAGTAAGTAGAGTATTGGTATGTACATTCACATTGTATAAATTATAGCCTAAACAAAAATGGAGTAAAAAGAATATATTGGTAGATAAGGTTGATAGAGATTGTTGAACTCTTAACCTATAAGGTTGTAAGTGCAAATCATGTTACCTACATAAAGATTTAATAGGTGGACAATTTATAAATACTCATGCAAGTGTTCTTTGAGTTGAAGGTAAATGTGTAAAAATGTCCATGTAATTATCACTGCACCCAATACCATGTAAAAGTTTTGGAGCAAAGCTATTAATGAAATTTCAAAAGTAGGGCAAAATGCCCATAATTGTAAATTCAAGATAACTGTCGTTTAATAAGTCATTAAGTATCATGTGGGTTTGCATGTGTTATTTGTCATGAACAAAAGTATGAAGAGAAATTTGCAGTGTAGTCCAATGAAAGGGATTTTAGAACCATATGGTCCCAAGAATTTGATAATTATTAACAAGTCTCGAGGAGGCAAAAAAAGACTATTTTACCCTTCACTAAAATAATGTTTTGGTCCTACAAAATACCTCTCTTCCCGTCTTTCTTCTTCCACCCACTCTTCTCTCTCCCACCTTCTCACCATTGGTAAGGTCTGTGTTGGGTTCTACTCCGTTTCATGTTAGATCTATTTATTTTCTTTTGGTAAGATCTTGCATGTACTTTGTACTCTCTCATTCCTTAAATATAAGATCACTTTCAGATTTCAACTTGTTCCTAAATATAAATAACTTTCTAATTTTTCTTAATTTTTTCCAAATAAACCCTAATAATCTTTATCTATAATAAACAAGTAAGAGTTGGAGAGTGAGAATAAAGATACATGATTAGGGTAGATTAGTAATATCATGTGTTAATAACTAACTTAACTAATATACTCAATCTAATCAAATTAGAAAAGATGATTATATATTTAGGAATGGAGGGAGTATTTTAATTTTTCTTAATCTGATTGTTTTTCGTTTTTGCTAATAATTTGGGTTTGATTTGGGGATTCCTGTTCAAATTATTTTGCTGAAAACTTCAATTAACAGATGCTTGGACAAGGAATTTTAGTCTACACCTTGTTAGAAAGTTTACTTTTACTGGCCCTTTTCATTGTCGCAGTTGTTAATAAAATGCTCCTAGTTAATCCCTATGAGGAACACGGTGGCCATTTTCGATAATGGATGGACAGTTATTTAATTCACATAACCAGGGCACTTCATCTTTCTTTCTCGATATACATAATGATCGATCAGGTGTTACATATAATTTGATATTTGATATCAAATAGTTTCGAGAACATGAAGATATATGCCAACAAAATCATTGCAATCTGATATGTTTTTCTTACAACGGTGAGAGTCGTGGTTGTGGGGATCGGAGGAGGGAGAAATAAGCTTGAGTGGAAGAAGAAAGGAGGAAAGAGAAGTATTTTATTAGAACCACAACATTGTGTTTTAGTGAGGGGTAAAAAAAGTCTTTTTTTGACCAATTATGACTTATTAATAATTTTCAGATTTTTTGGGATCTTATGGTAGTAAAATCCCTTCCTTGGGACTACATTGCAAATTTTCCTTCTTAATTTTGCCGATATCAAATGACACATGGATACCCACATGACACTACTTATTAAATAATAGTTATCTTGAATTAACGGTCATAAGCATTTTTGACCCACTTATGTAATTTCATGGGTAGTTTCACTCCAAAATTTTTTACATTGTGCTAGGTGCACCTTGGTAACAATTACGTGTGTGTTTGGGAACCATTTATGGACCCAAATAAGTTGGTTTGCACTCAATAAACAGTTTTTAGCTTTTGAGTCATGTTTGGGTCCTATTTATTTTTTACCGGCTTATTTGGTCAAACCAATTTATTTCAAGAAACTCCAATTTGGAGTTTCTGGTGGTCATAACTAGCTTTTGCATAAACTGTTTGTCAATTTTTGGTGTATGTTTGGATCTTGTACTCTCTCAAGCAAATTTTCTCACATACTAATAAAATTGTTTAAATACATTTAATTTGTCCTAAAATTTAAGTAATTTCTAATACTGTCCCCAATAATTACACTTATTTCCAAAACTAGTTACTATTACTCTTTCCTACTACCCCTATTAAATGTGAGTATATATGAAAAATTAATTAATGCACATTGGAAACCATGAAATGACTTATAATGTGGACTAAGAAAAATTGGTAGTTGGTGATTTATAATAAGGACATGAGAGAGTAATAGGGTATACACAAAATGTGTAACTTTAAGTTTTCAACACATGTTCGATTGGTTTGTGCAACAATGACTATACACAACTTTATCAGAAAAATTTTTCGATCTGACACTCATTTTGAAGAAGCTGAAAATATATGGAAGTTTGATAGATAAAAATAATTGTCATCAAAATCATGAAGTGACTTATAAAAATGAACCAAGAAAAATTGGTAGTTGGTGACTCATAATAACAATAATTGAATTACACAACTAATTAATGTAATTCAATCATCCAAATGTAATGTAGATAGACACGATCTCTAATTTATATGCATTTTAATGTATTAAATTTTTCTTATTTTCAATTATTGGAAACCTTATGCAATTTAATCTATTAAATTTTTGTAATTTTAAATCATTGAAAATATATGAAATTTTAATTGTGTATTATTCAATAAATATCATGTTCCCATCTAAACTAGTTTCTCAAAATGACCATCCAAACATGTTTGTAAATGTTAGTTTGAAAAAAAACACTTATGCAACTATGGATCGAAACATAAATCAATTCTCACAAACCAACTTTTACCCAAACCAACTTCTAAAAAACCATATTGAAAAAAATAATTTGTCTATTTTAGGTTTCATATATGTTTATGCTTATTTATTTATTTATTTATTTATGTATTTTGTTTAAAATTAGAAAAAGGAAAAGAGGAAGCTTCTTGGCATGTTGTACGAAGATGCCGTTGGGACTTGGGAGCTGAAGTAGTCTCCAAGCTTGCTTTTTATTGTATTGGAGTTATACTGAGGGAGGGAAGTTTAAAGTATTATTGTATATGAGAATAAACATTAAATGCAATCTTTCAATGGTTAAGATTTGTCTTCATTTTTAATTTTGATCTTATATTTTGATAAAAAAAATTTGGTATAAATGGTTGAAAGTTTTATTACACATAGAGTGATAGAGAAGAAACAAATGCCTCCCGATAAAAATTGAATTGCATCAAGATTTAACATTGAGTCCATAGATATTTGTTCAACTTAGTTTTGGATGTTCTAACTGTTTCTTAAGTATCCAAGAAGAAATTCCTAAATGCATGCTTTTCGCGGATGATATAGTTCTTTTAGGAAACTCAAGAGACAGAATTAATTGGAAACTATACTAGAGTTATGGAGAATGACTAGAGTTAAAAGGTTTTCAAACTAAGTAGGAGTAAGACAGAATATATGCACTATAGTTTTGGTAATAGACAAACTCATGAGGATATAAAAGTTACATTGGAAGACCATGCTATATGTATTATAGTTTTTGGTTGAAAGTTGGGTTAAACCAACTTTTAGTCCCTATAGTTTCTTATGATTTGGGTTTTGGTCTCTATAGTTTTAAAGCTTTGGTTTTAGTCCCTATAGTTTGTACCGTTTAATAGAGTTAGTCCCTATAGTTTCAAAAGGACCTAACAGTGTGAATTTGTGCTTATGTGTCGCTAACACCGTTAGTTTTGCTGACTTGGCCCGATGAGTGGACATGGTGACTTGGAAATGCACTATTAAATAAAATAAAGCATATAAATCCAATCTTTCACCTTCCCTTCCTACTTTCAATTCTCGGGTATGGATCTTACGTTCAACCACTACCTGGACCTAGTTATCGATCCACCCCACCGCAGCCTCCCGAAGGCTACCCTCCGGTGCCACCACTTGTTATCCCAGTTACCCTCCGCCGCAGCAATACCCGGCGTATTAAGGTTATTAGGTTATTTCAATAATAATGCATATCCTCCTCCTCCCCCAGTTGACCACATCATTGAACTCCAACATCATTAGAAGAGGTGAGAACCTGACCAGAGCGTTACTAAGTTGGAGGGTAACAAGAGGATGGGCGTGGGAATTTTGAGGAATAGGGGTGCTAAACAGCATGAGGGAGACGTTGTGAGCAGCAGAATGCACATGCCGCCCATGATGAGTGGTGAATAGATGCTCATGATGTAGAAAGAAGGTAGGATTGACTGGATTTAGGTGCAGGTGTGGAGATTTTTCTGTGGCAAGAAGAAGAAGAAGAAATTGTGTGTTATGATCAATCTATGATATATTTTTTCTTGATTATTTTTACTTTTTTTGGTCTTGATGGATTGATAATGATAAATTATTGATAATCATTGTCCTCCTCTTAGCTATGATTTTTTATGAAATTTTTTGGTTTATTTAGCTGGAACATTCGCAGCAAGGAAGATGGCACAAGGATGAAAATTTGACTAAGTTATGGGGGGTATAATTGTCATTTTATTTTTTTCTTAATTTTGTAGAAAAGTTAAAATTATGTTTTTTTATTTTTTAATAGTGTATTTCAAAGTCACCATGTCCACTCATCAGGTCAAGTCAGCAAAACTAACGGTGTTAACAACACAAAAGCACAAATCAACATCGTTAGGTCCTTTTGAAACTATAGGGACTAACTCTATTAAACGGTGCAAACTATAATGACTAAAACTACAACTTTTCAAACTATAGGGACCAAAACCCAAATCATAGGAAACTATAGGGACTAAGTGTTAGGGTGCCTATGTCAAATGAGGAAGGAGGAGTATGATTATGCCCGACACATAACTATGATTGTGTGTGTGGCGGCTGCCTATGTCAAATAAGGAAGTATGAGTATGTTATAAGACTAAGTGTTAGGGTTTTAAGAGGAAAATTACAAAACTACCCCTCTATGTTTATTTATTAACTTCTCCATACTAAATCCTATCTTAAAACTAAATTTGTGAAACAATCTATTCACCAACGTACATAGTTTCTCCCACCATAATATTATCTATGCCCTCGAGTACTTTTCATAAAAGTTTTAATTTAAAACTCAGTCTCTAACTATTTTTCCTTAATTTCTAAAGAAATAGGCATATTATTTTCTTAAAAATATATTTATCATCTTTTATTTATTCACAATACTTTTTAATTTAATAATGATTTCCTAATACCTTAATTAATTCCCTATTATCTCTAATTCAAATTTTGGGATGTTACAGAATGAATATTGAGTTGTTTGAAAGTTAATATAAATTAGTTATTTTCTGGTCCATTAGTTGAATTTTCAACTCACATCTCTTTTTTTACTCATTACGAAATGGATCCAAAGATTGACCGTTGCCAATTCATTTTGCTTGATTTACAGAAATATTTTCATAAAATACTTAAGAAATGAAAATAGAATAAAACTAAACATGAGAAGATTATGTTTAGACAGTTTAGTATATATGTGTGTAAAAATATCTGTTTGCATAAATTGAAAAATATATATTTGGTTAAAAATTGTATTTATAATATATCATTTTCAACTACCTACATTCCAAGAGAACTATCAGATGATGTATACTTTTAAATATGTACATCCAATATAAATAAATAGTCATAAGAAATTTTAAGTTTGATATACAAATGGCATTGAAGTTTTATATCTTATAAAACAAATTCTTTGACTAGCTATTACATTGTAGTTTGAAACACTTTACTACATGATGTATGATAGAATATTGTTTTTATAAAATAGGAGAGTGGATAATAAAAAAACTCATAAATGGCTCTTTGGATAAAAGGGGAAAAACTGGAATTAATTTTACCGGTTGGAATCAAAGAACTCGATCATTCCACCAAAATTGCTCCTACTACATTCCTTTCGGCCATTTCCCTTCTTTTCGTTCCATACTATGGATAATGGAACAAGCTTTAAACCTTCTCCCCATTTTTACATGAAAAGATGAAAATGTTACTTGATTAACGCAATAGTTGTTGCCGAGACAAATCCAATGACTTGATTTCAATAAAAAATGTTTTGGAAAGGTTTTAAGTTGGGCGAAGGCCCAAAAATGATACATAACTATTAGCTAAGGAACAAAAATAGTACATAACTATTTCAAGGTACAAAAATGATACTAATCTTTTACCATGTGATCAAAAATGATATTTTCACTAATATGACAATAATATTAGACATGAAATGTCCAAAATGCCCTTATAATTAAATAAACTTTACCATGTGGCGATTAATTTATAAGGGCATTTTGGACTTTTCATGTATAATATTATTGTCATATTAGTGAAAATATCATTTTTGATCACATGGTAAAAGATGTGTATCATTTTTGTACCTTGGAATAGTTATGTACTATTTTTTTTCCTTGGCCAATAGTTATGTATCATTTTTGGGTCTTCGCCCTTTTAAGTTATATCATCCTCTTTAGTAAGACCCTTTTTATAGTCTTAACATCTATATTATAGGCAATCATATTCAAAACATTTCTATATACCAAATGTAAATACTTTTAACAAGCACCTAAACTAATATTTTTCATGTTATGATGAACTAGCCTTGTGTACTAGACTTCTCTTTAGTTCAGAAAGGAAATATTTTTTTTATGACATGCATATTCTTTCTATTGGGAGACAGTATTGTTATGCGCATATTTGAGATACCAAAAATGGATGAGGAATTTAAATATATATAAGTCTTTTTTAACAAGAAGTATACAGTATGTTTGGACCTATTGCTCTATGTCCAAAAGAAGTTATAGCTCATGAGTAGGCCTTATCGAAAAACGAAGAAGAAGTCATGCAAGAAACACAAGTTTTTATAATGAAGACAGTGAACAAAGACCCATCTATTAATATGGGCTTTGCAAAGCCGAAGAGTGACCACATCAACATATCCTAAGGGAAATTTGCACAGTGGTCCCAAGGAAGCAATTATATTACTTCAAGGTCCCAAAAGATTCCAAAATTATCATGAAGTCCCAAGGGACTTTGGTGCAAGCCTTTTCATTTATTGAAAGACTCATTTGCCCCAAAAGCACAAGTTTTGCTCGAAGAAAAAACTTCACCTCCACACTATTCATCTTTCGCTGTCATGTAAATATCAAGTAAGGTTGGACCTCCAGTAACATTCTCTCTCTCTCTCTCTCTCTCTCTCTCTCTCTCTTCAATTCGGCTATTATAAATTGGGCGATTTGGAGGTGAATGTGTTGAGTAAAAGTTAGGTTGTTCTTCTAATTGATTCTGTTCATGGAATTGTATTGTGATTTTCTGCAATTATAAATTTTGAATGATGTTTAGAGGTGATTAGAGAATGGTTTCTCTTTTGGTGGAGTTGGTTTTAAAGTGGGTTTTTCATATTGTGGAGTTGGATTCTACATAGGCTTCTCAAAGTTTGGAATTGGTTTTGAAATATACATATGAATAATTTTGAGATCATCACAAATGAAATTGACTTTGAATTAGTACTGGGCTGAATTAGTACTTGTTTTGTGCTCTTTATTTTTAGCCTCTTCATGGATTAGCTGAAATTTGCCTCTTAACCTAATGAATTGTCTTCTCTTCAAAACTAGGAATTGATGACCCCAATGAAAGTCTTTGAATGTTTGGAGTACTGTGTGGTGCTTGAATCAATGGTTTCTTGAATGTTACAGACATTGGTTGAGGACACTTCTTGAGAAAGGGCTTTTTTATTGATTTGGCATTGTCTTATCAATGCAATTTAATGAGGCTGCCTTTTTTAGGCTCCCTTTTCCTTGCTTGCCTTCATTATCTGCAAGAAAAAGAAACTGATAAGAGCTATAATATTATATGCTCCTTTCATGAATATTTGAATTTGGCAAAGCTAACAAAGCTTATGATATAACTTATACTTATAATTATCATACATTTACTTGATTTCATATTTGGTTTTGATAACCTCAAATTGATACTTAAGTTCTTACAATTCTCCGTTTTGTGATCACAAATCATGAATATATTACTGACATACTATATAGACGCGTAATTGAAAATACTTGTGTTACCTTTCCTGTTTTGGTGCACTTTAAAATTCAAGTCTATGATCGTAAGATAGTAGAGTTTATGTTTCCCATATTGCTAATATGAAAATTGAAATGATAACAATGGTGAAAGAAGAATGTATTTTTCATATATCTATAATTGTTGGAACACTTCGGAAACTGATTATTTTTTGTATCATTTTTGTTGGTGTACAGCCTAGTGTCGCACAACTGCATATTGTCTGCTCCACATAAAGAAATATTTCAGGTATTTTTTGACTAATACAATACTTTTTATCAGCTGCTTTATTGGAATATGGAATAAACCTCTGCTCATAACCAGCTTCCTTGAGCTTTTTGGATGCATGTCTGACCAGCTTAGCATCCTCTCTCAAGAAATAAACCTTATATTTCAGGGAATCTCATAATAGATCACCTAAGTAAGTGTCAGCCTAATTTTCTCCTGGAAGATCAATTATTACAAAAATATTTATGGGTAGAGGACCTTTCTACTGTAAATTTTCTAATTTTTGTTTAAACTCTTGGAATGCAGCCTTACGATGATTCTTGAACTGACCATCCAACAATGGCAATTGTGCACAAAGAAATGGAGCTTTTATGTTTGCATTTGACTTGATTGCAAATTGAAAATCAAGATGTGGAATGCATGAATTGTCTTGGCTGCAAATGTGGGATGGAAAGAAGCAAGATCATGAGGTTATATCATGCCCAAGTACCTTTGGGAGGATCTTCAGGAATTGAATAAGGGGTGTTCGTGGTTGTTTGTTATTCATCTCAGCAATGTACATTGTCATTAGGTCCTATCATTGTTGCAAAGGAACCATCAGAAGAGATGGAAAACATAGACATCAATGTTTATTTGTTTGGATTAAAGAACTCCCAATGGGGAAGGGGTAATTTTTTGTATGAGTACTTTTCATAGGGAAAGACTGGTTTTTAGATGCAAATCACATCATTGGCTAGAACATGTACAGAAGATAACTCAATTCCTGTAATAAGCACATAGTCTATTCTATAGAATCTTCATCCATGAGATCATAATCTCCTCATCACACATCAGCTTGGTCATTTTTCAAATCCCTTGCTTTTACATCGAAACCCAATTCCAATTCAATGTAACTAGGTATTTCAAGTGAAGACACATGAATATGGTTGCACACAAAGCAAGCTTTTTGCATATAAATACTTCACAGAGCCCCATTTTCTTGTAACTCGCTAGCAGAATTACCAAAATAAAATAAATTTAGCAAATACCAATTCAGTCACCAAAGTGATAGGAAAAAATTTAACAAATTTATGACTAAACAGTGAAGGAAAGGGGGACCCACACTCACCCACCTAGGCGACGATAGTAGAGAACTCTGATTTTGTGAGAGCGGAGACAACTAACAGTGGCGGAGTTTGGTTTTCAGGTTATGGCCTCTTATGGAATGGCTGCAAAGGCTTCAAAAGTGAACAAGTGGTAAGGATCAATGGTGTGATTTCAATTTAAGTGAGGGAGGAAAACAAGAATGAAGAGGGACGACAGTGAGGGGTATGGTGAAGAAGAAGGAATGGGGGTGTTAGGTTTTTTTTTTCTATCATAAGTGAAACTAGGGTCGAAAGGGTAAATGAACAAGTGGAGAATATTGCAACAAAGTCCCTTGGGACTTAATGATGATTTTGCAATGTTTTGGGACTTTGTAGTAGTAAAATGGCTTACTAGGGACTATAGTGCAAATTTCCCTTGTCCTAATGGTCAAATATCTAATAGAACTATAGCAGAATCTCCATTTTCATTAAACTTTAACTTAGAAGAGCTAAGCTAAGAAACTGTCAACAAAAGACAAAATAGATAGATTCAATAAAAAAATTTATCATATGAAATTCTTTTTGTTAAATTCGTCAAATACTCTTACAGGAAAACCAGTATCAAAACTAAATTTCAGTACTAACATAATTTATTTTTCCTATTTTTGTGTTTAAGAGGTGTTTTGTATAATACTCCCTCCGTTCCTAAATATAAGACCTAGATAACTTTTTTTTGGAAAGATTAAGGTTGCGAAATAGGTTATTAAATGATGACATATTTGATATCTTTTTAGATTATCCATTAGCTTATAGGTAAAATAAACTAGTTTAAGAGAAAAAATTAGGTAAATCAATTTATAATTAACTTATTTTTTGCTTTTTTTAGGATTTTTCAAAAAAGTCATCTAGGTCCTATATTTAGGAACGGAGGGAGTATAAAATAAGAAGTGCATGAGGTTAAGGGGGGAAGAATCATCATCATCAATGTATAAAGATTTAAATAACAAAAAGTGAATGAACACGTCCTTATGAGAAGAGCGTAGTTCTGGCCAGAATAACAAGAAATGAAGACAAGCATTAACAAAAAAATGTGAATAGATGATTAATTTTCTTTGATTGATAATTAAAGGAGAGAAGTTTTAAACAAGAAAAAAGTTCGATGACGATGATTCTTGGCAAAGTATCAAGAACAAGAAACCAAACAAGAGTGTCGGTCGGTATTAAATAATTGATTTTTTAAAATAATAAAAGAAATTCCCTAAATTTTAATCACCAGAATGATGTATTCTTTAATCATGTTAGCCTAATCATAGTCATCATAAAAAGTGCTGTAAAATAATTGAGGACTTGATATGGTCTTTGGCCTCCTTAAATTTTTCGTGATTTTCATTTTGATCCCCTAATTTTTAAATATAAGTTCTTTTGCCTCTTAAATTTTTTCAGTCTATTGTGATCTTTATAATTTAACAAAACTCCTAGACAATTTAGCTTTGATGAATTAGAACATATGATGTTTAACTTGAAAGACTACATTAAGATATGACAAGCTTGGTATTTGTGTGTTTGTGTGAGTGTACGATTGTATTTAAATAATTTAAAGTGAACTATAAATATTTTCTTTGCTTTTTACTGCTATTGGTTAAAATTTTGATTCTGGCTTTTTAATTATTTAAAATTTGTGTAAATATCTCACTTTTATTTGTCCCAATTCAAACTCCAACTTGAAATTGAATACCCCATTTTATCCAACTCAAATTGAAGTGTAATAGTTTTTGTCATTTTCCCAACTATTTTGTATCCAAAATATATTTAGTGAGATATTTTTTAGTGAGGATATTCCTAATTCTTTCCCTCTTGTATATATACAAAAAACTTCCTTCCTATCTCATTTTCAACCGACCCCTCAATCTCCTCTTTTTCTTCTTCGGCCACCATGCACCACAAGTCCACCACCAACACCTTCTCATCCATCGCTGTAAAAAACCTCTCTCCACTAACATCACCATAATATTCTTTGCACTGCTTTCTTTTTCAAGAATTTCAAATTTTTTCTTCAGAATCTTCTTCCAAATAATCTTCTTCCTCTGAAGATCATCACTTTCCTTTGATATACAAAGTTGTCCGCATAATCTTCTCCGGTTGAATTTCCTCTATATGACGAGAAACGAAGAAAATTCCCTCCTTTTTCACCATTCTTATCCCATTCAAGGTACATTTTATTCTTCTGTTTCGCATATATTAATGTTTCTTTCATTTGACTCTTGTTTTTTGGGGTTTAAAGATTTTGCAAAAGAGAGTCACTGACAATGTTCAAGAAGGGAGTTCAAGAATCGAAGCCATGATAAGGCCTTCGAAATGCATCAGGCTATTCTCAACCTTTAGGATGAGAAGCGCAGAGAATCGTCTTCAAGAAAGCTCAGTAATTTTCTTCTTGAGGTCCGTAACTCAAAGCACTAATTACGTTTGAAATATTATTATTTGTTCTTTTCTTTTTCATTGTTTAAGTTTATTTTTTCTTCTTTATTTTTCCATTCCCTTCTTTTTCTTTCTTACTTTCACTTCCTCTCTGATCAATGGAAATTTTTGTTGATTTTATTACTTGTTTTGGGGACAGCTCAGAAGGTCAGATCACCCATTAAAGTTGCTCCTAGACGACCACCTACTGCTGATGAATATCGGTTTTGTCGTAAGTCCTTTACTTTATTCTGTTATTGCTCCTTACAACCTTTCTTGGTGCTTCTTTTTATTTTATATTTTAACTTCTTTCAGATCACCCATTAAAGAACTATATTATTCATCTACTTTAGCCGCGCACCAATCCGAATCCGAAGCTCCAATCTACACAAATATTTGGAATGAAGAAAAAGAAGGTTCCGGTGGTTTATTTTTTCTTCTTAATAATTGTGATAGTAAAAGACTAAACGTACACTTGGGCTAATTATGCTTTTAGAACTTTGTCCTTAGGATTTGATATTTGTAAAATTAGCCTTGTTTAGTACTTTTACTATCTGAACAGTGTACCCTACTTTTCATTTGAATGACAATTGGCAAAGCACCTAAAAAACTTAAAAAACTTTGGGAGGGTTACAATGAGGTCCTACGGGAGAGGATTGAACCCGACCAGGCCCCTTGAAGCCATTAAATTAGGTTGGATTCCTAGGGATTTAGAGCCACTATCATAGATTCGTTGTAATATCATCTAAGTCCCTAGGGACTTCAAACTAATTTAATGGCTTCAAGGAGCCTGAATGGGGGAAATTCTCTTCCATAGGACTAGTTGTAATTTCTCCCCAAACATCACTAATAAAAAAAGTTAGGGGAAGAGCGATCGTAATTAAGAAGATTTAAATGGAGGCTGCCTCTCTTCGGAGGAGGGTAGGACCTTCTTTTCGCGTCTTGTACTCGCTCGAATAGAAACACACTCTTACAACAATAATCAGGACTTAAAATCAAAATAGAGATTTATAGGTTCCTATAGTGTCATGATCTTCTTTTATCTCATTTTCACCAAACCGTTGGTGTAACATTCGGTTACTAATTCCCTAATTAACCTGTGACATCTCTTTTAGTTCAATAATATCTTTACTAACTATGATAGAAAAAGGAATTGCAATAATATCAATATCTCTATCATAGTTAGAAAAAGAATATCCCAATGATTGAAATATTATCCATGATAGAAAAGAATAAACTAATACAGCACAGCTGCTATCATGGATAATTTATTGCTAACCATGTTAGAAAGGATTTGCCTAACATGGTTAATAAACAAAACTAGCTGATATTTAACAATAAATAGATATATACATGCGGAAACGAATGCAGGCCTATACAAATTGGCAATATACATAACTAACTAATCTAAATAACCTTTGAAACCTAATTCCCTTTCCTGATGCTTGCGCCTGTGCATGAATACCTGCAAAAATGTCAGTAATCGTGGGATGAGACAATTTGTCCCAGTAATCACCGCTTAACTCACTATAACAGTGAGACGTGCGGTAGCGAGGGCGTCTAAAGGGTACCACATTTTAAATTTAGTAATATATACATATATCTGTCAAGTCCTCTTCTATTCATCACTCAAAACCCCTCTGTCACATCCAAGTCAACTCAATAGACAAAAATAAACGTGATTGACACTGTGCCCAGTCTCAAATCTGAAAGCATGGAAAAGGGAGCACTTTAAATAGTGAAAACATCCCTGAAAAAGAGAGCACTATAAATAGTGAAAACATCCCTGGTTCCTTTACAATTCGAGGAACCTGTACAATTAACCTATCGATTTGCGCAAATTGATAGGTTATATCGGCCGACGGTACTAATAATCAGTGTCATGCAATGCTCACAATCCCTATTCTATATTCCATCAACATAACTCCCTAATTTTCTCTACACAACCTACGATACATTCAATCCACTGTACCTCTCAATATCTCTGTCAAAATACCAAGATCTCAATATCTTTACACTCACATACACAATCCAACAATATCACCAGCCAGAATACTACATATATAATGTGTCAAAATCTTTTATATGAAAATAATCATTTTTGAAAGGCACCCGATAGCCTATTTTGTATAAAAATACCTTTTCAAATATAATATATATATAGAGGGTGAGAAATGATTTTAAAAATCCCCAACTAACATCACCCTCAATGTTATAGTAAGGTAAGTGTGATTACCTGTCGCCCTTTGCACTTTGTTGTTCTTCCTTACCATCTCTTATAGATTTCCCTCAAGCGTCATCACAAATACTTACTCCTAAAATAATATAACACAAAAGGTTATATTGATATAGTCTCCACCTTATAATAATTTACGTCACTCTCGGTCTTATGAAGTTACTACCCAATTTTCACCATTTATGTATTCTATATTAATGAACCACATCAAACATATAAACAAACTATTACAATTAAATATTTTGTATGTGATCACAAGAGTAAGATAGACTATTTCAACAACTTCCTCTTCAATATCATTCATCCTATTTAATCACAAGAAACCAAGTTAAGCAATTAAATACTCCAATTTAAAATTAGTCACATACAAATTAACCAAACACATGAATAATAGACCAAGAATATGAATACTTAATATTACTACGAACATGCACACCCATCAAAGATAAACTAAGCTGAAAATGCTCAAATGAAGCGAGCATCCTCATCATTCAATATCACTACACATTCAAAATTCACTGAATAATCCAATGTCTTTCCTTCAAGCTCATTTTCATACTAGCACCAACTAAAACTAACAATTAACATCCATAATTACAAGAATAAGCCTAATGAGACATACTTCTATTTTACTACAAACTTTCTTCAATCTAGACATTTTATAATTAACAACCTTCATTAAGTCTAAACTACTTAACTGTAACATTCTGTTACTAATTCCCTAATTAACCTAATATATCCCTTTTAATTCAATTATCTCTTTACTAACTATGATAGAATAAGGATTTCCATAATAATAAATGTCCTATCATAGTTAAAAAAAGAATTTACTAATGGTTAAACATTATCCATGATAGAAAAGAATTTCCTAATATAACCTGAACACTATCATGGATAATTAATAGCTAACCATGTTAGAAAAGATTCACCTAACATGGTTAGAAAAAGAAGTAAACTAATATCAATCATTAATAATCATCTAACTATGATTAGACTTTTCATATTATTACAAACCTATCATAGTTAGAAAAGTACTTCGCTTATATAATAATCCATAATCAACACCCCTTAGTCTATTTTTCATTTTAATAAGAAAACATGTAGAAGCGAATGCAGACCTATACAAATTGGCAATATACAATTCAAAATAGTTTATATAGCTTCTAATACCTAATTCCCCTTCCTGTTGTCTGCATCTGTGCATGAATACCTGCAAAAATGTCAGTAATCGTGGGATGAGACAATTTGTCCCAGTAATCACCGCTTAACTCACTATAACAGTGAGATGTGTGGTAGCGAGAGCGTCTAAAGGGTACCACAATTTAAAACCAAAAATATATATATACATGTCAAGTCTTTCATTCATCGTTCAAGTTCCCTCCATCCAAATCAATTCAAATTCATAATCTCTACTTTCAACGTATCACTCAAATCCCTCAGTCAATTCCACATAACTAAATATCACCTCCCCAGTCTCCAAGCTAATGTTACTACCACCACAACTCTCACACTCACCTATAGATGCATTGTGCCATCCCGGGGCATTCAAGCATCTAATCTTCACTATATGATTTGACACTGTGTCCCTCTCCATAATGAGGGGACAATTTCTCTCTCTGGCAATCTCCAGAGAGGGAACCCCAATTCTGTTTCCATTGCAGAACGGGAACGGTTGGGCTCTCCAATGCCAAACAACCGTAGGGGCGGTTGGGCTCTTCAATGCCAAAACAATTGTAGGTCACTTCTCTCAATAAGTCAACCTATGAACCCCGATCCAATCAATCTGAAAAGGATCCTCAATACAAATAACTGTCGATTGTCCAATCGACAGTTATCATCGCGCGATTGTACACATATATAACAGTGTCATGCAAAGCTCACCATACCTTTCAATATATTAACCACCACTATGATATTTTCCAGCAACACATCTTTCCAATCTCAACCACAATATGCAATTCTTCTAATCCACATTACTATTCCTCAATTTAACATTCCAAAATCTTAAACTCAACACCTATCTTTCTATTTTATCCTCGTAACCTCTCAAGTCAATATTTGAACACTATATCTATATACTTTTCACAACTATTCCAGATCAATATCATCCACCAGCCAGAATAATACATATATAACATTTCAAATTTCTTTATATGAAAGTAATCATGTATGAAAGGCACCCAATAGCCTATTTTGTATAAAAATAACTTTTCAAAGATAATATATATAATGAGGGTGAGAAAGGATTTTCAAAATCCCCAACTAACATCACCATCAATGTTATAGCAAGTTTAAGTGTGATTACCTGTCGCCCTTTAGCACTTTGTTGCTCTTCCTTACCGTTTCCTCGTAGATTTTCTTCAAATACTAACACCATGATATACTCCTATAATAATAGGATACAGAATGACAAATCAATATCATTCCCACATTATAATACTTTAACGTCTCTCTCTCGTATCCTATATTACTACCCCATGCCCTTATGAAATTATATTCTCCATTTTAAAGTCTATTTTCAATCTCAATCAAAGTTTACAAACAACTAATCAATGTTATCAAACTATCAATTCACCACATCCAAGCATCACATGCACACACACAAACACACATGACAACAGAGATTTCCAATTATTAGAAGTAATCCTTTTACTTAAATCCAGATCAAATCACCATAGTTGATAAACAACCAGCTCCATCAGCAATAAAATAAGCATCAACATAAAGTAATCAATATACCAATTTAGAATCAATGCATTCAGCCCTCTTATCTTTTCATACTCTCACCTGTTAATTTCATACAGAACAACAATTTACGAATTTAATCATATAAGAACAACAATTTCACATACAACCATTGAACTCATCTTCAGTCACATGCATACAGACCCAAACATGTACAAATCAATTGTCACTCTTGCTGAATTTTTATCTCAATTCACAACAACCAATATAAGTCATATTTGGATCAAAATAAGACAACACAAAATGGGAACAATGTGCCCATGCATTACATTCCCAAATTCAGCACAATACAGAATCATATAACCTAAAAGAAAGTATTGACTATTCATGCCAAAGAAAACGATAATACTCTCCTAATTACATGCACTTACAATCTTGATTAAAACCGCACATTTGATGTTCCTACCGCTAAGAGAACACCACAATTCAATTGATTGCATTAGCATGACAAAAACAAAAACTTAAACACCTATATGCATTAACACAACTATCTCTTACTTTCACTAACTCTATTTCCATCATCCTTTAATCGTTTCAATAGTCTCATACATCTTTAAAGTCAAGCCGCTTCAAACAGCCCTATTTAATCACAAGGAGACATAATCAAATTCATAAAGACACTTAAACCATATAAAATGGTATATTCCATACTTCTTTTGCAACCAGAATTTTCTTCTAAGCCTTTTAACAAATACCTTGAGTGCAACGATATTCAAACAATAGAAATTAACCTCCCTATCATCAACTCCCTTGCCCAATAGTTTCCAACCACCATATACAACAGGGACTTCCCTTACAACTCCAAATCTTGAAACAAGTACTACACTTGATATAAAAATATTTGATCATAAACATATCATCACCAATCCATACTTTGAACCCAAATCCTTCGTTCCTTCCTAAATTCATTTGACTATTAAGGAAATCATAGCATAAGATTATAAATGCATTTTTGAACATCTCCAACTTCAAAACCCCTATATTTTTTTTTCTTACCACATACATGTCCCAAAACAGTGTGGAAATTAAATTAATCTCTCCCTTCCAATCATTCACTATTTCATCATTCTATACTCATCTTCCAACCTCATCTAACAATTAAGGATCACCATTTGAATCCAAATTAGCATAAAATTTCGAAACCCCCCTTAATCCCTAGCTTTTAACACTTTAATTTGTCAAACCATCATCCTAACCCAAAATCCAGAAATCTCAACCTATAGAATACTTAGAAATCACTTTAATTTGGTTCTCAAACAACAAATAGGACTTCACAGCCAAAGGAGTCAGAATCCAAAGAACCCCAAAACTTAATGAAGGAATCACACTTTAAAAACTCAAAGTTTAATTCAAGAGTTTACCCAACAAATCCAACATTTCAGGATCCTCATTTAGCAATTACAAATCACAAAGGAACACCAATAATCAGAAAGAATGGAGGATTTTCGAAAATCCTATCCAAACCCTAACTTTTCAACACTTACTTTGCCCAAAATTCGTTCTAACCCAAAATTAAACAATCCTAAGCATAGACCACTTAGAAATCATCTTAATTAGGTTTTAAAACCATAAAATCGAACAAAGTTAACCCAGAAATCGAAAATCATATCAAACCCTAAAAAATCTCTCTTTTAAAATTGACACAAAAGGAAATAAGAAAGGAAGATTACCCATTACAATTGCTCACTTCCAAGCCTGTTGGAAGCTCGTCGGTGCACGCCCAACGCGCCGACCACCACTCTGTTCGCCGGAGAGCCGTAGGAAACAACATGAATGAAGTGGAAAATGGCAGACCCGCCAAAGAACGAACCGAGTGGGGTGAGAGACGGGCAGTAGCTCGAGTTTGCAAGGATCTAAGGAGGAGGAGGAAGCAAGAAATGGTGATGGGTGTGTGAGGGAGTGAGAAAAACGAAAATGGAGGTGTATGTGAGGGGGGGCGACGGGTTTAGGTGTTAAGGAAGGAGAAGGGAGTGTTTGGTTTTGTTGAATTAGAAAGGTTAAGGTAACATATAGGAGCATAATACTCTCTTAATTTCATTTACTAAGTCAAGCATCCAACTATTTAAGCTCCAAAGTATTTTAATTTACACAAAAACCCTCTTAATTTGTAGTTTTCCAACTGTTTGATCGATTATATTAAGCACATATTTCCCCAAATATCCTAAATACTTCAAATTTCTAATGGTCCTTTAATAAAAATATTCTCTAATCCTGTATTAAATTTATGGGATGTTACATAAAGCTCCAAAAATATTTAAATTTCGCAAACATCCTCATTATTTCTAATTTTCTATTTATTACTTATCAAGAAACTCTTTAATCCTCCCTAAAACTTTAAATTTCTCTGATGATACCTCAATAATGTCGTATTATTTTTAATTTGAAAATTGAGATGTTACAATTCTCCCCACCTTTTTGGAATTTTGTCCTCAAAATTTGCTAAACATATCTCCTAACACAAATAAATATGCAATTCAACTTTGTATTCCTCATATCAACTCTAATCATTTCACCACTCAACACCATCTTTCACTATTCATCCTCAACCAATATATTAGTACTCAACCAATTCTCATCCTGCTTCCCTTTACTAATCTTCATTTACTAACTACCCCAACCTCAAATTACTCGTATTGAAAGCCAACTACATGAGTGACAACAACATCCTCTTCAAAATCTAGTGGTTTCCTTACTTATAATCCAGGATCTCGCTTCTAATTGTTAGATAACAACTCCATAAAATTTCATTCCTAACTTTAGCTCATGATTCCAACTTAATATACACTCATCCATGTCAACTACAACATAAAATTTGGGGTTAATTACCTCCAATTTCAATAAAACAGATGTTCGCTACACTTCCAGTCTGGCATATTACACTCTACTAGTTCCTTTATCTATTTTGCTCAATCATAAGCATAGCTTTAAAATTCCATCATTGATTCAAATCAAGACCTACGCACAATAAAAATGTAAAATAGTCCCCCGAAGCCTGTAGCGTTCGTTCATAAGAAATATAATTCATCAAAATGTAAAAGACAAAGAAATGTTTCAAATATATTTCAATTAAGCTTCCTGTCTGATCATGACAACAATCCAAACTGGCAATATATAATATACTTGATTGTTGTATTCTAGAGAGTAGATCACCATCTTTTACACCATTAAAATTGAAGAAATTAAAGTCATCAAAAGGCTTATCTTTTTTGCATCCACTCATACAAATGATGTACTATAGCCCTCTCTAGTACAAGTAGTTTGTAATTACACATGTAAGGGTTCAAATAAAGAACTGTAATTACACCTATAAAAAACACCCCGAATGCTCCTGCAAAAGTCCATAAGAAGGCGCTTCGAAAATCATTTGCTTCCAAGTGACCATGTGGCTTGTTTCTCCTTGCAATGGATGTGCAATTTTTCTGTAGAGGCGGACCACAAAGAAAATGATTCCCCTCGTAGCTACCTTCTCCAAAAGTCAAAAATTGATTTGTCATGCCTGGTGTAACTCCAGATAGATTATTATAAGCTACAGAAAAGGTGGACAAGAAGCTCAGTTGAGTTAGTTGTATTGGAATATGGCCAGTCAAGTTATTGTGTGAAAGATCAAGGCTTTCTATCTGCTTAAGGTTACAAAATGTTTCTGGAATAGGCCCTTGCAAATGATTGTTTGACAAATTTAGTGCATGAATAGTGCTCAAGGATGCAATTTGTGGGGGGATATGACCTGTCAACTGATTGCTTGATAGATCCAACCCAGACATGAGATTCAAGTCGATTCCTTTGTAAGATTCGTCCCTCCTTTTTGTCGTAAAACCTACTATTTGGTCTCTCGTCAAATTAACATCCTTTCTCATTTCATCTATACCAACTTTTTCCCATTGAAAAATATAAGGACATAATGAGATGAGTGGAGAAAATGAGAGTGTAAAACCCCATGTTGGACAAAAGAAATGGTAGTGGTAGCAAAGAGTTTCCAATAGGTAAAGTATCTGCCAAAGTACCTATGAACAAGAGAATATATTTATTTGGATGTGCAACTCTTATTTTTTTTCATCTATGCTTTGTTTCTAGAGTGAGAGAGAGCGCTCAGGGACCAAATAAAAAATTTAAAATTGAAGGGTGGTTGTTATGTGTAACGTGGTTTGATACAAAGGAGAAGAGTTACTGGATGGGGAAAAATTGGAAAGGAGGTGGAGAAAGTGAAATGAATCTCCCTTCTCTGATACCTACTTTCCTCCATAAGTGAGGAATTTGAGTGAACTAGTATTAAAAAAATTTCTTCACAAGCATTATATTAAGAACTAGTGGGATTTTATTGGTATAAGAACTAGTGATAAAGACATAGGCATAAAGTTGCCACATAAATAATAAACTCATTTAATTCAAATTATTTGTTGTTAAAAATTTGTTTAGATGATACGACTTTGCTCTAGTCTATAGTATTCAAGGAAATTTTCGAATTAGTAGCCGAAGTGCATGATGTTAAGAAAGGAAACGTTGACAGGCTCATGAGCTGACACCGAAGAGTGAATGTGACCTTTAAATAACAATGACCACGACAAAAAAGCAGTGAAGCAAAACTGGACAACCATGCAGCCATGCAGTGTCTCCTTAGTAGCCAAACCTTTCAAACTTAAAGTGTCAGCCAATTTGACCGGCCGGTTAAACAAATCACGAAATATTTGAAATGAAAATTAAATGAAACTAATTATATGCAAATTATGTGTGCATATATATATTGTAACATCCCAAAGATTTAATTAAGGATTAAGGGTAAATTAAGATTTAATTTTGGGAATTAATTATGAGTTTAGAGAACTCCAAAGCGAAATTTATGCAATTTGAGGTAATTTTTTTTAGAATAGTTATACTTTTAAGAGATTAATGTGTTACTTTCTTTAGGAATTAAAGGAGCAATAGTTATGAAGTTAAATTGTTGACTAGAGAAAAATAAACAAGTTGGTGTCTAGACTATCTTATAATTTGTTTTCATGTAGGGATTGAGAATGGAAAAATATATTAATGAAGGAAAGGGCAAAATGGTCAATTTAAAACTCTAATACTCAATTAAAAAAAAAATCATCACCTTCCTTCCTCAAACACTCAAAACCCGATCCCACCCCCTCAATCTCACTCCCTGCGTGCTCTCTCTCTCTCTCTCGGCAGTGAGGAACGGCGGCCGTCGCCGTCGACGTCGACTCCGGCATGGGTGAGCGTCCGTCCTCCCCTTCTTCCATTCCTTCCTCATTTACCTCACTAAACTCTTCGTCCTTCTCTGTTTCCTCTTCGTCTCCATCTTTCACTTGTTCCTCCATCGTCTTCTTCAAATTTCCGGTGAGCAGTGGCGGCTGGCAGCGAGGAAAGGTAAAGCTTCGGCTTTTCTTGAGTTAACAAGTTATATGCTTCTTGTACATGTTGATTTCTCATATTTTTCCCTCCTCTCTTGATTCTGTTTCGGCCCACCACTTCAGGGGTCGATTTCCGGCGAGATTTTCCGGTGGTCTTTGTGCTCATGAGTGATCTACAGTTTCATAATAGAGTTAGGGTAAGATTTTGTTTCCAATCTTTACTTTTTCTGATCTATGCGAGTTGAGAGGGGTGAGTTCGAATTTATTTCATTTAAGGGTTTCATAATCTCTTAAACTACAATGTATGCTTTGATTTTAAGTATTTAGGGAGAATTTTATAGTTTAAATTAAGTTCTGTTGAGTTATTTGGAAATCCAAAATTTTGGATACTGAGGGTTGAATGGATTCTGTCATGGGTGTTTCAAATTCGAGTTTTAAAATCATAAAAATAGTGGAATGTGGCTGGTTGCAGTTTGTATGACAATAATCGATTCCTTTGTTTCCTCTTTATTTGGGATGGAATCTTACTTGGCTTGGTTTGTGATGAAGGAGAAGTTTATTTTCACATGTTGAATCCTTTAAGCTTAAATGTAACTTTGGATATAGAAATGAACCTTATTTTTTTTATTTTTATTTCTTTGGAATTTGGATGAAATGCCTAGTGAAGAATTTGAAGGACTTCCATTGACTCTCTCTTTCTTTGTTTTTTTTTTATTATTGCTGCTCAACAATTAAATACTCTATGCTGGCTGAACTGATTCTGGATTTAAAGATGCTAAATTTGTTATTAATGTATGGTCTATGCAAAACTATAGAAATCTGGGAATGCTGGTTTAATACTGAAGTTAAGCTTCAATTTACTTGGGACGACATGGTTTCAGTAATTTCGTGAAGTAAGATTCTGTTTGGTTAAATGAGTATTAACTTGCAAATGGATGGTTCTGTTCTGATTAAATAGTGGTAGAGGGTTAAAATGTTGCTTTAACTGTTCTTAAAATATACCAAATGAAAGGTGATTTTTGAAGAAATGAAGATTGGAAGCATATAAGCTTACAATGATCTTTATTTTGTTCCTGCACTTGCTGGATTACTATGGAATTGAATCATGGGCTAGCAAGGTTTAATTAAGATAGCAATGTGTGTATATATATATAAATTGTGTTGAAACAGATTTTGTTGGATGTGTTCATGGGTGTGTGCATGTTTTTGACAAGCTTGGTAATGTCCAACTTTGCTAAGATTTATCTGTTTTTCTTCTTTTCACGGTCGGAAAAGGTAGATGAAATATGAATTATTAAGTTGTGGATAGGAAGAAAAGAATAATGATGATTCTAGAGATGGTCCAGACTACTGAAATGATTAATAGGATTATGGAAATTGATTTGTGGTGGAAGTAAGAGATGATTTGTGTTTTGCAAGAAATGAAATTGGTTTAAGGATTTTGAGATGTAGGGAGCATTAGTGTTTAAGGGAATGGAAATTGTTTTTGAAATTGTGTTTTACTTAATAGGAATGGTTTTGAAAGTCTAAATGGTAGGAAATGTCAATGAAATATGAGTTACTTGGAGATGAAAGTAAAGTTGTTGTCTAGGAAACGAAAGATGATGAGAAAAGATTTGGGGATAGGTTAGTAAGTTTAAGAAGAATGACAATTGTGAATGTTCATTTTAATGGATATGATAGTTGGAGGTGCTTCAAATCATATTAAAAGGGGGTAAAAGTAAAGTATGTATGTTACTAGATAGTAGAGTAAATTGTTAATCAATGTTGGAGATTTACTTAATAGTTATAAATCTGGAAGTCTTCAAGGAATTTAAGAACGATCAACAAAGTTTATGACTTGGGGAAAACATAAGGTTTCATTTGTGAATTATTAATTGGAGTGCTTGCATGTGAATTTTTGTGTCGCTGCTAGCTTCTTTGTTTTGATTGAAGATTTGTAGGGATGAAGAGATGAAATTAATTAGAATGCATGGATGTTTAAGTTATGCTCGTGGCTGAAATGATTATTGATGACTTCATTGTTTTGAGAATATGGGTCTTAAAAGTGATAAGGTTTATAGGACGTGATCTTTTGATTTTTTTTGGTGAAATGAATTGTGTCCTTGAAATGAATTGAAGTTTAATGATTTCCTTTTAGAATTTGATTAAAGTGTTAACGGTGACTAATTGCATATTTAATTACTGTGAATTACATTACCTCTGATTTGAAAATACAAGTGTTCTTGCTTAATTTGGCAGAGATTCTGTTTGGTTTAGGGTTTGAGAAATAAAATGATGTATGGTCGTATATAATTTATTTATGTGTTCTGTTTTGTTTTCTCTTGTATGTTCTCTTGTATGAATGAGTGTCTTGAAGTAAAAATTAAATAATTTGATGAGTTTATGAACTTTGTTTTGGATTGAACATAGATTTCTAGGGTAAAGATTATAAACAAGGGTTTGGTAGTTTTGTACCTATAGGAACGAGAGCGACGCTAACGAGTATGCATCGGTGTAGTTACTTATACTCCGAAATGTATGTTATGGTATGATAGGATAATCTAGTAAGGATGATACTTGGAGAAAATCTACAAGACAAGGGGGAAAACGGCAGAGTGCTAAGGGCCACAGGTAACCACTCTTACCTGACTATAACATCGAGACTGATGTTAGTCGAGATTTTCAAATCTCTTTTCTATCTATGTATTTATGAAACTTTCAAAAAGCTAGTTTGATATTAAAACAGGCTATTGGGTGCCTTTCAACCAAGCTATTTTCATACAACGGTTTTGATATATATATAGTATTCTGTTGATGGATTTGGAATGTGGATGGTTTTTCCATGACACTGCTTGTACCATCGGCCGATGTAACCGTTTGATAGCGCAATCGACGGTTAGTTGTACTAGTCCTATTGAGTAGAGACAGGGACTTACGGTTTCTGAGTAGAGACGGGCTCCGTTTATTATTTCCTTTTGATTAGAGACAGGGGAAATATGCCTTTCAGAGTAGAGACTGGGGCACAGTGTCAATCATATTTACTTTGGATATTTGGAGATGGATGGCTTGTTGAGGTTATGTACATTTGGAGATGTGTGGATATATATATCTGTTATGTGAGTGCATGTTTACTGTATACAGGTGAATTATTTTAAAACTGTGGTGCCCTTTAGACGCTCTGCTAACTACACTTCTCACTGTTATAGTGAGTTAAGTGTTGGTTACTGAGACATTGTTTGTCTCACCCCATTCCCTTTATTTTTTCAGGTGATCATGCACAAGCACAAGGTTCAGGAAAAGGGTATAGGTTATGGATGTTAGTGGGATGTATATTGCCAATGAGTTTTAGGCTTGCATTCGCTTCCGCATTATTGTTACTTTAATTAAGAAATTAGTTATGGATTGAATGAGTTTGTTTTTATTAACCATGTTAGATTAATCCTTTCTAATATGGTTAGCTTTAATTATTGATTAAATGTGTTTGATTTTATTAACCATGTTAGATTAATCCTTTCTAACATGGTTAGCTTTTAATTATCCATGATAGTTTTCATATGATATTAGGTGATTATTTTCTATCATGGATAATACTTAAATAGTTAGAAAGTTCTTTTTCTAACTATGATAGGGTTACAATATTAGGAAAACCATTTTTCTATCATAGTTAGCAAAGAAAATACGTTTAGGGTTAATGCTAATGGTTAGTCAGGAAATTAATAACAAAATGTTACATATATATATATATATATATATATATATATATATATATATATATATATATATATATATATATAGACACACACACACATATCACGCATTCAAAAGAATAATTCCATGTATACTTGTGAATTTGACTCAATTGACAAACACACACCGTAGTAGTTTGACTTTCTGTTATACATTGTGAGTTTGACTTTCCGTGGGTATGAATGTAGTAGTTGAATGAGTTCTTCCCTTTAGATGGATGATAAAATAACAATAAACCCTAATGTATAAAGTTTTTAACAAAACTATGGTAAAAATTTATCGTTTTAGAGGGTTACTTCTTTTTATAGGCTCATATGAGACGATCATCCAATTAAACATAGATGAAAAAGGTCATGAATGCCGCCTGAAAAAGAGAAAAAGATCAAGATATGTAAATGTAAAATCTTATATAAAAGAAGTATAATAAGGCCAAAAAGGATACCTTAAACAATTATTTTAAGTTGACTAACAGTTTATCCAAAATTTTCATTGCTGATGAAATATGAAGGTATTGTATAATCTATATAAATGTTAATGACTTCACCTATTTGAAAAAGTGTCAATGTGGTATATTATTTTGAGTTAGAAATGAATGCTAATATATGCAAAATGATGAATAATGAACAATTTTAATACTATCCTTTTGGTTTCCAGGGAAGCAAATGTCAAACACTAGTGGGGTTCTGATCAAAAAACACTAATGGGGTTAGGTAGAAATTATAGAGGACACGCAACGCATACGTAACACAGTAATAGCGTGCAATGCGTATTTATTTTTGTCATGAAAAATGAGTGTTTGGTAAAGGGAAAATAAAGCATATATACATTATCTTGCAAAAGACATAAAATGTGTGAAAATATGCAATTATTTATATGTTATAAGGTTTTAAGGGAAAATTTCTGGCTTTTTCGTATGATGTTATTAGTATTTTAATTTTTGTTTGACACAGTTTTTCCAAGTTTTGTTTCAAATATTGTGAAATTCTACCTCATGGTAAGGTTTAACAAAAGTTTACCAATGACAAACAAATCAAAATGCCTTGGCTTTTATATGTATTAAATATATCATAATAATTTCATTGTATTAGATGAGGAATTTGGAGGGGAGGGGAGGGGAGGGGAGCAGAATTAAGAAACTTGAAGTAGGGTTGTAAATTTTAAACAAATAGCGAGTCTAAAATTAAATATTAAGAAACACTAATTAAAAACATTCTTGTCTATACTTCTTTAATTTTTTATAAAAAAATTGACCCAAGAAAATTTTTCATTGGCCCATTTTCCCTCCACTCATATCAATCGGAGAGAATACTAGAATTCAATGAGGGTCAAATTACTTATTTGCTCGGTTGCTCCTTGCTTTACTGTCTACCATCCTTCTTCTCCAAACATTGACAATTTGACATTGGTAGATCAGATTGTTTAATGGGGGTTGGCACATGAACACCTAAATTCTTTCAATAATTTTACACAAAAGAACCAATCCTCTATTTCAAAAGACCATGGGGAAGACATCATGTTGGTGAAGTTATGAGTTAAATCAATAGATTGGAAATTGGTTCACTCATAAAAATTTAAAAATAATATAAGAAAAACTAAGTATATTTATATATTTATAAAACTCATGTGGGCAATGTATATTTGATTTGATTAATTTTATTAAACATATATTAATTCATACAAAATATAAAATCAAATAAAGTCGATCTAGAGATATCTAGAAAGTCTATATATGCTCTACTTTTCTTATTGATTTTTTTGTGAATAGAGAAATCGATTTGCAACGCATTGTTTATGTAACTGATAACATGTTCCAATAAAGAAATTGTAAAAAAAATGAATGTCATTTGAGTTATAAAGAAATTGTAAAAGAATGGAGAATTAATTAGAAGTTTCATTAAAAAAAGTTAATTAATACAAGTCTTAAAACGACATTCCTCCATTAAGCAAGTATGTGCTTTCATCTCAAATAAATTTAAACTTGTCAATTAAATCTACCTTTTACTTGAGCCATTAGTGTCCATCCTCTCAATTTAAGAAAATTGTTAGGAAAAAAATTGATATCCAATTATCCATAGTATGTCCACCCATATATAGTGACATGATCATGTAAATATGCACTGTTTTCTTTTTCTCATTTTGTCGTTTTGGTCTAATAACAGTCATTTTCAGCAGTGAGTTTGAATTAAACATCTTATTGTCTCATAATCGCCATGGCCTTCACTTCTACACCCTTCTTTGTATTACTACTCTATATAAATCAATCTTCTTTCCTCTCTTATTTTAAAATAATAATAATATCCTTGTTGAAATCCTCGTGTTCTCAAAAAGCTTTACTTTTTTAGTCATTCTTCTAACACTCACATTATTGACTTCAATTAATTGAGATTAAAAATATTTATAACTCTCACACTTTAGCTTCCTTTCTTTGCTTTTCTTTCTTCAGTTTTCTCTCAGCTTTCAATTTTGAGAAATGGCGTCAGATCTTGATCAGCCTACGGTAAGCTTCTCTCTCTCTCTCTCTCTCTCTTAAAGATTATGAAATACTTGATTTTCACTGTAGTGTATGGATAGTTTGAGAGAATTATCAGTTTCTTTTTTGTTTCTGAGGAAGAAGAAGCTGTAAATTGAAGAGTACTGAACAATTTACAGGTTCAATGAAAGAAATTTGTTTCATTTGGTCAATTTTGTCCTCATGATGATGTTTAATTTGAGTAATTGGTATACTTTTACTATGTGTTTACATGATTCTTCTGTTTGTATTTAATATCCACTTTGTTAAGGTTTTCTTTGCTTGTTGAGGGAGTTTTTGAGCTAATAGGATTGAGAGAATTGAATTTATTGGCTTGCTATGCGTGTCTAGTAAATTCAATTTACTAATGTTGAGCTTGTTTTTGTTTTTTGTATAAGTGATGAGAAACATGACGTAAAAAATAGAAGTAGAATATCTTGAACTCAGACAATTACTAAATGATTTCTTCTTTAAAATATCATCTGATGATGTTAATATTCTAAACTGACTTTATTTTCTTGACATTGTTCATCTTACCGCGATTCAAATGTAAATGCATGAAGATACTACTAGTTATTGATGATTAAACTTTTTTGACCGACCCGATAATAAAGTATTAAACTTTAAACTAATCCAATTACAAACCCTTAATTTCAAATGATAATTATGTCATAAAGCAAGATAATAAATAATATTATCCTCCTCTCATTTTACACTGTTAGGATTGAACATGTAAAAGGAAGGAAAAGCTTGAATTCCTGCAATCAGATGCATGGTCATGCACATATGCCTACAAGCTATTTTCCAATAGGCATAATGATCTGTTTATTTTCACTGCTCATAACATTTGAAATTCACTGACTTTTTTAGAAAAGGAAAATGTCAGGTGAAGTTGGGAGTTCAAGAGAGCCTCTTCTTATTGGGGCTCATAACTCTGAAAATTATTCTATCTATGCTGCAATTCTCCCGTAAGTATTATTCATCAATCCCTTCTCTACACGTTAATATTTTTATATGATATAGATAAGCATAAATGAAGTTTTACTATAAATGACTTCCTGCATATTGTTTTAAAGGAACCTCCTTGTCTGACACGCAGAGAGATTAAACTTTGCACCTTTGAGTACCATAGGTCCCATGTTTATGCTTATTAAGAGTTTTGAATTTGAGTATATCTTTTCCTCCTTTCTTGCCTTTTATCTTTTTTTCTAACTAATAAAGTATTGTCATCCAATAAAAAGGTAAAGAATAGGTTTATTTCATGTTACTATAGTGCCCCTAACATGTTGCTGATAGTAGATTTTTTATTTCCTGCAGTAATACCTAAGTTTTGAAATTCTCAGATTTCTGTTTCCTGCTCTGGGAGGGCTAATATATGGCTATGATATTGGTGCCACATCTTGTGCTACAATTGTCATTGAGGTATACCCTTTTGATGTTGTGTTGCAATTCCAGAGATGAATCAAAGCATGAATTTATAATTCTTGTGTATATATAAAATTCTTGTTTCTTCTTTTTAATTGCTATGGTTATCATCAAATTATCATCATAAACCAAAATTAGTAATTTTGGAATCAAATTTTAGAGTTTTCATTTGGTTGCAATGGCCACACATGAACTTAATTTAGGTGTGTGGGAGTGAGATGATTTATATATACAAGGGGTTTTACTTTTAATTATGTTAATGCTGTCAGAAATTTCTAAAAAATAACTTTTGCAAACATGCAAAAACATTGGGAAACATTTCCTAGTTAAATAATTTCATTCTTCTGTCATAATCTTGATTGTTAGATGGGCATACATCTTTTTTTATATTATCGTTTAGTTCTGATCTTATCTTATTGAGGTGATATGCTGGCATGTGATAACACATTTGTTCATTTTGGGCTGAAGCAGGACAACTATAAAGATCACTCATACTTTTCTAACTGTTTTAAAGTCCTGTTAGGCATGGACATCATATTGCTTAGCATATTATAGTGCTCTTATTAGTTAAGAAGGAAGAGAAAAAATAGTCTATCACGGAAATATCTCCTGAAAAATAGAGAATCTATTTACAAGATTTACTACTACTTTTGTTTTCTAGGTGTGTATTAGATTGGCAAGAAAGTTTATTTGGAAAAAGTTAGTCTTAGGGTTTCTAACTTCCCCCAAGAGTGAAGCCTTTATGAAATCTATATGCCTTTTTGTATTAACTAATCTGGTCTTTTTGGTGTTTGATAGAAAATTGTTCAATGTGTTATTGTTTTGCAATTTAATAGAAATTAGTATGTTTAATGCGTAGAAATACAGCATCTTATTAACTTTTTTTTATTGAACTTAGTACTTGGAATTTTCTCAGAAAACTGATTAATGCTGCTTATATATCAGTTGTTTGCTTTGCTTGGCCTAGTTATTATTTCTCTTTTTTTGCAGTCTGCTACACTGAGTGGAGTATCGTGGTATGATTTGTCTTCTATTGAAATTGGTCTTGTGGTAAGTTTATGTTAGACTCAGAAGATTTTCTTTCTTTCTTTGGTTATAGCAATTTCATTAATTTTTTTATTCTATATTATATTAATATTGTTTCATGGGGATCTTGAAAATGAACTTTGGT
The DNA here is from genome assembly GCA_029929735.1 of Mimosa pudica. Classification (NCBI taxonomy): domain Eukaryota; kingdom Viridiplantae; phylum Streptophyta; class Magnoliopsida; order Fabales; family Fabaceae; genus Mimosa; species Mimosa pudica. Next base: position 11,681,389 of record JAKELP010000030.1, on the reverse strand, counting down.
TTAATTTCAAATCATTCTATGGTTCTTTTTCAGACCAGTGGATCATTATATGGTGCGCTGATTGGCTCTGTGTTGGCCTTCAATATTGCTGACTTCTTAGGTAAATTTTGCCGTCTGTCAACTGCTGTTTTGGATATTTTCATCTCTTGACAAAGGTTGAACGACTGGTAATATTGAAGGAAGAAGAAGGGAGTTGATTGTGGCTGCATTGCTGTATTTTGTTGGAGCTCTTATAGAAGCACTTGCTCCTGACTATGCTGTTTTGGTGATTGGAAGATTTGTATTTGGTCTAGGAATTGGACTGGTATGGTTTGTTTTGGATAGAGATGTTTCTTCATATCTGTTAGTTTGTTCTGATGAGGTAGGAAACCACTTAACATATTTGGAGGTGAGGGTTTCTGTGTACCTCTTGCATGCTTGGAGCCCTTGTGTTGATATACATGCATTGTCACCTTTTCCACTGTAATTTTATCAATTTAAACTATGCCACTGTGTGTGCTTTACTGATTTATGCCCATTGGAGCTATCACATATTGTGTCACTCTTACTATATGTGATCACATCATTTCATCAGTATTTTTGTTCCATTATTGTAGTTATCTGCATCCTTGTTTTGAATATTTTATGGATTTCAGAATATTTACATAGCTGATTTCTTGTATAGATATGAACAAATAGAATAAAATGGGAGATTAATTTCACTGCATTATGATTGAATTGTTAATTATTTGTGGGTAAAATTTTATTAATACAATTTTATAGTTTCTCTCTAAGTTCAAGCAATATAAATGATGTCCAGTTTATCTCTTTCAGGCAATGCATGCTGCTCCTATGTACATTGCGGAGACAGCTCCAACTCCGATACGTGGTCTACTAATCTCAATGAAAGAGTTTTTCATAGTACTTGGGATGGTTGTGAGTTCTTATATTTCCCCCCTTTAACTTGATGGATCTATAAATGAAATGAAAGACAAATTTCTTATGCCTTATACTGTTGCTTTGTTGGGTTGTATTATGGCTTTTGAGCAACAATAATTATTTTTATTTCTGTTCTGACCACACCTACGCTAAACTTGTTTTCATATTTTCTTGTGCAGGCTGGGTATGGAGTAGGTAGCCTTTTGGTAGACACTGTTGCAGGGTGGCGCTATATGTTTGGAATTAGTAGTCCTTTGGCAATAATTATGGGAATTGGAATGTGGTGGCTTCCATCATCTCCTAGATGGATACTATTACGTTGTATACAGGGAAAAGGGAATGCCCAGAGTTTGAAAAATACTGCGATTTCTTGTTTGTGTAGACTTCGGGGTCCAACAATTGGTGATTCAGCTCTTCAGCAAGTGGATGAAATTCTAGCGGAGCTTTCTTATGTCGGTGAAGAAAAAGAAGTTACTCTTGGAGAAATGTTCCAAGGAAAATGCTTGAAAGCCCTTACAATCGGTGTGGGATTGGTCTTGTTTCAACAGGTGTTGTAATTTTGAAGTCAAATAATGTAACTTATTAAAACTGCCAGTGTGTGTATTTTTACAATTTTACTTATGACAGATCACTGGGCAACCAAGTGTGCTCTACTATGCTGCAACGATCCTTGAGGTAGTTTGCTAGTTTTGGTTTGATGAAAATTAGGTTCAACTAGTTAAACCTGAGATGTTAATAAGGTGGAAAGACATTGAAATCCCATATTTCGGTAGAGTGCAGGATTCTCTGCAGCATCAGATGCAACTCGCGTGTCAATTCTCCTTGGTGCATTAAAGGTAGAGGTTATGCTTTCACTATGTGTAAATTGAAATTATGCACAATTGTGTTCTTTCACTTTTATTGGTATTTGGGAAATGCAGATATAGGTTCTACTGAATTCTGTTGTAAAGTGTTTTACTGTGTAGAAATTATAGAAAGGTAAAACGTAATGAAACAATGATGTGTGTGGATCAATTTTCTGAGATATATCAACTTAAATGGCATTCAGCAACATAAAAATCAGCATCTACAAGCATAGAATGAATGGGATGAGATAGGAAAATTCTTTTAGCAATATTTTGTGATATGCTAGCTAAGGTTGTGGTGGCAAGGAAGTGGATACTGAAAAAATGGTAAGGTGCTTGTGTGAAGAATTCCTGAACCATGTGGTGAGGAGGACCAGAGAAAATATGGTAAGGTGCTTGTGTAAAGAACTCCTGAACCCTGTGCTAGCGACTACTTCAACAAAGGTTGATAGAAGTGACAAAAACTACCACTAATAAACCAGTAGGGTACATGCTAAAGTTGAATGCAAGGGATCTATAGAGATTGGCAATTGATTCTGGAGAAAGCTTGAAAACTTCCTATCAGAACGGTGTTCTATACAATTATTAAATATAACTTAAAATTGCCCAAAAGCCACCACCCATTGAAAATATTAAGGCAGAGCCAAAACAGAAAAAAAAATTTAGTAAAGTTTTTCCTTTTTTGCTTTATGTTGCTTTTCTTTTAGCATCTATTTTACATATCTTAACTTGAGCTTCTCATTTTAAAGAGAAGATTATGTGAGGGTGGTCTGAAGTACCTAGGGAAAAGAATGAGAATTTTTAGCTAATATTGAAAACATAAGTTAAATTCACTATTTATCAATTCAACTTACCAGTCACTTTCTCATCAAGAGAAAAGAAAATTAGGAGTGATCCGAAAATGTCTTCACATTGTTTTATTGCTGCACCACAGCACAGAACATTCAAAAACTTTTTTGGCCTTTTCTTTTATTTTACTTCTGCTAAGTCTACGGGCATGCTTTCCTATTTAGTTCATGGTTTCTTTTTAACGGCAACCTCTTGATCTTTGTATGTTGTAGTTGGTCATGACAGGAGTTGCTGTTCTTGTTGTTGATAGAATCGGAAGGAGACCTCTACTCTTTGTAGGAGTTACAGGACTGGTAAGTCAATAGCCCTCTTTAACTGTTGGTTGTTTTTACTTTAGTGGTAATTCTCTCAGAGGCTATCCTTTCATTTTCATGTCAAATCAATAAACCAATTCACTTATCAGTCATGTTTGCATGATTGAAATCAAAATTAACTGACTAATGAAATAAAAATAAACAAATAAAAAATGAATTATAGCAGCAATCTTTAAAATTGAAGAGCTATGTGCCTTGCAGATTGTATCTTTATTCCTTCTGGGTTCATATTACATATTCTTGGATGATGCATCAGCTGTTGCTGTAGTTGGTCTGCTCTTGTACGTGGGCTCTTATCAGGTAAACAAGTTTCCTTTTTTTCCTTTTTTAGTCCAGAATTTTGTGCTTGTAAATGGTTTAGCTGTATTTTCAACAAGATCAATGTTTGTTGTCATAAGTCATAGAGAAGATTTGGACTGCATCTTTCAAAATTATGATTGCTTATTGAATCATCAGATTAATGTGATAAATTTCCTTGTATAAATATTTTGGTGCTGAACAACCCTTGTAATATGAACTAACTGCAGAAACCATAGACAGTTATTAAGAGGAAAATATTCAGTTTTTGTGTCTATGCGTTTTATACATTCAAAGATTTAGAAATCTTAAGTTATTGTTTAATGAAGTATAAACAGCTGAACCTTTGAGAGGCTAGTTTTATCTTGAGATGAGACCTAGTTTAATATAAAATGAACGACGATGTAGTTATGACGAGACAAGAAGTAAAGAGGTGAGGGTGGTTGATCAGCATTGAGGGGATGTTTCGGACTGTGATAGATATAAAAACCAGGAAACAAAACTTCTTCAATTGCTTTTAATGTTTGGATATGAAGATGTAGATGAGAAACTGTTGAAAAACTGAAGTGAATAGAAAATTAAAAGAATTCAGGTTTTTGTTGAAAATATGTGAATTGATGCATCTGTTTAAGGCATCATAATGCATATTGGTCAGATCCTCCCAAAGAACTGCTTCCAAGGTGAGAATTTTTTTGAACAAGAATGAGGAAGGTGACTTGGGAATTGGTATGACTGTATGAATTACCTCCCAAGTATGCGTCCTGGGAAGTTTTGTTCAAGCTTGTTTAAAGTACCCTAGTTTTTGTCCTTTTGGTCATCAGTATTATGAGGGGGAGAGCCCAGTATAACTATGATTCACAAGTTGTTATGTTTACTCTACATATTTGCACTCTAATGTTAGTTAATGGTTGTTTACTACACTGAAGTTGTTAGGCAAGCTTGGATATTATAAGAGGCACTTTATTCTCCATTCTTCTCTCCATCTTTTTTGTTTTGTTTATGACCATAACACACTGATATAAGAAAATCCTTTTGTAGTGCTTGCATAAGATCGCTTAATGTGATTCTTTGTTTATTTTGTAGGTTTCCTTTGGTCCAATCGGATGGCTCATGATATCAGAGGTTTTCCCCTTGCGGCTAAGAGGACGAGGACTAAGTTTAGCAGTACTTGTCAATTTTGGTGCAAATGCCCTTGTGACATTTGCTTTCTCCCCACTGAAGGTGATCAAGACCTTCTATCTCTTTGCCTTTTTAAACATGATTACGATTATGGAAATTATAGAGTTGGCAGACCTGTTTTTTAAATGTATCATGAACAACTTCAGATGATAGAAGATTCTCTCAGAAACTTCTAATCCTAAATTATCATCCTTGTGCATTTAAATGTTTACTGTAATCAATTATCAAGCATAGAGACTCCAAGGCAAAGTTGTGTCAAGTCCAAGTCTGGTCTAATACAATATGGCATTTCAAATTACCTTTAAGGATCTTGTCAACTTTTCAGTGTCCATATTGTCAGTTCCCATAATTGAACCATTATTAGCCTATTATATTTGACATGATTGATAATTTGAGATTTATTTTGTCTGACTAAACTTTTTCTTATCGCAGGCATTGGTAGGCGCAGGAGTTGTGTTCTACATATTTTGCGCAATAGCTGTGGTATCACTTGTATTCATTTACTTTGTTGTGCCAGAAACCAAGGGGCTTACTCTGGAGGAGATTGAGGCCAAATGCCTCTAAAGGCTATCCCTTAATTATCTCTTATGAACGTACAATAACTAGAACATTCTGTGATAAGACTGTGTGTGTGTGTGTGTGTGTGAGAGAGAGAGAGAGAGAGAGACCTACATGCCATATGGGTTGCATTTCTGTCTCTATCTCTTTTGTGGCTCCTCCAGTAATGTGAAGGGCAGTCGTGCTTTTCATGCTGATAGTTAGATAGATATCAGATTATGGTACCTTTAAACCTGTCATGTATCAGAAATATGTTAAATTTAAGAGCTGAGTAATATGTTAAATTTAAGAAACATAGTAGATAAGATATTTATGAAGTTAGATTGCTCTTCATGGTCTGTTACGTATGGGAGGGACCACCCAAATCAATAGACATTATTGTATATGTCTTAAATTGTACATTGTACTGTACTTCCTCTATCCATTTTTGTAATGTTTTAATAGCTTAATAATCTCTTGTGGTACTAAATGTAGGACCTACCTTGTAGGTAAATTTTGATGTAAAATGTAAAACCCATAATCACTTTATCTTGCATATTTATCGTTTTTACTCCAAACAAACTTGCCCAACTTATGAATCTATATATAGTATTCATAAATATTTTAGAAACATCATGTCACTTATGTTATAATTATGGAATTTTCTAGGTTTGTTAATAATTCCCAATGAAATAAAAAATTCTTATAGGAGTATTAAGGATAAGAAGAGTAATGAACATTGTTGCTGTGGATTTTCATCAATTGTTTATTTAGAATGGGATATACACTCCTCATTTAATCGATTGCATAATTCAAGTTTTGAACATTAATTTGAACCATCTAGATTTTACAATTATGATGAGCAAGTTAGTTACGTAGTACTATAGTGTATGTTATTGTGATGAAATTCTCAATGAATTCATCCTTGTGTGAAAGTCTGAAACATCACTCACTCTCTATGGGGAAAATAAAATAAAATCTTTATCAAGACAACTGTTTTCATTAAAGCTTTGATAAAGAAAAATTAGTATTTTTATTTCAAGATGTATTTTCACCATTTTGTAATATTCTTATTGAGTTTTTTATGTGTGAATTATTTGGGATAAATCTCCTTCAACTCAGAACTTTCAATCAATTTCGTTCCTATCCCTAAATTATAGATTGATGGTTTTAGTTTCTCAACTTTGTATCAATTATAACCATTGAATTCTGATTTTTTTAGGTTTTTTAGAGTTTAAAGATCAAGACGAAAATTGATTGAAAGTTTGAAATCAAAATCATTAATTTTAAAATTAAGTGACCAAGGCAAAATTAAACGAAAGTTAAACTGTTTAATAAAGGATTACGATTGCCAATTTTAAAGTTAATGGATATAAAACCAAAATTGACTAAAAATTCAAGGATCAAAAGTTGTAATTGACCCATTTTATTTATTTATCTATTTATTCTTATAATTTATTTATACCCATGTGAAGTCTACTTTAATTTAGTAATGGACTTGCTAGGTTAACACAATTATACAATACAAGCCTAATAACATATAATATAGAAGGGTTAACTGATTAAGACATGGAAAATTACTAAGAGCTCAAAAAATCCGCATAACAGTATGGCATACAAGAAAATGGGGGAGGAAAAAGAATTTTCAATATGTAAAATATAAGTGTCCTTAAATCACATGTAATAATAAGATAGAGTACTTATCATTCAATAATGCTATTAAATATTACGAGTCCCATTAAAGTTTTGTACAATATGATATGAATATCTTCGATGTAGATACCAAACAGATTTAATGTTACATACCATAAAAGGAAAGTGATATGGATAAAGACTTCAGTCTTAATGAAAGCATTCAAAATGTAGTACTCCCTCCGGTCCTAAATATAAGACCTAGATGACTTTTTCTTGGAGATGTTAAGGTTGCAAAATATGTTATTAAATTATGACATATTTGATATATTTTTAGATTTGTCATTAGTTTATAGGTTAAATAAACTAGTTTAATGGAAAAAATTAGGTAAATCAATTTATAATTGACTTATATTTTGCTTTTTTAGGATTTTTCAAAAAAGTAAACTAGGTCTTATATTTAGGACCGGAGGGAGTATTATATATACTATTACATCATTATTATGAGATCTATAAGGACTTGGTCTACAAGAGCCTATTTTGGTGCATATCTTTACTTACAATATAAAGTTGTGCAAATAACACTCATTGTTAGTATTATTTTGGCAAAAGTTTTCTCAAGCCCTTTAACCCCTTACTCTATACAAGATTATAGTTGAATATCTTATTTTTATAAACTGTTTTTTTAAGTAATTTAACCCAAAGGCTATTAGTAAACATACCCAAAAATGCCCAAAAACCATATTTATAATTCTTTTCTGAACCAAGCCATTTACATTTTCAAAAATGAAAGAGAAACTGGTAAAGAAAAGCAATAGTTGATAAATATGATTATTAGATTTCAATTTTAAATATACAATTGACACAAAAAATGCCTATAGGTTCCAGATAATAACCAAATTAGATACAACTAGTCACCTAAACTTCTTTCGATACTAATGACTCTCGATCAATTGAATGAAAGTTAAGAAATAAATACTCACACATATAGGGGTAAAGTGTACGTATTTTTAAACAATAAAGTGTTGGTATAAAAAATTTGAGTTTTAAAGGTTCTTATACACTAACTAACTTTTAAAATAAAGCATTTTGACCACACTATTAGGAAGCACTTACTATTAGTGCTGACGTGACGAGAGTTTATTGGAATATCAGAACCTATTAAAAGTTAATTGTGCTAAATAATCTTTTGTCAATATTTTAGTAGGCCAAATGTACCATTTGTGTGCATGCAATAAATTTTTTTTTCATATGGGAATCTTGATGTAATTTTCTGTTTTTTTAGAGAAAACCAAGTCTAGCAGTAATTTTTATGAAAACTGTCAACTCTTTTTTCAGTAACCTAAGTGCATTAATGAAGCTTATCCTTATCTCACTGAATAATGAATGGAAGCAGCCGACATATACTTGAATCACTTGCCTGCTCTTATTAATAGAGAAATTATTTCTGGGGAAATTATATTGAGGAGTCAAGAAAACAAATTATCACTCTTTCTTGCTATCATGTCCCATAAAATCACCAAGTTGATATTAAATCTGAAAAACCTACACGCAATTTATTTTATTTTTAAAAATATGATTTTACTCTGACTTGTCATTTGTAGTACATTGACAAATCAAGGCACCACCAATAACAACCCAAAATACCTCAATTAACAAGTCAATATGCCACTAATAATAAGTCAAAATCCTATACCTTGTTTTGATCAACACTTCACTTGAAGTTATTTTATATCTTAGAATCAATTATATTACATAAAATCATTTCATGAATGTGCTTACAAGATAACCAAATAAGGTTAGAGAAAGAACTTGAAAACTCTTCTCATCACTTGCATATCAGAACCCATTAGAAGTTAATTGTGTTAAAGAACTTGACGTGATTAACAAAACGTTATAGAACTTTCAAAAGTTACCACAAAATGTGAAGACCTAAAACTGGAAATAGCAATTAATTTTTTCCTCTAAAGGAAAATTCTTAGAAAGACCTTGTAGGTATGATTTAGGTTGAAGATAAATTTTCTCAAAGGTTAATGAAAAGATAACTTTGCGCAATAGGCGTATTGATTAACTCACTTCGCCACTTAAACAGAGATCTCAAGTTTGAGCTCTAGGATTGCAACTTGCCTCTTGGACATCAATTTACCTTTAAGTGGAGGCCTTGGTACAGATTTAGATCAATTTAAAGTCATTGAGTTTCTCATGACATAAGGGTTGACTAAATATACTAGATTAAAACCTCAAAATAAATTAATAAAAAGATGTCTCCTCTTGCTATTTTTACGAGATGGCAATAACAACGAACAATTCAACCCTCAGGTCCCTAATATAATAATGCACACATTTATGTTATGTGAGAAGCAAGAAACTATCGCTTCTTTTTTTAAAAAAAAAAAATACTCCTATACTCCTATTCATTAATATAATATTATTATTCTTATTTCTCCCTTAATAAAGCAAACAGTGAGATGAGTGGAGAAATATATGGAACTTTGAAAATTGGAAAAAATAAGAATAATAATATTATAGTAGAATATAATAAAGGGCAAAAGTGCTGATCTAGTAATTAACTATTTCAATTTGGGCAAAAATAATAAGTGACTGTTTCGCGGTGCATAAATAATATTCAACTTTCTGACCCGGTGCAAAAATGACAAAACCGGTTCTAAATGTTAATTTGTAATTAAGTGGAACCTTAATGATATTATTTTTTAGAATGAAAATACTATTTTGCCCCTCTTAAATTAAAATTTTGATCTTCATCTTCCCCATCCTCCTTCCTCCTCCTCAAATGTAAAGTTATTAACTCTTCATCACCAACGACTCCGCCCGTGGCCTCCAGCCCAGCTTCACCGCCATCCTCCACAAGATGGGTGTCCTCCAGCTCATCTTCAAGATGCTCGTCGAGCTCTTCAAGTCCCAGGATTCCTCCGGCGGAGGCAACACCACCGCGCTCTTCATCCACGACTTCTTGGGGTCAAGACGAAATTGGAGATCTTTCTCTCGCAATCTCCTCGATTCTCTCTCCAATTCCTCTTATTCCTCCATTTATTATTTCTACATCTCCTCTCATTCTACTTTCAACAACCCAATTAGTGTGGAATGGATTCTCTAATTTAATTGTATGTAGATTGTAGGGCAGTGCTACTGGATTTGAGGAATCATGGACAATCAGCAGATAGGAGTATTAATCCTCCTCATACTATGGATACTGCAGCCAAAGATTTGGCTGATTTGGTGAGAGTTGAATGTTGGCCTTGGCCTAAGGTTGTTATTGGTCACTCTATGGGTGGCAAATGGCTCTGCAATTTACTCAGAGTTGTGGTCGAGGTCAATATGGTGATAAATATAATGCTTCTTTGCCAAAACAAGTCTTTCTTTGTCTGCTCATTTAATCATTTGTTTTCATATTTGATTCATTGTTTCCATAGGATATTATTATACACGGGGACTTGTCAAAAAGTAGGAGCAGAGGAAGAAGGAAGAACTATGGGAAGATGAAGAAGGGTTAAATATTTAAATAAGAAGGGCGAAATAGTATTTTCACTCTGAAAAATAATATCATTATAGTTCCACATAATTACAAATTAACATTTAGAACTGGTTTTGTCACTTTTGCACCGGGTCAAAAAGTTCAATATTATTTATGCACCGCGAAACAGTCACTTATTATTTTTGCCCAAACTGAAATACTTAATTACTAGATCAGCGCTTTTGCCCTATAATAAAATACATAGACCAAGAATAACAAACAGCTTATGTGGAAATTTTGGCGTAGACTTGAAAAAGAATATATACTAGCAAAAGAACTATACCTCTTGTGGCAAAAGTGAATGGAGATGATAGTAAGAGCTGAACGGCACATAGAAGAGTGGAGCTATGAGGGAATTTAAATATGTGATAGTTTAAGGTTTCTAATATTGGGCTTCTTTGGGCTTTTTATTTATATTTCCTTATCTTTTAAAAAATACACATCTTATATAAATATATATACTCTAATACACATATCATAAATTTATGTTAAGCACACTCTCCTAATATACAAAACTAATTTACTTTTTTTTTTTTTTTTAGTTATGGATTTGAGAGACACCTCAGCTCAGGTATGAGCTTCTTTAAACGTTTATAAAAACCTTATCACTTCATGAAAATTCATGTGGATACTAAGAAAGAGAGAAACGTAGAGAGAGAAAAAGAGAAAGAGAGAAAGTGCTTGGTTTTTCCATGTCAGAGACTGTTCAGGGGTCACGGAAACAGCCCCCTGACCGGCCATCGGCCGGCAAAGAGGGGCCAGATCTGATTCCGAGTACCAAGGAGGGGCTTGGGGCTTCTTCGTCTCAAAACCTGGGGGGTACGACTGGGGTAGAAGAGACAGCGAACACTGCAGCAAGAAGGAAGATGCCGAGAACTACAGGAGCTTTCACGGGTGAGGTTTCTTTGAAGCCTAGGGTAGAGGAATGGATGAAAGATCATGAAATGGAGCAAGAAAATCAAGGCCCTAAGTCCTACAAAGAAGCGGTGAGACCAAACCCATGTTATGATGAGGAAGGGTATGAATATCCTTATAATGAGGATGACTGGGATGGGAGCCTTTTGACAAGCAATACAGAGGAAATGAAGAAGGGGGTCACCATTTTTGAGACGGAGAACGGGCCACAAATTTCTTTTTCAGAAGAAGAGAGATTGAGGCTAGGTAGGAAATGGCAGTATTCTCTCATTATTAAGCTTCTTGGGAGGAATCTTGGCTATATGCAACTCAATCGAAAGCTTCAAGCCATGTGGGGACAATCTGGACAAGTAGACCTCTCCTTCATAGGAAATGGGTTCATGCTAGCTACGTTCAGGTCTAAGGAGGATTACTTTTATGCACTGGAAGGGGGGCCATGGCTAATCCAAAACCATTACTTGACTGTTCAGACATGGAAGAGCAACTTCAATCCATGGACTGAAAGAATCAAGAAGCTTGCTATATGGGTAAGACTACCAGGTTTGCCAGTTGAGTATTATGATAGAAAATTTTTTTTTAACTTAGGAAATCAGATTGGAACTGCCCTTAAGATTGATGAAATGACGTTGCGCCGTGCTAGAACAATGTTTGCCCGTATGTGCGTTGAAATTGATTTAGAGTCTCCTCTTATCCCCTCATATAATGTTGATGGTAATTCTTTGAGGATTGAGTATGAGGGGCTCCACTTGATTTGTTTTCACTGTGGGAAATTTGGTCATGCCATTGAACAATGCCCTGTTAAAAGAGCTCAAGAAGTAGATAAAGAAAAGGAAAATAGGGGGAATGAAGCTATGCAAGTAGAAATGATAGCCGGTGAGAACGGAGGTCAGGTGCCGCAGAAATATGGGGAATGGATGTTTGTGCAGGATCCAAGAAAGGGGAGAAAAGTATCTCAAAAGGCTACAAAATCAGGGCCAGGACAGGGAAAGATGGGAGAGAACACTGTTAATAAGTCTAGATTTGCTGTATTGGAAGTAGAAGATGACAACCTTGCTGTAGAGGAAGGAAAGAATGAGGTGAGTGATAGGCAAGTCCTAAGAGACTTCTCAAACAAAGGAGAGAGCGATAATGCAAGAAGTTACCGAGGGAAAGGAAAAAATGTAGAAACAAGAGGATTAAATAAAGGGGTAGAGAAAATCTCCAGGGGTCCAAACATAGCAGAAAGTAAAGAAAGGAAGTTTGGTGGTAGAGCAGGAGGAGGTGACAAGGAGGGAGAAGATCTAAAAGGGGAAGGCCAAATTAGAGGAATTGGCCAAGAGTCTGCGCAAGAGGGCGGGAGTAAAAAAAAAGAGAGTAGGCTTGGATTTTTCACAGGAAATGAGGATTGAAGATCAACAAAACAGAGTGAGATTAGGCTCTCTTAGTGATAAGAGTCAGGGTAATAGTGAGACCGAAAAAGTGGATCAAGAAGAGACAGTCATGAACCCCTCTATTGTGAATCTGTCAGATCAAGAAATGGAGGTTGAAATAGACAAACCACCGGATCCAGGAAATGGTACAGAGTTAATGGAAATTAATGATGTGGAGAAGATTCTTGATAATCAAGAAGACCAATGGGAAGATGATGAACTTATTCATCAGTGCAATGGAGTTGAAGGTACTAATACCTTCTAAGCTGAGTAATAGGGTGTTGATCCTTCCATCAATAATTTTTTTTAATGATTATTACATGGAATGCGAGAGGGGCAGCTGGAAAAGATTTCTGGACTGCTGTAAAGGAATTGAAGCGAAGATATAACCCGAAAATCTTTGTGTTAGTTGAGACTAGATGTAGTGGTGAAGTGGCCCAACAAGCCATTAAGAAAATGGGATTCAAAAATCAAGCTTTAGTTGATGCACAAGGGATGTCGGGAGGCATTTGGTTGATGTGGAATGATGACTCCATTCAGATCAAGGTTCTGAAAAAGCACAAACAGTTCCTTCATTGTGAGATTATGGGTGTATCAAGGTTCCCGTGGTATTTTACTGCAGTGTATGCTAGTCCCAGAGCTCAAGAAAGGCAAGAATTTTGGGCAGAAATGGAACAACTAGCAGTACAAGTGCGAGGGTCTTGTTACTTTCAGGAGATTTCAATGATATCAAAAATAGAAATGAACAAAGGGGAGGGGGAGAAATTAATGAGAACAAATGCAAGAAATTCTGTGAAAACATAGAAAAATGCAGGCTTATTGATTTAGGTACAGAAGGTCCCCGATATACTTGGAGAGGGCCGAGAGTAAAGTTAGCAAGCAGATTGTACAAAAAACTGGATCGAGCATTGGCTAATGTAGAGTGGAAGATGAAATTTGGAGAAGCTAAAGTCAAAGTGGGACTGAGATCACAATCTGACCATCACCCACTATTAATCCATTTGAATACTAGTAACAAAGATAGGGGCGAAAGGCCATTCAGATTTGAAGCTGCCTGGCTCACCCATGCGACCTTTAAAGAGTTTGTAGCTAGTAAATGGACAAACACAGAAGAGGTTTGGAAGACCTTGAATAAAATGGAGGAGGAATTAAAACACTGGAATGTTCATACTTTTGGCCATATAAATCAGAGGAAAAAGGAATTGACAAGGAGAATTGATGGTGCTCAAAGGGCTCTGCAAGAGGCATACAACCCCCACCTTGAAGAGCTTGAAGCTTCCCTACAAGAAGAATTACGAGAGGTATTGATGCAGGAGGAGATTTTATGGTATCAAAAAGCTAGAACAAAATGGTTGAATGATGGTGATAGGAACACTTCCTATTATCACATGAAAACCAAGATCAAGAGAAGCCGGTGCAAAGTGACGTCCCTTAGGAATGAAAATAATGAATGGATTGATGGTAGGATTGAAGTAGGACAGCTTGTCAATGACTACTTTCAACGTCTCTTTCACGAGGAAAATGAGGACAGGAGATGGACCCACACTTATCATAATTGGCCAGAAATTGAAGCTGACTCTTGGAGAATGCTAGATGTCCCACTCACCAATGAGGAAATCAAGATTGCTATGTTCTCTATAGGAGGTTTGAAGGCTCCTGGAGAAGATGGGTTTCAGGCAATTTTCTTTCAAAAGTGCTGGGAGACGGTTGGTGAGTCTGTTTGTCGGTCATTACGACAGGTTTGGGAACAACCAAATCAACTCTCAGAAATCAACAAGACTCTGATCACGCTGATTCCTAAGATTGAGAACCCTGAGAAAGTAAAACAATTTCGGCCCATATCACTTTGTAATGTGGTGTATAAATGTGTCTCAAAGATAATTGTGAGTAGGTTGAAGAATTTAATGACAAAGTTGGTCTCCCCGTACCAAGTTAGTTTTGTCCCGGGAAGGAATATTCAAGAGAATATTATTATAGTGAATGAGATGATTCATTCGATGAGGAGAAAATGTGGTAAAAAGGGTTATATGGCCATAAAGGTTGATCTTGAAAAAGCTTATGACCGCATTAGTTGGAACTATATGAAGAAGGTGTTGGAGGAACTTAGCTGCCCACATGAAATGGCAGAAAGAATTATGAAGTGTATCAACACGACCTCTACTAGCATTTTATGGCATGGAGACAAAATGGACCCCTTTCGACCCTCTAGGGGACTGCGACAAGGAGACCCCCTTTCCCCCTACCTATTCGTACTTGGCATGGAAAAACTAACTCACTTGATCCTTGATAGTGTGAGAGAGAGAAAATGGAGAGGATTGAGAGCAGGTCAAAGAGGACCTTTTATCACTCACATGATGTTTGCTGATGACCTTGTTTTATTTGCAGAAGCTAACCAAACAAATATGAATGCTATTCTTAATTGTTTGCAGGTTTTCGGAGAAATGTCGGGCCACAAAGCAAGTGAGGAAAAAACCGTGATTTATTTCTCACCTAATGTTGCAGGAAGAACGCGTAGAGACCTCTGCCGGATGAGTAACTTCAAACAAGTGGAGGAGCTGGGTCAATACTTAGGAGCCAATATCAGGTTTCCTAAAAAAGGAAGAGACAAGTATAAAAATGTGGTGGAGAGGCTGAGAAAGTGCTTGCAAGGATGGAAAGCTTCGAGTCTGTCCCTTGCAGGTAGGATATCATTGGTCAAATCAGTCACAAGTGCGATGGTGATGTACCCAATGCAACATGATAAATTGCCCCAAGGAATTATTGACGAGATTGAGAGGTTACAAAGGAACTTTCTGTGGGGGGAAGAAGAAGGTAAAAGAGTCTGGCACCCAATAGCATGGGAAAAACTTTGTAGCCCAAAAGAGCAAGGGGGGGTCGGTATTAAGTCTCTTAAGATCATGAATGAAGCTTTCTTGCTTAAGTTGCTTTGGAGACTTCATACAAACCCTTCTGATCTATGGGCTAGAGTTCTAGTTGGAAAATATGGTAGAAATTGGGTTGAAGGCAGCCAACTAATTGCGAAAGATTCTGATTCTCGTTTATGGAAAGAACTAGCCAAGCTCTGGAGTAGTTTTATGCAGAAGATACAGCGAGTAGCGGGCCCTAATTCAGGGAGTGAACTCATATGGAAAGCCACAAGTCATGGTGAGTTTACAACAGCTAGTGCATATACAGAACTACAGGGTGTGACTGAATGCCCATACAGAACTACATGGATAAGGATTTGGAAGTTGAAAGTTCCTGAGAGAGTTAGGGTGTTTGCTTGGAGATGTGCACATAGAAAATTGCCCACTAATTCACTAACTCACAAGTGGAGTGGAGGGTCTGGAGTATGTTCTATTTGTAACAGACAGGAGGAGGACATATTACATGCCTTAAGGGATTGTCCAAGCGCAAATTCTTTATGGAGGAAAATGATCATACCAGCTAGAAGGGCAGAGTTCTTTGGCACAAATTGGTGTGAATGGTTCCAACAAAATCTGTCAAAACACTCTTCAAGTTGTGATGAGGAGATGTGGCCTGAAACTTTTGTAACAGGATGCTATATGATATGGTGGTGGAGAAATTTAAAGAGGAAAAATCCAGATTTTGAACTTCCTTCTCATGGGGATAAAAGTATTAGACAGAGGGTGGCAAATTATTTTCAACGGTGGGACATGGAGGTATGTAATACAATCAGAGGTGTTGTTACAGGAACCTCATGGAAACCTCCACAAATGGGCTGGTGCAAGTTAAATGCAGATGGAATGACATCCAGTCTTGGGTGGGGTGGCTGTGGGGGAGTAATTAGAGGGGATGAAGGAGGATGGATTCAAGGTTTCACCATGAAACTCAACACTAGCAATGCTCATGAAGCTGAAGCTTGGGGAATTCTTAAAGGATTACAACTTTGTTGGAACATGGGGATTAGAAAGTTAGAAGTAGAGTCTGATGCAAAAAATATAGTTCAGCTGTTTGCAGGAAAACAACCAAGAAGAGCACTGCTTGAACCTTGGGCAAGCATATGGTTAATGAGAAATCTGAATTGGCAACTCAAGTTTTGCCATATTTTGAGAGAAGGTAACAAGAGTGCGGATGCAATTACTGCACTATGCTGGAAGCTGCAGCAGGAAGAAGTGATCTGGGACACACCACCTGTGGAGATAGAACAAGTATTACAAGAAGACTCATGTGAACTTGAGGAAGCTCGCATACAGTGGGCTAGTGTGTAATGGGCGTTGCCCCTTTTCTTTACCTAAAAAAAAAAAAAACTAATTTACTTTTTTTTTTAACCCAAACGTATTACTTCTTTAGAACCTATCTTAATATGATTTTTTTTAAAATGTTACAAATACAATAGTTTATAAATGTTCAAAATATGAGATGTTACCATATGCATCCTCTACTCAATGGTAGATGAGGATCAATTGTGATTTCTTTTGATTAGGATTAAATGGTGATTTGAACTGATTATATGCTTGCTGATTTGGACAGAGAGATGTTGAGTTATTTTCGGTAATTGATTGTATGAGATGCCATAATCATGTTCAACTTTTTTTTTGTTTGATTTTCTTTTTTGTAAACCCCATTCAGAACTTTTTTATAGTGTGAACACTCCAATTGTTGAAACCCACATTTTCAGGGGTATATTGATGATTAACGAAATAATTTCGTTTCTTCTCAATATATGAAGATAAAAATTGAGAAAATAAAACAAATATCGACATTATTAATGATTTTTTTATACAAATCGACATTATTAATGATAATACGCACCCAAAATGGAAAATTGGAAGGGTGATAGTCCGGGTAACATGGGATAAATAGTGTGGCGACATTTGTGGCAATTAAAAGGGTGATATTCTTTGAATGCATGATCACTAGAGTTCACAATAATCAGACATAGCTTAAGGAAAAATAAGAGTGAGAGGGGAACAATAATCAAGTGACAAAATTGTATAGAAAGAAGACAAAAATCAATGGCCTGTTTGTTAGAAGGGAACTGATTCCAATGGAAGTGGAAGTGAGGGTGGAATTGATTTTTAAAGTTTGTTTGTTAGGATGGAGATAAACATGGAACTTATTGATATAAATAATATGAGATATAATTAAATAAAGGGCAATGACCCTATTTTATACCCAAAGTAACCAACCACCTTGGACCATCCACCACGATAAACTAACAGGTGGTACAATATTATACCTAAAGTAACCAAAGTGGTCCAAAAATACCCTCAACTGACGGTCTCCAACGGTCAAACGTTGAAGACCGTCGGTTGAGGGTATTTTTGGACCATTTTGGTTACTTTGGGTGTAATATTGTACCACCTGTTAGTTTATGGTGGCGGGTGGCCCAGGGTGGTTACTTTAGGTGTAAAATAGGGTCAATTCCCTTTAATCACACATAAAATATGTAGCAAAAAAATGTTAAATCTAGTCCTTTAATATTCTTTCTTAACTTAATTGACAAAAAGTATAATGGGTGATAAACCCATAATTTAACATCATTAATTTAGGTTAATTTGAATTAATTATAACATATTTATATTATTTCATCAAAAAAACTATATTTATATTATTAGTCAATATCAAGATATAATTTATATTTGAATTAATTTTGATAAATTTGAATATATTTTTTATACACATAAAATTGAATATATTTTGTTTAGACATCGTGCGATTAAATTAATATGTATATATTTAGGCATCTAGCATATTATATAATTCTTGTAGACATTTTTTTGAACTGAATAATTCTTGTAGAAATGGGTGAGAAGATAGGAATCCAATAAAGCAGTTGAATATTAAAAATTGAAGATAAAATGCCATTAAAAACACACACTTACCCCGCCCTCACAAAACACATCATTTGATTCCCAGTCCACCCTCTTCAATCTCAAGTTGTTAAGGGCATTTGAATCTTTTCTCACAAATTTGTTAACGTGTATTAGGTACTTATGACCCAATTTGTCCTTTTTACAATTTAGCAACTTCAAATGTTCTTTTATCAATTGGGAAGACTTTATTTGTCTTTTTCCCTATTTTTTATCTCAAAACTAATTTACTTTTCTAATAAACTAGTAAGATATAATTTAATCATGAGCAATAGTCCTATTTTATACCCAAAGTAACCCCCCTGGACCACCCATAACCATAAACTAACAGGTGGTACAATATTACACCCAAAGTAACCAAAATGGTCCAAAAATACCCTCAAATGACGGTCTACAACGTTTGACCGTTGGAGACCATCGGTTGAGGGTATATTTGGACCACTTTGGTTACTTTGGGTATAATATTTTACCACCTGTTAGTTTATGGTGGTGGAGGATCTAAGGTGGTTACTTTGGGTATAAAATAGGGCCATTGCCCTAAAATAAATAGAAGATGTATCAAAAAGACTGTTTTGACCCTAATAATATTTTAGGGTGGAATTGGTTTTCTTGTTTGTTATTCTAGATTATTTTTTTAATATATATTCAATATATTTTGATATTTTGGGATTCTACTTAATTAAAATAATATTTATCACTAAAAAATTGTAGCTAAAATCATCTCAAGCATTTTATTACTTAATTTGTTTATATATTTTCAGATAATTCTTATTCTTACTACCCTAATTCAGTTTATACTGATTTTATTATATTGTTATTTGACTAATACTCAAGTCACCACATAGGATACCATGAATCGAAGTTTAAGATAACCTTTGAACGATTTACAAACTCAAAACCCCAGGATTAAATCGGACATTTAATATAACCTTTGAACGATTTGCAAACTCAAAACCCCAAGATTAAATTGGACCTTTGAGATAACCTTTAAATGATTTGCAAACCAAAAACCCCAAGATTAAATCGGATCTTAAACCTCGCACTAATCGGACATATAAAAGAGAGATAGAAAAGATGGGTAATGATTGTTTGAAATCAAGGTTTGATAGAAGAAGAGAAAAAGAGGAAGTTTGATCTCCGGACAATCAATCTAATCTCTCTTGTTCTTGTTCTTGAGCTGTTTGTAAGGTGAATTTGCTTTTCCGTGAAAAGATGATCGTTTCTTTTTTTTTTGACAGAAGGGAGATGTTCGTTTGTTTTTATTATTGACATGTTTTATTGTATAGATTTGGGGAAGGGTAAAAAGGTAGATTAAATTAATTATTTGGGATAAAATTGTCTAACAAGTTTCACTTCTTGAGAACTCAATGAGTTCTCAGTATTAATTAGGGAAATGAGTTACACTGATTTTGGAGAATTAATAATTTCATGGAAGTGAGATCCAATATAACAAACAGTCTTATTTTAAGTTCTCACCTCACCAGTTCCACTTCCAGGGCTTCAATTCCCTCCTAACAAATGGGGCGCAAGTTTAATCAGTTCATGAAAGAATAATTCTTTTGAGTATAAGAGCCGAATTACATTTATGGAACATGACTATTCATGTGTAGATATCATTCTTCATATTTAGGGTTTAAACACCCAAATGGTTTTCTCACAAGGAAAATAATACATCAAATGACTTATGCATATGTCCAAAATCAACTTTGCTAATAATGTTGGACCCCATTTGGGCTTAATGGGCCAATGTCCTTTAAAGCAGCCCAAACAGGGTTACAGGAGGGCCTAGAGTTAAAAAATAATGGGTAGAACTCAAATAAAGCTGAGTTAACAAGACGCCCACGAGAATCGGCCTAGTCGCTCTCAAAACCTGGAGCACGTACAACGTCCGCCTTCCACAACCGACACCTATATTTTCGCAACGGTTAGAAGGACGTCCAAGCTATAAAAGAGACCAAAAGTAACTAGAAGCCAGGAGCAATCCACTAACACCAGTCTTCCACTTTCTCTCTGTCTCTTCGCCATCTTCTATCATTTCATCTTCCAAGCTTGTAATCTCAAGTTCGAATTCATCATACTTGTAATCAGGTCATCGAAGCTTAACTTGTACCACTGTTGTCGGTGACCCATTCTTTATACTCAAATATCAATATCAATAAGATTCATATTTATTCGTTTATTTTCATATGGTTAACATTTAACGAAAATCTATTTATCCCTTTGATTTTAATTTTAATATAATAAATAGATAGATAGATATTCACCACTCCTTGTATACACATCCTAAGGCACATTCTCACTCCCACAATTTTCATTCATGGGCTCAACGTGAAATATATCCCCATGGGAATCTAATATGAGTTTTTTAAAGTTCAAATAATATTGAGTTTGCATGACAAAGTACATTGGGAAAATTAATTTGTAGTCCCTCACAAGGGACTTAATAGTAGAAAAGTCCCATAAACTCCACATATTAAAGTAGGATCCCTAGGACCCTTACTTTAATATACGTCAAATACAGAAAGACCATATTGCACATCCCTATGATAAGGTCATGGGTAGGGAGTGATGATGTCATGCACGTGTATCATATGATCATAGGCAACTCTAATAAGGTCATGACCCACCCTGTGACAAGTTAATGGGAAAACATTGACGAGGTCATGGGCAGGAATGACAAGGTCATATGCACGATAACAAGTTCATGGGCAGGGAAGAAGAGGCAATGTAGTCTTTTTGTATTTGAAGTATATTAAAGTATGGTCTCTAGGGACCTACTTTAATATGTGGAGTTTATGAGACTTTTCTACTATTAAGTCCGTTGTGAGGGACTACAAAATAATTTTCCCATGAACTTTTTAGACCTTGTCTCCACACCTTTTTTCTTCATCTTGGGCATAATAGGTCCTTTATTCTTTTTCTCAAACCTTTTGGGCTTCTCCTCATTCTTCCTACTCGAGCCCATTACAACCCACTCCGTATTCTTTTTTTTTCGGCCTATAACCCACTTCGTATTCTCACTTAAAACATCTTCTAAAATTTTAATGTTTTTTCCAGCAGATCCCACCTTTTTCTCCTTCAAATCAGTTTTAATGGATCCCACCAATCTCTCCACTCCCTTCCTAATTTCTCCTAATTTCATGCATTGACTTATTCCTTTCAGTTAAAAAAAGACTCACTCCTTGATTGCTCCTCCTTATTCTCCAATCCTTATTCCACCTCCTAAAATATCGGTGCAATCAAGGCGTCAACTTTGTGGAAAAAATAAAAAAGTATCACTACATGTTGTAATATAAAAAAGCATCACTTTTCGTTAAAAAACAAATAAAAAAGCATCACTTTTCGTTCAAAAAAAATAAAAAAGCATCACTTTTCGTTCAAAAAAATAAAAAAGCATCACTACATGTTGTAATAAAAAAAACGTATCACTATTATCAAAAAAAAAAAGTATCACTACATGGCGTCAACTTTGTGGAAAAAAAAATTTAACAGATTAAAAAATTTGTAGATTTTTATGTTGATCAGAAAAAGCAAAAAAAAAAATTGAAGATTTTTTTTATTAGAGAAAAAAAAGTTGTAGATTAACTAACTGTAGTTACATTGCAAAGAAAGTAAACTAGGCGTTTAAATCAAAGTGTATTACTTAATGAAATATTCCGAGCAAAATTATTTAATGAAATAAAATCATTATATTATAAATTATAAATTATAAATTATAAAATGGAATTTCCCCGATGGTTATCAACTAGAAAGCATAGATTTAGGCTTTCCGGTAAAATATGAAGATTAAAAATTCATCCTACATAATTGATAAAAAAATTATAAAAAGGACGGAGCATTTGAGAAAGGAAATACACTGTAGTAGACGCAAAGGAAGGTACTATTTCCTTTCGTTTCTCTTTTTTTTATAGGATTATTCTTTAACCTTTAATCATACATCGATGGCTCGGCATGGGATTTGTTTTTCCGATTTCCGACTACCCTCTACTTTTTCTTTAGGATTTAAACTCTTGATAATATGTTAAGTACTGTTTTGTGTTTTTACGGATCTTGCTTGATGAGCGCCTTTTTGTGATTATTGCTTTTTCCCAGCATGTGTTCATTGTTATGTTGTATTGATGATTTTTTTGATCAAGGGCATTCTTATGTTGGGTCTTGTTAAATGTGATAGACTTAAACCACATTATATACCTTTAATCTATGTTCAAATATTGGATGTCTCTTGCTGAATCTTCATAGTTTTTTTCCTTTCATTCCTACAATTGAATGATGACTTCAAGTCACGTTGAATTTTTGGATAAGGGCATATATATTTTAAGTATTGCCAATCCATAACAAACCTTATGATGTGGTACAACTAATCCATATGTACCTTTTATTCACCTCTAATACTTTTAAGTTGCACTTAAGTTTCTCAAACATGTATGATAAATAATGATTTATTAACCCATATTCTTTTGAAATTATTAGGTGTATACTAACATACAACATTTTTATATTCTTAGATTATCTTCTTCATTCTCTCTTGCTAAACAACTATTGGATATATACATGGAACCAATAAAGATATGGGCTCCATCTGACTTAAGTACTAGCCGTGGTAGAGAATATAGACTTATGCAAAGAATGGAAGTATTTATTAGGGAGCTTGGCAACTCTCGTTTATATCAAGATTTTCGACACTTGCTGCAAGTTTCATCAATTTCTGAACATTTACGGAAGGTTTTGGGTGCACACTCAAAAATGCAAATGGTAGCGTATGGTATTGGTAATTTTGAATTGTATAATCGATCTGCATTACAGCTTAGTCTTGCAATATTGATGCAAAGAGACCTAAGATGGATTGGATTCCTACAAGTGTTTGATCCAATTCTTTCCGCGGTTGAATGTCGAGTTTTGGAAGCACTTGGCTGCTCTGTTATAAATTTCAATGAAAATGGAATGAAGAGAGCATTAGAGCCAACATTATTCTACATGCCATATTGTCCTTTTGATTTATATCACAACGTATTGCTCGTAAATTGGAATCCTGATTTGTTAAGCAATATTGTCATATTTGGAAATAGTGTTCTCAAACATTTAAGATTCACAAATGTGTTCGTAATGAAGAATCGAAATCCTCGTATAAATTTTTTCGAAGATTTTAGTTGGATATTCTTCAACGTTGAGCTACAATACAAGAATACTTTGCCCTACGATAGATTCATCTTCTCAGAAAAAAGGGAAATAGATTTACAGGTTTATTCTTGGACAAAATTAAGATTGGAGGAAAAAATAGAAAATTTCATCGACAATTTAGAGAGCTCTCAGTTATATTATAATCTTCAAGACAAACTACAAACTCCATCCATTTTGCAGCATTTGGATAACATGATGATGAGATCAAAATCCAAGTTAAAGATAGTAGT
Organism: Mimosa pudica; assembly: GCA_029929735.1. Lineage (NCBI taxonomy): Eukaryota > Viridiplantae > Streptophyta > Magnoliopsida > Fabales > Fabaceae > Mimosa > Mimosa pudica. Next base: position 11,657,738 of record JAKELP010000030.1, on the reverse strand, counting down.
TTGTGATATTGGGAGCATTGAATCTTCACAGCAGTCAAGAACACGGCTTAGCCTGGTAATATTCATGAAAAAACATTTCGAATGGATTGGAGACATACAAGTGTTTGAAAGATTTCTCTCTGCAACCGAGCGCCAAGTTTTAAAATATTTCGGGTGTACGATTTTGTCCTTTGATGAGTATAGAAGATCATGGCAGGCTTTAAAGCCAACTATATTCTTCATGCCTAGTTCTTCTGAAGAATTGCAAGGCAAATTGTTAGAAGTTAATTGGACATCTGATCTTTTAAGTAATATTATTTTCTTTGGACAATCTCTAAAAAATGAATATGGACCAAGCATATTTTCACGTATGGATTTTGATCACTCAACGAGGTATAGTGATGCTATTGAATGCTTTACAAAGGATGTTAGCATCAAAATCCTTCCTGATGACATTTGCACTAGAACTTTATTAGAAGAATGGAGTGAATGGGAGGAGGACTTTCTCGTATCTCTTTATATTGCTTTCGACCATTCAATAAACTGGCAATTTTTCGGCCATGTCACAGAAGTAGAATTGCAATTTATGAATTATTTCTTACAAAAGAGATGTCATGTAACCTTATCTGGATAAGTATTAGAAATGATTCAACTTTTTTACTTTTAGCTAGGCAATGATTATATCAATATTGTTTTGTGATAAATCTGTAATCTGAATATTTTTTTATTTTAATTTCTTTGTGATTTAGACTGAGGGCATATTACTAACTCGTTTGGTATGTTGAGAATGTTGATTTAGGATGTTGTTAACCTTTACAACAGATTTTGCTATGCCTTATTAACATTTAGGGTTAATAAGCAAATATGTCTTTGAAGTATAGTAAAAGGTGCAGATTTCCCCTAACATATTTTTGATGCAATTTTAACCTAAAATTCCGTGCAATTTTACCCTCCGTTAGTCTATTAGGATAATATCGTCTATTTTTTTATCCATGTGGCATATAAGCTGCCACTATGGATGCCACATAATAAAGTGTAAAAAAACAAAAAAAAGATTGAAATAAGCCAGGAAAAAAAGAAAAGGAAAACGAAAACCAGTATGAAGGCTTCAAAACAAAATAAGAGAACGAGAGAAAGAAACAAACGAAGGGTTCAGCAAAATCACGAAGGGACGTTGGCAGAATTGAAATCACAGCAAAATCTGTACATATAGTATAGTGTTGATTTTACCCACTTTTTTGTTATTGGAAGATGAATAAAAAATGATGTGTTGCTGTATGGGGTTATTGAAATATGGGGTTATTTACACACAGTATGTTTGTGAACACATGGGGTCATTCTTGTTAATATTGTATGCCCAGTAGAGTAGATTTAGTATTGCTGATACAAGACTGATATATTTATTCTGATACACTTATAATATTGCTGGCATGGAAGGCTTTCTTTGTTTTTGCCAGGACATGGAAGGCTTTCTAACTCAAGATAACGAGTTGATTTGAAAATATGTATTATAATATTAACTTAAATTTGTTCGTAGTTGATTTTGTGTATTTAACAACTCTTGATTACAAACACAATAACTTTTGATTCAGAGGCTTCATATTCTCTGTGACTTCATGATTGCTTTGCTGCATTAGCATGGTTCACCAAGCCTTCCATGACATACTGCATATTTTCAAAACTTAATAATTCAGATTTAGTATTGCTGCAGCAAAAGTTCAGGTGTATGTATATTTAGCAAAAATGCATGTGTATGTATATTTGCAGCAAAAATTAAGGTGTATGTATATTCTAAAACTTAATAAGAGTAGCAAAAATTTCTTTCACATTTCCTTTCAGATTGACACAAGCATTCAGATTTAGGTGTATATGCATCATAGGTCTATATTTGTATGTATATTTAGATGTATGTATAGGTCTATATGAGATTTAAATATGTTCTGCATTAGCATGTGGGTTTTTGCTGTATTAATCTGTTGTTTATCAATTCTGTAGCAGTATTAATTAATCTGATTTCCTTTCAGAAGCATGAAAGAGAAGCAAAAATTACTTATGTGTATATGCATCTATGTAACTGGCACGCAATAGTATTAATTAATCTGTTGTTTATATGTGTATACTATTGTTTGGCAGTGACCAATAGCAGACGACCCCAATCAAGCTCGAGGCCTTAAGCTACAATACGCGGCATCCATCTACCCATGATGTGACTGACACGCAGCAATCTCAAGTGAGAAATGGGCAAGTTGAGCAATAACCATGTGGAAGGGCGAGACAACAATAATAACTTCCCAACTAATAGCACATAGGAATACGATGGTGGCTGCTAGGAAGTCATCTGCTGATCTGTTCAGCCAACTATGATTAATTTGTTGTTGATGGTCATTATGAATCCTATGATAATTTTGTTGTTCCTGATATTTAGTTGGCTGATATTTTGTGCCAAAAGCCACACACTACCAAACATTGTAATAGAGGCCAAGGAAGTTCATGTCTTACTACTTAATGAAAATGAAAATTTAGACCATTCCTAAGTCCCTAGAATTTTATCCTGATTTTACACCCAGTTTTTTATTCTTTAATTATTTCTTGTGAATTATGTCTAAGTTATATATGTTCTGTTCTTTTTATAGGATTTGTTCATCCGTCTGGGTTTATTGATCTTCATAAGCAACTTTTAAAAAGGTCTTAACATAAGTTCCTATATACAATGATGGAGACTTCTACAATGGCTTCTCCTCTGTGTACATGGCTTGTTGCAGCCTGCATATCTTCAACTTATAACAAAGATTACTACTCAAGGAGAATTTGTATGTTTAGTTCTTCAGAGAGGAGCTTTTCAAGAGGCAAGGGAGGCCGGAGAATCCAATTGGCAGGACAAGACCTCAAGAGAGAAGCTTTTGCTATCCAGTTGGCAACAGAGTTGGCTTCACGCGGAATCCAAGAGAAAGAATGGTTCCTAATAAAAGATAATGCAGAGCGAATGTTGTCAATGATAACATCACACATCCAGTCAGGAGTACAACCCGAAGAGGAGAGATAGTTCGCAAGGATTTTTGAATCAGTTTCAAAAACAATGTTATGTAGTTCATTCTCCTTGGCAAAAAGAACTGCAGCCTTTAAAGCAAGACATTCTGCTTGAAGGCATGAGGAGGCAGAGACAAGTTGAGTTTGACCATCTAGCATCCATCGGGAGGAATCGCGAATGATGAAAGAAATGGCTGTTTCTTATGACTCTTCTTTAAAAGCCGCATCGGAGTTGATTTTCAATTGATCCAGGTCAGGAGGTTTCCATTTCTTCATGTTTGTGGAGAAATTAGAGGGAATTCCTGAAATGATGGAAGACTTAGAATATGAAGTGCTTTTATTACTTGATTTTACTCAATGTTTATAATATGTACAATTGTACTGTTGCCTTTGTTCTTATCAATTGGTATGCAGAATTTTTTTAGAGCAAATATTGCCATTAAACTAACCAATGCTCATAACTTTTTACCTGATTTAATAAATATGATCCATCTTTACTATTATGAGAGCAAATTTGTTTATAATTATTTTTCATATACTCCATTCGTCAAGTAGTACGTGTACACAAAGTTGTGCATTAACCCTTTTTGATCCAACAATGTCTTAATTCTAGTTTTTTTCTTTGACCTTTACAAGGGATCATTTACCCATGTGGTTAATTTCTGACCTTTACAAGGCATCATTTATCCATGAATGAAGGGGAAACAATCTCCGGGCAGACCTATGACAAATTGCATGTTTTAATAAGTAGTCAAAGAAATAACATTCATAATGGGTCTTCATTGCAAGCATTTGTCATGATGACTATGTCATCTTCATTACACCATTTCTCTTGATGACTATGTCATCTTCATTATAAGATTTTCCAAAAGGCTTAATCAAAATTATCCAACAAAGGCTTAACTAAGTTAAACTAACCAAAGCATTCCTCTTAAACTAACTAAAACTAACCAAAGACATCCCTCAAACTAAGTCCAAACACAACAACACCTTCAAAGGCTAAACCCAAAAGTATCCTTCTCCTTTTCAGTGCTCATTTACCGACCATCCAGTAACCCAAAACAATCAGCACTATCACAACAAACAACATTCTTGTATGACTTTTCTTCATGTCCAGCAAAAGGCTGGTACAGAGAAAAGAGAAAAGAACTAGAGAGAAAAAGAACTGATTTCATTCACACCAAGAGCAACGGTTACAACAGTATATATGCACAAGAGTGTATGCTGGCATCAGCAACTTACTAACTGAATGCTGATGTCAGCAACTACTAACTAACTGTCATAGAACTAACCATTCCAGTACTATTACAATAATGCCCTTACTAACATGTGACTACTATTAACGAGTTCATTGTCACAACCTCCATTATTGAACCTTCTGCGCCTAAGTTCATCGTCATTCAACCTGTGAATACATCATATAGCCAAATCAAGAAGATTAATGCATGATTTCTAGAAACCAAAGATTAATTACTCACAAAACCATACGTATAATGGCATACTGGAAGAACAAGCATTTTAATATATTGAATCCCTCTCTGTAGAAAAAACTCCAGCAAGCAATTTAATGTTTATCCTAAAATTGAACCAAATAACCCAAATTAAACTCAAAAAGCAAGGAATAAAGAGAGTTGTTTTTTAAAACATGAGAAATCACATGAATCAGATGGTTCATATCACAAAAGAATGACCTTTGCATAATGGTCCAACCAGAACTTGATTGCCACCCAAATCAAAAGACCTAAACTTGATCTTCCCAATGCTCAATTCCTCTGACATTTAAGGCACTCATCCTTATTGATTTAGTTTTCTTTTTTTTCTTTCTAGATATTTAAGTTTTATTTTTGTTTTTTTACACTTAATTATGTGTCATCCATGTAAGGGGACACACTGCCAACTTATATGCCACATGGATAAAAAGATAACAGTGTTATCCTAATAAGCTAAAATTGCACAAGATTTTTATTTCCGGGTCAAAATTGCATTAAAAAATATGTCAAAAGGAAATTTTGCATCTTTTCCTATACTTCAGGGGCAGATTTATATATTAACCCTAACATTTATATCAGTCTTTTGCTATGCCTTATCAACATTTATATTGCTTTCAAAGTTTATTTTTATGCCACGTGTGTGCGCGGCAATTTCTTGGGCTTGTGTGTAATTTATCTTTACATGATTTGTATATGCACATATTTTTTTACGGATTTTTACATATCATGGTTTACTTTTGTTATAAATTTTAAAACAATTTCTTTTAGGTTCACACTAGTGATTCCCCTTTGCAATGCACGAAAAGTAATTACTAAAACTATATAAAAAAGTAATTACTAAAAAAAATTATTTGAAATCTATTACATAAAATCTCATGGCGACATTCCTTTTGGACCACTTGGCAAAATATGATTAAATCATATGGATACCTTATTATTTAAAATTAACAAAAGATAATTCAAACAAAAATATTATCCTTTTTATCCGAATTCTTTCTTGATCCAACAATTCTAACAATTTTTCCAGAACAAAAGAGAGATCAAATTACATGGTACAAAACACATTCTGAGCAAGACAGAGATCGGAAAACTAGATTGAAACAGATCTTAGTCATGTTCCTTTAATTTTCAGATTTTTCCTTCAAGATATTCCTTTTTATTTTGATTTTTCAGCTAATGATTCCCCTTTGCGATTCAGGAAAAGTAATTATTAAAACTATATAAAAAAACTAATATCAAAAAAACATTAGTTGAAATCTATTATATATAAAAAATCTTATGGCGACATTCCTATTAGACCACTTGGCAAAATGTGATTGAATCACATGGATACCTTATTATTTAAAATTAACAAAAGATAATTCAAACAAAAATATTAACCTTTTTATCAGAATTCTTTCTTAATCTAACAATTCTAACAATTTTTCCAGAACAAAATAGAGATCAAATTACATGGTACAAAACACATTCTGAGCAAGAGAGAGATCGGGAAACCAGATTGAAACAGATCTCAGTCATGTTCTTTTAATTTTCAGATTTCTCCTTCAAGATATTCCTTTTTATTTTGACTTTTTAGCTAATGATTCCCCTTTGCGATTCACGAAAAGTAATTATTAAAACTATATAAAAAAATTAATATAAAAAAAATATTATTTGAAATCTATTATATATATAAAATCTTATGACGACATTCATATTGGACCACTTGGCAAAATCTAATTGACTCACAAGGATACCTTATAATTTAAAATTAAAAAAAGATAATTCGAACAACAATATTATCCTTTTTATCAGAATTCTTTCTTAATCTAACAATTCTAACAATTTTCCAGAACAAAATAGAGATCAAATTACATGGTACAAAACATAGTTTGAGCATGAGAAAGATAGGAAAAACAGAATAAAACAAATCTCAGTCATGTTCCTTTAATTTTCAGATTTTTCCTTCAACATATTCCTTTTTCTTTTGATTTTTCGGCGATCAAATTTATATTCCTCTTTTTTTTCTTCAAAATTTCACATTTAAGACATAAATAAGTATGTTTCCACATGATCGAGTGGTCAAATCCTAACTGCATGAAATAATAAGAGTTCTATTTTTTATGATCAGAAGTCATATAAATTTTTCTACTCAAGTATTAAGTGTACAAGCTCAATGGCCCGAAGCCATGAAGATTTTATTTTTATGACCGGAAGTCATATAAAATAAATTTCTAATTAAGTATTAAGTGATCAGAGTCAAATGACCTATAGACATCATATATTGACCTGAAGCAATGACGATTCTCTTATTTATGACCCAAAGTCATATAAAGTGGCAAGAAGCCAAATACAAATTTTAATTTTACGGCTTGAAGCCATAAAAACTTTATTTTATGACTAATAGTTATAAACACTTATATTCTACCCAAGCATTCAATGAAATGAAGCCACATAAATTTATGTCTATAGCATGTAAAGATATTGGTTTTTGAAGAACTATATGCATTAGATAAAACAATATTAGTTCCTCAAGAAATTATATGCATTAGATACAATAGTATTAGTTCTTGAAGAACTAATAATGTATTTGCGAGTGGAAAGTATTTTACATGATTCACTTGAAGAGAAATTATTGAAATACATATATGAGTCATATGGGATGGAGTTTCACTCCTATAATTTCCTTAAATCTCGTATAATCTCCATATGAAGGTCGAATTAATAATTTGACACAGTAACCAAAAGTTATCGATGATGAATTAATATTATAATAAACCTGAATTTTATGAATGTATTGTTTAGCATGATTGATTAGATCATCCCGAATCATAGTGGTATATACAAAAACATCACTAGATATAGTTTGAAAAATTGTCCGCCTTATTAATGAGTTGAAAAATAAATTATTTTCCTTGGAGTTGAAATGTTCTCATAATGTTAGAATGGCTTTTGTCGACACCAATCGTGGAGAATTGTGTCTCATTAATAGTGCAACAACTCACACTATATTGAGAAATGAGAAATATTTCTCTTCCCTAACAATGCGAGAAGCCAATGTTTAGACTATATCTTGAAGTATTAATTTGATTGAACGCTCCGGAAGAGATAATATTTTGTTACCTGGAGAAACAAAATTATATATTGACATTTGACAATGCACTTTTCAAAACAAAGTCTAAAAGAAACCTATTGGGTTTCAAGGATATCCGCAGAAATGGATACCATGTAGAAACAAAAACTGAAGGGAATCAAAAATATCTTGATATCACAAACATAGTTTCTGACAAAAAGTGCATGCTAGAAAGATGGGCGAAGGTCCAAAAATAATACATAACTATTGACCAAGGAACAAAAATAATACAATAGGTTCTTTCTCCATTCAGATCTGGTATAGTTCAAGGATGGCACTTGTAACATACTAACTCTAAATCCCTAAATTAACAACAATAACACTTCCAATCCAATCATTTACTTTACTAACTATGATAGAGAAAGATCTTTCCATGATTTCAATATCACTATCATAGTTAGAAAAGAGATCCTAATATAACTTATATGCATTACCCATGATAGAAAAGAATTTCCTAAAACAATGCTAATACTATCATGGATAATTAATGACTAACCATGTTAGTAAGGATTCACCTAATATGGTTAGAAAAAGAAACACATATCACGCAGAAACAGTAACCATATCAGAGCAGGGCCCATCTAACATAGTTATATAAAGAAATCACATTAAATCAATCACATCATCAATGTGTTATAACCATGTTAGGAAAAAGGATTTCCTTAACACGGTTATTCCAAAACACCTATGTAAATAGTTACATCAAAAACAAATGTCTGACTCAAACATGTCAGAATCACAAGGCATAACCAAATATTGCCTATAACAACCATTTAATACTTCCATGTCAGGAAAAGGATTGCCTTTCCATTAACAGGCAATTCTCCTATAACAATAAATTCATCCGCACTCCATAAACAGGAAAACAAGATTGTCTTTCCATTACCAGACAATCCTCCTGTAGCAACCAACCCACATACGGTACATACTCAGTTATCACATTACCACAAGATCAATAACCAAACAACCAGCCAACAGAGACAGTTAATACAGAAATCCAACAAATCAAACGTTCAAATAACTACAAACAAATGCGGAAGCTGATGCAGCCTAGTCAAATGACAATATATATATCCCTATAAGATCACCTTCGGCCTACTTAGTGCATCAGTATGGGCCGGACGACCCATTCCCCTTCCTCTCTACCTCCATCTGTGCATGATCTCCTGAAAAAAATAAAGGGAATGGGGTGAGACAAAACAATGTCTCAGTAATCACTACTTAACTCACTGTGAGACTCAGATGTGAGGTAGCGGAGTGTCTACAGGATACCACAGTTTTCAAAACCTGCATAAACCACGCAATATATACATATATATACAAAACAGATACATCCATCTCTCAATAGACAAAAATAAACGTGTGTGACACTATGCCCGGTCTACAATCCGAAAAGCATAAAAAGGTACCACTCTAATCAATGTGAAAATCCTTGGTTCCTTTACGATCTCAGGAACACGTGCAATTAACCAATCGATTTGCGCAAATCGATAGGTTACATCGGCCGACGGTACTAATAATCAGTGTCATGCAACATACAAAAGATTTATATATAAATATGTATATATATAAAGTACAATTTATTTAGAAAGGTACCCTATAGCCCACGTTTAAATATAAAATGATCTGAACACATTTCATTTATATATATATAAGTAGAAGAGGATTTTAGAAATCCTCAACTACCGTCACCCTCAGTATCACAGTCAGTTAAGCGTGATTACCTGTTCAAGCATTGACCAATAATTTCTCGTTGTGCGGTTGTAGACGACGGTGACTTGGGTGGAGCACGCAGAAAACAATCAATTTACATCGCAAGAAGACCTATTGCATAATAATTCACAAGTAGGGAAAAAACAATTTGTTCTATGCTCAACGATATTAAGATTATTTGGTGGAATTATTAGTGCAATCAACTTTAGATGATCGGGTTATTTTGTACAAGAATTATTATGTTATAGATCAGGTTTTGCAATTCCTAAGTACATACACATCACACACATACATATCAATTAACATAGCAATGCTTCAAAGTCCAGTTAAGCACAATTAGAGAAATACCAAGGAATTGCAAAACCATTCCTTGAATTTAGCAAATACACATGTACAAAATTTATCACCATCTCCAATTCATACTAGCAGCACTCAATAGCAAAAGAATAACAGTTTTCCAACTAAATTAGTCTAGCCATTAGAATATAATTAACAAAGGACTTAGCATATCCATGCATTCACAAGAACGACCAGACTCATTCCAAAGTACATTTGAGTCGCTATTTTAATCAACTAACCATCAAATTCAAACACCCATCTCTGAAGTTTATTCAGCCAGTATATAAAATGGAAACCTAGTATCTCAAATCAGTATACAAACACTAAAACATACCTTAATACACTTCAAAATCAGAATTGAGCAGGACACATTATCATTCACAAACCCCAACAGATTCACCATACAACAACACTCAATTTTTATGTTCTAATATTTGTTCCTCCTTAGTTTAACCCAACAGAACACTGACTGTACAAAAGGAAAGGAAGGGAAACTCAATAAAATCACAACTCAATAACTCAAACCATAAGCACGTACAAGCATCAAATCATTGTTCAATCAAAGCAGACACTTCCACCTTATTAAACAAATTTGTTTGGCAGAACAGAGATAAAAGCAAAAACCTCCCAATTAACATGAAAATGTTAAAATACACACTATCCCACTTAAAAATCATAAACTAAACAACAACAATGACATCTCACTTAAATCAGTTTGATCATTACAGTAAAAGATATAAAAAGATTAATCAACCACATGCAAGAATCCCAAATCCTATGCAAGAAGTCACATCATTGTCATAACTGAATTAGAACAACATTCTCCAAAAACCAGCAGCACATGACAAACGTCCTATATGAAATTACATCCAACTTCAATATGTTTATAATAAATTGAAACATTTAATGAAATATCAACATATTGTCATATATAAAAGAACATCAAAGGATTGAGTTCCAAGCTTCCAACTTTTATCAACCTTAGGTCCAAATTAAACAACAAAGTACAATGACTAAATCTGAACTTCAAAACCCAAAATTCCAATATATATGTCATGTATCTTGTTTAACTACTATTTTCAACTCAATACATTACTAATTTCCATTTCCCCCTAAATTAGTTCCCAAAACTGACAGATCCTAAGAAAACTAGAAATTTGTGAAACATAAAACTTCCAAGAATTAAACAAAGAACTGTTACAGCTTTGATAACCACATGTATTATAAAGTTTAAAGCTTTAAGCCTCAATTCTGTCACATAAACATCAGTTTAAACCTTCCCTGCATTTATCAAACACCAACAGAACACTCACACACGCACATACATATACAGCTTCACACGCACACACATATACAACTTCAAAATGAAACCAAAGCCGAGCCAACAAAAGAAGAAACAAATCAACCTAAACAATTCCTCAATGAACAATTCGAACCTCTTGTCTAACATTACTAACTAAAGATTGGATTTTGTTTTGGTTAATTAAAAACCCTAAAACATGGAACCCAATTCGGACCTCTTTGGAAATAGCTATGAAATGGGAAAATGACATTTACATAGCTTAAATCTCAACTTACATGCTTCACTGCTACTCGCCGCCGCCGCCGTCCGCCTTGAGTTCACCGGAAAACGAAAGAGGGCAGCGAGGAAGAACAACAAACCGAGAGGAAAGAGAGAAGGGTGAGGAACCGGCCTTGAATAGAAGAACGAAGTTGAAGAATGCAAGAAATGGCGAGTGTTTACCTTTCCTGCCGCCGTCCGCCATGAACCTTGCCGGAGAAACACAGAAAACGAAGACATGGGAGGAGGAAGAATAGAGGTCGACGGTGAGGGAAGAGAACACGAAGATTGGGGTGGTGGTGTGGCGGTTAGGAAGGGAGAAAGCCGCCGCCGCCGAGCCTCGCCGTCGCCGTCGCCGGATTCAGAGGGAGTGGACAAAGAAGAAGGCAGAGGGAAGAGGGAGGATTTTCGGGTGAGAGGGAGAAGAAGACAATGAAGTTGAAGGAAGTGTTTGTGTGTGTTTGATGGGGGCGACTGATTCTTACTAACAAGGAAGGAAGAAGAGAATGAAGAAAGAAGATGAAGAGGAAGGAGAAAGGTTCAGGTTTTGGGGGGTGGGTGTCGGCTATGCAAGTGAGAAGAAAAGGAATAGGTTTAGAAGGAAGGAAAATGTTAGGGTTTGGGACTCACATTACCAAATTGCCCTTGTATATTTACGTATTTACTTTTCCATTTTAAATTATATATAAAAAATATACTCCCTACACCAACATATATGTTTCTTCAATCAAAATTTAACTAATTATTGCTCTTTTGATTTCTAAAGGAACTAGACAAATTAATCTTTTACAAATAGAATCATTCGAAAAATGTTTCACTTTGCAATATTTTCACTTGGAAATTCCCTAAACTCATAATTAATTCCAAAAATAAAAACTTAAATTACCACTAATCATTGATTAAATTTTTGGGATGTTACAAATTGCAAGATTCACCTCAGAAATCGAACACAAAGACAAAGACGGAGAAGAAAACGGTACAAATGTGTTTTTCTTTTGTTTTTTTTAATATTGTATGTGTCAACTTGTGATCCATCGGATGAAAAGAACGGTCAGGATAAGGAAAGGCTTAGAGACACTTAAAAAATGGATGCTTAGAAAATCCGGATCCTTGATTTCTATGCTGCAGCAAATTACTCTTTGTTTGCAACACTAATGCTGATTGGCTGCAGCAAAGTGTAATTCCTTTGTTGTTGCGAATTACATTTTGTTTTCTTAATTTCAATTCATATTTCTTTGATGCTACTCCACCTTCTTTTCTAGTTCTTGCCTCTTGACTTTAGCTTCAATTCAGCTCAGTTATAGCTCAATCCACCATTTTCAACAACCTACAAAGCAAAAACATCTACTGAAGTAAAAGTTGATAGAAAGAGGGTAACCTATTAACATTTAAATCATGAATTTGAAGTCTTCAACACTATATCCATCTGGCACATATTCCTATTATATATGTGTGTGTGTGTAATCTACTCAAAACATGTGAGAACTAACTGAAAATGTGCTAGAATGACATGAATTTAATTAGCTTTTGCCAACTCCTCTGAATGGTTTGTTCAGTTTTTGGTTCAATTTGTGGGGACAAAGACACCGTCAATTCTAACGACGTTGCTGGGTTTGGCGGAGACAGAGGAGAATGAAAATGGTAGGTGCTCGGATGGAAGAGATGATGGTCGGTGATGGTGGCTAGAGTGAGCGATGGAGGGGTGGTAGATGTGGAGGAGGTGAGATGTAGTTATGAGATTTGGGTGAAGAGAAGAAGGAGATATCGATTTGAGAGAGTTGAGGGCACTGTGAGGAGGATGGAGGGAGGAGAGGTAAAATTGAGAGGAACAGAAATGTATTTTCACTTTGAAAAATAATATCAATAAGGTTCCATATAATTACAAAATAACGTATAGTACCGGTTTTATTATTTTTGCAACGAGTCAAAAAGTTAGTTATTATTTATGCACCACGAAATAGTCATTTATTATTTATGTCAGAAGTGAAATAGTTAATTATTAGATTAGCACTTTTGCCCTATCATATATTTAGTCCTCGAAATTTTTTTGTGGTTAAACAGAGAATTTATTGAAGAGTGTAAAGCATTCAAATATGAAGTGTAGAGAATTAAGTAGATTAAGATTATTTGATATATAATTGAAATCTTTGGCCTAAACTAAATATCGAATTGAAAATGGTAAAAGTACAATGTTGGGAATCAGCTATTACGCTGGAGCACTATGTGGAAAAAATGTTATTTTTCTCAATTCTAGGTATGGAGATTGAAATTGGGTTCAATTATGGTAAAACCGTTAGTTTGACCAACATTGACTGTCTTCAAGCTTCATTTATTTTCCCCACCACGTCAGCATTGGAGACGGTCAACAATGGTCAAACTAATAGCATTACCAAAATTGCACTCAATTTTATTCTTCATGCCCAAAATTGAGACTGAAAACACTTTTTTCCGCTTAGTACTCCTGGCGTAATAGTTTGTTCCCAAAAATGTACCTTCACCCAATTGAAAATATGCGAGGAGAGTTGGATCCATCAATATTAAACAATCCATCATTTGGATTAATTCACATGCATCTAATGTCTTTGAGGTTCTCCTTTATCAAACTAATTTACTAGATTAAGAAATTTAGTTGTATGATAAAAGTTACCTAAAATTCATTTCAATTGAATACTACGACATATTAAGAATTTTACTATTGATGCTATGTAAACTCTTTTTTCAACTAAACAATATAAATTGACTAAATTCTTTACTAGTATGACATATTTAAAATATAGACATTGCTGCTATGCACACATAATGAATGCTATGTAAATTATAATGAAATAACTTTGTTAAAACCTATTTTTGGATTTTTTTTCTAAAAGTGATTTATCTTATAAAGTGGACAAAGTACTTCACTATTCTTTTATTTTTGGGTTCTACTTTAAGATTCAGCTTCTCACATGGAAATAACAATGGAAGTGCCTCCAAAAATAAAGATGTTCATTGAGTGCGTCATTCTCGAGAAAAAAGATTAGTTGGCTGCTACTTGTTAACAGTGTAAGATGCAGATGAAGTAAAAAAAAAATCCAATATGGCAATGAAAAGGAGTCATAGTCATGCATTTAATGGCAAAAGGATTTTTTCTTCCTAATAAAAGACACTTTGACAGTAATTAATACAGGTCCTAAATATAATACATATTTATCTAAGGGTAATAGACCTAATCTGCCCTCCAAGTAACCACCAAGGAGCGCTGAGCACCCTGATCTAACAACAGGCCCGTATCTGGACTCCAAGTAACCAAGGTGTTTAAAAACTACCCCGGTTGGACGGTCAACAACGTTTGACTGTTACTATGCCTATGTGGCTGCCACGCGAGCACTTGCTTTGCCACCTCTGCTTGCCACGTGTGTATTTTAAATGGACCTAATCTGCCCTCCAAGTAACCACCCAGGAGCACTGAACACCCTAAACTAACAACAGGCCCGTATCTGGACTCAAAGTAACCAATATGTTTAAAAACTACCCCGGGTGGACGGTCAATGACGTTTGACCGTTTCTATGCCTATGTGGCCGCCACGTGAAGGCCTTGTTTGTCACCCGGCGCCTTGTCATCGCCACGTAAGACATGTTCATGTGGGCCCCACCTATAATAATAAACAATTTATCTCTCCCTCTTCATCACCATCACCACAGCCCCCCAACACCCACCACCCCCACCCACACCACCCCCTCAAACGTGGCAAGCAGAGGTGGCGTGGGTAGGGGGCTGTGGAGGTGAGGCAGTGGGGGGCTGGGGAGGTGAGGGGGTGGCGTGGGTGGAAGTGGTGGGTGTTGGGGGGCCGTGGTGATGGTGAGGAGAGAGAAATTGTTTATTATTATAGGTGGGACCCACATGAACATATCTTACATGACGATGACAAGGCGCTGGGTGACAAACAAGGCTTCACGTGGTGGCCACATAGGCATAGTAACGGTCAAACGTCATTGACCGTTCACCCGGGGTAGTTTTTAAACACATTGGTTACTTTGAGTGCAGATATGGGCCTATTGTTAGTTCAGAGTGCTCAGTGCTCCTGGGTGGTTACTTGGAGGGCAGATTAGGTCCATTTAAAATACACACGTGGCAAGCAGGTGCTCGCGTGGTAGCCACATAGGCATAGTAACGGTCAAACGTTGTTGACCGTCCAACCGGGGTAGTTTTTAAACACCTTGGTTACTTGGAATCCAGATACGGGCCTGTTGTTAGTTCAGGGTGCTTAGCGCTCCTTGGTGGTTACTTGGGGGAATAGAAGAACATTCAAGAATTAGTTGCACATCAAATATTTTACTGCAGGTAATTAATAAAAATATTAATTACCGTCAAATATTATATTTCAAATATAATATTTGAAATATTTGATGTGCATATATTATAAATAAAAGTAGACTACACTCTTAATATTTTTAATATTAATATTTAAGGGAGCTAATCTGTACTTTTTTACTTTACTTATTATATTTATCAAAAGATGCGCTTAAAGTGTAGAAACCTAAGCCCAATGGAGAGCTATAATACTTGTAGTCTAAATTAATTTTCTTCATATACACCTTAGAATATTAATCTGGCTTTGTTTCTTATAATTTAATCAGAGCTTAGGTTTAGAGCTCATCCTCGCAGTATTAATTTTCAAAGCACACATTTGTACTAAAGGTTACATATTCTAAGTTTTGGGTTGATTTGTCGCGTGCTCACTTCTAACATGAGTAGTGGTATTTTTATCAAATGTATATTCTAACCTTAGAGCTTAGAATATACATTTGTATATTCTAAGCTCGTTTTCCTAGCAAGTAGATCTAACCTTATGTTATCATAAACATAAGGTTAGATCTACTTGCTTGATGGAATTATTCTCGAAATGGGTGTGATTTAGAGGTATGTAGAGGTACATACCTCTACATGCGCTTTAAGCGCATGTAGAGGCACATCTACATGCGCTTTAAGCGCATGTAGATGTACATGCGCTTAAAGCGCATGTAGAGGTACCTACCTCTACATGCGCTTTAAGCGCATGTATAGCCCCCCTCTACATGCGCTTTTTAAAAGCGCATGTAAAGCCTTTACCAGCGCCCCCCTCTACATGCGCTTTATAAGCGCATGTAGAGGCCAAAATAAGCGCATGTAAAAGGGGTAATTTGTGGTAGTGTTACATTTTGTCATTAAAATGAACAGAAACAATATGTCAGATTTTTGTATTATTCATGGTGACATTAGAAATCCCATTCCAGATGTTTGTGATTCGAGTCATTGGGAATGTGATAACCAACATTATATTAATTGCAAGGATGTGTAGTAGTTGAAATTTCCATGAAGTGTTGATGGAGAATAATGTTAATGCATTTAAATCATAATTCTGCTAGACCATTTATGGCATAATAGTTTTAATGGGGAACATCTACTGCATATGTTTATTGGGACAGAGTCGAAATAAATATTGTTATTCTTATTGAATAATATACATGAGAGATAATAAACTCTAATAAACAAAGGAAGTTTTTTTACACGACTAAGCAAATTTAGACAAAATTGGAGATAAGCATAGACATACCTTCTTCTTCCAAATAAGTTACATGATTTTCACAATCTTATCTTGGTCTTCGTGGATTCACTCAAGACTCAAAAATTGTGGTAAAGGTTCAATGTTATTAATTAAGACGTTAATTGGTTATAAAAGGTTCAATGTTATCTATGTTATGTTAGTGGAGATCATGCCAAATTTGCTTATAAGGCTAGCTATCTTATCGTATTAATTAATGCTATCAGGAAAGTGAACTTTTGAATAATGAGGAGGAGCCTAGACAACTTTTTTTTGGAGGGGGTTGGACGACAGAGATTGGAATTAAGTTTACCTCGTGCGATGCACGGGAGTGTTTTTGTTTTTTATGAAATATTATGTACTATCTTAATATAAAAGTATTTGAATGTTCCAAGTGAATTAGAGACTTCTATGTGATATTTAACTTTTCATACAATCATTGGAATGAAGTTCAACTCTTATTTTGTTCTTATACATGGTGAGTTTAATTTTACATGAAATCTAAGTTTAATTTTTCAAAATAATTCATTGGTAGTAATCATAAATATCACGTCACTGGGTTTCACATAACAATGGGTTCATAACAGAGGATGAGTTTTAAAATTCAAATATTTATTTTAAAAGATTAATTAACATATTGATAATGAGGTCGAACTTCAAAAATTGCATTTAAAATATCATTGTCATTAGACATACGAAAATAGGTCAATGACTACTTCTAATAAGTTATACAACAATATCTAATTTGGGGTGCCTATGTAAAATTTCGTATTTGTTTTATGGGGGATTAATTGAATTGAAAGGGGATAGGATAGTTTGATTATTCTTTTATTTTTATGTAATTGGAGTTTCATTCTCGACCGAGTTGAATATTGGATGTAATATAAGTTAATGAGATTTTTAAGTCATTTACATCTCTTTGAGAGCTTATTAAAATTAAATCTCTTATTTGGAACCTAGGTGCAATTGTCCCTAAATAATATGAGATTAAAAAATGCACTTTTAAAACATAAAAAACTAAAATATTACTTGATGTAGACATAATTGAATAAATTTGGTCATACTTATCTAATGAAACAAAGTCATAGCCTAGGCTAGCCAAAAGTAGTTTGTAATGATAATTTTGAAGCAGAAATATTTACTAGATGGTTGACTCGACTCAACTTGGATGCCGAAGCAACCCCAAATTAATATGGCATCCCTTACATCGCCTAGCTACCCCAAAACAGTTGTCTGTTTGCTTCTCTCTGCCCATTTCTTTGACTTTATTTATACTCAACCACTATGATTTCTCAAGTCATGGACACATTGTGAGCAAATGA
This sequence comes from Mimosa pudica, assembly GCA_029929735.1. NCBI lineage: Eukaryota > Viridiplantae > Streptophyta > Magnoliopsida > Fabales > Fabaceae > Mimosa > Mimosa pudica. The sequence continues at coordinate 11,639,634 of JAKELP010000030.1, read as the reverse complement.
AACCTACTTTATTTGTACCCTATTAATGTTGTTTTGCAGGTCTAGCTGAACAAATGTCATTGTTCCATTGCTATGTTCTGGTTTTATGCTAGTCGCGCATCGCGCAGGAGTGCAATATCAAGTTTTATAAGAGATGTGATATCTTAGAAATAAGTGACTGTTCAGTACACCTCATTAAAATGTTTGCTGATCCATTCACTAAACTTGTCAAAGTTTTAGGCATAAGTGACATTTAATGTATTGAACAACTTTAGTTTCTGAATTAAAATGCATTTTTCAATTCGTAATTGTTTTTCGCACATATATACAAAACTGTGTGTTTGTATATAACAACATGAATGTAAAGTATGCAATATGCCGTACAGGCCCAAAGAAGTTTGGTCCACTCACATGGACAGTCTTCCATACATGGTGGAAGTATGGGAAGATAAGACGTGCAAGAGATCATCATGTGTTGATGAATACTTCAAATAGGTCGACCAATTAGTTTGGGAAATGACAATCAAGTCATGATAAGGTTCTGTTCTATTAATCTGGTTCTGTTCTATTAATCTGGTTCTGTTCTATTAATCTGTTCTGTTTTATTAATCTGGTTCTGTTCTATTAATCTGGTTCTGTGTGAGCTGAATCCTTCGGGATTCTTAGCTCCGAGTTTAAGGTTATTATCACAACTTTGTTCTTGTTGTTATATGAACTCTGTTCGGATTCGGGTTTGAAGCTCCAGAATCCTACAACGCTTGTGGGCCTGGTAAAATCCTTGAGACATAAAGATTCACATATAAATATTTTACAGTTGAACTATTAGTGTGAATCATACAAGTGTAGTGCATGTCTATTCCTTATTAATTCATCATCAAAACATTAAATTTCTAACAAAAGATAGAATGAACATGAAATAATACAAGAAACATTCCTCCTTTATTGCTTATTTCCCCATATTGATTTCTAATCATACATGAGGGGGAAGCTTGATCAGTTTAGTTACATCGTTCAGTTGGAAACCATACTTTCAGATTCCTTCACAAAACCATCTCCTGTCCAATCCTTGTCAGACTGCAAACCTTTCCTTACGGCTTTCCTCTGTCGAATTGCTTCTTGTTGCCTCTTTACCAAGTCAGTGTGAGTAGTAAAATACTGGAGAGAGGCCCTGTGATACAGAACAGGTAAAAGATTGTTAAATGAATGAAATTAATGTTTCTGGAATTTTTATCTTCTGAGTTTGCAGAAGCTATTGAAATCCAGCTCAGATGAAGTTAAGTTCATACCCTCTGAAATCTTCTATGGATGTGAAATTATGCTTTCTCATGAAGTCCTTAAGCTCAGCATTTAGTTTCTTCACAAGGCCATAGCCATGCATCATAACCCCAGTGCATACCTACACAGTTTGAAAACCCACCATTAAAATTATCACAATTTAAAAGGTCAAAGAATGGTATATATTCACAAATACGCTAAAAATTTGACTCAGATACCAGAGATTGTAAACCGACAAAAAATTCACAAAATAGGCAAATGAGCTAGAACCTAGATAGCTACGGCTGGCTCTACCATGCACGCCCACACACACACAATAAAATACTAATACAGCGAACATAAATAAAAGAAACTCGTATAGGTAGGAACAAGGGGAATATAATACAGCTGTCAAGGGCTGATCCTTATACTAGAGGCTTCATTTCATATTAATCCTATTCTCCTTTATGAATTTCAACGCTTTTACTTTTACGGGTATTATAATCAGTTGACACTTAAATCCAGATGTGTTTTTTGTCCATCGTAGAATGAATTAACTTACACTAAACCATGAGTTTTCACTTTTTTTTAAGGGATATATTGTGAACAAGGACAACATTTTAACAATGAATAAGAACTGTAAAAGCGCCAAAGAGAGGGCGTAAGGAGCTAAATGTTCAAAATACCTGAACAGTATTTGCCCCTAGAAGAATAAACTCAGCAGCATCACTACCTTTCTCAACACCACCTATGCCAGATAGAGAGTATTGATCACTGTCAAACTCCGCCTTCATCATTTTCGCAATAGTCATCACCTTTCCGAGCGCAATGGGATGAACTGCCCTTGCAGAATAACCACTGGGAGTTGAATATCTAGCAAATTTTGGGCAACGTTAGATTAATTTTCCATATAAATTGATGAAGAATAACCACAAAGTTTTGGGCATTGATATTGCTTACCCCTCGACACAAGGCTCAGGGTGTAATGTATCCAGGTTGATTCCCATGACACTCATGATAGTATTTATAGCAGCTATTCCCTCGCATCCCAATCTAAGAGCAACTCTGGCTGGCTATAGACAGAAGAAACAAAGTGCAATGACTAATTTGGTCCAGAATGATGATACTCTCTATATTAATCATAGACATAACAAATAGAGAATATGTTACAAAAGCTAACC